>CM024616.1:21033982-22442520 GCA_014182575.1 Eucalyptus decipiens
TTTTCTTTTGCGGAGTTATCGTGCGAAGACTAGCCGTGCCGGCTACCGGCCGGGCCGCTCCTGACCCGCGGATCACGCTGGCCGTCTGCCATCCGATCCTCTGCTACTCCTGCTTTCGCTACTCGCTCTGTTCTATCTTTTTGCAGGTCCTCAAGCGAAGACCAACTGGAGGGAGGAAGAACAGATGTGGGCCGGGCTAAAAGAGAAAGGAGGCTGGGCGGGCCCAGCGTAAGGGCAAAGGGAAAGGGAGAGGGGCGAGCCGGGCCAAGGCCGGCTCCGGGCTAGCTTGATTTTTTTTCTTTTTCTTTTTCTTTTTCTTTTTTGTTTTAGTGATTAATTCATAATCTTGCACATAATAAAATTGTAAAATTTAGGTGTCAACAGCTGCCCCTCTTTGAATGGGAGCTCGACACCTAAATTATTTGGGCAATAAAGAGACCATGAGTGCATAGGCATGCATCAGGTCGATGGAAATGACTCATAAACGGGAAGCCCACCGGGTCATAAGAATGGGGTTGAAGGACTCGGGCTCACGGGAAGCCCACCGGGTCATAAGAATGGGGTTGAAGGACTCAGAGCTACGGAAAGCCCACCGGGTCATACGGAAAGCCCACCGGGTCATGAGAAGGGGGTTGAAGGACTCCGGGCTACGGAAAGCCCACCGGGTCATGAGAATGGGGTTGAAGGACTCCGGGCTACGGAAAGCCCACCGGGTCATGAGAAGGGGGTTGAAGGACTCCGGGTTACGGAAAGCCCACCGGGTCATAAGAAGGGGGCTGAAGGACTCCGGGCTACGGAAAGCCCACCGGGTCATAAGAAGGGGTTGAAGGACTCCGGGCTACGGAAAGCTCACCGGGTCATAAGAATGGGGTTGAAGGACTCCGGGCTTTACGGAAAGCCCACCGGGTCATAAGAAGGGGATTGAAGGACTCCGGGCTCACGGAAAGCCCACCGGGTCATAAGAATGGGGTTGAAGAACTCCGAGCTACGGAAAGCCCACCGGGTCATAAGAAGGGGATTGAAGGACTCCGGGCTACGGAAAGCCCACCGGGTCATAAGAATGGGGTTGAAGGACTCCGGGCTACGGAAAGCCCACCGGGTCATAAGAATGGGGTTGAAGGACTCCGAGCTACGGAAAGCCCACCGGGTCATAAGAAGGGGATTGAAGGACTCCGGGCTACGGAAAGCCCACCGAGTCATAAGAAAATGACATGGTTTAAGGTTGACCATGAACCTTTGGAGATGACATGGTTTAAGGTTGACCCACGAACCTTGTGGTTTAAGGATAGACCCACGAACCTTGTAGTTTAAGGATAGACCCACAAACCTTGTGGTTTAAGGATAGGCCCACGAACCGTGTGGTTTAGGAAAGCCACCAACCCCGTGGTTTAAGGATAAACCCACCAACCATGTGGTTTAAGGATAGACCCACGAACCGTGTGGTTTAAAAATAGACCCACGAACCTTGTATATGACATGGTTTAAGGCTAACCATGAACCTTTGGAGATGGCATGGTTTAAGGTTGACCATAAACCTTTGGAGATAGCATGGTTTAAGGTTGACCATGAACCCTTAGTTTTTAGGGAGGCACCCGCTAACTCCTCGAAACCGCATGGCTTCACCGAGGAATCCTGTCGAACTTAACTTGAGCAAATGTCATTAGAGACGTCATCAAGAGATGTATCGGCAATATTGCAGCATCAATTGAACAAGCTAATCAAGCTAAGTCCGACTGCTTTTAAAAAGCATTCGATGTCAATCAGCGTCAAGTGGCGCAAAATTGTCATCCTGGTTGTGGATATATCATTAATCATCAAATTCTCTTGGAGTCAAGTTCTTATCAGAACAGTTACGACTTGTGAAAAGACTCATTAAGCATGCCAAACTAGAGCTTCTTAGTCAGAAAGGGCTTCTCACACACTCTCGATAAAATTGCTACTTGATCCCATCCATTCACGTGAGAAATAACTCATTCTTTGAGGGTATCTCACATAACCCGTGTCAAAGGCTTTCGAAAACATTCGCAATGAGCACAATCTGATCGATCAAAAGGTCTTTTGAAAGGACCACAATATAGGTTTGGTTAGGGCTTACACAAAGGAATGATTGCTTTGAGGCCAATAGGTGAACATTTGTTGCTATCTTCGTCGGGTTTACAAGTCGAGAACTTGAAAGATAATACAAGATAGGATTACTTCCACTTCTTCAAGCAATAGCTTCTTTGTGGCATTCTCATTTTCACTTGAACCATCCCAATCAGAAGAGACTTCGGAAGAGGGTTGTAATGTTGGCTCGGGAAAGGCTTGAAAGGCTTAAAATTCTCAATGGGGTTTTAAGAGTCAGTGATCATCATGGCATCATGATCAAGTCACTCGATCTTTCGAAAGCATTTGGCTTTTGAACACAGCGCATCTCGAAAGTCCTTTAACTAATCATTTTTGCAATGGAGCTTTGCTCCTTTTTCTAATTTCTTTTGCACTTGCGATGATTTTTTCGCAGGCACTTGGATTTTGATCATTTTTCTTTCACATAAGATGCGGCCTTTTGGCTCTTTTTCTTGACGAGCATTGGCCTTGCTTTTACCAGGCACACTGCTTTTTTATGCCCCCTAGTTTGTCGAGCTTTTTGCTCTTTGAACTTTGGTAGCTTTTGACTTTCGAGATGCTTTTCACACTTTCCCGTGATTGTCAATTGTATTTTGTCAATTCTTATGCCTTGCCCAGTGAAGGGAGATGACCACCGCTCGGGGTTCGAAAATGAATAATCAAGCCCAAATTGGTTAAAGCAATGGGTATCAGTGTTTGGGTAGAGAATGAAATGCTCTTCTTCACCTTGGGATGAGTCAAACTCCGATGAGAATTCCTCTGAAACTACCAAAAGAAGATTGATGTAAGTGAAAGTAATAGAATCTTTCTTAATCTTTCGCTCTACAACATGATCATAACTCCTTGTACTGCCCCAATGTAAGATTGTCCTCGACAAGGGTACTTTGAAGGATCATTTTTATTTGGCCCAAAGGGTAGCAAGATGTCAGCTCGGTGCTTTAGGATTGATGAAGGAAATGCCTTTATCCTTTCGATCTTTGCGCTTAATGCGAATGAATCTTCTGTCCTAAGAGAATGTCAACTTTCACTCAACTCTCAAAAGTGTTTAAAGGATGTGTTTGGAAATGGGCTTGCATTTCTTCATCCTAAGCACTTCTTGTCTGGCATGGTTAACGTCTCCATTTCACTCTGCCGAGATCGTTTGAGTAGATTAATCTCCATAGGGAATTTTGATTCAAAATGAGTAGTCCACAAAACAAGAAAAAATTTTGAGATAAAAAGGATGCTCAAAAGTTTGTAGAAATTTTTTTTTTTCTCAATTATTCATTTTTTTGTTTCTACGAAAGCACCAAAGGTTCTCTTTTGTAATGAAAATTCTCATTTTCATTCATTTCCTTCTTCTTCATTTTTTTACATTTTAAAAAAAATGAGAAGAAGGGTACTTACCTGCGGCATGGCGACTCGGTAACCCTGTAAAGAATATGAAAGAATATGTTAGTGCAAAAATCTTTAGGGATTGAAATGTTGGAAACGATACATTATTACCCTTCATTTGCTTTCATCTTTTGGGCATTAACATCTCTTGGATTCACCTTCGTGGATATTTGGTAACTTGGGATTACCTTTCACTTACATTTGCCCTTAAGCGTTTGATGTCTTCCTATCAAAGGAAAGAAAGAATCATGTCGAGACACTATCCAAAATGAGCAATTGGAATCGACACCATTTACCCTTCATGTGTTTTCGTTCTTCAGGTATGAACTTTGCTTGAAGTCATTAGAATTGATTGAAAAATGGCTGTGGCCCTGATTTTATCCATAAAAAAAACACTTATTTATAGTATACAACAATTCACAAAGTTTGATTCCTGTTTTTTTTTTTTTTTTTTTTTTAGATGCTCTTTTGAAGAGATGTTTAGCTGACTAGGAGCTTGAAAATTTTATATATGGATCATGAGATATGTTTTTCAAGATTTTGCTTTGAAAGGAGAGTGGGTGCTCCTTGTTTCCACATTTGAGGATATTGTTCTTTAGATGCTTTGCCCGCTTATTGCCTTGATGGAAGGCGCTGCTTCTACGGTCAAGGTGCAACATTTTTCCCAATCATCACCCGTAAGAAGAGGAGATGAAACGAGTTATCTCTATACTTAATTAGGTTCAATTTAGGAACGATACATCCTTCTTGATGAATCTGACAATGTTGTTCTAGCACATTTCATTGGTTGGAAGATGAGAGATTTTTTTTCTTAATCAAACGTTGCTTTCCACTCTTTATTTGACAAACCTTTGTTTTGTTCAAATCCGTCATGTATCAAAGAAAAGGACATGTCATTTTTTATGCTGAAGAGAATCAATTCTAGGAACAAGATACATCCTTTTCAAAGTCGGACGATCAACATCCCAAGATATCTCTAATAGAGGAATGGATAATATTGCCCCTCTGTTTCATTTGAATCTTTCCTTGTTTAAGATGAACAAGACTTAAAATGCTCCACTGCGTTTGTTAGGAACGTTACAAAAGTTGACACTCTTGATGTCTCCTTGATAATGGAAAAGAAAACCATGTCAGAAACGGTATCAGAAATTGATGATTGAAATCGATACAGTTTACTCTTCCTTCGATTTCGCTTTTTTGGATGCTTGGCAACTCCCTTCATTTGTCTCATCATGCAGAGTGAATGAAATTGATGGGCTATTCTGGTTCCTAAGGCATTTGCAAATAACAAAACTTCCCAGAATGGAATTCAACTTCGCCTCGCCTCTATGGAAAATTGGCACCGACGGAACCTCAACGCATGCTTGCTCCTCGAGTTCAATGAGCCCGAGAAAATGACTATATGAAAAAGGGGCCTTAAGCAAAGTTTTCTTGAAATTCATTTTGGAAGGTAGACATAAAAGTTCGAATAAAACACTTTGGAATTTTTTCTGCTTTGTTTTGTTTTGTTTTTTTTTTAAATGATGATTTCCGAATTCCATCATTAAAAATGTGAGTCACGCGATTTACAAAGCATCAATTGGATTTGCAAATCAAAACCCAAAACGGAAAACATGTTTCTTAACAAGAATAAAGACTGATAAAATACGAGACTCTTTTACAAATGAAAAGTAAAAACAACTCTTGTCCTAGCTCTAGAATTCACTTCCTTGAATGGTCACCATGAGAATGTCAAAGAGCATCGCGCATAACCTGCAAAAAGACGACAGTGTCAATATGTGGATAAGAGAGAATGATATTTTAATGACGTTGCTTCTTACAATAAAATCGAGGTGACGATACATGCCCCACAATCCTTGTTACAGGACTTTAGTATTTCGCCAAGATTTTATCATAAGAGAAGACATCATTAAAATTATCAATCCATGGCCATCAATCGAATGTCCACTTTTATTCTAAAAGTTTCGTATGCAAAAAGTGTCATTGATTTTTGAAAGATTGATTTGTGATTTTACTCCTAAAAAAATGAAGTGATTTCTATTTTGAGGAATTTGTACACAAAATGATTTGCATTATAGTCCCAAAATATGAGAACAAGAAAATTCGATTAAAAAAAAAACGCAATTTCAATTTTTTTTTTTTGCCCCAATATAAAATCACAACTTGAAAGTTTTTTTTTTTTTTTTTTTAAAAAATGATTTCGAACCCATAACTAGAAATTTAAACAAAATCATGTGTTCAACGGGGCCAAATCAAAATATTTAGAACTTACATTCAAATGCTCACTTGTCAAAAGTGATTGCCAATTTTCAATCATAAGCTTGTATCACCGAGGGCATTCGATTGATTTCTGTGAATTTCAAGATGAAAATGTAATACAAAATGAACAAATAAAAAGGAAAATGACACTTACAATGGGTGCCGACCTTTGGTCTCTGTTTCTTTTTTTCTTTTTCTTTTTCAATTACATAGACAAGCACATGGAATGTGATTCGATTTCTACTCTATACGGCTCAAAATGAAGCCATAGGATCACCGGACTGAACCAACAAGGTCGTGGCTGGGTCGGGTTACCCATGACTCCGACTTCGTCAAAGGACCGACCCATGTCGCATGCTTGCAGACCGGGGTGGGTACCTTCGACGTGAAGAAAGAAATTTCGGGGTAGAGGTGGGCGACTCGTACTACGCGATTGTAGTCGGAGTGGTATCCACCTCAACACCATCCTAAGTGATCCTATGCGGCCCAAGTCCGGCGGCAGGTTGTGTGTGCCAAGGTATAGTGCAATGCATAGAATACATGCACAACAATTTATAGGCAAACAACACTCCGTACATAAAAATAAACCATACATTCCTACACCTCCCTACAAGACAAAGGTGAGCAAACACTTCCCCTTATACCTCCCATTCTCAGTAAGAACATTTAACACCTTTCATGTTAGGGCGTGCACTGGAATCCTCGCTTTGCCAAACAAAAATATTTTTGAACAAAATTAATTTTGGCCTAAGTCCTCTAAGGTTTAAAACCAAGTCCCCAGCGGAGTCGGCAAGCTGTCGCGACCTACCCTCGGGGGGAGGGAACAGGTTTAGGGGTATTGCCAAAAGGATGGGCCTAAGGCCCATGATTAGACGCGGGCTCTCCCAAGCCCATACCCCGCGTGACGTTGGGATATTCTTAAGAAATTTTGCACAAAAGGAATCGCCACTAGCCTATTGGGGTCAGCTAGAAACCAAGTGAGGCATGGGAGCATGCCCCACTTCCTACGCAATCAGAGAATCTAGGTTCAGGGACTTGATTACACTAATTAATCAATTAGTGCCCTTTCGGTACCTAATCTTGTTCATTTTTAAAAAATGATTTTTGGCAGGCAATCTGGATTGATTTTATACTTACCCACTAACAATGAGGTGATCATGCGGGTACGCAATCATTAAAGTGATAATCATAACTATCAATATCCTAATTGCCATAAAATTAAACACATGCAATCAAACATAATTAAATATGCAAATTAAACATGCAACATAATTAATATATGAGCACATAAAGGTCTAATTACCCTAAAATGGCAATACATGACAAGTTCTAATCAAACCCCATCATTTTCGGATTTTCTAAATTTTTTAATTTTTTTTAATTTTTTAATTTTTTTTTTAAATTAAGAAAAATAATTAAATTTAATTATTTTTTAATTTTTTAATTAATTTTTTTAAATTTTTTAATTTTTGCTTTTTTTTTTTTTTTTTTGGATTTTCGAAATTTTTTTTTTTTTTTAAATTAAGAAATATTTTTTTTTAATCGGACCGAACCGGTCCAGGTTCAACCCGACCCGGGTTCGGCCCAGTCGGCGCGGATCGGGTCCGGTTAGGAGTAGGTGGGCCCGAATCGCGGGCCCAACCCAAGAGGTGCCCCTCCTCCCTTTTTTAAAAGAAAACAGGCCCACAAGCCTATACTAAACCAGCCAAGCCCAAAAGTTCCTAAGCCCACAAGTCCACAAGCCCACTACCTAAAACAGCCTAAACCAAACCCTAAGTATAACCGGCCCGGATGTGAGAAAAACCCTACCCGGTTCGTGACTTTCGCCCCACCCGGCCAAAACCCGATTTTGGAGCGACGTTGATGGCGGTGGCGGCCGGCTTGACGAAGGCGGTGACACGGCGGAGCGAGAGATGGAGCAAGGCGGCCGGGTGCGTGCTAGGAGCGAGCCGGTGGCGCGGCTTCGGGTAGAGGCAGCGGCGTTGGTGGCGCGATGCTCGCAAGTCTGGTGCTCGAGCAGGAGGGTGCAGCGAGGAGGTTGAGCAGCGGCGTTAGGTGTGATCGGTGGTGGCACGGCTTGAGGGAGCGACACGGGCGAGGGGGTTCGGTGCTTCGGCGTTCGGCGGAGGAGCTTCGGACGGCTGCAGGGCGGCCGCGGCGTCGCGACCGACTCAGATCTGCTAGCGTCAGGGGACGGTATGGACTCGCAAGCGAGGGGAATCCCGGTGGTGGCGCGGCACGAGCAGCGGAGGAGGCGCGAGCCGGTGCAAGGCCGGCTCAGTGGTGGAACGACGACTGGCTCAGATTTGCCGTCATCGGGGTGCTCGAGTGGGAGGATGAGTACAGCGGTGCTGTCGCGGCACGAGCAACGGAGGAGGTGCGGACCGGCGGGGCGAAGCGCGCGTCGGCGCTCGCGGACAATGGAGGTGCGGCGCGGATGCGCGACAGGCTGCGCAGTCGCAGCAAAAACCAACGGATGAGCAGCGACAGGGGCGAGTGACGCAACAACAACGGTCATCGGGGGGTTGCAGATGGACAGCTGCAAGTCGCGTGGCAAGGGGGCTAGGAGCAGCGGCTCGGACGACGTCGGGTTGAGGCGGCGAGGTCTCCCTCCTCGGATCCTCCCCCCGACGCCGATCTCTCTCTCCCTTCTGGTCCTCCTCGAGCTCTCCCCCTTTCTCCTCTGCCGGTTCCCCCTTCTTTCATGTTTTTCTTTTGCAGGTTATCGTGCGAAGACTAGCCGTGCCAGCTACCGACCGGGCCGCTCCTGACCCACGAATCACGCTGGCCGTCTGCCATCCAATCGTCTGCTGCTCCTGCTTTCGCTACTCGCTCTGTTCTATCTTTTTGCATGTCCTCGAGCGAAGACCAGGGGAGGGAGGAAGAACAGATGTGGGCCGGGCTAAAGAGAAAGGAGGCTGGGCGGGCCCGGCGTAAGGAGCAAAGGGAAAGGGAGAGGGGCGAGCCGGGCCAAGGCCGGCTCGGGCTAGCCTGATTTTTTTTCTTTTTCTTTTTCTTTTTCTTTTTTGTTTTAGTGATTAATTCCTAATCTTGCACATAATAAAATTGTAAAATTTAGGTGTCAACAGGGCTATACAATTGTGAGCTGGGCCCGAGGACTAAAGGCTGCTGGGCTTTGATGCGCGGAAATGGACTGCTTCATGTGAGAGACAGGTGGTCAACTGCTGGCTTCGGTGGACTCGGTGACTCAGTGGATTTCGCACGGTAAGATGAAGGCTGCGAGCTGGGCAAACCGAGGCTGAGGAAGATGCGTGGATGTTCTTCTTCGGTGGGCTTCTGCGGGTGTTTGTTGGGTCAACAATTCACCGTGAGATCACCGAGTGGACCGAGCGTGCTGGCAAGTGGGCTGGGCCGCGACGCTGGGAAAATTGCTAGCCGAAGATAGGGTCAACAAATGGCAAGAAGGAAGACCGGTTGAGGTGGCGAGCTGGCTTGCGAGTTGCTTCGTTCGGCGTCGCTTCACTGGCTCAACATGGCAGCAGCTTGGTCAACAAATTGAAGAGAAGAAGGCTTGGAGTTGACTGGCGTGGGAACTTGAAGCAGCTGCGACAGCAATTGAAGACGCGTGGAGGGTTGAACGGCAGAAGCGTGAGGCTTTCGTCGCGGATGGTAGCTTCGCAGGGGAAAAACCGAAAGTAGAGCAGGCGGCAGGGACTTATCGAGGAAGGAGGAAGCAAAATTTGAAAGCAAAAGTAGAATAAACCTTCGGCTGAGGCAGGGGTCGTCCGCGTGAGAAGATGGAGGCCAGCCGTTTGTGCGTGCTCCACAAGCCAAAGAAAAGATCAACACAAACATCTCTTCTCTTAAATGCTTGTCCCCGCAAAAGCCCTCAAAAATATCCTAGTGTTCCCTTTTTACTTTCTAATAAGATAATATCACCATTAAATCCAAATTAATACCAATGTTGCACACCCCCATCTTAAGATCCGATTTTAACTAAGTTCAAACTCAATTTCAATTCCAATCTCTCTAAATTGAGGTCCAATTTATCTAAAGAAAAATCCCGTACAATCCTTTGCAAGTCCCTGACACTCAAAGGCTCGGCCTGGAAGTCCAAATTTTCTTTAATTTGGCCTATCCGAATTTCTGTTGATTTTCCGCGGTGTCCGAACCGATTTTCTGTAAAAAATCTCGGGATCTCCGAAAAATCTTCTGAGACTGAGTCAACGTTCCTATAATTTATCATGACATGACAAGAACTTCAATTTCTAAAATCGGACTTGAATTCTCGGTTAATTTCAACTTGGCGCGTTTTTAGCGTGACTTAGGCTCTTTGGGTAACTTTCAGATATTTTTAAGTGCAAATGACCCGTGGTCGATTTTCTTCGAATCACTATGAACCCACTCGACTCATTGGCGACCCTCGATTGTCGTGAAAATCTCGATGATTCAATTATGGACACAGGGTACCAAAACAATAAGAAAATTAGTATAGTGTCGGCCAACGAGAATTTTCTAATTTACTGGTGTCACCCACGATTAGCCACACATCTATGTCGATCCAGTCTATCTCTTATTTTAAGTCGATTTTTAACTATGCCATAATGACCTCTAAAGATGGACACGGTCGAGAAACCGAGTGATCGGCTCTGAGAATAAACCTATAAGCGCGTCAATGAAATGCCCGATTTATTCGGTATAAGACGGGGTTGAAAAATCTGAATGTCACAAATCGGTGTCCGATTTATTTTCTTCATCTCGCCTATATTATCGTTTGATCGCTCGCCTTATCTCAACAATAACTACTGACTTCTTGCTTCTTAGAACTATGTATCCTAGTCAGTATGTATTAATGTATATTTATTGTTATGGATCATTTGTCTTCTATCTATCACTTCCATGTTCTTTGTTGTAGCCTATGTGATATACCGCATAGTCGAATACTAGGGTTTTCTCAAAGGTTGTTAGAGGCCTCAACAGTTCGATTGGGACTTAAATTGACAAAAGAGCAAAATTAGATAACTATTCCTTTTTACCGACCAATTCTAAAAGTGCAACCAACACGTCAAAACGATTGTTGGGGACATCAAATATTCAAGTGATTGTTTTGAATGAATTTTCTTTAGGAAGATCGGCGTGATTGCAAATGCATTGGCAAAGAAGATAGGAAAGATTACCAACAAAGTCATGACCTTATTGTATGGATGCTAATTTAGTCCTAAAGTTTCTAATTTAGCCAATTAAGTCCTAAACATTTTGACAATTTACTAATGTAACCCTTCTAACTAATTTTCGTTAAAAGTCGCTGAAATTGACATCAACTGTTCTATATGACATGGTTGGCACTAATGTAGACTAATTTTTGGTTTTTTATACGTTTTTTTAATCTTTTTTTTTTTTTTTTTTCGGTACCTTCTTCTTGGCTAGTCACTAGGCCTTGACAATGGCCAACGAGGGTCAACCTCACTTGAGGCTCAACCTTGCCAAATCTATTGAGGTCAACTCTTACTAACCATCACCAAGCTCGACCCTTGGCTTAGGAATGGGGAAAAAGGAAAAAAGAATCACAAAAAAAACTATTCATGTCAATGCTGGCATCCACATTAGCGATTGTTTACCAAAATTGGTCAAAATAACTATATTGGCTAATCATGAAAGGGTTAAAGACTAAATTAGCATTCATACAATAGATTTAAAACTTTTTTCTACAAGCACTTAGAAGATGTGTCCAATGGAATGGGCAATCCTGCCCCAATCTTCTTTGTAGGTGTAGTTTGACGGACATTAAATTCTTTTTCTGTTTGAAAAGCTTGAAGACGCCACACAATCAATTTCTAGTTTCCAAATCCCATCAATTCCATTCAAACTGTTTTAGATGAGGATTGCCTATATAGTTCAAAAACCTGAACCTAACCAATTCATGAAACTTACAAGGCATTCCATCGACCTCTAAACAACCAGGTTTTAACATATGTCCCCCGGATCAATCAGCGAGGAAATTATATGAGGACATAAATCTTGACTCATTCCAAAGCATGAGAAGATAATTTGACCTTGTTACTTGTCGTGTTAGATAATTTTTCCCTTGTCTCTTTATATATCCCCTAACCTATAACAAAAGAAACAAGTGACACAGTATCCACCTAGACTCATATAGCTTATTTATAATTTGTCTGTATCCTCACCTCACTATCATTAAGATATAGCAAACATGTGATTGGCTCTTTTTAAGAACATTGCAATAGGATTCCCATGCATGTTAATTTTATTCAAATCAATTAAAAAAGAAGCAAAACCATACCATTTAATTAGAGACTTTCTTTTATTATATCATTACTTTATGATGAGCCATTACTATATGAGTCTCTAAATCTCACTAGATCATAGTAGTCTTTTCATCCTACTTCAATCAGGCAACGGTCGATTGTATATAAGTGCCTTGTCATTAGCAACACATCTTTTAAAGCCGGAGCATCTTAAAATTTGGGCTGTGACACCCCTCGACGGCCCCCGATCCGATTAGGGTCGCCACAGTTCGCTTACCATTCACTTTTTCTTTCCCAAACAACATATCACTCTGATACTATTTCAATTGCAGCGGGTCCATACAACCATGTGGGTTTACATTTTTTTTTTATTAACGGTCCCTTGCGCAATTTACATAACGGAAGCATATCCAACAATTCCCTTCCCTACATTCCGACATCGATGCACACCTACTAAACATTTTTATATAAGTTAAAACCGAACACGTTTATTTACATAAAGCAGATGGACATCTTTAGTCGGTACATCAAAATGCCGTAGTTTTCTATACTCGGCTACACTTCAAAAGATGACCGACATCTCCTCCCACAATCGTATGCTTAAGGTCCATCGACCCGTGTCGGCGTCCAAAAGTTCCCTCCTTTGCTATCCTTCTCCTCGCGGTCATATCCAACCGCTCAATCCATCTACTAATCTGAAATGTTGGTCCCCAAAAGGGGTGAGTACAACCACTCAGTAGGTAAAGGAATCCAATAACAACTCAATGCATCATACAAATCATACATGCATTGCAGGCGTAACTTACCTTGCAGCCATGCGCAATACTATCATGCATCATCATGCCTTATCATCATGCATATCATATCATCATATGTCATCATCATAATCATCATCATGGCATCATTATATCATACATGTCATCCTTATCATGACATCATCACATCACATATCATCACAGTCATCATGAATATCATCATGCATATCATGCCATGGGTGATCATCATATCACATCACATATCATCGTCATCATCATGCATATCATCATGCATATCATACCATGGGTGATCATCTTATCACATCACATCACATATCATTATCATCATCATGCATCTCATCATGCATATCATACCATGGGTGATCATCATATCACATCACATATCATTATCATCATCATGCATCTCATCATGCATATCATACCATGGGTGATCATCATATTACATCACATATCATTATCATCATCATGCATCTCATCATGCATATCATGCCACGGGTGATCATCATATCACATCACATATCATCATCATCATGCATATCATCATGCCATGAGTTTATTTTCATCTTTATCTTTAAATTTGATCACCACATCACCCTTCCTCAATTCATCAATTTCGTCTCATATTTTACACTCGCATCCCATGCGAGAAAAACCTCCGGGCATGTATCCAAGATACAACCGGGCATCCGCCCCCCATTCCGGGCATCTCGCATCCCAACTAGCATCACGAGGAACCTTCGGGCATGTATCCAAGATACAACCGGACTTCTGGCCTTTACCTTTCTAGCCAGGCATCTCGCACCCAAATCCTGGCATCGCGAGGCATTCCCTTCGGGCAAAAACCTCCGACAGGGCTTCCGGAATTATGTACCGACATACCACCAGGCCTCCCCTGGAATTACGTACCGTATACCACCGGGCATCCCGACACTCCCGGGGAATCTCTGGAATTATGCCACTAGGCCACCAGATATCATCATCCACCACAACCATCTCCTCATTTTACCATTATCCATGTTCACCAGTATTTTAAATCTCAATTTAACATGGCAATTGGCATGGCATCAAAAAAATCACACTTGACATGGAATTCACACTTGCATCTCAATTCACATTCATCATCCTTTTTAATCTCATTATCACATGGCATATGACTCGCACATGCATCACAATTCATGATCATTCATACACCAATGTCATGTCATACATGCAACAATGCATAATAAATTCAATGGAATTTATGACTAATAAAATAATCCATTATTTTTTTTTTTAATATTATTTTATTTTATTTTATTTATTTTCATAAATAAATATTAAATTCCATATTTATGATTTTTCCCAAAATCACAATATTCAAATAATCATTAAACAACCAATAGGATGACAAATTCATATAAAATTCATGGCCAAATTGATTTTCACATAATTCCACAATTTAGCACATAATATTCGGATAATGGCCAGATTGCACAGTTTCCAAATAATTTCGATTAAAATACTCATATGGCCTCCAAAAATTACCAACTTTTACAGGGTGATAGCCAAGACATTTTCGCACATCTTTCATGCAGAACTCTAAGTAAGATTCTCTATGGATTAATTTATACATCCTCATGAAGCTTCTGGAAACTCTACCACGTCGTCCAGAATGCACATCTCCGAAATATCACGATTTCACCCATCTATTCTCTTTCGTTTCCTCTGAAATTCGGATATGTTATGTATCAAGGTGTCCTTTACAAGTTTCATGAAGAGATCTAGGTCAAATAACCAAAGTATGATCATCTTTTAAGCCCATGAAGTCTCGGGTGTCTCGGAACACATCACCAGAACCATCATCTCCAAGATCTAGCCGATTTACTAGGCTATACTCGTTAATTTCTCTTCAAATTTTAGTATGTTATTTTTTGAGATGTTACCTACAACTTTCGTGAAGACAACAAAGTGAGATCTCCAACAGAAATCAACATGCAACCACGAAATCAACAAGAGGTCAGTAAGAAATTCGCAGATCTGAAGTCTCCGTGAAATAGAACTTTTGACCCATCAAATCTTCATCGTTTTCTACGAAATTTCACTATGTCATACTGCAAGATGTTAGCTTCAACTTTCATGAAAACACCGAAGCCAAAATCGCACTCCAAACACACATGAAAGTTCTCACAACATTCTGACTCGAGCAGATTCATGCGAAAATATTCCAGATCTGACACCTCCGTAAGATGAGAGTTTGACCCCGAAAATATCCATTATTTTTCACGAAATTTTAGTATGTTGTATTTCAAGATGTTAGCTACAACTTTTATCAAGATATCGAAGCCAAAATAGAACTCTAAACATGCATACAAGCCCTCACAACATTCTGACTCGAACAGTTCATACGAAAATATTCCAGATCTAGCATCTCCGTAGGATGAGGGTTTGACCCCTTAAATCTCCATCATTTTCCATGAAATTTTAGTATGTTGTAGTACAAGATGTTAGATACAACTTTCATGAAGAAACCGAAGCCAAATTCGGACTCTAAACACACATGCAAGCTCAAACAAGTGTCTGACTCCAAACAGTTCATGCGAAAACATTGGTGCAAGAGTAGAAAGTGGATTCCAACTTGCCTCTACACCTCACGAGCGGACGGCCACGGCGGCGAACGAGCTCCTTTCTCTCTCGGCCTCCCTCTTTCTCTCGAAATCTCCCTTTCCCTCTCACTTGGCTTGGCCGAACAAGCCCCTCTCTCTCTCTCCCTCTCTCTCTCTCTCCCTCTCTCTCTCTCTCCTTTTGGGTGGCTTTTATATTTGCATGCTTCCTTCTCTTGCATGGGGGACACTTGTCCTTAAGAAGGAGACAAGTGTCTCCCTTGCTGAAGACACTTGGTAGCCATGCGGCTACCCCTCCATGCGACAATGGGCCGGGCTTGGGCCTCCTCTTGGGCCCTATTGGGCCGGCCATCTTGGCCCATTAAAGGCTTAGGCCAATGGGTCCAAGGCCCATTCCAAAATTAGCCCTTTTTCCCTTCTTTTTTTTTTTTTTGAATTTCTTTTATAAATATTTTAAACTTTAAATTTTCCACATGGCCAAAGTCTTATGACATTTCATTTATTGAAATTTAATTTATAAAGTGCACGGCCAAGCATAGATTATTAATTTATCCTATAGTCCTAAATTCAAAATTCATAAACACAAGCACAATAACACATGGCCTTAAGAAAACTAATGGCTAACAGATAGACCATAGGTAATTTCATTACCTAATTATAGGCTTTAATTCCTCTAGAGGATGACTTGAATTTTGGGATGCCACAATTCTCCCCTCCTTAGAGAATTTCGTCCTCGAAATTAGACATTTCCTATGTCCCTTGAAATAAGTGGGAGTACCTTTCTCTCATCTCATTTACACTCTCCCATGTGGCTTCCTCCACATCACGATATTGCCATAATATCTTAACCAAAGGAATTCTCTTGGTCCTGAGAATTTGTTCCTTTCAATCCAATACTTGCACAGGCTCCTTAATGTACCTCACTTTCTCATCCACTTTCATGGCTTCATGATCGAGTATGTGTCCTAGATCAGGCTGATATTTCCTCTAAAGTTAAGGATGCAAGCTCTTAACATATCTTAATTTATCCCAACATCAAAAACACTGAGGTAGGTGAGAGGAAATTGACAGGACCTGAACTGGTACAAGTTACCACTGAGGCTGTTGATGTTATTAGGGAAAGGCTTAGAGCAGCTCAGAGTAAACAGAAAGGCTACGCAGATAAGCGTAGAAGGCCTTTGGAATTTGGTGTAGGAGACCATGTATTCCTTAAGGTATCTCCAATGAAAGGAATATCTCGATTCGGGATAAAGGGTAAGTTAAGCCCCAGGTTTGTTGGACCTTTTGAAATTCTTGAGAAGATAGGAGATAGGGCTTATCGTTTAGCATTACCTCCTAGATTAGAAAATCGGCACGATGTGCTTCATGTATCGATGTTGAGGAAGTACCAGCCGGATCCTGGTCACATACTCGATCATGAAGCCATCAAAATGGATGAGAAAGTTAGGTACATTGAAGAGCCTGTGCAGATATTGGATCGAAAGGAGCAAATTCTTAGGACTAAAAAGATCCCATTAGTCAAGGTGTTATGGCGACATCATGATGTGGAGGAAGCCACATGGGAAAGTGAGGATCAGATGAGGGAAAAGTACCCTTATTTATTTCAAGAAGGCGCGAGTAGTGCTTGAATTTCGAGGACGGAATTCTCTAAGGAGGGGAGAATTGTGGCATCTCGGAAATTCAAAGCCAAGCCTTAAGGTGTGTTAAATGTCTTTAATTAGGTGATAGAATTTTATGGCCTATGCTTTAGCCAATTTGTCTTTTAATTTGGCTTTTGCTTGTGATTGTGGAAATTTAAATTTAATTTATTAATGCTTGGCCGTATGATTTGAATTTCAATAATTAAAAATATCCCAAGACTTTGGCCAAGATGGAAATTGGAATTTCAAAAATAATATAGAAGGAATAAAAATAATTAAAAAAAGGGGAAAAATGGCTAAAATTCGAATGGGCCTTGAGCCCATTAGCCTCAAGCTTGGTGGGCCAAGCTAGTCGGCCCATTGGGCCCAAGAAGGGGAGTCGACCAGCCCAAGGGGAATGGCCGGTTGGGCCTAAGCCCAAGCCCAAGCCCAAATTCAAATTCAAAAAAATAAAAATGACAAGTGGCCAAAGGAAGGGCATGTATTGGCCATTGGAGAGGTGAGGCAATGATTACTAATCATGGATTAAAGGGGTATAAAAGGGTTAGGAGAGAGAGTGGCCGTTCCTCTAGCTCATTCGGCCGAGAGAAGTGAGAGGGAGAGAAAGAATTCGAGAGGGAGAGAGGAGAAACCGAGAGGGAAGGAGGCGGAGCCGGAGGGAGGAGCCGCCCGTTCGCCGATCGCCGCCTTGTCCGACGGTCCTACGCCGCCATACGCTGCCGTGTGCTTGCTGTTCGTCCATCTTGGAGGCAAGTGGAGTCCGTAACTTCTCTTGCATGTCGGTTGTGGTAGTTGCATGTC
This sequence comes from Eucalyptus decipiens, assembly GCA_014182575.1. NCBI lineage: Eukaryota > Viridiplantae > Streptophyta > Magnoliopsida > Myrtales > Myrtaceae > Eucalyptus > Eucalyptus decipiens. The sequence goes on from CM024616.1 coordinate 21,051,766, forward strand.
CGGTTTTGGGTGTTATGTGTGAGAAAAACCGAGCCAAGGAGCGTTTGTTTGCATGCCATGTAACTGTTTCCGTTCGGTTTGTGGTAGACAGTTTCTTATGCGAGCTTGCATGTGTATTTGGAGTGTGATTTGGGCTTCGGTGTCTTCATGAAAGTTGAAGCTAACATATTTAGGTATGACATACTCAAATTTCATGGGAAACGAAGGTGGTATGAGGGGTCAAATGCCTTGTGATACGGAGGTTCTAGATCTGCGAAATCTTCACTGATCTCTTGATGATTTCTTGGTTGCATGTTGATTTATGTTAGAAATCTCACTTTGTTGTCTGCATGGAAGTTGTAGGTAACATCCTAAACTACAACATACTCAAATTTGAAGAGAAATGAACAAGTATAGCCTAGTTAATCGGGTAGATCTTTGAGACGTTTGATTCTGTTGAAGTATACCGAGACACCCGAGACTTCAAGGACTTAAAAGAGGACCATACTTTGGTTATTTAACCTAGATCTCTTCATGAAACTTGTAAAGGACACATTGATGCATAACATACTCGAATTTCAGAAGAAACGAAAGAGATTTAATGGGTCAAATCTAAGTTTTTTCGGTGATATGTGTTCTGGACGGAACGGTAGAGGTTCCAGAAGCTTCATGGAGTTGTATAAATTAATCCATAAAGAATTTGGCTTAGTTTGCTTCATGAAAAGTGCACGAAAATGTGTTGGCTATGACCCTGTAAAATTTTGGAATTTTCGGAGGTCATATGGGTATTTTAATTGAATAAATCCGAAAACTATGCAATCTGGCCATTATCCGAATATTAAGTGTATTTGGTGGAAATTTGGGAAACTATGTGAAATGCAAATTTGGCCATGAAATTGTGTGAAATTGTGATTTTAATTGGTCGTTTAATGATTGTTTGATTTTCATGATTTTTGGAAAATCATAAATATTAAAGATAATATTTATTTATGGAAATAAATAAATAAAATATTAATATAATAATATAATAAAATAATAATAAAATAAAAATGGTTTATTTTATCGGCCATGAGTTCTATTGAATTATGATGCATTGTTATATGACATTGATGCATGTATGATCGTGAATTATGATGCATTGTTATATGACATTGATGCATGAATGATCGTGAACTATGATGCATTGTTATATGGCATTGATGCATGAACGATCATGAATTGTGATGCATGTGTGTGAATCATATGCCATGAAATAATGAGATGAAAGGAATGATAAAATGTGGAAGTGGTATGTGAGTAAGAGGATGTGGCGGAGGTTGATGTCGGTGGCCGAGTGGCATAATTCCAGAGATTCCCTGGGAGTTTCAGGATGCCCGGAATGTGGGGGGCCGGAAGTCCCTATCGGAGGTTTCTGCCCGAAGGGAGTGACTCGCGATGCCAGGATTAGGGTGCGAGATCCTCAATTAGAAGGGTAAAGACCGGAAGTCCCTGTCGGAGGTTTCTGCCCGAAGGGAGGTTCCTCGTGATGCTAGTTGAGGTGCGAGATGCCCGGAATGTGGGGGGCCGGAAGCCCAGTGGCCATGAGATGGCTGGGATACTGGGATTCCTGTCGGAGGTTTCTGCCCGAAGGGATGATGATGATGGTGAATTTGATGAATTGAGAAAAGATAATGTGGGATCAATTGATAAGTAAAAGTGGAAATTGATCTATGATGTAATATGCATGGTGATGCATGGCTAATGATGATATGATGTAATATGCATGGTGATGCATGGTTAATGATGATGTGATATGCATGGTGATGCATGGCTAATGATGATATGATGGGATATGCATGGTGATGCATGGCTAATGATGATATGATGTGATATGCATGGTGATGCATGGTTAATGATGATGTGATATGCATGGTGATGCATGGCTAATGATGAGATGATGTGATATGAATGGTGATGCATGGCTAATGATGAGATGATGTGATATGCATGGTGATGCATGGCTAATGATGATATAATGTAATATGCATGGTGATGCATGGTTAATGATGATGAGATATGCATAGTGATGCATGGCCAATGATAATATGATGTGATATGCATGATGATGCATGGTTAATGATGATGTGATATGCATAGTGATGCATGGCTAATGATGATATGATATGATATGCATGATGATGCATGGTTAATGATGATACGTATGCCATGATGATGCATGAATACGCTTGACATCGAAAAGGTAAGAAATGCCTGCATTGTATGATGATATGCATGGTGCCTTTGAGTTGTTATTGGATTTCTATCTGGCCGAGTGGTTGTACTCACTTTTTTGGGGATAACATTTCAGATTAGCACTATCTTTGCTACTGCCGTATCGCGTGGCGTGTTTTACGGTATTCCGTCGACGTCGAGTGGAGATGGCGAGATAGATTGTCCCTCGGTACCCGGGTTGACGTTTATCCGAGTACGATGCTTAGTTATGTATGATATCGGCCTGGCTGGGGGCCCCGTCATACAAGAGTTTTTGTCCGTGCACATACGACGGGATGGAGTGATGCGGGGGATGCTGCCGCCGCCACCACCTGACGCACCGGGATGGGTGTGAGATCGCGCGCGAGGAGTAGGAGCTAGACTGCTTTTTGATGTAGATAGTTGACGCTGGTGATGAGAGGGTTTTTGTGCTTATATGATGTTAGAGGTCGGAGGTCCTTTTTGAGATTTTAGGAAGGACATGGCAGAGTCCTTACCTTTTCTGTTTCTTTTGTACCGACCCGAGGAAAAACCCCATCTCGCTATATGTATGTAAGCAAAGCGTCAATGCTAATTATAAAAATCGTGTTGTTAGTTGGTGTGTATTTGTATCATGGGTTAGAAGGGAGATAGATGACGATGTGAATTTTGCTTCCGCTATAAGTCGCGCATGGGACCGCTTTAAAAGAAAAAAATGCCTGTCATCGGCAAGGCTTAATTTAGCTAAGAGATAGAGTTGGTAAAAGATGTAACATCGGCCCCTTTAACGACCTCCGCGAAGGGTTCGGGGTGTTACGGTCGCCCTTTTGGTATCGGAGAGGGCGACCAGTAACACCCCGAACCCTTCGCAGGTCGTGCTGTGCCGATGTTACATCTTTTACCAACTCTATCTCTTAGCTAAATTAAGCCTTGCCAGACATGTGCATTTTTTTTTAAAGCGGTCCCATGCGCGACTCATAGTGGAGGCAAAATTCACATCGTTATCTATCTCCCTTCTAACCCATGATACAAATACACACCAACTAACAACATGATTTTTATAAATGCATTGACGCTTTGCTTACATACATATAGCGAGATGGGGTTTTCTCCTCGGCCGGTACAAAGAAATAAACGTCAACCCATGTCCTTCCTAAAATCTCAAAAAAGGAACTCCGACCTCTAACATCACATAAGCACAAAACCCTCTCATCACCAGCGGAACTATCTACATCAAAACACGCCACGCGCGCGATACACCCATCCCCAAGGCATAGTGGCGGTCGGCAAAGTTATCCCCGCATCACTCCATCCACGTCGTATGAGACAGGAAAAACTTGTATGACATGGCCCTCCAGGTCATACATAACTAGGCATCGTCATACAATACCGAGGGACATTTCTTACCTTTTCGATGTCACGGAATATCGTCAAGCATCATCATGGCATAGCGGCATATATCAAATGTTATCCCCAAAAAGGTGCATCATCATGCATATCATATCATATCATCATTAGCATGCATCACTATGCATCATACAATGCAGGCATTTCTTACCTTTTCGATGTCAAGCGTATTCATGCATCATCATGGCATATATCATCATCATGGCATCTCATATATTGTTATCATCATCATTAGCCATGCATCACCATGCATATCCCATCATATCATCATTAGCCATGCATCACCATGCATATCACATCATCATTAACCATGCATCACCATGCATATTACATCATATCATCATTAGCCATGCATCACCATGCATATCACATCATCTCAGATCAATTTCCACTTTTACTTATCAATTGATCCCACATTATCTTTTCTCAATTCATCAAATTCACCATCATCATCATTAGCCATGCATCACCATGCATATCCCATCATATCATCATTAGCCATGCATCACCATGCAAATCACATCATCATTAACCATGCATCACCATGCATATTACATCATATCATCATTAGCCATGCATCACCATGCATATCACATCATAGATCAATTTCCACTTTTACTTATCAATTGATCCCACATTATCTTTTCTCAATTCATCAAATTCACCATCATCATCATCCCTTCGGCCGAAACCTCCGACAAGGATCCCGGTATCCCAGCCATCTCATGGCCACTGGGCTTCCGGCCCCCCACATTCCGGGCATCTCGCACCTCAACTAGCATCACGAGGAACCTCCCTTCGGGCAGAAACCTCCGACGGGGACTTCCGGTCTTTACCCTTCTAATTGAGGATCTCGCACCCTAATCCCGGCATCGCGAGTCACTCCCTTCGGGCGAAACCTCCGACGAGGGGACTTCCGGCCCCCACATTCCGGGCATCCCGAAACTCCCGGGAATCTCTCGGAATTATGCCACTCGGCCACCGACATCAACCTCCGCCACATCCTCTTACTCACATACCACTTCCACATTTTATCATTCCTTTCATCTCATTATTTCATGGCATATGATTCACACACATGCATCACAATTCATGATCATTCATGCATCAATGCCATATAACAATGCATCATAGTTCACGATCATTCATGCATCAATGTCATATAACAATGCATCATAATTCACGATCATACATGCATCAATGTCATATAACAATGCATCATAATTCAATAGAACTCATGGCCGATAAAATAAACCATTTTTATTTTATTATTATTTTATTATATTATTATATTAATATTTTATTTATTTATTTCCATAAATAAATATTATCTTTAATATTTATGATTTTCCAAAAATCATGAAAATCAAACAATCATTAAACGACCAATTAAAATCACAATTTCACACAATTTCATGGCCAAATTTGCATTTCACATAGTTTCCCAAATTTCCACCAAATACACTTAATATTCGGATAATGGCCAGATTGCATAGTTTTCGGATTTATTCAATTAAAATACCCATATGACCTCCGAAAATTCCAAAATTTTACAGGGTCATAGCCAACACATTTTCGTGCACTTTTCATGAAGAACACTAAGCCAAATTCTTTATGGATTAATTTATACAACTCCATGAAGCTTCTGGAACCTCTACCGTTCCGTCCAGAACACATATCACCGAAAAAACTTAGATTTGACCCATTAAATCTCTTTCGTTTCTTCTGAAATTCGAGTATGTTATGCATCAATGTGTCCTTTACAAGTTTCATGAAGAGATCTAGGTTAAATAACCAAAGTATGGTCCTCTTTTAAGTCCTTGAAGTCTCGGGTGTCTCGGTATACTTCAACAGAATCAAACGTCTCAAAGATCTACCCGATTAACTAGGCTATACTTGTTCATTTCTCTTCAAATTTGAGTATGTTGTATTTTAGGATGTTACCTACAACTTCGATGAAGACAACAAAGTGATATTTCTAACATAAATCAACATGCAACCAAGAAATCATCAAGAGATCAGTGAAGATTTCGCAGATCTAGAACCTCTGTATCACAAGGCATTTGACCCCTCATACCACCTTCGTTTTCCATTAAATTTGAGTATGTCATACCTCAATATGTTAGCTTCAACTTTCATGAAGACACCGAAGCCGAAATCAGACTCCAAGTACACATGCAAGCTCGAATAAGAAACTGTCTACCACAAACCGAACGGAAACAGTTACATGGCATGCAAACAAACCCTCCTTGGCTCGGTTTTTCTCACACATAACACCCAAAACCGGACATGCAACTACCACAACCGACATGCAAGAGAAGTTATGGACTCCACTTGCCTCCAAGATGGACGAACAGCAAGCACACGGCAGCGTACGGCGGCGTAGGACGGTCGGACAAGGCGGCGATCGGCGAACGGGCGGCTCCTCCCTCCGGCTCCACCTCCTTCCCTCTCGGTTTCTCCTCTCTCCCTCTCGAATTCTCTCTCTCCCTCTCACTTCTCTCGGCCGAATGAGCTAGAGGAACCGGCCACTCTCTCTCCTAACCCTTTTTATACCCCTTTAATCCATGATTAGTAATCATTGCCTCACCTCTCCAATGGCCAATACATGCCCTTCCTTTGGCCACTTGTCATTTTTATTTTTTTGAATTTGAATTTGGGCTTGGGCTTGGGCTTGGGCTTGGGCTTAGGCCCAACCGGCCACTCCCTTGGGCTGGTCGACAGCCACCTCTTGGGCCCAATGGGCCGACTAGCTTGGCCCACCAAGCTTGAGGCTAATGGGCTCAAGGCCCATTCGAATTTTAGCCATTTTCCCTTCTTTTTTTTTTTATTCCTTCTATAATATTTTTGAAATTCCAATTTCCATCTTGGCCAAAGTCTTGGGATATTTTTAATTATTGAAATTCAAATCATATGGCCAAGCATTAATAAATTAAATTTAAATTTCCACAATCACAAGCAAAATTCGTCAAATTAAAAGACAAATTGGCTAAAGCATAGGCCATAAAATTCTATCACCTAATTAAAGACATTTAACACACCTTAAGGCTTGGCTTTGAATTTCCGGGATGCCACAATTCTCCCCTCCTTAGAGAATTTCGTCCTCGAAATTCAAGCACTACTCACGCCTTCTTGAAATAAATAAGGGCACTTTTCCCTCATCTGATCCTCACTTTCCCATGTGGCTTCCTCCATCATGATGTTGCCATAACACCTTGACTAATGGAATCTTTTTAGTCCTAAGAATTTGCTCCTTTCGATTCAATATCTGCACAGGCTCTTCAATGTACCTAACTTTCTCATCCATTTTGATGGCTTCATGATCGAGTATGTGACCGGGATCCGGCCGGTACTTCCTCAACATTGATACATGAAACACATCGTGCAGATTTTCTAATCTAGGAGGTAATGCTAAACGATAAGCCCTATCTCCTATCTTCTCAAGAATTTCAAAAGGTCCAACAAACTTGGGGCTTAACTTACCCTTTATCCCGAATCGAGATATTCCTTTCATTGGAGATACCTTAAGGAATACATGGTCTCCTACACTAAATTCCAAAGGCCTTCTACGCTTATCTGCGTAGCCTTTCTGTCTACTCTGAGCTGCTCTAAGCCTTTCCCTAATAACATCAACAGCCTCAGTGGTAACTTGTACCAGTTTAGGTCCTGTCAATTTTCTCTCGCCTACTTCATTCCAACAAACAGGAGTCCTACATCTCCTTCCATATAATGCTTCATAAGGTGCCATGCCTATACTCTTCTGAAAGCTATTATTATAGGCAAACTCTACCAAATGCAATATCTCGTCCCAATTTCCTTTGAAATCAATCACACAAGCTCTCAACATATCCTCCAGTATCTGAATCACTCTTTCTGATTGGCCATCTGTCTGAGGATGAAAAGCTGTACTAAACTAAAGCTTAGATCCTAACGCAATTTGGAAACTCCTCCAAAAATTCGATGTAAGCCTCAGGTCTCGATCTGAAGTAATAGTCACTGGAATACCATGTAAGCGTACCACTTGACTTACATACATGTCCGCATACTTATCCATTGGGTAGTCCATGCGAATCGCTAAGAAATGTGCCGATTTAGTCAAACGATCCACTATAACCCAAATTGAATCATGATTCCTTAATGTCCTTGGCAATCCTTGCACAAAATCCATCGTTACATGTTCCCATTTCCATTCAGGAATGTCCAATGGTCTCAAAAGTCCTGCGGGTTTTCGATGTTCCGTTTTTACTTGCTGGCACGTCAAACATTGAGATACGTGTCTAGCCGTATCTGCTTTCATACCACTCCACCAAAATTGCTCACGTAAAATTCTGTACATCTTTGTACTACCTGGGTGGATACTATAGTTACTCTTATGTGCTTCCGACAAAATTTCTTTCCTCAACTCCTCATTGTCGGGAACACAAAATCGTCCTTGACATCTTACTATTCCATCATCAGAGATCTGAAATTCTGATCTTTTCCCTAAAGATACAGCATCTTTCATTTTCAAAATCTCTGGGTCAGATTGTTGCAAAACTTTAATTTTCTGGATAATCTCTGGCTCAATCCTTAATGCACTAAGCACGCCGAAGACAATCCAATTCCAATTTAAATTCAGAATTTGCTACAGATTCTAACAATTCCCATTCTGCCATTCTCAAACTAGCAATCTCCATAGCCGACTTTCGACTAAGAGCATCTGCTACTCTATTCGCTTTTCCTGGATGATATTTTATTTCACAATCATAATCCTTCAATAACTCCATCCACCTCCTTTGTCTCATGTTCAACTCCTTTTGTGAGAACAGATATTTCAAACTCTTATGATCCGTATAGATCTCAAACTTCTCCCCATACAGATAGCGTCTCCATATCTTCAAAGCAAACACTATAGCTGCTAGCTCTAAATCATGCGTCGGATAATTCAGCTCATGGGGTTTCAATTGTCTGGATGCATAGGCTACAACCTTGCCATGCTGCATCAACACACATCCTAGTCCTTTGTGAGATGCATCACTATACACCGTGAAACCATTAGGTCCAGTAGGTATAGTCAGAATTGGAGCTGAAGTCAATTTCCTTTTGAGCTCCTGAAAACTTCTTTCACATTCTCCATTCCACTCAAATTTCACATTCTTTCGACTCAATTTAGTTAAAGGTCCCGCCGTTGCGAGAATCCTTCAATGAACCTTCTATAATAACCAGCCAATCTAAGAAACTTCGTATCTCGGTAGGTGTCGTTGGTCTCGGCCAATTCACTACCATTTCAACTTTTGCTTTGGATCTACCGCAATTCCTTTCCCCGACACCACATGTCCTAAAAAATACTATCCGGTCCAACCAAAATTCACACTTACTAAACTTAGCATACAACTTATGCTCTCGCAGGGTCTGCAAAACTATCCTCAAATGCTGCTCATGCTCTTTAGGCCCTTTCGAATACACCAGAATATCATCAATAAAGACAATCACAAACTGGTATAAATAAGACTGAAATATTCTATTCATCAAATAGGAAGTCACTACTTATTTAAATTAAGCCAAGCCTTAAGGTGTGTTAAATGTCTTTAATTAGGTGATAGAATTTTATGGCCTATGCTTTAGCCAATTTGTCTTTTAATTTGACGAATTTTGCTTGTGATTGTGGAAATTTAAATTTAATTTATTAATGCTTGGCCATATGATTTGAATTTCAATAATTAAAAATATCCCAAGACTTTGGCCAAGATGGAAATTGGAATTTCAAAAATATTATAGAAGGAATAAATAAATAAATAAAAAGGGAAAAAGGGCTAAAATTCGAATGGGCCTTGAGCCCATTAGCCTCAAGCTTGGTGGGCCAAGCTAGTCGGCCCATTGGGCCCAAGAGGTGGCTGTCGACCAGCCCAAGGGAGTGGCCGGTTGGGCCTAAGCCCAAGCCCAAGCCCAAGCCCAAATTCAAATTCAAAAAAATAAAAATGACAAGTGGCCAAAGGAAGGGCATGTATTGGCCATTGGAGAGGTGAGGCAATGATTACTAATCATGGATTAAAGGGGGTATAAAAAGGGTTAGGAGAGAGAGTGGCCGGTTCCTCTAGCTCATTTGGCCGAGAGAAGTGAGAGGGAGAGAAAGAATTCGAGAGGCAGAGAGGAGAAACCGAGAGGGAAGGAGGCGGAGCCGGAGGGAGGAGCCGCCCGTTCGCCGATCGCCGCCTTGTCCGACCGTCCTACGCCGCCGTACGCTGCCGTGTGCTTGCTGTTCGTCCATCTTGGAGGCAAGTGGAGTCCATAACTTCTCTTGCCTGTCGGTTGTGGTAGTTGCATGTCCGGTTTTGGGTGTTATGTGTGAGAAAACCGAGCCAAGGAGGGTTTGTTTGCATGCCATGTAACTGTTTCCGTTCGGTTTGTGGTAGACAGTTTCTTATTCGAGCTTGCATGTGTATTTTGAGTGTTATTTCGGCTTCGGTTTCTACATGAAAGTTGAAGCTAACATATTGAGGTATGACATACTCAAATTTCATGGAAAACGAAGGTGATATGAGGGGTCAAATGCCTTGTGATACGGAGGTTCTAGATCTGCGAAATCTTCACTGACCTCTTGATGATTTCTTGGTTGCATGTTGATTTATGTTAGAAATATCACTCTTTTGTCTTCATGGAAGTTGTAGGTAACATTCTAAACTACAACATACTCAAATTTGAAGAGAAATGAACAAGTATAGCCTAGTTAATCGGGTAGATCTTTGAGACGTTTGGTTCTGTTGAAGTATACCGAGACACCCGAGACTTCAAGGACTTAAAAGAGGATCATAATTTGGTTATTTAACCTATATCTCTTCATGAAACTTGTAAAGGACACATTGATGCATAACATACTCGAATTTCAGAAGAAACGAAAGAGATTTAATGGGTCAAATCTAAGTTTTTCGGTGATATGTGTTCTGGACGGAACGGTAGAGGTTCCAGAAGCTTCATGGAGTTGTATAAATTAATCCATAAAGAATTTGGCCTAGTGTTCTGCATGAAAAGTGCACGAAAATGTGTTGGCTATCACCCTGTAAAATTTGGGAATTTTCGGAGGTCATATGGGTATTTTAATTGAATAAATCCGAAAACTGTGCAATCTGGCCATTATCCGAATATTAAGTGTATTTGGTGGAAATTTGGGAAACTATGTGAAATGCAAATTTGGCCATGAAATTGTGTGAAATTGTGATTTTAATTGGTTGTTTAATGATTGTTTGATTTTCATGATTTTTGGAAAATCATAAATATTAAAGATAATATTTATTTATGGAAATAAATAAATATAATATTAAAATAATAATATAATAAAAGTGGATTATTTTATCGGCCATGAGTTCTATTGAATTATGATGCAATGTTATATGACATTGATGCATGTATGATCGTGAATTATGATGCATTGTTATATGACATTGATGGATGCATGATCGTGAACTATGATGCATTGATATGGCATTGATGCATGAATGATCATGAATTGTGATGCATGTGTGTGAATCATATGCCATGAAATAATGAGATGAAAGGAATGATAAAATGTGGAAGTGGTATGTGAGTAAGAGGATGTGGCGGAGGTTGATGTCTGGTGGCCGAGTGGCATAATTCCGAGAGATTCCCCGGGAGTTTCGGGATGCCCGGAATGTGAGGGGCCGAAGTCCCTATCGGAGGTTTCTACCCGAAGGGAGTGACTCGCAATGCCAGGATTAGGGTGCGAGATCCCCGGTTAGAAGGGTAAAGACCGGAAGTCCCTATCGGAGGTTTCTGCCCGAAGGGAGGTTCCTCGTGATGCTAGTTGAGGTGTGAGATGCCCGGAATGTTGGGGGCCGGAAGCCCAGTGGCCATGAGATGGCTGGGATACTGGGATCCCTGTCGGAGGTTTCTGCCCGAAGGGATGATGATGATGGTGAATTTGATGAATTGAGAAAAGATAATGTGGGATCAATTGATAAGTAAAAGTGGAAATTGATCTATGATGTGATATGCATGGTGATGCATGGCTAATGATGATATGATGTAATATGCATGGTGATGCATGGTTAATGATGATGTGATATGCATGGTGATGCATGGCTAATGATGATATTATGGGATATGCATGGTGATGCATGGCTAATGATGATATGATGGGATATGCATGGTGATGCATGGCTAATGATGATGATGGTGAATTTGATGAATTGAGAAAAGATAATGTGGGATCAATTGATAAGTAAAAGTGGAAATTGATCTATGATGTGATATGCATGGTGATGCATGGCTAATGATGATATGATGTAATATGCATGGTGATGCATGGTTAATGATGATGTGATATGCATGGTGATGCATGGCTAATGATGATATGATGGGATATGCATGGTGATGCATGGTTAATGATGATATGATATGCATGGTGATGCATGGTTAATGATGATGATAACGATATATGAGATGCCATGATGATGATATATGCCATGATGATGCATGAATACGCTTGACATCGAAAAGGTAATAAATGCCTGCTTTGTATGATGATATGCGTGGTGCACTGAGTTGTTATTGGATTTCCCTATCTGCTGAGTGGTTGTACTCACCCCTTTTTGGGGATAACATTTCAGATTAGCACTATGCCGCTACCTGCTGTATCGCGTGGCGTGTTTTACGGTATTCCGTCTGACGTCGAGGTGGAGATGATCGAGATAGATTGTCCCTCGGTACCCCGGGTTGACGTTCATCCGAGTACGATGCCTAGTCATGTATGATATCGGCCTGGTGGGGCCCCGTCATACAAGAGTTTTTGTGTTGCACATACGACGGGATGGAGTGATGCGGGGGATCTTTTGCCGCCACCACTGACCTTGGGATGGGTGTGAGATCGCGCGCGAGTAGGAGCTAGACCGCTTTTTGGTATAGATAGTTGACGCTCGTGATGGGAGGGTTTTTGTGCTCATATGATGTTAGAGGTCGGAGTTTCTTTTGAGATTTTAGGAAGGACATGGCGGAGTCCTTACCTTTTACATTTCTTTTGTACCGGCCCGAGGAAAAACCCCATCTCGCTATATGTATGTATGTAAGCAAAGCATCAACACTGTTTATAAAATCGTGGTGTTTAGTTGGTGTGTATTTGTATCATGGGATAGAGGGGAGATAGATGGCGATATGAAATTTTGCTTCCGCTATGAGTCGTGCATGGGACCGCTTTAAAAAAAAAAAATGCTTGTAATTTGGCAAGGCTTAATTTAGCTAAGAGATAGAGTTGGTAAAAGATGTAACATCGGCACTGTTAACGACCTACGAAGGGTTCAGGGTATTACAGTCGCCCTCTCTGATACCAAAAAGGGCGACTGTAACACCCCGAACCCTTCGCAGTCGTTAAAGGTGCCGATGTTACATCTTTTACCAACTCTATCTCTTAGCTAAATTAAGCCTTGCCAGACATGGCATTTTTTTTTTTTAAAGCGGTCCCATGCGCGACTCATAGCGGAAGCAAAATTTCATATCGCCATCTATCTCCCTCTATCCCATGATACAAATACACACCAACTAAACACCACGATTTTATAAATGTGTTGACGCTTTGCTTACATACATACATATAGCGAGATGGGGTTTTTCCTCGGGTCGGTACAAAAGAAACATAAAAGGTAAGGACTCGCCATGTCCTTCCTAAAATCTCAAAAAACTCCGACCTCTAACATCATATGAGCACAAAAACCCTCCCATCACGAGCGTCAACTATCTATACCAAAAAGTGGTCTAGCTCCTACTCCTCGCACGCGATCTCACACCCATCCCGATGCGTCAGGTGGTGGCGGCGGCAGCATCCCCCGCATCACTCCATCTCGTCGTATGTGCACAGACAAAAACTCTTGTATGACGGGGCCCCACCAGCCGATATCATACATGACTAGGCATCGTACTCGGATGAACGTCAACCCGGGTACCGAGGGACAATCTATCTCAGTCATCTCCACCTCGACGTCAGACTGAATACCGTAAAACATGCCACGCGATACAGCAGGTAGCGGCATAGTGCTAATCTGAAATGTTATCCCCAAAAGGGGTGAGTACAACCACTCAGCAGATAGGGAAATCCAATAACAACTCAGTGCACCATGCATACCATCAAACAATGCAGGCATTTCTTACCTTTTCGATGTCAAGCGTATTCATGCATCATCATGGCATACGTATCATCATTAACCATGCATCATCATGCATATCACATCATATCATCATTAGCCATGCATCACTATGCATATCACATCATCATTAACCATGCATCATCATGCATATCACATCATATTATCATTGGCCATGCATCACTATGCATATCTCATCATCATTAACCATGCATATTACATCATATTATCATTGGCCATATATCACTATGCATATCACATCATCATTACCCGTGCATCACCATGCATATTGCATAATATTATCATTGGCCATGCATCACTATGCATATCTCATCATCATTAACCATGCATCACCATGCATATTACATCATATTATCATTGGCCATGTATCACTATGCATATCACATCATCATTACCCGTGCATCACCATGCATATTACGTCATCATTAGCCATGCATCACCATGCATATCACATCATAGATCATTAGCCATGCATCACCATGCATATCACATCATAGATCAATTTTCACTTTTATTTATCAATTGATCCCACATTATCTTTTCTCAATTCATCAATTCCACCATTATCATCCTCCCTTCGGGCAGAAACCTCCGACAAGGATCCCAGTATCCCAACCATCTCATGGCCACTGGGCTTCCGGCCCCCCACATTCCGGGCATCTCGCACCTCAACTAGCATCACGAGGAACCTCCCTTCGGGCGAAACCTCCGACGGGGACTTCCGGTCTTTACCCTTCTAACCGGGGATCTCGCACCCTAATCCTGGCATCGCGAGTCACTCCCTTCGGGCAGAAACCTCCGACAGGGACTTCCGGCCCCCCACATTCCGGGCATCCTAAAACTCCCAAGGAATCTCTGGAATTATGCCACTCGGCCACCAGACATCAACCTCCGCCACATCCTCTTACTCACATACCACTTCCACATTTTATCATTCTTTTCATCTCATTATTTCATGGCATATGATTCACACACATGCATCACAATTCATGATCATTCATGCATCAATGCCATATAGCAATGCATCATAGTTCACGATCATGCATACATCAATGTCATATAACAATGCATCATAATTCACGATCATACATGCATCAATGTCATATAACAATGCATCATAATTCAATAGAACTCATGGCCGATAAAATAAACCATTTTTATTTTATTATTATTTTTTTATTTTTTATTATATTATTATATTAATATTTTATTTATTTATTTCCATAAATAAATATTATCTTTAATATTTATGATTTTCCAAAAATCATGAAAATCAAACAATCATTAAACAACCAATTAAAATCACAATTTCACACAATTTCATGGCCAAATTTGCATTTCACATAGTTTCCCAAATTTCCACCAAATACACTTAATATTCGGATAATGGCCAGATTGCACAGTTTTCGGATTTATTCAATTAAAATACCCATATGACCTCCGAAAATTCCCAAATTTTACAGGGTGATATCTAACACATTTTCGTGCACTTTTCATGAAGAACACTAAGCCAAATTCTTTATGGATTAATTTATACAACTCCATGAAGCATCTGGAACCTCTACCGTTCCGTCCAGAACACATATCACCGAAAAAGTTAGATTTGACCCATTAAATCTCTTTCGTTTCTTCTGAAATTCGAGTATGTTATGCATCAATGTGTCGTTTACAAGTTTCATGAAGAGATATAGGTTAAATAACCAAATTATGATCATCTTTTAAGCCCTTGAATTCTCGGGTGTCTCGGAACACATCACCAGAACCATCATCTCCAAGATCTAGCCGATTTACTAGGCTATACTCGTTCATTTCTCTTCAAATTTTATTATGTTATATTTTGAGATGTTACCTACAACTTTCGTGAAGACAACAAAGTGAGATCTCCAACAGAAATCAACATGCAACCACGAAATCAACAAGAGGTCAGTAAGAAATTCGCAGATCTGAAGTCTCCGTGAAATAGAACTTTTGACCCATCAAATCTTCATCGTTTTCTACGAAATTTCACTATGTCATACTAAAAGATGTTAGCTTCAACTTTAATGAAAATACCGAAGCCAAAATCGCACTCCAAACACACATGAAAGTTCTCACAACATTCTGACTCGAGCAGATTCATGCGAAAACATTCCAGATCTGACACCTCCGTAAGATGAGAGTTTGACCCAGAAAATATCCATTATTTTTCACGAAATTTTAGTATGTTGTAGTTCAAGATGTTAGCTACAACTTTCATCAATATATCGAAGCCAAAATCGAACTCTAAACATGCATGCAAGCCCTCACAACATTCTGACTCGAACAGTTCATACGAAAATATTCCAGATCTAGCATCTCCGTAGGATGAGGGTTTGACCCCTTAAATCTCCATCATTTTCCATGAAATTTTATTATGTTGTAGTACAAGATGTTAGATACAACTTTCATGAAGAAACCGAAGCCAAATTCTGACTCTAAGCACACATGCAAGCTCAAACAAGTTTCTGACTCCAAACAGTTCATGCGAAAACATTGGTGCAAGAGTAGAAAGTGGATTCCAACTTGCCTCTACACCTCACGAGCGGACGGCCACGGCGGCGAACGAGCTCCTTTCTCTCTCGGCCTCCCTCTTTCTCTCGAAATCTCCCTTTCCCTCTCACTTGGCTTGGCCGAACAAGCCCCTCTCTCTCTCTCCCTCTCTCTCTCTCTCCTTTTGGGTGGCTTTTATATTTGCATGCTTCCTTCTCTTGCATGGGGGACACTTGTCCTTAAGAAGGAGACAAGTGTCTCCCTTGCTGAAGACACTTGGTAGCCATGCGGCTACCCCTCCATGCGACAATGGGCCGGGCTTGGGCCTCCTCTTGGGCCCTATTGGGCCGGCCATCTTGGCCCATTAAAGGCTTAGGCCAATGGGTCCAAGGCCCATTCCAAAATTAGCCCTTTTTCCCTTCTTTTTTTTTTTGAATTTCTTTTATAAATATTTTAAACTTTAAATTTTCCACATGGCCAAAGTCTTATGACATTTCATTTATTGAAATTTAATTTATAAAGTGCACGGCCAAGCATAGATTATTAATTTATCCTATAGTCCTAAATTCAAAATTCATAAACACAAGCACAATAACACATGGCCTTAAGAAAACTAATGGCTAACACATAGACCATAGGTAATTTCATTACCTAATTATAGGCTTTAATTCCTCTAGAGGATGACTTGAATTTTGGGATGCCACAATTCTCCCTCCTTAGAGAATTTCGTCCTCGAAATTAGACATTTCCTATGTCCCTTGAAATAAGTGGGAGTACCTTTCTCTCATCTCATTTACACTCTCCCATGTGGCTTCCTCCACATCACGATATTGCCATAATATCTTAACCAAAGGAATTCTCTTGGTCCTGAGAATTTGTTCCTTTCAATCCAATACTTGCACAGGCTCCTTAATGTACCTCACTTTCTCATCCATTTTGATGGCTTCATGATCGAGTATGTGACCAGGATCCGGCTGGTACTTCCTCAACCTCGATACATGAAACACATCGTGCAGATTTTCTAATCTAAGAGGTAATGCTAAACGATAAGCCCTATCTCCTATTTTCTCAAGAATTTCAAAAGGTCCAACAAACCTGGGGCTTAACTTACCATTTATCCCGAATCGAGATATTCCTTTCATTGGAGATACCTTAAGGAATACATGATCTCCTACACTAAATTCCAAAGGCCTTCTACGCTTATCTGCGTAGCCTTTCTGTCTACTCTGAGCTGCTCTAAGCCTTTCCCTAATAACATCAACAGCCTCAGTGGTAACTTGTACCAGTTCAGGTCCTGTCAATTTCCTCTCACCTACTTCATTCCAACAAACAGGAGTCCTACATCTCCTTCCATATAATGCTTCATAAGGTGCCATGCCTATACTCTTCTGAAAGCTATTATTATAGGCAAACTCTACCAAATGCAATCTCTCGTCCCAATTTCCTTTGAAATCAATCACACAAGCTCTCAACATATCCTCCAGTATCTGAATCACTCTTTCTGATTGGCATGGCATCTTTCTGGTCAAGGTCAAATGATCATATTTGGGTCGCCACATTATCTTTTCTCAATTCATCAGACACAGCATCTTTCACTTAGCTCAAATGATCATAACTTAAATCCTTAACTGATATCTTGATCTCAAATCAACTTTTCGAAAAGACCGAACTTCCTTGCAGTTGGTCGAATATGATCATTTGTGGTTATAGTCTTTCCAAGATGGAAATTGGAATTTCAAAAATATTATAGAAGGAATAAATAAAAAAAAATGCATGTAATCTGGCAAGGCTTAATTTAGCTAAGAGATAGAGTTGGTAAAAGATGTAACATCGGCACTATTAACGACCTGCGAAGGGTTCGGAGTGTTACAGTCGCCCTTTTTGGCAGTGCAACTGCCTTAGAGCGTTGTTTCTATTTTTATGGACAATGGAGAATTTATCAAACATTTTCTTGAAGCAAAAGCGGCTTTTTCTACGTTTGGAACATGATGGAAAAAAGCCCAAACGTCGCTTATCTGATTATTGGGGTTGGACATCTTTTCAAGGAAAAGTTGCATTCTCCGGGATTCAACTTGTAGGTGCGGTTCTAGAGGCAGAATTTGTCGATGTATTATAACCAATTCTTCCATCTAATTGTAGTTGCTCGTCAATCTTACAATATGTAGATCAATATACGGGTGATGCTTGGGCCACGGTGATCCCCCAGCTTCGTACGTGGTTGAACTGTGGAGGAATTACAATGACGAGTTCGTCCTTCTATCAACAGTTATCAACTCAAATCATACATTTCATAAAGTGTGCAAAAATTTTATGATAATGTGGTTGCCAATGCTTATCGTCTCTTTCCATCCTTTCACTGATGAAAGAGAACCTGAGAGAAGAGGCGGTATTAGGTTCGGTGTCGTGGCTTGTCATGATCAATGAGCCCAAACTTTGTCGACAACCATGACATGGTAAGAAAAAGAACTTGGACTAAGTAGCACTCCTAAATTCCTAATCCAGCTGGTCCAAATACATTCATGGACTTTGACTTTCAGCGTCTCAGATTCATGTCCAGGGTCGAATTCAAAAAAAAAAAAAGGGGAAAAATCATGCCAAAAGGTAGATTTTCAAGATTAAAAATAGCCTCAAACACAGTCCCCATCAGACACTGAATGGGCTTCCTAAATTGTACTAACATGTCCGTAACATTTTCTTAAAATATCGATCACTTATATCCCTTCAAAAATGAATGAACAAAAAATGTTGACATCGTTCGTAAAAATATTTAACCATAAATTATTGCTGATACTAAAATATTACAAGTAATTATTTTTAGGAAAATATTTTTCAAATCATTCACAATCTATCAAAGAAACAGAGCCGTAGAGAGTGAATCAATCGAATTAAGTGGCCGCCATTTGTCCTTCAAAAATTCCTTCTTGCAAATAGCTGACTTAGTTGTTTAACCTCCAGATATGCGTTCGGTTGGTCCCACTTATTATCAATGGGATTGGGGATAAGTTCAGAAAGAAATTTATGAAAGTATTGGTTGGAGACTAGCTAAAAATCAAAGTTTATCAGAAGCTTGACCTAAAATTTCCGTAAAATTAGCTTGAGGATGTGCACTCTTATTCGAATACTTTTCTTATCTAAAGAGAGGTAAGCATATCCTGTCAACAGTCAATTTCGAGGAACAAGCAGAACCTTTAAAGTTTTCATTTCTTCATCGGACTTGGACCATGTCTCCCTTTTGAATTTGATTAGAGGTGGCGTCTGGTTTGGAGCCTTTCTCTATTCAGTGCTCTATCCCCACTTTTTATAACTCCCTCCTTTGGCCCACCTTTGCCATTCTTGTTTTAGAGAGCTTTTGTCTCCTAATCAATGCAAACAATACCTTACCTAGGTCAAATCACAAGGTACCGTTAGTTTCCGCGGGTAATGAGTTCATCAACCCTAGTCAATCACAAAATCTCCATCAAAGTCCGTGAAAAGAACTTGAAAAATGACGAGTCCTCTCGTCTATCACCAACATATCTTAGGTACAACGTACAACTAATTCACGTATCAAGATAAAGATATTTGCCAATTCAAGTATTGTACTATGAATCAACATTATTACATCTATTATATTAATTTCATGCATATTAGCAACCACTTAATGAGCCTTCTTAATCTGGCGGATCCTCATTTGGCAATCTTCCTTCATCTTACAAAGAGACTCGTAGGAACTACCACCTCTTGCCATAGCCTTTTGTGCGCTACTCTTGAGATCTCTAACTCTATCTCTTAATGCATGCCCTTCTTTCTCCACCATTATTGTCCTCACCAACTTCTCTATCTCCTCCCTCCCCACAATCTTCTTCGATGGCAGCACCTTTGGCCTCACCGCCACACCAATCTCCTCAGTAAGGAGCGTTGCGTTTAGCCTTTGCTCAGCGTACAATGGCCAGGCAATCATGGGCACTCCATTCACTATGCTCTCTAGGGTCGAGTTCCATCCACAATGAGATAGGAAGCCGCCCACGGATGGATGGCTCAAGATTTCCACTTGTGAGGCCCATGATGGGAGTATAAATCCAATGCCACGGGTACGTGCTATGAATCCACTCGGCAAAAAGCTCAAAACCTCATCGTCAGCATCACCCTTTCCCACATCAAAAAATGATCCATCAAGAGATTTGGTAGTTGGTTGTCGAAGTACCCATATAAACCTATTGAAATAAAACATTCGTAAGATGAAGGAATTTATTGAGTATATAACAAAATGAGACTAACACAAAGCTTAATCTATAATTGCAAATTTGTCCCTCCTTGGATTATTAGTAGGTCTTCTGTGAAAAAATTACCTGTTCAACATTGGATTGAACGACATTTGTGTGACGAGTTAATTATGTACGCATAATCTTCCATATGTCAATCAATAATAAACAACGTGCAATGCATCGTTTATATTGACAATGATCCTAATTAAAATATTCTTATTATAACATGTATCATTTATTTGGCTATTGATTTCTACATATGAACGCAAACTACCTCATAAGTTAATGTTGGCTAATGGATTTTGTTTTAATTCGGAAAAAGACTATATTCTCTTTCATCTTTAATCAGATATTAAATAGAGGAAAGAGAAAATTTCCAACAACCGTTTTACTAATAAATTACAAATGGGAACATCATGTTAATGGTTTTTAAAACCGTGCACCATACCATGAACATAGTAACCAGGAAAAATTATTATTCTAGCTATACACATACTTGAAACCGTACCTTTGTTGGCTTAGCTCCAATCCCCAAGCCAGCTCGACCTGTTGCTCAGCCGACATAGTCCCTCCACTTCCAAACGAGACTAACATCACCGACTCGCTCGGCTGCTTATCCAGCCATTCCAGCAGCTCCTTCCCCAAACCGGCCGGTCTGACCGGTCTAGTGAGCGGCCCAGCCGTATATACCGGACCGTTCACAACCCGTCCCAAGAACTCCTCATTCCTCAGTGCAGTGAGCGTCTCGGCCTGCAAATCCTCCCACACATTCAACAAGATTCCGTCTCCCGTCGAGATCTCGCCAGCCCGCTGCACGTACTCATGGTACTGCTGGTCAGACCGGTCCAGCATCGGGTCCACCAGGTCCTCTGGTCCGAGTGGCTTGCAACCTGGGATCTCGAGCGGTTCGGTTCGGTCCACGTACTCTCCCTTCACTTCCTTGTCCAGCGCCGGCGAGTATATGACCAGCGCAAGAAACCATGCATTGGAAGGCACGAAGACATACTTGGGGATCCCCAACTCGTCGCCAATGCACAGATACTCCGCCCCAAACATGTCCACAATGAGGACATCGGGCTGGGCCTCCATCGCCTCGAGCGCAGACCTGAATGCCGGCCGGGCCTCACGCATCATGACCACGAGCCTCGTGACCATGGCTGCATCCGGGCTGAGGCCCGCAGCCGACAGGTCGGGGGCGGGAGCTCGACGATGTCGAGGAGCTTGGGGGTCATGGCAGACTTGATGATCTCGGCCTCAGCACGGGAGGCCTGCAGGGGGAGGACGAAGACGGTTGCCTCGAAGCCGTGGTCGGCAACGAGGCACTTGCCGAGCTCGATGACAGGGATGAGGTGGCCCAGGCCGGGGCTCGAGAGGAGCGCCACATGGAGCTTTTTCGGCTTCTCCATTGATGAATCGGAGGAATAGAGGTCGAAATCTGTAAAAAGAAGTGAAGCTGAGAGTGTGAATCAAGAGGATGTTTTGCCGGCGACACATCGTTAGGTGGGAGGGGTTATAACTGGTGAGAAGTATCCAACTTCGTGTGGTTGAAATCAAGCCATTGGGGTCCGCTCAATAATTATTTGAGAACTTGGCACGTGATTTATGATCATGCTCTGACTCGTCGTACTCTAACTCGAGAGGCTCGCGAGCTTAATTGAGCTTCTACGAATTTTTTTTAAAGCATGTAATATCACAAGTGTAAACGAAGAATTCATAAGAGTTAAGTATATGATGTAGGGAAAAGTATTCAAGCCCATTGAGATCAAATCTAAGCTTGAATTCTAGATTCATTTTATAATTCAGAATCGAGTCAAGTCAAATTGAACTAAAATGACCACATATTGCGCATGAATTAGACTAAACATCAGAGTATTCACTTCGAGTTGAGTTCTTTTCTCATGATATTCGTTCGTGAACTCAAAACTCCGGTAAGAAAAGTGATTAAAGAGAGGGAAAAAATAGACAAGTAGACGATTTGGTGGCGCCCTTTGTCAATTCCGCGACATTGCTCAAGAAAAGATAGGATCATTCATCATCAAAAACCTAATCTTGCTTCCATTTGGCGGCGCCCTTAGACACCACGCACCTTCGATGCTTTAATATTTATAGATTAAGGCAAATCATTCTGCTTACGTGACTATCTAAACCGATGTTTCGTTGAAACGTGGGAGAACGTTGAAACCGATGACTGTGACTTGACAGAGGGAAGAGTCACGGGTGATTGTACGATTCCAGGAGGCATCGTGCTCGTATTATCTTTCGTCGATGAAGTGATGTACGAAGATCTCAACCTGAATTTTTGCGATTCTTTTCTTCTATTATTATTACCGATCGAGTGCCGAGTCCTTCAACTGCGGTTCCAAGTCATTTTAAGCCGTACAGCACCGAACGGAGTGGCTCCGTTTGGGAGCCACTTTCTCAAGAGGCTCCGTTTGGCAAATATTTTTTGGGCTCCTTTGGCCTAATATTATCATAGACAAAGCTGAAAACCCAAGACAAATATGATTTTCAGCACTTGCAAAAGGGCATTTCTAAAATTAAATAACTTTTTTTTTCACAAACCCTCATCAAATATTTTTATTTTCCGATTTCGTCTTTATTAGAACTATTCATCTTTGCTTTGCAGGGGCCGCTAGCAAGGCCAAATTTGGCTACAAGGGGCTCGCGAGGTTGTGCGACCTAGGTAACCGTCGCCTAGGTTCGCGCGACCTCACGCTATGCTATTAGGGGTCATGCAACCTAGGTCGCTCCACCCCAGCAAGGGGGCACCTGGAGTCTCATGACCCAAAAATCCAACTAAATGCAACCAAACTCATGAACAAGGAGTACCTACATTCCGTGCGCTATTCATAATGTCTCTAATGTATAACTGTATCATTGTAATAATTAGAACTATTGTCTGCTAATACAAGAGATCATTTAGATACTATAATAGTTGTATAAATTATATGTGTGTATACATTTAATTTAGATTTTGAACACTAATTAAGCCTCAGAACAAGTTGGTATATTGCCTGCCTTCACTAACGGTCTCTTCCTTTAAACTAAATTGTGATGACAATTCTCGCTCGAGCAATCACAATAACCCAAGGAACATAGGTACGGATTGTCCAAACAACTATTGCCAGCACTTATCTAAGTGATTTGCTAGCATTTGTTAAATGCTGAGAAAAATATCAAAAAAATTATAAACCTATTGCATTGATACCAATTCAATCATAAACATTTCAATTTGTCCAATTTAGTCCTAAATATTTTCATATTTGTGCCAATTGAGTCCATTCAACTAATTGAAATCGAAAATTACTAACATAAACATTAGTCGTCTACATGGCACAATCAATGCTAACATGGATATTTTTATATAATATTTAATTATTTTTTTCAATTTTAATAATTTTATTAATTTTTCCTTTTTCTTTATTTCTTCTCTTTTTTTTCTTTTCTTCTTTTCTTCTTTTCATTTCTTTTTTTTCTTTTTTCCTTATTTTCCTCCATGATGCTTGGAGAAAGTCGTTGACTGCCGACAAGGACGAGGGCTAAGACACCCTCGCTAGCCTTTGTTGAGGACTAGGTGAGGCCGTCCCTCACCAAATCAGGCAAGGCCACCCTCGTCCAACCCTTGCCAAAGGTAGAGAGCACTAGGAAGCCCTCATTAGCCTCACTAATGCCAAAGGCCGATGAAGGGACCCTATGACAAGGGCAACCTCACCCAGATAGCAAATGGCCTCATCCATGGAGGTCAACCCTCACCCACCTATGGCGTTAGCATGGGGCCTAATCCAAGTGAGGGCTAGGCGAGGGTCCCCTTCTCGGATCTAACGAGGGGTAACCTCGCCTAGCCCTTGCCAAATGCTAGAAAGGTGTTCCAGCCCTTGCTTTCGTTGGTAGGCGACGATCTCCGCCAACCATCACCAAGGTTGGCAAAGGGAAAATAAGGGGAAAAAAAAAAAAGAAAAAAAAGAAAATAAGAAGAGAAGAAAAATAGAAAAAAATTTAAAAAAACTAAAAAATCAAAAAAATAATTAATTATTATATAATAATGTCAACATCAATGTAGGTTGTGTTATGTAGAACGACCGGCATCCGTTAGTAATTTTTGGTATAAATCGATTGGATGGACTCAAATTAGTACTAATGTGAAAAGATTTATGATTAAATTGGTCAAATCAAAATGTTTGAAATTGATTTGATACCAATGTAATAAATTTATGACTTTTTCTTACTTTTCTCATTAAATTCTTAAATGCTCATGGAATTCTTGCCAGCCAAAGAGGAAAAAAAAACGGTGAAAGCCATGTCGGGAAAAGTCTCACCGGCAATCATCGTGAATGCCACCAAAGACATCCAAAAACTTGCCGGTCATCACTATTTCCTTTGAGATTTCTCTCTTTGGTCAGCTGCATTTGGATAGGATATGAAATCACTGATATATTTAATCCGGTGTTCGAAATTTAAAGCGAATGCATCAGTCTGTTTTATAAATGAACTAAATGTTTATAAATGAAGACACTATTCAATTTATTTATTATTTATTTTATTTTATTTTTCATATTATTTTCATTATTATTTCTTTTTCCCCTTTCATCATTCTTTAATAAAAATTTATCAAATAGCGCTGGCAAAGATCAAATTATTTATATTGAAATATAATTTCAATTTTGTTAATTTAATAAGTTTGTTATTCAAGAAAAATAACTTCCTTTGATAATTTTATCCTGGGAACCATAAGAACTTAATGGTTCGCGAGAAATATGCTGTCGCTGACCAAGTTAGAGCTAAGGCACGAAGTACAACTGCGGCACCGTTCTTGTATTCCAGCATTAGAGCCCAGCCAATCAAACAAGCTACACTATCGAGCGAAAAGCCACGTCGCGATGGTGGGCTAAAGGCATAGAGCATGATAGATTCCTCAGGATTAGATGTCAGCTCCTATAAAGTATACATGCATGGCCTCTTCACCGAAATGACGAGTCGGGTGTGTGATCCGAGTTTTGTTAAAGGTTTTTGCAGTAGAAGCTGCAGGGATTAATCTTTTCGCAGTGATGAACTGACATGAGTCGAGAGGACATGAGTCACGCGATGAACTAACATTCTCCGAAAGCTCTGTCCTAGTCTCAGAGAGCTTGCACGAGATAACTCGAGATTTAGGAATCCAGGATCAATATATTCCAAAACTCAACCAACTAATATTTCCCTCAGCAGCAATCGGTTATAATATTCCAGCAACATCAACACTAAACTTGGAAAAATAGAGACAAAGCATAAAAACAGCACCCGTAATTTTCACGTGGAAAACCGAAAACCACAAGGGCCATACAAACCTTTCACTAATCATCAAGAATTGTAGGACGCACAATAGTTCATCTTCAGCCAAACTGCTAGAGGCTCAACACATTAACAATATTAGAAATATATCATCACCACAAAGGTGGATTAATAAAGTAAGAAAACTTTAACCACAACTAAAGAAGTTGAGATACAATTTCAAGAAGGATTTCAACAAACAAGACCGGTCAACTTCTAGATCTTAATCTCATGAGCAACATGCTAAATTTTTCAACTGATTTTGACAACATTTCACCATCAAATCTGAAGTGTCTTTTTTCCTCTAAACCGCTGTCTCTCTCCCTCCTTTCCTTTTTCTTTTTGTGCAAACGCTCCTTTTTCTCTCTTCACTATCAAGAACCCTCACCCTCTTTTTTCTTTTCTTTTCCTTTTTTGTCTTTTCTTCTTCTTCTTCTTTTTTCAAAGATTGGTTGGCCCCATGGGGTGGACGTAGCCGATCATGCTCCTCAAGAGAAGGAAAACGTGCTCATTGAAACCAAACCAGATTTTCTAAGTGTTCCGCCCAATGAGATAAACAGAGAAATTCTTGAAGAGACGAAAAATCATGATTTGGTATGCTTGTTGATAGCACGCAGCAAAGTTTGACACCTGAAAGATTACCAAGAGAGAGACTGTTGAATTCTGCATTCACTTAAAAGGTTAAGCGCGGGAAATTTGAACCAATATATGGACTTTCTTGGCATTAACAAGCTCAAATGTGCACCTTAACATCCATGATGGGAAAAATTCTTAATTGCTTGACTTTCAGCAATATCGAGATTAATATTATTTCATCGTGCAAAAGAGAAGTTTATTGTTTTCATATTAAGTCATTGGTGAATCATCCGGAAAAATGAGTTAATCTGGTTCACTTGCATTGATATAACATCTGATTTCATGCTTCTTAGAACTATGTATCCTAGCTAGTATGTATTCATGTATATTTATTTTAATGGATC
Source organism: Eucalyptus decipiens (assembly GCA_014182575.1). NCBI lineage: Eukaryota > Viridiplantae > Streptophyta > Magnoliopsida > Myrtales > Myrtaceae > Eucalyptus > Eucalyptus decipiens. The sequence goes on from CM024616.1 coordinate 21,078,568, forward strand.
ATTTGTCTCCAATCCATCAAGAACTGTGATATTTTTGATTTTCTCAAAGTTTATTAGAGGCCTCAACTGTTTGAATGGGACTTAAATTGTCAAAATAGCAAAAACGGAGAACTGTTCTTTTTACTGACCAATTCTAAAAGCTTGATTTGTACATACATTGACCTGATTATTGGGGACATCAAATATTCAAGTGATTGTTTCGAAGGAATTTTCTTTAGGAAGATTGGCGTGATTGCAAATGAATTGGCAAATAAGATGGGCAAGATTACAAAAAAAAAAAGTCATAAGCCTATTGTACATATATCAATTTAGTTCTAAAATTTTCAATTTGACCAATTTAAGCTTTAATTTTTTGACAATTTACCAATGTAGTCCTTCTAACTAATTTTGAAAAATCACTAACATTGACATCAATTGTTCTACGTGACACAAGCTGCACTAACATAAACAGCTCTTTATAGATACTTTTTTTAACTTTTTTCTTTTGTCTTTTTTTTCCTTCTTCTTTGGCTAGTCGTCAACCCTTAGCAATGGTCGACAAAGGTCAACCTTGCCTGAGTTTCAACCTTGCCTGAGTTTCAACCTTGCCAGATTTGGCAAGGTCAACCCTTGCTAGCCATTGCCAAGGCTTGACAACTGGCCAAGGAAGAAGGAAAAAAAAAAAAGAAAAAGAAATCACAAAAAGTTATTCAGTTAATGTGAGTTGTGTCACGTAATTGTTAGTGTCTATATCAGCAATTTCTAGCCAAATTTGGCCAAAAGAACTATATTGACAATCATAAAAAGCTTTATGACTAAATTGGTCAAATTGAAATATTTATGACTGAATTAATATCCGTACAATAAATTTAGAACTTTTTCTGCAAGTATTTTGAAGAAGATGTGTCCAATGGATTGGACAATGTTGCCCCGATCTTCTTTGTAGGTGTAGCTTTAATAGGGACATTAAGTTATTTTTCTGTTTGAAGAGCTTGAAGGCACCACGTAATCAATTTCTAGTTTCCAAATCCCACCAATTGAGTTCAAAATATTTTAGATTAGGGTCGCCTATATAATTTGAAAACTTAAAATTAATCTGTTCACGAAACTTGTAGGGTATTCCATAGACCTCTAAATAATCTGATTTAAGCATTTGTCCCCTGGATCAATCAGCGAAGAAGTCTTATGAGCACATAAATCTTGCCTGATCCCAAAGCATGAGAAGATAATTTGAACTTGTTACTTGCTGTGTCGGATAATTTTTTCTCGCCTCTTTATATTTTCCCTAACCTATAACAAAAGAAACATGTGATACAATATCCATCTACATTTATAATTCTTAAATATAATGTGTGTATCCTCACCTCGCTATCATTAAAATATAGCAAATACGTACTTGGCTCTTTCTAAGAACATTGCAATAGGGTTCCCGTGCAAGCTAATTATATTCAAATTAATCAAGCAAAGCCATACCTTTTAATTAGAGACTATCTTTTATCAGATTATTACTTTATGATGAGCCATTACTATACGAGTCTCATAATCCCACCAGACCATAGCAGTCTTTTCATCCTACCTCAATTGGACAAGATTCGATTCTGTGTAAGTGTCCCGTCATTAGCGATGTATTTTTTAAAGCCAGAGCATCTCGAAATTTGGGTGGTGCAACATCCTTAGAGCGTTGTAAGTTTCTGCAACTATGTTGTTATCATATCTATGGAGAATTTATCAAACATGCTTTAAAAGCTACAGCAACTTTTCTACGTCTATAGCATGATGGAAAGGCCCAAACGTCGTCTCTTGATTATTGGGATGGTAAATCTTTTTAAGGAAAAGCTGCATTCTCTAGGAATCGACTTGTAGTTACGCATGCGGAGACACAATCTGTCATTGTATTATAATCAATTCATCCATCTAATACTAATTGCTCATCAATCTTACAATATGTAGATTAATATACGGGTGATGCTCAGGCCACAGTGATCCCCCGGCTTCATACGTGGTTCGGCAGTGGAGGGATAACGATGACAAGTTTTTTTTTCTATCAATAGTTATCAATTCAAATCGGACATTTCATAGAGTGTGCGAAACTTTTATGATAACATGATTGTCAAAGTTTATCATCTCTTTCCAAAGAGTACACAGTGATCCCCTGACTTCGTACGTGGTTGAGCTGCGGAGGGGTTACGATGACAAGTTCATCCTTCTATAAATAGTTATCAATTCAAATCATACATTTTATAGAGTGTGCAAAACTTTTATGATAATATAATATGGTTGCCAAACCTTATCATCTCTTTCCACCCTTTTACTGATGAAAGAGTACCTAAGAGAAGAGGTGGTATTAGATTTGGTTTCGTGGCTTGTCATGATGAATGAGGGCCCAAACGTTGTTGACAATCATGACATGGAAAGAAAAAGATGTTTCTTCAAGCCCACCAACTTGGACTAACAACTGGGAGACACCACTCCTATAATTCCTAATCCAGCGAGTCCAAAGACATTCATGGACTTTGACTTTCAGTGTCTCAGATTCATGTTCAGGGTCGAATTCGAAAAAAAAAAAAAAAAAAGCCCAAAATCATGCCAAAAAGTATATTTTCGAGGTTAAAAATAGCCTCAAAAACAGTCCTCATCTGACTCTAAATGGGCGTCCTAAATTGTATTAATATGCCCCTGTGAGTTTAAGCAATTTCATGTTAATCATTTCATAATCGTAAAGTAAGAGTTTCGAAGAATGATAATTGATGGATAATATTTTCAAGATAAAAAAAAAGGAAAATATTCAGGGTGCATTTGTCTCGTAAAAAATTAATAATTCCGATAACATTTTCTTGAAAAACCAATCGCCTATATCCCTTACAAAAATGAATAAATGAAGAATGTCATTATCGTTCACGAAAATATTTAATCAAAAAAATTTGCCAATACTGAAAACATTTTTTATCGACTATTTTTACAAATGATATAAATAATTAATTTTAAGAAAATATTTTTCAAATCATTCATAATCCACGAAATGAACTGAGTCTCGGAGATCAAACCTATTGAATCCGGTCCAGACTGATTTCTTATCAGTTAGGGCCAAGCCTCAAGTTGGACCAAAGAAATCCCCCTCGGCCCATTTCCATCCCTAGCACTCTACTGGGTTGGTGACCAGTTTGAGTATTCTTGAAGACCTTCCTCTTATCCAAACCACCAAGGGTTGTGTCACAGAAAGCAAGTGCTCCCTCTCATCAAACTCTGTTTGATAAATGACTTCTTTTTAGTTGTCCAACTTGATCATGCCATGCATAACTCAAGGTGTCCACTTCTTTCAATTTGTCCGCGCAGTGGCCCTCCCATGAACTCATTGCTATAGCATATACTCTCATTGAAATTTCAATACAAATTGATAATCACGAATGTCACGATACATAACCACTTAATCACGAAAGGCCGTGATCTATTCTTTCCCGCAACATGACGCTACCATGGTTTCCATAATCGCGTCTTTTTTTGGATGAATATTTGTTATGAGCATGTTTTGCACACGATAATGAATCGATAGAGATAAAAGGGCAAGAAAGGATCGTGTAGCCCCTCGCTGTAGCTCAACAGTGGTTCCCATGGCCCCTCTTATGGTTGTATGGTCGATTTGGTGCCAAGCACCACACATGCCGGAATTTACTAATGTCACGCCAATTTTCGATAAAAACGAAAATGACAAAGCAAAAAAAAAGGTCATGTCATAAAGAATCAAACAAATTTTATGGGTCAATTAAAAACAAAATTGACCCTAAGAAACAATGCAAATTAGAGGGACTAAAGTCAGATTTTAACCCTCATCCAATTCCAGCGAACAATCACAACAGCAAGAGCTCAATCACAGCACAAAACCCAAGCGTGGGAGATTCTCAGAAATTTAGTTGGTCGATGCCGAGACACATCACGACATTAAACCAAGATATGGTCCCCATATAAACCCCAAGATCAGGCACATCACATGGGGGAAGAGACCCACCCGGGACTGTTCGGAAGATACCCATTTTGACCCACCAAAGGGGAAGAAAAGAGGAGTTGCGGGACAACGCAGGATTGACAAATGCGAGCCAAGTAACCAAACTTTCAGGCACACACAAAAGCAAACGTCCCTACCACGGAGAAAGAAGATCGGCTCGAAATCGTTTTCAGACTCGCATTGAACTTCTCCCCCTGACCTTTCGAGCTGAGTTTTCTTGTCGCGGTTTTGGCCCTCACGCGTGCTATCGAAAGGGAAAGCTTGAGAACGGGTCCAAGCCAAGCTAGCGACGATAGAAAACCAGATAATGAGGGCCTCCCATGTTCCAACCGGCTCAATAATTCCCAGAAAGTTTGTCCGGGCATTGTTGGGTTTTGTGAGACTAGCACGGCAGATATGCGCGAATCTAGAGATTAGATGACATGAATTTCACTTGCCAATCAGACAGACAGGAGTACGCGATTCTGTTCGCCAATTAGTTAAACCTAACAAAAGAAGAGCAGAAGTGGTTTTGGTTCACCATCAAAACAAGGGTAAGCTCTGTTTCTTCACAAAGTCAAGGACAAATTGTAGTTCCTTACTCTAAGAGGACAATTCCCGTATTTCAAGCTCAAAGAGATGCATGACAAGTAAAGAATAGAATAGATCGGCTGTATATAAGCATAGAAAAAGAATGTAACCTTCGAACTGAGCTTCTGCATAATCTTGCCATCACTTGAATGATTGTAAATAGAGGTCCCTGCGAGGAGGTAGACCAAGCATTTGCTCTCTCATAATTGAATTGGAAAGGGACCTTTCACAGCCAATGCTCCAACTGAAAAAATTTAACTATACATAATCTTTAAAGGAAAAGGGTTCAGGACACATGAGATCGAGCTAGAGTTTCCCCTTCAAAACGGCACCTCACAACACAGTTGCAAGAGACATAGTAAGCAGCCGGAATGCCTAGAGTCCCCGAATCAGATGAGCCACATCATTGAGATTGTCAATGGGAAAGAGTTTGCGAAATGCTTAAGCACGAGCCTTGCTGCTCCCTAGTGTGAGCTCCAGATCATCCACCGCAATCTCATGAATCCTCTCACCTTCCCAAGGCTTAACTCTTCCATTCTCAAACTCAAATTCAGAGCCCCAAGCCCTGTCGGACGATGCTCCCCACGCCAAACTGCCGTTTTGTTCAACTCCATCCTTGAGAGGACCCTGTTGACTCGAAGATTTGACCAGATTAAACGTAGGCGAAGGCGGAGCTGCTGCAGCCACCGCCACGTTTTGGTGGAAGCTCACCCATCGGCCAGAGTCCACTGTGGAGGCATCCGACTCATCGCACTCTGGGATTGTTGGAGGCGTCATGTTTTGGCGGCGAGTGGGGCTGGAGGGGGCAGAGGCGGCGAACAGAGGGTGGCGGAAGGAGGACTTATGTATTGAGGCATTGGAGAGGGATTCCCAGTCAGGTTTCCGCTTCGAGTTCCGAGAAGTCGGGGAAGAGAGAGGAGGCGTCACAGGGGCACTGCTGGAAATTCTCAAGGGAGGGAGATTTGTAGGGATGGAAGCGATGTTACGGAGGAATGGAAGGAGGTACGACGACGGATTGGCATCGAACCGGGTAGGGCTAGGAAAGGACGACGATGTGGGGCTGGCATGGTAGGACGGGACAGGGCTCGGAAATGCCGAGGACTGCGGACTCGGTTGATATGAGGAGCATGCGCTGATGTTTGCTGAAGCACCCATGATCTCGCCCGGAGGTGGCTTGCTTCCCTGGGCGAGTAGTATCGTTAATAAAATCAGACAAGGCACAAACCACTCTAATCCAAAAGCACTCAAATAAAATGAGCAGAATATTGCCTAGTATCAAGGTCTTTGCCAAACATATTCTTTTGGGGGAAATGGCAATATGGCACAGTCCCAGAAAGAGCAAAAATAAGAACCCAATACTCAAATCTCTTCAACTAAAGGACAAGAAATCAGTAATTCTACAAACAGAAAGAGCAATTACAAGGTCAACCGCGCAATTAAGATGTCAACTCAACACAAGAGAATCAATTTAAGAGATCCCTTGATGAGAATGGGACTAAAGCATTTAATTTAGGAGGACAAAGGGGAAGAGCTCAAGCTGAACAACTCAACTCAACTCCCCCAATTTACCCAGGTCATAACAACAAGAAAACGCTCACAGTTCTGGTCCATAATAAATTCCACAAGCTGATTTCGTCCTTAAAAAACCAAATCTTCAGATTTCACCACCCACCATGAGAAATCTGAAACTTCCTATATATGACAAACAAATTTTAGCTGCACATCGGACAGAAATCGACCAGAACGGCATAAAAGGAACCGACCCATCACCAGATCCAAACGCCTAAACAAGAAAGGCAAACCAGACAAAGAGCCTCAACCCATCTCCAGATTGAAAATCACCAAACCCACCATCCACTGAAAATAAAAAAAAAATTAAAAAATCCGGAAAAAAGGGAGGAGGACGGCGACAAGAGGGTTTCCATGGATCTTGAAAAGAAGCGATTCTAATAGAACAGGGGAGATCATGCAAAGAAAAGGGAAACAAAGAAACAAAGGAAAAAAAAAAAAAAAAGGACTACCTTTCGGTAAGTAGTACCATCTTCTTCAACGACCCAACCGGCTTCGGTGCAGAGAGCTTTCAAGACCTCATTGTTGTCGCAGTGCTTGGGGAGCTTGTAGTTGCCCTGAGCCCTGAGGCCCGTGTATATCTTCGCGGCTATGGCCCTCCTCCTCCTCTCCCTCCTCTTGTTGTTCTCCCTCTCCTTCCACGTCGGAAGCCTCCCGGAGGCCCCTCCGGCCATTCTCTACCTCTCTCTCTCTGTAAAACCCCCCCTTCCCTGCTCCTCCGCTTCTCTCTCTACCAAGCCTTCTCTCTCTCTCTAGAAAGCCTGTCTTCTCTCTCTTGGCCTCTCTCTCTCTCTCTCTCTCTCTGGGCTGGTTGCTGTTCCTCTTTCACGAGGTCGACGCTTTCTTTGTTTATTTATTCGACAGGTTTTCTGCTTTTCTTTAGTCTTTCATGCGGCAGGATGAGGAGGGGGCCTGAGATTCTCCTCTCTCTCTCTCTCTCTCCTCTCTGTTCACACTTTATGGACTTTCTTTCAGTGCCCCCCCGGGAGACTCCAGTCTTGTGAATTGAAACTAGCAGTCGATCGATCATCAATAAAATAATTCCAAGTATATATGCTTGAATTCGATGGTAAAAATATGTTTTTACCCACACGGCGGCCATATTTATTCAATACTTCCGGCTGAACAGCTTTTTTATAAGTCCATCGCGTCGCTTCACGTACTAATTTTATATTCGCAAAGATGGCCGGTATAATGTTAAAGGGACATCTGTCTTTCGCGAGATCGCGAGTTTGATACAAGTCGCGAACATATTTTAAAACGGCTCGTTCTGCGATGCTCGGTCATGACATAACTGGTGTGAAGAGATCAGTTTCTATGATGGGGTTGTGGCGCATTGACAAACCTTTCCATGATCGTATAGTTAATATAGATTCGAACCAACTCTAAAATTACTAGAAAAGTAAAGAGTGGCTATTTATCGATCTTATGCCACGACACCTGCCGACAATATTTAGATACCGGATTTTTGAAATGTAAAAATCTATATGGGAATCTCCATGTTATATCATGTTTAATCGTGTTGTTACTATCAACTCCCTATTTCCGAGTTCTCAAATCCCTTTTGGGATGGGCCGTACGCTATCGGATTAGAAGATGTTCCCCCATTTATGCAATTTCCAAATATGATCGAGCGAAACCCTAAATCCAATCAAGTATCAAATCAGTAATTAAAATTCTGCGTCTCAAAAGAAAGGGGCTTTTGGGTCGATCCCATTAGCACAACTTTCAAAAGATTCAATCATGAGTAATTTCTTACAAACTTATTAATTAGACCTATCAAAATGGGTAATAAATTTACTTCTTAATCCATATATGTGTTAAATAAGTCAATTATATTAAGTAAATGGTCATAAATGACTTTGCAATTTACTTAGACTCAATCTATTTCTATAACTCTCTCTCTCTTCAAATCTCTCTCGCCTTTACTGATCTATTGCTTATTCATTCCGCACTCCCATCTCAATCTAGCTACAAATTTTCATAGATTGAGTTAAATATGGAACTACCTCAACAATATATGTCAAATTGAGAATGATTTACTATATTTGCATTGCGTGGAAATGAATCAAAACTTATTAAATGGATCTATTTGGGTCAAAATCCAATCTGACCCACTTGTTTGATGAATCTATCCTCAATCTCTATGAATGGTCGAAATTCGACCACGCCAAAGAAGCAAGATCACTAAGGTGCACGAAAATTCGCGCGGGGGATATTATAAATAGAAATGAAATGAGAAAGTATAGGGTTGGAAAGTATGGAAGAAATCCAAGCATATGATATGAAGTGGATCAAGTGCCACGCGAAGCGTTCGGACCGGTCAAAGCGGAGCGAGCTCTTCCAAACGGATGCGGCTGCCCCTTGTATGTATGCCCCAACAAACGCTACGATTCTTGCTCCAGTGGAGGGACCCCCTCCAAGGCATGGGCGCCCTCCATTATTGACAACAAATTTGGATGATTCGAAAGCTTAGGAGGAAGAAAAAAAGGAGGACTAAAATAAAAATGAGAATTTCATTTTATAAATTGAAAAGGGTCTTTATCATATTCTATATCCACACCTAATGTTATTTATATTATTGATCTATTCAGAAGTCGCCGTGTATAGTTGCGTTAAATTGTGACCGCGTTGTGATCATATTATGCGGCGCTAACTTATAAGTCAAATAATACGCGTTTGCAATCTGTAACGCTCTAAAACTAAAAAGGTGGCTTGGCAATTCACGATTTTGGAAATTCTCTTTAGAGTTGAAATCGCCGCGTAAAAGGCCATATCGGACAACATCTTAAACACGGCGATTTGTTTGATCTGGGCATGCGTAGAAAATCGCGTGTTGGGTTCGCATACGAAATCCAATGTAAGAAATTTCTCGGTTAAATTCGTGCCCGACCGGCAAATTCATCGAAGCGAATCTCACGTGGGATCCACAAGATCCTTAACAAAGATCAGCCCATGCGAGCCCTTGCCCTAGGGCAAACATTGATTTATTTCGTCTCTTTGCTCTCTCTCTCTCTCGTGCAGAAAGGGATCAAGGAAACACGATCGCAGCCCTCGATCGCGTAGACGCCCACCGCAGAATCGGACGGGCGAGAGGGCTGGGGGGGAGAGGGGCCCACGCGCGCCCACCGCATCCGCGACGCACCCGAGCGATCCCCCCAGGCGCCGGTGCTTTTCGGGCAAAGGAAAGATGCTCTGCCCGCTCCGGTAATTGGGGGTTTTTTCCGCTCAGTCAGTCTGACGTGATGTTCAGTTTGAACGGTCAGGATACGGCCAAACCCGGGAGGGCGGGCCCCCACCCACGCCCGTACTTTCGTCTCTCGCATGTCCCAGTCGGCTCCACACGTGCGACCATTCTTTTTCCAGAAAAGACATTATCCATTTTCTTTTTCTTTTTTTTTTTCTTTTCTCCTCCTACTCTTTGGACCATTATCCAGTATTTTTCTAATTCAATTTTTCTATCAAGGCATAGGAAATTATTATTCCATAAATCAAGTCGCCACGGGCAACGGCAACGAAAAATACAATGGCTACTAGACAACGCGCATCGAAACGTGCCCGCCTAGGAATTCGGGTAACTAGGGACTATTCGAATTTCTTTTTTTGTTTTTCTGGTGATGGTAATAATTTAAGTCGCATTTTGAGGTATATATATAATTTATTATTTCGAGCGAGACGTAAGGTTGGGGAACTAATTCCTTAGACGTGTCGAGAAGCCGAGACACAGCACGTGAACGTGGTCCCCACCGGCGGCCCCTTCCCTGCTCGCGCGGTGATTGGCTTTTTGCTGGCTGCGCCTTTTTTGAGGGGAAATTGCACGGCATTCGCTCGCTCGGTCTCCTGTGGCTTTTTTTTTCTGATGGAACGGCCTACAGTTGGATTTTACTTTTATTAGGTAAACCCTAATTCTGAAGAAATATCTAATACCCTATATCATGTAAAATATTTCTAATGATTTTACGGCCTAATAAATGTAAAATATTATCAATTTTTTTTTTATTTTTGTGATAAGTCATACGGCTAAGTATAAAAATCAATTGAGACCTGTTTTGAGCTATTTCATATCTGTGCACATTGTAAAATTGGAGAAACTAACCAAAACAAGCCGACTTATTATTACTTGATTAACAAGTAAGTTTTATGGCCTGTCCAGATTGCCAAGTTCTGAAATGTCGAAAATTAGAATTTATTTAAGAGTTACTAAATGCTAATTGCATATGCACACGTGCATACTCCATATATTTGGTATGGAAAATTACGGACCACTATAGGAAGTTACTTAGTAAGAGAGGGGGTTGCCGGTCATTGATTATTTGATAGGTTGCGTGAGGCCAAGCTCATAACTCGTATGAAACAAGCCTCATATGGTCGAAATCCCATCTTGCGAGCTGCGACCTTTAGTGAGAGGGAGCGGAGGGGGAGGGTCCTCGGCGGCGAGGGGCATTGCCATCGGTGTCGATGGTTATGGGGAGAGAGAGAGAGAGGGAGAGAGAGTAGGCCGCTCTACCAAAACCTAGGTGAAGGAGGGTGGGGGTAGAGAGAGAAGGAAGATGGTCTAGGGTTTCGTCCTTGGATGAATGAGATGCATATTATGAACTAAGGGGAAAGAGTTATCTAGTATCCCCATTTTTCATATCAGTACAACTTACGGTACGGAAAATTATAGACTACGTGTCATCGATTTGAAAGAGCTCATCCCCGCAGGATTGGAAGTCACTTATCCTCTTGAAAGCTTACAAATCACATAAAGAAAACACTATTTACTAATAGGTACGTTCTTGGTCAATGTGTGAAAATGAAAAGTTAACAGTTCCTCTGCCAAACTTTCGCTAGGGTTTCCAATGGCAAGCAAGTATGCGGCGTCCGATGTTGAAAATCCTCACCTAACTTGATTAGAAATAAACCTGCAAAAAGGGATTAATGTTCACTTCCATCCCAATTGCATGGATTGGTTTCATCGCTTGCTTAAAAACCCGAAGTACACTAGAATATCTCGACAACTTAGTGAAATTGTCCAATTAATTCTAAACCTATTTTATGGAATGTAATTCAGTCATAAACTTTCCAATTCCGATCAATTTTTGATAAACATTGCTAATATGGCAATATATCACGTAAGATGATCAACAATGAATCAACTAATTTTAAGTGAAAATTAGCCAAAATAATTATATTGGAACTTTGCACAAGATTTTAGAACTAAATTGACAATAATTGAAAAACTTTAGGATGGAATAGATAGTTTCCCCTCAACATTGTACCGTAGAAAAAAGACTACAAGGTGAGCCCAAAGGCATGATCAATCATAGCCTTATTCCCATCTAGCAAAGGGTACACTCCGCCTCTCTCCTCTCTCTTCCTTTCTTACGCTCTCCCACGATTTTAATGTCGGTACATCGATCGTGTTATATAGCTCAAGCGAATCGCCCGGCCATGCTGTCCGATTTGCAGCCTTCGATTCGCTGATGCAATCGCGCTTCTACCGAAACACGATCATGCTGTTGGATACTGTTAATCATGAGAAGACAGCAATTAGCGAGATTAGCTGGGCGTGTTGGGAGAAGAAAACATCGACAAGACAAGTGCATGTGCGAATGTGGAATGCCACCACCAGTCCCTTTTGTGTTATTGCAATGGCCCATGATCGAGCTCGACGCACGCACGCCATGCATCCAGCTAAGGCGGAAAGGGACGCGAAATAAACTTAAAAAAAGCCTGGCCATAGGGGCCAAGCCAAGCCGCAATGCTGGATTTCTTAATTTTCAAAAGGGTTTTTTTCTTCTTCTTTTTTTCCATTCATTTGACATGATGATAAAATTAAATAAATAAATAAATGCTTCATGAAGAGGAATGACATGTCAATGCACGTGTAGGCTTTAGTTTTCACAGCTACATTTGCTTGACGTGTGAATGGTTATTTACACATCGCGACCGCATGCGTGAAAAGAAAATTTGCGCCGGCCATCTTGAAACGGACCGGGCACGGCAATGAAATGGCGGGTGACTCGGTCGCTCTAGTAGAGTTGAATGTTTTTCCGCAAATAGGTTTTGGATGGTGTGTAGAAGGTGCATAGGCGTTGTAGAAGCGTGTGCGCTGGTGTGAAATCATAAACTTTTAGTAAATATAAATTGAATGATTGTAAGGGAAAGGAAAAAAAAAATGTGAATCACGTTGTGATGGTTGATCTTTCCATTTAGTTTACTTTAGGTCTATCAAGATTGAGGTTCACTATGTAATCCTTGATATATTACAACTTACACGTAATGTATTGCGTCAACTTGAACGTTCTAAAGATGTTTCTATAGACTCAAGCACCTTTCATCATACTCTGTCAACCTTTTTCTCGTGTTACAAATGTTCAAAAATCTGTTAGAAGCTTTGTCCACTCAAGGAGTCATTAACACGACCTTCTTTGACCATCAAAACATCGTTCCAAAACAAAACACTTCGCTTTTGCATTATGCACGTCATCTCTTACGCCTATCAAAAAACGACAAAACAAGTTCGATATAATCCAGAATCCAACAGTTAAAACAATTGTAAAACCCCAGTCCGAGTCCAATTCAAATCGATCGAGAGCTGGGTCTTTTGCCACGAGGATCATAGAGGCTCGCATATAACACAGTCCACTTCGTCTGTACCATGAATTGCTTTTGCAATATACAGTCCTTCTAGACCTCTCATGACATCTCATTTTACGCTGTCACCTATTGGAAAATGGTTCCTCCAAGCAAATTGACATTCTTATCATCTAAAGATCATCCACCTTCTATTGGTCCATCCAAGTTTTAATGAACCATTGTTCTGCAGTTTGTTCTCTGTCTACAAAGATCTTCCAAACTTAGGTCCCATCCAATAGCTTGTTCTCCTTCTGTAGAACTAGAGGCTTTCCCCGTTCTTTAACGGCCTGTTGTTACTACGTGCATATCATATATTTAATGAATCATACAAAATCGGGAAATTTATCCAAAAAGTCTTAAACTTATTGTACAACAGCCAATTCTATCCTCAATCTTTTAATTTTTCCATGTTAATCCTAAACCTTTGGATAATTTGTCAATTCATTCATAAATTTTTTAATAATTTGCCAAACTAGACATTTTAAGAAATTGCTAATTTAATCATTCCAGCTAACTTTAGTCATATATTAGTGGCGTGGTGATCCAATTAGACTTATCTTATGTGACATAACTAGGGTTGATGAGAAGAAATTTTATATTTTTTTATTATATTATTTTCTTTTTCATCTTTTTCACCAAAAAGAGCAATCTAGATGAAACTTGAGATTGCTTATCCATATTAGGATGTTTTGGACCATTTTTCCTAGAAAATCCTTTTCATTTTTTCATGAGACTTATCACGCACGTGCGCTCGTGCAAATGGGGAGAGAGAGGGAGAGAGAGAGAGAGACAAGTGGTATTATTTTCTAGTTTAGGGACCACGGGATGGACATTTTGATGCACGTATTTTCAGTATTTATTGTTAGCGTGGATTGATTTCGTGGGTAGGAGAGAGCACGTGGGCCTTCATCCCGAGTTGGGGGATTAATCCCAGATAACTACATTAGCAATACTAAAAATTCCTAACATTAAAAAGAATCGACTAAATAACCCGACAGATAACGAATCTCATAATTCGAAATAATCGTTCCTACCTAAATCCATCCGATACATGGATCTCGATGTTCCGAACATCGCTCAATTATTCATTCCTCCATCCATCCCTTTCTCTTCCCCAAAATGGTCCCCGACGTCCTCTTCTCAAACCTCGCTTTTACATTCATTGCATCACCAACGCATCAATTCATTGAGCAGGACGGCAACGGAGAGACAAATAGGACCCCGAAGGTGACTTCTCCCTCTCTATTTTCCACGCGGACTCAAAACATAAATTTTATCTTAACGGAGGTGGGGTCGACATCTCACGAATCACGCGTCCAAAATCTACCTAGCCCACCGCTTATTGAATGCTTCCCTATTCTAATCCCAATTCTCTCTAGAAGGAAATGGACCAACTTGGTCACTTTTCCCCTTTGGCCTTTCTTGCCCACTTGGGTCGACGAAGGCGTTCTCCTCATAAATTCGGCCATCTCCGCTAATATTTTAATTTCCCAAGTTGGGGAATTTGAATTGATTTAGCTTGGGAACCGCTCGGGGAAGACTATTGCGAACCTAAAAAAATTGACCAATTCGTACGATTTTGTGGTCCTTGTCGTGCTTTCCGAGCTCGCAGCCATCTTTTCCCGTGGGGGATGCTGCGTCCACATTGAAAAGGAGGGGAGGGGAGAGGGGCCAATCGGACGTTGCTGTCTTCGCAAGCCATCGCGTGCTCATGATCCGACAAGGACCGGTCGCCCTGCGCCTCACGTGGGCACGACTTTATACGAGGGCGACGGGGGAAGATCCAATCCGAGGTCCGAATGACATGTTCAGTGACGATTTTCGCGGGATTATAGTCAGTTTCTTTTTCTCGCACTCGTGTGTACCTCTTTTTTTAATCGTGATTTCTTTTATTTTAATTCGGGTTTTCGGGGTTTATTGCTTTCGATGCGTGTTGAGGAAAAAGTCATGTGTGTGCACAGTGGCGCTCGGGTCTCGTGACTATTGCTAAATTTGAAAATGAAGCATTCCAAGATTAGCATTGGTTTGGAAAGGCTTATATTAAGTGATTTATAAATGAACGACCACTCCCAAATGGTTATAGCCTTATATTTTTCGTATAATATTTCATTTGGAGGCTTAACTAGTGTGGAACGAATCCAAATGGGTCGTTAAAACTTGTGTGAAAACAAGACTCTCTCTAATGATTATGTGGTTCACGGATAGACTAGTCCCCATATCGGATTCAACAAGGACAGTGAATGATCGTGAGGGCAAGAAAGCTCGGATAAGATATAACTCCTAACATACTTCTAAGATGATAGGGAAGGCATGAACAAACCATGCTGCACACAAATAGGGTTAGCCGATGTGGACCAAACACTAACAAGGATGTCAATTCTTTAAGTAGGGAAATTTGTGATATGTCAAACCCCATATATGTTGGGTGAGATCACCACACCATGTAATTATTTAGATTATATGTGAATTAAACTCGGCGAAGTGGTCCAAATGGCATCCAAATCATAATTGTTGCATTTTTAATGATTAGCGATTCCTAAAACTTTCTAATCATCAGCCACATGTTCTTGTGCTATCCAAACCTTCCACCAATTTTTCGTTCGATTCAGCATTTTTTTTCACATCACGGCTAATATCCAAAAAAGTTATCAACCAGCATCAAAAGGGGTCATGGTTTTCAATCAGTTCCTTAGCTACTTCTCTCGAGAACTCAAAAACTCTTCCGGTCTCAGACCCAAATGAATCCCAAGAAAGTTCTCATGGCGTTCACTAGAGATGGGCTTGGGCCTAACAGGCCCATTGCAATGAGCCCACATTGTGGCCCAAGATCATCTTCCACTAATTTTCTTTCTTTCTTTCTTTCTTTCTCTCTCTTTTTTGTACACGTGCTTAGCTGAAAATTGTTTTATGTCCTCGAGAAATCCCATTTGTCCCATCTCTTGTTTTAGTTTATTATATTATTTTTAAATTTTGGCTTTATTTTTAAAACCGAGATTCTTTCGTCCTGACAAAATTTAGCAAGTGGGAGTTTAATTATTGAATTAAATATGCAGTTAGTCCTTATGCGGACAAAGCTAACGTGAGAACCACACTTAGCCACGTTCAGAAACAGTACGATTTTGCTTTTTTCTTATAAAATTTAATATTGTTCTTCCCAGAATTATTCTGGAGGGGCATAGCAGTCTTGCTAATAAGCCGGCCTACACAGGAAAATTATTATTTTTTACCATTAATTTATTAATTAAAAGATACTATCAAGATTTGTGAAGAAGTAGTGAAAATATCTAGATCTTTTTTAGCATTCTAAAATCACATCACGCATGCACTCCCCCTGGACGGATAGTACAAAAAAAATTCAACCTGACTCAGATGTCAAGATTGGCTCTATCAGTCACCCACGTTGTCTTATCATTAATCGTCGTACTCATCAACGTTGACTAAAATCATGATAATATCATTTTTTCTCCCTTTTCTTCCCTAGCTCATGTCGCAAGTTATTCGTCGATACTGTTTTTGGGAGGCATAAATGGAATAAGTTATGCGTTAAGTTTAGTCGGATCAAATCGTTTTGAACTAATTCTCTTTGAAAACACAGCTCACAGATTTGATTCACCAATGGCATTTTTCTTTAGAATCCTCTCATCGAGAGTTTTGCCCATTTCACTATTACTTGCTATATGAAACCTATGTTTTTATTTATTTATTTTTGGACCTTAGAGATGGACGAGCAAGCAGAATAAAAATTATAGCCTAAGATGTCCATGTTCTTCTTGTTCTGTTTCTCGAGGACAGCTCATATCATGCTTTGTTGCTGCGACGCTTCAAATTTTTTTACTACTTTAAGATTATCACGTTCCACCATGTTCGTTTTCTATGCTCGTTCCCCTTTAAATATTTTTGTTTTCATATTGCCTATCCTCAAGCAAATTGGCCTGGAGGTCCTTTTCATCAACTTTTCGTTTTCCTATACGTATATGATTCAAGATATTTTTACGGTTTTCGGGCATTGACGTGAATCCTCGAACTATCCCCAATTTCAAAGATCCAAAGTTCTTAAAATAAAGGGCATGAATCAAAATCCACAGCACTTCCAATTTCATACCCAGAATAAAACTTGCTTTAAAACATTAGGATCTTTTGGGTAATCAGGACTAGGAATAGCGCGGACTTTGGCATTTGTTAAATTAAGCAAAAAGATTTGGTTACAATATATTTTGAATCATTTAAAAATGGAAATAAATTATTTATAACAATACAAAATCAAGGGAAAATGGTAGTAATAAATATCGAAAAAGAATAATACTTCACTATTTGCAATCCCTTTAAGAAGGTTTTTGTAGCATAGAACCCACCGACTTCTAATGTTGGAAAACGTAATTAAGAATATTTGAGAAGGAAGAAACAATCGAAATCCCTAAAAAATAAAATGTCATATTTACTTTATATAAAAGTTTAGATAATAACATGATACGTCTTGGTGAGATTCCATGACCTATTCTATTTTTACTTTTTGCTTAATTTAAAATTTGCAATTCAGGCATCTCGATTTTTTTTTTTTTTGGATTCGAAACTTTTATAGTATTCACATATTAACATGTAGATTTATGTATGATTTGTTCACAACATTCTTAAATTGAATAATATTTCTAATCTTACTTGACATGTAGATTTATGTATAAGTTCTTCACGATTTTTTGAAATTCCTATAATATTCTAAAGTTTAAAGGGAAAGCAAAAAATAAATTTTTGTTCTTATGTAAGGTCAAACCAACGTCCTAATTTTCCTTGTACTTCGGAGATTCAGAAAGGGCCCCAAAGAAACCGATTTTTCTGAAGAGCCTCGTGGCCATACAGAAGAAGAAGAAGAAGAAGAAGAAGAAGAAGAAGAAACTGCGACTTGTCCCAATCCCAACATCCCAAACGGCCAACCTCCATTTGACCCGATTCTCTACACAGTTTCATGGGAAGCTTCTTGATTTTGTCGCCTCCCGATTCCAGTTCAACCCACGAATGATATGTCCGTTTGAAACATTCATCCTGGTCGATAATATCCATTTCGAGAGTCCCAGGATGATGATAGAAGAAGCTGGCGACTTTCTCGGGTGGTTGACAGGTTCCGGGATTTGGGTTCCCTGATGGGACGAAGGAATCACATGTTTCGCTCTGATCATAGATCCAGACATCTCTTGCCTATATTCTTGCAAGATATGAGGTGAGCCTCCCCTGTTTTTCTCTCTTTTCTTTTCTTTCTAAGAAAGAGTTCTGCTGCAATTGGGTTCTTTCGTTCTTTTCCTGCATAAAAGTACTGCTTCATTAGGCGTAGATGAATGGCAAATGAAAATCCCATCTTGCCTCGGCAAACTTCAAGACCTTAGTAATTCTGGGTTCAAGTTTATGTCCGTATTAAGTAATTGGACAAATTGAGGAGAGGTGGCCATGGAGGTTGACTTTGACCAGAAGGCCCCGTGAGTTCTGGTTGAGGTTCTGCACTTTGGCTTTTAATGAGACCGTGTTGGTTTGCATTTTTAGCTCAGTGTGATGCGTTAGTGTTAGGAGGATCGGCAGCTGAGGAAAAAATGGTAAAATTAACAAGGAATGAGCGATGAAACTGCGCTCTTGGAAGCCCAGGGGTTCTCCCCCATCGCTCTTTCAACAAACACTTTTCAAGTGAAGTAACAGGACACTTTATTACGAGGAGATTGCCATTGTCTTGTCTTATTTAATTGGATCCTGCTTCGGGGAACAGTATCTTAGGTCCAGTGTAAGTCACTGATTTTCGCCGTCGAGAACGTTTGATTACTGGTAGCCCCAGGGGCATCTGTCTGATCAGGAAACGACATGGATCAAAGTTGATTACATCCGACACAGTCTACCATTGTGCCAGGAACCACCTAGTGGGGGTGCAGAATGTGTAGTTCCTTTCTGTAATGCATAACTTGCAATGGAAGACAGATCAGAAGCTAATGCAAACTTCCCACATTGAGAAATAGCTACATTCTATTGAATGACTTAAGCTACGTGTGTGGAATGTAGTTCCTCTATGTATTCGATCAAGGACGCTTCTTTGCTTGTGTCTGCCGGTCATCACGGAATGTTAAAGGTTGACACTTAGTTGTTAATGCAGATTTTTATAATGATGCGTTCATTTACGTTGGGTGAAACTATGCTGCTTTCCTAATTATGCTGAATGATCATATCAACCTGGTGGTTCCTCTTTTAGGCCTTCCTGAGTTCAACTTCACAGCTTAAATGTCTTAGTTTTTTTACAATTACACTGGTTCGGTTAGTCTGATAGGCCCTACAATGTCTACATAGCGATCAGCTAAAATTGTTTTAGAAGCAATAGCCTTTTTACAATTATTCCAGGACCATGTTTCATGTGTTCTCACATGATATGAACCATAACCAGCGTGCTAATGCCATGCCTGCGAAACTATTTCCCATTTTATTGACTTGAGTTTTCCCAGTGATACAACATCTTCCTACAATATTAATCTGCAATCTTGTTTGTGCTACAATCCTTGTGGAACAGGACAAGAAGGATCTTTGGCTTCTCCATTTCCCTCATTCTCATCAACATGGCCTCAATAATGGAGCGCGCTGACGAAAATCTGCTCCCATCAGTCTACAAAGAAGTCAGTGAAGCCTTCAACATTGGGCCGGTCGATCTCGGTTACCTCACATTCATAAGGAACTTTGTGCAAGGGATAGCTTCACCTTTGGCGGGTATACTAGCAATCAATTATGACCGGCCCACAGTTCTAACGATCGGGACTCTGTGTTGGGCACTATCGACTGCCGCAGTAGGTTTGAGCGAGCATTTCATGCAAGTCGTGTTCTGGAGGGCAGTTAATGGGCTTGGGCTAGCAATCGTGATACCAGCTCTCCAGTCTTTCATAGCAGATAGCTATACAGATGGTGTGAGGGGTGCAGGCTTCGGATTCCTGAGTCTTATCGGTTCATTTGGCGGTATTGGAGGCGGAGTTCTGGCAACCATTATGGCTGGTCAGAATTACTGGGGCATACCAGGATGGAGATGCGCCTTTATTTTAATGGCGACCCTTAGTTTTCTTATCGGGTTGCTTGTTTTCTTGTTCGTCGATGATCCGAAGAAAGTGAGCAGCTTTGCCTCCGATTCTAGCAAGAGCCTATATGGGTACTATTTGTTCTGTAGTAGCTCTTATGAGGTCATATTTTTGTTTCCTGGGATAGCAAGCCATATTTACACCATTCGACATTGATTGTCGATGGTAATATCTTGTTTTTAATCAGCATTATGTTTTCTCTGCAGAGGTGACTTAAAAGGGAAGGGCTCAGATGTGAAATCGGTTTGGTTGGAGTCCTGCGCTGCCATGAAATCTGTTATAAAAGTACGGACATTTCAGATAATTGTATTGCAGGGCATCGTTGGGATGCTACCATGGACAGCAATGGTTTTCTTCACCATGTGGTTCGAACTGATTGGTGAGTTCTTGATTCAGCATTTTCTGCATGCCTCTTTAGAATCAAGGATTGAAGTCTTTCTTTAGTGGAGAATCTCATCTTTGAGAAAATCAGTGCTTAGTGAAAAGGATAATAAATTTTAGCCTAGTTGATGCAGCTTGAGTCGTGCCATCTTTAGTGTAGGACCTGCAACAAATTAGTCTTGCCAGTAATCTATGTAGAGGAAGTTCAGGACAATAGTGAAGCGGACAAAGACTTTGATTCGCATGTCCTCTGCATTATGATCCAGTTGTCTGCATATTCCTAATCAACCAAGTATTTTCCATCTGTATTAAATGTTTGTTCTCAGGTCTCATGTTGGGTGTCCTTCAATAGTTCAATCATTTTACTTTGCAGGTTTCAATCACAATAGCACAGCAGCGCTGCTCAGTCTATTCGCGGTGGGGTGCGCCATCGGGTCACTACTCGGTGGTGTCATAGGTGATCGGCTATCATCAGTGTTCCCTAATTCGGGTCGTGTCATGTGCGCGCAGTTCAGTTCCTTCATGGGAATCCCCTTCTCCCTGTTCCTGCTCAGAGTGATTCCACAAAATACGGACAGCTGGTTCAGCTACGCCGTCACCTTGCTCCTGATGGGTTTAACCATCAGCTGGTGTCTCACGGCGGCCAATGCCCCCATGTTTGCGGAGGTGGTTCCTGCCAAACACCGAACTATGATCTACGCATTTGACCGGGCCTTTGAAGTTTCCTTCTCCTCCTTCGCTGCCCCGCTGGTTGGGATTTTGTCAGAGAAGATATATGGCTATGATGCAAAGTCCATCGATCCAATCGCGGGTTCCACGAGGGAGGCTTTTGCCTTGTCCAAGGGGCTCCTGTCGATGATGGCAGTGCCATTTGGTCTCTGTTGCTTGCTCTACACTCCCTTACATGTGGCCTTTGGGCGCGACCGCGACAATGCCAGGATTGCCAGTTCAAAAGAGGAAGAGATGAAGTGAAACGCAGTCACGAATTTAGCGTGGCATGACCTTTAGTACAATCGGTTGAGGTAAGGTTCTCAGGTGGACACATCGGATGCCTGGAACTCATAGCAATGGAGCCATAGCACGAGACAAGATTCATGATTCATTTTCGGCCTTTCGGCAAATTTTTTTACCGGAAAACTACGCTTTGCTTCTTTTACTGCAGAGAAACACGGGAGAAAGAGGGCTTTGGTACATGATTGTTCCGGAAAGTCTCTTAAATCTTCTTTTTCACGGTCTCAGAATGACCATTCTTCACAGGATTTGAGCTTGTATATGAGTTGCCTGATATGCTACTATTAGTTTCCAGAACTTAGAGCTTGTGATCAAATCAAGCTAACAGGTAAACCCATCGAAAATGAAGGATGAAGAAGTTCGAACCGAAGATGTTTCCTTGACTGCTTCTGAGTGAAGCCTCATCCTGCGCTGAACATCATCTGTAATTTTTGGGGTACTTCGTTTGCTACATCTATGCAACTTTCCAGTAACTCTTAGCAAATGTCAGAAGACAATGAGCTTCTGTTAGAAATGATTTGCCTTCTCTTTTTTCTTTTTTTCTTTTTTTCCGTGATGATCTCAGGAGAAAAAACAAAACATGAGCTTCACCGCTGCCGCATTAGGACAGCTCAACAGCTCATCCAGGTCCTCCTTGCCACGCTAAGTACATTTAACGCTAAGTAACACACGGCCACAGAGAGAGAGAGAGAGAGAGAGAGAGAGGAGGTTCGACATTTTCCTTACAGCATAATACATACTGTTTATGTGCATCATTCCGACAGAATGACTGATATTCCGACCACAGGTCACACAAGCTACAGATATCTAACCGCTAAGATTCACTTGTTTGTTCCGAGAAATTTCCATCCCAATTCTTCTCAGCAAGGTGGATTCACATATGATTTATATGGCAAGACGGGCATTCAGACTCTGATACAATAGTTTCACAGTTAACGCCGGTGAATATCTGACCAAAGCTATATACACCTGGGGAAAAAAGTTTGACACACGTAGCCACCCGCCATAGACCTTTTCACATTAGTCTCGAAGACCCTCGGGTTGTCCCTCAACACGGCTGCAGCATCGTGATTGAGGGGATCCTCATAATTTGGTTCCTACATTTAATGTAAAAAACAGAAACAGTGAAGAAAACTAAAACACCAAGTATCTTGAGGTAGGAACCCAGATTCCATGTGCACGAGAAGAATTAATACCGTGAAAAGGTGAAACAATCCATATATGACGGTGTTTATATTCAGTACAGGCTTCCAGTCTTCACGCAAGATGTTCAGACAAACATTTCCTTCCAAGTCAATATTCGGATGGTAGACCTAAAAGTTAGGTTTGCAAGGAAGGATCGATCGAGTTAATAAAACATCCCATTCAAACTTTGATGTGAACAAATTTTGCGGCAAATAACATGTCAAGCTGCACTACCTTGGTTTTACACTTTACTTTCGGTGACTCGTGGGGGTAGATTGGAGAAACTTGAAAAGTGAACACAAAGGTGCCACCTCTGTACAAACCAAATAGACGAAAGTTAAAAAAACAGTTTATAGTTCTTCATTAGAAGATCCTCAAAATGCAATTGCAGAAACCAGCGAAGAGAATGTCCTCATGAGAAAAATCCTGCACTTGTTTAGTGAGCATAAGACCAGGAAAAATGCGTGGTCATCTTACGCATAATATCCTTCATCAGGCCGAATTGAGACCTCAAAGTTCATCAAGTCATCCTTTCCATTTGGAAATGTTATCGCACATGAGTTTGGTAGGTTCAGCTCAGTAATATCTGCAAGAACAAATCATAATCAACGAGATACTTCTGAAGCAGATAAAAGGAAATGAGAGCTTGATAGACCATATGATATTGATCAATGAGCTTATCAGTAAAATGCCAATAAATTGATAGAGAAATCAAAGAAAAAATCATAGGAAAGAAAGAACTGTCACAAGTAGTTCCATAAGAAGCACCACTCCTAGATCTATCTATGCCAATTGTTCTTTTCAAAGTAGACTGAAACAAGATGGGAGGACTTTTGTTATACTAGCTTGTACTGAGAGCTTCCAATCTTTATTCATTGTTCAGGGTGCACAATAAGGAACTAGTTCTGCCATGGACCAAGGTTCACTCAACCCAACGAAAAACAAAATAGCAGATCCATTGGTTACGCTGATCAGATATACAACCTATTGGTTAAACATGTTCCCTGTGCAAAAATAGGAACTAGTTTGGCCATGGACCAAGGTCCACTTTCGCCCAATGGCAGCTTCAATAAGATATTGAACCTATCGGTCAAACGACAGCTCATGTAGTAATGATAAGACGCTCTCTGTAATGTGTTCAGCTTACACAACATAATCCATGCACTTATAGGAATTTCAGACGCTCATGCACTTATAGGAATTTCAGATGCTCATGCACAAAAAGACAACTTCTTTCAGCATACACTATCCAATCCATATCCAAACCCCAACAGCACAAGAGGGATGAAATAAAATGGCTTTTAAAGGATCGCAGAAAAACTAAGCTAGCCTTTTTCTATTTTAGGTTAAAGCAGAGCATTATGTGTCTATACATTAGTCAGTTCCTTTTCTCGAGATCAACAGAAAGTAAAATATCAACTTTGGGCCATCATGAATTACACATGGATAAAAGAAGATGCTTTAATCAAAAAGAAATCACACATCACAGACACAATCAGTAGGGAAGATACACAACTTAAAAAGGAAATAAGATAGCGAAGCACAACAATTCAGCATAGACTACTATCAACAGCGAAGTCATAAAGAATACTGCTCTTATTGGAGAGGAACATCTTATGCCCATCAGCATCTACTGTTCATCCTCCATGAAAATATGCCCCTCTTTAGGTATCATCCCTAAAGTTAGGTCAACAGAAAATCACAGACAACTCCATATAAACACAAACTTCAAATTAAGCTTTTGAGGGAAATTATACTCCAATGCCATGGTATCCATTATTCACATATTGTTCCGACAGTGATAAAGTAAAAAGCTCATCAATGATATTTCCATTAGCGTAGTACTCAAATAACTCCTGCCATAAGCTAAATGAAACACTTTTAATGATATGTGTCTTATGCAAGTTAAATCATTCTACTGATGCTGCATAAAGAAGGAGAGAGGCTGTGTATATCAGGACAACTATATTGAACCTTCAGCCAAATCTATAGTTTGACCAGCCATGCAATTTCACAGTATTCTCGAGCACCTAAACAATTTTTGAACAAAAAGTACAAAGCAAATTCACAACTAGTTTATGTTCTTCCCACTTTATAGCTTTTGCATTATATCAACTCCATTGTACCCATAAAAAGTTGCTCCTAAAAGCAATTTCAACAAAAATAATTTGATGCAACTCAGTTAACATAGATGAAACCTTTGTGAAGGCGCAACTCCCCAGCACTTTGCTTCTTTACAGGTCCCCTTCCATTTGCATTTTCAGCATTTTCTCTCTGCTTTTCTTTTACTTTGAAGAGCTTAATCATTGTTCCTAAAATGTGAAAAGCCACAAACGTTAATCACCATATCTTATAATATAAATTGAGTATGGCAAGAAAACTAGGACATACAAACAACCATGATGTTGCCGGTATGTTCACAACTTTGCAATTAAAACATAAGAGACACGTTTCTGGTTCCACTGGTCACAGCTTTAGCCCTCTTGTTGTCAAACTGCTATCCTATCAATTTTATGAGTGTATTGAATTGATAGGAACTCATATGGCCCAATTCTGACTCACACTATTTTGCTTGAGAAAGAGTACTGAACCATCTGAATAGTATCAACTCCCTAACATACTGTAAGTAATTTTAGGTTTTTGCTCTATAGTCTCTTCTCATATTCCTTAATGCCCACCCCTCACCCAGCAAGCATTTACCAGCCAAAATTGGAGATCATCTCATGAAGACAGGCTTGATATAAAAGTAAGTATCCTTAAAGAAAACCCATATATAACAAAGAAAGGCATTGCAATAATCCATTGATGAGTTGATATCACATAATTAAGCCCACGGAGGCCTCCACATACATGAAAGTCAAAATTATCCCATCATTTTGAGCTTTCGCACGATGAGAGTTGTATAATGGTAAACCAAAGAAAGCACCAAAGTAGCGGTGCCATCTATGGGTTGCAGAAACTTTCCCTGAACTTTCTCCCTCCTTAGCAGTAAAAACGATCGAAATTTACCTATATTTCTGATGATAATGAGAACACGAATGTGCATGAAAACTAACAAGGTAACATGCTTCAACAAAAGCGAATAAAGCCCACAACTTTAACACTTGATCAGCAATATGCGAATTAATATACTCAAACGAGCACGATAATTAACCAAAACCCATATTTTTTTAGAGCCAGATAAAGGAAGCAACAAGCAACCATCCGACAAAGCATCTATTTCGATCAGTTTCAGCAAGAAACCTCGAAACCTCCCGACCCAAGATCATATCGCAAAGAACCAATCACACCCAATTTCGAGAACTTGCACAAGCACACGTCAAGCCCAAAAAGAAGCGACGATCACGACAGGCGGAGAACAACCCAACAAGGAAAGCTGGATCAACTCGATAGCACGAAGAAACGAAATCAAGAATCGTAATGGGCATAGAAATGGCCCGAACCTGCTGGAAAAGGAAACAGAGCTGGCGGAGAGCCGGACCGAGATGTGAACGAAGAAAAACGAAATCTTTGGTCTCGTGGGTCGGTTCCGATCCACAAAAGGCACGGCTTTCGAGCCGAAGCCGATCGGCTTTATGCGGAGAATAAAAGGGACATTTCGGAAGAGACAAGGTTAGGCGGGGACGCACAGGGTCCGTTTGCTGGCTACGTGAAAGCCGAAACGAAAAACGACGAACCCGCTTTGGGGCGATGGATTCTTCGCTCAAAGGCGCTGTCTTTTTCGCTCTCTTCCTGGTTTCTCTTTCGGCGTTCTTGGTTTCGGACATCGAGCGTGATCCTGTCGTACCATGCGCGCCTGCTAGCTAGCTTTCCCTCTACGCTAATTAGCAGTGGTGTGGGGGTGGTCCAGGATGTGTACTAGATCGATGGAGTTTAAGATTCTAATTTCGCCATCAATTTCGAGAATTTCAATCGCACGGGCTCCTTCCGATCCTATTTGATTCAGCATTTGAAATGGCCTTTGAAGTTCTAAAGGGATTTGGCCAAATGTAAATGACGTTTGGTTCATTTTTTTGGAGAGTTTCCGAAAGTGAAAGTGATGTATTGGATTAGTATAATGTTCAAATACTTCAAGAGTATATAAGTTTGGCTTCGTAATCTATGACTTTTTTATATGTATATTTATATATCTAAAAAGGTATATTGAATTGACATGAGCTCAATATGATATAATACTTGATTTAAATAGGATTTCAAGTGGGCCCCAAGTGATTTTAATAGTTGCCTTACATGAATTCACTCGGTGCGCCCAATAATAGCTCTGAGAAAGTTCAATCCGCCTGACATTTTGTAAGATCGAATTAGGATAATTCGTGGTCATGGGCCATACCAATGAGTTCGACTAGCAATGTGTCTTTCATGTGGATTTCGAGCAAAATAAATGCTTGGTTAAGGAGAAGTTGTATTTTGTATATTTATGCCAATAAGAGACGTTAATTACTAATCAAGTTTGTCCACCAAATCAATAGTTGAATGTAAGGAAAAGCATTTGACGCATTTTTTACATGGCTAATGTGATTGTGATGTGATTGACCAAATTATAGCGTGTATGAGTGCGTTTGGTAACGTTTCTGTTCAAAATTATTCCAAAAAAATAAAATAAAAAAAAGTATTTCATTCCTAACAATTTTTGACCAGAGACACGCGTTTGGTAAACTTGTTCTAAATAAAAAATGAATAGAAACACGTTTGGTAGATTTTATATTCTTTTTTTTTTTTTTTTTTTTAATTTTTAAATATTTTCTTTTTTTATTTTTTTTTTTTCTTCTTTTGGCCTGGTCGCCGCCTCTGCGATCGGCCGCCGATCGCCCAAACACGGCGAGGCTCGCCGGCCCTCGGCGAGGCCGAGCCTCGCCATGGTTGGGTGAGGCTTGGCGAGGCTCGGCCTCGCCAGATCTGGGCGAGCTCGAGCTCACCCAACCAAGGCGAGGCCGAGCGTCGCCGGCACGAGCGAGGCCAAGCTCGCCCTCGGCGACCTCGCCGGAGCGTCGCCGGTCCCTTGACGGCCGGTCGCCAGCCATGGCCGAGGCCGGCGACCAGCCAAAGAAAAAAGAAGAAGAAAAGAACAGTTTTTTGTTTCTTCAGAAGTGATTCTGGAGTAAGAAACAACTTTTTTTTGTTTCTCATTTTCGTTCTTTTTTTGTTTTGGGAAAAAAAAATAGATTTTGAACAAAAATACAAACAAACGCGTTTCTGTTCTTTTTTTGTTCCCAGAAATAAAAACATGCACGCCCTATGTGATATACATTCCAATCGACTTTTTACATTCGAATTTTCAAACTTTTTTTCATTGATTTGCTTTTTTTTCCACATGTCATTATCACATTGCATCTAACAAATGGGCCTAATAGCAAACCTAAGTCGGTAACCCACTAAGGGCCCAAAAGACTAGGCCTGTTTGTTTATGTTTCTTTTTCTGTTTTTGAACAATTTTTTCTGTTTTTCTGTTTCCTGGAACAAAAAAAGAACAGAACGCGTTTGGACGCGTTTGTTTCTTTTTTTGTTCTTTTGTTCCTAGGAACAAAATAGAAACAAAACAAGAAACACAAATTTTGTGTTTCTTTTTCAAACACAAATTAAACACTTCTCTTTTTTTTTTTTTCTTTCTTTTTCTTTGGCGGCGGCCTCGCCCCCACGGCGAGGCTCGCCCGCCCCGCGAGGCCGAGCCTGGCCGGCCGGGCGAGGCTTGGCCTCGCCTTGGTTGGGCGAGCTCGGCCGCCCGGATCCGGCGAGGCCGAGCTCGCCCGGCGGCGCGAGGCTCGGCCTCGCCGGCCACCGCCAGCGACGCCGACTGGCCGTGGCCGAGCGAGGCCGAGCCTCGCCGGCCAGGGCGAGCGAGGCCGAGCCTCGCCGGCCGGCCGGGCGAGCTCGGCCTCGCCGGATCTGGCGAGCTCGAGCTCGCCCGGCCCGGCGTGAGGTCGGGCGAGCTCGATCTCGCCGAGATCCGGCGAGGCCGAGCCTCGCCCGGCCACGGCCAGCTCGGCCTCACGGGGCCGGCGAGCCTCGCCATGGCGGGCGAGGCCGCCCCCTCGTCGCCGGTCGGCCGCCATGGCGAGGCCTGCGACCAAGCCAAAGAAGAAAAAAGAAAAATAAAAGGAAAAATAAATAAGAAAAATAAAAAATAAAATAAAAATATTAAAAAATTAAAAGAAATAAAAAATTATACAAATTTACCAAACGTGTTTTTATTCTTTTTATATTTCTAATGCATTTACCAAACGCATATTTTTGTTCAAAAATTGTTCCCTGAATGTAAATACTTTTTTCTATTTCTCGTTCCTTAAACAATTTTTAAAATAAACGTTACTTAAACGCACCCTGGGACAAATTGGCCCATGAAACATGAATGGCGGCAACCTGCACAAATGCCACGGTGAGGAGTTCAAGTAGATGAATGACTCGCCACAGGCACACCAAGGATTAGATGTTCAGTATCGTGTAGGATGCAATCATGAATGATTGCTGCTGCTAACAAGCAATACGATTTCCAAACCTTAATCATCCCATACCACTATACTTTGATATGAACTTGCAATTTTTCTATTTGCTTAATTGTAGGGACTCTATATGTTGACACTACTTATCTTTATATGGTAATATTAGTCACCGGTTGGAAGAAAACATTGTCTAATTTTTAAAGCTACCAGACCCCGTTTCCAATCGTCAGGACAGATTGTTAATTAAGCTTATTGAAAAGCCCTTTTGTGGTGTTTTTCATAAATTGGTCGAAAGTGCTCAAGCCTTGCAGTTAACTATTGAAACTCTATTTCCTTATTTGGTATACAAAGAGCCTTGAAGTATGAACACTAGAGTTTTTCACCCGACATCTGAGATTTACTTTACTTAAAACTCGACCGCAATTAGGACAGCCGTCCGAGAATGGTAGGTCCTCGTTCATCACCCGTCACCCACCGGATCAACCCAAGAACGCCGCACCCGTGCTCCGACAAGATCTCGAGTCAAAACAGATCAGTCCACGTGTGCTCATAAGGCAAGTAACGATTTCTTCCTAAGAATATTCACTGGCCTCATATTGCAGCATAGATTCCCATTGTCTGAATGCCTACCCAACTCACAGTTTTATCGGTGTTGTCCGGTGGTTGGTTGGTCGGTCGGTTGGCCCGGCGGTGTACCCTCTTTCTCTCTGCGCAGACAGACAGACCTCCTTTGCCCAGTGATCTTAAGCTCTCTGGTTCCTGTTTTGGTCACTTCTCGCCATCAATGGTGGAGGGAAAAAAAGTGGGATTGCACCATCCACCCCATTGCAGAGTCCTCCTGAATCTTGCTTGTTAATCTCCTTCTTTGCCCTCTCTCTGTTTACCATTCCTGTCGCTTCTAATGGTAATGGACGAGACCAACTCCGAGTCAGGCTCCCCCGAGAGCTTCCTCGTCCGCGCAGCAAGCTTTTCTCTGTACTCTCTGCTACTAAACGAAAGGCAGTTCGTCAGCAAAGGTAAAGGGCCTTTTCGTTCTCCAATACCCCATAAAAGAGGAGTAGTTCCCTAAACAAGCGGGAGAGGGATGAAGCTTTGACTTGAGATTGAGCTGACACGTCTCTTGATGAATGCTGGGTTGGTGTCTTGAAAGGCTAATTCTCCTTTTTACCTGGAAGTCTCGCGTTGACAGTTTTCTCATTTCCTTTCTTCTAGGGCTTGACTTGAGATGCAACTTGTTGGGAGTAGGTTTTGGCTTGCCCCATTCCACTTATTAGGAGGATGGGTCCTGTTAGTTTTGATCGAGTTTGAGGGGCTTTCACTAGTGAATCCATCCATAAACCTAGACTCCAATGACCTTGTGACCAAAGCATCGGAAGAAGTTCAACGGTGACCCCACTCAAGATTCAAGACTGAAGGCTCAACACCCAAGATCAGATTCTTTGTTCTTTACCATCGAAAGCATGAACTGCATCAATTTGACCACCATCTGTTCGATCTTTAACCAAGCAAGCAGATCCAATTTGCTTCATCCCCTGAAAAATTCAGCCTTTCCCTTGATTTCTCCAAGAACCACCGAACCCATTTCTTATTCCTTTCCCAACTCGCGCTTCTTGGTCTCTGCAATCCTTACCAAGGAAGAAGAGCCCACCGCAGAGGATAAAGAGGAGAGACATCCTTTCAATTTCAAGGCCTACATGCTCGAGAAGGTGAATCGTGTGAACACAGCACTCGATGCCTCGGTCTTGCTCCGGCCGCCGCTGAAGATTCATGAGGCCATGAGATATTCGTTGCTCTCTGGCGGAAAGCGGGTGTGCCCGATTATGTGCATAGCGGCATGCGAGCTTGTGGGAGGGCAGGAATCAATGGCCATGCCCTCGGCTTGTGCCGTCGAGATGATCCATGCCATGTCTTTGATTCATGATGACCTTCCCTGTATGGACAATGACGACTTGCGCCGCGGGAAGCCCACCAACCACAAGGTTATATGGCTAATTTTCTCGCTTGTTTGTAATGATGATGCTACGTGGGACTTTTTTTTTTTTTCGGTTGAAATGCGAGGTAGGATATTATTTGTGCTAATATTTCACGAAATTGAAGTGGAGATTTGCTTC
The DNA here is from genome assembly GCA_014182575.1 of Eucalyptus decipiens. Taxonomy (NCBI): domain Eukaryota; kingdom Viridiplantae; phylum Streptophyta; class Magnoliopsida; order Myrtales; family Myrtaceae; genus Eucalyptus; species Eucalyptus decipiens. The sequence goes on from CM024616.1 coordinate 21,109,517, forward strand.
GTTGTTGCAAAGTATTGTCCCAGAGGTAGGGCTTAACTATTCTCGTCTATGTTGGCTGCTTTTCTGCAACTTTTAGTTAAAAGTATATGTTGAGATATGATTAATGTAATCATTGGTATCTTGATAATTGATCATTGGATACATGCATTCCGTATAGTACAACAGCCAATATAGTACAGCATCCAATGAAGTTAGTTTTAGAATGGTGAAAATAGGTGAGATTGACAAATTAGCCCAGTTGAATTTCTGCTAGTTGGCTAATTTGAAGTTCTTGAAAACTTACTCTGCTTTATTAGGAGTAACATGCAAGTTTTATAAAAGTTTACACTTTGAAGCTTACTGTTGTGTAACTTAATCTTTCAGGTTTTTGGTGAGGATGTTGCTGTTTTGGCTGGAGACGCCCTACTGGCATATGCGTTTGAGCACATTGCGGTAGAAACGAAGGGGGTTCCACCCAAAAGGATAGTTAGAGTGATCTTTGAATTGGCGAGATTGATTGGACCAGAAGGTGTAGTCGCTGGCCAGGTGGTGGATATAATTTCTGAAGGAATGGCTGATGTAGGATTGGAGCAGCTTGAGTTTATTCACCTCCACAAAACTGCCGCCTTGCTTGAAGCATCTGCTGTTCTTGGGACAATTATGGGAGGTGGGTCAAACGAAGAAGTTGAAAAGTTGCGGAATTTCGCAAGGTGTATTGGGTTGTTATTTCAGGTAGTGGATGATATTCTGGATGTGACCAAGTCTTCTAAAGAACTGGGTAAAACGGCTGGCAAGGATTTGCTGACCGACAAACTTACCTACCCAAAGCTAATCGGGGTTGAAAAATCCAGGGAGTTTGCCAAGAAACTAAACAAAGATGCTCGAGAATATCTATCTGGATTTGATATAGCAAAGGCAGCCCCATTGACGGCTTTGGCAGATTACATTGCTAAAAGGCAGAACTAATTGTTCCATAAAGGTGAAATTAATTGTTCAATGATGTTTTGGGTTATCATTTACAGATGATCCTGCTGGGAACTCATGAATTAGAGGACACAAAGATACAGGGTGGTAAGTTCATCTCAAGGGTCCAGTAAAGGTTTCTCAATGTTGCTTGTGGGCTTATTGCTAGTCTTTCACAAACCAAATCCCTTGATTTTTTTTGGAGAAAGTGATACAAAGTGAACTCTCAACACTATCAATGTCGTATCTCGAAAATCCTCTTTTGCAGTTGCTTATTTACTCAGTGACTTTGGACTTTCCATGATTACAATGTTGAATAGAACATACTGTTTCTAACAGCATTTTAGTAGGGCTTCTCGATTGGCATGTGGACTTCATCAATTTGGGTTATGGGCATAAAACTATTTGATCAAATAAAAGAACTGCAGTTGATGGTTGGCGTCACTACTAAGTTCTTTGTGGGGAATCTCTTGACGAGAGCAAATTGTTGCTCTGTTGTATCTTGTCAGTAGTGCCAATTTTCACGTTTGAATATATAAAACCAGAATATCGCTATTTGTTTATGTACTTTTCTAGCATGCTGATCCTTGTCAAAAGCTTGTAGTTTCCATACCTCATATCATATATATACGTATGATATGAAGCTTCAAATGGCCTTGTTTTGCATTTTATTTTTTGGCTACTCAAAGACTTTCTGGATGACATAGTTCTTGTTTCCACTGCCTAGGAATCAGTTTCTTTTGTATACCTTGTGCAGTGATCAAGAATTACAGCAAACAGTTGGGCGATTTTGCAAGGCATGATATCTCTCCCAAACTCTTGAGCTAACGTTTTTGGGTGTCTAGAGTTTCATCGTTTTGGTTCTTCTCTCTGGCTTTAACAAGTCTTGCGATGTTCAAGCCATGAAGTTATGTTCAATCTTGTTTATTAATGCAAATTAATGTTCAAAATAACTCTCATGATGTCCTCTTAACAGGATCAGAAACTTGTAAACTGTTGCAGCATAATTACTGTTTGGTTGTATTGGGCATCATAGTTCCTCATGAAATTTTCTTCCAAACTTTGCTGGACAAATTGACAATATAATATTTGGAGCGCCGTCACATTTGTTGAGCCTGTCATGAATCAAACCAAGGTTCTAGCTAAGATTATTGTTGTGTAATTTATTGATGGCATTATGGACATGACCCGGTTTTCGTCTATACTAGTCAAGATTTCATCATTGCGAATATAGCATGTTGATGGATCTATTTATCATGGTGGAATATGCAATTAAGGATGAGGATGAGGAAGGGAATGGTTACAGTCCTGATAGAGGTCGTGAAGCATCTTCTTATGGAAGGGGCCGTGGGTGACCACCAAGTCCATTTCGTTGGGATAAGTGTAAACCCTGATTGTGGCCCTGGTGCTGTTCTAAATTCCAGAGATGATCCCCGAAGGAGTCCCATGTATGATAGAGTCGAAAGCCCTGCAAATGAGAGCTTTTACGGGTTGCTTGAATGCAGAACCTGATTAATTTTTCCCTTCCAACCTTATTTGTTTGTTTTTTTGACTTCTGAATGTGCTTTGATGTCGTGACCGTTCACCTCCACCACCCAAAAGATCTCATTCTTGAGGAAGCAAGCGGCAAAGTAATTGCAGGTCATGGTGAGGCTGAGGATATTTGTTGTCTGGCGCAAGGTCACTTCTAGATCTTTGTTAGAGACTTTTGTGTGTACTTTTTGCAGTGCTAACTTTGCTTTAATAGGCTTCGCAGTTGTGAGTTAGATGTTCAGTATCATTCTGCTGCTAACATGAAATACGATTTTTGAATTTAGAATACCGTATAGTACTGTGCTTTGGTATGAATTTTCGATTTTCCTATTTGCACCATTGTAGGGATTCTGTATGTTGACACTATTCATCTCTAGATGATCGCATTGGTTTCCAATTGGAAGAAAACATCATCCATTCTTCCAAACTTTTAGATCCTTTTTTCCGTTATCAAGGACAAATTGTTAATAAACAAAGCTTACTGGGAAATCCTTTTGTGATGCTGGTAGATTGAAAGTGTTCGAGCCTTGCAGCTTTTAACATACTTTTGAAACTCCTTTTGTAATGAGAATAGAAGTTGGGCTCTGTATGGTAGAAGTATGTTTCGAGGTTTTCATGCAGTGGCTCAACCTGAGCGTGAATGAAGCTTTATGCGACTTGGGGGTGGGTTGATGAATTCATACATGCTATGCAGAAAGAGAAATAAAGCCCTTGTCCGTCTTGATATATGTCATAGATATTTTTAATTTTGTAGCAAAAGTCGATGCAATCCATCATCCTTTCGAGTAAATAGATGTTGCAGTGCCATGTTTCCAACCAGGGGGAAAAATCTTCTATTGGTTTGCTAAGGTTAGGAGAAGCCTAGGAGGCAAATAAAAGTTTTGCCTAGGAAGCACAGTTGGTTCTAGTTGCCTTAGATAACAAGAAGAGCACAGATGACTAGAGATTCGAGAACACTTTTGATTGGAGAAAGCAACCATTGGAGCGAAGCAGCTCATTTGTTTGGTGAGTTTTTGCCATATCCCAAGGAGTGACACTGATGGCTGAACAATGTGATGAATTGACATAATGGTCTACCATGAAATGTTGCGGAATTGGAACAGGGAGTGTCATAGTTTGATTTTTCTCATGCCTGTGTGAGTTGAAAGGAGTGATTGTTTGTAAAATTCTAAATACAAATGAATGTGTCGAACCAGTAATATAATCATGAGAAATGATATTGTCTCCCATATATTGATGATTAATAAACCAATCAAATATTAAAATTTGATTAATTCTGAAATTTATCTAACAGATCAAAATGAAATCGAGAATAAATTAAAATTGACAATCTTAAAAGCAAAATTTCAGAAAGTAAATCAATCAAATAGATATGTTAGAGCATCCTATTTCATCATAATCACAAAATATGAATTTTAGATCATTACACATATAAGAATAATATCAAACATGTGATAATGGAATTTTCTAATATATTTTCAATTGTATTTTTAGGTATAGTAAACCTACTCAGTTTATCAATCTAATATATTCTCTATGTGAATTTACATAAACATAAGTGCATTAAAATTTGTGAACACCTCTAAATTACAATGAATTTTTTTTTATTACCTTATCACCGTTTGTGTATTCACATTTAATTCATGATTATATATTATAAGGAGCAATTACTGTTATTGCTTCTCAATCTCAAACATGCATATTAGATTATTCAAATGGTAGCTAGTCACTTTAAAATATTAAACACAATAATATATAATTCACATAAATGAAATCACTTATAAAATATAAAGGGCATGCAATTTATAGCATCATGATCTGGCTAAATTATAGCCCTAACAAAAGAAAATTATAACATAATAGAAGAAGAAACGAAAAAAAATTAAATCCAACATCTTGAATCAGATAACAAGAATTATGTAACCTCTTTTTGTCTTCTCTTCAAAGTATTCTAAAATCCGAAAAAAAAAGTATTTTAAAAAATTCCGACAAAAAAAAGTATTTTAAAAACTCCTAGAACAAGAAAAAACGATCTAAAAATAAAAACCTAACTATCCCCCAAGCTCTTAATGTTATCCTATTTATAAGAAACATCCAAGATTCCTAATAGGCAATTGTCTTTTCTTTTTTCTTTTTTTTTTTGCATAAAATTAGGGAATAAATCACAAAATCCATAATTTGGCCCCTACCTTCCAACGCTTCTGAATTTAAATTATTGAATCACAAAATTCATGTCCTTCTTTTGATATTTTTTTTTCTTATTTTCTCCATGTCTCATCATTCGGCATAAATAAGAAAAAAATTGAGTAAATAGAAGAGAATCCACATTTTTTTTTATATAAATATTGCATTATTGTTGCCTAAAATATGTAAAATAATTCTAATTTTATGAAGTTATTAGTGGTTTCGCAACATTAGGGTGAAATGTGAGAGATGTAGAGATGTTGATATAATTGGGTCGTGGGAGTATGGCCAAGGTGTTTGTGTTAGGAATCTAAGCATAGGATGATTATCATATTGGAAGATCCCTAAAGAGGGACTTGGCCTCCCATGTAGAAATTGCTTGGGCATTGATGTCAAAACCAATTATTGGATTGAAGTGATTAGCATGTCTCACTTGAGGGACTGGTTAGCCGAGTTAAATTAGATATAATATGACTGGCCATGAGGATGCGATTTGCCATATTGTCTTTAGGAACGACCAATATAAGAAATGCTTGCCCTCGATTAGAAAAGTCTTGACTGTGATACTAGCGAGTTGGAGTTCTTGTTTTTCATTTTTCAAAGATAGGGTTTCTTAAATTTTTTGAGTTGTGATAGGTTTGAGGAATGTTGCCCAAGCCTGATGTCAAACCTAACTCAGGTGTTTGATACGCATACATGAATGGAATAGCATGATAAAAGAGCTAGGTTAGGGGTGGTGTCAACAAACATTAACATTTTAGGGTCTAATATGGAAACATGACGGTGAACCTAAATCAGGTGTTTGATATGTAGACATGAATAAAATAGCATGATAAAAGAGAGGTTATGGTGTCAACGAACATTAACATTCTAGGGTCTAATATGGAAAGGAGATGTCGAACCTGACTCAAGCATTTGATATGTAGACATGAATGAAATAGCATGATAAAATAGCGAGGTTAGGGGTGGTGTCAACAAACATTAACATTTACATTTTTTGAGTTGTGATAGGTTTGAGGAATGCTTTGCCCAAGCCTAATGTCGAACCTATTAAGGTGTTTGATACGCATACATGAATGGAATAGAGTGGTAAAAGAGCTAGGTTAGGGGTGGTGTCAACAAACATTAACATTTTAGGTTCTAATATGGAAACATGACGGTGAACCTAACTCGGGTGTTTGATACGTAGACATGAATGGAATAGCATGATAAAAAAGAGAGGTTATGGTGTCAACGAACATTAACATTCTAGGGTCTAATATGGAAACGAGATGTCGAGCCTGACTCAGGCATTTGATATATAGACATGAATGGAATAGCATGATAAAATAGCGAGGTTAGGGTGGTGTCAACGAACATTAACATTTATAGTTTTTGAGTCGTGATAGGTTTGAGGAATGCTTTGCCCAAGCCTGATGTTGAACTTGACTCAAGTGTTTGATACGCATACATAAATGGAATAGCGTGATAAAAGAGCTAGGTTAGGGGTGGTGTCAACAAACATTAACATTTTAGGGTCTAATATGGAAACATGACGGTGAACCTAACTCAAGTGTTTGATACATAGACATGAATGGAATAACATGATAAAAGAGAGAGGTTATGTCAACGAACATTAACATTCTAGAGTCTAATATGGAAAGGAGATGTCGAACCTGACTCGGGCATTTGATATGTAGACATGAATGTAATAGCATGATAAAATAGCGAGGTTAGGGGTGGTGTCAACGAACGAACATTAACATTTTAAGGTCTAATACGAAAACATTATACAAAAGTCATGGGAATTAATAGGGATAAGCATGGTTCTAGGATAGAACCGGAAATAGGACTAGTGTGAACTAGTCCGGTTTCAAGTTCTAAAGAGAGATGGTCGAATTTCCAATTCCATCCATTTAGGAATCGCTAGTTCCTGGTTCCTATGAGAATCGAACTTGAGACTCTAAAATCCTTAATTATCTTTCCCGACTAACTTTGTTTTCTATGTTGTGTTTCCTTTCCACTTCTCATATGAGTCTTTATATATTGTAATTCCTTTTATATATTTAATGAGTGAATGCTTTATTTAATATTTTCTTCTTTAGATATGGGTAGATCATTGGTAAATAGAGTTTGCCAGTCGAAGTGGAATGAATATATGTGGTGAGGCTTTCTAATAATTATTTTAGTTTCATTAATAGTAATTTTAAATTTAAAACTATTATTAAGTGGTTAACTATGATTGTTGTTTCTTTTGATTTTAAGTTAGGGATAAGTGTTCCGAAATCCTATAATTTGTCACGAAAATGCATTTCAGTCCAAAACTTGCAAAAGTGCATTTAAGTCCTAAAACTTGTCAAATTGTTTCAAACAAATCCTAGATCGACGCCGTTAGCATTTTCCGTTAAAAATGCTGACGTGGCATTTTAAATAATTTTTATTTTCCAAGTGAATTTTTTAATTATTTTTTAATTATTTAAAAATTAGATTTAAAAACTAAAATAATCAAATTTATTCATTTTATCTTATTTTCACCAAAATTTAAAAAAAAAAAAAGTGAAAATATTTATTAAAAAAACATTTTAATTAAAAATAAAACTTTTTTAGTTAAAATATTTATTAAAAAAACATATTTAAAAAGTTAACATTATTTTTTAATTTATTTTTATAAATTTTTAAAATAAAATTTTTAACTTTTCTTTTTAGTTTTTGTTGAAAATAAGATAAGAATAAATTTAATTTTTTAGTTTTTAAATCTAATTTAAAAAATGGATAAAAATTAATTAAAAAATAAACATGGAAAATAAAAAATTATTTAAAATGCCACGTCAGCATTTTTAATGGAAATGCTAATGGCGATCTTAACTCATTTGAAATAATTTGACAAGTTTTAGGACTTAAAATGCACTTTTTGTAAGTTTTATTGAAATGCGCATTTTCGTGATAAATTGAGACTTCCTAACACTTATCCATTTAAGTTATTAGAATTTGGAACAATTTTTCATGGATGATTGAGGAATGAAGTTCTATAATTTAGGTTTTATGTTATGTGTTTTGAAATTTTTATTATTTATTTTATTTTACCTATTTGTCTTTTATGGATTGTTGCTATTGACAAATGAGAAGCTTTCATTTTTGTTGTTTTGTTCATTTTCATTTTGTTTAATTGAAAATGAAACAAAAAAAGAAATGAACTTATTATACCTTAAAATTGACTCTGGAATCTGTGACATTATAGGTTTTATGTTCCAAAAAACAAAAACCTATACCAGTTGATAGGTTCCAATTTCTAGGTAGAATTTATAAAGAATTTGAAATCGTTCAACTCCAGAAATTAAATTGGTCTTGAAAGAAAAAAGCTTAAGTTTTTCAAATAACCAACGCGGTGGATGTGGATGCGACATCCACGAAAGCACTCTTAAGACAAAGTGGGCACTTTTTTCTTTTCCCTAGATACTATTTGGTTGTCCTCTTCTCAACTCAACCTAATTAGTGGCATGTGCTTTAGCCTCCACTTTTCAGCCTAATCGCTAGCGTATGTACTTGTATTTTTGTCTCTCGTGATAAGAGTGTCGGCCGCGCTATTTCTACCCTAGTTTTTGTTTCGAAACTCCTTATTGCAGTGATTTTACCGTACTATACTTTTTATATCCTATGCTTCTAGTTGGTTTTCTTTTGTTTTGGTTTGTCATTTCATTTTCTTTTCTTGCGGGTCCCATGTTCCTCATTCTCCTCATTTTTTTTTTCTCTTTCCCTAGAATCTTGGACAACAAAATCAACGCCACCCTCAACTTCTCCTACAACGAGCTTGCCGCCGGCTAGATTTCGAAGCCCGCCGTGCTGATGAACTAGCACTACTATGCACCCCCACATGCCTCAATGAGTGCCTTGACTATTGATGCATCCCCGATTCTTAGCTCCAGCCCTCGTGAGCAGGAGCAAATTTGGTTAGATAGCAGGTGATACCCAATGGCAACCAAAATCATCAGGCTTTGTGTTCATCATGGTCCTCAACACATTACACGCTATGTCTATGATGACAATCCTCCTAGTCTCATTCGATATTAGGTTGAGCACCAAGCGTAAAAATGTGCATAGAACTCTCTCTCCTTGCTCCCACAAGCCACGGGCTTGGGGAGGAATCCGCCTTCTTCTTCTTCAACAAAATGTATTTTGCCTTGTAAATTCGTTCACTTTCTCAGTTGACAAACTCGCTTTCTTTGCGATCTTCTCGTTTTCCTCCACTTTGTTTTTTCTTTTTTTGCTCGGGGCATTTCTCCGCATACAAGCCTTTGATTTCTATTAGCTGGTTCTCCCCTACAATTGTCTTCAACGGATTGCCTTTAGCTTCGACTGAAGTTGATTTGAGCGTCAAGGCATAGCTAGGTGGGGCAGGATTGGAAGATTTATGCTTCTATAGTTAGGTGTGAACATGGTCCTGGTGGGCGATTCCCACCCTAGATTTCGGAACTGCTAATTAAGGACCGATTCTAAAAAGTTGGAGCCGGGAACTGCCCGTTAATTCCATGGGCAGTTTGATTTGGTCTAGTTCCGAGCGGTCTAGCAATTTTCGATTCCTTTACACACCTTATTTACAGGCAAGGGAGGCTGAGACTTCTTGGCGACGATAGTGGCGGTGTTGGGGTATAATTCATACTCAATATTGATAGGATGGCATGAGGGTCCCACTCTTGGTGAGTGTGTGGGGGGTGAAACAGAGAGGTTTGATGTGTTAATTGTTGTGGAATTCTCAATTAGACGTAGTCTTAATTTAAGGGTGAATTAGGATAAAACTTCGTATCTTGAATTTTCTCTCTCTCTCTCTCTCTTGTGATTGTGCAATGAATCCTAACAGGCGACAGGCATCAAATGCGGAGGTGTTCGAGGACATCCTATTATTTGGTGGCTAGGACGAGAGGAGTGAGAGGGGGGTAGATGGACGGAGGGTTTAGCAGAGGAGAAGTTTGCTGGTTTTGTAGAGGTCCTTGTCTATAGCTAGACCTTATCAATTTCGGCCGCCAAGGCCTCTAATACCTCAATGTGTCCTATAACTAGCTCTCCGAGGAGGTCCCTACCGGATTTGCCGGGAGAATCCGAGCAACACTACCCTATACTTTTCCTACAAGAGGCTCGTCGGAGTCCGTCAAGGTGTTGCTTGGAGCTTCCTTGGCCTATGTAGAAAAGAAAATGAATGTGGGACCAATAAGAAATGAAAGGAAAAAGAAAAAAGATAAGTATATTGGAAGTTTTTAAAATTATCATAAATGCACAATTAAGTCTTTAAACTTTAAAAAATGCAATTAAGTTCTAAAACTTGTTACAAAATACAATTGAGTCTTAAAAATTTTAGGGATAAGTATTCCAGAAATCCTACAACTTGTCACGAAAATGCATTTCAGCCCTAAAACTTGCAAAAAGTGCATTTAAGTCCTAAAACTTGTCAAATTAGTACTCATTTGAAACAATTTGACAAGTTTTAGGACTTAAATGCACTTTTTGCAAGTTTTAGGACTAAAATGCATTTTCGTGACAATTTGTAAGACTTTTGGAATACTTATCTCAAAATTTTAAGACTTGTTTGGAAGAATTTGACAAGTTTTACATTTCAATTACACTTTTAAGAAATTTTAGAACTTTGTTGTACTTTTGTAATAAGTTTTAGGAATTGATTGCACTTTTTGATAGTTTTATAATTTCATTGTACATTCGTGATAAGTTTTAGAAGTTTTCATGCAATGATCCCTAAAAAAAGAAAACGAAAGGAAAATGGGTAGTATGGTAAAATTGCTATAGTAAGGAGTGTCTGGAGCAAAAACAGAGGTGGAGATAGTCGCTTCTAAGAGTAACGCTACAAAAAGCCAAAGTCTCTTTTCTGACCTCGCCATAGACCTCCCTGTCGACCTCACATGTCATGACCACCTCAACAAAAAACACTTTCACTTAAAAAAAATTAAAAGAAGAAATAAAAGAAATCAAATCTAAAAGATAAGGCTTGGATTGTGAAAATTCACCCAAGCGAAAGAGGAAAAGCTACTGGAAGATGGAAAAATACCATTCACTCGATTTTGTTAGCTTGGTCAGGGGTGTGTTATACTAGTGAATAATCCTTTCAACATCAATGAAATGTTGGGCAGGTATAGACACTGAAATTACTACTTTTCTTATACAAGAAATAGAAAACCACCGATTGTTGAAGAAACCTATTTGGTATCACCAACTTCGCTCTCCAGGTGCAATAAGGAACCCACCTAATTTGAGCATGCAATGGCAAGTCACTTTCCTTTTTGCAATTTGGACAATAGCAGTCCCTTCACTTGCCTAACCAAAAGTATGCACTAGTCTATTCAATCACTCTCAATGTTTAACACCTAGCAAAGCCAATTAATGGATTCATTTGCAACTTGAGCTAGCATAGTCTGGCAAAGTCCACCACACTCAAGTTGTTACACGGCCGCAAAATTTATGGAATGCGACAACTGATAGGAGCTGAATCCGCTGACAAGCATGCATCATAAATTCTATCAAGGTGGACTCGTGCAAGTGACTCAATTTTCTCCCACTCGAATCAGATTTTGATTAAGGTGTCAAAATATCGAAACAAAACTTGAAACCAACAATCGGAAATTCAAACGAATTAGAAACCCAATCGGGTTTGATACTCTAAGGCAATCGTGTCGTGTCGTAATTTGTGTCCAATAAATATGTTCGAAAAGGACTTTGGATTGAGGGACGACGTGTTCACGTAGCAATCGAATATTCGAGCCCGAACAGGCGGCCGAGAAATGCAAATTCCAGAGATCCCGCTTTGTCGTATTCCAGAACCTCGTTCATCACGCCGCCCTCGCGGGATCTACCTAATGTCGTGCAACATGTGGTCCGACAAGACGTTACACTGAACACATCAGTTCCATCGTGCGTTCCCTAGGCACCTAATTTGTCCCCAAAAATTTCTTTCCCTTTTTTTTTTCCTTAAAATACTCGGCCGGCCTTAAGAGGCTCCCGTGGATTCCCATCATCTGAATGCCTACCCAGATCTCGTAACCTTATCCGTGTCGTCCGGTGGTTGGTTGGTTGGCCCTGTAGCGCCCACGGACACTCCCTTCCCCCCCGTCCACTCACGTCGCCGGACCTTCCCTTCTCCCGGCCGGCCTTGTTCCATCTCATCTGGCTTGCAAATTACCAAGAAAACGGGCACATCTCGGTAGTTGGGTTCGAGCAATCTTGCCGAGACAGGTCGCTCTTTTGCTGTTTGTCACTGTTCTGCGTCAATGGTCGACGTGAGGAAAGTGGGATTGCCCAAAACTCTGTAGTGGAGCTCGTGGTGGGTTGTCCTCTTTAAGCACCATCTGCCCCGTCGCGGAAGTCCTCCCTAAATCTTGCTCACCCATCTGTTTCTTTTTCGCTCTCGAGACCCGAGATCGGATTCATCGTTTTCAAGAATCGAAAACATGAGCTGCGTCAATTTGAGCACCACCTGTTCGATCTTTAACCAAGCGAGCAGATCCAATTTGCTCCATCATCCCCTGAAAGCTCCGACCTTTCCGCGGATTTGTCCGAGACCCGCCAGACCCATTTCTTGTTCCTCCCCCAGATTGCGCTTCTCCGTCTCCGCGATCCTCACCAAGGAAGAGGAGGCCGCCACCGAGGACAAAGAAGGGCGGCCCCCGTTCAATTTCAAGGAGTACATGCTCGAGAAGGCGTGCTCCGTGAACGCGGCGCTCGACTCCTCGGTCTTGCTCCGGCCGCCGCTGAAGATTCATGAGGCCATGAGGTATTCGTTGCTCGCCGGCGGGAAGAGGGTCCGCCCGGTGCTGTGCATAGCGGCGTGCGAGCTCGTGGGAGGGCAGGAGTCGATGGCCATGCCGTCGGCTTGCGCCGTCGAGATGATCCACACCATGTCTCTGATTCACGATGACCTTCCCTGTATGGACAACGACGACTTGCGCCGCGGAAAGCCCACCAACCACAAGGTCTCGTGCCTAGTTTGCTCGCTTGTTTATGATGATTTGATGCTAGGTGGGATGTTAATTGTGCTTATATTTGGTGAAATCGAGGTGGATCTTTGCTTCGTTATTGCAAAGTGTTGTCCCAGGAGGTGGGGGTTTATGTTGGCCGCTTTTCTGCAACTTGTGTATGTTGAGATTAGTAACACGATCATAGTTTTCTTGATGGTTGATTCATGTAGTAGTGATAGCCATTGGATATGTGGATTTCATATAGTACAAGCTCATGAAGTTGGTTTCACCAGCGAAATTAGATTTATGAATATTAGTGAGATTGGAGAATCAGTCCAGTTGAATTTCTGCTTGTTGGCTAATATGAATGTGCTAGTAAACTTACTATGCATTATTGGGAGTAACATGCAAGTTTCGTTGAAACTTAAAACTTCGAAGCTTACTGTTATGTAACTTATTCTTGCAGGTTTATGGTGAAGATGTTGCTGTTTTGGCTGGAGATGCCCTTCTGGCATATGCATTTGAGCACATTGCGGTAGAAACCAAGGGGGTTTCACCCACAAGGATAGTCAGAGGAATCTTTGAATTGGCGAGGTCGATTGGAGCAGAAGGCCTCGTTGCTGGCCAAGTGGTGGATATAAGTTCTGAAGGAATCGCTAATGTAGGATTGGAGCACCTTGAGTTTATTCATCTCCACAAGACTGCGGCGTTGCTCGAAGCATCTGTTGTTCTTGGGGCAATTATGGGAGGTGGGTCTAATGAAGAAGTTGAGAAGTTGCGGAGTTTTGCAAGGTGTATTGGGTTGTTATTTCAAGTGGTGGATGATATTCTGGATCTGACCCAGTCTTCTCAAGAACTGGGTAAAACGGCCGGCAAGGATTTAGTGGCTGACAAAGTTACGTATCCAAAGCTAATGGGCATTGAAAAATCTAGGGAGTTGGCCAACAAACTGAACAAAGATGCTCGAGAACAGCTATTTGGATTTGATGTAGCAAAGGCAGCTCCATTGATTGCTTTGGCAGATTACATTGCTAACAGGCAGAACTAATTGTTCCATAAAAGGTAGAATTAATTGTTCAGGGAGGTTTTGGGTTATCATTTACAGTAGAACTTGCTGGGAACTCATGAATTAGAGGACATGATACTAATGGGTGGTGGATTTATATTAAGTGTCCAGCAATCACTTCTGAGGTTTATCACTAGTCATTCCAAAACCCAAACCCCTGATTTTTCTCTGGAGGAAGTGATACAAAGGAAACTTTAATGCTGTCAATGTTATATATCGTGTAATTTGATCTCAGGAATGTAGCACGTTCCCATCCGGTTGTTTTTAGTACTGTCAATGTTGCATATCATAAATTGATTTTTTCTTATTTACCATCAGTCAATAGCTTGTAGTTTCCACACTCGAGATTAATGTGATCTGAAGCTTCAGATGACCATGTTTTGCATTTTCATCTTCGGCTCTGTGAGGACTTTCTGGGTTACAGAGTTCTTGCTTCCATTGCCAAGGCTGTTTGCTCTGTGCAGTGACTAAGAATTACAGAAACCAATTTCGTGATTTTGCGACACATGATCTCTCTGGCAAACCCCACCACTATGTTTTCGGCGTCTAGAGCATCATCCTTCCTGTTCTTTCTCTCAGGCTTTAACAAGGCTGAGACATTCTGGATGTGAAATTATACCTGGTCTTGATTGTTGATGTGATTAATGGTATAACTCTCTTGCTGCCCTATTATGTGATTAATGGTATAACTCTCTTGCTGCCCTATTAGTAAGGTGGGAACTTGTGTACTGTTGAAGCTGAAGAACTGTTTGGTCCTCAGGCATAGTAATTCTTTATGAAACTTTTAATTATTGATCTCCCAGATAAACTCATTATCGCATCTTTGGAGCGATTATGCAGTTCGCTCAGAGCTTTTTATGTGGAACTGACTAAACCTGGATCGTGCTATGAATTGACGATTTCCCATTTGTTGAGTTCCTAGTAAATGTGTCTTTTTTGTGGATCCTCTGTGCATACTGCACAAGCAGGATCTAACTATATATAGTGCCAGTTGATACTGAGTACAAAATCCTAGAATGGATTCGGTTGTTCTTCTGGTACATGCAACTTCACTTGGGATTGCAATTTTTCAAAGTGTATCTTGACATATCTGGGTTTATTCCCGAGAGGTTCATATGACAGCTGTTTGATCAAATTAGAGTCGGTCATTTTCTGATTGATCGGGGCGAACCATCTCACTTTTTGGGAGAGCACGAGGAACTGATCCCTGCCTATGCAAACGTCTCTCCAGCAAGAGATTATAAGTCATTCAGCATCTGGTGGATGCACAGCCCCAAATTCCCCGCCAGTTACTTGAGCTTGATTCACAAATTATTCGAGATCAGCACGATCATTTTCAATTTCAAGCAGCTCGAGTACTTAATTGGGTCGAGCCATCTCAAACTTGGAAAGCACAAACTTGAGTTGCAAACTAGGTCGCCACAACTCGATGCTATTGCGCCAGTACTTCAGCGTATGGCATCAAATGCAAGTCAAGTTTCAAACTCTAGAAAAACAGGAAAAAAAATCCAGCACGATATAAAATAAATTAAACTCTAATCACAAATTAAAGAATTCATGCACCTTTCTGCCAAGATAAGATAAGCTTTGTATGTCCCACCAATAGGTGCAACGATCCAAACCAGATTAAAATATGTATCGCACGATTCACACGAGATTATAATATGAATAGTGCATGAGATGAGATGAGGAACAATAGGGTTATTCAAATGTTAATAATCTGAGATATCAACATCTGGAAGGTGTGCTGTCCTAATGGAAATAAAAAAAGGCAATGGAGTGAAAGAAACCAGAGCAAACAAAGAAAACTGAATACGAAAGAGTGAAAGAGACGCGGTTGCCGGGGATCGAACCGCAGGCTCACCAATCAACAGCGACCTCTATGCCCGTGTTCGAGAAACTTTCGATGAAGACCCGTCCCCGTTCGAAGTCTTGTCTTTTCTCTTATCTTGTGTTTAATTTGATTGGAGGGCATGAAAAGAAATCATGGATGTTGAAAGGATCATGAAACTCGTGACTTTGAATAATGGCAAAAAATTATTGATTTGAAATTACATATCAGAGGAGGGAAGAGAATAATTGGTTTGCATTCATATTTAAATTTGACAAGTATTGATGAGTGGGTTCAGAGCTGGATTAATCCAACCTTGGAACATGAAATCTATCCATACAAGGTCTATTATCAGATTTTGGAACTTCAAATCAATCCCGTAGAATCTGGAACTATTTCTAATTTGATTTGATCAAGAGTCAGTGCAAGGGAACCGGCTGATTCTTTCTTCTTTTTTTTCATTGTTATGTATTTTTGAAAGGACAAATGTATTCTTTTAAATTACATATTCATTAACACACAATATTTAGAATCACAATATTTAGCATCAAAACGGGAAAAAGTAAAACATCGGTAAAATCCAAGCAAAAACATTGGTAAAATCCAAACAGAAATCTAAAGCAATAGGGAATCATTCAACTCATCCCTTGATCAAGCAAAACGAAAGCTAAAGCAACAACAAAAATCTCCACTTGACAGGGGCATAAAATGACATGTAATTCTAACCATTTGAAAATAAGATGGGTTCGATCTAGGGTTGGTATGCCAGTCCAGTTCAATGCCCTTATCTTGGGACCATATTGCATAGTGTCATTCCCAATTATCTACTCTGGACCCGTGCTTAGCTTTTTACTTTTTGATAGTGTGATAAATTAGGCACGAAACTCCAAATATTTCTCTAGTTTTTTACTTGTAGATTGTACTCGACTAATGTTAGCTCAAAAATTTTCTATTTTCCAAAAAGATATATTTGGGTGATTTTATATGAAAGTATCAAAATTTTGAGAATTTTTCAATACGAAAAATATATAGTCATAGCCAATTGTAAATTATATGTTAGATCATAAACATGAAAGATTGCAAGTTTGCAGGTAAGGGTGTATTTGTTTTTAAGAAAATGATTTTCATGAAATTGTTTCTCAATTGATTTGTTGAAAGTAGATATTTTACTAAAAAGATTTCACATCAAAGAAAACAACCGCAGTTAGAGTTGAATAAAATGATTTCGCCATCCTTAAAAAAGAAAAAAGAAAAAAAGAACTCACTTTCTTTAGCTCCTTTTCCACAAACACACACACACAAAATAGAAAACCATTCTCAGGTGAAGTTTTATGATAACTAAGAAATTAAGTTCGCTAGTTATTGCATTTGTATTCATTTTGACATCCTTTCTTTATGTTGCTTTATTTTGATAACAATATAACTTTAAATTTATACTTCACGCATTAGTAATGTCATAAATAAGGATTTTGATGTCATCTCAATATCGTACGATAGGAACAAAATATAATTCCATTCATGGGCGTGAACCTACCTTCAAAGGTGAAGAATTGTGCTCAGCTCCAATCCGCTACTGGGAGATACTTGAATGGGCGTGAGTAAGGTGTACTTCGCAATGAAGGAGATGGGTGAAACTAGCTATGTGCTTGGTGTCAAAATCGTTAGAGATAGATTTAATAAACGCCAGTGAAATTGAATCCTCTCTGAAGATGCAAAGTACCAATAGCTAGCTTATTAGAGGCATATCAAATACCTTTTCTAAGAGACGATTAAAGATACCATAGAATTCTCAACAACTACTTTAGCTTTGGATGTTAGAGCTTGCGTTGGCTATAATGGAGAGAACAATCTTTGAAAGTAAAATCTAAACATTGAAAAATGTTCTCCATCTCACTTTCACTTTCAAGTACCTTAACAAACCACTAAAAACTAGTCATTCCTTAAAAATGATTTTCATTAAAAAATATTTTCCTTTGTTACAAAATTTTGCACGAAACAGACGCACCCTAAAATCTTAGAATGACTTGTACACTTTGCTTTCATTACTTGTATTTGGGTAAATGTAAGAAAATGACTTGTTACTGTCAAACATCTCAAATTTTAGAAAACATGTCACTATCATCTTTTAAGTTATGTTGAGTTTTATAGCTAAAAAGTCATTTAGGGCTTTAATGCTTAAAATTTAATTTAATTCTTTAATATGATGAAAATTTGAAACACATTTTAACTTTTTCTTTGCAAGCCCTTGCCCAAATCCAAGCAAAGGTCATCGGCCCTTGCCCAGATTTGGCTTGTTCTACGTGTATGTTTGTTTAGCTCCTCAAAAACGAAATAAACTCCACTTTTTTAATTTCTCATTGAGCTTAAAACATTATCTAGATTTCTATAAGCAATGAAAATATTAATATAAATTTACAAATCGAGATTTGTATATTATGAAGATATCGAGTGATATGGGTTAAAAAATTAGGATTTAATTAAATCAATTGAAAGATTTAAAATTGGTTTATATTTCGTAAATAAGATTAAGACTTTTAGTACACTTGTTAATAAAAAACGAAGTCATCTAGAATTTTAATATTTTAAAACTTAATTTATAGACAATTTAAAAGCACAATTCAACACAATATTTAACATGACCTAAACTTCAGCCTTTGTCACGAATGGGCCTTGGTCAGTCATCCATCATTGTTGTCCAATCAATAATAACTTAAACAAAGCATCTTAAAGATAAAACAGAAGAAGCCTGTTATTTGAAAGTTGGTACGTTTTCAACAGTAGACTTGGCCCAACTTGCTCAACTTTGAGATTAACACGCCAAGATGATCGTTCGACAGGACATTACGAACTAAGGTGCGGAGCTTTGTGGCATGGACATGTCCACAAAGCTCCATTGATTGTTCAGGGAGGTTTTGGGTTATCGTTTACAGTAGATCTAGATAGGAACTCATGATATAGAAGACAAGAAGATTCTGGGTGGTAAGTTCGTCTCAAATGTCCAGCAAACATCACATCTCGCGATATCGCTCTCTGGCTTACTGCTAGTCTTTCCCAAACCCAATCCCTTGATTTTCACGAGAGAGAGTGATGGATAGTGAACTTTCAAAACCGTAAATGCTGGTATCTCGTGAATCCTCTTTTGCAGTTGCCTGTTTACTCGGTGACTTCGGTGATTACAGTGAAAGTTAGAGCGTACTGCTGATTCTGGCAGCAAGTTTCCAGGGCCACAACTTCTTCAGTTTAACCATTGGAGCGTAGACTTCGTTGACTTGGGTTAAAGGCATAAAACTAATTTGTTCTAAAAAGATAGCCGTGGGTTTTAGCAGGAATCCCGTTCCTAGAACTTTGCGGACGATAGCTTATTGTTGCTGTTGGATCCGGTCCGAGATGCTAGTGGTGTGCGTATTAATGAAAGCAGAATACTATATATAGTTTGTTTATGTACCTTTTCTGGTCTTGTCAACATGTCCTAGTTTCCATACTTGACAGATACATGTGATGTGAAGCTTTGGACGACCTCGTTTGGCACGTTCTTCACCGGCTCTGTGTTTCTGGGCAATTTTTTCATTCCCATTGCCTAGAAATCAGTTTCTCCTGTACACCGTGTGCGCGGCGTCGATCTTTACATGAAGTCTTGAACTCCTGTTTTCAGCTTTTTAGGCTCTTCCCTCAGGCTTTAACAAGTCTAGTGACGTGCGATCTATGGATTTATGTCCTATGTACTTTCTTGATGCGATTGATGTTCGCGATAAACTCTCAAGCCACCTCTTAAGGGGGACTTGGAACCTGTGAACTGTTGTAATAACAGGACTATTCAGTTGTATCAAACACAATAATTTTTCAAGAAACTATCTCCATAACTTTTTAAAATGAACCAAGAATTGAATATCTGGATTATCATCGCAATTTGCAAGGAGATTTAGTAATGTTAATTGACTATATTGAGATGCGCCTACAAATGACCGATTTCTCTTTGGTTCGATTACGAGTAAATGTGTCTTTGTGGATCCTCCATGTATACTGAACAAGAATAATCTTATGTATGAGAGCTAGATGACGATACCTCTTAACGAAATTTGCAAATGGGTTTGGATATTCTTCGAGGTGTGCGAGGCTTCACTCAATATATCAATTTTGTAGATCCATCTTAGCATGCTTAACACTATTCCAACACTTTAGGTTCAATTCTTGGGCTATTCTTATGATTTCAACGTATAGTTATTTTCCACACAAGACTTTGATGACAACGTGATCCTTGTCTATGTAAACATTTCTCTAGCAAGAATAATAACTATAGGTATCTGGTTCGATAGGCAACATCAAAATTCTCACCATTCATTTGATGCCTTATTTGAAACTTGCTCGATCATCTTTGAGTTCAAGTAACTCGAGCACAAATCAATCAAGCTCAAGCTTAAGAGCATGTGACTCAAGTATGCTAACTAGCCGAATTGAGGTTGAGTAACAAACTAGGTCAACTCGATCTATTGCGTAGGCCAAATGAGAGTCAAATTGCAAAACTATAAAAATAGTAAAAGTAAACATTTAACAAAAATATGAAAACAACTCAAGCTCCTTTCTGAGGTGAGAACAGAACAGATCTGATCTTCAAATATCAATTATCTCAAAAAAAAGGTTCAGAAAAAAAAAAAAGCCAAAGAAAATCAAGAAAAGGCCAAAAAATGGAGCGCCGTTGCCGGGGATCGAACCCGGGTCACCCGCGTGACAGGCGGGAATACTTACCACTATACTACAACGACTTGGTTGCTACCCTCAGTCGAAACATTAAAATAAAAATAATAATAGAAGGGGTCCGACTTCCCTCGACGTTCCTATTTTAAAGGAGGGAAGAGAATGACAATGAGGGAGAATTTCCCTTGGAAAGGATTTCTTAGGGCAAAACTAAGGTTTGCATTGGAGTAACAATGCTTTATTTTCATTTTGCAATTTGCATACATATTTAAACTGGACGTGTTTCAATTGGATGATTATTGGTTCTTTTTTATTTTTCTTATAAAGTGGCAAACTAGGCACAAAACCGAGAGCATCGTCAAACTACAATCACATGCTTGATGGAAAAATGTGATTTCCATACAGAGGATAAGGGCGAACAATTCTAGATTTCTGCTTCATACAAATTTCACTTGCAACTTACAACCCACCTGTTGGAATAGATTTCTCATTTTTTGGAACCCGAAACCTACCATGTCACAAGTTTTAGAGTCGGTTCCAAGGTTTACCCCAGTTCCAGTTGTATTATTAATTGAGCGATTATAGTGAATAATTATCTTTAATAACCACTACTTACTATTGCAACCCACTTATCACAACTTATATTTAGATATATGGAAAATGTAAAATATTAACGAAGTAAAAGTTTTAGCTGTAAAATGGAAGTTTAGAGTAGTGGTCACAAATTATACACTCATTATCAAACACTATGAATATCATAAGATCACGAGAAGATGTAAATAAAAACAAATCTAAAACCTACCCATTTAAATAGGTCCCCTAATTTTCAGAATTTAGAATTTACCCTCTATATCTTAAAACTTGGAACCACATAGGTTTTCACTTGTCCAATTTTCCAATTTCATATTTTACCTCGGAACCATGCTCATCCCTAATAGGGGTCTTAGTCACATTCAAAGAGGAGGTGTAGGTAGCTTCGACTTCCATGAAACCGTGTTTATATGTCAATTATGCACATTTGAATAATGTGGGATTAAGTCCCTAACATAAGTTATTATAAGGGCAAGTCTTTGAAGTTTTCCTCAAAAGTAGTAGCTAAGCTAGCCGCAAGTGAGGGTGCGGAGGCCCTACCGGCCACTAAGAAAATAACAAATAAAACATTCCAAACAAATTTAAAAAATTGCATAATAGTCCACGTCAATGCCATCGTGCCACTTAGGACTAATCGTCTTCAATTAAGCGATTTTCAATTAAAATTAACTGGAAATACTCAATTGGTAGATTGTCAAAATGTTTATAACTAAATGTGTATTTAGTTTGGCTTATGGAGAAAGCCTTGGGGAAAATATAAAGACCTTTTGAACTAAAGAGATTTGGTGAAATATAAAGATAGTTTGATAAAATTAAAAATTTAGGATTAAATTGGCACAAATACAAATTGTTTAAAATCATTTTTTTGGAAATTTTCTCTTTAGTTTACCGTATGGTCTATTATGTTGCTTTTTAATTTCACATCCATTTGTACACGAGGAAATTTCTTAAATCTGCAGAGTGCTTGTCGACGGAAGACGACGGGGTTTTGATGTAAAGGAAGCTGTCCACTTGTTGAAAAAGTGCTGATACGTTTGATCATCCTTTGGCGACTGTCATTCTCTGCTACCTTTCGTTATGCCGACGAGAATGTTCCTAAATAGTAAATACTGTAGCATAAGGTGACGTAATGGAGTACGTTTCTCTCTATTTCATCATATCAAAAACTACTTTGAGCCAAAAAAAAAAAAAATCATATCAAAAACTACAAGCAAAATTTTTCTAAGAGATATTTTTCTTTTTAGTCGGCTTCAAAGAGTGATGTCAAATCTTACTTTCTCGTGAATTATTTGGACGAAAATGTTTTTGTTGCGGATTATCCTATGCTACCAAACCAACATATAAAATGTATGATTTAAATGGATTTTGTGGAGAAGCGAGTTCGCTACCTTTTTGTTAACACTTAAAATTTCTATATTTTTTGCAAAAAATAATTAATGGTAGGAAACCTTTTTTCTCATTTGCCAGGGTTTGCTGATGGAAAATCTATACTTAAATTTAGAAAAATAATTTTCTTTTATAAAAATCGGAACTCATTTTTGAAAATAGAACTAAATCCCAATGCTCGGTCCTAAAATCCTGACATCTAGGCCGAGGTCCCTCGACATTCGTTAAGGGACCTCGATGGGCCCAATGTAGCTCTTGTGCTTGAGGATCCTGCCCACCCCAGATCGACGACCTGGCAAAGTCCCCTTAGGCAAGGACCGGGACTCAAGACTTAGGTTTGTTGTTGAGATTTTTTTTTTTTTTTCAAATGTGTGTTTCATATTCGCGGGTGAATGGTTTCCATATATTGTGTGTAAAATACGACAAAATATATAGAAAATGGAATCCTCTTCCTTAGAAGTTCATTTTTTTCAAAGATATTTTCCAGCAGGTTCATTTTCTTCCTCCAATACAAACGAAGCCAATGTACCTTTGGCGTTGCCAAGCCGACGTCACCAACCACCATTGCCAATTTTTCCCCCACCAACAGATTGGCTATCACTGTCCAGTGTCCAGGCCATCAAAAAAATGATAACCACTCGATTTTAATTATAACATAATCATTTAAATACATAATGAAAATATGATATATATCACTTCGTATTTCACAAAATCCAATTCCAAGAAATAAAAAAGGAAAATCTGGTGTCCGAAAAGGACACCGCAATAATTGTGGCCATTCTTTGGTTGGATTGGTGGATGAAAGTACTGAAAACAAAGACCAGGAACAGAAGACATATAAAAAAATGGCAAGAGTCAGTCAACCTTCTCGCTTGGTAGACTATTCTTGAGGTCACTGCCGCCGCATTGCTCCGCCTCCCATTTCCTGGACCTTTCCTCTTCCCAGGCCCCCCTCGCTGCCTTCAATCCTCCGATCAAGCCGCCTCAAGATCAGCCTCTTGAAGCACTCCCAACTTCTCTGTTCCTTTGCATAGTTCCAACCCCCCCTTTTCTTGTTTTTCTTAAAGTAGATCTCAGTTTCTGCGGTTGACTCTTGGCGTCTGCACGGTGATTGAGCCTGGTTTGGTCCTTTGGAGGAGTTGAAGTGGAAGCCAGATGATCTGTTCTTTGTGGTATCAGCTGAAACTGAGGTAAGATCAGAAAAGGGAGCAAAAAAGAGAAGGGGGTTTAGCTGATCTGTGAGTAGTCTGTGAGTCCTCCCTTTTTTTTATTTTTTATTTTTTTCTGGTAGATCTGAGCACAGATATTTTGGGCAATTTTTCACTGTAGCCCACCATTCATAGATATAATTCAAGGATTGTGCTTGCTTAGCAAAACTTGAAGAAGGGTTTGGTTTTGGAGTTTTTGGGCAATCCCCATATTTCACATTTTTGGACCCAAAAATGGGTGGGGTGTGGAGTAAGAAGAAGGAAGCAGACTCTTCGTCAATGGAAGACAGCAATCCTAGATACCAGTCTCAACTGACCTCTTATGAAGCCGCCTGTAGAGCCGACCGGAGCTTGCAAGATTTTGACAAGACCTTGCATGACCAAGCTGATAGAGTAATTAGGACACTAGCAGGTAGTGCTGAGGCTCAATCCCTAGCATTGAACTCTATAGGAGAGACGACCACTGGCGTTCTTGAGATGAACCGTGCGCTAGCTAACATCATTCTTGCATCCAGAGAAGACATATGGAAAGACAAAGAGCTGTCCAATTTAGTGGAGTATTACTTCAACCATGGCCTACGAATATTAGATTTCTACAATTCCCTTGAGAATTGCCTGAGGCGGGCCCGTGATAGCCAGTCAAGTATTCGACTCGCACTTGTGCACTTTGAGGAAGAGAGAGGAGAGAATGTGGGAGGGGAGAGATATGTCAGGACATTGCTGGAGCTCCAGAGATTCAGAGAAGCGGGCGACCCATTCACGGAGGAGTTCTCGAAGCTCTTTTACTCTGTGCTTAAGCAGCAGGAAGAGATGTTGGTGAAGTTGGAGGCTTGTAAGAAGAAGCTTGACAAGAAAGTTAAATCCGCACAAACTTGGAGAAGGGTGACCAATGCCATATTTATGACCGCCTTCGTGTCCACTTTGATCCTCTCGGTCGTCGCGGTTGCGATCGCTGCACCACCTGTTGTGATTGCTCTAGCTGCTGCTCTTGCAGCTCCAATAGGGACAGTTGGCAAGTGGTGCGATTCTTGGTGGAAAAACTACCGAAGGGAACTAAAAGGGAAAAAGTTGTTGGTAGACCTAATGAATGAGGGAACTAAGATCTCGATTGAGGACTTGAAGACGATTCGGTCGCTTGTGGGTAAGCTGGAAATTGAGATTGAGTCGATCGTGCAAAAGGCTGACTTTGCTCTTGGAGAAAAACAGGAAGAAGCGGTGAAGCTTGGGATGTTGGAGATCAAGAAAAGGGCGGAAGTTTTCATGAAAGCTATCGAGGATCTTGGTACACAAGCTGATAAGAGTAGCCGCGAGATACGGATGGCGAGGACAGTGATATTGCAGAAGATAATGGGACAATCCAATCATTAGTTCTTTTCTTATGCTTAGAAAGTTAACGGTTAATGCAGTTCACTGTCTTAGATGAACTTTATGTTGCAAATATCATATCGCCTTTCTCCTTTTGGTTGAAGTTGATCTGGCTAATGTGGCTTCAACCAATTCATGCAAATATAGGAATTATAGAGATTATGAAGCAGTTCTACATTGGTGTGCTTCAAAATGCGGATGCCTGTCTTCGAGAGAACTTCTACCTATTTGGCTTCGTCCTGTTAATCTAGCTAATGCGATTGCTGATTTGTTTGCTTGATTCACCGAAAGAGAAAAAATTGATTCAAGCGTTACACTAATGTGGCTTTACAATTCCTTCTAAATATGACATTAACAAAATTCTGTCATCGCCAATAATAAAAAAATGGAGGGAAACCAAAAACTTTGGAGTCTCATGCCACATTCTGCTCATGAAGTGTCAAGTAATCTGAGGATGCCGAAATCTTGGGGTTGCTGAGATGCACATCTTGGCAGTTGATTCATTGTGGAAAACCATCTATGTAGCAAAAGTAGTATATTCTATAATGGCAGGATAAGTTGTACGGCTGTTGTAAATTCTCTTGGCTCTTTTTAGTTTAGTTCTTTAAGTTTAACTATGAAGTCGCACAACCGCTGCACTTATTACGTTATCCTCATTTTACTCTCATTGGTCATGTTATTTACCAGTGTATTTTGATGAAGGAAAATGAAGTGATCCGAGAGTCTGTGCAGGTAGTAGGGTGTCATCTCTCGATGAAGAAACCCTAGTGTAATTGTCTAGATCTTTTGGTGAAAGTATTAACTACAAAAAGATGGCAGAAATGCACGAACTGATTGCTCCTCTTGTCATCTGCTAAACCATGCATTCCATTGAGTACAAAATTGCGGGGACTGAATAAATTCAGTTGCATCTGTGGTATTCATTCAGAATTTCCTACAATTTCATGGATTAAAATGGAAAGAATTCCAGAGGCACCATAAAGTTCGTTAACAAAAAACCATGCCATTCTAAGCTCAGCAGCATCACTTAGAAACAATGCTGGACTGCGATGCGTTAGTAACACTTGAAAGATCTAGAATTTCTTCCTCCGGGTGTCACATTGAACAATATCCACACCAGCTGTTAATTATTATCTGCCACAGGTCATGATGCTGAAACTGCTCTGTTTATGGCTTGGCTTTACGTACTAAACGAGAACTGAAGAGAAGACAAAAGTGGCATCGAAACAAGAAATGCCAAACTTCAGAAGTTCTGATAATGAGATGAAGATCTTAAGATTGACTCGCTCATGAAACACAAATCCAAGATGCAGTCATGCAATAGTCTCTCTCATTTCTATATATGTAATTAGTTAAGGTATGGTACTTCAAACCACTCACTGACAAAAGAAACCTGCAAAAATGAACTAAAACCTTCATTCTCACAGCCAATTTCAACAGGTAGATGGCAGAATCACAAAAAATGAATCACATTTTGCATTTGATAGATACTAAACACGAGTATGAGCATCTGCTAACACTGAAGCAAGAGCTGAATACCTATCAAATCAACCAAATTCCCAACCCCAGGCATGACAATTTGCTCTTTATTCTTCTTTCCTTTCCTCTCGGTCCACCTCATATTCATCATCGTCGTCATCATCCTCATCATCATCTACATCTTTATCTGCATCCTCATCATCAAATAGAGAACTACGAGGAAATCTGCTCCATTCACGCTTCTCATCTTCTTCAGTAAGAAATTCCAGCCCATATTTTGTGTCTCGATGCTTCACAAGAAGCCAGCGCAATAGTCCATCTTCCCTATTCAAGTAATGCAGCTCTTTGTTCATCATTGGCATAGCCATCATGGTCAACTGCATCATCTGACCCTGCATGAAGTGCAAGGGAAACATAAAAGCTCTATATATGTCTAGATCAAAGAAAGCAACACGAGAGAAATAGCAAGAAACCTACAATCCTGTTTCCTTCACAAGGTAGAAGTGCAACCAACCAAATATCATCTCACTGCGTCATCAGGAAGAGTAGCAGACAGAGAGCCCATCCAAACAGTACACATTAGAGCAGAACAAGGGTAAATAACTTTCAAATAGATCTCACTCAACTTTCAAATTCAGCACATGGATCACTTACCTTTGGTTTCGTTATCCGCAAGGTCACTCTGTTGACCAGCCGTTCAAAATCTCATTAGGAATTTGACTTAGTATCATTGTAATATTGACACGGAAGGCATGTATCTTTATTAGACTTTCATTGTAGATAATTTTGCATTGCAACTCACTCAATTTTAAATAAATTTCATTTTGGTCACTCGACTTTCCTTTAGTATTGTAAAATATTATTGAACTTATACTGCCAAGACAAATCAATATTAAAATCGGATTAAAAATATAAAAACCAGCCATCGAATCAGGTTTCCAATGAGTTCTTCGCCGGTCAATCACCAAAGTTATTCGATTGAAAGTGAAACCAGAGTGAATGAAAAGTTGAAAATGAATAGCCAGTTCGAAAGTAAGTAAACAGTAGAGCAAACACCGGTGTGATTTTCCTGTCGGACCAACATTGCAAAATTAAATCTTCCATCAATTGCTACAGTAGCCGTTGATTAACTTAGAATCAAAAGAGACCATAATAAGTATTAACGGTAATAAGCTAGGATGGTAACAGCATCGGTGCAAAACTGAACATACAACTCAAATCCAGTATAAGACATCGTCATAAGCTAGTTAATATTTGTTCAACATATCTGCCTGTATAATTACTGTCTCCTATGGCTTCCACTTCAAACATAAGGCAAAAAGCCAGCCGAAGACATTATCACATTATGAGATTTTCTCAAATAAGCTAGGATAATTTTGCTCGACATATGTGCCAACATAATCAGTTTCTCCTGCAGCTTGCTACTTCGAACATAAGGCAAAGAGCCAGCCAAATACACGGTTGCGTTAAGCATTCCAGTCGTGAAACCTAATAGATTCAGCATATCTGCGGCATCTTCTGTCATATTCTCTTACATTATCTGTCGATGGAAAGTGAGAGAGACAGAGAGAGAGAGAGACACAGACAGAACGAGCAAGCAAAAGGGCTCGAATTTCAACAGAAAGAATCACCCGATAGAATCTCCCATCAAGCTTCTAGATCCCATAACCCGATTGAACCGTCCTTAATGATTTTATCTAAGTGAGGGCCCCGTTTTTCATATAGACGTCTCTACCTATCCGAGCCACCAACTCCATCAAAGCTTCCTTCTCCCACACGAGGCTTCAGCAAAAGCGCAGAGTCATACAGAGGCATCCTTTTCTCTCTCCCCCCCAAACCCCTCTTCAGCTGAACTTATCTTCTAGACCGTCAAGAAGAGTCATTCCATCAAATCTAACTAGTGGATGACGCGCATGCTGTCCATGAGCTGCAAGTACTACTAAATCTATAGCTATCAATGCTAGAACGGAAAAAATAAAGAATGGAGTAAGTCATCGGAAACGCCAGAAAGCAGGTACCGAGAGAGGTCGGACCCGGGTGAAGCGGGCTTGAGGGCGTCGGCAAGGGGGTCGTCGGCGGGGACTCAGGCACGGTCGAGCTGCCGGGGAGGCTTGCTCGCTCGCTCGCTCTCTGATTTCACTCTCCGTCCCTCTCTCACTCTCTCGGCCCCCTTTCAATGTCCTCCGGCAAGCAGCCACGCGTGGCCTCTACCACCGCCAGGCTGCCGCGGTCGGCCGGATCCCGAGCACCGAACCCCGCTGGACGCTCTGCTCTGCTCTGTTCTGCTCTGCAACCTGCCCCTCTGCCTCGGACGAGCGCCGCTGCTGTTGCAGCGAACGTGGAGGAGAGGAAGGAAGGCGGGGAAAAGGGCCGGGCCCACGCGAAAAGAGAGGAGGGGAAATAAAAAAGGTAAGAAGGGGCCGGATCGGCCCGGCCCAGAAATTTTTTTAAAAAAAGATAATGATGATGATAATAATAATGATAATAATTTTGCTTTTTTAATTAATAAATGTATCGTTGAAGGATTTTTTTTTTTGGCCAATTATTGTTGTAGGATTTGACTCGACCATCTTGTCAAACTCATTTACGGCACGTAATGTTTGCAAGTATCTGGATTAATTATTTTATTTTGTTTATCATTAGGTTTAGAAGATGCACAAATTCTTATATATTATAATTAAGTTATCCTGATTATTATGATTATTCATACATTTGAGCTCAGAATTTGAGCAAGATCCTTCTACAAGGCTACTTCAGCACAAAACTATTAATAGAGTTCATCTATAAGATTGTAAGCGACATCTTCCTTCACCAAATTCACCTAAGAACAATATGGGTGCCGTTTAATTATGTGTCATTTTGCATGAGAGAGGGATTGAACAATGCTCCTCCTTCCAAAACCATCTCATTTATCACCGAATCCCTCTGGACTACAAGAGCGAGACCTACTCCATTGCTTCCTTTGCTTGTGGTGCATACCTCTCTAGGTGCAACATTTATTATGTGCTTTAGAAGTTGACTTTTTGCACCTCGAAAATCACCCATAAGACAAATATGTAGATCTTCCTGAATCTATAGTACATGGGTATACATCGAAGTTTTATGGAAAGTATAACGAGGCTTCTAAAAGTACAAACTTGGCCTTCAATGTTTGGTATAAATGTAAGGATTGAGAAAAGGAATAGGATGTGAATACTAGTCAAAGTGGCAATAAGCAAATCATATGGGTCTAGAGAAATATGCACGAGAAGGAAGAAAAGCCATAGCCAAAAATGACAATTCTCTCCTCATTACAGATTCCTGCCTTTTCTTATGTTTCTCTCATTAAAAATTTAATGGTAGTAAAAATTTCTCTCATTTACCAGCATTTGAATCTCTTAAAAAAAAACAAGTTGATTGAAAAATCTATACTTAAATTCAAAAGAATAATTTTATTTTTATAAAAAATTGGAACTCATTTTTCAAAATACAACTAAATCCCAATGCTTGGTCCCGAACCCCAACTCTAGACTAGGGTCTCTTGGTGTTCGTCAAGGGACCTCAATGGGCCCGACACGGCTCTCGTGCTTGAGTATGCCTAACCTCGGCTCTTTCGAGGCCTAGCTTGGATCCTCAACGGCTGGAGCAAAGTCCCCTTAGGCCAGGACTGAGACCCAAGCACATGGGCCTAGGTTCCCAAAGGTTGGGCTTGGGACCTTAGCAGCTGGGCTCGAGTCCCGATCGTTGGTGCCGGGACTCAAGACTTAGGATTATTGTTGTGATTATTTCTTTCAAAAGTGTGTTTCATATTTCTCATGTAACAAACATGGGTGAATGATTTCCATATATTGCGTGTAAAATACGACAAAATATAGAGAAATGAAAGGACTAATACCCTGTAAAACCCAAAAATGGTATATTTGTGATAAATTTACCAAAAACTATTTTTTTAATCATGAAAAACCCCAAACTGGTACATCTGTGACAAATTCATAAAAAACTATAAACTGGTACATTAATAACAAATTTATTCAAAACTAATTTATTCGATTGCAAAAAACTCAAAACTGGTAAATTTGTGATAAATATACCATCTGCTAAATTGGATTAATACCATAAAAAAAATCACGAAAATTGTAAACTGTAATAAACGGAGCGTAAA
The DNA here is from genome assembly GCA_014182575.1 of Eucalyptus decipiens. NCBI lineage: Eukaryota > Viridiplantae > Streptophyta > Magnoliopsida > Myrtales > Myrtaceae > Eucalyptus > Eucalyptus decipiens. The sequence continues at coordinate 21,139,869 of CM024616.1, forward strand.
ATTCCAAATTGGTATATCTGCCAACTGTTATATATCATTTAATTTAATAATTTGATGGTAAAATTTAACAAAAACTAACAAAGAGTAAATTTGTCAAAAGTATGCAAATTTGGGATCTTTAATGGTAAAAAAAATAGTTTAGGGTAAATTTATTATAGGTGTACAAATTAAAAAAATTTAAGGTATTAACCCAAAATGAAATCCTCTTCCTTAGAATTTGACTTTTTTCAAAGATGTTTTCCGGCGGGCTCGTTTTCTTCCTCCAGTACAAACGAAGAGAATATACCTTTGGCGTTGCCGAGCCAACATCACTCGTCACCATTGCCAATTTTCCCCCACCAACATATTGGCTGTCACTGTCCAGGCCATTAAAAAATGATAACAACCTCCATTTTTAATTACAACATAATCATTTATACCCAATTCCGAGAAAGAAAAAGAAAAATCTGGTGTACGAAAAGGACACCGCAATTATTGTGGCCATTCTTTGGTTGGATTGGCGTGTGAAACTACTGAAAACAAAAACAAAGACCAGGAACAGAGGAGATACAAAAAAATGGGAGAGTCAGCCAACCTCCTAGCTTGGAAGGCTGATCTTGAGGTCACTGCCGACCGCATTGCTCCGCCCCCATTTCCTGGACCTTTCCTCTTCCGAAGCCCCCCTCGCAGCCTTCAATCCTCCGATCAAGCCGCCTCAAGATCAGCCTCTTTAAGCACCCCCAACTTCTCTGTTCCTTCCATAATTCCACGTCCCCCTTTTCTTTGGTTTTCCTGAAGTAGATCTCAGTTTCTGCTGCAGTTGACTCTCGGTGTCTGCACGATGATCGAGCTTTGGTTTGGTCCTTTCTTTGCGGCATCAGCTGAAACTGAGGTAAGATCACGAAAAGAAGAGCAAAAAAGAAAAGGGGCTTTAGCTGATCTGTGCTGAGTCTGTGAGTCCTGCATTTTTTTTTCCTGGTAAATCTGAGCGCTGATATTTTGGGCAATTTTCCACCGTAGCCCACCATTCATAGATATAATTCAAGGACTGTGCTTGCTTAGCAAAACTTCAAGAAGGGTTTGGTTTTGGAGTTTTTGGGCAATCCCCATTTTTCAAATTTTTGGACCCAAACAATGGGTGGGATGTTTAGTAAAGACTCTTCATCATTGGAAAACAGAAATCCTGGATACCAATCTCACCTGACCTCTTATGAAGACGCCTGTAGAGCCGACCGGAGCTTGCAAGATTTTGACAAGACCTTGCATGATCAAGCTAATAGAGTTATTAGGACACTAGCTGCTAGTGCCGAGGCTCAATCCCTAGCTGCTAGTGCCGAGGCTCAATCCCTAGCATTGAACTCTATAGGAGAGGCGACCACTGGCGTTCTTGAGATGAACCGTGTACTAGCTAACATCCTTCTTGCATCCAAAGAAGACATATGGAAAGACAAAGAGCTGTCCGATTTAGTGGGGTATTACTTCAACAGTGGCCTACAAATATTAGATTTCTACAATTCCCTCGAGAATTGCCTTAGGCAGGCCCATGATAGCCAGTTGAATATTCGACACGCACTTGTGCACTTTGAGGAAGAGGGAGGAGAGAATGTGGAAAGGGAGAGGTATGTGGGGGCATTGCTGGCGTTCCAGAGATTCAGAGAAGCTGGCGACCCATTCACCGAAGAGTTCTGGATGGTCTTTCACTCTGTGCTTAAGCAGCAGAAAGAGATGTTGCCGAAGTTGGAGGCTTGTAAGAAGAAGCTTGACAAGAAAGTTAAATCTGCAGAAACTTGGAGAAGGGTGACCAATGCCATATTTGTGACCGCCTTCGTGTCCACTTTGATCCTCTCGGTCGTCGCAGTCGCGATCGCTGCGCCACCTGTTGTGACTGCTCTAGCTGCTGCTCTGGCAGCTCCAATAGGGTCGGTCGGCAAGTGGTGCGATTCTTGGTGGAAAAACTACCGAAGGGAACTAAAAGGGAAAAAGGTGTTGATAGACATAATGTATGGGGGAACTAATATCTCAATCGAGGACTTGAAGACGATTCAGTTGCTTGTGCAAAAGCTGGAAATTGAGATTGAGTCGATCGTGCAAAATGCTGACTTGGCTCCGGGAGAAAAACAGGAAGAAGCGGTGAAGCTTGGAATGTTGGAGATCAAGAAAAGGGCGGAAGTTTTCACGAAAACTATCGAGGATCTCAGTACACAAGCTGATAAGAGTAGCCGCGAGATACTGATGGCGAGGACAGTGATATTGCAGAAGATAATGGGACAACCCAGTCGTTAGTTATTTCATATGCTTAGAGAGTTAATGGTTGACGCAGTTCACTGTCTTAGATGAACTTTATGTCGCAAAGATCATCTCGCTTTTCTCCTCGTGGCTTCAATCAATTCATGCAAATATAGGGATTATAGAGATTATGAAGCAGTTCTACTTTGGTGTGCTTCAAAATGCAGATGCCTGTCTCCGGGAGAACTTTTACCTATTTGGCTTCGTCCTGTTAATCTAGCTAATGTGATTGCTGATTTGTTTTTGCATGATTCACTGAAAGAGAAAAGAATGATTCAAGCGTTACACTAATGTGGTTTTCCAATTCCTTCTATGTATGACAAATTAACAAAATTCCATCATTCGCCAGTGATAATATATGGAGGGAAGCCATAAACTTTGAAGTCTTATACCACATTCTGCTCATGAAGTGTCAAGTAATCTGAAGACGCCGAAATATTGGGGTTGCTGAGATGCATTTATTGGCAGTTAATTCATTGAGGAAAACCACTATGTAGCAAAACTAGCATTTTCTACAATGACAGGATAAGTCGTACGGCTGTTGTAAAATCTTCTGGCACTTTCCGATTTAGTTCTTCAAGTTTGACTATGAAGTCGCACAACCGCCGCACAAAATACCTTATCCGTATCTTACTCTCATTGGTCTTACTCTCATTGGTCATGTTATTTACCATGGTAGTTGGTTGTAGGAAAATTAAGTGATTTGAGAGTTTGTGCATAGCCTGAAAGGTACTTGAGTGTCATCTCTCAATGAAGAAACGCTAGCATAATTGTTAGATTCTTCAGTGAAAGTATTAACTACGAAAAGATGTCAGAAATGCATGGACTGATTGTTCCTCTCGTCATCTTCTAAACCATGGATTCCACAAACTACAAAATTGCGGGAACTGAATAAAGTCAGTTGTATCTTCTATGTTTATTCAAAATTTCCTACAATTTCATGGATTAAAATGGAAAGAATTCCAGAGGCACCACAAAGTTCGGTAACAAAATGCCATGTTATTTTAAGCTCAGCAGCATCACTCACGAAACAATGCTGGAGTGTGATGCGTCAGTAACACTTGAAAGATCTAGAATTTCTTCCTCCGGGCGTCTTATTGAACAAGATCCACACCAGCTGTTAACTATCATCTACCACAGGTCATGCCATTGAAACTGCTCTCTGGTTGGATTGGCTTTAAATACTAAACGAGAACTGAAGCGAAGACAAAAGTGGCATCGAAAGAAGAAATGCCGAACTTCAAACATTCTGATAATCAGATGAAGATTTTGAAATTGACCCGCTCATTAGACACAAATCCAACATGCAGTCATGCAATAGTCTCTCTCATTTCAGTATATGTTATTACTTGTAATGTGGTACTTCAAACCACTCACTGACAAAAGAAACCTGCAAAAATGAACTAAAACCTTCATTCTTACGGCTACTTTCAACAGGTAGATGGCAGAAGCACATGAAATGAATCACATTTTGCATTTGAGAGATACTAAACACGAGCACGAGTATTTGGTAACACTGAAGCAAGACCCGAATACCCATCGAATCAACAAAATTCATGACCCCAGACAAGACGATTTGCTCTTTATTGTTCTTTCCTTTCCTCTCGGTCCACCTCATATTCGTCATTGTCATCATCATCCTTGTCATCATCTACTTCTTTATCTGCATCCTCATCATCGAATATAGAGCTATGAGGTAATTTGCTTTGTTCACACTTCTCATCTTCTTCAGTAAGAAATTCCAGCCCATATTTTGTGTCTTGATGCTTCACAAGAAGCCAGCGCAATAATCTATCTTCCCTATTCAAGTAATGCAGCTCTTTGTTCATCATTGGTGTAGCCATCATGGTCAACTGCATCATCTGACCCTGCATGAAGTGCAAGGGAAACATAAAAACTATATAAATGTCTAGATCAAAGAAACCAACACGAGAGAAATAGCAAGAAACCTACAGTCGTATTTCCTTCACAAGGTAGAAGTGCAACCAACCAAATATCATCTCACTGCTTCATCAGGAAGAGTAGCAGACAGAGAGCTCATCCAAACAGTACGCATTAGAGCATAACAAGGATAAATTACGCTAGACATCATTTGACTTTAACTTTCAAATAGATCTCACTCAACTTTCAAATTCAGCACATAGATCACGACTTTGGTTTTAATCTCCACAAAGTCACTCTGTTGACCAGCCGTTCAAAATCTCAATAGAAATTTGACCTAGCATCATTGTAATATTGACACGGAAGACATGTGTCCTTATCAGACTTTCATTGTAGATATTTTTGCATTGCAACTCACCAACTTTAAATAAATTTCTTTTTGGTCACTCGACTTTCCTTTAGTTTTATAAAATATAATTGAACTTATATTGCCATAAAATCAATATTAAAATCAGATTAAAATTATACAAACCAGCTGTCAAATCAGGTTTCCATTGAGTCTATCGCTAGTCATTCACCAGAGTTACTTGATTGAAAGCAGAACCAAAATGAATGAAAGTTGAAAAATGAAGAGCCGGTTTGAAAGTTAGTAAACAGGAGAGTTAACTCTGGTGTGATTTCCTGCCAGGTCAACATCTGAAAATTTAATCTTCCATCAGTTGCTATAGTAATCTTTGATTAACTTAGATCAAAAGAGACTATTGTAAGTATCAACAGCAATAAGCTACGATGGTAACAACATCAGTGCAAAACCGAACATAAAACTCAAATCCAGTATGGGATTTCCTCATAAGCCAGTTAATATTTGTTCCAACATATCTGCCTGTATAATTAGCATCTCCCATGGCTTCCACTTCTAATATAAGGCAAATAGCCAGTCGAAGACAACACCACATGATGAGATTTTCTAATAAGCTAGGATAATTTTGCTCGACATATGTGCCAACATAATCAATTTCTCCGGCGGCTTGCTACTTCGGACGTAAGGCAAAGAGCCAGCCAAATATACGGTCGCATTAAGCATTTCGGTCATGAAACCTAATAGATTCAGCATTTCTGCGTCATCTTCTGTCATATTCTATTACATTATTTGTCGATGGAGAGAGAGCAAGAGAGAGAAGGAGCAAGATAAGGGGCTCGAATTTCAAAAGAAAGAATCACTTGTTATAATCTCCCATCAAGCTTCTTGATCCCATGACCCAATTGGACCGTGCGCAATGATTTTATCTAATAGGCCTAGCCTATGGATCTATTCAAATTATTAGCGAATTCCTAGAATTCTAGGCAGAATGAGGTTTATAATTCCAACAGTTTGATGTTTTACCCTTTCCGACTTCAGCTTCGTTTGTTGAAAAACTCCATTTTTTTTTAAAGCTATTCAAAGTGATGAGAGCTATTTCCACAACAACATTGGGGTTTGATGGCTTTTGCTTGAAGATGCCTACGTTTCTCATTTTCCAAATATCCCCAAAGCACTAAAGCAACCATGGCTAGACTTGGTAAGTTGTTTTTGTGCTTTAATATATTACTGATCCATTCCTCAATTCATGAAAATTCCTAGCTTGAAATTTGCTGGTTCAATGCTGGATTCGATCAAATTTCTTTGGTCCATGCGCTAGATTCGCCCATATTTGCTGGTCTAGTGCTGGATTTGCCCACATTTCTTTGGAGGAACAATAATTAAGGAATTTGGGGAAATGCAATGAACAATAAATGCATAAAATTTGGGGAAATTGGGTTATTATGAACAATAAATGCGAAAAGCCAGGGGAAATGCGATTGATTTGGAGGAACAAGAATCGAGCAATTTGGGGAAATGCGGCAAACAACAAATGCGGGAAATTTGAGGAGAAATTCATTGTAAGGGGCAATAACATAAGAAATCTTCTCCTCCTTTAAGACCTTCAACATGCAACCATAAAAATCAAGATGCGATAAATTCATTAGAAAATTATATTTTAACTTAGTTTAACCACACAATGTATGATAAGGAGTATTTTTCATACTTTGATTAGCTCATATGCCATCTTAGGCGTGATATAAACCGCTGTTTTATAGTGTTGATTAGCTTTGTCAAATACTCCTTGTAACTCATACTCTTTAGCACGATCAATGCGTTTCTTCTTGGCACTATGTAAGCAAGGTAGTCATTGCACGATCAACTCTTTATTATTTAGGATTTGCTCAAAACCAATAAGATAAATAGACAAGTGGAACACACAAAATATTTGAAAAAACAATTGAACATTGTGGATTTTAGGTCAAAGGTAAGTTCTTCATGTTTAACTATCAAGTTGCACAATCGCAGCACAAAGTACCTTATCTCTTGGGCTCTTAGGTCTAGTGACATGCAGGCTATGGATTTATGCCCTATGTACCTTGTTAATGCGATTAATGTTCGTGATAAAATATTAGGCTAACTCTTAAACAAGATCAGGAACTTGTGAACTGTTACAACAAAAGTACTGTTCGGTTGTATTAGGACAATAGTTCTTTCATGAAATTGTCTCCATAACTTTGCAAGACGAACCAATGATAGAATATTTATAGTGTCAATGTGGTTTGTAGGGAGATTTAATAATGTTAATTGACTAAATTGAGGCATTTTTAGGGCGTTTGAGGATTCAATCATTTATTTATATATGATTTGACTTCTTGTACATGGCCCCCTCTTTAATTCTAATGGGTATGGGCCTATGGATGATTGATTTCTCTTTGGTTTGGTTGCAAGTGAATGTGTATGTGATCCTCCATGTGTACTGAACAGTGAGAATCTTATGTAATTGAGCTTGATGATGATCCTCTGAACGAGATCTATTAATGGGTTTGGATGTTCTTGGAGGTGTGCAGGACTTCACTTGGCAATTCAATTTTGTAAATTCATCTTAGCATGTATAACATTATCTCAATGCCTTAGGTTTAGCTCCTGATCTTTCTTATGATTTATGTTTTATTGGAGTAGATAGTTATTTTCTGCTTGATCTGTGCCATGCACAACATGCGACTTTTCTAATAGCGTGATCCTTATATATACATACATTTCTTCGGCAAGAATAATGACTATAGGTGTGACATCTTGAATTTTAGGCTTTGTTTTTCAATTAAATAAATTAGGCATTTCATCGCCGTGCCTATAATGCTATTTTCTAAGCTGATCACTCGCGAGATAACTAGATTATCGGGAGGGGCTTTTAATGCAATAGACCTAAGAATTCGATCAGGAATCGACTACTTGACCGTGCTTATATGTAGAGATCATTATGGCACAATTAAAAACCGATTAGAGATCAGAGATAGGTCGGTTCGACTGAAATAGAGGATTAAAGTGTGGGTGATTCCACTAGATTGCGAAATTCTCGTTGATTAGTATTAGAGCGATTTTTCTGTCGTTTTGGTACCCTGTGCCCATATTTGAAAATTTTCACGACCATCGAAAGTCGCCAATGTGTCGAATATATACATTGTGGCTCGAAATAAATCGACCATAGGTCAATTGCACCAAAAAATTCTAAAAGCTACCCAGTAAGTTAGGTCACACTAAAATTGCGCCAGATTGAAATTAACCGCGAATTTGAATCTGATTTCAGAAATTGAAAGTTCTATTATGTCACGATTCATTTTAGAAACGTCGACTCATCCTTCAAAGATTTTTCTGCAAATCGAGATTTTTGGCAGAAATTCAAAATAGGGCCGTTTTTTACTGGAAAATTTAAGGGACCGTTTTTTATCGCTTTTTTGGAATGCAAGTTGGTTCTATTGGTGAGAAAAAATGTCAATTTGGTTGAGGACACCTTGGTTGAATTTATGGGGGCAAAATTGGATACAATTGGAGAGGATTTGAATCCAATTTGTGGGAAATTAAGTCCAAATTCGTAGCCCCCTTGGTCCTCAACTTTTGGACCACTTCCTTGGCTTCTAAGGGAAGCTTTGGCAGCTGCAAATGGCTGAGAAAGACAGCCAATTCATGCGGGGCCTTGTCTAGGGGGCAAAGAGATAGAATGGAAGAGAAGTGGCCCCCTCCAAGCTTGTGTTGTCCCCTATCTTCTTCCCTCAGCTGCTTTCTCCATTAGAGAGTGTTTTGTGAGGTCAAAATTGCAGAGGAAACCAGCCAGCAGTCCCTAGGGGTGTGCATGGTCCGGGCGGGCGGTTCCCGACCTAGAACCGGAACCGCCGCTAAGGACCGGTTCCGAAAAATCGACCGGGATCCACCCGTTTGTTGGGTGGATCCACCCGGAACCGGACCGCCGGTCCGGTCCGGTTCCGGGTGGATCCATGGAACCGATTTTGACGCCAAAAATTCTGATTTTCAAGAGCGAAACAATTTTGGGGCGACCGGCGCGAGGGGGCGGACGGTGGCGGAGGAGCAGCGGCGGTTTGGTGGTGAGGAAAGCAAGAGCTCTGTAGGGTTTATGGCGAGGGGGGCGGACAGCAGAGGCGGAGGAGCAATGCGGGCGTGGCGAGTGGCGACCGGCGCGAGGGGGCGGACAAAGTGGCGGAGGAGGAGCAAATGCAGCGGCGGCGTGAATGCTTGGTGAGGAATCGAAGACGAGGAGAAGAGATTGAGGAAGAAACAGAGATAATCAAAAACGAGGAAGAAATCGGAAGAGAATCAAGAGATGAGAAGCAAATTAGGGCTTCTTACCTTGTTGAGTGACGGAAAAGGGGCTCGCCGGCTCGGTCAAGTGTTCTTGCGAGAGGCGGAGGAGCGTTGGCGCCGGCGAGTGGTGACCGGCGCGACGGGGCGGATGGTGGCGGAGGAGGAGCAGCGGCGGCGGCGTGGATACTCGGGGTGGACCGTGGAACCGTGGAATCGAAGACGAAGAGAAGGAAAGGAACAGAGAGAGTCGGAGGTTGAAGAAGAAGAAACGCGATTAGGGCTTCGCGAATTAGGGGCGGGGCTTCGTTCGCGACTTTTGTTTTTTATTTTTATTTTTTTTAATTATAAATAGTACCGGTCCGGTCGGGTGGGCGGGCGGGCGGATCCGCCCACGTAACCGGAACCGGACCGGTTCTCACCGGTTCTCAACAATTGGACCGGAACCGGACCGGTTCCCTCAAGAACCGCCGGTTCCGGGCGGTTCCCGGTCCGGTCCGGGCGGTCCGGGCGGTTCCGGGTCCAATGCACACCCCTAGCAGTCCCTCCCTCACCGTTGACCACCACCTAAAGCAGTTGGGCTGGGCCGCACGCCAGCCGCGAGCCCATGCCAGCTTGTACGCCGTTCGTAACCATCCCTTGGTCTAGAGCCGTCGTTCGTGCCCAGGTCATAGAACCGAACTCGCCTGCCCGCCGTTTGTTGCTGTCTAGCCGCCGTCTACCGTCATTGAGCACCGCCCGACCCCACAGCAGCCTCGCCCACCTGTCCTTGCCGTTTCGGCCCAAGCCAGCCGTCCAAGCAGCCCTCATGGCCCATCAATAGAAGCCGAAGCCAGCAAGCCACCGTGGGCTTCGAGGCCCATTTAGGACCGCTTTTAGACCTCGTAGTGTGCCGTCACTTTAGAGTTTGTCGCCCGTCTCCGCCTTGCCGTCGTCTTAGACTAATCAGATTTCAAAACCGGTGAGTTACTCACTAAACTCTTCTTAGAGAGTTAATTATGCTTAAAGGTTGATTAGTTTAGGCTAAGTATGGTTTATGTGGTTAGTTAGAACGTATTAGTAATTTAATTACTCGTTATTACATGTTAGGTGGTTAGATCGGCTTAATTAGCAACTAGATAGGTTGTATTATTTATCTAGATAGGTTTGGGATTTTTCCAAGCCCGTTTCAGTATTTAATTAGGTTTTTCCGGCCTAAGTTTGCATTTATGGTATTTAATTGTATTTATTTAATTAATTTTGGTAATTATTTAATTATTTATTATTTTTCGGAAATTGTACTAAGATAGCCGGTGACCGGAATTTTATGTTGATTGTAATGGTATGCTTGGTTTATTTAATTGAGTGTTAATTTGTGTAAATTGAGTGATGATTAGAATTTTGGGTATTTATTCCAAAATTGAGTAATTTCAGTATTTAATTAGAAAATACCAAGCATCGGTTTACAACGCCAAAAATGTGTTTGTGGACTATTATATTTAGTGGGATCTTATAAAAGAAAGATATGTTATTTTTGGCTCAAGCCGACTGTGTATCTACACACGATTATTATTATTGGGTACTTTTAACTTGGGGTTTTATCAGTGTGGGAGACCATATATTATTTGTTAGCTTGTGAGAGCCCCTTTACACGTCAGCTTATGCGAGTGAAGATCGTTTTATCAGCTTGAGTGAGCACGATCGATATATATATAATACTAAGATCGTTTTATTAGCTTGAGTGAATACGATCTATATATTTATCAGCTTGAGTGAGCTATCTATCTATTTATATCAGCTTTAGCGAGCTATGACCATATATTGCAACTGTTATGAATAGTGGTGGTGTCAGAGGATCGATATATGGTATTGATTTGATAGATAGTACCGTGATAATCAAATTGAGCTGATTGTCTAATTGATCGATGGTTCAATTTGAATTGAGTGGATTGGTTGAGATCATAAATTGTACCGACTTGCAGGAAGGAGCTGAGGTAAAGGTAAGTCATCTATCTCGTGTATGCTTAGGTAGCCTTTAGGCGTATTTTCTTCCTAGCCAGAGTTTAGGGGTGAACTTGCTGAGATATCGTCTCACCCTGTCGTGGGATAACATTTTCAGGTCCTTATATGGCAGTCCCTCCTAAGCATTTTGGTCAGTTGAAGAAGATTACTGAACAGTTATTTCTGATTCCTCTTCCTAGGGTCCAAGGAGACTGGGTGTACAAACTCGTGAGATCCATTGTCTGGGCCGATGCAAGACTATCCCGAATGGTACCCCATCAATAGAGATCGTGGTATCGTCATAGGCGAGATGGGCCCAGAGAAGGTCCCCTACCGGAATTTGAGATCCCTATGTTAGTGTTGGAGATCGCTTTTGGCAATGGTACGGCTGACCCTCCCGGTGGTGCAGTGGTAGACCTGAGTTCACTGAAGCCAGAGACCTCGGAGTCTTCGGTTGAGGGTTCGAATGCTTAGAGGACTTGTAGCTCTTCCACCTTTTATAGACTTGTGAATAACTTAGTTTGCTATAAATATAAAAGTGTGTTGTGGCTTTTGAAATTTGTGGCATTGCTTTTCTATCCCATCTTTCTATTGTTTGGGGATTTATTTATTCGCTTTCGCATGCGCATTAAAATGAATGGGTTGGCGACGCATCCTAGGACGTTGCAAGTTAATTGATCACCGAGGATGGGCACGCGCTCGAGGATCGGTGCGTGACAATAGGTGTTCGGCCCATGAACAACATCGAATTTATTGCAAATTTTTGGAAGCCTCGTTCAACTTTGCTTAACAACCTTTGAGTTCAAGTAACTTGAGCACTCAATGTAAGATCTACTGCTGGTGAGCCCAAAAGGAAGAAAAAAGGAGAAAAGTCAAAAGAAACAAAGGGAGAATAGTGGAGCTTCGGTCACTTTTAAGGGGGGAAGAGAGAGAGAGAGAGAGAGAGAGAGAGAGAGAGCCCACTCAAGGAAAAGAAAGAAGAAAGAGAGAAGAGAGAAAAAAGAGAAATCAGAAAGAAGAAAATGGAAAAGGGGAAAATTTTGGTGCGCTCAAAGTAAAAGGGGAAAATTTTGGTGCACTCATGATCTAGATGACTCATCAAGCCAACTCAACTTTGGTTTACAATGTCGATAAGTGATTGAAGCCGCTAATCGTCCATTGGAATGAACTGTCACAATTAGGGCTTGAAAGTCGAAATTCATGGAGATTGTGCGGCAAAATTATATTTTTGAGTCGTTGAGTTCCGTATGTTTGTAGAAATGTTAATTTAGGATGTTATGAATCTATAATATCTTGCAGATCTTGATTTGAACTTACGATTTTACCGAAACGGAATTTTAAATTTTGACGTGCGTTCTAGAAACAGTACCTTACAATAAATTTGAGCCTGAATTTTAGCCAATTTTGGTGAGGTTTTGGGGCGACTAAGTGGGGGTTGTTGTAGTGCATCAAGAGAACTGTCTAAGGACCATAACATGGTTTAAAACGAAATTTTGTGGAGGAAGTTATGGTGTGATGAAGTTTAGCGTGTGGGTTGTGCCTAACGGACAACAATAGGTTGCCGCTAGAGGCAAGCTTTTCGTTGGCTTGTAAGTATCGTTTTATCAACAAATAGGTGTAGTATAATCGAGCTGTTCATTAGAATATCTTTTTACGCGATCTTTTGATATTGTTTTTTGATTAATTGTTAATAATTCAAGGGCGTTGGCTTGAGTAAGCACCAATGAGTGACACTATATTTTCTTTGTATTTTAAACTCATGTTTTGAAAAATATTATGGATTATATGTGCTATGAGTTGATAAATAGCATTTTTTTTAATGTAAAATATGATCGAGTTTTTACTGCCATTTTGTTATTTGAAAGAGAGAAGTATCCTTTGATTTTGGTTTGAATGATTGCTTGGAAATGGTTTGTGGAAACCTTTTATGAGAGAATCTTGAAACATTTGTGGTTTTTGAAGAACACATTGATATTCATATATCAAATGCCTGAGTTGTGAGATAATTCTAATTCTGATGGTGGATTATTGAATATTGGTGATTGATGGTTAATGCTCAATGTTTCTATGAACCTTGATGGGTGTGTGTATATGCGTATACTTAGTTTAGAATATTCTTGTGAGCTGAGCCACCAATTGATAATACGTGGAGATCTAATCAAGGGGGGAATTTTGGTCGTCTTGTTATGGGTGTTATGCGTGGTCATGTATAGACATTTGAGCAAGAGTTGGTCAATGAAGTGAACTATTGACATGTTATTCGAGCTTGGTCGATGGAATGGACTATTGACGTTTGGTTTGATGAAATTAATCAATGGAATAGACCATTGATATGCATTTTATGAGATTGACAATGGATTGGACTATTGGTGTTTTTGGTATTTTTCTTATGAATATATATTATGTTAAAGTGAGTCATGGTTGTGTTTTAAATGTGCATTGTGATTTCTCGATCTGCTTAGAAGAAATGTATTACTCAATGAATCGTGGTAGCCTACTTTTCTCATTTACTTGTTTTTCAGGTTTTTCAGTGAGCCGTAAGTAGGCCTGAGCATCCATTATTGGAGATGACATTTTGTGGTGGAAACTCTTTGGTATAAGTTGTATATGATTCATAAGTTTGTGAGTTAGTTTTTCATGGATATATATATATGTGTGTGTGTGTGTGTGTGTGTGTGTGTGTGTGTGTTGATTTTAGTTATATTGAGACTGCGTCCTTTGGTGAAAGGACGGCCATGTCATACCCTTATTCTTTTGAATCGAGATGTGACCAATTGACTGTTATTATAACGGTGTATTAAATATTGTCACATAATCATTTTTCTTTTTTCCAGCTAATAGATTGGCCATCATTGCTTTGGAGGCCATTAAAAGTGATAATTACCTCCATTTTAATTAGGGAAAAAACCACAAAAAAACCCCAAACTTTGCCTAAAGTGATAAATTTACCTCAAACTTTTTTTGTGACATGAAAAATTTCAAATTTTGCTAACCGTGACATATTTGCCCCAAACTTTTTTTTGAGACATTAAAAACCTTGAATTTCTTTCCGTGTGACACATTTACTCTAAATTATAGGGCATACTGGTCTTTTACTTTTTATTTTTTTTCTTTTCTCTTCCCTCCGCCGACCATGGCGTAGGGAAGCCAGAATCAGGCGAGGGTTGCCCTCACCGGCGTTGGGTGAGGGTTGCCCTCGCCTGGGCTAACTAGGGCCGTCCTTGTCGACATCGGGTGAGGGTGGCCCTCGATTGGGTTGGGCGAGGGTTGCCCTCGCCTGGGCTGGCTAAAGCCACCCTCGTCGATGTTGGGCATCAGCGGCCCTTGGCTGACGTCGGTGAGGGCGACTCTCGCCCGACGCTGGCGAGGGTAGCCCTCGCCGGACTTCAGCTTCCCTCGTTGGACTTCGGCTTCCCTCCACTGGCTCCACCATGGCTGACGGAGGGAAGAGAGAAGAAGAAAAAAAGAAAAAGAAAAATGAAAAATAGAAAAAAATAAGATGAAAATGCCCTTGGTGGGATAAATGTGTTACGATTTGTAAAGTTTGGGGTTTTTCATATCACAAAAAAAAGTTTGGGGTAAATTTGTCATTTTGAGTAAAGTTTGGGGTTTTTGGTGGTCTTTTCCTTCAATAATCATCAGCACCCCCTAAATGATTACGATGAAAGAAAGAATCACATTTAAGTACGTAATAAAGATGTAATATATCACTTCATATTTCATAAAATCTAACTCCGAGAACGAGAGAAAAAAAGAAGATTTTGGTATCCGAAAAGCACCTCAGAATATTGGTGAAACTACGGAAAACAAAGACTTAAGCTCTAAGGACAGAGGATATACAAAAATGGGAGAATGAGTCAACTTCTCGCTTAGAAGACTGATCCTGAGTTCACTGCCGACCGCATTGCTCAGCCCCTCATCTCCTGGACTTTTCCTTCTTCCCAACTCCCCTACGCAGCCTTCAATCCTCCAATCAGGCCGCCTCGTGATCAGCCTTTTGTAGCACTCCCAGTTTCTCGGTTCCTTTCATAATTCCAAGTCCCCCTTTTTCTTGTTTTTCTTGGAGGAGATCTCAGTTTCTGCAGTTGACTCTTGATGTCTGCACGGTGACTGAGCTTGGTTTGGTCCTTCTGGAGGAGTAGAAGTGAAAACAATATCATCTTTCCTATGCGTGTCAGCTGAAACTGAGGTAAGCTCAAAAAGAAGAGCGAAAAAGAGAAGGGGGTTTAGCTAATGTGTGAGTAGTCTGTGAGTCCTGCTATATCTTTTCCTGGCAAATCCATTTACAGTTATAATTCAAGCACTGTGCTTGATTAGATTTGAAAAAGCGTTTGGTTTTGGAGTTTTGTCGGCATTCCCCATTTCTCACCTTTTTGAATCCATACAGTGGTTGGGAAATTTAGCAAGAATACGGAAGTAGACCTCTTATGATGCTGCCTGTAGAGTCGACCTGAGCTTGCAAGATTTGGACAAGACCTTACCCGACCGAGCTGATAGAGCAATTAGGACACTAGCACTTGGTGCCGAGGCTCAGTCCCTAACGGTCAACTCTCTAGGAGAGATGACCACTGGCCGTCTTGAGATGGACCATGAAGTAGCTAAGATCATTCTTGAATCCACATGGAATGACGAAGAGCTGATCCACTTAGTGGATTATTACTTCAATCATTGCCTACAGATATTAGATCTCTACACTTCCCTGAAGAATTGCCTGAGGCGGGCCTACGATAGCCAGTCGAGAATTCGACTTGCACTTGTGCACTTTGAGGAAGAGAGAGGAGAGAATGTGGGAGGGAAGAGGTATGTCAGGACATTGCAGGAGCTCCAGAGATTCAGAGAAGCAGGCGACCCATTCACGGAAGAGTGCTCGAAGCTCTTTCACTCGGTGTATAAGCAGCAGGGAGAGACGTCGCAGAAGTTGGAGGCTTGTAAGAAGAAGCTTGACAAGAAAGTTAAATCTGCACAAACTTGGAGAAGGGTGACCAATGCCATATTTGTGACCGCCTTCGTGTCCACTTTGATCTTGTCAGTCGTTGCTGCTCTGCGAACTTCAATAGGGACAGTTGGCAAGTGGTGCGATTCTCGGTGGAAAAACTACCGAAGGGAACTAAAAGGTAAAAAGTTGTTGATAGACCTAATGAATGAGGGAACTAAGATGTCGATTGAGGACTTGAAGACGATTCGGTCGTTTGTGGGTATGCTGGAAATTGAGATTGAGTCGATCATGCAAAAGGCCGACTTCACTCTTGGAGAAGAACAGGAAGAAGCAGTGAAGCTTGGAATGTTGGAGATCAGGAAAAGGGCGGAAGTTTTCATGAAAACTGTCGAGGATCTCAGTACACAAGCTGATAAGAGTAGCCACGAGATACAGAGGGCGAGGACAGTGATATTGAAGAGGATAATTGGACAACCCACTCGTTAGTTCTTTTCTTATGCTTAGAAAGTTAAAGGTTAATGCAATTCACTGTCTTAGATAAACATTATGTTGCAAAGATCATCTCGCTTTTTTCCTTTTGGTTGAAGTTGATCTGGCTAACGTGGCTTCAACCAACTCATGCAATTATAGAGATTATAGAGACAATGAAGGAGTTCTACATTGGTGTGCTTCAAAATGCAGATGCCTGTCTCCGGGAGAACTTTTACCTGTTTGGCTTCGGTCTGTTAATCTAGCTAATGTGATTGCTGACTTGTTTGCTTGATTCACTGAAAGAGAAAAAATTGATTCAAGCATTACACTAATGAGGTTTTCCAATTCCATTTAAATATGACATATTAACAAAATTCTGTCATTCGCCTGTAATAATATATGGAGGGAAACCATAAACTTCGGGGTCTCATACCCCATTCTGCTCATGAAGTGTCAAGTAATTGGGGTCGCTGAGATGCATATCTTGGCAGTTAATTCATTGTGGAAAATCATCTATGTAGCAAAACTAGCATATTCTACAATGGCAAGATATGTTGTACGGCCATTGTAAAATCTCTTGGCTCTTTTCGGTTTAGTTCTTCAAGTTTAACTATGAAGTCGCACAACCACTGCACAAAATATGTTATCCTTATTTTGCTCTCGTTGGTCATGTCAGTTGCCAGTGTAATTTGATGAAGGAAAATAAAGTGATACGAGAGTCTGTGCATAGCCTGAAAGGTACTTGTGTGTCATCTCTCAATGAAGAAACGCTACTGTAATCGTTTAGATTCTTCACTGAAAGTATTAACCACAAAAAGATCGTCAGAAATGCATGGACTGATTGTTCCTCTCGTCATCTGCTAAACCATGCATTCCATGAACTACAAAGTTGCGGGGACTGAATAAAATCAGTTGCATCTGCTATATTCATTCAGAATTTCCTACAATTTCATGGATTAAGATGGAAAGAATTCCAGATGCACCATAAAGTTCGGTAACAAAATACTAATGTCATTCTAAGCTCAGCAGCATCACTCACGAAACATTGCTGAAGTGCGATACATTAGTAACACTCGAAAGACCTAGAATTTCTTCCTCTGGGCGTCACATTGAGCAAGATCCACACCAGCTGTTAACAATCTATAGCTATCGATGCTAGAACCGGAAAAAAATGGAGTAAGTAATCAGACAAGCTAGAGAGCAGGTACCGAGAGAGGTCGGAGCTGGGTTGCGGCGCGAGCGAGAGGAGAGAACAGAGACCAAGCATACTAGATAAAACCATGTTCACGACATCTCAGCTCAGACAAACGACGGTGGCTTAATCATCCAACCGAGAACCCAATCATTGCAGCAAGAACGACAAGCAAGACGGAAAAATCCAAGAGAAAAAGGTAAACAGAGAAGCGCCCCGCTGCAGGGGATTGAACCCGGATCTCCCGCGTGACGGGCGAGGGGGGAAGGGTGAAGCGGGCTCGAGGGAGTCGGCAGGAGGTCGTCGGCGGGGGCTTAGGCGGGGTCGAGATGCCGGAGATGCCGGGGAGGCTGGCTGGCTGGCTGGCTCGCTAGCTCTCTGATTTCACTCTCCGTCCCTCTCTCACTCTCTTGGCCTCCTTTCAGTGGCCTCCGGCAGCCGCGCATGGCCTCCGCCACCGCCAGCCTGCCGCGGTCGGCCTGATCCCGACCACCGAATCCCGGTGGATGATCTGCTCTGCTCTGCTCTGCATCCTGCCCTCTGTCTCGGACAAGAGTCGCTGCTCTTGCAGCGAGCGTGGAGGAGAGGGAGGAAGTGGGGAGAGAAAGGACAAGGGCCGGGCCGGGCCCAAGCGAAAAGAAAGAAGGGGAATAAAGAAAGGCAAGAAGGGGCCGGATCGGCCCGGCCCCGCAATTTTTTTAATAATAATAATAATAATGATTTTTATTATTAATTAATACATGTATTGTTGCACGATCTAACTTGTCTGTCTCGTCAAACTCCTTTATGGCACATAAATCTATGTCTGCCAGTATCTGGATGAGTTTATTTATTTATTTATCATCGAGTTTAAAATATTCCGATTGTTATAATTATTCATGCATTTGAGCGAGATCCTTCTACTAGGCTGCTTCAGCACAAAACTATTAATAGAGTTCCTCTGTAAGATCGTAAGCAACATCTCCATTCACCAAATTCACCTAGGAACAATATGGGTGCCGTTTAATTATGCATCATTTTGCATGAGAGAGGGTCCTCCTTCCAAAACAGTCTCATTTGTCAGCGGATCCCTCAAGACTGCAGTAGTGAGACCTACTCCACTACTTCCTTTGCTTGTGGTGTATACCCCTCTGGGTGCAACAATTATTATATGGTTCATAAGTTGACTTTTTGCAACCCCAGGACCACCCATCTACAAATATGTAGATTTCCCCAAATTTATAATGCATGAGTATATATTGAAGTTTTAGAAAAAAAACATATATGGAAAGTACAAGAACGCTTCTGAAAGTACAACTGGCCTTGAATATTCGGTACAAACGTAAGTACAGACTGCCCTTGAATATTTGACCACTTACCCTTTAATAGCATTTAGTTCATGTATTTAGTTATAGAATCATTTTACTACTTAAGTAGGGCAAACAATAGTGGACCCTATCGAACTATTTTAATTTAAAATGTACTGGACCTAGGTTACGAATCTATTCAAATTATTAACGAATTCCTAGAATTTTAGGCAGGATGGGGATTGTAATTCCAATAGTTTGATGTTTTACCCTTTTCGACTTCAGCTTTGTTTGTCGAAAAATTCCATTTTTTAAAGCTGTTCAAAGTTATGGGAGCTATTTCCGCAACAACATTGGGGTTTGGTGGCTTTTGCTTGAAGATGCCTACGTTTATTGTTTTCCAGATATCCCCAAAGCACTAAAGCAACCATGGCTAGATTTGGTAAGTTGTTTTTGTGCTTTAATATATTATTGATCGATTCCTCAATTCATGAAAATTCCTACCTTGAAATTTGCTGGTTCAGCACTGGATTCGATCAAATTTCTTTGGTCCATGCGCTAAATTTGCCCATATTTATAGGTCTAATGCTGGATTCGCCCAAATTTCTTTGGAGGAACAAGAATCAAGGAATTTGGGGAAATGCAATGACCAATAAATGCGGAAAATTTGGGGAAATTGGGTTATTACGAACAATAAATGCAAAAAGCTAGGGGAAATGCGATTCACTTGGAGCAACAAGAATTGAGCAATTTGGGGAAATGTGACAAACAAGAAATGAGGAAAATTTGGGGAGAAATTCCTTGTAAGGGGCAATAACATAAGAAATCTTCTCCTCCTTTAAGACCTTCCACATGCAACCATAAAAATCAAGATGTGATAAATTCATTAGAAAATTATACTTTAACTTACTTTAACTACATAGTATACTTTGATTAGCTCATATGCCATCTTAGGCGTGATGTCAACCGCTATTTTATAGTACTGATTAGCTTTGTCAAATACTCTGTGTAACTCATACTCTTTAGCATGATCAATGTGTTTCTTCTTGGCACCATGTAAGCAAGGTAGTCATTGCACTATCAACTCTTTATTATTTAGGATTTGCTCAAAACCAATAAGATAAATAGACAAGTGAACAAACAAAATATTTGAAAAAACAATTGAACATTGTGGGTTTTAGCTCAAAGGTAAGTTCTTCATGTTTAACTATCAAGTTAGCACAAAATACCTTATCTCTTGGGTCTAGTGACGCGCAGGCTATGGATTTACCCTATCTACTTTGCTAATACAATTAATGTTCATGATAAACTCTCAAGCTAATTCTTAAACTGGATCGTGAACTTGTGAACTGTTGCAACAAAAGTACTGTTCGGTTGTATCAGGACAATAGTTCTTCACGAAATTGTAACTTCGCAAGATGAACCGATAATATAATATTTGTAGATCGTGGTTTGCATGGAGATTTAATAATGTTAATCGACTAAATCGAAATGGGCCTCCAAACGACTGATTTGTCTTTTGTTCGGTTGCAAGTAAACGTGTATGTGGATCCTCCATGTGTAGTGAACAGGGAGAATCTTATGTAATTGAGCTTGACAATGATCCTCTGAACGAGATCTATTAATGGGTTTGGATGTTCTTGGAGGTGTGTGGGACTTCACTTGGCATTTCAATTTTGTAAATCCATCTTAGCACACATAACATTATCTCAATGTTTTAGGTTTATTTCTTGATCTTTTCTTATGATTTATGTTTTATTGGAGTAGATAATTATTTTTCGCTTAATTGGTGCCATGCACAACATGCAACTTTCATGATAGCATGATCCCTATATATGCGAACATTTCTCCAGTAAGAATAATGACCATAGGTGTCCGGTCAATGAAGAACATCGAATTTATCACAAGGCTTTTGAAGCCTTGTTCAAACTCTGCTCAACAACCTTCGAGTTCAAGTGACTTGAGCACTAAGTGTAAGATCTGCTGCTGGTAGGCCCAAAAAGAGGAAAAAAATGAGAGAAGTTGAAAAGTCAAGAGAAAGAAAGAGAGAATAGTGGAGCTTCGGCTACTTTTAAGGGGAGAGAGAGAGAGGAGACTGAGAGCCCACTCAGGGAAAAGAAAGAAAAAAGAGAGAAGAGAGAAAAGAGAGAAGAGAGAAAGAAGAAATGGGAAAAGGGGAAAATTTTGACGTGCTTACGATTTGGACAACTCATCAAGCTGACTCAACTTTGTTTTGCAATGATGGTAAGTGATTGAAGCCTCTAATCGTCTATTGGAATGAATTGTTGCAATTAGGGCTTGAAATTTGGAATTCTTGGAGATTTGTATGGTGAAGTTCGATTTTTGAGTCGTTGAGTTGCATATTTTTTGTAGAAATGTTAATTTAGGATGTTGTGAAGCTATAATATTTTACAGATCTTGATTTGAGTTTACGGTTTGCCCAAAATGGAATTTTAAAGTTTGACGTGCGTTCTTGAAACAGTAGCTTACAATAGATTTGAGCCTGAATTTTAGCCATCTTTGGTGAGGTTTTAGGGCGGTTGAGTTGGGTAGTGCATCAAGAGAGCTTTCTAAGGACTGCAAGATGGCTTAAAACGGAATTTTGTGGAGAAAGTTATGACGTGATGAAGTTTAGCCCACGGGTCATGCCCAGTGGACAACAATAGGTTGCCGTTAGAGGCAAGCTTTTCATTAGCATGTAGGTGTCGTTTTATTGACAAATAGGTATAGTATACTTGAGTCATTCATTACAATATCTTTTTAAGCGATCTTTTGATATCATTTTTTGATTAGTTGTTAAGAATTCGGGTGCGTGGACTCAAGCAAGTACCGTAGTTGGTTTTTGGCTTTTCCCAAGTGAGTGACATTATATTTCTTTGTATTTTAAACTCATGTTTTAAAAAACATTAAGGATTATATATGCTATGAGTTAATAAATAACATCTTTTGTTATTTAAAACAAGATCAAGTTTTTAGTGCCATTTTATTATTTGAAAGAGAGAAGTATCATTTGACTTTGGTTTAAATGATTGCCTAAAAATGGTTTGTGGAAACCTTTATGAAAAAATCTTGAAACGTTTGTGGTTTTTGAAAAATGCTTCGATATTTATATATCAAATGCCTGAGTTGTGAGATAATTCTCATTCTGATGGTGGATTACTGGATATTTATGATTGATGGTTGATGCTCAGTGTTTCTATAAACCCTAAGAGGTGTGTGGGTATGCTCATACTAGTCTAGGACATCCTTGTGAGCTAAGCCACCAATTAATAATATGTGGAGATCTAACCAAGGGGGCAATTAATAATATGTGGAGATCTAACCAAGGGGGAATCTTGATGTTTTGTTATAGGCGTTATGCATGATTATGGGTAGACATTTGAGCATGAGTTGGTCAATGGAGTGAAACATTGACACGTGGTTTGAGTTGAGCCGATTGAATGGACCATCAACGTGTGGTTTGATGAAATTAATCAATGGAATAGACTATTGATACATATTTTATGAAATTGACTAATGAATTGGACTATTGGTGTTTTCGATATTTGTATTATGAATATATATTATGTTAAAGTGAGTTATGGTTGTATTTTAAATGTGCATCGTGATTTCTCGATCCGATTAGAAGAAATATATTACTCAATGAGTCATGATAGCCTACTCCTCTCATTTACTTGTTTATGAGGTTTTTCAACGGCGTCCGTTATCAAGGAGGACATTTTGTGGTGGAGATTTTTTGGTATAAGCTGTATACAGTTGATAAGTTGTGTGTATGTGTGTGTGTGGCTGTATATAGGTTTGATTTTAGGTTAAATTTTGGTTATATCGAGGTTGCGTCCTTTGATGGAAGGATGGTCATGTCATACCCTTCTTCTTGTGAATTGGGGTGTGATACTTAAATAAGTTGAGCTTGAAGCTTAAGAGTGTCTAACTCAAGTAGCTAACAAGCATATTCAACTAATTGCACCATGAGCTAAGTCAAGCCTGAGTAACAAATTAGGTCGACCTGATTCTACTACATATGTTTAAACAAAACATGCCCCTTTCTGGAAAAAAAAAAAGATAAAAAAATAGCTTAATATTAATGCGCCTTCAGGATAAAAAAGGGATTTGGTTTTAATGACCAATAGAAAACAATCCATATCAGATTAGAATATGAATAGTGGCCGAGATGAGAATAGAACAAAAAGATATGCAAATATCAATTATCTCATATATCAAGGTCTGGGAGGTTAAAAAAAAGGCAATGGAACAAAGTAAAAAAAAAACAAAAAAAAAAACAAAAAAGGGCCAAAAATAGGAGCGCCATTGCCGAAGATCTCTCGGGTGACAAGGAGGATACTCACCACTATACTACAAGTTTACAACGACCTAGTCACTTGTAGAGACATTAGATTAAAAAGAATACTGATCCATTTGACAATAAAGTTCCTGCCTTTTCTTATGTTAAATTTAATGGAAGGGGTTTGAAGTCCCTTATTCCATTTTGAAGGAGGGAAGAGGATGACGACGAGGGAGAACTTCTCTTGGGAAGGATTTTGAATCCTTAGGGTAGGACTAGGGTTAGCATTGGAGCAATTATGGTTTATTTTCTTTTTGCAGTTTGCATTCATATTTAGACTTGGCGCGTTTCGATTGGATGAACATCAGTTCGTTTTTTCTTATAATGCGGCAAACTAGGAGCAAAACAGAGAGCATCGGTGAGACTACGATCACATGCTTTGGGGACAAATGTGACTTCTATATAGATGCTGGAGTCACATTCAAAGAGGAGGTGCAGACGGCTTCACCTTCCGCAAAATCATGTTTATAAGATAATTGTGCACATCCAAATAATGTGGGATTACGTCCCTAACATTAATTGTTATATGGGCAAGTCGAGCGTCAGACAAAATTAAATGATTCTGTAGATCTGAATGACAAGAAACTTACATATAGTTTACATTATCATTTTTTCATTTTTTGTGTCGATTTATACAAAGTAATAAAACATACCATCTAATTTTCTCCTCAACATTGTTCAAATATACGATCACTTCTTTCTATCGAGTTTATGGAGAAATTATCGAAAAAGTCATAAATCTATTACATTTATAATAATCCAATTATAAACCTTTTGGTTTGACTAATTTAATCCGAAACCTTTTGACAAGTTGTCAATTGAGTCATTTCACCAATCTTGGCGAAAATTGCTGACGTAGATGCAGATTGTCTAATATTGCAAGGCCAACGCTGACTTTGATAATTTTATAATTCTTAAAAAATTGATTCTTTTTTTATTTTTAAATTTCTTTCCTTTTTTTCTTTTTTTTTTTTTTTTTTTTCATTGTGCCGGCAAGGGTCACTAGGCCCTTGCCCAAGGCCCTCATAGCCTCATTAGCCCGGTCTAGGCCGGGATCCCTTGGTGGCCCTCATGCTTGAGTACACTCAACTTTTGCTCTTACAAGGCCTAGCCTAGGTCCTCAATGACTAGGGCAAAGTCCCCCTAAGCCAGGATTGGGACTCAAGCACATGTACCGATGTTCCTGATAGTTGGGCTTGGACCTCGGTAGGTGGGCTCGAGTCCCTCAAGGCCACATTTGAGACCCCAAAGCTCAAGCCTAGGCCGTTGGGATCGTTGTTGAGATTTTTTTTTTTTTCAAATGTGTGTTTCATATTTTTAATGTAACAAACAAAGAATGACTTTCATATATTGTTTGTAAGATACGGCAAAATATATAAAATAAAAAAAAAATGAAAGCCTTTCCTTAGAATTTAACTTTTTTAAAAAATATTTGTTAATGTTTTAACTTTCTTTGATACAATCGAAGCAAATGTACCTTTAGTATTGCCAAGCTAGCATCACCTATTCCCATAGCCAATTTTCCTCCGGATTTTATTAGCATAATAATTTTTAGAATGCTAGAAAATATCTATTATAAGCCACAAATTCTTGAAGAAGTTGGTTTCACAATAATTTATAATTATTTACAATTTGATTTTTTGTGATTCAAAATACACTGTTATTATTACAGTATATTAAAAACTGTCATGTAATCATTTTTCTTTTTTTTCACTAACAGATCGACTATCATCGAGGCCATTAAAATTGGTAACCATCTCCATTTCAATTATAACATAATCATCAGCACCCCCTAAATGATGACAACGAAAAAAAATCGCATTTAAATACGTAATAAAGATGTAATATATCACTTCATCTTTCATAAAATCCCACTCCGAGAAAGAAAGGAAAAGAGAAGATCTGGTATCCGAAAAGCACCTCAGAGTAGTGGTGAAACTACGGAAAACAAAGACTTAAGGTCTAAGGACAGACGATAAACAAAAATGGGAGAATGAGTCAACCTCCTCGCTTGGAAGACTGATCCTGAGTTCACTGCCGACCGCATTGCTCAGCCCCTCAACTCCTGGACTTTTCCTTCTTCCTAACTCCCCTACGCAGCCTTCAATCCTCCGATCAGGCCGCCTCGAGATCAGCCTTTTGTAGCACCCCCAACTTCTCGGTTCCTTTCATAATTCCAAGTCCCCTTTTTTCTTGTTTTTCTTGGAGAAGATCTCAGTTTCTGCAGTTCACTCTTGGTGTCCGCACGGTGATTGAGCTTGGTTTGGTCCTTCTGGAGGAGTTCAAGTGGAAACAAGATCGTCTTTCCTATGCGGTACCAGCTGAAACTGAGGTAAGCTCACAAAAAGAAGTGCAAAAGAGAGGAGGCGGTTTAGCTGAGCACTGTGCTTGATTAGCAAAATTTGAAAAAGGGTTTGGTTTTGGAGTTTTTATGGCAATCCCTATTTCTCACATTTTTGGATCCAAACAGTGGGTGGGAAATTTAGTGAGAATAAGGAAGTAGACTCTTCATCAATGGAAGACAGCAATCCTTGATAACGGTCTGACCTGACCTCTTATGATGCTGCCTGTAAAGTTGAACCGAGCTTGCAAGATTTGAACAAGACTTTACGTGACCGAGCTGATAGAGTAATTAGGACACTAGCACTTGGTGCTGAAGCTCGGTCCCTAACATTCAACTCTCTCGGAGAGATGGCCACTGCCCATCTTGAGATGGACCATGAAGCAGCTAAGATCATTCTTAAATACATATGGAATGACAGAGAGCTGATCCATTTAGTGGATTATTACTTCAATCATTGCCCACAGATATTAGATTTCTACACTTCCCTGAAGAATTGCCTGAGCCGGGCCCATGATAGCCAGTCGAGTGTTCACCTTGCACTTGTGCACTTTGAAGAAGAGAGAGCAGAGATGTGGGAGGGAAGAGGTATGTCAGGACATTGCAGGAGCTCCAGAGATTCAGAGAAGCAGGTGACCCATTCACGGAAGAGTTCTGGAAGCTCTTCCACTCCATGTATAAGCAGCAGGAAGAGATGTTGCAGAAGTTGGAGGCTTGCAAGAAAAAGCTTGACAAGAAAGTTAAATCTGCACAAACTTGGAGATGGGTGACCATTGCCATATTTGTGATCGTCTTCTTGTCCACTTTCATCCTGTCAATCGTTAAGGTTGATAAAGCTTGGCGACATGTTGTGGTTACTCTAGCTGCTGCTCTGTCAGGTCCAATAGTAACAGTTGGCAAGTGGTGCGATTCTTGGTGGAAAACCCACCAAAGGGAACGAGAAGGGAAAAAGAATTTGATAGACCTAATGAATGTGGGAACTAGGATCTCGATCGAGGACTTGAAGACGATTCAGTCTCTTGTGAGGAAGGTGAAACTGAGATTGCATCGATCTTGCAATATGCCGACTTCGCTCTTGGAGAACAGGAAGAAGCGGTGGAGCTTGGAATATTGGAGATCAAGAAAATGGTGGAAGTCGTGAAAACCATTAAAGATCTCAGTATACGAGCTACTAAGAGTAGCCGCGAGATACAGACAGCGAGGAGAGTGATATCGAAGAGGATAATGGGACAATCCAGTCGTTAGTTCTTTTCTTATGCTTAGAAAGTTGACGGTCAATGCAGTTCACTGTCTTAGATGAACTTTATGCTGCAAAGATTATCTCACTTTTCTTCTTTTGGCTGAAGTTGATCTGGCCAATGTGGCTTCAATTCATGTAAATATAGGGATTATAGAGATTATGAAGCAGTTCTACATTGGTGTCCTTTAAAATGTAGATGCCTGTCTCCGGCAGAACTTTTACCTATTTGGCTTTGTCCTGTTAATCTAGCAAATGCGATTGCTGATTTGTTTGCTTGATTCACTGAAAGAGAAAAAAATGATTCAAGCGTTATTGTGGTTTTCCAATTCCTTCTAAATATGACATATTAAACAAAATTCTGTCATTCGCCAGTAATAATATATGGAGGGAGGCCATAAACTTCAGAGTCTTGTGCCACATTCTGCTCATGAAGTGTCAAGTAATCTGAGGATGCTGAAATATTGGAGTTGCTGAGATGCATATCTTGGCAGTTAATTCATTGTGGAAAACCATCTATGTAGCCAAACT
The DNA here is from genome assembly GCA_014182575.1 of Eucalyptus decipiens. NCBI lineage: Eukaryota > Viridiplantae > Streptophyta > Magnoliopsida > Myrtales > Myrtaceae > Eucalyptus > Eucalyptus decipiens. The sequence goes on from CM024616.1 coordinate 21,166,985, forward strand.
AGCATATTCTACAATGGCAGGATAATGTTGGAGAAAAGTCTGATTTAGTCTGAAGATTGATTCTCAATCTAGATTCCAATCTTGTGATTGATTTAGCAAACAGTAGATATGATTCACTCTAAAAAAAGATAATATTTTGTAAATTGTATTTAATTCATTTATTGTATTACAAATACATCCACATACTTGTACATTGAAGTAATGAGAAATACATAATACAAATTCCCCTTCATCCCTTTTACATCTCTTGTCATGGTATCAGAGCCTTGCTTTTGATCCACCTTCTGCAATTTTTTTTTTTTTTTTTTTTAATTGCGTTTGATCGTTTTCTGGTTCGTTACTGCAAATCATTACCTACGAAACAGAATCAGCACGTCGAAAAGGAATTCAACGCTACATCCAACATGCAGAACCCAGACGGCAGTGAAGTTCAAAATCAAAATCCGATTCTACCTGCATCAGAAGAAATATCCGATCAAGTCTCGGAGCAAGTTGAGCAAACTACTCAACACCCACCTCCTCCAGTCACAAGTCAATTCCCCGATTCAATTCAATGGCCGTATATGCCATGAGTTCTACTTCAGGGCCCATGGGCAGCTGGAACTAGTCAGTGGACCTCTGGATCCAATCAACAGTGATCTGCTTTATACTTCACCGGCCAACGGACCGAAATTAAGGTTGATCACGCTTCAGCTTCGACTTGGGCGAGGGATTTCTGGCCGATGACGGCATGCAATGTCATTGGCGGAGATGCAACCATTTGGTATGGACGTGGATTTGGAATTGCATGACAGTCGAGGTCGCTGCCGGACTTCCTCCGACGGAGGATGCAAAAACGATGTGGGAAACTATTAAGGAAATATATGGGAAGCTTGACCTTGCGGAATTGAAGCAAGGGAACCTCTCGATTACCGCTTGCTTCACTTGCCTATCAGTTCTTTGGAACGAACTCGAAGCCGCGGAGGAGCAGCTTGAAGGCCTAGGCCCTAGAGTCAACAATCAAGTAGTACAAAGAGATTAAGGAAAGAGAGAAAGTGACCCGCTTCCTATTAGCCCTCAACCACAGTTGGTGACCTTTCTACTCGCAGACCCTTCAGCAGTGCTGCCGCTTTGGCTGCATTTTCCAGCTTGCTGTTCCAAGAAGAAAACCAGCACCTCGCGACCACCGGACATGAGAGGGGAGGAGAAAGCATGGTCCTTGTAGCGTCGGCAAAGATCTTGGGTCGCCCACACGGCGGCTTCTGCGCGCTGCAGCGAGCGGCCAGCTCCAAGTTGGGCTCGGGAGGAAACCCATGAACGATCGAGGGAGAGGAGGAAGACAATTGTGGTAATCCTAGAAGTTACCGATTCAACGGCTAGGATCAGAAGCACGGATGGAACGGCACCCGTGCAATCCGGACCAACGGTGGAGATTACAAGCGTGGAAATAGATCTGACGGCCCTTATCCTCAGCGCTGCAGCCTCCACGCGGATCTGACACCTCTTATTTGCTGCCCCATGCAACCGGATTTAATGGCCCTTATGGTGCCGTCATCACAAAAAGGGGAGGATAAATTTTTAAATTCAACGGTAAGTATTGTCTCGCATCACACTATTCAAACATATTAAAAATCATATGGCAAGCCCACTCACAAAGAAAAGAGAGGGAAAGAATGATCTCCTCTTCTTTCCTTCCTCTTGGAATGCAGATGCGCCTCCCGCCTCACTCGTTCTGTCGCCAAGTGTTTTCCTTCCCGGCAACCAGAAAAATCTTTCCATCATCGCTCAACCAAGCTGTTGCTGGCGCTACACAACTGGCAAACCACCACCAACCACCAGACTACACTGCCGACGGTCGGCCACCAGCTCCGGCCGCTCGACGCTCGCCGGTCGCCTCTCTTCGCTTACCTCGCTCATCGCTGAGTAAATCAGAAGGAAAAAGAAGCCCTAATTAGAAACCCTAACGCTCGGCTCGCCACTGCTTTCCAAACACGACTTGGCTGGTGAGTTCTGCTTCAACCTCGTGTATCCTCTTGATTTGTTTTGGATTTTTATTTTTCCAGTCCTCGGTCCCACCAACCCGGACCATGCTTAGCCCAGTTCTATGCCCCCCTTTTCTTGTTTTTCTGCAGTTGACTCTTGGTGTCTGCACGCTGATTGAACTTTGGTTTGGTCCTTTTGAAGGAGTTGCAGTGGAAACAAGATCATCTGTTCTCTGTGGTATCAGCTGAAACTGAGGTAAGATCACAAAAAGAAGAGCAAAAAAGAGGAGGGGGTTTAGCTGATCTGTGATGTCTGTAAGTCCTGCCTTTTTTTCTGGTAAATCTGAGCTCAGACAATTTGGGCAATTTTCCACTGTAGCCCGCCTTTCATAGATATAATTCAAGCACTGTGCTTGCTTAGCAAAACTTGAAGAAGGGTTTGGTTTTGGAGTTTTTTGGGCAATCCCCATTTTTCACATTTTTGGACTCAAACGATGGGTGGGAAATATAGTAAGAACAAGCAAGATTCTGAGAAGACCTTACACGACCAAGCTGATAGAGTAATTGGGACACTAGCAGCTGGTGCTAAGGCTCAATCCATGAAAATCGACAATCTAGAAGAGGTGATTACTGACCTTCGAGGGATGCACTTTACATCAACTTCGATCATTCTTAAATTCGACAAAGACATAAGGAATGACAAAGAGCTGTCATATTTAGTGGATTGTTACTTTGAGCAAGGCGACCGGATATTAAAATTCTACTCTTCCCTCAGGCAATGCGTGAATCAGGCCCGTGAAAACTGTTTGAGTATTGCGAATGCACTTACGCACTTTGAGGAAGAGAAAGGAGAGAATGTGGGAGGGGAGAAGTATGTCAAGACAAGGCAGGAGCTACAGAAATTCAAAGAAGCAGGCAAGCTATTCAAGGACGAGTTGTTCGAGCCTTTTCACTTGGTGTGTAAACAGCAGGAAGAGATGTGGCAGAATTTGCAGGCTTTTGAAAGAAGCTTGACAAAAAACTCAAATCTACAAAGTTTGGAAAACGGTGACCAAGGCCATATTTCTGACAGCCTTCGTGGCCACTTTGGTCTTCTCAGTCGTTGCGGTTGCGATCCATGCGCTGCCTTTTGTGACTACTCTAGCTGCTGCTCTGGCTGCTCCAATAGGGACAGTCGGCAAGTCGTGTGATACTAGGTGGAAAAATTGCTATGTGAAACTTGAAAAAAAAAAGGAGTTGATATCCATGATGAATACAGGCACCTTGATCTCGATTGAGGAATTGCAGAAAATTTGGTTGCTTTTGAGTAAGCTGGAAACTAAGAGTCAGTCGATCTCGCAAAATTCCAACTTCGCTCTTGGAAAAGAACAGGAAGAAGCGGTGAAGCCTATAATGTTGGAGATTCGGAAAAAGGTGGAAGAATTCGTGGCAACTATTGAGAATCTCAGTACGGAAGCTAATAAGAGTAGGCGCCATATAGAGATGACGATGAACATGATATCTCAGAGAGTAGGCGTCATGCGACCATACACAGATCGTGGGGAAAGTGATATTTAATAAGTTAATAATATAATCCAGTCGTTAGTTTTTTTCTAATGCTTAGAGAATTAAGGGTTAATGCAGTTCACTGTCTTAGATGAACTTTATGTTGTGAAGATCATCTGGCTTTTCTCCTTTTGGTTGAAGTTGATCTGGCTATTGTGGCTTCAATTAATTCATGCAAATATAGGGATTATAGAGATTATGAAGCAGTTCTATATTGGTGTGCTTGAAAATGCAGATGCCTGTCTCCGGGAGAACTTTTACCTGTTTGGCTTCGTCCTGTTAATCTAGCTAATGTGATTGCTGATTTGTTTGCTTGATTCACTGAATGAGAGAAAATTGATTCAAGCGTTACATTAATGTGGTTTTCCAATTCCTTCTATATATCCTGACTGTTATGATTATTCACACATTTGAGCTCAGAATTTGAGCAAGATCCCTCTACAAGGTTGCTTCAGCACAAAATTATTAATAGAATTCATTTGTAAGATCGTAAGCGACATCTCCCTTCTCTAAATTCACCTAAGAACAATATGGGTGCCGTTGAATTATGTGTCATTTTTAATGAGAGAGGGTCGACCAATGCTCCTCCTTCCAAAACCATCTCATTTATCACTGAATTCCTCTGGACTGCAACAGCGAGACCTACTCCATTGCTTCCTTTGCTTGTGGTGAATACCTCTCTAGGTGCAACATTTATCATGAGCTTCAGAGGTTGACTTTTTGCAGCTCCAAAATCACCCATAAGACAAATATGTAGATCTCCCTGAATCTATAATACATGGGTATCCATTGAAGTTTTATGGAAAGTATAACAACGCTTCTAAAAGTACAAACTAGCCTCCAATGTTTCGTATAAATGTAAGGAATGAGAAAAGGAATAGGATGTGAATACTAGTCAAAGCGGCAATAAGCAAATCATATAGGTCTAGAGGAATATGTACAGGAAGGAAGAAAAGCCATAGCCAAAAATGACAATTCTCTCCTCATTACAAATTTCCTGCCTTTTCTTATGTTTCTCTCCCTATTAAAAATTTAATGATAGTAAACTTTTTTCTCATTTACCAGCATTAATCTCTTAAAAAAAACAAGTTGATGGAAAATCTATATTTAAATTCAGAAAATAATTTTCTTTTTTAAAAAAATTAGAACTCATTTTTTTCAAAATACAACTAAATCCCAATGCTTGGTCCCGAAACCCCAAATCTAGACTGGGGTCCCTTAGCGTTCATCAAGGGACCTCGATGGGTCTGACACGGCTCTCGTGCTTGAGTATGCCTAGTCCTGGCTCTTCCGAGGCCTAGCTTGGGTCCTCAGCGGCTAGGGCAAATGCCCCGTTTGGTTTAGCTTTCCCAAGGGTTTTGGGCCCCTAAAAAGCCCATTGGGAAAAAATTTTGATGTTTGGTTCAGTATTTGACACTCCCATTCCCCAAATGCTGAAAGCCCAAAGCAGGTGGGACCTGCTTTGGGCTTTTAGCATTTTCGAAATGCTAAAGAGAGGTTTAATGGTTTTTTTCCTTCAAATATTGCCCTCACTGATAATTACATTTTCCTCTTTTGCCCTAAATAATTACTGTTCATCGTCTTCCTTGGACTTGAAGGGTTGCCGAATTTGCTCAAGCGACCTCGAGCATCGACCCCCCGCACTGCCGTCACCTAAGGCCGCGACCCGCTGCCTCCCCATCACCATTGCCACCAGCTCCAGCTCCAGCTCCCTCCGATCGTTCCACTCTGCTTCAACATTTCCTCTTCATTTCCCCTTTTTTTTTTTTTGGTGATCTGGGAACCACCGTACAGCCGGCAGCTGGCGGCGTAAACTTGGGGCGGACTGAGCCACCACCATAGACCCAGCCGCGGGTGAGTCGCGCGAATGCGACATTTCTGGGATTTGAACTCCTTCCTTTCGTGAGGGGGAGAGAGCTCGAAGCCAGCTGCGCCACTGCGGACGGTGGTTTTTTTTTCCTTTTTCTTTTTACCTTAAAGCTATTTTGGAAAATATACACAACCAAACACACTTGCTTTCACATAATACCCCTTCACTCAAAGCCATTTCCCCAAAGTTGAACCAAACAAGCCCAAAATCCCTTTAGGCCAGGACTAAGACCCAAGCGCATGGGCCTAGGTTCTCAATGGCTAGGCTTGGGACCTTGGCAGCTGGGCTCGAGTCCCCATCTTTGGTGCTGGGACTCAAGACTTAGGATTGTTGTTGTGATTTTTTCTTGCAAAAGTGTGTTTCATATTTCTCATGTAACAAACACGGTGAATGACTTCCATTTATTGCGTGTAAAATACGACAAAATATAGAGAAAATGAAATCCTCTTCCTTAGAATTTGACTTTTTTCAAAGATATTTTCCAGCGGGTTCGTTTTCTTCCTCCAGTACGAACGAAGAGAATATACCTTTGGCGTTGCCGAGCCAACATCACTCATCACCATTGCCAATTTTCCCCCCACCAACATATTGGCTGTCACTGTCCAGGCCATTAAAAAATGATAACAACCTCCATTTTTAATTACAACATAATCATTTAAATACATAATAAATATAGTGTATATCACTTCACATTTCATAAAATCCAATTCCGAGAAAGAAAAAGAAAAATCTGGTGTACGAAAAGGACACCGCAATTATTGTGGCCATTCTTTGGTTGGATTGGCGTGTGAAACTACTGAAAACAAAGACCAGGAATGGAGGAGATATAAAAAATGGGAGAGTCAAGTCAACCTCCTCGCTTGGAAGGCTGATCTTGAGCTCACTGCCGACCGCATTGCTCCGCGTCTCATTTGCCGGAACTTTCCTCTTCCCAAGCCCCCCTCGCAGCCTTCAATCCTTCGCCTCAAGATCAGCCTCTTGAAGCACCCCCAACTTCTCTGTTCCTTCCATAATTCCACGTCCCCTTTTCTTGTTTTTCTTGAAGTAGATCTCAGTTTCTGCTGCAGTTGACTCTCGGGTGTCTGCACGATGATCGAGCTTTGGTTTGGTCCTTTCTTTGCGGCATCAGCTGAAACTGAGGTAAGATCACGAAAAGAAGAGCAAAAAAGAGAAGGGGCTTTAGCTGATCTGTGCTGAGTCTGTGAGTCCTGCATTTTTTTCTGGTAAATCTGAGCGCTGATATTTTGGCCAATTTTCCACCGTAGCCCACCATTCATAGATATAATTGAAGCACTGTGCTTGCTTAGCAAAACTTCAAGAAGGGTTTGGTTTTGGAGTTTTTGGGCAATCCCCATTTTTCACATTTTTGGACCCAAACAATGGTGGGATGTTTAGTAAAGACTCTTCATCATTGGAAAACAGAAATCCTGGAGACCAATCTCACCTGACCATGTACTAGCTAACATCCTTCTTGCATCCAAAGAAGACATACGGAAAGACAAAGAGCTGTCCGATTTAGTGGAGTATTACTTCAACCATGGCCTACAAATATTAGATTTCTACAATTCCCTCGAGAATTGCCTGAAGCAGGCCCATGATAGCCATTTGAATATTCGACTCGCACTTGTGCACTTTGAGGAAGAGGGAGGAGAGAATGTGGAAAGGGACAGGTATGTTGGGACATTGCTGGCGCTCCAGAGATTCAGAGAAGCTGGCGACCCATTCACGGAAGAGTTCTGGATGGTCTTTCACTCTGTGCTTAAGCAGCAGAAAGAGATGTTGCCGAAGTTGGAGGCTTGTATGAAGAAGCTTGACAAGAAAGTTAAATCTGCAGAAACTTGGAGAAGGGTGACCAATGCCATATTTGTGACCGCCTTCGTGTCCACTTTGATCCTCTCGGTTGTCGCGGTTGCGATTGCGGCGCCGCCTGTTGTGACTGCTCTAGCTGCTGCTCTGGCAGCTCCAATAGGGTCAGTCGGCAAGTGGTGCGATTCTTGGTGGAAAAACTACCGAAGGGAACTAAAAGGGAAAAAGGTGTTGATAGACATAATGTACGAGCGAACTAAGATCTCAATCGAGGACTTGAAGACGATTCGGTCGCTTGTGGGTAAGCTGGAAATTGAGATTGAGTCGATCGTGCAAAAGGCTGACTTAGCTCTTGGAGAAGAACAGGAAGAAGCGGTGAAGCTTGGAATGTTGGAGATCAAGAAAAGGGCGGAAGTTTTCATGAAAACTATCGACGATCTCAGTACACAAGCTGATAAGAGTAGCCGCGAGATACGGATGGCGAGGTCAATGATATTGCAGAAGATAATGGGACAATCCAGTCGTTAATTATTTTCTTATGCTTAGAAAGTCAATGGTTAACGCAGTTCACTGTCTTAGATGAACTTCATGTTGCAAAGATCATCTCGCTTTTCTCCTTTTGGTGGAAGTTGATCTGGCTAATGTGGCTTCAATCAATTCATCCAAATGTAGGGATTATAGAGATTGTGAAGCAGTTCTACTTTGGTGTGCTTCAAAATGCAGATGCCTGTCTCCGGGAGAACTTTTACCTATTTGGCTTCGTCCTGTTAATCTAGCTAATGTGATTGCTGATTTGTTTGCTTGGTTCACTGAAAGAGAAAAAATTAATTCAAGCGTTACACTAATGTGGTTTTCCAATTCCTTCTATTTATGACAAATTAACAAAATTCTGTCATTCGCCAGTAATAATATATGGAGAGAAACCATAAACTTCGAAGTCTTATGCCACATTCTGCTCATGAAGTGTCAAGTAATCTGAAGACGCCGAAATATTGGGGTTGCTGAGATGCATTTATTGGCAGTTAATTCATTGTGGAAAACCATCTATGTAGCAAAACTAGCATTTTCAACAATGACAGGATAAGTCGTACGACTGTTGTAAAATCTCCCGGCACTTTCTGATTTAGTTCTTCAAGTTGGACTATGAAGTCGCACGACCGCTGCACAAAATACCTTATCCTTATCTTACTCTCATTGGTCTTACTCTCATTGGTCATGTTATTTACCATGGTAGTTTTTTTTTTGATCGAAACAGATAAGTATTATTTATGCATTCGTCAAAGGAAAATCAGCAGCAACAAGATCCTGCAAAATGTAAGAAAAATTTCCAATTATGTGCTATTATTTACCGTGGTAGTTGGTTGTAGGAAAATTAAGTGATTTGAGAGTTTGTGCGTAGCCTGAAAGGTACTTGAGTGTCATCTCTCAATGAAGAAACGCTAGCATAATTGTTTAGATTCTTTAGTGAAAGTATTAACTACGAAAAGATGTCAGAAATGCATGGACTGATTGTTCCTCTCGTCATCTTCTAAACCATGGATTCCATAAACTACAAAATTGCGGGAACTGAATAAAGTCAGTTGTATCTGCTATATTTATTTAGAATTTCCTACAATTTCATGGATTAAAATGGAAAGAATTCCAAAGGCACCACAAAGTTCGGTAACAAAATGCCATGTTATTTTAAGCTCAGCAGCATCACTCACGAAACAATGCTGGAGTGTGATGCGTCAGTAACACTTGAAAGATCTAGAATTTCTTCCTCCGGGCGTCTTATTGAACAAGATCCACACCAGCTGTTAACTATCATCTACCACAGGTCATGCCATTGAAACTGCTCTCTGGTTGGATTGGCTTTAAATACTAAACGAGAACTGAAGCGAAGACAAAAGTGGCATCGAAAGAAGAAATGCCGAACTTCAGACATTCTGATAATCAGATGAAGATTTTGAAATTGACCCGCTCATGTGACACAAATCCAACATGCAGTCATGCAATAGTTTCTCTCATTTCAGTATATGTTATTACTTAAAATGTGGTACTTCAAACCACTCACTGACAAAAGAAACCTGCAAAAATGAACTAAAACCTTCATTCTTACGGCTACTTTCAACAGGTAGATGGCAGAAGCACATGAAATGAATCACATTTTGCATTTAAGAGATACTAAACACGAGCACGAGTATTTGGTAACACTGAAGCAAGACCCGAATACCCATCGAATCAACAAAATTCATGACCCTAGACAAGACGATTTGCTCTTTATTGTTCTTTCCTTTCCTCTCGGTCCACCTCATATTTGTCATTGTCATCATCATCCTTGTCATCATCTACTTCATTATCTGCATTCTCATCATCGAATATAGAGCTATGAGGAAATTTGCTTTGTTCACACTTCTCATCTTCTTCAGTAAGAAATTCCAGCCCATATTTTGTGTCTTGATGCTTCACAAGAAGCCAGCGCAATAATCTATCTTCCCTATTCAAGTAATGCAGCTCTTTGTTCATCATTGGTGTAGCCATCATGGTCAACTGCATCATCTGACCCTGCATAAAGTGCAAGGGAAACATAAAAACTATATAAACGTCTAGATCAAAGAAACCAACACGAGAGAAATAGCAAGAAACCTACAATCGTATTTCCTTCACAAGGTAGAAGTGCAACCAACCAAATATCATCTCATTGCTTCATCAGGAAGAGTAGCAGACAGAGAGCTCATCCAAACAGTACACATTAGAGCAGAACAAGCTAGACATCATTTGACTTTAACTTTCAAATAGATCTCACTCAACTTTCAAATTCAGCACATAGATCACGACTTTGGTTTTAATCTCCACAAGGTCACTCTGTTGACCAGCCGTTCAAAATCTCAATAGAAATTTGACCTAGCATCATCGTAATATTGACGCGGAAGACATGTGTCCTTATCGGACTTTCATTGTAGATATTTTTGCATTGCAACTCACCAACTTTAAATAAATTTCTTTGTGGTCACTCGACTTTCCTTTAGTTTTATAAATTATAATTGAACTTATATTGCCATAAAATCAATATTAAAATCAGATTAAAATTATACAAACCAGCTGTCAAATCAGGTTTCCATTGAGTCTATCGCTAGTCATTCACCAGAGTTACTTGATTGAAAGCAGAACCAAAATGAATGAAAGTTGAAAAATGAAGAGCCGGTTTGAAAGTTAGTAAACAGGAGAGTTAACACTGGTGTGATTTCCTGCCAGGTCAACATCTGAAAATTTAATCTTCCATCAGTCGCTATAGTAATCTTTGATTAACTTAGATCAAAAGAGACTATTGTAAGTATCAACAGCAATAAGCTAGGATGGTAACAGCATCAGTGCAAAACCGAACATAAAACTCGAATTCAGTATGGGATTTCCTCATAAGCCAGTTAATATTTGTTCCAACATATCTGCCTGTATAATTACCATCTCCCATGGCTTCCACTTCTAACATAAGGCAAATAGCCAGTCGAAGACAATACCACATGATGAGATTTTCTCATAAGCTAGGATAATTTTGCTCGACATATGTGCCAACATAATCAATTTCTCCGGCGGCTTGCTACTTTGGACATAAGGCAAAGAGCCAGCCAAATATACGGTCGCATTAAGCATTCCGGTCATGAAACCTAATAGATTCAGCATTTCTGCGTCATCTTCTGTCATATTCTATTACATTATCTGTCGATGGAGAGAGAGCAAGGGAGAGAATAAGCAAGATAAGGGGCTCGAATTTCAAAAGAAAGAATCACTTGTTATAATCTTCCATCAAGCTTCTTGATCTCATGACCCAATTGGACCGTGCGCAATGATTTTATCTAATAGGCCAAGCCTATGGATCCATTCAAATTATTAACAAATTCCTAGAATTTTAGGTGGGATGAGGTTTGTAATTCCAACAATTTGATGTTTTACCCTTTCCGACTTCAGCTTCGTTTGTCGAAAAACTCCATTTTTTAAAGCTATTCAAAGTGATGAGAGCTAAATCCACAACAAGGTTGGGGTTTGATGGCTTTTGCTTGAAGATGCCTACGTTTCTTATTTTCCAAATATCCCCAAAGCACTAAAGCAATCGTGGCTAGACTTGGTAAGTTGTTTTTGTGCTTTAATATATCACTGATCCATTCCTCAATTCACGAAAATTCCTAGCTTGAAATTTGCTGGTTCAATGCTGGATTTGATCAAATTTCTTTGGTCCATGCGCTAGATTCGCCCACATTTCTTTGGATGAGCAATAATTAAGGAGTTTATGGAAATGCAATGAACAATAAATGCATAAAATTTGGGGAAATTGGGTTATTACAAACAATAAATGCGAAAAGCTAGGGGAAATGCGATTGACTTGGAGGAACAAGAATCAAGCAATTTGGGGAAATGCGGCAAATAACAAATGCAGGAAATTTGGGGAGAAATTCCTTGTAAGGGGCAATAACATACGTGAAGAAATTGAGGAGAAATTACTTTGAGTTTTTATTCTCTTTAGAATATATAATTACATGAGACATCTAGCCTTTTTATAGCTGTTGGTTGTAAAAAAAGGAACCCTAAAATGTAGGAAACAAATTCCTAGAAGCTAACAAACACAATTTGGAAAATCTACAAATTCCTAAAAGCTAACAAATAAAATCTGGAAAATTTGGGAAATCTGGGAAATCTGGAAAATTCGATTTTGACTTTCAACACTCCCCCTCAAGCTGGGTTATGAATGTCTATCATACCCAGCTTGCACCTTAGAGTCTCGAAACTATTTTTGGATAAAATCTTGGTTAGTATGTCCGCTATTTGATGATTGGTTGGAACATATGAGAGCTTCAAGATTCCTTCCTCGAGTTTTTCTTTGATGAAATGTCAATCGATCTCCACATGCTTTGTTCTATCATGATGAACCGGGTTCTTGGCAATCTCAATAGCAGCTTTGTTGTCACATAATAATGACATAGGATTGGTATTAGTGAATCCTAGTTCATTTAAGATTCTTCTCAGCCATATGCTTTCACATATTCCTTGACACATTGCTTTAAACTCCGCTTCAGCGTTGCTCCTAGTAACAACGGGTTGCTTCTTGCTTCTCCAAGTAACTATGTTGCCCCACACAAAGGTACAATATCCTGTTGTCGACCTTTGGTCCATGAGAGATTCAGCTCAATCTGCATCCGTGAATATTTTCACATTTCTCTCCTTCGTTTTCTTAAAGTAGAGCCCTCTTCCATGACTTCTTTTCAAGTACTGTAAGATTCAAAAAACTACTTGCATGTGCTTCTGTGTTGGTTGGTTCATGTATCTACTAACCATACTTACTACAAAACCAATGTCTGGCCGAGTATGCAAGAGATAGATTAGTTTGCCAACTAATCTTTGATATCTCCCTTTGTTCGTTAATGGTTCTTCTTCTTCCATCTCGATTTTATTTGTAGAATCCATGGGTGTGTCAGCTGGTTTGCACCCAAGCCTACCAATTTCCTTCAAAAGATCAAGAGTATATTTGCATTGGGAAATTGTAATTCCTTTTGTGACCGAGCTACCTTCATACCTAGGAAGTATTTGAGTTGACCTAGGTCTTTAACCTTGAATTCTTCTATCAAGATATTCTTCAGTTTTCCAATCTTCTCCTGATTGTCACCAATTAGGATTATATCATCAACGTATACAATCATTATTGCTCTTCTACCTTTAGCTGACTTCTTGACAAACATTGTGTGATCTGTTTGACATTGAGTGAAATTCAGCTTTTTAACGACCTTTGTTAACCTCTTAAACCAAGCACGAGGTGATTGCTTTGGGTTGTATAGGGATTTCTTGAGTTTGCACACATTGTTGAAGCTCTCTTTAGTCTCAATTCCCGGTAAAACCTCCATAAAGACTTCTTCCTCCAATTCCCCATTCAAGAAGGCATTCTTTATGTCTAATTGATGTAGGGGCCAGTCCAAGTTAGTTGCAAGGGAGAGCAACACTCTAATGGAGTTTAGTTTGGCCACCGGAGCGAAGGTTTCTTTGTAGTTTATACTATATGATTGTGTGAATCCCTTAGCAACCAGTCTTGCCTTGAAACGATCAACACTACCATTAGCATTGTGCTTAATTGTAAAGACCCACTTACATCCCACCAATTTCTTCCCAACTAGCAATTCTGTATATTCCCAAGTATTATTATTCTCAAGTGCATGAATTTCCTCAAGAACAGTTTTTTTCCACTCGGATTGAGCAAGTGCCTTCTGAATATTCTTGGGAATTTGAATGTCGCTCAATGTTGACACAAATGCCTTGTATTTAGGAGACAACTTTTCATAAGACACAAAATTGTTAATGAGATATTGAGTGTACTGTCTCTTCCCTTTCCTAAGAGCAATGGGCTGATCAAGATCATCAAGTACAATAAAGTTTTCTGAGCTTATAGGAGCATTACCTTCATCTATTGTGGGTCTTGAACTCAAGTTTGTCTCTTGAGCAGGTTTTGATGTAGTACGGTCCTCTAACTCCTTTTGAGTTTTTCGCTTAGAGTAAACAATTACCTCTTTATTTTTGTCTTGTGTAGCATCTTGAATGGGTAGACACGAAAGACTTTTGGATGTTGGATGACTCTTGAATGTTGGAATGGGTAGACACGGAGGACAAGTAGAATTGGTATTTGTTTGTTGTGACTCGAGTGAATGAAAAGTGTCTTAAAAATAATATTCCTCATAACTCTCCTCTTAAATGGTCTTTTTGGAGTGAAATGGCTGGTGCTCAAAGAAGGTAATATCCATGGTGGTATAAAAATGCTTTGTTTGTAGGCAATAGCACTTATATCCACTTTGATTTGGAGCGTATCCTAGAAACACACATTTGAGGGACTTTAGAATCTAACTTACTATGATGTTGCTGATTTATATGAACAAATGCTGTGCAACCAAATACTTTGAGTGAGATATGTGAGGCAAAACGAATATGTGGGTAGGTACGAAGTAGACTCTAAAATGGTGTTTGGAAATCTAGACACGGGAAGGCATACGATTGATGAGATATGTGGCTGTCAACACTGCTTCTCCCCAAAAATGTTTAGGAACATAGGTGGCTAACATAAGAGAACGAGTAACTTCCAAAAGATGCTTATTTTTCCTCTCTGCTACTTCATTTTGTTGTGGAGTGTCTACACAAGAGCTAATATGTATGATACCATGGCTATTTAGATATGACCCAAGCGATGAGTGGAAGTATTCTCTCCCATTATCCGTTTTGAAAACTTGGATTTTTGTGCTGAATTGGGTTTGGATCATTAGGTTGAAGGTTTGAAAAATTTGGCCAATATCTGATTTTTCTTTCATTAGAAAAAGCCAAGTGAGTCTTGTATGATCATCAATGAAAGTAACAAACCACCTAGAACCAAAACGTTATTGACACGAGAAGGTCCCCAAATATCGCTATGAATCATGTGAAATGGATGAGAAGACTTATAAGGTTGCAAAGGGTACGAACTGCAAGTCTGTTTGGATAATTGACACACCTCACATTGAAGTTTTATCGAATCTTTATTGAACAAAGAAGGTAACAACCTATTTAAGTACGAGAAATTTGGATGACCTAATCTATAGTGCCACAATCTTATGTCACTCTCTTCTTTAGCATGAGATGCTACACATGACATCTTCTTGTTTTTCCATTCTGAGGCATTAACTCGTAGAAGGTAGAGGCCAACATCCATCTCAGCACTGCCAATCGCCATCCCTGAGTTCAAAACCTGAAATTTACATGAGTGCGGGAAAAATTTAGTAATGCAGCCTAAATCTTTGGTTAACTTGCTGATGGAGAGAAGATTATAGCTGAGTTTGAGAATAAATAATACTGAATTCAGTGTTATATCTTTTGAAATAACCATTGATCCAACACCAGCCACCTTTGAGCAAGAACTACTAGCAATTCGAACACTAGTGCCATTTTGACATGGCTTGTACTCGTTGAACATTGTGATATCTTTGGTTATGTGGTTGGATGCTCCTAAGTCTACAACCTAAGAGGTGATTTTCTTCTGTTTGGCACTAAAGGCATTTAGAGAATTACCTCGTTGAGCTATCGTTGCTGTACTAACCCTTTCTAGATGGGTTGCCTTCTAAACTTATTCTTGTAGCAGCTTTTTTAACATCTTCAGCAGCTTTTTGTTGAAAGGACTTGAATCTACCGAAGCGATTGTTTTGGTTTGGACTACGTTGCTTTTGCTCTCTCAATTTTGAGTAGGATATAAGGCTGATGGCTTCCAATAGCCAACCATGAATTTTCCAACATGTGTCTTTTGTGTGACCTGTCCGTTTGCAATGATCACACCATGGATGACCACTCCTTCGCTGGTTGTTGTTGTTTGATTGAGTGTCTCGACTATAGGATGGTTGAGATCCTTGAGCTATTAGAGCAGACTTTGCTGGATTGGTTTAGTTGTTTGAAGAACCAAGCATCACCTTTCGCTAAGTCTCTTCTTTCTTGACCTTAGCAAAAACTTCTCGTACACTAGGTAGGGGCTTTATGCTCAGAATTCGTCCACGTACCTCATTAAGCTCTTGATTCAAGCCTAACAAAAATTTGTAGATGCGTTCTCAATCTTGAATCCCCTTGTACCGCTTGCTATCTTCAGGACAACTCCACATCATATCTTCCAGCATGTCAAGTTGCTGCTAATGACGTATGAGTTGGTTAAAATAATCAGTGACAGAAAATTCCCCTTGCCTTAGGTCATGGAGAATGCCCTTGATCTCAAAGATGGTCGAGGTGTTATCTTTGTTTGATTAAGTTTCATGAACAGCATCCCAGATCTCCTTTGCTGTCTTGTAGTACATGAAATTCTCCCCTGTTTCATTCGTCATTGAATTCAACAGCTAGCACATCACCATGTTATTTTCCACCTTCCATGTTCGATAATTTGGGCTCTTCTCCTCAGGTTGTACAGCAGCTCCAGTTAGGTAATCTTATTTACCTTTTCCACAAACGAAAATCATGATATAATGGGACCATTGACTGAAGTTGTGACAGTTAAGTTTATGATCGGTGATGAGAAGAGTTCCACCTTTGGATACATTGATAGGTTGGGCAATGTGAGGAGACTTATGAGCTCTAGGGTCTAAGGTTTCACTCTCAACCTTGCTTGCCATGGTAGCTCTAGGGTATTTTGTCATGGTGGAAACACTCAGATATATGGTAGGAAAGAATGGTCCAGATCAAGCTTTGATACCATGAAGAAATTTAGAAGAAATTACTCTGAATTTTTATTCTCCTTAGAATATATAATTACATGAGGCATCTAGCCTTTTTTTTAGCTGCTGGTTGTAAAAAAAAGGGAACCCTAAAACGTAGGAAACAAATTCCTAAAAGCTAACAAACACAATTTGGAAAATCTACAAATTCCTAAAAGCTAACAAATAAAATCTGGAAAATCTGGAAAATCTGATTATGATTTTCAACAAGAAATCTTCTCCTCCTTTAAGATCTTCAACATGCAACCATAAAAATCAAGATGCGATAAATTCATTAGAAAATTATACTTTAATTAGCTCTTAGTGTATGACAAGGAGTATTTTTCATACTTTGATTAGCTCATATGCTATCTTAGGCGTGATATCAATAGATGTTTTATAGTGTTGATTAGCTTTGTCAAATACTCCTTGTAACTCATACTCTTTAGCACAATCGATGTGTTTCTTCTTGGCACTATGTAAGCAAGGTATGTAAGCAAGGTAGTCATTGCATGATCAACTCTTTATTATCTAGGATTTGCTCAAAACCAATAAGATAAATAGACAAGTGAAACACACAAAATATTTGAAAAAACAATTGAACATTGTGGATTTTAGGTTAAAGGTAAGTTCTTCATGTTTAAATATCAAGTTGCACAATCGCAGCACAAAATACCTTAGCTCTTGGGCTCCCAGGTCTAGTGACACGCAGGCTATGGATTTATGCCCTATGTACTTTGTTAATGCGATTAATGTTCGTGATAAAATATTACGCTAACTTTTGAACAAGATCGGGAACTTGTGAACTGTTACAACAAAAGTACTGTTCGGTTGTATCGAGACAATAATTCTTCCCGAAATTGTCTCCATAACTTTGCAAGACAAACCAATGATAGAATATTTATAGTGTCAATGTGGTTTGTAGGGAGATTTAATAATGTTAATCGACTAAATCGAAATGGGCCTATGGATGATTGATTTCTCTTTGGTTTGGTTGCAAGTAAATGTGTATGTGATCCTCCATGTGTACTGAACAGGGAGAATCTTTTGTAATTGAGATTGATGATGATCCTCTAAACGAGATCTATTAATGGGTTTGGATGTTCTTGGAGGTGTGCAGGACTTCACTTGGCAATTCAATTTTGTAAATTTGTCTTAGCACGTATAACATTATCTCAATGCCTCAGGTTTAGTTCCTATCTTTTCTTATGATTTATGTTTTATTGGAGTAGATAGTTATTTTCCGCTTGATCTGTGCCATGCACAACATGCAACTTTCCTAACAGCGTGATCCATATATATATATATTTCTTCAGCAAGAATAATGACTATAGGTGTTCGGCCCATGAACAACATCAATTTATTGCAAATCTTTGGAAGCCTTGTTCAACTCTGCTCAACAACCTTTGAGTTCAAGTAACCTGAGCACTCAATGTAAGATCTACTGCTTGTGGTCCCAAAAAGAAAAGTCAAAAGAAAAAAAGGGAGAATAGTGGAGCTTCGGTCACTTTTAAGGAGGGGGGAGAGAGAGAGAGAGAGAGAGAGAGAGAGCCCACTCAAGGAAAAGAAAGAAAAAAGAGAGAAGAAAGAAAAAAGAGAAATGAGAAAGAAGAAAATGAAAAAAGGGAAAATTTTGGTGCGCTCAAAGGAAAAGGGGAAAATTTTGGCGCACTCACGATCTAGATGACTCATCAAGCCAACTCAACTTTGTTTTACAATGCCGATAAGTGATTGAAGCTGCTAATCGTCTATTGGAATGAATTGTCGCAATTAGGGCTTGAAATTTAGAATTCATGGAGATCTGTGCGGCAAAATTATATTTTTGAGTCAATGAGTTCTGCATTTTTGTAGAAATGTTAATTTAGCATGTTATGAATCTATAATATTTTGCAGATCTTGATTTGAACTTACGGTTTGCCCAAAACGGAATTTTAAATTTTGACGGGCGTTCTAGAAATAGTACCTTACAATAAATTTGAGCCTGAATTTTAGCCAATTTTGGTGAGGTTTTGGGGCGGCTAAGTGGGGGTTGTTGTAGTGCATCAAGAGAACTGTCTAAGGACTATAACATGGCTCAAAACGGAATTTTGTGAAGGAAGTTATGGCACGATGAAGTTTAGCGTGTGGGTTGTGCCTAACGGACAACAATAAGTTGCTGCTAAAGGCAAGCTTTTTGTTGGCTTGTAAGTATCGTTTTATCAACAAATAGGTGTAGTATAATCGAGCCATTCATTAGAATATCTTTTTATGCAATCTTTTGATATTGTTTTTTGATTAATTGTTAATAATTCAAGTGCGTCGGCCTGAGTAAGCAATGATGAGTGACACTATATCTTCTTTGTATTTTACACTCATGTTTTGAAAAATATTATGGATTATATATGCTATGAGTTGATAAATAGCATTTTTTTTTTTTTACGTAAAATAGGATTGAGTTTTTACTGCCATCTTGTTATTTGAAAGAGAGAAGTATCCTTTGATTTTGGTTTGAATGATTGCTTGGAAATGGTTTGTGGAAACATTTTATGAGAGAATATTGAAACATTGTGGTTTTTGAAGAACGCATTGATATTCATATGTCAAATGCCTAAGTTGTGAGATAATTCTCATTCGATAGGTGGATTACTGAATATTTGTGATTGATGGTTAATGCTCAATGTTTCTATGAACCTTGATGGGTGTGTGGATATGTGCATACTAGTTTAAAATATCCTTGTGACTTAAGCCACCGATTGATAAACGTGGAGATCTAATCAAGGGGGAATTTTGGTTGTCTTGTTACGGGTGTTATGCGTGATCATGTATAGACATTTGAGCATGAGTTGGTCAATGGAGTGAACTATTGACATGTTATTCGAGCTTGGTCGATGGAATGGACCATCGACGTTTGGTTTGATGAAATTAATCAATAGACCATTGATATGTATTTTATGAGATTGATCAATGGACTGGACTATTGGTGTTTTTGGTATTTCTCTTATGAATATATATTATGTTAAAGTGAGTCATGGTTGTGTTTTAAATGTGCATTGTGATTTCTCGATCCGCTTAGAAGAAATATATTACTCAATGAGTCGTGGTAGCCTACTCTTCTCATTTACTTGTTTTTCAGGTTTTTAAGTGAGTCGCAAGTAGGCTTGAGCTTAGCATCCATTATCGGAGAGGACATTTTGTGGTGGAAACTCTTTGGTATAAGTTGTATATGATTGATAAATTTGTGAGTTAGTTTTTTATGGATGTATATATATTGGTTTGATGGTTTATAGAAAACTCTGACATTGTAATCAAATGTCCTTTTTGTGTGATATATGTTGATTTTAGGCTGAATTTTAGTTATATTGAGACTATGTCATTTGGTGAAAGGACGGCCATGTCATACCCTTATTCTTTTGAATTGGGGTGTGACCAATTGACTGTTATTATTACAGTATATTAAAGATCGTCATATAATCATTTTTTTTTTCCGGCTAATAGATTGGCCATCATTACTTTTGGGCCATTAAAAGTGATAATTACCTCCATTTTAATTAGGGAAAAACCACAAAAAACCCCAAACTTTGCTCAAAAAGTGACAAATTTACCTCAATTTTTTTTTTTTTTGGTGACATGAAAAATCCCAAATTTTACCAACCATGACACATTTATCCCAAACTTTTTTTTTATGACATTAAAAATCATGAACTTCTTCTATGTAACACATTTACTATAAACTATAGGGCATCTTGGTCTTTTACTTTTAATTTTTTTTTTTTTTCTCTTCCCTCCGTTAACCATGGTATAGGGCTACCCTCACTGGCGTCGGGCGAGGGTTGCCCTCACCTAGGCTGGCTAGGGTCATCCTTGCTGGCGTTGGGTGAGAGTCACCCTCACCTAGGCTAGCTAGGGCCACCCTCGCTAGCGTTGGGCGTTAGCGGCCCTCGACTGGGTCGAGCAAGGGCCGTCCTCGCTTGATGTAGGTGAGGGCGACCCTTGCCTGACATCGGCGAGGGCAGTCCTCACTGGACTCCGGCTTCCCTCGAAGAGGGAATAAGAAGAAAAAATGAAAAAGAAAAATGAAAAACAGAAAAAAAATAAGACGAAAATGCTATTAGTGGGGTAAATGTATCACAGTTTGCAAAGTTTGGGGTTTTTCATGTTAAAAAAAAAATTTGAGATGAATTTATCACTTTGAGTAAAGTTTGAGATTTTTTTGGTCTTTTCTCTTAATCATCAGCACCCCCTAAATGATGACGACGAAAAAAAAGTCGCATTTAAATACGTAATAAAGATGTAATATGTCACTTCATCTTTCATAAAATCCAACTCCGAGAAAGAGAGAAAAAAAGAGATTTTGGTATCCGAAAAGCACCTCAGAATATTGGTGAAACTACGGAAAACAAAGACTTAAGCTCTAAGGAGAGAGGACAAACAAAAATGGAAGAATGAGTCAACTTCTCGCTTAGAAGACTGATTTTGAGTTCACTGCCGACCGCATTGCTCAGCCCCTCATCTCCTGGACTTTTCCTATTTCCCAACTCCCCTACGCAGCCTTCAATCCTCTAATCAGGCCGCCTCGTGATCAGCCTTTTGTAGCACTCCCAGTTTCTCGGTTCCTTTCATAATTCCAAGTCCCCCTTTTCCTTGTTTTTCTTGGAGGAGATCTCAGTTTCTGTAGTTGACTCTTGATGTCTGCACGGTGACTGAGCTTGGTTTGGTCCTTCTGGAGGAGTTGAAGTGAAAACATTATCATCTTTCCTATGCGTATCAGCTGAAACTGAGGTAAGCTCGCAAAAAGAAGAGCAAAAAAGAGAAGGGGGTTTAGCTAATCTGTGAGTAGTCTGTGAGTCCTGCTCTATCTTTTTCTGGCAAATCCATTTACAGTTATAACTCAAGCACTGTGGTTGATTAGCAAAATTTGAAAAAGCGTTTGGTTTTGGAGTTTTGTCGGCATTCCCCATTTCTCACATTTTTGAATCCACACAGTGGTTGGGAAATTTAGCAAGAATACGGAAGTAGACTCTTCATCAGCGGAAGACAGGGATCCTAGATAACAGTCTGACCTGACCTCTTATGATGCTGCCTGTAGAGTCGCCCTGAGCTTGCAAGATTTGGACAAGACCTTACCCGACCGAGCTGATAGAGCAATTAGGACACTGGCACTTGGTGCCGAGGCTCAGTCCCTAACGTTCAACTCTCTAGGAGAGATGGCCACTGGCCGTCTTGAGATGGACCATGAAGTAGCTAAGATCATTCTTGAATCCGTATGGAATGACGAAGAGCTGATCCATTCAGTGGATTATTACTTCAATCATTGCCTACAGAATTTAGATTTCTACACTTCCCTGAAGAATTGCCTGAGGCGGGCCGAAGATAGCCAGGGGAGGAGTATTCGACTTGCACTTGTGCACTTTGAGGAAGAGAGAGGAGAGAATGTGGGAGGGAAGAGGTATGTCAGGACATTGCAGGAGCTCCAGAAATTCAGAGAAGCGGGCGACCCATTCATGGAAGAGTTCTTGAAGCTCTTTCACTCGGTGTATAAGCAGCAGGGAGAGATGTCGCAGAAGTTGGAGGCCTGTAAGGAGAAGCTTGACAAGAAAGTGAAATCTGCCCAAACTTGGAGATGGGTGACCAATGCCATATCCGTGATTGTCTTTGTGTCCGCTTTGATCTTGTCAGCTGTTGCTGTTGCGAAAGCTCGGCTACCTGTTGTGATTGCTATAACTGCTGCTCTGCCAACTTCAATAGGGACAGTTGGCAAGTGGTGCGATTCTTGGTGGAAAAACTACCGAAGGGAACTAAAAGGGAAAAAGTTGTTGATAGACCTAATGAATAAGGGAACTAAGATCTCGATTGAGGACTTGAAGACGATTTGGCCGCTTGTGGATAAGCTGAAAATTGAGATTGAGTCGAGCATGCAAAAGGAACAGGGAGAAGCAGTGAAGCTTGGAATGTTGGAGATCAAGAGAAGGGCGGAAGTTTTCATGAAAATGATCGAGGATCTCAGTACACAAGCTGAGAGAGTAGCCACGAGATACAGAGGGCGAGGACAGTGATATTGAAGAGGATAATTGGACAACCCAGTCGGTAGTTCTTTTCTTATGCTTAGACAGTTAAAGGTTAATGCAATTCACTGGCTTAGATAAACTTTATGTTGCAAAGATCATCTCTCTTTTCTCCTTTTGGTTGAGTTGATCTGGCTAATGTGGCTTCAACCAATTCATGCAAATATAGTGATTATAGAGATTATGAAGGAGTTCTACATTGGTGTGCTTCAAAATGCAGATGCCTGTCTCTGAGAGAACTTTTACCTGTTTGGCTTTATCCTGTTAATCTAGCTAATGCGATTGCTGATTTGTTTGCTTGATTCGCTGAAAGAGAGAATTGATTCAAGCATTACACTAATGAGGTTTTCCAATTCCTTCTAAATATGACATATTAACAAAATGCTGTCATTCGCCAGTAATAATATATGGAGGGAAACCATAAACTTCGGAGTCTCATACCACATTCTGCTGGTGAAGTGTCAAGTAATTGGGGTTGCTGAGATGCATATCTTGGCAGTTAATTCATTGTTTAAAACCATCTAGATAGCAAAACTAGCATATTCTACAATGGCACGATAAGTTGTACGGCCATTGTAAAATCTCTTCAAGTTTAACTATGAAGTCGCACAACCGCTGCACAAAATACGTTATCCTTATTTTGCTCTCATTGGTCATGTCATTTGCCAGTGTATTTTGATGGAGGAAAATAAAGTGATCTGAGAGTCTGCATAGCCTGAAAGGTACTTGAGTGTCATCTCTCAATGAAGAAACGCTATTGTAATCGTTTAGATTCTTCAGTGAAAGTATTAACTGCAAAAAGACGTCAGAAATGCATGGACTGATTGTTCCTCTCGTCATCTGCTAAACCATGCATTCCATGAACTACAAAGTTGCGGGGACTGAATAAAGTCAGTTGCACCTGCTATATTCATTCAGAATTTCCTACAATTTCATGGATTAAAATGGAAAGAATTCCAGATGCACCATAAAGTTCGGTAACAAAATAGTAATGTCATTCTAAGCTCAGCAGCATCACTCACGAAACACTGCTGGAGTGCGATACATTAGTAACACTCGAAAGACCTAGAATTTCTTCCTCTGGGCGTCACATTGAACAAGATCCGCAGCAGCTGTTAACAATCAGACACGCTAGAGAGCAGGTGCCGAGAGAGGTCGGAGCTGGGTTGCGGCGCAAGCGAGAGGAGAGAACAGAGACCAAGCATACCAGATAAAACCATGTTCACGACATCTCAGCTCAGACAAACGACGGTGGCTTAATCATCCAACCGAGAACCCAATCATTGCAGCAAGAACGACAAGCAAGACGGAAAAATCCAAGAGAAAAGGCAAACAGAGAAGCTCCCCGCTGCAGGGGATTGAACCAGGGTCTCCCGCGTGACGGGCGAGGGGGGTAAAGGGTGAAGCGGGCTCGAGGGCGTCGGCAGGGGTTCGTCGGTGGGGACTCAGGCGCGGTCGAGATGCCGGGGAGGGAGGCTGGCTGGCTGGCTGGCTGGCTCTCTGATTTCACTCTCCGTCCCTCTCTCACTCTCTCGGCCTCCTTTCAATGGCCTCCGGCAGGCAGCCGCGCATGGCCTCCGCCACCGCCAGCCTGCCGCGGTCGGCCGGATGCCGAGCATCGAACCCCGCTGGACGCTCTGCTCTGCTCTGCATCCTGCCCCTCTGTCTCGAACAAGCGTCGCTGCTCTTGCAGCGAGCGTGGAGGAGAGGGAGGAAGGGGAAGAGAAAGGAAAAGGGCCGGGCCGCGCCCATGCGAAAAGAAAGGAAGGGAAATAAAGAAAGGCAAGAAGGGGCCGGATCGGCTCGGCCCCGCAATTTTTTTTTTTAAATAAAAATTATAATTAGTTTTTAAAATTAATAAAAATAAAAATTATAATAATATTTTTATTATTATTTAATACATGTATTGTTGCACGATCTAACTCGTCTATCTTGTCAAACTCATTTATGGCACATAAACCTATGTTTGCTAGTATCTGGATGAGTTTTTATTTTATTTTGTTTTATTTTATTTTATTTTATTTATCATCAAGTTTAAAATTTCCATTCATTCTTGAAAAAGAAGATGGGAGAAGGAGCAATGGTAGCGGGAACAAAACACGAGAAAGGAAAAATAAGTATGCTTAATTAACTATTAATTGATTTTTTCAAGAATGAATGGAAGTTTCAATTAGTTGAGAAAAAAAATAATATAGAAGATGAAGAAAAGGGATGTGAAAGAAAAAAAAAAGGGTGAAAAGATGACCCATCTTGTTTCCTAACATAAAAGGTTATTCAGTCAATTAATAATAAAAGAGGCATGTGCCTAATTAAAGAGAGGGTCCAAATAGACGTGCCTTTTGTAAATTATTCCATTTCGAATTATTACATTTCATTATCCTTATCGATATAGGCCGCTCTCATAATAGGACTATAGATTGAGGAAAAAAAGAAGAGATGATTTGGTCCATAAATAAAAATAGGAAAGAAAGTTCAAGTTGACGAGAAAGCGTACCACCAAGGAGACACTACAAGTTGAAGAAGAGGAGATCGGGGCTGGGAAGGAAAAAGCCATGACGTAGCATCACTTACAGCCCATCTCTTTGTTCATGAACAATTTCTCGGGAGGCATACCATGTGATTTCGGCAAGTACAGCCATTCTCTGGGCAACGTTAGCTTTTCGAACAACAGGTTCACCAGAGAGCTGCCACCAGATATATGCAGCGGCTTTGCTCTTTGATATCTCGTGGTCGATGGGAATAACTTCACCGAGCCGCTGCCCAACTGCTTAGGAATTGTCCGGGGCTAACGAGAGTCCGTCCGGACAGCAATCGGTTCACTGCAAATGTCATGAGTGCGTTTGGAGTTTATCTGAATCCGGACTTTATAAGCCTCAGGCCCTTAGCAACAACCAATTTGTCGGGAATCTCTCTGCAGAATGGGGAGAGTGCACGAATGTCACGAATTTGCAGATAGATGGTAACAAAATACCCCAGCCGCATCTTGCCGGAGCTTGGAAAATTGTCTCAATTGCGCGATCTGACTCCATATGGCAATGAATCGACCAGGAAAATTCCCGATGATTTGGTAAGTCTAGGGGTGTTGATTAGGCAGAACTTGAGCTACAACCATTGGGCCGGAGATATTCCCACCTCGTTAGGAAACTTATCGAAGTTAGAATATCTTGATTTGTCGGGGAGAAGGCATTGAGCAGTAGCATACTGGATGTCATATCGCCAGAGCTGGAGAACTTGTTCACGCTACAGAATCTACTGGACCTGAGCCACCATTCTTTAGCAGGATCAATTCCTTCCAATTTAGCAAAGCTCATTGAATTGGAAAATCTCAATCTTTTGCTAACAGATTGTGGTACGATCCCAGCTCCTCTCACCAGCATGAGGAGTTGAAGTTCAATAGACTTATCGTACAACGAGCCGATTAGTGCGGTTCGTGGTGGTCGCCTCTCCCAACAAGCAGGGGGAAGTGCTTTAATCGCGAATCGGGGTTTGTGTGGAAATGCGACCAGATCATCTCCTTGTGGGACGAGCGATAAATTGACCAACCATAGGGAAAAGGTTCTTATTGGTGTGACCCTGGGCGTCTGCTGCTTACTACTTCTGTTGACTTCAATTGTGTGATTCTGGCACTTTGGTGGCAAAACAAAGAATTCAATGAAGAGATCAAGAGTCTTGTGAAGTAAGAGAAATCTGAGTTGATCATATGGGGAAGGCAAGGGAAGTTCACATTCAATGACATCGCCAAGACTACCAATGGCTGCAGCAAAAATTACCGCATCAGGAAGGGCTGGTTCGGGAGCCTGGCCAGCGGCCAAATCATCGCCATCAAAAAGCTCAACATACTGGGATCGGGCGATGTCCCCGGGGTCAACCACCAGAGTTTTGAGAACCTGCATAATTTCTTTTGCCTCTACATTTCAGTATATGCTTGTTTCAACTTTGACCGTTGAAGCAACTTGGTGTTTATAATTAGCTATCAGCATACAAAAATAGGTGAAGGACCAATATGCAATGCAAAACAAAAGAAAGAGCAAACAGAAGTCGCTCTCACAATCTGACTTTTTTAGTTTGTATTTTGTAGTTTTTAACGCTCGGAAGATTAATAGAAGGGCATTTTTTAGAAGCCAGCCAATAGCAGTGTCTAAAAGTGGGAATTTTTGAGATATACACAAGTAATGTGTATCTGCATATCATATGAAATGTTACAAAAATTCTGCCTATTAAAAGAAGAAATGAAAACGAATGAAAAGGGAGAGAAAGTTGGAACGAAGAAGTCCTCACCGGATGAAGCAGCCTATCAAGTCCCAATCGCTCTAACGCTTTGAATCAACTTGAACTCAGGTCATTCATATTGCAACAAAACAGAATGACATAGACTTCAATCCTTCATGCATCTGTTTACCTTGTTCTTGTGAAATTTTGCACGAAAATTTCCACGACAGATGGTGTAGCAACTACACAAGACAGCTTTCTCATCGTCTACAAAGATCAAGCTTTGGATCACTGCAAAACTAGAACCGTGGAATGCTATCGCCGTTCCATCTAAAATGACTGGGGAAGACGAAGATGAATTGTTCAGAGGTCATCATCATAACTGGAAGACAAACCTTGTGTATATTCTTTCCCTGCGCCTCTACTTCTCAGGACCATCCCACTAGGTCCGGGTATTAAGTATCGCCTTTCTCTAACTGTTGGAAATTAAGAGATCGTGCCGACATGACTTTGATGTAGAGGTGTTAAAATGGGTCATAAACCCATCTATGACCCATTTAAATCTTAAATGGGTCATAAATGGGTCCATTGTTGATAACAAAAGATAGTTAAATGGATTTCACAATTAAATGTTTAAGATAGGTGGGTATTAAGTGGGTTTTTAAATGGGTTGGGTTGAAAACTCATCTTTAACAAAAACATTATAATCCCTCTCTTCTCTCTTTAACTTTATAAAAATCGAAATTATAATTTTTTTTTTTTTTTCTCTTTTCTTTTTGTTCCTTTTTTTTATCTTTCTTCTTTTTTTTTTTTCTCCTTCCTCCTTCCGGTTGCCGGCACGCCGACGGCCGGCGACCAGCCAGGCGAGCCTCGAGCTTGCCGGCGTCGGGCGAGCTCAAGCTCGCCGGATCTAGCGAGGCGGAGGCCTCGCCGACGCTCGGCAAGGCTCGAGCCTCGCCGATCTGGCGAGACTCGAGCCCGCCGGCTTCGGGCGAGGCTCGAGCCTCGCCGATCCGGGCGAGCCTCGAGCTCGCCGGCGTCGGGCAAGGCTCGAGCCTCGCCGGCGTCCGGCGAGGGGTGAGCTCGAGGCGGAGGCCTCGCCGACGCCCGGCGAGACTCGAGACTCGCCGATCCGTGAGACTCGAGCCCGCCGGGCGTCGGCGAGGGCGAGCTCGAGCTCACCCGACACCGGCGAGCCTCGAGCTCGCCGAATGGCTAGGCGGAGGCCTCGCGGCGTCGGCGAGCTCAAGGCTCGCTAGATCTGGCAAGACTCGAGCTCGTTGGCGTCGGGTGAGGCTCGAGCCTCGCCGATCCGGCAAGCCTCGAGCTCGTTGGCGTCGGGCAAGCTCGGGCTCGCTAGTCCGGCGAGCCTCGAGCTCGCCGACGCCGTGAGCTCGAGGCTCGCCTTGTGGCCGCCGCCGGCCGTCGTCGTGGCCGGAGGGCCAAAAAGAAGAAGAAGAAGGAGTAGAAAAAGAGAAAAATAAAAAAGAAAAAAGAAAAGAGAAAAAGAAAATTATATTTTAAAAATATTTTTAAAAAATAATTAAATTTTGATATTTTTTAAATAATTATTTTAAAATTTATAAAAATTGTCCATTAAATTTATATTGTATAAAACTATTTTAGCAATACGATTTAAAAAAAATAATATATATATATATATATATATATATATATATATATATATAAAGCTTGGAAATATTTTAATAATATAATCTTTAAAAAAAAAACATAGGAATAAGTTTTTCTAAATTTGTTAAATATGAAAATATTTTATTAATATGAGTTGGGTTGGGTCGGGTATGAGTTGGGTATGGGTCGGGTCGGGTTTGGGTCGAAAAATTTACATTAAGATAAATAGATCATAAATGGATTAATTGATCAATTTGGGTCGGATCATTAATGACCCGACCCAAACCCGACCCGACCCACCCATTTAATAGCTCTACTTTGATGTCAACGATATTTTTTTGTTTGTATGTGTAAACGTATGTGTATGGTACAGTTGATGTAGGGGAATGGACAAGGATGAATACATTGAGGAATACAGACGAGATTTATGAGACAAGAATATTGTTTATTTAGTTGGTAGAAATGTGGCGTTACATAATTGCAGGATGGGATGTTCACGTGGGTGGAGTTTATCCGATGCTTCCGCCATCTTACACAAACTAGTTCTTGCTTTACTAGTATAGAGATAGCCACCGTATTCTTCAAGGAAAGATCTCTGCTTTTGTCAGAGAGATTTTTGCTTTACGACTGTCCACGGCCATTCATCCAAACAGGTCTAACGTGGACATTTTCAGACCATCCGAAACCTTAATTTAGGAGTTTCTAGATTACAATAGAAGAAACTAGCTAGTTCTAGAAAAAAGCATCTCATTTTTCAACACTGACCAATACTCTTCTCCGTTAGCTTCTTGTAAAATCTTCCTCGCTGGGGCATTGCACGGGTTGACCTAACACTCTGACATCCTCCAAAAAGACACTTGATGTAATCCTTAGCCAGCAGAAACAGCTCCTCTCCAGATACTATATAGATGTACTGCATTTATTGGTCAAATGAGGTTGTCGACAATTATGTGGTAAGAAATAACTTCAAACGGAAGAAAAGCATTGAACGTGAGAAGCATAAGTTTTACCCTATAGAAAATATCTTTTTACTTGAACAATAAAGAATATTAATCAAAATGTCATAAATGGTCCATGAACTTTTATCTAATGCTCAATTTTATCCCTGAACTTTCGATTTGCTCAAATTTATCCCTAAACTTTCATCTAATATTCAATTTCATTCTCGAGTTTTTGATTTGCTCAATTTGATCCCCTAACTTTCATCTAATATTCCATCAAGTCCCTAATTATTTGAAAATTAACCAATTTCCCTTTTTTATAATACCAAACTATTTTTTTTATAAATAAAAAAAAATAACAAATTGTGGTTTTTTTTTGGTTGAAAAAATATCACATTTACACAAAGTAATAAATGTCAATATTTCTTTCCTTTCTCCATATTAAAAAAAAATGGAAAAAGGGATGGTAATAATAAACAAACATGAATTTTATATTTTGATTTCTTTTTGTATATGCAAATTACTCGAATAATGTACAAATGCCCATCAATCGATTTTTTTAATGGACTTCACCGAAAAGGGAAAAATCGATTGATGGGCTTTTGTACATTATTCAAGTAATTTGCATATACAAAAAAGAAATCAAAATGCAAGATTCACTTTTGTTTATTATTACCGTCCTTTTTTCCATTTGTTTTTAATATGGAGAAATGAAAGAAATATTGACCTTTATTACTTTGCATAAATGTGGTATTTTTTCAACAAAAAAAAAAAACCTAGTTTGATATTTTTTATTTATAAAAAAATAGTTTGGTATAAAAAAAAAGGAAATTGGTCAATTTTCAAATAGTTAGGGACTAGATGGAACATTAGATTCAAGGATTAAATTGAGTAAATCGAAAGGTCATGGATGGAATTGAATATTAGATGAAAGTTCAAGAACCAAATTGAGCAAATTGAAAGCTCATGGGTGAAATTGAACATTAGATGAAAGTTTAGGGACCATTTGTGACATTTTCCTTTATGCTTTTTCTAGAGTTCCCTTTTCAAAGGGTGAGAGCTGAGCATGGCCTGGGTAAGTCTATTCCGGGGCAATAACCAAGAACCAACCCTTGGTAACCTCAGCCAAATCTAATCCCCGACCCATTCCTTTTCCCCAGCTCTAAGCTTTTCCGTTGTCCGGATATTCGAGTGGGATTCGTTAGCATCAACTTCCCTTTAGCATCACCGCAATGAGTTCCATTCGTACTAGAGTTTCGTCTCCCTGATTACAACATCATCAAGAAGACAAAAGTTTGAATGTTTATCAAGAAATTTGATACGAAAAAGTTTGAATATAGAAGAAAGAAAGATTATAAGTCACAAGACAAATGCTCCCGTTGAGAGTCGGACTTAAAACTTTGGGTTGCTAAATGAGTGCTCGTTTCCCATTTGTATCGAGAAAACGAAACATAATATATTGTATTGTATGTATATGTTGGCTCTATGATGTGTTAAGTGACAAATTTTTTGGCTCGAATCTTTTTATTAATAAAAAATTTGTGACAAATTTTTGAGAGTTGAACTCAAGACCTCCTATTTACTAAATGGGTGCTGGCTTTTCTTCAACGAATTACATGTATATGTTTTTTTTTTTTTTTGGTGGTCAAAAGGTGGGATTTTTATTTATATCATAAAAGGCCCGATTCCGGGCATCTATACATAATAAATCCCAAAGTTTCTTTCGGTGATGGGAAGCAACCGCATTTGCAATCGTGGGACAGTGGGCCAGCTCCACGTGCGACATCTTCGAAGCAAAAACGCTCCACGTGCAGTTGACTCCGCTTGTTGTTCAGAGATTAAGTTGTCGACCACGAGCTGAGCGTCTATTTCCACCATAACTTCGAGAAAATTTAGGGCTTCAAGGACGCCTAGGGTTTCAACCTGAAGAATTGATTCTGCCCAGACCGTCTTGGTAAATCCGTCTAAGAAGGCGCCGGAGGAGTCTCGGACGACGTAGGCCACTGCTCCCTCCGGCGAGTCTTTCCCCAGCGACCCATCAACGTTCAGCTTAAGGCAGCCGGTCTTCGGAGCTCGCCAGGTAGGTGGAGTCGTCTGTTTCGCTTCTGTTTTGGCTGGATCTTCCCCAACTCCCCATTTTCGGTAGCTAATTTGCTGAGATCTTGCTAGATCTACAACTCTGCAGACCTCTGGGGTTGTTCCTCGGAAGATAAAGTTGTTGCGCTCCTTCCAAACCTGCCACAGGAGATAGCCGATGGTTTCCAAAGAGGGTAGGTGTGACTTCCAACCATTCATCCAGTCTTGTAACTTCATGTTCATCAATTCGTAGGTCGTGTCCTGACAACTCCACACTCCAGCAACCCAGGGACAGAGGAGGAGGGTGTGCTCGGCCGTTTCTACCTTGGATTGACAGAGAGTACACATCGGATCTGGTAGGATCTTTTGTTTCCAAAGATTTTCCTTGGTTGGTAGGGCATTTTGACAAGCCTGCCATACAAATAACTTTACTTTGGGTTTGTTTTCATGCGCCAAATTGCATTCCATAAAGCTGTAGGGGTTTGATGTGAAGAGGAATGGTGCTCTTTTGCTCTGTTTTCTGTGGTTGTGTCTCGTAGCAAGTTGTATCCATTCTTGACTGTGAATGAACCATGTTTTGTGCCGGTCCATAATAATTCATCTCTGAAGAATGGGCCGTTGATTGGTATTGCAAGGATCTCCTGTGTTAGCTGCTCATCAAAAAGATTTCTTAGCAATGTTTCATTCCAGCTCTGAGTGCCCGGTAATATTAGCTCTGAAACTTTTTGCGGATCATCCTTATTTGCTGGTCCTCCTATGTAGCCACGTTTCAGCCATCTATCTATTCTTATTTTAGCAGATTCTCCAGATCCGATTGACCATCTGATTGATTCCGCGATGGCTTCTCTTCCAATAAGTAAGCTTTTCCAACCCCATGAAGGATTACAACCGGTTTCAGCGTGCCAGAGGTCTGTTCGATTGAAATACAATCCTTTCAATAGTTTACTCCATAGAGCATTTGGGTTTTTGACCATCCGCCAGGCTTGCTTTCCTAATAAGGCTTTATTCACAGTGATCAAATCTTTGAAACCCATTCCCCCTCTATCTTTTCTCATCTTCATAATTTCCCAGTGTTTCCAATGCAAACCAGCCCTTGAGTCACTGTTTTTCCACCATAAATTTGCTATTTTTTTTCTCTATAGCTTTACATATTGAAACTGGAATTTTAAAATCTGATATAGCATATTATGGTATCGCCTGCACTACTGATTTCAAGAGAGTTTCTTTGCCAGCTTTTGATATGAGTTGCTCCTTCCATCCCTCTAACTTTATGTTGATCCAGTTCAAAATCCACCCAAAAACTTGCCTCTTAGATGCCCCCCAATTAGATGGAAGACCCAAGTACCTTCCTAATCTTTCTAGCTCTGGTACCCTAAGTTCACTCTTCATATTGTCTTTCAATAAAGCTGGACAGTCTTTACTAAAGAAGATCCCTGATTTGTTTAAGTTCACAGCTTGTCCTGAGGCATAACAGTATTAGTTAATGACAGCTGCAACGTGTTGGCATTCCTGAATAGATCGATTGAGTGCATTCTTCATCAACATGGATAAACTGTTTGCTACCAAGATAAATAGATCTTTTAAACATTCATTCATATGATTTCCAACTAATGTAGGCTATTGATCTAGTATTGGAATGTAGTTGCGTGGGCCTTCCGAGGTGTATAGCTCCTTGAAAAAAGACAAAATGAGGTGCTGAATTTGCTGTTTTCCCCTGATCCACTGATTTTCTGCATTTTTCAGCATATGGATTCTGTTCTTTTGTCTCCTTTGGATTGTGGTTGCATGGAAGTATTTCGTATTTTTGTCTCCCCAAAAAAAATTTGGCTGTTTGTAATGGATTGGAGCTCCTTCTTTAAGGCTATAATGTTATGAAGAAGTTTGAATTTACAAATTCTTCTGAAGAAAATTTATTTGAGAGTTGAACTCAAGACCTCCATAATGCCTTTACTAAATGGGTGCTCGTTTGCTCTCCTGTATCCCCATTTGTACCAAGGAAAATGAATTATCTTCATGTATATGTTGGCTTTATGATGTATTAAGTAACAGATTTTTTTTTCTCCACTTTTACTTCCTTAACCCCTCCTAGGCTCAATTCAATTGGGAGATTTTTTGTTTCTAAAAAAAATTGTTATGAAATATTTTGAATGACAAATTGTCTCGTTGAGATTCGAACTCAACCTCCCCAAGAAAGCCAGAGATCAAATCCAGGTTATACCCATTTGTTATCTTCCTTCCCTTTCAAAATTTACCTTCGCTCTATTTTCTTAAGATTGGGTGCTCGTATAACCATTTGCACTAAGAAAAAACACACACACATATATAGTATGTATATGTTGGCTCTATGTGAATAATTTTTTTGGCTCGGTTGAAGTTTGTTTTATCAAAAAAATTGTTACGAAGTAGATTGGATGTGAAAAAAAAATTACGAGTCATAATACAAAGGATCTCGTTGAGATTCAAAGTCAAGACCTCTCACTTACTCTCGTTGAGATTCAAAGTCAAGACCTCTCGCTTACTAAAGTAAGCGCTATTTAACTGAGCTAAAAAAGCTATTTATGACATTTTTCTAAACGTTTTTATTCATTCAATATCTGTTTGTGCATTTCTCCAAAAACTAAGTCTCGATGGATGGACGTACTTGCATCTTGCCGAATATGTGACATTTCTGTTATTGGAGCTTCTCGAAAAGTCCACGTTTTAGTTCTTGTAACAATTTTTTCGCCCCCATATTCTCGTTTATACTCGTTGATTGTGAGAACCGAATTTATACTGTGCTTTTAAATTACTTGCATGCTAACTTTTTATCTCTAATAGCGGAAACAATCCCATGGAACCCGACCGGTGTTGGAAAAAAGTTAATAATTTAGTGACTTCCCACCCTCAAGAGCATCAAAATTCAAATGATCACTCGCATGCTAATGAGTATCATTTGGGCTTGAGATCCATGTCTTTAGTACTCTTTCTCTATCGTATGATTTAGACTATTGTGATGGCGATTTAGATTACTAAACAGGCGATTGAGAATCATTTAGAGGGCATTTCAATCATCAAGTATGTCGCTTTCTGTGAAGGCTAGTCCTCGCGCATCTTTTAATTTCACCCACTTTGTACATTTTAATCGCACCGCATCAACATGGGTCTCAAGACATTCACCGACAGTTTAAATGAGACCAACGTTTAGGAGTTGATTGTGGTTTTCCTTGCCTTGCAGCTAGCCAAGGATGCATGTGCAAGAGCACGAGCAAGTACTATGCCAAGGACGGGGCCGAGATCACGGAGAAGCAGATCAAGGCCGGCAAAGAGAAGGCCATGGGAATGTTCATGGCCATCGACGCCCATCTCTTGCAAAACCCTGATGCTTTCAATTGAGTTGAGGTTGCATGTTGGCTCAATCTTTCTGTCTCCCATCATGGTTTATGTTTACATTCTCCCATCTCTTTAAGAAAAATTATAATCGTGACTGAACTGTAACTATATTTTGGCGTGAAGTGTTATAATTAGTGTTCAATAATACATGCGACTCCTTCAAAGTGGGTGAGACAACAATGTTTTTTTTTTTGTCAGTCCTACGCTATTTCTATTCTAACACTCACGCTCAGACTTTTGCCCTGCCTCTTGTAGAGCATGAGAGTCGAAACCCACTCCTGAACTTATTCGTCCCCATCTCATCCCCCTGAAAATGTGGTGATTTGAACCCCGGTGAGACAACAATTGAGGCGGTGGAAATTCTGAATGTTGTAATTAAAAATACTTGTCAAACATCTTGTAAAAATCACGGCATAACTTTTTCAAATCACTTTAGCACAATTTGTTCCACCCCAAGATTTCTAGCATAAACACTTTGACGTCACTTTTCATACCACTTGTTGTTGCTGTGATATAACGCGGAAACTAATAAGATTTACATGATTCAGTCCAAGTCTCGTACGTATTCAGGGAAGAGCAAATAATCTCATGGAAAATTACCTCAAGTCTTGAAACACTCATGTCCTCACGGACAAAATGCCTCAATTGGGTGCCAACTTCTCTCTTCTTTCTTCTTTACGCCAAGATGCTGCAGTATTTCACGCCTTTGTCTGTTTTACCTTTTCGCCTTAATTTTATTTCTCACCTCGCTTTCATCTTTGTCGTCTTGATTGCGTCTTAATTATATCTTCCTTAGCTACCGAGAGTTCATCGATACGGGGACATGTTCTTTTCTCTGTTGTCACTCGTTAGCATCTTAGCGAAAAGAACAAGAGAGCACGCATTTCACAACATGAATCAGCAAGCCCCACCCCCCCCAACAAAATTCGAACACTATTTATCAGCATCTCGATCGGATTTGGAAGTGAAGATCCATATATATGGAAATAGGGTGCGGGAGTTAGAGAAAAAGGGGGTTACTGTGGGGGTTTGACTTTTGGGGGATTGCACAAAAAACTCGTCACAGTATATATAACATGAATATTCTCTTCAAGATAAATTATAATTCAAATACCAAATGTGCTATTGGTATTTTTTTCCTAATAAATTCGGTTTTCCTATATCTTCAAATTAAGTTGGATCTTGTACACAGGTTCAAACTTGAGTGCCAAATCGGAGAAAAAACGATCATTTTGGTACCATCGATCAGAAATTCTGGCTAGATCAATTACGTGGCTTTTATATTCAATAAAAAAAAAGTTGCAATGGTTTTGAAACAACGTCGTTTTGCCGTTATATGTGAACATCCTTATAGAAAATGACGCCGTATAGCTCATATGGGGATTGAAATTAGGGTTTCCACCTCTCGACCATCATCGTTCACTCGCCATCACTTGGCCACCATTGTAGTTGCTCAACTAGGTGAGCAAGGAGAGATTGGGATTGTTGCTCAAGCAAGAAGTGGCAAGAAGAATAGGAGGCAAGGGCGCAGGAGGAGGAGGAAGAAGAGGGGTCGAAGGTGCTGTTGGTGCGCTGCTGTTGTTGGTGCCTCTGCTGGTGCGTTGCTAGTGTGCTGTTGGTGCTGCCGCTGGTGCCGTCTGGTGCCACTGCTGGTGTTGGTCTTCAAAGAAGAAGAAGACGACATGTCTTCTCTCTCTCTCTCTCTCTCTCTCTCTCTCTCTCTCTCTCTCTCTCTCTCTCTCTCTCTCTTAATTTGGGGGTTTAGGGTTTTGAAGTTGGGGGAAGATGCTAAACGGCGTCGTTTTGTTATTTGGATGCTAACTGTACTCTCCGACGAGCTACGTCGGCTTTAAAAATTAATAAAAAAGCGACACATCAAATTTTCGGCCAATTTCATCGACGTTAGTACTAAAATGATCGTTTTCAAATTTGTTGGCACTTAAGTGATCCAAAATAAACTTTTGACACCAAAGTGAAAGTTTTGGCACTGATAGTGTACTTACCCCAGTCATGTGCCATAGGATGGCTAGCGTCTACGTCAATCATTTTCAATCAAAATTAGTCGAAATTATTATATTGGCAAATCGTCAAGATGTTTCAAATTAAATCGACTAATTTTAAAAGTTTATAACTCAATAGACATTCGTACAATCAAAACCCATTTTATTTTTTGTAATTATCTACGTTCACTGTCGAATAAATAGGTCCAAAATCACTTTAGAGTTATATTCCACGTGTCAATACCAACCAGCTTTGAAATAAAATTAGAGATCGGAGGAGGAAAATCACATATCCAGACTTTTCCACAATTCTCCTTGAGTTGCGTATTGCAATTCCTTTTTTATCTCGTCCCTTGACTAGACTCCTTCGCCCGCTGCTCACTAGATTATACCCCGCCACGATCAAACACCAAACCTCATTTGCATGCACAGAAATTGGGTGCCTAGGAGGGAGAAGTGGGGAAATGAAAGGGGGTGTAAATGGAAATGAGTTTGGTGTTTGATTCTATTTTGTGTTTGATTCTATTTTTTTGTGAGTAGTGAAGAGAATTATTTTTTTCCGGTTTTCATCACCCAACTCTTGACTCTAAGAGTAGGAGATGAGAATTATTTTCTTTGCACACTAGACAGGTAAGTGAGTGCTTAGGATTTTGTGACTCGAGAGTGCCGCAAATTGGACTGGTTCAAAGTAAATCGGACATGGCCAACCCACGAGCTTCCACATGTTCAAAGTCAGCAATTTGATTCCAGGGCGATGAAACAGATGAAATGAACCATTCATCTATATAATTTATATTAAGTGTGTATCACTTTGAAATTTCGGGGAACTATAATTAATTGTTCAAAAAATTAAAATTATTAGACAAATGCGATGTTTAATTCAAATACTTTAATACAAATACTTGTATACTCATCTTCACTCGTAAACTTGAATTGATCTAAGATTGAAACATGAGAACATATAATAGATGAAGCAAATAGGACCTAAAAATGTTTGAACTTAGAACATCTGCTTTAATAACATATGAAATTTGATGGAATTATATCCAACAATTCTAATAAGTTAAGTTATAAGAGAAACACATGTTTTAACTTACATGCATTAACAATCACCTTTGATCTGACATATAGGAAAGCAACCGTCGAGTGAGTCACGCTCACCAAGGAAAACATATATTATTCCTACATATTACAGATAATATGGAATGATCAATTCAAATCAGTGACTTGGAGGATGTAACGCATCCTCACATTTTGCTTTCGCCGAGTCATCGGTCCTCGATTCACCGGCAACATCCACAGGCGGACTAGCAAAGGTCTTCTTCTCCCTTCTGTTATCTTTCGCGACATCGTCATCATAAATGTACATCTCAACTCCCCACACATAAATGTAAGCGACAAGAAGCCAGAATGTTAGTCGACGGAAAGGATGACCGAGGATGCTGAAAATGAGAGGCTTCTCAAACAATTTAGCAAATGAGATAATGAGGAGGAAAACGAGTCCAAATAAAATATGGTGTTAGCAAGCCACGGGAGTTTGCTAATGGTCAAGGTGACACCAGTTAAGAAAGCGGTGGACATCACCGGGAGTGCAATTTGTAGTGGTAGCGTTGTGCGCTCGAATGCAGTGATCACAACGTTGACATAACTATCTGCGCCCAGATGAGGTTGATGACTGCCGTCATTGAGCAGAACATCGCGATGGTGTTGCAAATCGCGAAAGCCTGGAACATTCGATTGTCCAGCATCGTAGCCATGCCCCGGTCATCTTTGGAGGCTGTGTCCGAGCCGTTAAATCCTCCAGGAACTGCAAAACCAGCTGCGAAAGTCACTGTGGCCACAAGCGTTGCCACCACCATACGGGAATTGATGCAATCCTTGAGGATGTCCCTGCTCCACATGCTTTTGCGCGAGCGGACTACTAATAACTCTTCATCTCGAGCTTCCGGTTTAAGTAGGAGTAACTCTCGGTTTAAAGGTGGACCTTTTCCCGCGAGCGAGCAAGCCAACAACAGCCATGCTGAGTACTGAGATAGGAAGCATGTAAAATGGAAAATAAGAACAAACTTATACCATATTAATAACGGGAATGAACTCTGGAAACGTTTGCTTCTAAATATGCAGTTTCTGCTCTTTTTGAAGAATTAGCACAAAACTATCAAGTTCATTTTAGATGAAAAAAGAGGCGTGAATGGAATTTATGTCGGCAATCATTTCATAGGTCGACAAAATGATAATGTTATGAGATTGTGCTACATTTGGAGTGTTCAAATTTGCCACATTGTCCCCTGGCTTTTTATGAAAAACAGAATGCAACTTTGACAAACCCTACCTTTTTATTCATGACCATATTCAGAGGCTCAATTAAACGAGATATATAAATTTTTATCTCCGTGTTATGAAAGACACGTTACTTGTTTCTAATTGCAGAGAAATTCATGATCACAAATTTTAATTACCTCCTATCAAGACTAAATTAGGGACTTGCAAAACATTTATCTCATAGGAGTCTCGGCTATGCTAGAAATTTGATCAATACTTCTACTATCTAGTTGGCTGGGAGACATAATGATTTGAATACAAGATCTGCCTTAACTAATGCATTAGTCTACGAAATCCCCAATAAGTAAATAAATAAAATAGTGACTGTTCATGTTACCTACATGCCGAACCTTATACCCGTTTGCCATGTGTCGTCTAGCAATGTCAACAGCGAACAAGCCTTCGTTGTTGTAAACGCTGAGGTGAATTCCGTCAGTCCGCACAAGATTAATCAAAGCAGCGAGCTGCGAATGCATCACAGCCAAGTGCAACGCTGTATTTCCATCATTATCTGGTTCATTTAATAGCACCCCAAGATCTGGATTGCTGAGTATGTATCTCACTATAGAGACTCTCCCATATTTTGCGGCGATATGAAGAACGGTTTGCCCTTGCCCATTTGACGAAAGTGTTACTTTCCTCATCTTCTTGATATGTTCAACATAACCCATCTTGCTCGCAATATGGACGGGGAGATCTCCATTCATGTCCCTTTCTCGGGTCAAATATATAGTTTCTGGTCGTAAGAATTCGAATACCCAGGCCGGATTCAGGTGAGCTACTAAATGGAATACATTGGCCCCGTTGGAGTCGGTCATTGCAAATAGCTTCATGTTTTTCTTGAGTATCAGCTTGAATAAACCTGGGATCAAGAGCTCCAAATTAGGATGGTTGGAGCTTGGTTGGTCTCGATATATTTAAACCCATTTTGGAGTAAGGACATTTTTTACGTGCCTTAATCACTACTAGTATTGATAGTCGACAATAACAGATTAGATTGCAATACCAAAACTAGTTAATGACATCGACAGGAACTTAAGATTTCACTACAAAAATCTTACTAAATGACATAGCAATTTATATGGCATTTCCACGACTTGAAGTATCCATAGAGTCAGCAGACGTAATGCAAGCTAGGGCAAGATCAAGAAAAGGAAAATGATCTTTTCATATTATGTCCGTCAAATTCTAGCAAGTATCAAGCAGACTTATTTAATTGTTGCACACGCCTATAGGGAGACGCAGGCGCGTGCGTCGCACGTGCGCGGGGGGTAGTCGATGGTGCGTGTGAGGCACGCGCCAGCTGACGTCATCGTGACGTCGATGGCACGCGTGCGAGCCGCACGCACCCTGCCGACGTCATCATGACGTCAGCTGCACGCGTGCCGCACGAGCCAGGTCGGTTCGTCCGACCCGGCCCAACCGGTCCGACCGGCCTCACCGGTCCGACCGGCCCGACCCGATGTGACCCATTTGACTCAGAGGACCCGTGGACCAGACCCGGTCATCCGTTGACCGTTGACCGGCGTTGACTAACGTTGACCTGTTGACCCGTTGACCGTTGACTTTGACCGTTGACTCGAAAAAAAATCTGTTTCTTTTTCAATTATGTCTATGTGGGTTATAAGTAATCCATTTTTATTCTGCATTTGTTGCATGAATCATGGAAAATTATGTATTTTCCCTTATGTACATTATGGATTATAAGTGATCCATTTTTAGTTCTGCATTTGTTGCAGGAACTATGATGCGTTATGCACGGATACCTGCATTCCTGAGAACGGACGAAGGAAGAGCAAGACTTAAAAAGCTGATAACAGAGTTAGCTAATTATCGATGGCATGATGGTGATTTAGTATCATATGTGGTTAGGGTTAATCAGATGATACAAGAAATCATCTGAAATGGTTATCTTATGCCGGATTTTGAGAAAGTGCCGGCTTTGATGAACACTCTTCCACCTAAATGGCAAGCAGTGTTAGATCGTCTATGGGAGGTCAACGTGGTCCCAGGTTATAGGAGACTAGTAGTAGATTTTGTAAGAGAGTACTATACGATTGAGTTAACCAAAACTTCAACTCTTAGATTGAGCGCCACATGGCGCAGAGTAAATGCACCTTGTAGGCGACATGAAAGCTCTCCAAAAGTTTTTCCATGGTTGGCAAATATGCC
Organism: Eucalyptus decipiens; assembly: GCA_014182575.1. Lineage (NCBI taxonomy): Eukaryota > Viridiplantae > Streptophyta > Magnoliopsida > Myrtales > Myrtaceae > Eucalyptus > Eucalyptus decipiens. Next base: position 21,208,141 of record CM024616.1, read on the forward strand.
TTCAAATTTCTTAGATATTTTGACCGATAGATTGGAAGGGACATTCCCTATTTATTTCTTAGATTAGTTTGAGATGTTTTTTGGGTGTAAATATCTCTTTCTATGTTGATATTTTTTTTTCTGTATATATTACTTAGTGTAGTGGATAGTTGTATTATGTGAAAGCATTATTATTCTATTGGATGTCAAATATTATTTGCTTTCTGTTATTGTTGACTGCTGTGGGTAGTTCATAGAAGTTTTTGTAACTTCATAGAATTTATTTTACATAAGACAATTATATTAATAATAGTTTTAAGTTAGGATTTTTGGAGGATGATTGGAAACATAGTGACCTTTTGATTCTGAAACCTTACTTGAAATTATTCATTGATATGATGGATCTATGCAAAGTGGATGCATAAATGATAGGCATTAATTATTCGTGCATATATGTCTGATGTGTTCAGATCAATAGTTTCAGCAACTAAGAACGTAATTGCTGATATGAACAGCAACAATTGTGAAATATTGAATATGAAGATTCAATATGTGCTGGAAAAGTAAGAAGCATTAGAAGCTCTTGACCATGTTATGGAAGATCTTGAGGATGCTATGCGCCACCTTGAGCTAGTAGAGGATTGCCTATCGGCATTTGAGCCGAAAATAGATATTTGCAATGCTGGTTCTAGCTTAGAAAGGGCTTTGAGCTCTAAGTGCAAGCGTATTGATTCGTTCAATATGTGGAAATGCAAAGGATCAAGTCCTTATTGCAAGAAATCAAGAGTTAACCAACATAAGAGAGGAAAACGTCCTCAAGTGAAGAAAATGTCAAGGGTGAGGTGTTACAATTGTGACAAGAAAGGTCACTATGCTCACAACTATTGTGAGCCAAAAAAGGTAAACACCTCTTGTACATTTGAGAACTTTGCTTATGTGTCAAGTTCTGTATTATTGGCTGAATCCAATCCTTTGTGGATTGTAGATTTAGGAGCGACATACCATGTAGCGAAGGATAGAGAATCCTTCGTGGAATTCCGACGAGTACCAACTGGAACTAAGTGGATCTATGTGGGATATAATTCCAAAGATGAAGTTAAAGGGATTGGCACATGCCAATTGAATATGTGTGGTGGACGCACTTTGTTCCTACATGATGTTCTATATGCTCCAGAGATTCGTCGAAATTTAGTGTCTGTTTTGGTGTTGGTTAAGTTTGGTTTTTGTGTGAACTTCCATAATAGAGGTGTAGATTTGTATTTGAATACAAACTACTATGGTTGTGGTCATTTTCTAGATGGTTTTATTGCACTAAATGTTGACCGTGGTGATGTCAATATTAGTTATTCCCTTTTTCACGTCTTCCACTTCATATGATAATAATGTGAATATGTGGCATGCTAGACTTGGTCATATTGGCCAACAACGTATGAATAGACTAGCCAAAGAGGGCTTGTTGGGCAACATTGAAAAAGTCAATTTGCCCATATGAGAGCATTGCCTAGTAGGGAAAACGACAAGGAAACCATTTGGAAAATGTAAAAGAGTTAAATTTCCTCTGCATTTAATCCATTCTGACGTCTATGGTCCAATGAATGTGAGAAGAAGGCATTGGGCTATTCATTTCATCACTTTTATAGATAATTATACTCGATTCGGATATGTCTATTTGATTTCTCATAAATCTGAAGCATTAAGTTATTTCAAAAGGTTTATGAACTTGGTAGAAAATCAATTAGACAAGAAAATAAAAGCATTGAGATCTGATCGAGGTCGAGAATATTTATCTGATGAGTTCAGAAAATTATGTGATGAAAAAGGAATAGAAAGACAGTTGTTTATTCCATATACTCCTCAACAAAATAGTGTTGCGGAGAGAAGAAACAGAACCCTACTGGAAATTGTTAGGTCCATGTTGGCACATGCTAACTTACCTATCACTTTTTGGAGTAATGCGTTGTTAATTGCTGCCTATATACTTAACCGGGTGCCTTCCAAATCAGTTACTTCCACTCCATATGAGTTATGGATAGGTAGAAAACCGGACTTAAGTTTTCTTAAGACATGGGGTTGTACTGCCTATACTCATGAGTCCTCTTACAAGTTTGGGAAATTGGGTTCCAGAGGAAAGAAGAGTATTCTTATAAGATACTCCGAACACTCGAAAGGGTATGTGTTCATAGGTGAGCAGGAAAGTTGGAGTATAACTGAATTTGAATAACGAGATGTCACATTCTTAGAGGATGAATTTCCTAAGAATGGCGAATAGGGGAAGATCACTCCCTATTTGAAACCTTGGATCAAGATAATGATATTAGTGTAGTTCGTCCAAGTGGAAGTAATATGAGAAATGATGAATTGAATTCAACTCATTCTCAATTATAACCACATGATGAGACGACATCATCATTATCTAATCCTAGTGGGAGTATAATGGGGAATGATGTGCAAAATGTACAATCTCCCATACGGCGAACAAGTCGCCAAAGTATTCCCCATCGACGTTTTGACATTGAAGGGGAAACTTTTATGGTTGCTCCACAAGATGAGGATGAGCCAAGAAATATTAATGAGGCTCTAAATTGCCCTAGTAAGGAAAAATAGATTCATGCAAAGGAAGAGGAAATTCAAGTTTAGGAATTAGTTGATCTTCCAAAAGGACGCAAAGTTATTGGGAACAAGTGGGTTCTCAAAATAAAGCGAAAAGCTGATGGCTCGATAGAAAGGTATAAGGCTCACCTTGTGGCGAAGGGGTATAATCAACAGGAAGGAATTGATTATGAAGAAACATTTTCTCCTGTAGTGAGATTTATCTCGATTCGCATTATTCTGGCAATAGTAGCTAGTATGGATCTTGAGTTACATCAAATGGATGTAAAGACTACTTTCCTCAATAGAGAATTAGAGGAAGAAATATATATGGAACAACCTGCTAGTTTCATTAAAGAAGGCCAAGAAGGAAATGTATGTCGATTTTTGAGATCGATATACGGCCTTAAGCAGTTATCGAGACAATGGTATATACGCTTTCATAATGTCATAATGGCATATGACTTTACAATGATTGATGAGAATTATTGTGTATATATCAAAAGATCCAAGGATCAATTTCTGATCATATCATTATATGTTGATGATATACTAATTGCCGGAAGCAATATGGAGTTTGTAAATACTGTGAAGAGTTGGTTATCTTCCAACTTTGAGATGAAAAATATGGGTGAAGCTGCATACATTCTTGGAGTTAAAATTTCAAGATATCGTTCGAAGAGGTCGTTATCTCTTTCGCAAGAAATATATATAAATAAGGTTCTTGAACGATTTGTAAGCCCATTGATACTCCTATTGCAAAAGGTGAAGGATTGAACCATAGACTGTGTTTAAGGACTCCACAAGAGAAGGAACAAATGAAATATGTTCCTTATGCTAGTGCTGTTGGGAGCTTGATGTACACTATGATGTGTATAAAACCTGACATATGTTTTGCAGTTGGAATTATGAGAAGATACCAATCCAATCCAGGTTAAGCACATTGGAAAGCCATTAAGAGAATACTGAGGTATCTAAAGGGGACTGCTGATTATACGCTAAGTTATTAAGGAAAGGATCTGCGACTCTAAGGCTATTTTGATGTTGATTATGGAGAAGATTTAAATGAAATGAAATCTACCTCTGGCTTTGTTTTCTTACTAAATAATGACACCATATGTTGGAGCAGTAAGAAACAAACGTGTATAGTCTTGTCCACGATGGAAGTTGAGTTCATGGCATTATCAGCAGCAGTATAAGAAGGTGTTTTGGCTTAAGAGATTTTTTTGGATCATTTAGGTATTATTGAGAAAGCTGCAAGTCCATTATTGGTTAATGTGATAGCCAAGCAGCTATAGCATACACCAAAGATCCAAAAATGTTATGGCAAGACCAAACACATAGATACCAAGTATAATTTTGTCAAGTATATGGTTGCACGAAAAGATGTGAACTTACAATATATGTTACGCATAGAATGATAGCAGATCCTATGACAAAGCCAATACCTAGAGATGTGTTTTATGGCCATATAAAATCTCTAGGATTGCGTAGAGGCTGATGTACTGAAAATTGTAATTTCCCTAAGTGCTCACATTTGATAAATTTATGTTTTTATCATTAATGCCTATGAATCTTTGTTTGATCTTTATGCATCTTAATGCTCAGTGCATTACTCTAAGTTGAGAAAGTATGTCGGACAGATATAAGATTAGCCCACTCACACGAGTAATCGCCTATATTTACTGTGTGATAAATAGAGATGAGACTGTTTTAAGCTTATTATCTAAGTGATAATCGAGAGCTCAAGCTTAAAATATATTTGTCGCTTTAACTGGGTGTTAAGATGATGACATAATATTTACTATGTCCGAAAGTAAAATAACCATATTTTACTTTATCTGTCTATGATACCAGATGTGAGTTCTGATGAATTTTGTGAATAAGTAGATACATGAACTCAAGTTAAACATTGGGTATGTCTGAACTATCATCTATACGGTATTAAAGGTGTAGACATACGCTCCATGGGAAATGAGTTAATACCGTAATACGTATTTCATACTATGTATGCATGAGATGACCAAGAAGAGTGGCAAAAGTTTGATTTCAACTTTTATGCCGTGTGAGGCTTTTGAGGAAAAGAGTTCCTCAATTTTATTGCCCTAATGACTTTTACTTATTCTTAAAATTTCTATTTAGTGTTTGCTATCTTAGGATGTTGCCAATGGTCATGAGTTGATTCGATCTAATGGGACGTTTCTAGAAAAGCAAGCTGAACTGAAATTGAGAGTTTGAAGGAAAAAGGAAGATCGAATTTGGAGAATCACATTGTAGTTTTGTATTCACTGGTTAACCAATTATGACTGTCTTTGGGATAATCATAATTGTGAATACAATATATATATATATATATATATATATATATATATATATATATATATATATATATATATATTCTTTAAAAGAGATCAAGAGATATATAAATGTGATCGATCGATCTAGGTACCGTATACTAAATCTACTCAGAGTGTGATGCCCATTATGAGCTGCTATATATTCCTAACAGATGTATGGCAATGAGCTCTCAAAGTATGCTGGTCACACGGATTATTCACCGGTATGAATGTTGAAGAGAGGTAAAGAGGATCCTGTTCAGCCCACCATGTGTGAGTGGGAGATGATGGTTTTAATTATTTAATGTGATGGGCCTAAGTTGGCCCGTCCGCCCATATTTGGCCTAAAAGCCTGGCCCACAAAATTAGGGCCCATGGATGGAGGGATACGTTGAAGAGTTGTAACTTTTGGGGGGACATCTTTTGCTGAAGGAACACGTATTTTGGAGAAGACGTATTTAAGGGGAGAAAGGAAAAAGAAAACGTACCTTTTGGACGTACGCACGTTTTTCTTTTCCCTTCTCCCAAAACCAATGTAAGTTTCTCCCCTTGAACCAACAGTACGCCTCTTAGTAGACCGGGATCAAATTCTTCCTCGAACTTCAGCATTGGTGTTTAATCTGTGGCTAACAAGGTACGCTCGATTCCGTGGTATGCTTTAAGATCGATGATACATGTTCTTCCTGGGCTCGTATTCCGCATTTGTTTTAGGGGTTCGATTTAGTGTCGAATCCGATTTTTGGGAATCCGATAAATCCTAACAGGACTGAACTTGAAAGGAAACTTACCGGAAGAAGGGATGCCGGGAGGCGAGGTCACGGACGCGACCGAGCTTTTTTCCCGCTCTCTTCTCTCAATTTCTCGCTTTGCTCTCACTCACAACGCTCTGTCTCTCAGGCTTTCTCCTGGTTCGATCTCTCTCTCTCTCTCTCTCTCTCTCCGAAGCTGCTCCCCCGATCCTTCTTGCAATTGTACTTCGCAATGAAAACGCTTGTTAGCAACCGTAGTCAATGATGTAAAAGTTCATGAATAGAATTCTAAGTTTATTTTTATCTCTATTTGCACATGTAGAGCTCTAGCTAGATGAACTCTTTTTAAGTAATCCTTAACTTTTAATGCTATTAACTTTTGTGTAAAATGGCTAAATTTAGATGTGAACAATAGTCCAAAAGCCATCCAAAAATGTTGTCAAATTTTGCTATGAAAATGCTTTTTAGCAACCGTAGTCAATGATGTAAAAGTTCACGAATAGAATTCTGAGTTTATTTTTATTTCTATTTGCACATGTCATGCTCTAGCTGGATGAACTCTTTTTAGCCATAACTTTCATTGATGGATCACACAAATATTAACATCGCTCATATTTGATTTTTGATTAAATTTGCATATTGGTAATGTCCATAATCTGTGACATGTTAATTGAAAGTATGATTGGAGGAAAATATTACTAGTAGACAAAACTGACCCATTTAAACTATATATATATATATAACAAGTGCACCATGTAGTAGCCCATAAAATGCGCCTAATATGTATACATATTTTCAATAGCATACAGGGCTTTGACAAGGTCTATATGTCAAACCCATGGTATTTCGATATATAATTAGGCATCAAACCCTCCGTCTCTTTTACATTTCTACTCAATTGTTGTCGTAGTTTCAGTAATTCAAACTCCAATTAGTTAGATTTTGTGTTTCGAGTATTCAACGGAATCAAATTCTTCATAATAATATAGTCAGTTGTGTACTAAACCTCATGACATAGCATCGTATTTATATCAAGTAGAATCTAGACTTTTAATTCGAGTGAGTTCCACATGGATCCCACGTGAACTTGTTAGATTTAGAGATTTAGATCAATTTAGGACATACAACACACGTTTGATAAAGACTTGGGAATGAGTTAGGGTCATATTTATATACAACACAATTTTGACAACGACTTAGAAATGACATAGCATCATATTTATATCAAGGAGAATCTAGACTTTTAATTCGAGTGAGTTTTATATAGGTCCCACATGAACCCATCAGATTTAGCAATTTGGGTTAATTTAGTACATACGGTATAATTTTGAAGAAAGAAAACTGTATTTATATTAAGCTTATCTGAACTTTTAATTTAGTGAGCTTCTTTGGATCCCACATGAATCCATCAAATTTAGCGATTTAGATTAACTTCGTATATACAACACAATTTTGACGAAAACTTAGAAACGACATAGCATCGTATTTATATCAAGGAGAATCTAGACTTTTAATTTGAGTGAGCTCCACATGGATCCCATGTGAACCTGTTAGACTTAGCGATTTAGATCAATTTAGGACATACAACACACGTTTGATAAAGACTCGGGAATGAGTTAGGGTCATATTTATATACAACACAATTTTGACAACGACTTAGAAATGACACGGAGTTTTAAGACTTTCTTCGAAAATTTCCCTCGAGTTTATTGTTCGGTCTGTTATGTTATTTTTTAATTTTACATCTATCTGTACACGAAGAAATTTTAAGTCTAAAATTTCAGGAAAAACAATATAGTGCCAAATTTTTATTAACATCAAAGAAGTCAGTACAATATCCAATTTTTTGTGACTTGAAACTCGAGTAACTCCAATTCCTTTCTCAGCAGAGATGACAATCCGAGGGCTTTCATGGTTGATCTCGAATCAGATGATAGCAAAGCTCGAATCCTCAAAGTCTTCGGTGCCCGACAGGTTGATCTGGTGGAGACCAAATGAACGACAACGGAAGACGATGGAGTTTCGAAGTAAAGCTATTCACTTGTTCAGGAGTGCTAATTTGTCCAATCATTGTTTGGCGATTGTCACTCGACCGCCTTTCATTACGCGCATGAGAGTGGACCAAAACATTGTAGCATAAGCTGACTTAATGGAGTCTTAGGGGTTAGCGGTACCATATGAAATTTAAAATCTACTAGTTGGAATCGGTTCCCAAATTTTTAGAATCTAGAGTCTATCTCACATAATTTGAAACCTGAAACCTATATTGTCATAGATTATAGGGTCTATCTAGATTTCACTTGTATTCTTAATTAAACGATTATAGTGAATCATCACCTTTAATGACCAATATTTGCTGCTACAATCCATTGACCACAACTAATACTTAGACACACATAGAATATGAAATATTAACAAAATAAAGTCTCAATCATGAATATCATCGAAAATGAAAAGTCAGACTAGTAATTTTAAATTATACACCCATTATTGGATATCATGGAATACCACGGGATTGAATGGAAACATAGGAAAAAAAGCAAAGATTTGTTTTAAATTTCAAGTCCCAAGTTTCACTGCTCATCATCAAACGCCATAGAGTAGAAATAGAGGGAAAAAAAAAACACAAAAACTTATCTCAAGTTTTAGTTGGAACATGCCCATCGAAACTAATTTCCTAATTTTGGAATCCAAAACCTACCCTGCACACTTTGAACCAAACCAATCGTCACCAGTCAACTTCTCCATACTGGTTTGGTTCTAAATCCTTGATTCTACCTTGAAAGCATGTTAACCCCTAGTATATTTCTCTCTATCTCATCATATAAAAAAACTACAAGCCAAATTTTTCCAGGAGCGAATTTGTCAAATGTTACTTCTTCATGAATTATTTGGATGAAAATGTTTTCAATGCGTATTATCTTATGTTATCAAACGAACATATAAAATGTACGATTTACATTGCTTCGGCGGGCCAATACTAATTTGATCCACTACTTTCATTGATAACACTAAAAATTCTTTTATTATGTGGCAAATTTAATGGTAGAAAACGTGTTTCTCATTTGCTAGCATTTAGATCTTTTAAAAAATGAATTAATGGAAAATCTATACTTAAGTTTAGAATAATGATTTCCTTTTTAAACAATGAGAAGTCATTTTTCAAAATACAACAAAATCCTGATGCTCAGACCCGACGCCCCAACATTTAGGCGGGCTCCCTCCAGAGAGACCTCCATGGGCCCGAACGCCGTTCCCATGCCCTCGATGACCTCACGGCTGAATTCAAGAGCCGAGAGCTCAAGCCTGGGCCCTCGGCGTCGGAATTCGAGACTTGGATTGTTGTTGAGATTTTTTTCTTTCAAATGAGTGTTTCGTTTTTCTTTTTTTCATGTTACGAATGTCGGCAAATCAGAAGGAAAAAGAAGCCCTAATTAGAAACCCTAACGCTCCGCTCGCCACTGCTTTCCAAACGCAACTTGGCTGCTGCGTTCTGCTTCAACCTCGTGTATTGTTTTGGATTTTTATTTAGTCCCCGCGACACCCCCTTCTGGACGCTCGATCGACGGGGGCAATTGCATCCGATGTGTTTTTCTGGACTTTTCTTTCCCATTTTGGAGATGGGTAATCGTGCTCATCGTCCGTCGCGATTTTAACTGAAGTGTAGCTTTCGAACTGTCTTGATGTCACGTTTTTTCAATCTGGGAATGAGTGTCGTGGCACGTTAGAACTGCGAGCTCGATGAAGACATGAGCTTGCAGTTTATGAGCTGAAACTAGGTGAAAAATGCCAAAATTTTTGCTAGGCAAAGAAAGGGAATTTCGGTGATACCCCGCAATTTCAGTTGCTAGCGCATTGAATGTGTCCTCTTTTAATTTAAAAATGCGGACTCAAAAACGCAAGAACAGAAGGAGACCGCAGAATTTTTTTACATACCCTTGAGCTGCTTGAAAAAGCATAGTGCAGCTATGGAAGATTCTGATAGTATTTTCCAAACAAAAGAAAAGAAGTGATATGGGGCATTATAATCAATACGCTTCTCTGAGTTGGCCAGGAAGGAGTTCCTTGCCCAATGAGAGAGAAGAAGCTTTTTTATAACACGGAGTAAAAATTCTTCTGGATAGTTATCACGTGTAATGTACAAAAAAGCAAGCACATTAGCGGTCATAATGACATATGAAGGACTTCTTGCAGATTTTTTTGCTGTTCCTTCAAATTTTCCTGTGGATTTTCTGAGAAACTGGCTTCTTTATTGGCTGCAGCCTGCAGGCTCCATCACTGTAGTGCTTACGACCTACCCAGAGAATTGACTTAATTTGGCACAGGAATCAGGCCAAATTCCGTTGACTTGGGAGTTGTATGGCAAGGTAAAAAGCACTTGATCATAGATATGCACCGGCAAACTCTCTAAACTTTGTGAACTTGTCATTACTGAGTAACTGTGAATGCTGCATAGCTATAGTTTAATCTGACTAATAATTAAATTTCAGAACAAAGTGCCCACTTCCTCCTTCCTGGCTTTGTGTACTTTTGCCCTTTTGACCTCGATTCACGAATTTGTTGATTACTTCAGCTGCTCTTGCTATGCTTAGGCCTTGATAAAAATTATCGGTTGGTCCCGGGTTGACCCTGGAACCGGACCGAACCAATGGGTTCGGTCCAGTCCTCGGTGCCACCAACCCGGACCATGCTTACCCCTAGTTCTAAGCCCCCCATTTGCTTGTTTGTCTGCAGTTGACTCTTGGTGTCTGCACCGTGATTGAGCTTTGGTTTGGTCCTTTTGAAGGAGTTGCAGTGGAAACAAGATGATCTGTTCTATGTGGTATCAGCTGAAACTGAGGTAAGATCACAGAAAGAAGAGCAAAAAAGAGAAGGGGGTTTAGCTGATCTGTGATGAGTCTGTGAGTCCTGCCTTTTTTTCTGGTGAATCTGAGCTCAGATATTTTGGGCAGTTTTCCACTGTACCCACCTTTCATATATATAATTCAAGCACTGTGCTTGCTTAGCAAAACTTGAAGAAGGGTTTGGCTTTGGAGTTTTTTTGGCAATCCCCATTTTTCACATTTTTGGACCCAAAGAATGGGTGGGAAATTTAGTAAAAACAAGCTAGTAGACTCTTCATCAATGGAAGATAGCTATCTTAGATACCGGTCTGGCCTGACCTCTTATGAAGCTGCCGATGGAGTTGACACGAGCTTGCAAGATTTTGAGAAGACCTTACATGACCAAGCTGATAGAGTAATTGGGACACTAGCAGCTGGTGCTAAGGCTCAATCCCTGACAATCAACAATCTAACAGAGGTGATTACCGACCTTCGAGAGATGCACCTTATATCAGCTAAGATCATTCTTACATTGGACAAAGACATAAGGAATGACAAAGAGCTGTCAAATTTAGTGGGTTGTTAGTTTGAGCAAGGCAAACAGATATTAGAATTCTACACTTCCCTCAAGCAATGTGTGAGTGGGGCCCATGAAAACTATTTGAGTATTAAGCATGCACTTAGGCACTTTGAGGAAGAGGGAGGAGAGAATGTGGGAGGGGAGAAGTATGTCAAGACAAGGCAGGAGCTCCAGAAATTCAAAAACGCAAGCGACCTATTCATGAACGAGTTGTCCAAGCCTTTTAACTTGGTGTATAACCAGCAGAAAAAGTTGTGCAAGGAGTTGCAGGCTTTTGCGAAGAAGCTTGACAAAAAACTCAAATCTACGAAAGTTTGGAAAAGGGTGACCAAGGCCATATTTCTGACAGCTTTTCCCGGATGAAATGAAAATCGGATTCATGTAACAGTAGAAAGGTTTCCCATTACTTAGCCGGAAAGCCTTCGTGGCCACTTTGATCTTCTCAGTCGTTGGGGTCGCGATCAATGGGCCGCCTTTTGTGACTGCTCTAGCTGCTGGTCTGGCAGCTCCAATAGGGACAGTCGGCAAGTCGTGTGATACTTGGTGGAAAAATTGCCATGCGAAACTTGAAAAGAAAAAGGAGTTGATAGACATGATGAATATGAGAACCTTGATCTCATTTGTGGAATTGAAGAGGATTTGGTCGCTTTTGAATCAGCTGAAAACTAATGCCAACTTCACTCTTGGAGAAGAACAGGAAGAAGCGGTGAAGCCTGTAATGTTGGAGATTCAGAAAAAGTTGGAAGAATTCATGGCAACTATTGAGAATCTCAGTACGGAAGCTAATGAGAGTAGGCGCCATATAGAGCTCGCGATGAACGTGATATCTCAGAGAGTAGGTGATGTGATACACAGATCGTGAGGAAAGTGATATTTTATAAGATAATAATATAATCCAGTCGTTAGTTTTTTTCTAATGCTTAGAGAATTAAGGGTTAATGCAGTTCACTGTCTTACATGATCTTTATGTTGCGAAGATCATCTCGCTTTTTTCCTTTTGGTTGAAGTTGATCTGGCTAACGTGGCTTTAACCAATTCATGCAAATATAGAGATTATAGAGACAATGAAGGAGTTCTACATTGGTGTGCTTCAAAATGCAGATGCCTGTCTCCGGGAGAACTTTTATCTGCTTGGCTTCGGCCTGTTAATCTAGCTAATGTGATTGCTGATTTGTTTGCGTGATTCACTGAAAGAGAAAAAATTGATTCAAGCATTACACTAATGAGGTTTTCCAATTCTTTTTAAATATGACATATTAACAAAATTTTGTCATTTGCCAGTAATAATATATGGAGGGAAACCATAAACTTCGGGGTCTCATGCCCCATTCTGCTCATGAAGTGTCAAGTAATTGGGGTCGCTAAGATGCATATCTTGGCAGTTAATTCATTGTGGAAAACCATCTATGTAGCAAAACTAGCATATTCTACAATGGCAGGAGAAGTTGTACGGCCATTATAAAATCTCTTGGCTCTTTTCGGTTTAGTTCTTCAAGTTTAACCATGAAGTCGCACAACCGCTGCACAAAATACGTCATCCTTATTTTGCTCTAATTGGTCATGTCAGTTGCCAGGGTAATTTGATGAAGGAAAATAAAGTGATCTGAGAGTCTGTGAATAGCCTGAAAGCTACTTGTGTGTCATCTCTCAATGAAGAAACGCTACTGTAATCGTTTAGATTCTTCAGTGAAAGTATTAACCACAAAAAATTGTCAGAAATGCATGGACTGATTGTTCCTCTCGTCATCTGCTAAACCATGCATTCCATGAACTACAAAGTTGCGGGGACTGAATAAAATCAGTTGCATCTGCTATATTCATTCAGAATTTCCTACAATTTCATGGATTAAAATGGAAAGAATTCCAGATGCACCATAAAGTTCGGTAACAAAATACTAATGTCATTCTAAGCTCAGCAGCATCACTCACGAAACACTGCTGAAGTGCGATACATTAGTAACACTCGAAAGACCTAGAATTTCTTCCTCTGGGCGTCACATTGAACAAGATCCACACCAGCTGTTAACAATCTATAGCTATCGATACTAGAACCGGAAAAAAATGGAGTAGGTAATCAGACACGCTAGAGAGCAGGTACCAAGAGAGGTCGGAGCTGGGTTGCCGCGCGAGCAAGAGGAGAGAACAGAGACCAAGCATACTAGATAAAACCATGTTCACGACATCTCAGCTCAGACAAACGACGGTCGCTTAATCATCCCACCGAGAACCCAATCATTGCAGCAAGAACGACAAGCACGACGGAAAAATCCAAGAGAAAAAGGCAAACAGAGAAGCTCCCCGCTGCAGGGGATTGAAACAGGGTCTCCCGCGTGACGGGCGAGGTGGGGAAAGGGTGAAGCGGGCTCGAGGGCGTCGGCAGGGCGTCGTCGGCGGGGGCTTAGGCGCGGCCGAGATGCCGGGGAGGCTGGCTGGCTGGCTGGCTGGCTCTCTGATTTCACTCTCCGTTCCTCTCTCACTCTCTCGGCCTCCTTTCAGTGGCCTCCGGCAGCCGCGCATGGCCTACGCCACTGCCAGCCTGCCGTGGTCGGCCTGATCCCGACCACCAAACCCCGGTGGATGCTCTGCTCTGCATCCTGCCCCTCTGTCTCGAACAAGCGTCGCTGCTCTTGCAGCGAGCGTGGAGGAGAGGGAGGAAGGTGAAGAGAAAGGAAAAGGGCCAGGCCGCGCCCAAGCGAAAAGAAAGGCAAGAAGGGGCCGGATGGACCCGCCCCGCAATTTTTTTTTAAATAATAATAATAATAATAGCAATAACATCTTTACCAAAAAAATAATAATAGCAATAACAATAATAATAATAATTTTATTATTAATTAATACATATATTGTTGCACGATATAACTCGTCTATCTTGTCAAACTCATTTATGGCACATAAACCTATGTTTGCTGATATCTAGATGAGTTATTTATTTATTAGTAAGTTTAAAATTTCCCAATTGTTATAATTATATATTTGAGCTCAAAATTTGAGCGAGATCCTTCTACTAGGCTGCTTCAGCACAAAACTATTAATAGAGTTCCTCTGTAAGACCGTAAGCAACATCTCCATTCACCAAATTCACCTAGGAACAATATGGGTGCCGTATAATTATGCGTCATTTTGCATGAGAGAGGGTCCTCCTTCAGCACAAAACTATTAATAGAGTTCCTCTGTAAGACCGTAAGCAACATCTCCATTCACCAAATTCACCTAGGAACAATATGGGTGCCATATAATTATGCTGTCATTTTGCATGAGAGAGGGTCCTCCTTCCAAAACAGTCTCATTTGTCAGCGGATCCCTCTAGACTGGAGCAGTGAGACCTCCTCCGTTACTTCCTTTGCTTGGGGTGTATACCCCTTTGGGTGCAACAATTATTATATGGTTCATAAGTTGACCTTTTTGCAGCCCCAAGATCACCATCTGACAAATATGTAGATCTCCCAGTATTTTAAATGCATGAGTATACGCTGAAGTTTTAGAAAAACATAGATGAAAAGTACAAGAATACTCCTGAAAGTACAAACTGGCCTCGAATGTTCGGTACAAACATAAGGAATGATAAAAGGAATATGATGTGAATACTAGTCAAAGCAGCTATAAGCAAATCATATAGGTCTAGAGAAATATGCACAAAAAGGAAGAAAAGGCATAGTCGGAAATGACAATTCTCTCCTCCTTACAAATTTTGTATAAGCAAAACTCATGTTACTACACATCAGCACATCTACTGGTTAACTACATCACCTCTACTGTCCTAGTATATTAAAGGAGAAACTGGTCGGTCAAGAAGTTGAAAGTCCATCATACAACAATACTACTATTTTTACCTTCATCCATCCTCCAGCGTTTGGTGAGGGGCTCCAACAAGAAGGAGAAGCAAAGCCTTTTTAATGTCCCCATGTCCAAATATTTTAGGTGCTGATGAGCATGCCAACTTGTTATACAAATTATCATCCTCTGCTATACGTGTAATCTGTGCTTCATCTCCTCTTTAAGTTTGTAATTGCAGTAAAAGTTATATAAATTCTTCTTCAGGCCTAAGATAGATGCAAGTGCAGGAATTTCAATTTAAAAAAGAAACTATATAAGTTATCTATCCTCAAGCTAGTCTAGACAAGGAATGACTTAACAACCATTTTTTACCAACAATGAATTAGAATGGTTAGTGATTTTGGGCTCCTTAATAATCGCACAAGTTTCCCCTGTGAGCTAGTGGGGGCTTGCAATTGCATTGGTCAAGACCGAGCAGTCAGTCTCTATTTCTATAATGTCGTGCGCACAAGAGAGAAGGTAATTTAAGGCTCTGTCTTCTTCATTCGGAGGAGAGAGGATGCAATCGAGGGCTTTGACCACAAGAGTTGACGACGCAGCCATCGATTTCGTGCCTCCATTGAACAATCGACTTGCGGAATTGCGACGTACCCACGCCATCAACCACTACGTCGCATCAGATAGGAAAGCCCCATTAATATTCACCTTAAAGTTGCAATCGTTGGTGGCTAATGATGCCAGATTCGCAAAGATTAATAAAGGACCTCCCCCTTTAATTTAATAAGTAATCCCCCCTTCTGAGAATGATTAGAATCCTCCTTAACATAGAATAACCGCGTTCCATATGGATGGATGAAGTAAACCCTCGTCCCTCCAACTCAATCAATATCAACAATATGTGATGATGCTTCGGTTAGGCCTGCTACTATAGGCTACTTTTAGCTTTTATGGTGGCCCTCCACTTCCACTTTGGTGTGATTTTTGTTTGTATTGTAATAAATTAAACATTAGCTTTCACTTCAACGATGCTACTTGAAGACAAAAGGCGAACTCGGCGAACAGCCCAATAACAAAGCATATTCTTTTCTAGTCACGACCACTTACCCTTATAAATCTATTCAAATTATTAAGTTGCTTTTGTGCTTTAATATATCACTGGTCCATTCCTCAATTCACGAAAATTCCTAACCTGAAATTTGCTGGTTCAGTGCTGGATTCGATCAAATTTCTTGGGTTCATGCGCTAGATTCGCCCATATTTGCTGGTCCAATGCTAAATTCGCCCAGATTTCTTTGGAGGAACAAGAATCAAGGAATTTGGGGAAATGCAATGAACAATAATTGCGGAAAATTTGGGGAAATTGGGTTATTACGAACAATAAATGCGAAAAGCTAGGGGAAATGTGATTCACTTGGAGGAAGAAGAATCAAACAATTTGGGGAAATGTGACAAACAAGAAATGCAGGAAATTTGGAGAGAAATTCCTTGTAAGGGGCAACAACATAAGAAATCTTCTCCTCCTTTAAAACCTTCCACATGCAACAATAAAAATCAAGATGCGATAAATTCATTAGAAAATTATACTTTAACTTACTTTAACTAGACAATGTATGACTAGGAGTATTTTTCATACTTTGATTTGCTCATTTCCTATCTTATTCGTGATGTCAACGGCTATTTTATAGTATTGATTAGCTTTGTCAAATACTCTTCATAAGCACGATCAACGTGTTTCTTCTTGGCACCATGTAAGCAAGGCAGTCATTGCACAATCAACTCTTTATTATTTAGGATTTGCTCAAAACCAATAAGATAAATAGACAAGTGAACACACTAAATTTTTGAAAAAAACAATTGAACATTGTGAGTTTTAGCACAAAGGTAAGTTCTTTATGTTTAACTATCAAGTTGCACAACTGCGGCACAAAATACTTTATCTCTTGGGTCTAGTGACATGCAGGCTATGGATTTATACCCTATGTACTTTGTTAATGTGATAAATGTTCGTGATAAACTCTCAGGTTAACACTTAAACAGGATCGGGAACTTGTGAACTATTGTAACAAAGGTATTGTTCGGTTGTATCAGGACAATAGTTCTTCACAAAATTGTCTCCATAACTTTGCAAGACGAACCAATAATAAAATATCTATAGTGTCATCATGGTTTGCAGGGAGATTTAATAATGTTAATCGACTAAATCGAAATGGGCCTACAAATGACTAATTTGTCTTTGGTTCGGTTGCAAGTAAACGTGTATGTGGATCCTCCATGTGTAGTGAACTGGGAGAATCTTATGTAATTGAGCTTGACGATGATCCTCTTAACGAGATCTATTAATTGATATGGATGTTCTTGGAGGTGTGGGGGACTCCCCTTGGCATTTCAATTTTGTAAATCTATCTTAGCACACATAACATTATCTCAATGCTTTAGGTTTATTTCCTGATCTTTTCTTATAATTTATGCTTTATTGGAGTAGATAGTTATTTTCCGCTTAATCTATGCTATGCACAACATGCAACTTTCGTGATAGCATGATCCCTATATATGCAAACATTTCTCCGGCAAGAATAATGACTAGAGGTGTCCGGTCGATGAACAACATCGAATTTATCATAAAGCTTTTGAAGCCTTGTTCAAACTCTGCTCAATAACCTTTGAGTTTAAGTAACATGAGCACTCAATGTAAGGTCCGTTGCTAGTGGGCCCAAAAAGAAGAAAAAATGAGAGAAAGTTGAAGAGTTGAGAGAAAGAAAGAGAGAACAGTGGAGCTTCGGCCACTTTTAGTCTTTTAAGGGCAGAGAGAGAGAGAGAGGAGACTGAGAACCCACTCAGGGAAAAGAAAGAAAAAAGAGAGAAGAGAAAGAAGAGAAAGGAGAAAGGAGAAAGGGAAAATGGGAAAATTTCGGCGCGCTCAGGGGAAAAAGGGGAAAATTTTGACGTGCTCACAACTTGGATGACTCATCAAGCCAACTCAACTTTGTTTTGTAAAATTGGTAAGTGATTGAAGCTTCTAATTGTCTATTGCAATGGATTGTTGCAATTAGGGCCTGAAATTTGGAATTCTTGGAGATTGGTATGGTGAAGTTCGATTTTTGAGTCGTTGAGTTGCATATTTTTGTAGAAATGTTAACTTAGGATGTTGTCAAGCTATAATATTTTACAGATCTTGATTTGAGCTTACAGTTTGCCCTAAATGAAATTCTAAAGTTTGACACGCGTTTTTGAAACAATACCTTACAATAAATTTGAGCCTGAATTTTAGCCAATTTCGGTGAGGTTTGGGGCGGCTACGTTGGGTTGTTGTGGTGCATCAAGAGAGCTTTCTAAGGACTTCAAGATAACTCAAAATTGAATTTTGTGAAGGAAGTTATGGCGCGACGAAGTTTAGCCTGCGGGTTGTGTCTAGCGGACAACAATAGGTTGCAGTTAGAGGCAAGCTTTTCGTTAGCATGTAGATATCGTTTTATTGACATATAGGTATAGTATAGTCAAGTCATTCATTAGAATATTTTTTAAGCAATCTTTTGATGTTGTTTTTCGATTAGTTGTTAAGAATTCAGATGCGTGGACTCAAGCAGGTACTATAGTTGGTTTTTGGCTTTTCTTAGGTAAGTGACATTATATCTTCTTTGTCTTTTAAACTCATGTTTGAAAAAAACATTATAGATTATATATGCTATGAGTTTTTTTTTTTTTTTGAATAAATATTCATCTTTTGTTTAATAAATAGGTTAAAACAAGATCAAGCTTTTACCCACATTTATTTGAATGAGAGAAGTATCCTTTGACTTTGATTTGAACGATTGCCTTGAAATGGTTTGTGGAAACCTTTTATGAAAAAATCTTGAGACATTTGTGGTTTTTTAAGAATGCTTTGATATTTATATATCAAATGTCTAAGTTATGAGATAATTCTCATTCTGATGGTAGATTACTGGATATTTATGATTGATGGTCAATGTTCGATGTTTCTGTAAACCCTAAGAGGTGTATAGGTATGTGCATACTAGTCTAGGATATCCTTGTGACTGAGCAACCGATTAATGATATGTGGAGATCTAACCAAGAGGGAATCTTGGTCATCTTGTTACGGAATATGCGTGATCATGGATAGACATTTAAGCATGAGTTGGTCAACGAAGTGAAACATTGACATGTGATTTAAGTTTAGTCAATTGAATGGACCATCAACATGTGATTTGATGAGATTAATCAATGAAATAGACTATTGATACATATTTTATGAAATTGATCAATGAACTTCAGATTATTGGTGCTTTCAATATTTGTGTTTTGAATATATATTATGTTAAAGTGAGTTATGGTTGGGTTTTAAATGTGCATTGTGATTTCTCGATCCGCTTAGAAGAAGTGTATTACTCAATGAGTCATGGTAGCCTACTCCTCTCATTTACTTGTTTTTCAAGTTTTTCAATGGCATCCATTATCAAGGAGGACATTTTGTGGTGGAGACTTTTTGGTATAAGTTGTATACAGTTGATAAGTTTGTGAGTTAGTTTTTGATAGAGGTAGGTTTGGTGGTTTATAGAAAACTCTGATATTGTAACTAAATGCCATCTTTGTCTTGTGTGTGTGTGTGTGGATGTTTATAGGTTGATTTCAAGTTGAATTTTGATTATATTGAGAATATGTCATTTGATGAAAGGACATTCATGTCATACTCTTATTCTTGTAAATCAAGGTGTGATACTTAAATTAGTTGAGCTTGAAGCTTAAGAGTGTCCAATTGAAGTAGCTAACAAGCATATTCAACTAATTAAACCATGAGCCGAGTCAAGCTCGAGTAACAAATTAGGTTGAGCTGATTCTACTGCATATGTTTAAACAAAACATGCCCCTTTCTGGAAATAAAAAATAAAAAAAAATAAACAAGTCAAAAAATAGCTTAATATTAATGCGCCTTGAGGGAAAATAATGGATAGTGGCTGAGATGAGAATAGAACAAAAGAGATATGCAAATATCAATTATCTCAGATATCAAGGTCTGGGAGGTTCAAAAAAAGGCAATGGAACAAAGTAAAAACAAAAAAAAAACAAAAAAACAAAGAAAAGGCCAAAAATAGGAGCGCCGTTGCCGAAGATCTGTCGGGTGACAAGGCGGGGATACTAACCACTATACTACGAGTTTGCAAGTTTACAACGACCTTGTCGGTTGTAGAGACATTAGATTAAAACGAATAATGATCTATTTGACAACAAAGTTCTTGCCTTTTCTTGTGTTTAATTTAATGGAAGGGGTTTGAAGTCCCTTAACGGTTCCATTTCGAAGGAGGGAAGAGAATGACGACGAGGGAGAACTTCTCTCGGGAAGGATTTTGAGTCCTTGGTTTAGAACTAGGGTTAGCATTGGAGCAATTATGGTTTATTTTTCTTTTTGCAGTTTGCATTCATCTTTAGACTTGGCGCGTTTCGATTGGATGAGCATTAGTTCGTTTTTTCTTATAATGCGGCAAACTAGGAGCAAAACAGAGAGCATCGGTGAGACTACGATCACATGCTTTGGGGACAAATATGATTTCTATATAGATGCTGGAGTCACATTCAAAGAGGAGGTGCAGACGGCTTCACCTACCGCAAAATCGTGTTTATAAGATAATTGTGCACATCCAAATAATGTGAGATTATGTTCCTAACACTAATTATTATATGGGCAAGTCAAGCGTCAGACAAAATTAAATGATCCTATAGATCTTAATGACAAGAAACTTACATATAGTTTACACTATCATTTTCTTCATTTTTTTTGTCGATTTATACAAAGTAATAAAACATACTATCTAATTTTCTCCTGGAACATTGTTCAAATATATAATCACTTCTTCTATCGAGTTCATGGAGAAATTATCCAAAAAGTTATAAATTATCATATTTGTTAAACCTTTTGATTTGACTAATTTAATTAAAAAAATCAAGTCATTTCCAACCAATCTTGGCAAAAATCGCTAATGTAGATGCTGATTGTTCAACGTTGCATGGCTAGCATTGACGTGCATAATTTTTAATTTTTATAAAAAAAATATATTTTTATTTTTCAAATTTCTTTTCTTTTTCCTCTTTATGTTTTTTTTTTTTTTTAATTGTGCATTCACTAGTGACCTTGCCAGCCGCAAAGGTCCTTGCCCAGGGCCTTCGTAGCCCCACTGGCCCGGTCTAGGCCAGGGTCCCTTGGTGGCTTGCATGCTTGAGTACGCTTCCCCTCGCTCTTACGAGGCCTAGCCTAGGTCCTCGATGACTAGGGCAAAGTCCCCCTAAGCCAAAATCAGGACCCAAACACAAGTACCGGTGTTCTTGATTGTTGGGCTTAGACCCCGGTAGATGGACCCGAGTCCCTCAAGGCCACATTTGAGAGCCCATAGCTCAAGCCTAGGCCCTTGGGATTGTTGTTGAGATTTTTTTTTTTTTTTCAAATGTGTGTTTCATATTTTTAATGTAACAAAGACGAATGACTTTCACATATTGTTCGTAAGATTCGGCCAAAATATAAAAAAAAAAATGAAATCCTTTTCCTTAGAATTTGACTTTTTTTCAAAAATATTTATTAATGGGTTAATTTTCTTTGATATAAAGGAAGCAAACGCACCTTTAGCATTGCCAAGCCAACATCAACTATTGCCATTGCCAATTTTCCCTAATCTAGCATAACATTTTTTGGGGTATTATGGAAATAATAATTTATTGTGAGTCATAAATTTTTGGTTTTTGAAAAAGTGAGTTTTATAATCATTTATAATATTTGCAATTTAATTTTTTATAATTTAAAATAAACTATTATTATCACAATACATAAAATTGTCACGTAATTATTTTATTTTTCCCACTAATAAATTGGCTATCATTGCTTTCAAGGCCATCAAAAATGATAACCACCTCCATTTTAATTATAAAATAATCATCACACCCCTAAATGATAATGACAAAAAAAAATCGCATCTAAATATGTAATAAAGATGTAATATATCACTTCATAATTCATAAAATCCAACTCGGAGAAAAAAAGAAACAAAAAAAAAAGGGAAAAAAGATCTGGTATCCGTAAAGGACCTTAGAATCCAAAAATTTCTATTTTTTTTTTTTGCTCCTAAAAATTCTTTCCCCATGAATATTAATGAAACTACGGAAAACAAAGACTTACGTTCAAAACAGAGGATAAATAAAAATGGGAGACTGAGTCAACGTCCCCGCTTGGAAGACTGATCCTGAGGTCCTCTACTGGACTTTCCCTTCTTCCCAACTCCCCTACGCAGCCTTCAATCCTCCGATCAGGCCGCCTCGAGATCAGCCTTTTGTAGCACTCCCAACTTCTCGGTTCCTTTTACAATTCCAAGGCCCCCTTCTGGAGTAGATCTCAGCTTCTGCAGTTCACTCTTGGTGCCTACACGGTGATTGAGCTTGGTTTGGTCCTTCTGGAGGAGTTAAAGTGAAAATAAGATCGTCTTTCCTATGCGGTATCAGCGGAAACTGAGGTAAGCTCACAAAAAGAAGAGCCAAAAAGAGAAGGGGGTTTGGCTGATCTGTGAGTAGTCTGTGAGTCCTGCTACATTCTTTCTGGCAAATCCATTTATAGTTATAATTCAAGCACTGTGCTCGACGAGCAAAATTTGAACAAGGGTTTGGTTTTGGATTTTTAATGGCAAACTGTGGGTGGGAAATTTAGTAAGAATAAGGAATTAGACTCTTCATCAATGGAAGACAGCGATCCTAGATAACAGTCTGACCTGACCTCTTATGAAGCTGCCTGTAGAGTCGACCCAAGCTTGCAAGATTTGGACGAGACCTTACGAGCTGATAGAGTAATTAGGACACTAGCACTTCGTGCTGAAGATCAGTCCCTAACATTTTACTCTCTAGGAGAGATGGCCACTGACCGTCTTGAGATGGACCATGAAGTAGCTAAGATCATTCTTGAATCCAAAATGGAATGACAAAGAGCTGGTCCATTTAGTGGATTATTACTTCAATCATTGCCTACAGATATTAGGTTTCTACACTTCCCTCGGGACATGCCTTGAGGCAGGCCTGTAATAACCAGTCGCTGATTCAGCTTGCAATTATGCACTATGAGGAAGAGAGAGGAGAGAATGTGGGAGGGGAGAAGTATGTCAAGACATTGCAGGATCTCCAGAGACTCAGAGAAGCAGGCGGCCCATTCACGTACGAGTTCTCCATGCTCTTTAACTCAGTGTGGGAGCAGCAGGCAGAGATGTTGCAGAAGTTGCAGGCTCGTGAGAAGCTGGACAAAGAACTTCAATCTGCACAAACTTGGAGAAGGGTGACCATTGCCATATTTGTGACCGTCTTCATGTCCACTTTGATCTTGTCGGTTGTTGCGGTTGCGAAAGCTTGGAAACCTGTTGTGATTGCTCTAGCTGCTGGTCTGCCAGCTCCAATAGCGACAGCTGGCAAGTGGTGTGATTCTTGGTGGAAAAAATACCGCAGGGAACGAAAAGGGAAAAAGGAGTTGATAGACCTAATGAATGCAGGAACTAGGATCTCAATCAACGACTTGGTGACGATTCGGTTGCTTGTGAGTAAGCTGGGAACTGAGATTGAGTCAATCTTGCAAAATGCCAACTTCATTCTTGGAGAAGAACAGGAAGAAGCCGTGAAGCTTGGAATGTGGGAGATCAAGAAAAGGGCGGAAATTTTCATGAAAACTATTGAAGATCTCAGTATCCAAGCTAATAAGAGTAGCCACGAGATACAGACGGCATGGAAAGTGATATGGCAGAGGATAATTAGATAATCCAGTCGTTAGTTCTTTTCTTATGCTTAGAAAGTTAACAGTTAATGCAGTTCACTGTCTCAGATGAACTCTATGTTGCAAAGATCATCTTGGTTTTCTCCTTTTGGTTGAAATTGATCTGGTTAATGTGGCTTCCACCAATTCATACAAATATTAGAAGTATAGAGATTATGAAGCAGTTCTACATTGGTGTGCTTCAAAATGAAGATGCCTGTCTCCGGGAGAACTTTTACCCGTTTGGCTTCGTTCTGTTAATCTAGCTGATGCGATTGCTGATTTGTTTGTTTAAGTCACTGAAAGAGAAAATTGATTCAAGCGTTACAGTAATGTGGTTTTCCAATTCCTTCTAAATATGACATTAACAAAATTCTATCATTCGCCAGTAAATATATATATATATATATATATATATATATATATATATGGAGGGAAACCATTCACTGCGGAGTCTCACACCACATTCTACTCATGAAGTGTCAAGTAATCTGAGGATGCGGAAGTATAGGATTGCTGAGATGCATATCTTAGCAGTTAGTTCATTGTGGAAAACCATCTATGTAGAAAAACTAGCATATCCTACAATGACAGGATAAGTTGTATGGCTGTTGTAAAATCTCTTGGCTCTTTCCGATTTAGTTCTTCAAATTTAACTATGAAGTCGCCCAACCGCTGCACAAAATACCTCATCCTTATTTTACACTCATTGATCATGTTATTTATCAGTGTATTTGGATGAAGGAAAATTAAGTGATTTGAGAGCCGAAAGGTACTTGAGTGTCATCTCTCAATGAAGAAATGCTAGCATAATTTTTTAGATTCTTCAGTGAAAGTATTAACTACAAAAAGATGTCAAAAATGCATGGACTGTTTGTTCCTCTGGTTATCCGCTTAACTATGCATTCCATGAACTACAAGATTGTGGGGACTGAATAAAGTCAGTTGCATCTGCTATATTCATTCAGAATTTCCTACAATTTCATGGATTAAAATGGAAAGAATTCCAGAGGCACCATAACGTTCGGTAACCAAATGCCATGTCATTCTAAGCTCAGCAGCATCACTCACGAAACACTGCTGGAGTGCAATGCGTTAGTAACACTTGAAAGATATATAATTTCTTCCTCCGGCGTCATATTGAACAAAACCCACACCAGCTGTTAACTATCATCAACCACATAGGTCATGCTGTTGAAACAGCTCTCTGATTGGATTATCTTTACATACTAAACGAGAACTGAAGAGAAGATAAATCAAAACAAGAAATGCCAAACTTCAGAAGTTCTGATAATCAAATGAAGATCTTGAGATTGACCTGCTCGTGAGACACAAATCCAACATGCAGTCATGCAATAGTCTCCCTCGTTTCTGTATATGGTACTAGTTAAAGTATGGTACTTCAAACCACTCACTGACAAAAGAAACCTGCAAAAATGAACTAAAACCTTCATTCTCACAGCTACTTTCAACAGGTAGATGGCAGAATCACATAAAATGAATCACATTTTGCATTTGAGAGATACTAAACACGAGCATGAGCATCTGCTAACACTGAAGCAAGACCCAAATACCCATCAAATCAACAAAATTCATGACCCCAGACATGACAATTTGCTCTTTATTGTTCTTTCCTTTCCTCTCCGTCCACCTCATATTCATTGTCGTCATCGTCCTCATCATCATCCACATCCTTATCTGCATCCTCATCAGCAAATATAGAACTACGAGGAAATCTGCTCAGTTCACGCCTCTCATCTTCTTCAGTAAGAAATTCCAGCCCATATTTTGTGTCTCGGTGCTTCACAAGAAGCCAGCGCAATAATCTATCTTCCCTATTCAAATAATGCAGCTCTTTGTTCATCATTGGTGAAGCCATCATGGTCAACTGCATCATCTGACCCTGCATGATGCGCAACAGAAACATAAAAGTGATATCAGTGTCTAGATCAAAGAAATCAACGTGAGAAAAATAGCAAGAGACCTAGAATCCTCTTTCCTCCACAAGGTAAAAAGTTCAACCAACTAATTATCATCTTACTGCTTCATCAGGAAGAGCAGCAGATAGAGAGCCCATCCAAACAGTACATATTACTGCCAGGACAAGGGTAAATTACACTATACATCACTCAAATTTTAACTTTCAAATAGATCACTCAACTTTCAAGTTCAGCATATAGATCACTCAACTTTGGTTTTGTTCTCCATAAGGTCACTCTGTTGATTAGCCGTTCAAAATCTCATTCAAAGTTTGACCTGGCATCATTGTAATATTGACACGGAAGGCACATGTGTCCTTATTAGACTTCCATTGTAGGTCAGTCAACTGTAGATAATTTTGCATTGCAACTCACTCAACTTTAGATAACTTTCATTTCGGTCACTAGACTTTAACACTGAACTCATACTGCCACGTCAAATTGATATCAAAATCAGATTAAAATTATCAAAACCAGCTGTCAAATCAGGTTACCAATGAGTATTTTGCAGATCAATCACCAAAGTTATTCGATTGAAAGTAAAACCAAAGTGAATGAAAGTTTGAAAATGAATAGCCACTTCGAAAGTGAGTGAATAGTAGAGTGAAATCTGGTGTGATTTCCCTGCCAGACCAACACTGCAAAATTAAATCTTCCATCAATTGTTACAATAGTTTGATTAACTTAGATGAAAAAATGACCATGGTAATTATTAATAGCAATAAGCTAGGATCATAACAGCATCAGTGCAAAACCGAACATACAACTCCAATCCAGTATGGGATTTCCTCATAAGCTAGTTAATATTTGTTCCAACATATCTGCCTGTATAATTACCATCTCCTATGGCTTCCACTCCTAAAATAAGGCAAGGAGCCAGCCGAAGACATTATCACATTATGAGATTTTCTCATAAGCTAGGATAATTTTGCTTGACATATGTGCCAACATAATCAATTTCTCCTGCAGCTTGCTACTTCGAACATGAGGGAAAGAGCCAGCCAAATACATGGTCGCGTTAAGCATTCCAGTTGTGAAACCTAATTTGTGAAACCTAATAGATTCAGCATTTCTGCATCATCTTCTGTCATATTCTGTTACATTATCTTGTTCTAGAGAGTACTCTCCATCATTCTGTCAAACCAGATAGCTCATTTGTAGCTTCCAAGTTACATAAACCAGGAATTTAAACAAAGAAGATGAATCAAATCTAATTGCCTATCACAAGCACAACATGAATTGACAAGCCAACAAGAGAATTATCTGTAGATGGAAAGCTCAGAACAATCAAGCAGAAGGACGCAAATTTCAACAGAAGAATCACCTGAAAGAATCGCCCATCAAGCTTCTTGATACCATAACCCAACTGGACCGTCCCGAATGATTTTACCTCAGTGACAACCCCATTTTTCTTATAGACGTCTCTTCCTATCCGAGCCACCATATCCATCAAAGCTTCCTTCTTGACATGGGGTTTCAGCAAAAGCACGCAGTCATACAGAGGCATCTTGTTCTCTCTCCCCCCCAAAACCCCTCTTCAGCTGAACTTATCTTCTAGACTGTCAAGAAGAGTTATTCCATCAAATCAAACGAGTGAATGACCCACACATCGCCATGGAACTGCAAGTACTACCAAATCTATAGCTATCACTACTAGAACATGAAAAGATAAGTAATTAGACACGCTAGAGACCAGGTACTCTCGGATCAAGCCTGAAAAAAACAGGGTCCCCGAAAATATAATAATGTAATCGCGCGAGGTAAAATAATGAATGAAATGTCTATTGATTTAGGCATTTCATCGAACAGGTAGAATGGATTTTAACCGAATGAACTCGTATGCAAGAATACGATAATGATTCACTTCCGATCATAACTTTCGAACAAATCCCAAGCAGTCGAAGATTTCGTACAAGAAATCGTAAACCCGAGTTGAACCTTTAAGAATTTTGACACGAACACTTCCAAGAAGTGGGAAATCGATCCGAAGTGCCAAAAAAAGAAAAAAAAAAAACCCAAATCAAATCAATGGAAAAATCGGACGAAGTCCATTGTCTACGAATTATGAAGATACCGTTCAGAACGGCGACAACTTCTTCATCTTTCAGATTATTAAGGCGTGTCATTCAATATCCCGAGCTCAACCCACCTAAACCGCAGAAATCGACATGCCCACATCACAAATTCTTGAGAAACGGACGCTCGAGAAATTTAAGGAATCCCAAGCGAAGGACCCGACTTACAAAGAGAGAAGGAGGACCGAGTGCAAGCTTTGCGAATCAACCACCGAGTCGACCGAATATACTCAGCCTCGGCCAGTCGACGGAGCTCGACGCTACCAACCAATGAGGGAGCTAGAGGGCGGCGGGGGAGACAGAGAATCTCTGGAGGCGGCGGGGAGGCGGAGGAGGAGGAGGAGGAGGACGACGACGACGACGACGACGACGAACTATGGAGGCGGAGAGGCGGCGGCGGAGGAAGGGGAACCCTGGTGGAGGCGGAGAGATGAGGAGCAAGTGAGGCCCAACGATTGAGTTATTTTTTAACCCTAACGTTTGGTAATAATTATATTGAGTAAGACTAAAAGAAAAAAAAAAAGAAATTTATGGAAGTTTAATGTTCAATCATAGTGCATGTTCAAAAAAAAAAAAATGTTCAATCATAGTGTGATACAAAGTATCAAAACCATTTAGGTGTCAAAAATGAAAACGTAGAATGTCTTAATCTCGAGTATTTTGTATTAGTTAAGGAGTAGGATCAATTTTAACTATTAAATGAGATAAAAGATATAAAGAGAATCATAAAAATGTATATTCAGCTTATATAATTTTTTCGACTTATTATATGATATGTTGCATTGAGTTGAGGTAAAATTTTGAAGTTATGAAAGATTCAATGTATTATGTTTATCCATATTAAAAAAAAAACTATCACAAGAAAAATTAATTTAAAAGATTTTGATTAGCTTGAATTCAACATAGAAATATTTCCTACGACATGTCCGCTCTATTTTCGTTTTCTATTGAGGGCGACGGGTACTATACCCTACTCGCCTCTTCATGCTCCATGGATGTTCTAGTGTGATAAGAAAAGTGAGAAAAGTAAATTTACCAACTATTTATTTTGTAAAAATAAATGATGTAAAAAATATTTCCTATATTACAATCCTCTTATATGAGAGTATTTTCGAGATCTAATGAATTTAAGAATGATGCCAAAAGCAAACTAATAGTTCTAAAATCACTTGAGTTGTCTTGAATCATTATTTCAATTGATATTAGGAAACTATAATTGAATAAATAATTTAAAGAAGTCCAACTTAAATAGAGTTGCGCACTAGCCTATTAAGACTAATTAGGAGCCAAACGAGGCATGGATGACACCTCACTCCTCAATAACATATTAACATGTATCAAGACAGTAACCTCCATAAGCTAAATTCAAGTTAAGTCAAATTTATTGTTCAAGAGATCAATCTACCTAAACCTAAGCTAAATCAAAGGTACTCAATAAAATCTCTAAACTAAAGATTTTGTTATTCAACCGAAATTAAGCCATATCTATTACTAAGATTTACCAACCCAATCAAGACCTGCTTCTAAGGTACTTTCTAATTTCTTCAATTTTTCCAATAATTACCAAAATGGGGACTCAGGCTGGGCCCTTGGGCCAAGTCCAAATGGAGGTATCACCTGAGTCGGGCCTTTATGTCCGGCCCCCTTCACAACAAGACCAGACAAAGCCCAATCCACCACATCAAATTAAACCCCAAACTCATCTAAATCGAATTATGACCCCAATTCAGCCCCATTGTTTTCATTCTTTTTCCCCTTTTTTTCTTTCTTTTCTCCTATTTTTTTACTATCGTGAGTAGTCCATCTTCTTCTTCATAATATGGAGAACCGCCCAAAACACCATCAAGTATCTACCTTCCAAATCATCAGCACTAATCCACCTATACCCATTATCAAACCCTTCACCATCGAGCAGACCAAATGCTTTCAGATTCAAGTTCAATGACAATGAAATATAACCAAGAATTGAATCATTGCGCTAAGAAAATGATTAGCATACATCCACGCATTTTTAGATTGAACAAAAATATGATCTATTTCGTGTGTGTCTAAGAGGCATATTATTGAATAGTTTTCATGCTGCAGGACAGACCTAAGTGTTATTAAACCAAGATCGAGGGCCAAATCTACTTGAAATCAATCAAGAACAAGAGCAATCAGTGACACAAACTTGAATATAATTGATTCGGCCTTAATGTAAAATACACCATCACGGGTTTCTTCCCTAGCAAAATCAGGTATTATAGAGAGGGATAAATTTTACCTAGTCACTTGAGTGTGAAGAGGTTGTAATCACAGGTAACTAGGTCGAGGCTGGAAGCTTTCAAGGATCGTCGAATGCCGAGATCTGGTCTTAACGGGATAATGGTGCTTGCAATTCGAGCTCTTCTCCTTTTTTTCTGACGGTAAAACATGGCAGAATAGAGGGTCCCAAACTCTCAAGTATAGCAAGGGTGGGTAGTTGCAGTGAATGAACACAATGAACGGCGCCAGAAATCCGTTGGCTGTGATTGTACTGACTCAATGGTACTACTGGAGAGCCAAAATGAATATTGAGCCAAAAATCAAATTTCTCATTCATTTTCGAATTTTTTATTTGCTAATTTATTTATCTATCAAATTTTTGTTGTTGCTTTTGCTATTTTCTTTTTTTCTTTTTTACTTCTATAAGGATGAGTGCTTGAATTGTAAATAATGAAAACACTTTTTATTGGCTAATTATTTTAAACAATACAAACTATCATTTTCACGAAAAAGTTTTTCCTAAATTATTTATTTTCTGCAAAATATATAGATGATAAATTTGTCATATTAAAAACTTTGTGATGGAGGAAAATTCTTTGAAAATCATTAATTTTCACTTGTTTAGTAGTTTAGGAATGTGAAAGAAGTAATTATTTTCTCAAATAATCAATAATGAATTGATTGGGTTATATATATGCTCATATGTGCTTAACCCTACTCATATATTTAGGAAATTATTCTACCCTTATTACTCACAATATTTTCCAACACTCGCCCTCAAGTTGGGATGTAGATATCAAATAATATCAATTTGTCACATAAGAAGCTCACTCTATTCGCTTGTAGAGATTTAGTAAAGATGTCTACAAGTTGAACCTCAGTCTTCGTGTGTTGAAGAATAATCTTCCCCTTTTGAATTTTCTCTCATACAAAATGACAATCAACCTCAATACGCTTAGTTTGCTCATGGAAGACAGGATTAGATGTAATATGAATAACATATTGATTATCACAATAAAGTACTGATGGACTTGGTGGTGACATTCCGATCTCTATAAGTAACATCCTTAACCATAGTAATTCACCCGTTACATATGCTATAGCACGAAATTCAGTTTCGGCGCTTGATCGAGAACCTACATACTATTTATTGCTCTTCCACGTAACTAAATTACCTCCAAGAAACACACAATAGCCCGAAAGTAGATCTCCTATCCATAGGATATCTAGCCCAGTCGGCATAAAAAAAGCCTGTAGTGTTCAGATACCCATAATTCTTAAACTATAGTCCTTTACTTGCTACTCTCTTCAAATATTTAATGATTCGAAGCATAGCATCCCAATGAGTGGTATGAGGAGAACTCATGAATTGAGATACTACACTAATAGCGAAGGATATATCAAGTCTTGTGACGATAAGATAGATAAACTTACCAATTGATCTCCTATACCTTTGCTGGATCATTTAATAGTTCTCTATGTTCCACATCAAGTTTTACATTTTGCTCCAAGAAGTCCAACCTCATTGAGAATATCAAGAACATACTTTTGTTGCAATAAATTGATACCAACATTTGAGTAAACTACTTCAACACCAAGAAAATATCAAAGATGTCCCAAATCTTTAGTACTAAATTTCTTATGCAGAAATTGCTCGAGTTTTTGAATGCCACCTGAATCACTACTTGTAATTATAATATCATCCACATATACAACTAGAAGGATACAATTGGCTGAAGAAATAGAGCTGAAAATTGAATGATCTACTTGACATCATTTTAATCCAAATTTGATGATTGCATCACTAAATCTATCAAACCAAACACGAGGAGATTATTTGAGTTCATACAAAATCTTGTGTAAACAACATACCGCATTCTCCCCCGAGCATCAAACTTAGGTGGTTGCTCTATGTAAACCTTCTCAGTCAAATCATCATGTAAAAAGACATTCTTCATATCCAATTGATGAAGTAGCCATCCAAACTCTGCAACCACTGAAATAAAGATAAGAATAGATGGAATTTGGCCACTAGAGGAAATGTGTCATCATAGTTGACATCATAAGTCTAAGTATACCCTTTTGCAACCAACTATGCTTTTAGTCAATCAAAAGTGCCATCCAGGTAAACCTTAATAGTGAAAACCCAATGACAAACAACAAATTTCTTATTGGTAGGTAATGAAGTAAGTTGCTAAATTCAATTCTCAATCAATGACCGCATTTCATCTTCCATGGCACGATGCCAACCCGGATGAGCAAGAGCTTCAACAAAACTATTAGGCACAAAAACAGAAGACAACGACAAGACAAAGGTAGAGAACGTAAGAGATAAATGATCGTAGGATAGAAAATTAGAAATAGGATGACGCGTTAGAACACATTCAGAAAGACCAACGTAAGGAGCATAGCGATCTACAAGACAACCAACATAGGAACATGTACCTTTTCGATAAGTAATAGGTGGATCAGAATCAGAGATTGGTACTATAATTGATGGGGGGATAGATAAATCAGGCACTGATGAAAACTATATGAGCACAGTTGGAACAGTACTACATCGATGATAGGTGTGTTCGGTAAATGGAAATTATGTAGATATAGTTAGGGATGGGGAAAGCATTGGAAGTGTCGGCAGAACACCACCATCTTGTTGGAACTGTTGGTAAAGAAAAATATGGTTGATCTTCAAAGAATGTCACATCTGCAGACACGAACATACAATGGCAAGTAGGATTGCAACAATTGTATCCCTTCTAAGTCCGAGAGCATCTAACAAAGACACACTTTTCAATACAAGGATTCAACTTATCAAGACCTGGAGTAAAATAATGCACAATACAAACACATCCAAAGACACAAAGAGGTAACGAAAAGAGAGGGCGATTTAAATGCAACATAGAGAACGGTGACTTCCCCTGAA
This sequence comes from Eucalyptus decipiens, assembly GCA_014182575.1. Classification (NCBI taxonomy): domain Eukaryota; kingdom Viridiplantae; phylum Streptophyta; class Magnoliopsida; order Myrtales; family Myrtaceae; genus Eucalyptus; species Eucalyptus decipiens. The sequence continues at coordinate 21,240,956 of CM024616.1, forward strand.
GAATGGAGGTTTGAAGCCTATTAATCAAATAACATGTTGTAAGGACAGCATGACCCCAAAATTTTTTAGGTAGATGCATATGAAACATAAGGCAACAGGTAACATCAAGAAGATGCCAATTCGTACGTTATGCTACACCATTTTACCATGGAGTGTATGAGTAGAAAGTTTGATAGATAATACCATGAGACTCAATGAATGGTTGGAAACCAAAAGTTGCACTCAGATATTCTCTAGCATTATTTGACCGTAACATTTGACATAGGTATTATATTAATTCAACACTTCAAAATAGAATAAATAAAAGTAATGAAAAATCTCCATATGATCTTTTATTAAGAATAACCAAGTCATTCGGGAAAAATCATCCATGAATGTAATAAAATATCTAAATCTAGAGACATCAAACACATGACACGAACCTCATACATCTGAGTGAGCTAACTCAAATGGATTAGAAACACTACTCTAAATGTGGGAAGGAAAAGAGGCTCTATGATGTTTATCAAACTAACAAGCTTCACATTGAAAAGAACTCTCAGATGCTGACTTAGGAAATAGACGCCGAAGTATGTTTGGTGGTGGATGGCCAATACGGCAATGCATCTAATATAAATCACTAGATGTATGCTTCACAATTGCGACGGCTAGCACCTTCTTGTCAAGATAGTACATGCTATTTGATTCATGTCCCTCACTAATCATTTGTCTAGTTCTCGAATCCTGAAAGATGCAATGAGAAGAGGAAAAGATTATAGAACAATTGAGTTATTTAGTTAACGAGCTAACATAAATCAAATTATAAGGAGATCTTGACAAGTGAAGAACGAAGGACAAAGAAAGAGAGGGACTCAAATGAGCAACTCCCATACCAGTAACCTTAAATCGAGAGTCATTTGCTAGTGTAATTGAGTTTCATAATAAAGGAGATGTGGAGTGAAAGTAAGATAGTAGTTTAGAGTTACCAATCATGTGATTGGTAGCTCCATAATCTAAAACCCATGAGTTAGACGTTGCAAACAGCAAACAAGATGAATTACCTTTGAAGGTCTATGTCAAAGTTGCAGTAGGAACTAAAGATCCTATCACTTGTTGAGAGCGAAGCAATGCATCATATTCAGTATGCGTCAATGTAATTGAATCGCTTGAATTCTGTAAAGGAGTTGAGCTTAATGGAGTTGTTAAGGGAGGAATAGGAGAATTCTCAATTTCTACATATGCAGCAAGAGGTGGTCTAAACTCTGGGTGAAGCGTATAACAATAAGCTTCTGTATGTCCAACTTTTTAACAATGATGGCAATAGCACAAGCCACAACCATTCTTAGAACTAATGATACCACGACTACCAACTCTTCCATTATGGCCACCACGACCTCCACTATGAACAAAATTGTGTCCATGATTGCAACCTCCGCATCCACTAGGATCATAGGAAAGCATAACACTCATCTCTATGGTCAACGAGGTGGAAATCTTCTCAGTACTTGTAGAACAGAGAGCTTGTGAGAAGACTTCATCCACTATAGAAAGAGAAGTCTAAGATGTAATATGTTGACGAAGAGATGAATACTCAAGCCCCAATGACTTGAGATATAATATCACTCTTAGATCCTCTTAAACTCCACAGTAACCAATACGTATACCCACGAATCCAATCAATGACATGATACTAGCCAAAAAAAAAGAAAACTTGATCCAATCACAAGCAATTGTAGCAGTTTACCAACACTTCATAAAATCATTTCATCAATATCAGAGAAAGTGCACAATCACCAAATTGCCAGTAAGCTTATTCTCACGATTTCCTTCTATTCAATGTCACACAAAATGACAAAGATTTAGGTCAGTAGCAAAAATTTAGTGGAAAAGGGAAATATGTCCCTTTCTGGGTAAGGAACAACAATTCTTCTCTTCTCTAGAGCCACAAAATCTGAGTGATGAAGAAGGTTTTATGATCTGTTGTAGATAACAACAAACAACAGAGGACAGCTACAGCAATGAAAGGTCGTGTAAGTCACTAAAAACCGTATGGGCAACTGCTGGGTCAAAGAACTTCAAGCAACTAACCAACTAGAGTTCGTCAACAAACATGGTTGAACTTCAACTACAAAACTAAGCTACAGATCCGAATGATGTTGGGCAATAGCAATGCAAGGGTTGGAGAACCAAGCCACATATCCGAACAACGTTGGGTGACAACAATGTAAGGGCTGGACAATACTGACTCACTCGAATGTCGCCAGATCTAAGCTGGGCGACGCCGGGTGACTTGAATGTCGTCGGATTTGACCTGGGACTAGGTCTGGTGATGCCAAAATGAGCTATATGGATATCTCTCTCTCTGTGTATGTGTTGCTCTTGCTCTGATACCATTATTTTCAAATAATCATTTTCTAATAATTCTACCTTTATTACGGAAAAATAAGATTTTTCTTGCTAGAAGAGAAGGTTGTTTTCCCTTAATATATACTTGTTATTTTTAATTTATGGAAAATATTTGTATAATTAATTAATCTTCCGTTATCCAAATATCAGAATGTCGAAAAACGATTTCCCAATTTTCTTTAAAAAATGAACCCTAAAGTTAAGAATAAAATTAAAAAGCTAAAAAAAATCTATCTATTTAGGAAAATGAAGCTTAATTATCCAAGATAACAAACATTCAACTCCAAATTGAGAAGGTGTAAGAGACTTAAAGAATCAATTTGTTGCAAGTTACTATTTTGTCCCTTGCTTATTCAAGCGGAATTCTAGTTTATCTTGAGATCAATTTGAGCTTCCATAGAATTGTTCCAGCAAAGATTTTATTTATTATGGAATATTTGGTAACAATTCTATTCTCATAAACAATTCTTGCTTAGAAATGATTTTTGTTTTTTTTTTTAAATTCTATTCCCTATATGAGTTTCTAAGTATTTAAAGGCATTTAATAATTATCCAAAATTTATATTATTGAGATAGAAATGCGTTTGGTAAGACTTCAAATTCTTTTGTGATTTATAATTTTTTTAATTTTTAAATAATTTTATTATATATTTCTCTTTTTTCATTTTCTTTTTCCCCTTCTTCTTTTGGCTGACAACCTCGTCGTAGTATTGTCAACCCCTGGCGAGGCCGAGCCTAGTCGGCTAAGCCTTCCTAGTCGGCGACGCAACGCTTCAACAAGGTCGCCGGCCAAAGAAAGAAGGAGAATACGAAAAAAGGAAAAAGAAAATAGACTTGATTCTAGAGTTGTTATCATGAATAAAAAGTTAACTTTTTTATACTTTTTGATTTAGAATAAAATAGCAATCAAATGAATTTTTATTCTTTTTTTATTTTAAAAAACAAAAAAATAAATTTAAGCATTATTTGGTAGGTTACCAAGTAGGTTCTTAGCATCTCCATGTTGCCCTTTCAATGACACATTTCTGATTAAATCTTTCCTGATTGTCAAAAATGTCATTATCCGTGCTCAAGCGATGGCATCGCCACACGAAGAACGAGGAGGATTGGACTGCATCAGGCAGCGTGCATTAGTGTACTTTTGAAAAGATGCAATGGCACGAATTTAAAAACAACCAACATGTCCAAGTGATGTGAAATAAAGATGAGCCAAGTGTCGTAATGATGTACAAGCAGTAAAGTTGATGACATGGAATAATGCCCTAGACATGATTAAACGATGTGAATTAAAGCACAAAATGACAAAGCATGCATTTGACAAGATAATAAATCAAATAATACAATATGATAAGGAAACTCGGCGTGACCTGCGGATGCTTAGCCCGACATGTCATGAGAAAGCATTGCATGATAAATAACGCACGACACAACATAAAATAATTGCGGCCGGCCATAGCCAAACCCTTCCCTAGTTGATAGACAGATCTTCTGGTGTGCAGCCCCTGACTATAAACAACGATCTCAAAGATTCATCCTCGCTTCGATCAGGACGACTGCATGGTAGCATATAGATGCGATTATCAGACAACCTCGTCTAGGTTTAGAATGGCGAGCTCTTCCGACAGCAAACAAGCGCTGCTCATCTGTTTCGGACGTGCGTAAAAGAGAAGTCAAAAGCCGGACGTGAAAAAAGGTTCCTTTTGACTTGCATAACTGAGGACAACGAGGTCGAATCTCTCCCAATATACTAAGCAGGATCGGAACTTGAACTCTGTCTCAGAAATCGAAGCTCATCACTTGCGCGCAGTTCTTGACAGAAAGACAAGTCGGTGCGAGGGTTTTGACCTTTCTTGGACGCCTGTCAATCATCACCGCCGTACGCCTCGCAGCCGTAATGCAAGGGGGAACGCTAAAAATATCTGATGCCATGCTAGTTTGAGCTTGGTTTCTGGCAGGGAGGATATTCTTTTATCCCGTTTCGGGAGATCCCTAATGGAAGGCTGAAAAGCTCTCTTCCTAGACAAGACAGACGGAGAAGAAAAGTTGACTGATGGTAACAAAGACCTACCGACTGTTCTTGTCTCCATGCATAGTTTCTATCAAGCGATCCAGCGGCAACCGATGTTCCGTGTCGTGGTGGATTGGAATGATCCCGCATTTCCTGGTATTAGGAGGGACCATTCGATTCGAGCCGGGTCAATTTTGATCGACAGTCGGCTCCGCTTTAATTTAACCGGGGGGTCTTTCTCAATGAATAACAACAAAGAGTAGCTTTCAACCATCTCTTTATGCTGGTGCAAATTGACCTCGACGGGCACTACCTATCCCTTTAATATTTCGCAATCGGTCGAGAATGATTCGTCTGAATATGCCACTGAAGTCTCTGTGAAGATATAATCGAGAAATTGATTTGTAATCTGTAAAATACTCTTACCAACATGAACTTTCAGAATCGCTCTCAACTCTAAGGAGCAGAAAGGTCAAATAATGACCTACAAAACTCTGCTAAATCCTCTTCTAAACAATATCAGCAGAATCGCCTGACTACCCTAATTACTACACTAGCATTCTGCAACATCGGTAAAACTTTTGAACCATTTTATTGTAGTAAATACAAATATATCAATTTCTACAAAAATGAAAAGAAAGAAAGAGAGAAACCCAAAGAGGGTGAGATGGAGAGAGAGGGGTCCTCGGCAAACGTTTTGCTTCCCAAAATTTGAGGGCTACAAGAAAAGTCACCACCACCAGCACCACCAGGTCCACCACCGCCAACAACCACCCACCATTCAATCCCTATAACTCCTTCTCTCTGACGATGCTCTCCTCCTCTGCCTCTTTAATTACATCAGACCCACCGCATAAGGAAGAAGACGGTTCACGGTCTCGATCGCAGGCCTGGCTGGCACCCCCGGCGCCGATGCTGTCGGCGCAGCCGCCGCCGCCGCCGACGACAACCGCCCCCCTCTTCTTGCCCAGATGCATCTTCACGTAGAATTTCAGGAACAGCATCAAGACCGCGCCGTTCAGCACCGAGTTGAACACCCACGCGCCGATCCCGTTGCACCCGCCCTTGACCAGGTGCAGCGTCAGCACGCCGACGTGGCACACGAGGTTGCATCCGAGGAGCGCGACCTGGCAGTGCGCGACGAACGGGAAGCACGCGACGGGCAGCCCGATGGCGGTCCAGAAGCGGTACCCGTACACGGCGGCGTAGACGAGCGTGGCGGAGAGGATGGCGAGGACCTGGAACGACTGCGAGAACTCGAGCCAGAGGAAGGCGACGCAGGTGAGGGCGGCGTTGTTGAAGAGCTGCGCGAAGGAGAGGCGGCGGCGGCGGAGGATGGTGAGGAAGGTGCGGAGCATGTGGAGGAAGCGGGAGAGGTAGAAGACGTAGGACCAGAAGAAGACGCGGCCGGAGGGGCGGGTCCCGAGCGGGAAGCAGAGGAACCACTGGAACGGCGTCGTCCGGGACCGGCGCCAGAGCCACCGGGTGTCGCGGATCTCGGCGGCCGAGGAGAGGAGGGCCCCGGCGAAGATGGTGGCGGAGAGGAGGGCCATGAGGAGGCTGTGGAGGGCCGGGGCGGGGCCGACCGGGACGGGCCGGCGGCGGCGCGGGAGGAGGAGGAGGAGGTGGAGGAGGAGGGCGAGGGCGAGGTAGAGGGAGACGGAGGAGGCGAGGAAGGACCAGGTGGAGCCCCACGAGTGGGTGTGGCTCCACCGGAAGTTGACGATCGCCGGGTGCTCGGCCAGGTAGTACGTCACCCAGTTCGCCGCCACCACCATCGCCGCCGCCGCCGCCGCCACCGACATCGCCGCCGTCGCGCGTCGCCTATCGCCGTCGTCTCATCAATGCCTTCGAACCCGATGAAAACGGTCCGAAAAGAAATGAAGCTGAATTCTCAAATTCCCGTGGAGAGATGTTCCAAATTTAGGTTCTTGATTTTAGAGAGAGAAGGCGAAAGGGAGCCGTGGAGAAGAAGGGGGGGTTTTGGGGTTGCTTAAATTTAGGGATGCCTTGCGTCCGATGGGGGAGGTGCTGGGGACGTGAACGACTGGTCGGCATGAAGCGTTGGTAAAAGTGGCTGGGAAACGACACGTGTGGCGGTTCCAGTGGACGCACGTTCGCAGCGTGCATACGCGCATTTACTTGTCCCCGGTCGCACGAGCGGCCGGCTTAGGTTGATCTTATGATGGGATTTTTTATTTTCCTGAGTGGGGGAAGCATTCAATCATGGGAAATTGGTGGGAGTTCGACGGACAACGGGGAATGATGGATCTTTTTGAGTAAATTGAATGCCATGCGGTGGAGTTTCCATGCCCAAGAGGGTGTTTCCACCTTATGAGGGCCCACCCATTAATCTTTCAATAGGACCCCAGTAATCTTTTAGTGTTTCCACCGGCCACCGGCCGACAGCCGGTGGGCTATGGGCAGCGGTCTTATGGCGGCGGTTGGTGGTTGTGCGGCGGCAAGCGGCGGTAGGTGGCGGTTGATGATCCGTGAGTAAGAAGAAAAAACGAATAAATATAAAAATTTATAAATCATATCAAACGCATTTTTATTCTTGTTCTATTTTAAAAATATAAATTTTATATAATTACTAAACATCTTATTTTACTCAAAAATTGTTTCTCGAAATAGAAATAAGAAATACCTATTTCTGAAAATAAATTGTTTCTCGGAATAATAGCATTACCATGCGCACCATAAGATTACGTTCTATCTTTTTACTTATAGGTACCACAAACCTCATCCCTTCTCGTTAGAAGGGATTATTATTATTATTATTATTATTTTATTATTATTATTATTATTATTTTCAGTATTAACGTTTTTACACTAAAAAATATCAAACATTGGCAACTGTTCACTTTAAGTCATCCCAGACCAAGCTCTCCCTTGAGGGTCATTGAATGTGTGATGGGTCTTTCGAGTAAATTGGATGCCATACGGTAGAGTTTCAATGGTGGAATTGTACTTTCTTTTCCCTAATTGAGTCCCGAAACTTTTGGTTTGCATAATCAAATTCTTAAACCCTTATAACTTTTTCTAATCAGGCCTCTCGGACTTTGAATATGGCTAATGGGGACGACAACAATTTTTAATGTGGAAAACTTCAATGCGACATTCCCGTAATAGAAATCTCCCCACTCAAGGTCCAGTTGTGATCTTCATCGCTGAAGTTCTTAGGGGCATTCACACGTCAAATTTTTGTTCGTACCAACTGATATCTTAGGCCCAATCATTGGAATCTACAGTCCAAGGTGCTTGATTGAGAATGTTATGCAAGTCCATGTTAATTTAAGTTCAAATAAAAAGGATGCATGTATATAATGGTGGAGCAACCACTCTAAATCAAGGACACAGATATATGGACATGAAACTAATGAAAAAAATGTGCAAACGGGACGCGATTTCGAAACTAACCTTAGTACGTAGGCTATGCTTTACGCTTAAAATCTTCTATTAAAGTCACATTTTAAACACAATTGATAACTTGACACAACTTTTTTCGTGTGCCCTACTTATGTTTAGGGAAGAAAAAAGAGCAACATGTCCTCCACGCAATACATATGCACCCATGCTAGTATTCATGAAATCCAAATGATTTCAGCATCAAAACATGTGTAAGATATCTGGATTTACCTGAATAGTCGAATAATTTCGAAAATTCGAGCCATTAGTAGTAGCTCGTCACTAATCGTTATCATTGCCTTAATTAATGTTTCTTAAAATTGGTAGGGAAAAGACAAGAACACCGAGACCGACCGTCCTGGACCGACCACCTGCCGCCCTCGTCGTTCGTAAGATGCACGTTTTCTGGGTGGCTCGCGTCGCGTTCTTGAAATATCCACCATGGGAAATGTGTGGAGGCAAATCCATGGTCTGCTTTAGAGTAATGTACAGTGCGTAATCAATAATTGGCAGTCAATTAACTAAAGCCGACAACCTCCCCTTGAATCCAATCTAGAAAAAAAATCTAGTGGTGATGCATACGGGTATTTAAAAACAACCGGCCCCGAAAATCTGAGATTTTTCTAGTGGAATCTCTCATCAGTTCGGATAATAGGTAAACAAATGGGCATCATGACAGGTTCAGTTAGGTTCGGGCACTTGATCGAACCAAACAAAAACACATCAAACCACACGCTTACGCTCCCTCACTCCTAGAGATCGTGAATCCCTCCGAGAACATCTCCTTTCGCGTTGTCATTTACACGTCCATCGTCGAGAACATGGCTCTCGACTTTGCCCTCCTCAACAGCCCGATCACAATGGGAGCGAGGGACGACCACGGCGACGTCTCGACTGAAGCATGGCAAGTGGACAAGGCTTGTTGTTGTTGTTTGTGAAGAAAAAGCAAATGAAGAAGGTCAACTTGAAAAGTTCCTTCGGTTTCAAAGAGTGCATACCGTAAAGATGGGAGGAGAGGATAAAGGAGTTATAGATAGTGAATTTCATGTGATTCGGATGGCAATAAACATACAACAATCACCTTCGAGTTGGGCTGGGAATCAAAAATCCCGAACCGTCAACACCCCTTGTGATGATGATAAAACACAACTCAACTTAAAGCCCCGTGAAATTTATTGGTCTTTATTATTTCCTTAGCATGATAGGAAAATGTAGCCCATGTATCTATCTATTTGGTAGTGATATTGAAATATAAAATCATGTTTTCACCTAGTAATAATCTCAAGTAATCTCTTAAGATCTTTCGTGGTATCAAAATAAGAGGCTTTGAATTTGCATCATTCACAATTTAATAAGACAAAACCTAACTGAGAATTACTGTTATAGCATTTAATTGGGTCTAGTTCACGAGTGCTCTCGAATCATCTGTTAAAGGTAAGGAACATTTCATTTTAAAAAAAATATTAATTTTTATATCATGAGAACAATCAATATATTGAAAAATAATAATAATTTTTATTTGATTGCTTAACTAGTCCTTGGGAGCACTTTCTAGAAAAAAAAAAAAATCTACTTAAGTAGTAAACTATCTACTTATCTAATTATTTAGCATTTTAGAACACTTATCAATAGTTCCACAAAATCTCATACAATCTATCTTAGCAAAGTTAAAACAACTTTCAACTTTAGAATTTTGTGGGGGAAAAAAACTCATGAAATCCCATATAACCTCCATTAGTGCGCAGCAAAAATCATAATTTGATAAATGCCCGACAGCGATCCCATGTTTCTCTTTTGCATTTTGCATTAAGAATTTAAATCTATTCATCTTCAATGTGCAAAAATAACCTCAACTCTTCTTAAAATAACCAAATCTTATTTATACTTTCTTCATTAATTGTTTCCTCTTCTAACATCATTCGTAATTTCGTATAATATTTGCCTTTTTCAGTGATCTACACTTTTGTATAAAATAAAAAGAAGTTCCTATTATTAAGGGATCACTGTCATCACTGTCATTTTTCTCTTTTTCTTTTTCCCTAAACAAGGAGCTGTTGAAGGTTCCTTTTAAAACCCTCTTGATTAGTTTTAAGGACTTTTAATACACAATTAGTTGAAAAATGAATGGCAATATTATTCAAAAAAGGAGAAATTTGGAAAATCCCCACATATTCAAAACGTCAATAAAATGAATAAATAATTAACAGTCATAAGTCAAGCAGCTAGCATGAAGAAGTAAGAATATACAGCAGCATGAAATTTAGAAAAAAAAAAAAAAGAACAATTTTTTTCCAGCATCATTTGGTGGACCGACGACTTTGAAAGCATCAATTACATCAATTCATGTCTCTCTTGAACGATTGCAGTCAATGCAGGGTACTCCCTAATGTGCACGGCCTCTGTTAAGTTTTTTTTTTTTTTTTTTTTTTTTTTGGACGCGCATGGAGAGGAATGGTCTACTATGGAATTGACTTCAAGTTGACCCTACGTAGGCCTCCGCTTGTAGTCTCCAAATTTGACTTGGAATTGCCGACGAAAGATAAATTCTTTTCTCTGGGAAACGCATCACAATCCTTCGTATAGTTCACTGTGCATGCGTGAAGGGAATATAAATATGGTTTCTTCCAATAAATAAGCAATATCAATCCTCATAGCAGACATAGCTGTTTAGAGCATCTTGAGATTTTCGACTCATCAATTAGAAGTCATTCATTTGAACCTTATTGTGCAAACTACTCTGAATCAAAATTATCTATATAGATCAAAGGCCTGGAGTTAACTAGTTATTTAGAGTTCACAACATATTCTATGGACTTCCAAATAGTACAAGACAACATGCATGGATCGCGCATCTTAATTTATGAGAGGAGAATTGAATCAATTTATCCCCATCGACCATCAAGATTTTGAGGGATGACCATATTAAAGGGCTAAAGCGGTTCAATCAATCAGGAGAATCCCACTCCTGTTTAAGAAGAAAGCAACAAAAGTGTGAAAAAGAAAGAGTCTGGATTCATCCTAGGAGCATCTCCAGCACCACTCCTTCAATTATTATCCGTATTCCTTCTCATCACTATCTCGCCCGGTCTTTTGACCACCTTTATGTCTGCTAGATGTTGGATCTGTAGTGGCCTTTTATCTCGCCTACTTCATTTGGCACGAAATCACATTCTTCAGATGCCACAGCATATTCTCAAATTTTGATGTGACACCTTCATTAATTGAAGAAGGGACATGATTTTCTTCCTTTTGTTTTGTTATGTCTTTCTTTTTGGGAAGTGGAGGGACATGCACATTAGCAAGGTGAGACATTCAACATGAATAAAGGCAAAAGAAACCCTAGGAACTTCTATTCTATCTTTTTTCTTTTAAGTATGACACAAAGACTATTACTTAAATACGTCGAAAAGCACAGTATAACTTACACAGATCGAGAAAGTGTAGACTTTGCACTTGTGCATACAATTGGTGGGTCATGGCCCGAAGGTCTCCCGAGTCAAAATCCCTTAACACTCCAATCAATCATATCACCCTCACAATTGATGTTGTCCATGAAGTAACATCTAAACCTGCTCCTTTTACGTGATATCTTGTACATCATCACTAATGAAATCCACCATTACACGAATAAGATTTCTATTTTGATCAAAGATGATTGTTGAGAATCTATCCTTGCAAAGAAAAAGAAGCCCCGACTGAAAAAAAAAGAAAAAGAAAAAAGAAAAAAAGAAGCCCAGTTTTATTTGTGAAAATATTGTCATCTTTTTCCAGTGAAAGTGAAAAGATTGCTCTGTTATTCTTGGAAATGTGTTGGGCTCATGAATAGAAGAAATCTTCTACGTGAATAAAAGTTAAGACATGAGTTTACTCATGTTTCAAGGTCAAGAAACACTTTCGTCTAATATCTGCTTGTAATTCTTGCTGTCATTGGAAAGTAAAGGAACTCTTGTTTTTAATTGGAAACATATTTTAGCATGTGACTCTAGGTGTAATTTTAAACCAATGTTCTTACGCTAAAGAAATTCCTTTTGAAGCAACTTGGGCCTTCAATCCAGCCCATAGGCCACATCTACAGCCCATGGTGAGCCTACTCATCAGGTCATCCTGCATATTGGGTGAAGCCCAAGACGAAGAACTAATCTCCAATCTCAAACCACAAGCGTTGAACAGGGAGAATACAAAGCTGGAAAAAAAATTTAAGTGTCATTTTCTTGTTTCCGTTTCATTGCCCATCGAATAAGAGAAGCATTTTCATAAGATACAGTAGATTATCAATCTTCCTCTCCACTCTTAAGTCCAAGTTGATTAGTTTACAGGAAATGTTTATTCTCGATTGAATTTTTGTGCCAAGAATTTAGGAGATTATCGTATTAATATTGGAGTTTTGAGCTTGCTTACGTGTTTCATACAAAAGGTTGAAATTTTATTCTGATGTAGATGTGTCCTGTAATACCTAGAAGGTGCAATCCTAAGTGACAATCTGTACTAGATGGCACCTTCAACATATAAGACTTTGTTTGGTTTACCACGAAGTTGGACTACTTAATGAATGAGATTCCAATTTTATGGACTTTTCATGTTTGGAAAGAAACAAAAATTTGGATTTGGATTAATCATAGAACAGTATAGCTTCGAGAACATAGAATTGGGGTACCTAACCTAAGTCCACATATCATTAGGGTTTCAAAAGAACCTAACACAAGGTCGACGTATTTACGAAGTACGCATCTCTCTCTCAAATTTGAGCCAATCGATGGGATCAATGAGCCGCACTGCAGCGGCCATGGAGGTTAACAGCCTTGCGTTACCATAGATCTAGGTTGTGCAAGGTGAGAGACCTCCATCGAAGCCTATTTAGGGTCATGAGTCACAACCTTCACTAGAGAGAGAGAGAGAGAGAGAGAGAGAGAGAGGTGCCAGATTAGTCAAGCAGATGAGAAGGTCGGCATTTCATCGGCAAATTGGAGGCGCTCGTCACAGCAATGGTTGTGCAGCGCCAGTGACTTGTGCAAAAGCTTTTCTTCCTTCGCATTTTCTTGAAATGAGAATCTACTCATAAGTTCTTTTTCAGCGGAAGCAAAGGAGGCTTTATGGTTTTCTATATTCTAGGTTTGAGTCATTTGCCGTGAGGATCTAGTTCCTCAATTCTAAAAATGAAGTCACTTCAAATCTATTAGCTCGATCATTGGCAAACCTCAAATCACGTATGTCATGTGGTGCCTCTGATTGAAGATGTTTGTGGATACGATTAAGTCTAGAAAAAGATTAATACCCCCATAATATTCTTGCTATGCAACATTGTTAAATGAAGTGTTTATAAACGTATCCATAAAATCATAGGAACTTCATAGAAGTCAAAATATGAAGAAATAGATATGCCTAGATACTTTTCTAATCTTAGCATTACTCAGTACTATAGCCTGAGAATCACAAGATGAGTGTATCGATGCATGATGAAGACGAGTCAGGCTCCGATGTGGGTCCTGAAACTGCGTATGGCGCGTGAAAATTCAACTACATTTGGCAACGTCCTGCGTAAACACTGAATGATGAATGCATGCAGGTATGTCCAGGACCTGACATGGGACAGTAGCGATCGCATGGAAGACAAGCTGGACATGAGATGTCTGATGAACGACGTAGCAGCAATTCATCAGTTGCATCGGCCAATGACTTCCACCGACTTCTTGGTAAACGGACAAAACGATTTCCATCTGGTCCATGCTCAGGATCAGCCGCGAAGTTTGCTGATCACACCTTGCATGTGCACACAAGCAAGTGTGGTGGCAAAACGACAAGGTTTTAGCCAATCATTTCGTTAACGAGATTCGACTTTCTCGACCTCCCTCGACCCCACTTCATCTGTCGGCAACATAAAAGATTTGAGATATCATAATTCTATACTCTATAGCAATTCAATGGTAATAATCCATTCAATTCTGTGATTGATCCGAGGATATTCTTGGCTATTATACTTGATCCGTGCTAACAAGTGTACATATCGCTAATAACATATAGTATTTTCTCCATGAGGTCGCACATCATTAATGGGGTTATCACGGAACTCAAACGCGCTTATTAAATTAGTGAAATTTCTGTAAAATTTACCATCATTATGTGCCCTAATCATTTGTTAAAACTTTGGTCAACGAAAAGCTATTAGATTTAGCCAAAGCTAATGAGTTGTCTGCTTAGCACATGAATGGCCCACATAGAACCCGAGGAACATGTGAAAGCAGAGGCCGTTTTCTCCGTTGCCGACACAATTCATTGGCCTCTTTACCAATCTCTCCCTTCCTCTCAATGAAGTGAGAAAGGACAGATTGAAATTCTCTTGATTTGGCGGAGGGCTGAATATAATTATTGTTGCAATTGAATTCTTGCACATGCAGCACATGGCGTTGCGCGATGCTCTAGCATGGAAATTGCATTGAAAGTGGTAAGGTCGAGATTAGAATAATAGAAATTTATGATCCATTGTATTTGAGGGTTGGACATGCCATCTAATTATACTGTTGAGGCATTTAATTTTGAGTCCTTTGCTTTGTACCTTTATGTGGTCCTCAAGTAATTTATGATAGGAAACAAGTACAGCTATTAACAAGAAAAAGCATATACCCCATATACCATTTACAAGATATTGCCAAAAACTACCAACGAAAGTACCGGAGACCATCCTTGTCATTAAAACGATAAATCATGCAATTATTAATTGTTTGATTTGACAATCACAAACTTTTCAGCGGACCATCAATATAAGAAGACACTAAATGTAACATCTCATCACACATTAAAATAACAGAATCTCATACTTTCTAAAGATATAATCAATTCGGAAATCATTCTATTGACAAGTCTTATAAAAGCTCTGGCATGATTTGAGCGAACACTGTAGAACTCGAGCCTTGGCGTTTTGCCGTATAATGCGAGATTGTAGGATACGGTCCAATCAGGCACCACCGTTTCTTTTCGAAATATCTCTTGCCTCCAAAAATTACATTAAACACCCATATGCCTAGAGAATAAAGTCAATCAAATCCTGCCGTGATTGCCGTGGGAGCGGGGACAAAGTCGAGGCTAATCATGGCCTTGAGCGACGGGACTTTAACGTGTACGATCACATGGCCGAAAGGGATTAAGCGTCCTCGCGAAGCAGCCTTCTACTAGCTTCCGATTTCTGCCGTCTCTTTCGGCATTCAAAATCCACCTAATTTTTGTGGCCTTTATTGAACAGAGATCGGCCCCAATGCATGTGTTCCTTCACGCTTTTCGTAAAGGGTATGCGTGGCAACCATCTCCTCGTTCAATTTCGTCCCCGCCAACTCAATTCAGGGGCGGTACTGTACTTTTTCTATTACAGTATAGAGTATGTATAATTGTTTCTATTCATACAATTTGTCGTGATTTGTGTCTCTTTAAGGTTAATTTTTCTTCTAAGTAAAGTCAATTTTCGGGAAAAGCACAGATGCGTACTAGACACGCATTCATAGGATCACCCGCACGAATTGGATTTTTCCGCAGATTAGATAGACATTGAGAGATTCTAAGGAATAGCGAAGAGTGGCTGGGCGAATCCGAGCGAAGTGCGCGTGCTGTTGTGACAAGTGAAGTTTCCCCCCATCCCCACCAAGACTGCAATGACATTTGAAATTTCAATGACACCCTTTAGAAAAGTAAGCCTTTTCATGTCTTTTTTCCCATTCAAAGTTGAGGACATGTTAATATTGTGTGATCTCAATCTAGGGTAGCGGTTCTATTGTACCAAGTACATCGAATAACTATAGGATTTTACATATCCGTTTTTTGATTTAAAATTGCGAAGACGAAGCTAAATTTCTTCATTGAAAAGAGGCACAAAATATCTTGTTGACAAGTAAAATAAGATTCATGGGATCAACTTTTTCTTCCCATAATTATTTGAGTTTGCTTGATACATTTTCACATCATGTTGCGAGGTATGTATCTCCAACCCCATCTTGACCATAAGGAATACGAGAGTTCTTATAGTAGGAATTCCGCAAGTTGAGAGACTGAAAATAAATGATGATTTAAAATAAGAGTGTGAGAGTTTATTTTAATATTAGAATGTCAATTCAACATAGATTAAGGAAATAAAATATGTGTGTGTATATATATTGCCTGAAATGCAAAATCATATAAAGAAATAGGTATATTTCTATATTAAACTTGAGCAACTTTTTGTATTGACTGTAGTCACTCAACGCACCAAATTCTTTGACTTTTTGCAATCAATTCTATAGTTTGACTAGAACTAGATCAATCTTTTCTTGGAAAAATGATGACATGGGAATCATGGGAAATGACCTAGTATTCAGAAATTGGGCTAGTACTCGTCATGTCAACGACTCCTTTGAAAATTGATAGGATTCTAATTAAAATGCACTGATTATATAAAAATTTCAAACTTTAACGTATCACGCAATCAAAATCACGATTTGACCGCTCTAAGAAAATGACTCACCATGCTCAAGAGCGACCACAATTGCAAATTAGCCAAAACAAACTGGGAATCTAGTTGCAAAATTAGCCTTTTATACCGTGCCCACACTAACGAATCTCAAGAGATCCTTTTCCAAAATCAAAATTGGTAAAACAATAATCAGAAATCATCTAGCAGCTAGCAGCACAGACTTTCTACAACGAGCATCAAGCATTTATGGCCAAAAACTGTAGATCGTGGATGTCCCCAAGACTAGGCACAGGTAATGGGGATCTAAAGGACCAGTCATGTCCCCTTGTGGAAACCCTAGTAATGTCATGGCCTTTACTTTAAGCCGCCTGTCCCCACCAGATCTCCTCTTCCAATTTTGCCTACCACTGTCCTTACAAACTACATAAATAATCAAAATCAAATCGAAGATTACCATATTTACCAAATTAGCACTAATCTGTCTCTGTCTCTGTCTCTGTCTCTCTCTCTTATATCACTTGCTCAAAATTTGCTCCTCAGGGGTATGAACAATCCATCGTACCAAGGAGAGATGAGAAGACGCGATGCCTAAGCTCACTGCTCCGCCCCTCCTCCTGCTCCTCCTCCTCCTATTCCACCTCCTCTACATAGCACCGACCACCAATGCTGCCTCCGCCGCCGCCCATCGGCGGTTCAAAGAAGCCCCCAAGTTCTACAACTCCCGCGATTGCCCCTCCCTCACTTCTGCCGACATCTGCTCCCCCGGTGCCGTCCATGTAGCCATGACCCTTGATGCCGCCTACCTCCGCGGTTCCATGGCCGCTATCCTCTCCGCCCTCCAGCACTCCTCGTGCCCCGAGAACCTGTGCTTCCACTTCGCCGTCGCCGCCTCCGCCGCGGCGGCCGACCTCGACTACCTCCGCCGTGCAGTCACTGCCTCCTTCCCGTACCTCTGCTTCGGTGTCTACACATTCGACGATGCCGCTGTCGCCGGCCTGATCTCCACCTCCATCCGCTCCGCCCTCGACCGCCCGCTCAACTATGCCCGCAACTACCTTGCGGACATCCTCCCGCCGTGCGTTCGCAAGGTGGTCTACCTGGACTCCGACCTAATCCTCGTCGACGACGTTGCGAAGCTCGCTGCCATCCCGCTCGATGGCGACGCCGTCCTCGCCGCGCCGGAGTACTGCAACGCCAACTTCACCTCCTACTTCACTCCCACCTTCTGGGCAAACCCTAGCCTGTCCCTCACGTTCGAAGGAAGGAGAGCCTGCTACTTCAATACCGGGGTCATGGTGATTGACCGAGAGAAATGGCGTGAAGGTGACTACACAACCAAGATCGTGGAGTGGATGGAGCTTCAAAAGAGGATGAGAATATACGAGCTGGGGTCGTTGCCGCCCTTCTTGCTCGTCTTCGCTGGTCGCATCGCACCGGTCGATCACCGGTGGAACCAACATGGGCTCGGGGGGGACAACTTCAGAGGGCTGTGTCGGGACCTGCACCCCGGTCCGGTGAGCCTCCTCCACTGGAGCGGGAAGGGCAAGCCGTGGGTCCGCCTCGATGCAAACCGGCCGTGCCCGTTGGACGCGTTGTGGGCTCCCTACGATCTGCTCGAGTCACGGTTCGCGATCGAGTCTTAAAAGAAAAGAACGGTACGCGATAGAGGGGGAGTCCTCTTCTTTCCTCTTTCACTCCAGTGGACTAACTAGTTTTTTTCTCTAATCTCCTCTGTAGTGTCTGAAATTTGATACTTCCTTTTTATTACTTTTGATATTTCTCTCGTTTTGGCTCACAATTTGGAGAATCGAAGACCTGAAAGAGTGAGGCAGATCTTTCGCTTCTCTTAATTTGATGAGATACGTTTGTATTGTACATCCTTAAACTCGATGAAGACCCAATACAACATGTCACATGGTGCTTAGGTTAAAACTCATGAAGAAGATCGTCTGTCCTTTTGCTTTGATAGCTGCCCATGATCTCAATTCCATAGGCATGTTAGTATCAAGTGCCCGATCCGATATGATATTCCACCTATACATAAGTGCATCTTTCAAAGAGATTTATTCCCTCCTTTTGCTATTCCATGAATTGGTAACCCCGAAATCTATTCAATTTTCGGAGGTCGGATGTGAATACTTCAGACTTTACCTTATGTTGGTCAAATGCAGCGCCGTTTCTAGAATCGGCAATTGCTATATTCAACGACTTACTTCCACCTTTCCAGTGAGATCTCGCCGTAATTTATGGCTCCCTGTCGAACACGTGTGAAGGTCCGGTATTTCCTCAGTTATGACGGAAGATTTCCCCAAATAGTGGTGCTTTTTTTCAAAGAAAAGGTACCGACAACAAATTCGATGATTAACGTGCAATAAGGGTTAATTACATGTCGAGATCATTGAGTTTGTATCAAAACATAGGCAACCATAATATCTAGCAATTCTAAAATTGCGCCTAGTACAATGAAATGACCGACAAACTTCTTTAAAATTCTTAGTAAAAGGCTCATGATGCATATAAAATTGTTTTTTTTTTCTATAGAGGGAAAACTTTGTCATAAATTTAACAAAAGGTGTGCGAGTACACTACACGTTGTGTTGTGCCTTTGAAACTTGAAATACTGAGTTAGGAAAAGAATGCCCAGAAGAAAGGATAGACTATAAGTCAAAGATTACTGACTTGTTAGACCAATTTGAAATCTTTAGTCCCACTCTCGAGTAGCGAAAGTTCAGGACGTTTTGTCTTGTCAAATTGGCAGTTGATACCCAATAAGTCAAGACGCACGTTCCCTAACTAACGAGCAAAATTCACCATCAATAATGGTGTCTCGTCTAAGGATGTTGGGGCCACATAACAGGTTGCGTTTGATGTGACTTAAATGTTGTCTCGGCAAGATTGATCAATTTCCTCTGCCTAATTGACGGGATATGACATGTGAAATTCTAAAAAGCAAGAAAGAAAAGCCGAAAAGGGAAAGGGAAAATAAAAATGTAACCAAAGTTCGATAATCCTAGTGCGTCAAAAATCGAAATTTGGAATGCCATGATCCCTCTTGTTGATTGCCCCTACGGTCAAGGAAAGCGGCGTGGCAGGATTAAAGGCACGACAACATGATTCTGCGTTCAAACTAAAGTGATTAATCTACATTTCGCACCTTCTCGCCAAAGCATAAAGAAGAAAAGATTGTATATCGATTTACGTGTAGATCAATCTTGGGTTTTCACATTTAGTTGACGAACGATTCGCAAACTTCGGCGAGATTAAAGTAATGAAGTCCATCCTTCTTGCTTAAAAAATATAAGAAAATAATGAATCTTTTGATGATAGATTAACTTGATTCGTCATATTAATATGACACGAGCCGTATATGGAGCTCACTTACTCAAGCTAGTGGTGATTCCAGAGTTGAGAACGCAACAATTTGAGTCGGGTCATTGTAATTGCACTAAGCATATGAGGTATAATTTCTTTTGATGAAAATGGGTCAACCTATCATAAGATGATGTAGATTTTATTTCATCATTTTCTCGTGATGAGGTTGCCGTCACGGCAACTGGTGTCAATATGACTATTTATTTACCAAAATCTAGAATTGCAATTGTTTGTTTTTTTTTTCCTCTTCTGATGCTGCCTTAAACCGAAATTAGCTGGTTTAGTTTGATTAGTACCCACGTTCACAATCATAATAAACATTTCCTTGCTTCCCAAGAACTGTTCTATGGTATTAACGACTGGGATCCAGTTCCATGTAGACAAAACGCCGAAAGTAACACTTAAAACAACCATCATTCAGATAAGTTTTAAACTTAGTTAATACTAAATTACAAGCTCCTTTTTATATTATATGTAATTCAACTTGCCAAAATGAATTATAAACTCATTTTTCAACCCACTTTTACAATTATTTTTATTGCATTTACTCGATTTCGTGCTTATTCTTTCCGTGCTCTAACTTTAATTTGGGTATAAATTTTCTTAAATTTGATTAAATATGAAATTATTTTAGCAATATAAGTTGAAATCATATATGGATTATTAATTTTACATACATGAAAATAGATTAACATGGATTAAATTGATCAATTCAGATTATATCACTGCACCCGTTTGAAGGTCTACACGTCATTAGGAATACAGCTCACAAGAGATTTTTCTCTTTCTTCTTTTGTTTTTCTGATGCATCAGAGTCAGAGATTTGCAGGGATCCGAAGCTTCTGTTGCTTTCGAAATGGCAATTAATCTCAGATAAGTTAATGTTCGCGCGTGATAACTCAATCTTGGAGAAATCCAAGGCTTTTAAGATTAAGTCAACCTCCCTCATTAATTACTGTCTGCAGGGTGTCTCGTGCATCGTCAGCTTCAAGTCGAAGCTGTTGATGGAAGTCAACTTATCGAGAATATCTCATCTCAAAAAAAAAAAAAAAAAAAAAAAAAAAAAACTGGGGATATTAACGGCCCTTTTGCACATTTGTTATCTAGATTTTGTGGTATTTAATTTGATATTCTGAAATAATTTCACATAAATAACTGGTTTGATAAGATAGAAAAATCAGTAATCATACTACATCATTTTTAATCATACGGTCAAACCTTTTTCTCCAAATTATTGATTGCAAAAGATTTGCTTATATTTCAACTATGAAATCCTCTTACCATAGCTAGTGAAATCCCAAGCCTATACCAAAATTACAAGAGTTAGATGAGAAAAAATCAGTTGATAAATTATCACATGGTTTGAGTGTTATGGCTAAAATTATCACCTAGAGGGGGTGAATAAATGATTGTGTAGAATTAAAAGTGTTTTAAGAAATTTTTCGACGAAACACCACTGGAGATGAAAAGAATTGGTAAGATCTTATCGGTATGCAATTCTATCACAAAAATTAAAGAAAGTAAGAGATAGATAATTTGCACACAAAATATTATAGTGGTTTGACTTTTACGAGCTTATATCCACTCTCCCATGCTACAGCCTATTGACTGGATTTTACTAAGAATAACCAATAAGAGGTTACAAGATCTAAGCTATCTAATCTCAAGCTTGTATGTATTACTCCTCACACATTCTCGACCCCTAAATAATTACAATATTGTGCTCACAAAGATGAATAAGTTTGATCACAGAACACTCTTCAGACTTTGGAACGCAAGCTTCGATTCTCTCGAAAGCAATGGCTCTCGGCTTTGAGACCACCTCTTATACTCTTCCTATTTCAAGCTGATCGTTGGACATATCTTCAGGAGGATAATCCATCCAATTTACCCATTGGCCTGGAACTTATCAAGAAGGTCTGATGATGTTAAGATCGAGAATGAGGCTTTACATAGATTCTGCTATCCATATAGCAGTTTAGATTTCCATAAGTTGAGTGCCTTCATTTTATAAAGAGTAAAACGCCTCAAGAAGATCATTCTAGGAAGGTCATAAATAATTTGAAGACTTTCCTTTGGAACAATTTATAAATATGGCAGGAAATTCAACCAATCGTTACTAGCCATCACACAAGAATATTGTCTCTTTCTTAGCTGTTTGATAGAACACATAAGGAAGGAAATAATTTAGTCATGACTCTAGTTTTGATTGATATCGTTTAATCATATTTTATCAGACTTTCCACATGAAGATATTTATTATTAAAATCAAAATCTTTACTCTAGATAAGTTTTACCAATCTTCAAAATCTCTTAAGGAATGTATTCTCAACAGTCTCCCATTTTTTGATGATAACAAAACTTATCCAAGCAGAACTTTTAAGAAGATAAAATATTGAGATTAAAAAGCTTTTTGATTAAAGCTAAATTTGAATGAAGTGCAATCAAACTATAAAAGTATATGCATTGAAAGAATCTTAGTGAAACTTTTATACCTAATGCTTTGAATTTTTTTCAAAAGATAAGGGATAAGAAAATTTTTAACCAATCCAATTAGCTTTTGCAGTGCTCATAGACTTAGAAAACCTGTAGAAATAATATTAGTGCAATGAAAAATTTTCAAGCTCTAAATTTTGCAATCCATACCTTCTCCCCCTTTTTGTCAATAGTAAAAAAGATACTAGATAATTCATAATATTATAACGCAAACCAAAGTACGAAGTTTAGTCCAAAGTTCAAACACAAAAGCAATTCGCATAAATTACAGACCAAATAAAAAACAATCCAAACTTTAAGAAATAATGCAATCGCAGAAAGTTATTTAGAGGAGGATGATTGATTTGGGTTAGGATCTAAAATGAAAGCTAGAGATGGAAGTCTGTGTTCTGGAGGCAATTGAATAATAATATAATATTGCATATTGTCGAGATTGCGATCCATGTTTCTCATTATGGTGTCCAACTTTTCAACCTTAGTTATGAGAAAAACGATTGGGTCATTCAATTCTTTCTCCATGCAATCTTTGCGCTCTTTCATGTTGACTAGAGTGTGCAAAACAATTTATCTTTAGTACTATAAACAATAGGAATGTTGGCAGGATTTACTTATAGTCTCGGTTTCATAATCATGTTGATATCCTTTTATCGTTGTTTATCAACTTAAAACTCCTCCTCAATGCTTGCAATGCCTTATTCCTTATCTTGCATAACTTGATTAGTAGAAGAAACAATTGCAAGCTGGATTTGCTCACTAATCAAGTCAACAGTTTTAATGGGAATTGAAGAAAATCCAATAGCAATGACTTTAATAGGTTCAACAGCTAAGGGAATGTCTTCACAAACTTCTAGTATGGCTGGAATGTCAGCAGTAACTCCTGTCACCACAACAAGAATTTCTGGACCCTTTGGAACATCATCAGTACCATCAATTCCTCCTTGAGGGATATCTGCAAACATAAGAGTCTTATCAGTAGCATATGTGGAGTCTATTGGGATATTTTCAACTAGAGGTTCCTTGGGATCAGCAGTGGATTCGCTTGATCAAGCTCCCCCAGAATTGGTGCTCCACCATGAGAAGGATCAACTTTAGCAATGTCCTTTTCCCTTGCAGCTCCTTGATCCTCAATAATGTGCTAGCCCCAATGCTTAGAGATGCTTTGAATCTCAGCAGTTGTCTGATCTTTAGCGGGTTCACGATTTGGAGGAGTGTCCCAATCCTCTGTCAGGTCAATATCAACTTCATGAACTAGAATTGGTTGTCTTATAGGAACATTTGCAGAATTGGCAGGTTCACAAACATCAGCATTTTCTTGTTCTTTGTCAACATTGGTCTATTTCACTTAATCAACAATTGCTCCTATCCCTTGTCACGACCTCTCCTTTTCCGTCCGGGGGAAAAGGAAAAGGGTTTAGGGGTATTTGCCTAAAGAGGCGGACCAACAGCCCTAAATTAGGCACGCTCTCTCCCAAGCACATATCTCGCGTGACATTGGATTTTGAATTTTAAGTCTTAACAATCTATGTATTTCTAGGAGTCATCACTAGCCTATTGGGGTTGGCTAGAACCCAATCAAGATGCGAAAGTATTGTCTTGATTCCTACGCAACCAGAGGTTTCTAGGACCAGGGACTTGTTTACGTCAATGTTTCTATTAGCGCCCTTGCGGTACCACTAAGTTGGAAAGTTGTTTATCTAAATGGCCACACAATCTTGATTTGTTTATCTAAATGATCACACAATCTTGATTACCAATTATAATATTTATAAAACCGCTAAACGTCCATGCAAATGTTTTTGTAGGTTTGTTTTCCTTAATGTCTAGACTAATCCTAACATAATTTAAAAGCGAAATTTACACTCAACTTAATGAAAAGCGGTGCATAAGCAAACATCCAAGAAATTGAAATGACTTGAAAATAAATGCGGAAAAGGAAATCTCGATACAAGTTAGGCAAATAATATTACATGGCATTGTTATCACACCTCAGGACAAGATCCCCATGAGCGAAATGGGAATTCAAATATACATGAAATTACTCTAAATAATTTTAATCTACGCAAAATGGATTATTTACAAAAATGGTTATAACATACCAAAATAGCACTAAATTAGGAAAATTTCATAGATGTCATTTCTTTCATAACTTGATACCATCCATCATTTTTACAATTTTTTTTGAAATTTTCAGTTTTATTCATTTTTTTAATTTTTATTTAAAAATAATTCCCTAAACCGGTATATGCTGATTTATACTAATATAGAACTGCCCAATACATGAATATAGCAAGAATCGAGCTCAAATTGACCGTTTCAAGATCAAAGTTTGGTTTGCACATTTCGACGAACACTTGGTGTGCATCAAATCACCCCAAACCAGCTTCCTCGGGCCATGTTTGCGGCCTTCAATCTCAACCCATAAGCAATCTCACGTGGAACTAAAATATCAAGATTATACTACCACATGCAAGGAGCAAGATTAGATAAAAATTACAGCTTAAAACACAAAATAACTAAGTCGAAATCGGTCTCAGATATGTGGGTTGAGTTGATTTTGAAATCTGGGTTTAAACCCAAGTCTAGCAAACAGGTTGCATGCCCATATTCAAGCCCCAACACTCATCACATACGAGATCTAAGGGAAACATTACTTGATTCGAGTGAAAGTAGGTAACATGAGCTTTCAAATGCAAGAAATATCATAAAGAATGACCAACCGAACACATCAAAATGACCTCTCCAAGAAGCACACATGCAAAGTCCACACTGACCAGCCTTGAATCAATGTGGATAGGTTTGGTTTTTGGCCAAAGTTTTAAACGATCTAATAGTTCGCATGGGGATTTAGAGACCACACCAAGCTGACCTCAGCATCATTTGTACTCCCATACAACATTCATTAAGCTTGTGAAGATAGAAAACACATACAAAGGGGAGTAGCAAGTTAAATATGTATGGCTCTTGAAGAGACTTTATACACCTAAAAAAATTTCGTCCTTAGAAATCAGTTTTCCGGGCTGGTTTTCCTCGAGTTTTCTCTATTAAAACACATTCAAACTCGAACAAACATACATTTAGGATGCTTACCTTGCTTTCTAGTTTCTTTTACAAGTGGTTCTTGGCCGAGGAAACCAAGAAATTATCCTCAAAGAGCACGTGAAAGTTGGCTCCTTCAAACTGGAAATGAGATCTGCATAAACAAAAGTTGACAACGAAGGTTTTCGTTGACCTTTAAAATTAGACTTCAGGATCTCTTTTGTTGGAAAAATTAATATCAAACAAAACTATATGTATTATAGTTTGGGGGTGAAAGTTAATGTTTTCCTCATTCATCTCTAAAATTTCTCAAAAACACTCGCTTTCCCTCACTTGTAACCAACCGGGCTCAACACTTGGAAAATTTTTTAGTGTTTCTTAGCCCACCAAGAGGGTGTTTTTCGGGGGCCTTTAGGAGACCTTCCCAATCTCCATTTGGGACATGCGACATATGGATGAAAAGCTATTTGAGTGAAGTTTCACTCTCTAGTTGAAGGTTTTGGCTAATTTTGACTGCAGGTGTATGAAAATTTCACTTTTCTCTACCAAGGCCGGTCTGGAATTTTTGGGTTTTGCTTTTTCTGGAATTGCTTCTGAGGGCCTCCTTGGGGGACAACCGTGAGCTCCCTCCTCTCCTTCTCGTCTCTTTTTTTTTTTAAATTTCTTGAAAGGGCTTGCTTCATAGATTTTATCTCCTGAATTAAGGGATTTTTGGCCAGTCTTTTGTTCACCTACCAAGCCTGTCAAAAGGGCCACTTCAACAACTTTCTGACTTAACCAAAATCTCCAACTTTTGAGTGTCCTGATTTTGCTGCGATTTTTCCCGTGCTTTCAGTAGCTTATCTTTGATCAATTTTTGTCCACTTGAACCACCGCCCGCGGTGGCCGTGCTGGTTCGGGCTTAGTACGCGTTGCGAGGGCGGAGGAGTTCGAATCCCAGCGAGGGTGCGACGCATGATTTACCCGTGTTTTGGGTTAGCGGTGGGGGCCTAGGCACCCCAAGGTTTTCTCTTACCGCGAAGCGGCGTGCGGAGGTTCCCTAGGTCACAAAAAAAAAAAAAAAAAAAATTGTCCACTTGCACTACTAATAATGGTCTTCCATCACGTGCAAAGAGTAGGCTAGTTGGGCAACTGAGGAGGATATGGTGGAGCCACCAAGTTGCTTACTTGGTAACTTCGAATTGAAATCAACTTGTGGACTGAGATTTGGCAGCTGGATTGGGTGCTCAATTTGGCTGTGGTTTTTGATTAATTAGCAAGCACATGTATAATAGTTTAAGATCTTGACTATTTTTCACAATTGTCTCCACCCAATTTTGCAAGAGAGTCCATCAAAGTTAGCCAATTTTCTTATCCGAAAATACCAAATTCAATGTAATTTGGTCATTTTTGCCCGATTCGATTAATTATACCTAACCCAAGTTCAATTTCAACTCAATTGGAGGCCAAGATGATGATTTAAGGGTTCGGGCAAAATTTTACACAATTTGCAAATTGATCCCTCAACTTTTGGCAATTGTATTTTTGCCCCAACTTGCTGTTTTAATTACAATCTGACCTCCTGGGCTTGGCTAGTCACATTCAAATCATCAACTCTAACTTTTTTTTTTTAATCTTCTTTTTTTTATATATATTTTTCTTTTTCTTTTTTCTTTTTAAAGGGAAAAATATCTTCCATTTAAAACACTATATTAAATGCCTAGATAATCTATATGCAAGAATTTAACATGAAATATTTTTGTGGAAAAACAAGTTTCCATTTTTCGGAAATGATTTTTTTGGCAAAAAATTTAGATGTCAACATCCTTGTCTCCTCCTTAGCTTCAATATCTTCATCCTAATCAGAATCAGGTTGATAAGCATCTATGATGTCATCAAATCACTAGTGTCAATCTTTGATTCCTCCTGCAATTCTTCATTAAGAATTTTTTAAAAAGGCTTGAGAACTTTGCCTTTGTGTAATAGTTCTTCTTCTCTTAAGGGGATTTGGTACATCCGTATCCACATGAACCTTCAGAAGTTTTCCCTTGGTATTTTTCCAACTTTCATTAGTTAGCCTGAAACTCATCTTTCGCATGATATGTTCCCCTGCTTTCTTTAGCGGTAGTTGTACCCTTCTTAGCTTCTTGGGAACTTCAATCTCCATATGATGAAAAATCTTCATGATGAGGGAGCAGTGAGGCAACTTCCCTTGTTCTTCCCAACAATTCGATATATATGTAGTAATACAAGATGTGCTATAGAAAATGAATGCCCATTCATGATGTTGACGCCTAAAATTTCATTTTAATTAATTAGGTTTTATTTTTGTTTTATTCGGATGATAAATAAATGGAAAAAAAAACGAAAAGAAAAGCATTAGCCAATAGCGACAAGGGTTGGGCCTTCAAAGCCCAGCCCCTCCCTCTTTTCTTTTCCTTCGCAGGCCCGTGAGGCCCAACCACGTAGCTCAGCCCGGCCCTTTCTCCTTGTCTTCTTCCTCCCCTGTCTTCTTCCCCAACCGGATAAGTAGCACGCGCCGGAGAAGAGGACGCGCGCGATGCCGGAGCGGAGAGGAGGAGCAGCGACGACGCACGTGGAGTAGGGGGCAGCTAGCATCGGATGGGACACCGGTTCGGCCGGCGAAGGCCGTGGCAACCGACGGTCAAGCTTCGTCGACCGGCCACCCCGCGGCCTATAAATAGGCCCTCCATCCCCGACGAAGAAAAAACACAGAGAGAACCATAGAGAGAGAGAGAGAGGCCAGCCGAGGCTTGCAGTCCCCTGAGAGACTTCGGGGAGCTCGACTTTCGGCTAGCCGTGGTGTGGTGAGCTCGGAGGGGTCCCCGAGAGACTTCGGGGAGCTCGAAGGGCGAGCACGAGGGAGAGAGAGAGAGCCCTAGCGAGATCCGACCAAGACCAGGCCTCGCCGTCACCGTCATTGCTCACCGTGGCCTCCACCATCGCAGATCAAGCCCCCCCAGCTTCGTCGTTGCTTGCCATGGCTGCTGCCGTCGTAAATCAGCCCCCGCCGTCGCCGTCATCGCCTTCGTTCAAGAGAAGGTAAAAAAAAGCCGTCGCCGTCGTCCCTGCTGTCCATTGCGATCCCATTCCGTCACCGTCGACGTCGCCGTGGTCCCCATCGTCGTTGCCGTCATCACCGTGGCCGTCGTTGCCGCAGGATCGCCGGTCTCTTCTCCGGCGTGGATTTGCAAACCCTAGGGTTTGCGATTTTCCAGTCCCGAAGCGGATCCGGACCCGGAAAATCGGGTAGGGTTTGTGGTCCGAGGGGTGGCTGGAGGCTGGGTCGGGTGACCGGAGCCGGATCCGGGTATGGTTTTCAGGAATTGGGTCGCGGCTGTGAACCGGGTCAAAGAGCGGGTTGGGCGTGGGTTTGAACCGGGTAGGGTTTCCGCTTGGTTTGGTTCTGTTCGTGTGGGCCGAGTAATTTTTTTGGGCCGAAATTCTTTTAACGAAAGTGGGCTAAATTTGGCTTGGGCTATTTTTTTTTTTTTTTTTTTTTAAAAGTCCGAGTCGGGCCCGCAGGCTCGCGGCCGGCCGGTCCTAGCCCCGGAACCCGACCCGGTCGTTTTTTTTTTTTTTTAAAAAAAGTATATTAATATTTTAATATAAAATAATATTTTAATAAAAAATCAAAAATGTTTTAATTTCCAGAAAATCGAAAAATATTTTAAAAAATGTCAAAAAATGTTTTATTTCAAAAAAAAAAAAAAAATCAAAAATATTTTATTTTCCGAAAAATCAAAAAAAAAATCAAAAATATTTATTATTTTCCAAAATGCCAAAAATCCAAAAAAAGCCAAAAATTCATAAAAAGCCAAAAAAATTCAGAAAAAGCCAAAAAGACTTGTATTTTTCCAAAAATACCAAAAAGGGTTTTTATATCCAAAAATCAAAAAAATACTCAAAAATGTTTTTCCTCCCAAAAATCCATGGAAAATCCCTCAAAAATCCAAAAAGCCTTAGGGTTTAAACAAGATTAGGTACCGAAAGGGCATTAGTGATTAACTAGTGTAATCAAGTCCCCGATCCTAATTTCTCTCAAGTTGCGCAGAGTGAGTATTTCTCCCGATATTTCACTTGGGTTTCTAATCGACCCACCCCAAACCGATTAGTGGCGACTCCATTTTAAAAATTGATTTACAAAAGTTAAAACTTGAACCATTAAGTCGTGAATTGGTGGACTTGGGAGAGTCCGGGCATAATTAATTTCAGCCGAGCCATTAGCCTCATTTAGGCGCTCGTACCCGAACGGGGGCGCCGAAAGAGAAAGAAGGGGCCGCGATAGCTTGGCGACTCCGCTGGGGAGTTTTGAGGACTTAGGCCATTTTATCTTTGTTTAAATGCTTTGACTTGGTTTTTTTTCTTTTGTGCAGGGTAATAGCTTAAAGTTTTTTTTATTCTGTTAAAATAAAATGTTTTGTTATTATAAATTGCTGTGCATCCTTAAATGTTTTAGCACTACACATGGCACACACAACCCGGCTGCCGGACCTAGGCCACCATAGGATATTTGGGATGGTGTCAAGAAAGATACGACATCGAACGCGAGACTGCGATGTAGAGGTTGCCTTTCTTTTCCCCGAATTTCTTAGCCGAGGTTAGGAGGGTATGCTGCTAACGCAAGACTGCGATGGGCGGATATCCTTTTAATCTCAACAAACTTTCTCAGTTAGAAATCGAGCCGCACATATCCTGCGCATGTCTATGTGATTGCCATCAATTTTCTCGTGTGAAGTATGTTTTTATTTCGTGTACTTTGCAATTTACTTACCTTCTTGTATATATTGAGTAGTCCATGATTAGTGTAGAATTTAATATCACGGTCATCTAAATTTGGAAGTAATTGTCATAAAGTTTTTTTTTTAAAGTTAAAAAAAAAATTTGCAAAAATTACTTTCAGTTGATGTTTTTATTCTCAAGCATGTTACAAAATTCTTTTCCGCAAGAATTTTCATTTGCCTCAAAAAAGGGGATAGAAATCTTTTTCAAAATTTGTTGCAACTCATGCTTTCTTCGCCTTTCAAATTGAATATCTTTTTAGCTCATGTTAGCATGTCACGTGCCCTCTTTTTCAATCCATGCTTAGGAAATCATCTACCTTTTCATGAATAAACGAAATGAGTAGGGGTAGGTTGTCATCATGGACTGACTCCCTATTTACGCATTGCATTCCCACACGCTTGTTTATTCATGACTAGGTAATCACGGAACGTCAATGTTTGCCAATCCAGACTCGTTCAAAAGCAAGAGCAAGAATGGCCGAAGAAAATGTACCAAGCCGTATTGCAATCATGGAAAGTGAAATGAAGCAAGTCTTCAATGTGCTTCAACAACTTTCGGCGATAGACTCCATCCAAGGCAAACTCACTCCCACCCCGGCCTCAATCGAGGTATTGTTGCCACAATCATCTACTAGGGGTGATCAAGGTGGAGATACCGACAATAACATGCCCGAATTGGAGGATGATCCACACCCAACCATGATCGAGAAAGCTAGGCCAGATAGTTTGTCTAAGACTGAACATGACAAACGCCTTGAGAAACTTGAAGAGAGGCTAAAACAATTGCAGGGTCTTCAAGATCCTACTCCAACAGACTTCTCCATCTACTCTAAGGTCAAAATGCCTGAAAAATTCAAAATGCCTGAGTTTGAGAAGTACAATGGCACGACTTGCCCTAGGGCTCATTTGCATATGTACTTGGTTCGAATAACCCAATACGTTAATAATGCACCATTAATGTTCCAATCAAGTCTAATAGGCCCCGCCCGAGGTGGTACATTACAAAGAACATGAATCTCCTTGAAACATGGAGCGAAGTGAGTGAGGCATTCCTCAAGCAGTATAAGTTCATAATGGACATTACCCCTTCTCGTGAGGATCTTGAGCGTACCGAAAAGAAAAAGCACGAATCGTTCAAAGAATATACTATCCGATGGAGGAATCTGGCCGCCCAAATCAGTCCTGAACCAACCGATTTCGAGCTAAGAAAGATGTTTATCAAAACCCTCCCTTACGAGTATCGCAAACGAATGGTAACCACGATCGCCTAGTCATTTAATCAACTCATTCCAGTAGGGGAGCAAATCGAGATAGGGTTAAGGGATGGTTGGTTCACTGAACTTGCATCCACGGGCAAGTTCAGCATGAAGAAAGATAAAGAACCCCCGGTAGATGTCAATGCAACCTACAATCATTCTCCAACAATTTAGACAAGTGCAAGACAGCAATGCACCACCAGCCGTCGCCATCTCAAATTACAACAACAAGAGACAATTTAATCCTCTTCCCGGATCTCTCGTCACAGTGCATCGGCGTCCTCCGGAAAAGAACCTCCTTTCGATTGAGCCAAAACGACCCAACGCTGAAAGTTTTTCCAACTATGACCCGTCAAAAATATGTGACTATCACATGGAAGAAGTGGGGCATTCGACTGATGAGTGCTTCGCCCTCAAGAGTCGAATCCAGAACCTGTTAGACACTAAGGCTTTCTCATTCCAAGGCGATCTTCTCCCTGATCACACCGATAAAATAAACGCGGTATTCAGTTTTGAAGATAGTCAGAGTAGAAATGTCGAAGCACATACTGCTAACATCTATCAAGGACTGGTGAAGGCCGGATATTATTCAAGCAATGAAGTGCCACCCTTAGCAACAGAGAAAGAAGGGCCAGATGACATGACCACCATGTTTGGAGACCTTTTCATGGACACCATCAATGAAGGATCGTAAGGGGAAATGGGTGCAGGCCCGCTCGAGTAGAACCCTTTTTAATTTCCTTTTGTATTCCCCTACGTGGGAACTTGTACATCTTTCTTAAGTCTGGCTTGTTTTCATTTTCAACATTAGTTTCGCTTGGGGAACTAACTTTTGAAAACACTTTTCCAAAATGTAAATCCGCCTATTAAATAAAGTTGAAAATATTTTGAGAGCATGAGGCGGTATCCCAAACCAGCCCGGTGATGTTATCCAACCATGAAAAAAAAATATCATCCAAGGAGAATACTGAGAGCTGGGCTTCCTCATGCTTTTTCTCCCCCAAAGACGTATTTCAAAAATAAAAAATATTTCATCACCCAAAAGCTTTTGTCAAAACAAGATGATAAATTTAAGCATGTTTGTCTTTCTAACCCTCTCACTTTATGTTTCAGAACATCATCCCCTTTGATTTAGTGTGACAAAAGATATTTGAAATTGGCACATCATGTGAGCTCGCCAAATTCAAAAACACAATTTCAAGAAGGAAACGGAAGATAAGACATAATAGGTACAGGCATACGGTTGAAAATCAAGCCGTCCCTAAGAGCTCTATGCACTCCACCTCGCTCTTGCCCAACTCCTTCACAAGCCAGAGCAATATCCTTTCCCCACAATGTGCCTGAGCAACCAGATGCCGTGTTTCATCAACGGGACTTCCAACTTTGACAAGCCCAGAAGCACAAGAAATGGATCTTTTCTCTTTCTTTGAATTGGCTACTGTCAACAGGGAAGAAATCCAGACAGTTGAAGCGGTCTCTAGCCCCTATTCAAAATGAGGACCTAGAAACCTGACTTCCTATTCAGACGCATGCTCTCGCAAGAAGTAATTGCCATCCGAGAATTGGAGGTTTTGATTGTCCATCTCAAATTCCATAGAAGCTTGAGGTACATGACTTTTGCCCAATGATGCTATAGTTAAAGACAGAAGGAGAAATTCCATAGAAGGAAGGCGTTGAAGATGAATCAACAACAAGCAATCATGCATACATGGCCATGAGTGAGGAATGCCAATTGGAAGAAATGTCAAACTATGCCAAGACGAAAAGGCTGTTATCGACATTTAAATATCCCTAGGAGTCAGCAAATACAAACTTTGGAGAAGAGTAATTTGATATCATTTCCAATACTCCCCCCTCTTTGAATTCACTTTTGATATATTCCCCCTATTGGCAGGAAGCACCAGGATTCAAGAGCCAAATTTGATGATTAGGTTTGGCAAATCAATATTGGCCAAGCTAGTACATGGAAAAGACTCGCATTGAATTCACCTGACTTCGTGTAAATGGACATGTCATCCAGGAGCCAATTTAGAGAATAATTGACCTAACGAAGCAAGGGACATAGGACTTTGTGTCCCCCTCTCACTTCAGGTTCACCCAATCATCTGCAAACTAATGAAGGGTAAAGTTGTATCGTTCCCAGTTATTCGACTCTCGAAAGAGTTCATGACTAACATATTCCCTCTTGTTTGTTGCAGGATCACCTGACTGTCAAAAGCAAGGATAACGAGTCAATGAGAAGCATGTCTTGTTTGTTGCAGGATTACTTGGCTGTCAAAAACAAAGATAACAAATCAATGAGAGGCATGAAAACTCTCATAAGCAAAATGGCGTCTCAAGTATTGCCAAAGCAAATGAAAGAGATCCTTCAGGCCTCAACTCACATTTGATTTTGGCCAGACTAGTTGATCTACTTGTATATCTTCTCTTATGCAGGGGCAAAAGTAGAGATGCCCTATCAGATCCCCAACCCCGGCTGATCCTTCTTGTGTCATATCCCTAACTAATAGGAGCAATCTATCGATACCCATTTGTGAATAACCCTTTTGTGAATAACTTTTTTTTTATGTTCAAAATTCAACACATTTGTAAATACAATTCCACCAAGTAAACATCCCTAAAGCTGTTAATAGGGTTTCTTGAGTAAAAACCATTCATTTGTTTTGAGAGTACAAACTCTCTCATGTTTAAAATGTTGCATGCATTTTCCAAATGGATTTTTGCATGATGATTTTGTCTATCTAGATCACTGATTCCGCTGAGGATTATTAGAATAGATAGCTAAGTGAAGAATACAAGATTAATTGAGCATGCTGGATGAGGCACGTCAGAATGATGACAGGCAAGCCATATCCTACACACAGTCCCCCATCTATACACTTGTGAGATGAGTGCAGAAGATTCCATGGCTGCAGGGTAAAGAGTTCTCTCGCGAATGGTACGATAACCAAAATAGTGAGAGGCATTCCATCGCTCACCCCATTGAGCCCAATACACTAGTGAAGCTTCTCTCATACCCTCGTCAAAAACCACCCCACACTGGGGCAGAGCGGAGGCAAAACAACATCACAAGGTGAGAAGAGAGATAGAAATTTTTTGCTCGCACTTGCATCAATCTTCGAGTGTCTTTATTGCATATGAACACTCGCGTTAATTTAAGTGCCATAGAATGACGAAGAGCAATTCTTTCTCTACGCACTTGTATTCATTGTACAACCCAAGTGAGTCTGTAATTTTACCCTCACATTGAGACAAAATAGAAGTTACTACCATTTAAACAGCATAGCTCGGAGCGCTAGCTAAAGACGAAGACTCAAGAGTCTAACAACAGTGTCGTGATTGAACTTGCCTAGGCTAATTCCTCTAACGACAAGAATGAAAAACAGGGGCATAAAAAGCAGTGTACCTGGTAAGAGCAAGGTCAATGCCCATAAAAAAGAACTGGAATAAAAATAGGGGCATGAAAAAAGTAGTGTGCCTGGTAAAAGTAAGGCCAATGCCCCCTAGTCAAAAATGAAGACAAAAAAAAAAAGTTGTTGTTGTGGTCCATAGAACCTCCATCTGACAAGAAAGACTAGTGACAAATGCCAAGACAGTCACCAACTCTCACCCTCTTACATGTGAGCCAAGTCTACGTTACATCCCATTGTAAAAGTCTCTTCAGACTAGGGCACTTCAATTAACGTAGGATTTCATATGTCTATAAACATCGCTCGAAGAAGTAACAGCAAGATTACTCTATCTCTTTCCGCAGGATTCTTGACGTGCAAATCCAGAGATGATCGTGCGGCACTCCATTCATAAGCCTTGACCTTGATGGTCCCCTTCGATGAGTCGCTGACCAAGACTTCATCACAATTTCAACAAAGACCTCTCACATTGGTAAAGTCGTACTGTTTGCGAGAATACTCGGACCCCTACTGACATGATGACAGTGAGATAGTGTGGTCCTTATAAATCCTGCATCAATGGTCAGGATAGCCTTTTCCATGAGAGTGAGCGGAAAGTCCTTTTAGACTGAAAGTCTCTCATTTGGCATGCTCAAGACATCTACATTCTAAATGAAGGTTGTCTTTCAAAATCTTCTCCGGTGGAAATCAGATGATGCAAAATTGACAAAATTATCATGCATGAATCTCATTTGAACTCATACAATCATGTGTGCATATTGTGCAAATAGCAAACATACTCTTAGAGATTAGAGATATTGCTAGGAAAGCATATTTCTATCCCCATTTGTCTTAAAGTACCTACCACTGTCCAAGTACTCTCTTATTGACACTCAACTTATTTGAGTCGTCCCTTGAGTTTGGGTGCTTACTGCTATCTAGGTATCCACGTTGTCTTTGAGTACCGGCCACCGTTCGGATACTCCCTTTTCCTGACACTCGACCTATTCGAGTTGTCCCAAGAGTATTGATACTTGTGATTGACCAAGTATCCATTTATCGTTGAATACCTACTGCTGTCTAGGTATCCCTATTGTCTTTGTGTGCCGGCCACCGTCCGGATACTCCTTTTTCCTGATACTCGACCTGTTTGAGTTGTCCCCAGAGTATCGATACTTGTGACCGACCAAGTATCTCTTAGAATACCTACTGCTGTCTAGGTATCCCCATATCGTCATGTACCCACCGTTGTCTAGGTACTTCCTTTTCATGACACTCAACCTACCCGAGTTGTCCCCAAATTATATAGTAGCTGTTCAAGCATTCCATTGCTTTGCTTGGCGCCGCCATCTAGGTATGCTTTCTAGCACTTGGACCAGCCTGAGTGGTCCCAGATCATATCATTAAATACTTATGTTCATCCAAGTATTCCAGTACTTTGTACACATGTGGCTATCCAGGTATTCCACCCCTTTTAAGTGCCTGCTGCAATCCAGGTAAGCCTCGTGCTACATTCAAATTCCAACTACCAGGAGGTGAGAGACCTTCACGAATATGCGAGGCACGCCCTCGATATTCCCAATTACCAGGAGGTGAGAGACTTTCATAAATATCTCAGGTACGCCCTTGATATTCCAAATTACCAGGAGGTGAGAGACCTTCACGAATATCTCAGGTATGCCCTCGATATTCCAAATTACCAGGAGGTGAGAGACCTTCATGAATATCCTAGGTACGTCCTCGATATTCCCAATTACTAGGAGGTGAGAGACCTTCATGAATATGTGAGGTACGTTCTCGATATTCCAACTACCAGGAGGTGAGAGACCTTAACGAATATCTCAGGTACATCCTCGATATTCCCAATTACCAGGAGGTGAGAGACCTTCATGAATATCCTAGGTACGTCCTCGATATTCCCCTTTACCAGGAGGTGAGAGACCTTCATGAATATCCTAGGTATGTCCTCGATATTCCCAATTACCAGGAGGTGAGAGACCTTCATGAATATCCTAGGTATGTCCTCGATATTCCCAATTACCAGGAGGTGAGAGACCTTCATGAATATGTGAGGCACGTTCTCGATATTCCAACTACCAGGAGGTGAGAGACCTTCATGAATATCTCAGGTACGTCCTCGATATTCCCAATTACCAGGAGGTGAGAGACCTTCATGAATATCCCAGGTACGTCCTCGATATTCCCCTTTACTAGGAGGTGAGGGACCTTCATGAATATCCTAGGTACGTCCTCGATATTCCCATTACTAGGAGGTGAGAGACCTTCACAAATATCCCAGGTACGCCCTCGATATTCCCAATTAAGAGACCTTCCATCTCAGAGCCTTCGATATTCCCAATTATCAAGAGGTGAGAGACCTTCACGAATATCTCAGGTACGTCCGCGATGTCCCCACATACCAGGAGGTGAGAGACCTTCACGAATATCTCAGGTACGTCCGCGATGTCCCCACATACCGAGGTGAGAGACCTTCACGAATATCTCAGGTATCCCCAAAGAGTTTGTACATGTGATCATCCAGGTACTCTTTCAATATTTGTGATCATCCAGGTATCCCCCAAGAGTTTGTACCTGTGATCATCTAGGTACCCCCTCGATACCTGTGATCATCTAGGTATCCTCCAAGAGTTTGTACCTGTGATCGTCCAGGTACTATCTCCCAACAAATAGATGCCCTGAGAAAGGTCAGCACATCTCTCGTCAAGGCGACCGAAGAAAGGTTCGGGTCCTAGACAAACAACTTATTGCTCTAACAGGCGACCGAAGAAAGGTTCGGGTCCTGAAAAGCAATTCCCGTCAGAAAAGAAAGTTCGGGTCCCGAAAAGCGATTCCCGTCAAGGCGACCGAAGAAAGGTTCGATCCTAGACAAACAACTTATTGCTCTAAGGCGACCGAAGAAAGGTTCGGGATCCCCGTCAAGGCGAAAAGAAAGGTTCGGGTCCTAGACAACTAACTTATTGCTCTAACAGGCGACCGAAGAAAGGTTCGGGTCCTAGACAAACCACTTATTGCTCCAATAGGCGACCGAAGAATGGTTCGAGTCCTGGAGAAGCAATCTCCTCATGCAACAGGTAAGATGATGCCTTGATACTTGCCAAAACTCGGGGTTCACACCCTATCTCACTCACTCCCGGTAAGTAATTATAGGTATCTTCTTATATGTCTTAATATATGTAAATGTTATATTGCTCTTTTTACATAGGATAATAAGTCCCAAATAAAATATAATCTGCTACGCATATATGGACAAAATTTAAGCATTGGTTTGTCTTTGAATGCAACATCTACGAGCTCACCTTCAAAGAGGAGCAGCTGTTGACGCCTAAAATTTCATTTTAATTAATTAGGTTTTATTTTTGTTTTATTCGGATGATAAATAAATGGAAAAAAAAACGAAAAGAAAAGCATTAGCTAATAGCGACAAGGGTTGGGCCTTCAAAGCCTAGCCCCTCCCTCTTTTCTTTTCCTTCGCAGGCCCGCAAGGCCCAACCGCGTAGCTCAGCCCGGCCCTTTCTCCTTGTCTTCTTCCTCCCCTGTCTTCTTCCCCAATCGGATAAGCAGCACGCGCCAGAGAAGAGGATCCGCGCGATGCCGGAGCGGAGAGGAGGAGCAGCGACGATGCACGTGGAGCAAGGGGTAGCTGGCATCGGATGGGACGCCGGTTCGGCCGGCGAAGGCCGTGGCAACCGACGGTCGAGCTCCATCGACCGGCCACCCCTCGGCCTATAAATAGGCCCTCCATCCTCGACGAAGAAAAAACACAGAGAGAACCACAGAGAGAGAGAGGCCAGCCGAGGCTTGGGGTCCCCTGAGAGACTTTGGGG
Source organism: Eucalyptus decipiens (assembly GCA_014182575.1). Classification (NCBI taxonomy): domain Eukaryota; kingdom Viridiplantae; phylum Streptophyta; class Magnoliopsida; order Myrtales; family Myrtaceae; genus Eucalyptus; species Eucalyptus decipiens. Next base: position 21,279,366 of record CM024616.1, read on the forward strand.
AGCTCGAGTTCCGGCGGGCCGTGGTGTGGTGAGCTCGGAGGGGTCCCCGAGAGACTTCGGGGAGCTCGAAGGGCGAGCTCGAGGGAGAGAGAGAGAGCCCCAACGAGTTCCGACCAAGACCAGGCCTCGCCGTCACCGTCATTGCTCGTCGTGGCCTCCACCATCGCAGATCAAGCCCCCGCCGTCGTTGCTCGCGTGGCCGCCGCCGTCGTAGATCGCCCCCGCCGTCGCCGTCATCACCTTCGTTCAAGAGAAGGTAAAAAAAGCCGTCGCCATCGTCCCGCCGTGGTCCCCCCATTCGTCACCGTTGCCGTCGTCGTGGTCCCCATCGCCCATCATCGCCGTGGCCGTCGTCGCCGCCGCAGATCGCTTCGGTCTCTTCTCTCTAGCGCAAACCCTAGGGTTTGCGATTTTCGCAAACCCTAGGGTTTGCGGTCCAAGGGGTGGCCGGAGGTTGGGTCGGGTGACCGGAGGTTGGGTCGGGTGACCGGAGCCGGATCCGGGTAGGGTTTTCAGGAATCGGGTCGCGGCCGGGTAGCTTTCCACAACCCGGGTCGCGGCTATGAACCGAGTCAGAGAGCGGGTTGGGCGTGGGTTTGAACCGAGTAGGGTTTCCGCCTGGTTTGGTTCTGTTTGTGTGGGCCGAGTAATTTTTTTGGGCCGAAATTCTTTTAACGAAAGTGGGCTAAATTTGGCTTGGGCTTTTTTTTTTTTTTTTTTTTTTTTTTTTAAAAGTCCGAGTCGGACCCGCAGGCTCGCGACTCGAGTCGGTCCCCACTGGGAACCCGACTGGTCGTTTTTTTTTTTTTTTAAAAAAAAGTATATTAATATTTTAATATAAAATAATATTTTAATAAAAAATCAAAAATGTTTTAATTTTATTAAAAAATCGAAAAATATTTAAAAAAAATGTCAAAAAATGTTTTATTTCAAAAAAAAAAAAAAAAAATTATTTTCCGAAATATCAAAAAATCAAAAATATTTCTTATTTTCCAAAATGCCAAAAATCCAAAAAAAGCCAAAAATTCATAAAAAGCCAAAAAAATTTAAAAAAAGCCAAAAAGACTTGTATTTTTCCAAAAAATACCAAAAAGGGTCCAAAAAATCCCTTTTATATCCAAAAAATCAGAAAAATACTCAAAAAATGTTTTTCCTCCCAAAAATCCATGGAAAATCCCTCAAAAATCCAAAAAGCCTTAGGGTTTAAACAAGATTAGGTACCGAAAGGGCATTAGTGATTAACTAGTGTAATCAAGTCCCCGATCCTAATTTCTCTAGTTGCGCAGGAGTGAGTATTTATCCCGATACTTCACTTGGGTTTCTAATCGACCCACCCCAAACCGATTAGTGGCGACTCCATTTTAAAAATTGATTTACAGGTTAAAACTTGAACCATTAAGTCGTGAATTGGTGGACTTGGGAGAGTCCGGGCATAATTAATTTCAGCCGAGCCATTAGCCTCCTTTAGGCGCTCGTACCCGAACGGGGGCGCCGAAAGAAAAAAAAGGGGTCGCGACACATGATTGCCCAAATCAACTTAGCTTCATACTAAGATACATCAGTCTTTAATGATCCTTTAGGTCTCAAACAATTGATAATAATTTTATGAAGAATGATTTATCTCAAAGGAAATAGATGGTAAGAGATGTGAGACTTGGCATCTTTAGTGAAATCAAGAATACTAGAGAGAAGTCTGTACGCAACATCACGATCAATATCTATAACTTCAAATTCAGAGTACCTCACTCCTAAGATCTTTGCTAATTCATATTCTTGGATCAAGTAAGGCTAATTAAAATTTATAAATTCAATGGTATCAATTGAGTAGAACAAGAGAGTTCAGTAAAAATATATGTTTAAAGGAGAATAAATGGGGGTATTTAGTTAAATAAAATTCAATCAGGAAATGATCATAAAAAAATTGCTTGATATGAATATTAGATGTTTCAAAGAAGTCAAAAACGATAACTCTCTAATGAATAACTCATCTATTCATCATAATCCTGAAGTATTATTGGTACTCTTTAGACTTAATCAACTTATCCTTTTCATTCACATCAAGAACATATCCAGTAATTCTTCATCTATAATTAGCATACAATTTCTCATCGTTATCTCTTCTTCATCCATCATCATTAGCTTTTTCCTTAGGAACAGATGTCTCCACCAATTTTTCTTTCCCTTTTTTAGATCTAACACACTAGAATCACTCGTGCTAACCGGAGGCATGCTTCTAATGGGATTTATAAACATTAACTCCAAAGCTTCCTTGCTTTGAAAACCATGTTTAGCCAGTAGACAAGAAAGAGTATTTTTGTAATTTCTTAAATCCTTAGGAATAGCAATAATTGACCTCAACTGCAAAAACTCAGAGGAAGTTTCCTTCTCAGTCATACCTTCAATGCTGTCGGAGGAATCGGACAAGTCGAAGAACTCAGGGCTTCCTCTTACTCTGGACTGCATTCTAGTAACGCAATCTCCTTGGACCAAAAGGTATGGGCTTCAACATGGGTGCATATTTTGGGCCATGGTTGCGGAAAAGAGAGAAAGTTTGGATCTTTTTGCGAGAAGAAAGAAGTTGCAAAGAGTGTTTGTTGAGGGAGTTCTTTGAGAGGGAAGGATGAAGAAGAACAAGAATAAAGAAAGATTTTATATATATATAGAAGATGAAGAGCCACGACATTAAGGATAGGTGGTTTCAAAAAAAGAATTAAAGAAAAAGACTAATTTTTAAGGAAAACTGTAAAACGATTTTTAGAAATAATTCAAAAAATATACTACAATTAATTTCTAAAATACAATTATTTAAACAAAGAAATTAAATCATACTTGATATTCTTCCAAAAAAAACTCTTACCACCAAAATATGAAATTGCAATGGTTGATCTCCTCAACATCATTTGATGTTGATTCTTTTGATTAAATCTGTCTTAAACACTTGAAGCAAAATGATCAATAATTTCTAGTTTATCACGAATAAAATCTAAAGCTTTCTTTTCAAGTGACTTTGTAAAGATATTAGCTAATTGATTTTGAGAGTCAATAAACTAAATATTTACTTCACTGTCGTTGACTTGATCACGTATGAAATCTTGCTTGATTTCAATATGTTTGGCCTTGGAATGTAATATTGCACTTTTCGTCAAGTTGATGACACTTGTACTATCACACTTGATTGTAGTATTTGAAATCTCTCCTTAGTTCTTCAGCTGTTGCATCATCCAAAGGATTTGAGTGCAACAACTTCTCAATGCAACGTACTTAGCTTCAGCAGTTGATAAGACTATCGTCGATTGCTTTTTGGAGAACCAATATACAAGTATGCTGCCCAACGACTAACAAGTTTCTAAAGTACTTTTCTTATCAATCTTGCATCCTACAAAATCGGCATCGAAATACTCAAATAACACAAATTCTGATCTCTTAAGATATCGGAGTCCTAGAGATGGGTAAGTGTTAATATACTTAATAAATCTTTTAACTACAGAAAGATGCTCTAGGATGTAATTGAAATATGACGTACATGCATACACTACAAAGGATATATGTTGTGAGATTAAATAAGGAGCCGATTATGCTTTTGTATAGCTTCTGATGAACCTTTGTGCCATTTTCATCCTTGTCGAGCTTTGAGGAATAGGACATTGGAGTCTTAGTTCTCTTCGAGTTTTCCATGTGAAACTTCATCACCAACTCTTTTGTATATTTTTCTTGAAAGATGAAAGTTTCTTGTTATGTCTATTTGATTTGTAATTAGAGAATTTTTTTTTTAATTTTTCCATTATGCTCATCTCAAACTAGTCCTGCATTAACTAAGCAAAATTCTTGCAAAGAGTTTCATTAGGAAAACCAAAAATAATGTCATTAACATTGATTTGTACTTGCAAGGTTTCCTTAACTTCTTTCCTTATAAATAAAGTAGTATCAACATTACCTTCCTTAAAACCATTCTGAAGCAAAAAAATTGTTAACCTTTCATACCACGCTCGGAGAGCTTGCTTCAAATCTTATAGGGCTTTCTATAATTTGTAAATGTGATTAGATTTTTCTTGGTTCTTCAAAACCTAGAGGTGGTTCCACAAACACCTTTTCTTTGATGAACCAATTCAGGAAAGTACTCTTCACGCCCATCTAGAAAAGTTTGAAACTATGGAAACAAGCGTAAGCAAGTAAAAGTCTAATTGCTTCTAACCTTGCTACTGGTGGGAAAGTTTCGTCGTAATCAATTCCTTCTTTTTGCGAGTAGCCTTTGGCGACCAATCTTGCTTTGTTTCTCGTGACTTTTTCTTGATCATTTAGCTTGCTCTTGTACAACCATTTTGTTCCTATCACCGGATGGTATTTTGGTCTAGGAACTAATTATCACACTTCATTTATCCGTAATTGTTGAAGTTCTTCTTGCATTGCTTGGATCTAATTTTCATCTAATAGGGATTCCTCAGTATTTCAAGGTTCAATCTTCAAAATGAGTGCCAAAGTACTGATGGGATCTTTTAGTGTTGATCTTGTTCTAATCTTGTCATTGATATCTTTGATGATTAGATCCTTTGGATGGCTTGACTTATGCTTCTAGTTTCTATTGAATCTGTCATAAAATATTATGGGTTTCTCACTGACTTGCTTTTTAGACTTTTCTGGCTTTTGAGGCTGCTCATCTGAATTTGTTTTTTTGACTTCTTGTTTTTGAATTGCTTCAAATTGTTGCACTCCTTGATTAGAATCTTCTTAAGTTTGAGGGTTTTCATCAAACTTCACATTTTTATAGGCGGCTATGAAGGCCTTGCTTATAGTTGAGTACCCCAAACATATGCCTTCATCTAATTTTTCATTAAACTTACTAATTTGATCATTAGCATTTCTCAATGTAAAACATTTACATCAAAAAACTCAGAAATAAGAGATGTTTGGCTTCCTACCTTTGAAAAGCTCATAGGTTTTTTATTTTTATTTTTAATGAGGGTCTTAGAAAAACTCGATTGATAATGTAACATGCCGTTAAGACAACTTCTACCCAAAAATGTGATGCAATTTTACTTTGAACAAGAAGAGTTCTTGCAATGATCTATTTTTCCTATCTACTACATTGTTTTGCTCTAGTGTATAGAGAGTCGGAAATCAATGCTCAAACCACTTTCTTCACAAAAGTTTGTGAAACTTTGATTTTCAAACTCTTCCCCATGATCTATTTTGATGCAAGAAATAAAATATAACTTTTAATTTTGAATCTTTGTTGCAAATTTTGAAAAATGAGAAAATGTTTCATGCTTGTGTGCTAAAAAGAAAACCCACATGTACCTTGTGTAATCATCAACTATTATTAGATAGTGCCTTTTACCTCCTAGACTTTGTGTTCTTGTTGGTCCAAAGATGTCCACGTGGAGAAGCTGCAAAGCTTAGTTAGTACTAACATAATTTATGGGTTTGAAAGAGCTTCTTATATGTTTTCCTAGTGCACAGATTGACTAGACTTTAGATCTTTCAAACTTTAGATCTAGCAATTCTCGTACATGTCTCTTTGAGGACAATTTCAAGATTTGTTTGGTACTTATGTGTCTAAGCTTTCTGTGCCAGAGGTCTCATTCGTCCTTAATTGAGATTAAGCATTGTACGTCTTCAATTGTTATGTCCAGTAGATAGATATATCCATGTCTCCTTCTAGTGAAAGACTGCTTCAGATCTTTTCTCATGCCTGAATACATCTTGTTGAAATTGGCTGATATTGATAAGGTTATAGTTTAGACTTTTGACAAGATATACATCTCTTATAGTCAAGTTGCCAATCTCAACTGTTCCTTTGCCAATGATCTTTCCCTTGTCAATCCCTGCAAAATAAACACTTCCTCCATCAATTTTTGTGAGTTTAATGAATTTGCTTATGTCACCGGTCATATGTCTTGAGCAACCACGATCTAGGTACCACTTGTTTCTTGTCTTCTTTGGTATCTATAAGAATCAAAACAAGTTCAAGTCTTCTTTGGTACCCATATTTCTCAGAATCGGCTTCCAATCTTTTCAACAGTCATTTTAAAAGTGATCATGGCTGCCGTAGATTAAACACTTAAGAAGGTTTTGACCAATAGGTTTTACAATCTATTTTCTAAAATGATTTTCATAGGAAATTCTTGGAGGCTTTTGCTTCTTCCTTTCTTTGTGGGTTGGAAAATTAATTTCCAAATCCTTTTTATTTTTACATCCAAATCCCGATTTGTTGTAATATAGGATTTGAATTGACAAAATATGCTCTAAAGTTTTTAAACCAACTAAAAACCTTTTTGTGACATCCAAAATTTCCTTTTTAGAAAATCATTTTATTTTAAAATAGAATCATTGTTTTCTTTTTCCTAAAGAAGATCTTTTTCAAGACACTCAATCTTTTCTTTTTGGAAAGAATCTTGTTGTCTCAATTTTGAGTTTTCCTTCTTCAATTCTGAGAATTTTCTTAGCGTACCCTTGTAGTTAGTAAATAATTTATCTATACAAATTAGATACTTCAACTGGAATATCAAAATTATTTACCTCAAATTCTTCTTTAGAGTCAAACTTTGCCATGAGATAATTATTAGCATAATCTTCATCACTTTCTTCGTACTCAGTGTCACTCCAAGTCTTAGCTTTCAGTGCTTTCTTTATCTTTTCATACTTGCTCTTCCTTTTCTTAAGAATAGGACAATTGGGCTAAATGTGTCCTCGCTTCTTGCATTTGAAACAAACAACATCTCTATTTTCCTCTCTATCGTTGAAGTTTCTCTTTTGCTTAGATGATCTGAAGGGTTTTTTTTTTTTTTTTCCTTTTAAATTCCTTCCTTTTTAGCCATCCTTTGAAGCTTTTTCACCATAAGTGCAATTTCCTCATTGTTTTCATCGTCATCATCTGAATCTGAGTCATCAGAGTCAAAATTAGATTTCAAAGCTATTGCTTTCTTACCTCTAGTGTCTTCATCGTTTAGACATTCTTCTTCATAGAATTGGAGTGTTCCCACAAGTTTGTTCATAGAGAAAGGTGATATTCTTTGAGTCTTTCGATAGACATCTTAATGTTGTTCCACTCCTTTGATAGTTTTTGAAGAATCTTGTTCACTTTTATTGGGTCTGATACAAGTTGCCTTTGGTATGCCAATCCATTGACAATGTCGGTAAATTTGTTAAACTTGTCAGTAATGAATTCTTCAGGTTTCATCTTGAAGGCTTTGTATTACTAGAGAAGACTGTTGATCTTCGCCTCCTTAACCCGATCGGTTCTTTCATCCGTTACCTACAACCTATCCCAAATTTCTTTTGCAAATTCACATGAGGAAATTTGGTTATATTCAAATGCAAATAATACACAATATAATGAATAAACAATTTTAGCATCCAATGCTTCTCTTTCAGTAATGTCTGCATTAGATAGGACTGAAGTTTTTGGTTTTTTGCCTTCTTCTTTGGATGAGGAAGGTTATGGTCTCATGCCTTTTAGAACAATGTCCCACTCTAAGGGATCCTGGGATCTGATGAACGCTTTCATCTTGTCGTAATCTTTTCCATTGAAGTACGGAGGCCTTGTATCATTGTAACCTTTCATCAAGCCTGATGCAATGTTACTAGCCATTGAAAGATTGTTTAACTCAAAAGTAATAAAAACGCTTCATTAAGAGTAACCAAGCTTTGATACCAATTATTATGGCTAAAACTATCATTTAGGGATGAACAGGTGATTTTGTGGATTTGAAAGTGTTTTAAAAAATTTTGCAACGAAACACCACTAGTAATGGAAAGAGTTGGTCAGATTTTATTTTATTTATTTTATTATTTTTTTTGGTGACCCGGGAACCGCCGTACAGTCGGTAACTGGCGGCGTAAAACCAAGGCAACCCTCAGGGACTCACCTCCCATAGGCCCCAGGTGAGTCGCGCAAAGAGGGCGAGAAGTTTTGAACATCTTCCCCGCCAGTTGAGGGGCAAAGCGCAAACCATCTCGTTCACTGTGGGGTGGGTTGGTTTGATTTTATTGGTGTACAATTTTATTACAAAAATTACAGAGAGTAAGGGATAAAAAATTGCGTACAAAATATTATAGTGATTCAACTTTTGTAAGCTTACGTCCACTTTCCCACGTTACAGCCTATTGGCTAGATTCCACTAAGAAAAACCAATCAAATGTTACAAAATCTGAGCTATCTAATTTCAAGCTTGTGTGTATCGCTCCTCACACACTCTCAACCTCTAAATGATTACACAATTGTGCTTACAAATATGAATAAATTTGATCATGGGACACTTTTTAGACTTTGGAATTGCAAGCTTCGATGCTCTTGAAAGCGATTGTTCTCTCACCTTTGAGATATCCCCTTATACTCCTCCTAGTCCAAAATGACCGTTGGATATGTCTCAAGGAGGATAATCCATCCAATTTACCAGTTGGCCTGAATCTCATCAAGAAGGTCTGATACTGTCAAGATCATCGAAGATGAGGCTTCGCATAGATTTTGCTGCCCATGCAGCAGCTTGGGTTTCCATAAGTCAAGTATCTTCACTTTAGAAAGAGTAAAACATCTCAAGAAGATCATTCCAGGAAGGTTGAATCTCCCTTAAAAATTTGAAGACTTTCCTTTTGGATCAATCTATAAATATGACAAGAAATTCAACCAATCGCTAGTACCCGTTAAACGACAATATTGTCTTCTTCCTAGCCGTTTGACATAACACATAAGGAAGAAAATAATTAAGCCATGACTCTGATTTTGATTGATATCGTCTGATCATATCCTATTAGACTTTTCACTTGAAAAATTTTATCATCAGAATCAAAGTCTTTACTTTGGATAAGTTTTGTCAATCTTCAAAATCTCTTTGGGAATGTCTTCTCAACATTGTCTATATCCATTAATTAACAATTGGATGGTTTAATATATTTGGAACATGGAATTCCACTTATGGTTTAAAGTCGGGTATATTTGAGCTTGCTCGACTTAATTATGTTTTATGTCATAAATATGTCATGTGGTAGTTTACATAAAATAAACAAAGAAAAATGATTATCTCTCTCGCTTCGACCCTCAGCTCAGTCATTACACTGCATCCACCACCACCATCGCCATCATCGCGGTGACGTCCCCGCCATCACTGGATCAATGCCTTTCAGGTTCCTCCATCCAAATCAACATTCGGATGCTATTCCTGCTACAAGCATGAAAAGTAGTCAGGTTATTTGTAAGTAATTCGGGCTCTACTTTATGATTACTCGGGAACAACTCGCTTGATAATGAGCCTAGTCTGACTGAGAGCTACTTTAGTATCTCACTAGGTCGAGCTCGAGCTCACCATTTGCAGGGCGACAAGCTCGCGTGCCTCATCCAGCTTCTATTATGTTTTAAAAAATGTATAACATTCAAGTCATGGTGAAGTTTCTCGAGTTTCTATTCGAGCTTGAAGCAGAGTTTTGAATGTTTGATTGAGCTTGAATCGAGTTTCAATGCGCCAAGTACGTAAGCTGCGTTGAGCTCGAGCTCGGTGCTACAAAGGCTTGACTCAACTCGACTCGACTTGAGTACATCCCTTCCTGACACCGTCCTGCTTCTCCCTCTCCGTGAATCACCCTCACCACCTTCATCTCCTTCGTTCAAGGAGGAAACCAGCGGATCCAGTCTCCTCCTTAAATCTCAACGCTGCCTAGTCAAAGCTTGAGCTAGACCGTGCAACGGTGGAGAGAGAGAGAGAAGTCCCTTGTCGGCGGTTGCGGTGATTTCCGTGGTGGTGATGGTGGCGTGTTCTCGCCATCGATATACAAAAAACGGTGATATCGCCGTCGAAAGGCGGGAGAGGTGTGTGGGACTTTCTAACGTGCAGAAATCAAATTGCATTTGACATCTTCTTCTCATATCGTTGGAATTGTCCATCGACATCCCGCGAGGACAATAGTTTCGAACGTCCTCTTTATCAATATCATTGCAGGTCCAGTCTTGTTAAAAGGCCTCCATCGATGGGCTTGGCAAACTTTCTTAAACCAAAGCTCGACTAAGTCCAAAGAGCGAAAGGACAGGACAAAATAAATAAAAGAAGTAACAATAGCTTTTACAAATTACAATAAGCACAATGGTGATTGTAAATGAGGAGTTAATTGATTTAATCTCATCTTTGAGATTACGAATCACCTTCAAAATAGATGAGAGGTCAATAGGCAATATGTAGATGATGCACCATAATTTAGTTGTGTCTTTACAAATAAATGACTAACTTTTGATTATTATCGACATGTGAGAAACTTAGTCAATGATAACAGAGTTTTGTTAATCATGAACAGCATAGTTGACAACTTGAGGAAATTGACAAATAATCTAGTCGACAACCTCGGATGCACCTGCCAAAGAAGTGACTGTTAACGTAATGGAATGAAATAACCGTCAAGATCGCGAAGTTGATGAAATCGTCAAGCTAAATATCAATGTAATTGCCTAGTAATTGAGTTGATGTAACTATAAATTAGCGAAGTCCTAGTAAATGTTGAATTGTGGAGTCATAGTAACCATTTTTAACCTCTATTTGTAAACTCCATTTGTAGCAGTCGATTGTAGGCTTTTAATAGCCACATCATACTATTTGTAGACCCCCTTGGCACAAACACAAAAATCTCATTATCTTTTAATTTCCTTTAATTCCTATATCGTAGTTGTAGTTCTCAGATATCTCATCGGCAATTAAATTTCAAAGAATATCTTAGTTGCAGCTGTAGTTGTAGCTCTCAAATCATCCATGCTAATTAAATTCCAATATTGTATCTTTATCCTACTGAACACTATTGTCGACTGAATTCCAACAGAGTTTTGTGCTCTTTAACATTGATTAAATTCCGTTAAAGAACATTTATTGGTTTCTTTGTGTTCCCGTGATACTTCGTATCTAGAGACACCATTGAACTAGGCCGGTTCCAACCGATTCTAGGGTTGAATTGGATCCGAAGCACACCCCTATAATCAAGAGGAAAGTCAATACAAAGATGTATATCATCTAGGAACCGATAATTACTAATATAGGTATTTAGTGAATATCTCCCGGTAAGGCACCGATGAGTTGTGTTCTTATTGTTGGCGATGGGGTTGAGTTCCACATGTTGCCATTTCTTCATTTGAGTATTTCTACTTTCTTCTAGGTTCATGGATGGAGGGGTTGCTTCATTAGAGCAATCGAAGGAAGCCTTATCTTACCTCACCTAATAGGAAAAAGAAAAAGACGAACAGCCTAAAATTGAAAAAGAGTTTCCACTCAAACAATGATCGATGCTCAATCAACATAACCAGCGTAAGGAATACGCACTTTGCTTTCTCAGAGTAGTGGAGTTAGTGGAAAAGCGACTCCGCGTTGGGCAAAAGGACTCACTTTCACTTGACAAGAATGTATAACGAACCCTATCATGGAAGAAGCCTTTTCAAGATCCATTTCACAAAAGCTTTCTGTGGTGATCTAATCGATGGAGGGGGTCTGCTGCGGTGTCATTGACCAGATCCTTCAACGATTTGGTCGAAGGTAAACCCTTCGCTGCTGTTCATGAATGGAGAAAAAGCTTTTTTTCTCGCCACATACGATTGTGTTGGAGTACATCGTCGTACTGTGAGAATATCAATCTGAAAAGAAGTTATTCGGGATGTTGGAGTGATGATATTAGCTGATCATCAATGACTTTTTTATGTATTGAAAGAGTATGAGTTCACATCAATTATCAATGGCCGTTTAGCAGAGAATTGCGACTTGCGAATAGTCATATTTTCACATGACGATTAAGTTGATCACATTTGAAGAAGTCATATGTTGAAACTTGAAAGGATGCAAAACTTGATTGATAAGACTATTAGAATCCCTATTTTAGATTATGCATACAAGTTGTCAAACTTTTCACACATTGTTCGCAATATCAAAAGCATACGATGTTTGAGGATGTCTTGCTTTTTGTGCTTTTCCCACCATAGCGATGGCCATAACACCTTTAGAAAAGTCTTTATACGCGCCTCGCAGCCTATTTCCGTTTTCACTTACTTGTAATTTTCTTAAACAATTCGAAGGTGTCATGGTATGCAGATGGATTGAAGATCGACTTTGGAAGATTTTCTACATGCTTGCCAAAATTACTATGAGTTGGGTTCTTTGTTGTTGAAGAAGTGCGATAAGTTATACTCCAAGAAACAAATTCGCATGGTACATTCAACAATGGAATATGCATCTATGGCGGCTACTGCCAAGAGCAAGGAAAAGAACGTGTTCCAAAAAACTCTATGATGTTTTGACTTTTGAGGATGGCAAGACATTTCAATTGGACTAATTTGTGCAATTGAGTGTGTGAATGAAATACCTTATACATACGCAATATCAAAAGCATACGATGTTAACATCAGGACGCCTGTGTCATTGAAGAACGTTTTCGCCCTACAGAAGGACGTAGAATCTGTTGATGACCGGACAGACCATACAAATGATGGATGTCTGGAAGGACCTGGTGACATGATGAACAAACCGTGGGGTCTAACACGTTCCACATGGAAGTAAATTATTTTTTACAGAACCGAATATATGGGAGTGAGTAGGTGAAATCACTAAAGCACGAGAGGGTCGGACAGTTGTGCAATAATTTAAGATCCGTGCAGGAAATTTCCATGAAGTTGCTCGCGAGGTCGACTTGATTGCTACCTAGGAAAACATAATTCCAATCTACCACTCAACTACAACTTGAGGTTAGAATATTCCTAGGCGGAGCTATCTAGGATTTTGGAATTCTTGTTGCATATGATGGATCGCCACCGAATCGATAAAAAAGTTTAAATCAATCCAATTTTGACTATCCAAAAAAAAAAAAAAAAGAATCACAAAAATTGAATTGCGGCACAGAGGATTAACTATTCCTTTTCTCCATTTCTGGTTTCCTCCAACAAGTTATCTATATGATCGGACACAAACATTGCATCACCACATGCAAATTCAACTAAAAAAATGTGAGTGAGGTATATTTTTATAATCTACCGATCAAAAATGCTGGTTGGGGAACTAAAGATGGAGGAAAATGTGGCTCAAAGAGAGTTAGAAAACGCCAGGTACTTCGGTCATTTTATCTACCATAAGCGATGAGGATTATGAACCCCGTGGGACCTGTAAGACGAAGAGGCAAACGCCAATGGAATAGAAAGATAAAGAAGTAAGATTGACAAAGCACTTACACCGAAACCTTATACATATAAAAAGGAACATGAATAATTTGAACCTATTTCAAATGCCATGTAAGGAACTGACAAAAAGAAAAAGTGAAACTAACATCATGTCTATTTTTTTAGGTCAACAACTATCATGTATCTGAGGCGTTTGTCGTGTCTACATATTGAGATCCAGAACTTCATTGTTAACTTGTCTTCAAGTTGTCATTTTTAAATTCAACCGGCATTCACTTAAAGGAAGTGCAAATAAAATGGCATATCTCAGTATACTGTGGGCTTTAGGACAGCTGGCAGAACACAAGTTGGAACCGTGAAACTATTGAGATTATGTCTTGAGTTTGAGATCATGAATTAAACTCAGTTTAAGTAGATTTCCTATTTGGAGTTGAGTTATTTTGAGTAGATTTCCTATTTTGAATCCAATTCTTGTTTATATATAAGAAAATGGTCTTCTCTGTGAATTGCATCCAAGAGGTGGTTTTCTTTTTCTTTTTCTTCCGTGAAGTATACTCTAAAGGTAAAAGGAGAAGCTTTTGCTCGTGAAGATCAATTGTTCAGCCTTCTGATGACTTACATCCGAATTGAAGCCAATTAATCTTGTGTAAAGATTTTGTTTAATTCTTTTGTGAGATAGAAAGATTATTTTACAAGTAACTGTGAGGGATAAACACCGTGTGAGTTGTTGGATGTAATAGTGGGCTGAAAACACTAAGAATGTTTGAGTAATTCAAGTATAGTTGTAATTTCAATAGTATTACTTAACCTATGATAGAATCTTGTGCTAAGTGGGTCCTACCGATTGAAATACATAAATTTAGTGTCCGATTTATTTCATGGATTTGTTTATTTTATTACTCGCTTGTTTTTTTCTTTTTGTAACAATTGATATTAGACTCAAGCTTGATTGACTTGAAGTGAAAAGATAACAACAAAAGAAGGAAAAGTGGAAATCAACATATATGATAAAAGAGATTTTGTTTTTGGAAGATGTAGATTAAATTATCTTTATCAAAGGAATCTACACTTACCCCTATCTTGAAAGAATCCAAAGTCAATGAACCAAACTAATTGGGATTCATTGAATAGAAAAGCATTGGTGCTATTTAGTTAATGTGGCTCATAACATCACATTCAATATCATGAAAGAGAAGACCACTACGAGATTGATGAATGCCTAGTTGAATATGTATGAAAAGCCCTTTGCAATCAAGAGGGTCTACATGATGCAACATATGTTTCACTTAAAGATGGACGAAGGTGCATTTGTCGTTAATAATGTCAATGAATGCAATGTTGTTAATCAATTGAGTTCGGTTAATATTGACTTTGATGATGACCCGGTTTATTACTTATAGATGCGTGGATAATGGTAAAGTGCAATTTGGAAACAATGCTAAGTGTGATGTTGTAAGTGTTGGTGATGTTAAAATCATAATGTATGCTGGTATCGTGAGGATATTGACTGGAGTGAGACAAGTTTTAGAATTGAAGAAGCACTTGACTTTTATGAGTATCCTAGATTCAATTGGGTGATAGTATAAGAGGAATCAAGCACAATGGTTTATATAAGTTTCAAGAGGAGATAGTGACGGATTTCACCGCAGAGACTTTGGATACATCTTTTCAAGAGTTTGAATTATTGCATATGTGATTATGGCACATTGACTAGAGAAGTTTGAAGGTTCTGAATGAAAGGAATTAGTTATGTGGTTATGTGGCTAAGAGGCTGAATGTATGTAGTTTATATGACTTAGGCAAGCGGTGGAAAGTATAATTTAAAATGATTATTAGAGAAAACCTTGGAGATTGTAAAATTGATTCACTTGGACATTTTGTAAAATTGATTGATTTGGACATTGGTAGGCCTCAACTATAGATAAGCAAAATCAAGGTGAGGTTGCTTGATAGGCATCTAGATTTAAGTGTCATGGGGAACCCCTAGCCCCCGTGGCTGACAAGTTCATCGAGATCGAGATGGCCATAAAAATAAATATAGGTCTTTGAGTGGGGTAACTTAGGCTGCGCATGACAACGTTTCTGTTCCGGAGAAGAGTTTTCTTTCTTCTTTTTTTTGTTTTTTTTTTCCAGAACTAGTTCTTTTCTATTTCTGTTCCGGAGAACAATTTTTGAGCAAAAGAACCTGTTTGATAACTGTACAAAATTTATATTTCTGGAACAGAAAAAGAATAGAAACCTGTTTGATAACTGCACAAAATTTCTATTCCAATTTTTTTAAAAAAATAAAAATAAATAAGAAAAAGGAATAGATTAGATATTACATAGAATTGACAAGATCAAAATATTATTAGATTAATATATTTTATTTTTGCAAATTTTAATGTTTGGTATAGCAAATATTACGAAAAAAAGCACAAGGCATATTGAATTTGTAGTAATTTTCTTGGGACTAAGTTTCTACTCTTTAAAAAAAAAAAAATTGTAATTCTAGTGCATGCGTGGCTTGGGGATTTTAGTCTTGTAATCTTGATATGGATGTCGGGTTGGGGTTGGAAATTTCCCATCTTGATGCTACTTTTTACCCATCTTCTTCCAAATTACAAACTATTTCATTTTCGTGTTTCACATAAGCTTATAAGGTTTTGGCTAATTTTGATGAAGGGAGATGTTTTTCCTCTCCTCTTTTGCCTTTTTTCTTTCTTGAATAGGATGTAAGTTTCGGATGGCGGTTTGTAGGTCTTGAAGTGTCAACTATACAATAGCTTACAATTTGCTTTTCTTTTGTTTGTCCACATTTATGATACATTCAATGGCATTTGTGCTCATGGAGATAGAATTGGATGACCTTAATACTATTAATAGAAATGTATGCATAATAGTTTACAAACACATCGCAAAAGTTTTCACCAAAAAACAAAAACACATCACAAAAGTCGGAAATAAAAAGTCATGGAAACTCTTGCATATTGTAATCCCTTGCCATCATATTTGCAATATTTTTCCTGATCATGTTTATCTCAGCTGCCTCATCACGTAATGCATCATCTACAACATCGTCTTGTGTAGGTCCAAATGGAAACTCCGGATCTCCATATAAGGCAAAGTTCCTGTCCATCTTGTCTTGGTCGCGAATATAGTTATGGAGAGTACAACACGCGATTACAATATATACTTGCTTTCGAATTGAAAATGGAGGCATGTGTCTCAAAATTGGGAAGCGATTTTTTAATGCCCCAAATGACCTCTCGATAACATTTCTCAATGAAGAATGCTTAATGTTGAACAATTCTTTTGCTGATCTAGGCCGTCTCGTTCTACTCATATAATCATTCAAATGATACCGTTCACCTTTGAATGGAGTTAAAAATCCTGGAAGTGCTGCATAACCAGAATCTACTACATAATATTTTCCTACAATAATATATACATAAATTTGTTATAATGTGCAATAGCTATACAATTATAAAGAAAATCACTTGATATAACAAAGCAAATACCTGGTGGTGATCGAGGAAATTGCAATCGAGGAGTCTCGAGTGCTGCTGAGAGAACCCGACAATCATTGGCAAATCCTTCTCACCCAGCATATACGAATGTAAATCTCATATCAAACGAACAATCACACATCACATTTTGAGTGGTAGTCCATTTCCTACCTCTAATTGGGATTTGTTTCTATATAGGAACGGATGCATTAACGTGGGTGCCATCAACAGCACCAATGCAGTCCTGTGATTTTATGAAAGTATAGCGTTAGACAATATTATCAGCTATATATATTTTAATAATGTAACGTCCTTAAAGTAACGTCCATGGTTAGGATCAAGAAGAATCTCTTCTGGAACAATATCAAAAGAAGGCGGCCTAATAATTTTTTTTGATAATTCGAGAAATGCTTTCAATACTAGAGTAAAAAACTTACTGATTGTTTGTCCCGAACGTTGAAATCTCTCACATAAATCTCTATTGGAGTTTTTGTGACCAACCATAGATAAGAAAATCTCAACTTGTTCATCTACCCTTACATATCGAGTATCTTTCAAATAGCCTATTGCCTTCATTAAATCACATAGGTTAAGAAAAACATGTCTCTCTAACCTGAATGCTTCATATATCCTATCTGAATGTCCGTAAACAATTTTCCTTACCCATTCGGCTCCTGATAATTTACTGTCCCTAATAGGCTCTCTTGTATGCAAAGACTTGTAAAAAATAACTAGAGATAACCATCATATTATTAGGTCAATATCAAACTCATCCATATAATATTCAACTGCTGCTACTTCATCTTCCATAGTACCTATGTCATCACACAAATACAAGAAAATCAATATAGATATATGTAAAAATAAAAATAAAAAACAATAGAAACTAATAACGTAAGTAATAGAATGAAAGCAAATCAAATATAAAAATTCAACACTATCCATCATAATCAATCACAATCCATCATATCCAAACCAACAACATAAAAAACATAGTCTCAACATCAATATCTTCAACAACAAAATAACAACCAGCAACATAAAAAACATAGTCTACTAAAACTCTATGCACTTCCTAACATCCACTAAAGATATTGGAGAAGCCCATATCTCATGTCAGCTGGGGTTTTGATAAAAGCCTCCCTCCATGTGGGATTAACGCAGGCACGTTCCACTGCTTTGTTGTAAAGATCCGGCTCCAACATAGGATTGGCAAGTAGGAGATCAATCACAATAGATACCGAGAATGGGTCTATAGGTGGTGATGTGACTTGTGAGTTGATGGAACCACTCACAGATTGACTAGCCCTACTCTTGATCATCTCTTATAAGGCTTTGCAAGTGCTAGCAATGCCAAATGAATCACTCCTCCGTCTCCTCTTACTATTTGGAGTTTTATCCATCCTATGTTTGTCACGAGCTGGAGTAGGAGTTTTGTCAGACATAAAAACTCCCTCATCAAGATGGTGTTCACCAACGTCCTCTGGTCCAACGTCCTCTGGTCCAACATCCTCTGGTCCAACGTCCTGTGGTCCATCGTCTGCATCATCACCACCAATGCCAAGTTCATCTGACATCACAAAACCTTCAGCATTTCCTACTGCATAATCCCCAGTAGCATATGTATCTCCAAATACAATACACAAGTCGGGATATTGAGGAAACCCATTCTTCTTGAATTTTGCCCACTCAATATTATCCTGCAATTTTCACAATGATGACATATATCAGCAATACAATTAAACATATTGCATGTACATCTATAATGATCTAAAAATGATCAAAGGTTAAAGCATACCTTGATGTGCGATTCCCATATAGTTGGATCATCAACAACAACTTTTTTGTTCACATTATCCCAGCCAAATCCGGATTGTGAAAGAAGCTTCTTGAAACTATTATACTGCTTTCTCAATTTGTTCACCTTATTCTTCAACTGTACTTGAGTATATTGAAGTTCTGCTCTCTTATTGAATTATGTCCGTATATTATTCCACCCTGCTTTATTGAAAATAGAAGAGGTGCGATTTCCCTTTTTGACATATTCTACCAACAAACTAACGTACAAATTGGTTAAAGATTCAGTCCACTTTGCGATGAATGCCTCTTCTTGGGATGCCATGTATCCTTCACTAGTTGAGCATAATATGAGTTCAAGACAATTAAAAAGAGAGTGCAACATGCTGCTTCATTGGCTAAAACAGAGCCTTTATCACAGCCTATCGCTAAAACAAAGCATCGACAACTGCAACTACTCATGCACACGCACACACATACACAAAGGATGAAATAGATAAGCACTTACAACAAGAACACAATAAGAACACACATTCACCAGCAACTGTTTCATTTTCCAGAGGATGAAATGCATCCCGTGATGCTTTCTAGATCATTGGAAGGAAGTGGTCTGATTTCCTTATCATTCATCCATTGTGCTTTGATGTAAGTTTAACAAAAAGTATGAAGATGAATGTTACTTTGTGAGAAAATTCTTGTCTACTAAACTGATATTGTTAGTGGATTTACTTGAGAGGTGAGAAATGAAAGATCATAGACAATTTCACTTCAAAAGTTGGGAACTCAAGCCATTTATCTACATATATATTTTGTTCCTGAATGCTATTTTTTCAGCCACTACGAAGCATTGTTATAATGCTTGAGTGTTTTGTTTGGTATTGTTTCTTTAGAAGAAATTTATAGCGAATTTTTAATGGAAAGTCTCAGTTTCCATCTCCTCGATGATTGATGAATGGATTTACTTGGGAAGAGCAAGGTAAACAAATCACGTGCAGTATGTTCTATGTCCTTTCTCTAGTCTGAACACTCTCTTTGTGGTGGCAACTCTGATAGAAAGTTGTCGTTAGGAAAGCAAAACAAACATCGATTATATAAGAGATGTACAATAAAGCTAAGGATTTTGTAAAACCAAGCTATTATTGTTCTGACATATTTGTTCTCTTTTTAATATGGTTATGCACTTAAGATTTTCTAGTATTCGCATAATGCTTTATCACAAGCTCGGAATTAGGACTTCGCTAGAGAATGAAAAAACACAGAAATACAAGAAACTACAGCGAAAGATGCTTCAGCATAACATGCTGCCTTCAATCTTCCATGACCAATGCCTCTGTTACTCAGAGACACACCTTGATCACGCCCCACAACAAGAACACGCATTAACCAGCAACAACGAGCCACGCAGGGGAGACTAATCACGCCCCACAACAAAAACACGCATTAACCAGCAACAACGAGCAACGCAAGGGAGACCAATCATGCCCCACAACAAAAACACGCATTAACCAGCAACAACGAGCAACGCAAGGGAGACCAATCATATCCCACAACAAAAACACGCATTAACCAGCAACAACGAGCCACGCAGGGGAGACCAATCACACCCCATAACAAAAACACGCATTAACCAGCAACAATGAGCTAGAGCAGGGGAGACCAATCACGCCCCACAACAAGAACACGCATTCACCATCAATAATGAGCCACGCAGGGAAGACCAATCACACCCCACAACAAGAACACGCATTCACGGATTCACCACATCCAAAGAACCGCATCTTACCCAAATCCCCCCAAAATCCCAGAATCCCGCACCAAAACAGCCACTCGAAACCAACAAACCTGATTTAAGGCAAGACGATGACGATGCGACACGACCAGAGGCGATGCGACCGAAGAAAGGTGACTAGCAGCGACGAAACTAGAGGCGACAGGATCAGAAAGAGGCGATCAGAGGCGATGGCACTGCAGGCGGCGAATTCAACTTCAGAAAAGGCCCCAATCACCACTAGAACAGGTCAATTGAGTAAAAATCAAAGCAACAAACCTGATTTAGGGCAAGATGACCACGAGGCGACGCAACCAAAGCGACGCGACCAAAGCGAAGTGACCTTCAATTTCAGAAAAGACCCCAATCACCACTAGAACAGGTAAATTGAGAAAAAATCAAAGCAACAAACCTGATTTATGGCAAGATAACCATGAGGCGATGCGACCAAAGTGACCCAACCGGAGCAAAGAGAGTGTAGGCGGCGGGATCAGAGAGAGGCGACCCAACTGGAGGCGACGCGACCAAAGCCAAGCGACCTTCAACTTCAAAACAAGCCCCAATCACCACTAGAACAGGTAAATTGAGAAAAAAATCAAAGCAACAAACCTGATTTAGGGCAAGATAACCACGAGGCGATGCGACCAAAGCGACCCAACCGAAGCGAAGAGACTGCAGGAGTGTGTACGCGTCGGTATGGACAGCAGAGGCGTCGAGTGAGCTCGGGATCAACCGGGGCGAGGCGAGGGCTCGGACTTTGGAGGCTGGGCGATGGGCGACGCACGGGTCTTCGGCTCCGAACAGCAGGTGGATCGCGAGTCTTTGGCTCCGAGCAGCAGGTGTCGCGATTCAGGCGAGGCCGGGGAGCAGATTTGGTTGCTGGTGCGGGACCGACTCAGGCGAGCGGGGGCGTCAGGCTTGGCTACAGCGGGCTTTGAGTCGCAGCGGCGGTGAAGACAGTCTCCAGCGGGAACGAACAACAGGATCTTGGGTCGGCGCGGCACAGGGAGGCATTGGGCGGCAACCGGTCACCGAAATCGTGGGTCGGCGCGGCACGAACGGGAGAGTACGAGCACGATACTAGAGAGAGTCGACCGAAGGCTACGGGACTGGAGGCCATGAGACCAGCGGCGACGGATCGGCGACGATGGGACTGGAGAGAGGCGACCGGAGATGATGAGATCGAAGACAGGCAAGCGGACGAAGGGAGAAAGAGAAGTTAGGGTTCGTAAGAGAAGGGCCGTGAGTTGAGAAGGGAGAAAAAAGAGTTCGTAAAAAGAGAAGGGCCGTGAGGAGAGAAATTGCTTCTTATTTTTGTTCCCGGGAACAAGAAGCAACTTTTTTTTGCTTCTTGTTTCTGTTCCCAAACCATTCCCGGGCTAAGTTTTTATTCCTGGGAACAAAAAAACAATGTGGCGTTACCAAACAGGTTTATATTCTTTTTTTGTTCCGGGGAACAAAAGAACAGAAACCATGAGAAACAGAAGCGTTCTCATGCGCTACCTTAGTTTCTAGTTTTATCTTTCACTTAGGATCTTTTTTTTTTTCTTTTTCTTTTTTTCCAAAATTGAAAGCTTTAGAAAATCACGAAAAAAAAATATATGATTTCAAGTGTCAATATTTGTTGATTTATTGATTTTTAAAAAGGTCATATACTTCATTATGAAACACATAAAATTGCAATAAAGAAAAAGTCGCAAACAAGTTGAAAATCTTATTTTGAACTTTATGAAACTACTAAGAATGTTATCTTTTGCACACAATGCATATGGTATAAAAGTTCTTGTTTTTAAATATCTATATGTTTTAGTAATGTGGATTGAGAGGGGAATAGATTGGTTACAAGTCAAGTTGGGTGTGGGTTGCTGAATCTGTATTGCATATAAATGGATTAAAAAAGGGTTAAATGGGTTGATGTAGGTCAGATCAGTTTTTACCAGACCCAAACTCGATCTCATCCACTCATTTGATGGCTCTAGATACGGGACCTAGATATTCTATCTCTTAATAGTCTAATTTGTAATGTCCAAACATGAGATGGTAACAAGTGAACACTCAGTTTGTGTAGAGTCGCGCAAGATTAAATCCCTCGATCAACCGTAAAAATTTTCCCCTTCTCTCCTTTCTCTCTCTACCCTTACCGTCCTCAGTCTCTAACTCGCCATCATGACCTCGGCCAACCTTGTAGTTGTTGGCCTTGCCTCAACCCCACCGCTATTGCCGCCCCAAGAGAAACATCTCCCCTTGGGCCTCATCCCATGAACACAAGACTTGATGAGTGCATGATGGCCATGGAGGAGCCGTTGAGACTGGCTGTGAGACAAGAGAAAAAAAGAGAGAGGAAGATCAAATTAGACGTAGGGGAATGCCGGGGAGAAGGTAAAGCAGAGACAACGATGTTGGCAGATTAGCTTGACAAGGGGTGATATCAAGCTTGAGCATGGCGACGGCGGCGGGTTCGCTGGTGGCGACTTCAATGTGTGTTATTCATGGATTTAGCCAATTATAGGTGTTGCAAGTTCAAAAGGCGACGATTGTATGTGGTTCACGGATTTAAGCCTACACAAGAATTTATTTACAAGACAAGACGACTGTTGACATCTAAATTTTAGCTAGATATTTTAAATTAAATTGCATAATAAAATTAGGGACCGATTCGACCTTAACAAAAATATTTTTTTGCATCAATTAGGCCGTAATTTTTATTGGCATCCATTAAGCTTTATTTCCTTTTTATTTCCCCTTTTTTCACTTTTTCGGATAATTTATTAAATATTTTTTTTAAAAAAAAAAAAGAGAGGGCCACGCGGGTTGGGCCTTCACGCCCAGCCCTCCTTCTTCTTCCACGTGGGTTGGGACCCATCTAGCCCCTCTGCGACCCGGCCCAACCCCTTTGCAACCCGGCCCAACCCCCCTCTTTCTGTCTTCTTCTTCCTCCGTTCTTCCCTCCTTTGCCTCTAAGCATCACGTGCAAAGGCCGGTGACGCGTAAAGAGGACGACCTACGGTAGAGAGAGGAGAGTAGGCCGACAGCAGATGGGGACACGCCTTCAATGTGAAGCAAGGTACACAGTGGGCAGCTGAGGAGACTTCGGTTCGGCCGCACCAAGGCTGGTCAGCGTGCCAAGGCCGGTTGTCGAAGCCTCCGTCGACCTTCCCCCCTTGGCCTATAAATAGGGCTTCCAACGGAAGCTAGAAAAAAGGAGGAGAGATCCAAGGTAGCTAGCTTCGATAGCTTCCCTCAAGAGACATTAGGGGAGGTCCGAGAGCGAGCCAACCGGAGATCTAAGGAGGGGAGGTCGGTCGGAGAAGGAGAGGCGATTCTGGTGCGAGATCTAGGGAAAGCGGAGGTCCAAAGGGCTAGATTTGAGGGAGGAGGGTCCGTGGGATCAAGCCCCGCCATAGCACGCAATGGCTCGCTTGACGCTGCCGCCGTTCAACCCCCCGATGTCGCCCCTAACGAGTAGCTTGCTATTGTTGTCGTGCTACCTCCCGACGTTGCCTACCTTGCCACAGTGTTGCGATTTGCTACCGTTCCCATGCTTGGAGATCAACGCAAGCTGCTGTTACCAATTGTCGTCTCTACCGTCACCCGTTGCCATGTGTCACGAGCTAACAGTTTCCTTGGCTGCGGAACGACCCGAGCGGCGCCTGGCGAGCGGAATTCGTCAGGCCAGCCTTCCTTCTATAGCTGTTCCAACGAACAATACGGTGAATAGCTTCTCTGTACGAGATTATACCACACCCAACTTTGCTTGAGCATCTAGTCCATCGAGTGAGATAGCATATCTATTTAGGCTTAACAACTGGTTTCGGCCTTCCATGGCCTAATCAGGAGAGCGACATCAGCTCCCAACCAATTTGTGCACGGGAGGCTAACCTTGCCTTCAGAGCTCCTAAGTGATATAATCATTCTATCCTAGAACTCTTAGCACCAACTGTCCTGACGCTACTTCCACGGACCAGTTGTGTTCGTCCCATTGGCCTCCTCATTCTTCATTCGATAACCCTAAGCATTGCTCACAAGTGTCACAAGTACGGGAGGATTCACGGACCGTGACATTCTCCCCCACTCAATTTCGCAACGCCCTCGTGATTTGTTTTGTCGCTTCCTTGTGTCCCTTAAAAATTGATGCACCACTTTTGGGATTTCATATCGAATGGTCATGCTCGCCCAACAAAACGGTTTTGCTCCATTGGTAGCCTTTTTTGATCTTAGCTATTCGGGCCCTTCTCGGTCACCTGCACTTTCTTTGGCAAGTGTTGCATTTTTCGCCAACCGCATCTTTTGGCAGCACCATTTTTGCCTACTAGCATCTTGACCCCAGCAAACCCAATGGAGGTTCTTTCCTTGTTGAAAATGTGGCAGTAGACCTCTTCTTGAAATTCACCGATCGATCCAGGAATGTTATCCCTATTCAGCGAGGATTCGGTTCTTCTCTAACTCTTTGTCCGCTCGGCGAGGAATCAACTCTTCCTAGTACCCCCATTGTCATCCTAGGAGCTTTAGAGAGCCACGCTTTGTCCGAGCACTTTTTGCCCCAGCGATTCACTCTCCGCCCTCATAAGACCGAGTAGACTGCTAGTACTTCTTAGTTTAACCCACATTGGAGCACGGAGTCCAATTCTCCGACTCACCCACTTACTAAAGGGATTCCTGCTCTGATATCATGTTTCATGGGTCGAAGTTTCCTTGGCTGCAGAATGACCTGTGCAACGCTTGGTGAGAGGAATTCGCCAGGCCAGCATTCCTTCTACAGCTGTTCTAGCGAATAATATGGTGAATAGCTTCTCTGTACGAGATCGTATCACACTCAGCTTCGCTCGGGCATCTAGTTCATCGGGTAAGATAGTAGATCTCTTTAGGCTCAACAACTGGTTTCGGCCTGCCATGGTTTTGTCAGGAAAGCGGCATCAACTCTCGACTAGTTTGTGCACGGGAGGCCAACCTCGCCTTTAGAGCTCCTAAGTGATATAATCCTTCTATCCTAGAACTCCTAGCACCAACCGTCCTAACGTCACTCCCACAGACTAGTTGTGTTCGTCCCCTCTACCTCCTTACTCTTCACTTGGTAACCCTAAGCACCGCTCACAAGTGTCACGAGTACGGGAGGATTCACGGACCATGACACATGTATGTAGGTCTCGCGGCACCGATGTCGCTCACTGTGGTCACGCCGTGACGAGTTCGACCTTCCTCCTCCGCCACCACCGTGGTAGCTCGGCACAATTGAGCAGCTCACTACTATTGCTTTGTCGCGCCGTCATTGTCATCGGCGCTACTTGGTGACGTCCCTCCATACCCATCGGGCTCGAGGCGGAGAAGGAGGAAGCTAACGGCAGCTTTGTCCCAAGTCAAGAGCCGGATCAAGTGCAAGACTTCAACCGGGTAGGGTTTTGGACGATTCGGGCCAAATGGCATGGGCCGAGTCTAGGCTAGCGAATTCCTAGGCCGGGCTTTTCCTTTAATGAAAATGGGCTTGATTTATTCAGGCTTGTTTTTTAAAAAAGGGTATACCAAGCCGGGCCCGTACTTTGCCCAACCCGGGCCACTGGTTTTAACGATCCAAGTCGGTCCCAACCTGGGAATCTGACCCGGGTCGTTTTTATATAATATTATATTATTATAATAATAAAAATAATAAAGATAATCTATTTTTCAAAAAAATCCAAAAATATTTTACTTTTTCTATAAAAAAAATCAGAAAAAGTCAAAAAATAATTTATATTTTGAAAAAAAGGATCAAAATCCAAAAATGTTTTTTATGTTAAAAAAATAGAAAAAAATAAAATGTGT
Source organism: Eucalyptus decipiens (assembly GCA_014182575.1). Taxonomy (NCBI): domain Eukaryota; kingdom Viridiplantae; phylum Streptophyta; class Magnoliopsida; order Myrtales; family Myrtaceae; genus Eucalyptus; species Eucalyptus decipiens. Next base: position 21,305,341 of record CM024616.1, read on the forward strand.
TTTTCTCCACAAATGCATGGAAAAATCCTTGAAAATCCAAAAAGTCTTAGGGTTTAAATAAGATTAGGTACTGGAAGGGCATTAGTGACTAATTAGTGTAATCAAGTTCTCGATTCTAGTTTCTTTGGTTGCGTAAGAGTGCAATATTTCTCCCAATATTTTTCTTGAGTTTCTAATCGACCCATTTTAAATCAATTAGTGGCGATTCCTATTTAAAATCAACTTATAGGTTAAAAAACTCGGATCATAAGTTGTGAATTGGTGGGCTTGGGAGAGCCCGGACTAAGCCTAATAGACTTAATGAGCCATTAGCCTCTGCCGGCACCTGCGCAATGAGGGCACCGAAAGGGAGGTCACGACAACAACAAACGGAGGTATACCCAAAAGAAAAATGGCGCATGCACGGCCAGTATAACGAAAATTTCAAGTAAGCGATTTTACAAATATTGGTTACAAACTTTATCAAATCATGATGTATATGGCCGCTTCTTGAAACTTTTTTTAACACCGTCGGTGCACGCTCGAGCTCTTTTTAATTTGTGTGCGATGTAATGCTGGGAGATTAATTAACCTAAAGAAAAAAGGAAGAGTGTACCAGGCGACCCCGTTTCTATTAAAGAATTTTTTAGGACATTTTTCTTCTGCGTTGGGACCCTTACGAAGTTGCCATGCAGTTTCCTCATACCGAATAATCAATTTTCTGACATCGAAACCCACTCTTTATCTTCCCCCCCATCCCTCCCTGCAACTTCACAGCAACTTCATACATTGCCTGCTTCGTGCCAAACCTTTTCCACGTTCATTCCAAAGCAACCTCTCTCTCACAACTGTACGACTCTTCTTTTTTCGAGGATCAAGAAAAGTCTCCGTTTGGCCCCGTCCGGTCATGGCTAACGACGGATCGGCACCGTCGCCAAAACCATTCAAGTGGCTCAACAAGAACCTTCGGCTGACCTTCCCACGACGGAGTTCTCAATCCAAGTCATCTTCCTCCAACTTGAGCACTCCGTCTTCTCCAAACTCCACTCTCCCCGCTCCTAACCTCAAACGCACCATCTCCCCCAACAGAGAGCAAGAGCTCCAGGAAGTCTTCTGCCGCTTCGACACCGATGGGGACGGCAAAATCTCCGCCCTCGAGCTCCGGGCGTACTTTGCATCCATCGGCGAGTATATGTCGCAGGAGGACGCCCAGAGCGTCATCGAGGAGCTCGACACTGATGGCGACCTCTTGATCGACTTCAGTGACTTCCTGAAGCTGATGAAGACGGATGGCAATGACGACCTGAGGCGGGCCTTCGAGATGTTCGAGGACGAGAAGGGATCCGGGAGCATCACCCCCAAAGGGTTGCAGACGATGCTGCAGCGTCTAGGGGACGCAAAGTCGTACGAGGAGTGCGAGAACATGATAAGGGTCTACGACACTGATGGGAATGGAGTTCTTGATTTTCAGGAGTTCAACCAGATGATGGCGTAGCTTCGGAGGGAAGTAACATGATGAAGCGTGTTCTTGTGTTTGAAGCGAAACCGAAAGCAAAAAAGAAAAAGAGAGAGAGAGAGAGGGAGTTATAGAGAAGAGAATGCATGAAAAAAAGGGTTGGATAGATGCGCGAACGAGGAGTCAAATTTTAGGTCCAATGCACTGGGTGCTAATCTTTTAAATTGTGTCGTTTCAGTTCTTTATATCAAAGTCTTTTTCTGCTTGCGAGTACTCTGTGGCATGGGAGTTTATAAGATAATATTTACATCCATGGTTTTTAGTTTGTATTTTTGAATTTGTCGCTTTCAAAGTTAACTTTTTGGTTGAACTGTCTTGGACCATGAGGTCAACAGCTTAACCAATATTCCCGATATAATCATTGATTCCTAATATGTACGTTCTCATATTCGCCAATAAAACCAAAAGAATCTCGACGCTAGTTGCATGTATATTCTATCTATAATTGTACCAAAAAAACATATGGTTAATATTACGAAAAATTTCAAATTAGTAAATTTGCGACAAACTCACATCAAATTAATTTTTTACTATCGAAAACTCCAAACTAATATACCTCTAACAAGTTTATTCCAAACTAATATGAAGTAAGAGTATTTGCTTCATTGTTCCTAAAAGTGAAAAAGATTTATAATGTCCAAAGTTTTGTTTATACACGCTCATGATGTGCTAATCGAACCTACTATTTCATAGACTTTAATCCCACAACACATTTTATATAGCAAATTATGTTGTTATATATCTATAAAAGCCCAAGTTACAAAAAGAGATAATTACATAAATGGTTCCTAAACTTCAACACAACGTGCGATATGGTCCCTAAACTTTTAATTTATTCAATATCTCTTTAAGTTGTCTATAAACTATATGTTGTTCCTGAATTTGAATGAATGGAATGACAATATTAAATATTTTCATATACGCAAAAGACTAAATTGAGCATGTATCAAAAGTTCATATACTGGGATTACATTGCACATTAAGCTAAAATTAAAGGGGTTGTATCAAACAAATTAAAAGTTGAGAGATGGCATTGCACGTTAGCCTAAAGTTTATGGATCATTTGTATCAAGGTCTACATTACAACCGATTTAATAGTTTAGATGCTTAAATTGAAAAAGAAAAACGAATACTAGGTTTTTGATCCATAGGCTCTCGTTTTTGTTTAATTATGCTCTCCAACTCATATCAGATTTGAATTTTGACCGGATCCTTCAGGTAATCTTAATATGGATAAATAGATTATACACCGCCAGTGCAAATGAAATTTTACACAAACGGCCTTATTCACCCTTAATTTGATGATTATAATTACCCATTCCCTCAAAACAATGGTGTACAATACTGTTTGTACAAAAAATTCTCTATTATTGTCAGAGTATGCTATGATTATATATATTAATATTCCCATAATCCATTTCTATTACATTGTCGTGTGCAAGAATTGTGACCCGCTCTCGACTCAAACAAGAATAAAATACGAAAATCAAGAATATACAAAAGTTGTAGCTTAAGAATGGGAATATTGCACATATATTAATTTAGTCTTAAATTCTTCAATTGTGCCAATTGAATTCTAAACATTTTTTATATTTTACCAATTGAATCCATTTAATTACTTTTGGTTGGAAATAATTGATGTGAATAAAGCTTGTCCTACATGGCATGGCCGAATTGATGACATTTTTATATTAATTTTTAATTTTTTTAATTTATTTATTTTATTGAGGGCTGACAGTAGTTGCTAGTGGTGTTGCGAACCCTCGGCCAGAGCCTTCGAGGGTGAACTGGCAACCCTAACCCTAGTCGGCCTTCAATAAAATAACATAAAAAGGAAAAAGCCGAAAAATATAAAAGATTAAAAAAATATTAAAATATTTTAAAACGTTAACATCAGCACTTACCAAGTCATGTAGAATGACCAGCATCCATTTTTAATCAAAATCAGCCTAATGGACTCAATTGAATGAAAATATTTATAATTCATCAACACAATTAAAATGTTTAAGAGTCAATTGGTATAAATGTAATAGATTTGCGATTTTTTTATGCTTTTTTCCACTTAAGAACTCATTTGCAGATGGGTTAGCAAATGAAAATAGTTCAGCTTTCCTATTGAAGAAAAAGTTCTAAGCCCACCATCAGTGGTTCTAAGACGACGTATTATCGTAAAGGAAGGGGAAACTAGATACCTCTCTTGCTGGATGAAGGCACGCATCCAACGCGAGAGAGAGAGATGGCAGAAATATGGAAAGGGAGAAAGGGAAACAAAGAAAAGGTACAAAGAGAAAAAGAGAAAAAAGAAAAAGGGAAATGTGGTGAGTTGTCAATCACTTTAAGTTGGATAAATTTAAGATGCTAACCCAGATAAATTTAAGCCGCCATCGGCTGGCGGCCGCCTCTGGTTTGTTCATCATTTTACTTTTCTTCTTTCGCTTTTTCTTTCCTATTTCATTTTTACCCTTCTCCACCAATTTCGTAGAAGCCCCTCTCTCTCTCTCTCTCCCCGCCATTCAGGCATCACCGTGATGCACCTCTTCCATCGTCGTTGCCACTTAGTGTATTCTCTTGTCCAATTTTTTTCACGTACGTAAAATATTAGCGGGCCGATTTACCAGTCGCCATTTGGCACATGGCGGAGGGTCACAAATCCCGGGATCTTCCTCCCTTGCTACCCCACTATAGTTTTCATAACAATGTCTACCATGTGGCAAAACAATGTTCAAGAGCTTCTCACCCAAGCATAAACGGGCAACAAAGAGTTCTCGAGGCACTCAATCCCCTATCTGATGGCAGGAGACAGTCAGCCACATGTTAAGGGTAGAGTCAATCTCGCAGCTGTCTTCTCTCCCGTGTCATCATTATCCGAGATTTTCTCTGGCAAAACCATGACCTTTGAGATCATGATTTCACCCACAGATGTTGGGAATTTCTCTTTGTGAGCTCTTACGCGGAAGCTTCTCTCCTTCTCCTTGCCAACAAGACAACAAGGAAAATTCGGAGAGTTGGTTCTTTCATCAGACAAAGTGAAAACATTACCGGAGGCATCGAACGAATAGCACGCAGGATGCTGAAAAGAAACCGACCGAAATTGACAGCAATTATCGAGCGATCACTTTGGGCGCATTTGAGAAGACTTTTTAGGAAAGTCTTTGAGGGAATGCAAAAGCTGTGGAGTTAAATAAATTTTTCAAAATGCAAATTGTATTTGCTAAATTATATTGTAAAATTTAATATGAAAGCTTTTGAGTACAATAGTGTTTGGAGAAATTATACTTGCAAAATACTTTTGTTATTAAAAAAATAAAATAAAAAGAGTTGGTTGGCCTAGGACAGGTGGTCACTGACGAAGAGTATGCAATTGTCGGCGAAAGGTAGGTGGTCCGATGAAGGGCAGGCAATTCGGCGAAGGTCGCACGACTCTTGCCAGAGGATTGTGCAACCCGCCACGTCGTGACCTCCCCACAAAGGTCACCAGGGCCACTCAATCTAGATCAAGTGATCCTCCGACGACGTTGTGGCAACCTAGATTGCGATCTGGTCACACAATGGTCGTGGAGACCAACCATCGCTGGACCGCCCGCTTGTTGGAATATATTACACGGAAACAGTAGGATCTTGCAATTTACATCAACGCAAAATCACTAGAGAAATAAATCAAAAATAATAAGGACACCTCGGTCCGAGTATCGGTACCTACGTTCACGGGAAGAGCCAGTAGCAAATAATCCACTATAATCGAAAAGTTAAAGTTTATAATCGTTCACACGCTCGAGTGTTTCTCACACCTAGATTTAACCACAAACCTAAAGTGTTTATAAATAAACAACTCACTTGAACATAAACTCACGACACAAAATTACCGCACGTTCAAACTCAAAGTATAACACTTTACATACACCCGGTTCGCGTACGTACGGATTTGCGTTCTTCTTTCTTGATCGAGTGGATGGCTCCTCTTCAGCTTGACATTGTGCGGCTCCTATTTTCTCACATAAGTTTCAGCCGCTCACCTCCCGGACACGTTGCTTTATATTTATGTGTGTACTCAAAGGTCAAAAGTTTGACCTTAGGCCCACCTCCTGTTGGCTTCACGTGGGAGAGAGACGATGCAGAGGCTTCTTTCGTAGAGTTTACATCGTGAGGGCCCAAAAGTCAAAGTCCTAGAAGGAAATCATCTTTTGGCTTTTGCAGGCTTTCATAAATAAAAGAAGAAACTTTGATCCCATTTTTTACTTTATTCTATTATTTATTCTTTTATAAATCTTCAAGAGTCCAGCGAAGCTTTTCTGTTACTTGGGAAATCTTTATCAACAAATTCAGTTTAATAAATCGTTATCCAAATTCAAACTTAAGACATTAATTTAACAATTCTCCACATTGGCTCGACGTTTGAAGCCAATCTATAGTGCTCATCATCCATGCTACTCTCCCAACTCCCTAACGGGCACTTACTCTCCACAGACGCCAATAGAGCTCTAGCAGAGCTTGAGCTTCCCCAAAGGAATAGACTTAGTCATCATATTTGTTGGGTTATCTATTGTAACAATCTTTTTTACAATAACATTACCCTTAGTTAAGACATCTCGGATGAAGTGGTACCTAATGTTGATATGCTCCGTTCGCTCGTGATAAACTGAATTATATGCCAAATATATCGCACATTGGTTATCATAGTGTATATCCACAATTTTCTGTTCTAACCCAAAGTCCGAGAGAAAACTTTGTAACCATATTGCATCTTTTGCTACAAAAGTTAGTGTCATGTACTCTGCCTTAGTCAAAGATAAGGCAATGTGATCCTGTATGGATGCTTTTCAACTAATTGCACAACTCGCTAGTGTAAACACGTACCCTCCTAAAGACCTGCGATCATCCAAGTCACTGGTGTGATCCGAATCCATAAAACCGATGGTCTCACTACCATTGCTATCCTTCCGATACACTATACTCACATCTATTGTCCCCTTCAAATATCTGAGGATCTACTTCGCAGCTTCCCAATGAGTTTTACCAGGACAATTCATATAGCGACTAACTATGCTCACACCCTGTGAAATATCAGGCCTAGTACACACCATAGCATATATAATACTACCCATGGCACTAGAATAAGGAACATGGGACATATGCTCCTCATCCTCCTCAGTTTGCGATGATAATTTATCTGAAAGTTTAAAGTGCTTCGCTAAATGTGTACTTACAAATTTTGCCGACTGCATATTAAAACGTGCCACAATCTTCTCAATATATTTCTTTTGAGATAGACATAAAACTCCTGCAGCCCTATTATGCAAAATCTCCATACCCAAAATTTTCCTTGCAACACCTAAATCTTTCATCTCAAATTCAGCATTTAATCGCATCTTCAGCACATCAATATCCAACATATTATTAGCTGCTATCAGTATATCATCAACATATAATAGTAGATAAATCAAAGAACTATTCTTCGATCTCCTAAAGTAGACACAGCTATCCATCTGACTTTTTGTGTAGTCTTGACTAGCCATGAAAGTATCAAAACGTTTATACCATTGCTTAGGAGATTGTTTCAACCCATACAAAGATTTTTTCAACAAGCAAACATGATATTCCTTACCCCCTTACCCGAATAGCAAATCTCATTGGTTGCCTCATGTAAATCTGCTCCTCCAATTCAGCGTGAAGAAACGCAGTTTTTACGTCTAGCTGCTTTTATTCGAGATCCTGCGAAGCAACTAAGGCAAGTAAAGCACGAATAGAAGTATGTCTTACCACAGGAGAGAACACCTCATTGTAGTCAATTCCCTCACGCTGTGTATATCCCTTCGCCACAAGTCTCGCCTTATACCTCGCTACCTCGACACTAGGAATACCCTCTTTCTGTTTAAAGACACATTTACTTTCGACAATCTTTTAGCTCTTGGGTACTTTGACTAGCTTCAATGTCTGATTTCGATGGAGTGATTCCATCTCCTCACTCATAGCCCTTAACCACTGCGACAACTTCGAACTAGCCATCACCTCAGAGTAAGACAAAAACTCATCTATCTCCACCTCATCACCAACAATCAATGCATAAGCAATATCTGTATAACCATAGTGTACCAGTAATTTAATTTGCATTCTTTGTTTATCTGCGGCTGTAGTGTGCTGCAATTGTGTTGATTGTCCATTATCACTAACTTTAGGAATTGCAACTTCATCTGTAGTCTCAACTTCTGTTACCTTTGAGGTCTCCGGAGTCTCCACCTGAAGCTCCACCTCACTAATGACATCATAATTTGTCTTCTCTACTGGTTGTGTCTCAAACTCCTTTGTTGAAGTATTACGGTCTCGTCGAAGATCACATCTTTACTGATTAGAAAACTAGGTGATCTGGGATCGGTGCACCACAGCCGGTAGCCTTTCACCCCATGTGCATAACCTAGAAATATGCACTTCTTCGCCTTGGCTCAAGCTTACCATCACTCGCATGAACATACGCAAGACATTTGAATATATGTAATTCGGAATAATCAACAGGTTTCTCCGACCATACTTCCTTAGGAGTCTTCCACTCAATAATAGATGATATAGATCAATTAAGTAGGTAACATGTCATGTTCACTGCTTCGGTCCAAAATTCATTGCCAAGTCCTACATGCGAAAGCGTGCATCAAGCTTGCTCAAGCAAAGTTTTGTTTTTCCGTTTTGCCATGCCATTCTACTGTGGTGTCCCAGAAACTATGCGGTATCTCACAATACCTTTTTTCTCGTAGAACTCGGTAAAATATTTACCACAGAACTCCATGTCATTATCGATTCTCATGCACTTTATTAGTCTATCTAACTGCTTCTGAATCAATGCCTTAAATTTCTTAAACCAATCAAACACATCATATTTGTGCTTCCGAAAGTATACCCATACCTTCCTCGAATAGTTGTCAATAAATGTCAATATATATCGGACACCTCCTTTCGAAGGAACCGAAGACGGGCCCCAGACGTCTGAATGAATATATTCAACTACTCGTTTGGTCAAATGAACAGCTGTAGTAAACTTAACTCGATGCTGCTGCCAAAGATACAATGCTTACATAAGTCTAACTTCCTTGTCTTTTGACCCTTCAACAACCCCATTTCACTCAGCATTTTCATACCTACCTCGCTCATGTGCCCTAAAGGCACATGTCATAATTGTGTCAAGTTAGAGTCTGACTCACCTGATAAAACTGTAACAGTTTCGGTCACGGTCTCTCCTAGTAGATGATAGAGAATATTTACTTTCTTCCCCTTCATCACTATCATGGCACCTTGAGAGATCTTCAGTACTCCACCTTCAACGGTGTACCTACACCCGATATCATCAGGTGTCCCTAGAGAAATAAGGTTCCTCTTGAGCTTTAGTACATGCCTCACATCTGTCAATATGTGCACCACCCCATCGTGCATCCGAATTCGAATTGTCCCTATCCCCACAGCCTTACAATCTGCGTTATTCCCCAAAAGAACTCTACCACTATCTGCAGTCTGGTAAGTAGTAAACCAATTCTTATGAGGCGTTATATGATAAGAACATCCCAGATCTAGCACCCATTCGTCTCTTGACAAAGTAGTAGTCACACATAAAACAGCTTATGCATCACTATTGCTTCCCCCTCGGCAACGTTTGTCACACTGCTTGTGGCACTCTGCCTATCAGCTTTATTCCTCTGCTTTGGACAATCTTTCCCGATGTGCCCCTCCTCATGACACTCAAAGAACTTCACGCATCCCTTGGACTTTCTATGGCGTGATTTCGATCTGCTTTTACCTCTGCTGCTACTAGGCCCTCGATGTTGTTCTCTACCTCGAATCGTCAATGCTTGCACTACTCCTTGCGCCAGACCGTTATCACGCAACTTTCTCTGCCACTCTTTAGAGAATAAGGTGGACTTCACCTCTTCTAAGGTAATTGTAGTATACCCCTGCAACAGTGAATCAATAAAGTGCTCTCATGACTCTAGTAAAGAGGGTAACAATATCATGCCATGCTCTTCATCATCAAATATTTTACTGACGTTCTTCAGATCCATCATGAGTTTATTAAATTCATCTAGGTGGGTTCTGATAAACGTACCTTTAGTATATCTAAATTGAAACATCATTTTCAACATATACAAGCGATTGTTCAAACCTTTCTTCACATTGAATGCTTGAAATTTTGCCCATAATGTTGCGACATCCTTCTCCTCAGCAACCTCTATTAAAATCACATTCAACAAATTTAACAAGATTGTGCTATTTGCTCTTTCCATTAGCTCTACCCTTTCTGAGGCTTTTATTATAATATGCAACTCATCTTCACCATCCAGTGCATTTGCCAAACCTTGGGTTGTCAATAATGCCCGCATCTTGATGCTCCATAACACAAAGTTGTTGCTCCCGTTAAACTTCTCAATTTCAGATTTCCTCTCAGATATAATTGCAAAAACAGAATTTGCAAATAATAATCAGACAAGCAAAAGCTCCAAATCACAATCAAGAAATCCAATCCCAAGCTCCGATACCAATTGTTGGAATATAATACGCGGAAACGACGGGATCTTGCAATTTATGTCAATGTGAAATCACCAGAGAAATAAACGAGAAATAATAAGAACACCATAAATTTACGTGGTTCGATCCAAGTATCGGTACCTACGTCCACGGGAAGCCAGCAACAAATAATCCACTATAATCGGAGACTTAGAGTTTACAATCGCTTACACACTCGAGTGTTTCCCACACCTAGATTTAATCCAAAACCCAAAGTGTTTATAAATAAACAACTCACTTGGACATAACTCACGCATAAAATTACCGCACGTTCAAGCTCAAAGTATAACGAGCTACATACGCCTGGTTTGCGTACGTACAGATTTGGGTTCTTCTTTCTTGATCGCGTGGGTGGCCCCTCTTCAGCTTGACGTTGTGCAGCTCTTATTTTCTCACGTAGGGTTTCAGCCGCTCACCTCCTAGACGCGTTGCTTTATATTTATATGTGTGCCCAAAGGTCAAAAGTTTGACCTTGGGCCCACCTCCTTTTGGCTTCATGTGGGAGAGAGATGCTCCAGAGGCTGGCATGCGGACCCCTGGAGTGCTTTAACTTTACCCAAATGAACACTTAAGTGCCATAACTTACGAAGCGTACACACTTAAGTCTTAAAATCGGAGTAAAATGGATCACTTGAGTGCGTCCGGCCAAAAGTTCGGCCAAAACGTCAACGTGGCATTTTTCCGGCGACCGAGCCCAAAACGACTCCGTTTTGCACACTAACGTGTTCAAATAATGTAAAAACGGCATCGTTTTGGGCTAATGTGGCAAAAAAATAATTTAAAAATAATTAAATCAAATTAAAAGTCAAATTTAGTTAAAATATTAAAAAATAATAATTTTAAAATTAAATTTAGTTAAAATATTAAATAATAATAATAATTTTAAAATTAAATTTAGTTGAAATATTAAAAAAATAATTTTTATAAATTTTTTAAAAAAAAAAAAAAGGTGGGGAGGCGGCTCGAGATCGCCCTCGCCCGCTGCGGAAGGGCCCGACGGGCCCGGTCGGCTAAACCCCGGTCAAGGGTCGACGACCCGGTCGGCCGGCGGCGAGGCTCAAGCCCTCGCCCCGGGGTGATCGGGGGAGGGTCGCGGCCCTCGCCCTCCACTAGCCATCGACCCTCGCCGGGGGCGAGGGTCGCGGCCCTCCACTCGCCCGGATCCGGCGAGGGTTGGCGGCCCTTGCCCGGCTTGGGCGAGGGGCTGCGACCTCGCCTCGATCTGGGGCGAGGGGCCGGCGACCCCGGCCGACCCTCCCCCCGCCGTCGCCGGCCCTTCCCGGTGGTGGCGGGGCAGCAATGGTGGCAGCTGAGGGCTAATCCCTTAGCCACCTCCCCACTTTTTTTTTAATTTTAATTTTTAATATTTCAACTAAATTTAATTTTAAAATTATTTTTTAATATTTTAACTAAATTTAATTTTTTTATTTTATTTATTTTTTAACCACACATCGCCCAAAACAATGCAGTTTTTGCATTATTTGGTCACGTCAGCATGCAAAACGATGTCATTTTGGGCGCGCTTTGCCAGAAAAATGCCACGTCAGTGTTTTGGCTGAACTTTGGCCGGAGTGGCACTCAAGTGATCCGTTTTTCTTCGAATGTGGCACTTAAGTGTATCTTTCGTAAGTTATAATACTTAAGTGTCCATTTAAGTAAAGTCATCACTTGAAGCGTTCTTTTGCCCTGATTTGCATATGTACAAATTTGGGTTCTTCTTTCTTGATCGCGTGGGTGGCTCCTCTTCAACTTGACGTTGTGCGGCTCCTATTTTCTCACGTAGGGTTTCAGCCGCTCACCTCCTAGACACATTGCTTTATATTTATATGTGTGCACAAAGGTCAAAAGTTTAACCTTGGGCCCACCTCCTTTTGGCTTCACGTGGGAGAGAGACACTCCAGAGGCTTCTTTCGTAGAGTTTATATTGTGAGTGCCCAAAAGTCAAAGTCTTGACTTTTGGGCCCCACGAGGAAATCATCTTTCGGCTTCTGCAGGCTTTCGAAAATAAAAGAAGAAACTTTGCTCCCTTTTTTTTCTTTATTTTATTATTTCTTCTTTTGTAAATTTTCAAGAGTTTAGCAAAACTTTTCTATTACTTGATAAATCTTTATTAATAAATTCGGTTTAACAAATCATTATTCAAATTCAAACTCGAGACATTAATTTAACACTGTCCTTGGCCAGCAACCACACAGTCATGCCGATCTTATTCAATGGAGAAGAAGAAGATGAACAGTCATCAAGGGCAAAACCCGAAAAATAAAAAGTTAGAGGGGATAATTTCAAAAGAATTTTTTTTCCTAACCCAACGCTCAGCATGTTTAGAAAGCCCAAGACAATTCATAAACTGCCTAGGGCTTTTAGCCTTGAAGGCTTACATTTGGGAAATGGGGTTTAAAAAAATTTTGCCGAACACCCTCTATTTGGCCCAAGGGGCTTTGGAAAAGTCTTTCCCAAAAGCATCCTTTGAGACCATAACGTAATCTTTATGGATGTTCTAGATGTCTCCCACTAGACTCTCTCAATGTACTAACTTATCGGGTGTGATTCATACTCCTCATTGATAGGAAGGCATGAGGGCCGCCTCGGCGAAGATCTTAGGGGGTGGCCACCTTGAGACACTAGAAGACTTTTATAGTTTAGGCCTATAACTTATCAGTAATTTGAGATTGAAGTCATAAATAGCTACTGAATATATATAATCTCTTTTTCTTGTAATTGAAAGTTGTAAGACAAAGGAGAGGATGTATTAATTAGAATAGAATCATCTAATGGATGAAACCCTTGTTCAAGGATGAATTGGGATAAACTTTGTGCCTTGATTTCTCTCTCTCTTATTTGATATCCATTTGTTGTGTTTGTGCATATAATCCACATAGTACTCCCAGTATGTGCCTATATCTATTTGCTTTGCAAATGAATAACGTTAACAATGGTGCAAAGAGCATTTGTTAAACAACCAATTAAGAATGTTTACAAGCTTTCAATGCTCTGATTATCCTTGTGTCTTGCACAATCGGTGCCCTTGAATGATTCATGGTAGTATGCTTAAAATGTGTCTTCGGCCATTCATCAACATGACCATTTACTATTCATATTATTAAGACCCTATTTATTTCGCGAAAAATAAATGTCATAAGAAATATTTTTCTACAAACAATAACTTGTATCACTTACAAAAATGATCGAACGAACAATATTTTCATTGGGCACAAAAATGTGTAGATATAAATTGTTATTGATCATGAAAATATTGTTCATCGATTAATTATTTTTCAAGTCATTTATTTCTTTTCGAAACAAATGGAGACTCTTGTATCCGCACATAAACAAGATGCACGCAACAACTAACATATAATGCATGACATACAGTTCTTTACTAATACATGTCAATGGACAAAAGTGCATCAACTCTGAAAACCCATCGATCCCCCTCACATGCTATCGAGCATTTGCACACGTATTGTAAATTGCACTCCTCGTCAAATAAGAAGTTTAGTGCGATGTCGGAAATCTCATTTACGTAAAGGGAAGGCCTTGTCGATGGACTCCATCGCAATCCAACAATGCAGCAGTCATTCTTCGGGAAGCTTTATATTCGTACTAGACATTGTCTATACTATTTACCATTATCGTATAGTGATGATCTGTGATCATTGACCGATTGATAAATGCAAAAGTAGATTAGTATGCATATAAATTTGGCCAGTCAAAATACATCCATCGAGAGATTAGTAAAGTCTGTTCGAATGTATGAAGATTACGGCGCAATCACTCATACTAGTCCCTTGAGTACTTCAAGTACTTTTGAAGTTTTTCATCAAGAGCGTCATTTTTGTTCAAAAGTTAATAGTCCGAATCGGACCGCATGGGCTGTCTACCTCAAGCTTTTAACAAGTCTAGATACAACAAGACGAAGAGGCCAGAGTAGGAGAGGCCTGTGGCCGTAATTGCGCAATTGGAGAATTGCTGTCTGGGAGTTGAATATAATCACAGCAAAGACCAAAGACCATAGACAATTCCAAGAGGAGGACAATATTTTCTACCGTCTTTGATTGAAGAAAATCTTTTATGATCATGTGTTTGACTGGTGAATTTTAAGTTACGAACATCACCCGCCTACCAATTTAATTGAAATTAAACGTTAGTGATGACCGTATTTAAAATCAGTCAATCAGATGCATGACCGAAGGAAACTTTCTCCCAACTAGAATGGAGGAAAATAAGACCCTTCACAAGAAAAATGTGATAAACCATGTAAAAAAACAAGGAGATGGTAATTTACTTAGGTTGGCGCAGTTGGTTAGATCAGCTTAATAACTAGAAGTCACCTACTGCACACCAAAGTGCTCTATGCCCGAGTCATCTAGAAATACTTGGACTCAAAAGTTACGAGGCTCAAGGTGTACCGTAGCCTTGAGTTAGTCGGATCTCTGTGCTTGTGCCCGCGAATTATTCATAAAGAAAAGTAGATGGAGGTAGAATGTGAGGTGGTCACGTGAGCGTGGGAAGATTCGGTCCATATGATGTCCACCCATATGTCGCTCACTCTTGATTTACTTGGGCTTTTGTCACTGTACTTGGACTTATTCGAAGCTCAGAGCTCCAGAAGGCCTAGACCATTTCATTAGGGTTCAGAGCTTTGTTCCCCAGAAGGATTTCACCATTTGTCAAGATTAGGTCCCTCAGCTTTACTTCCGGTTACTTTCCACCGGAGCATCGATGAATAGCTGATATGAAGCGAAAGCTCAACAAAAGTTTCTCCTTGATTTGCTGTGAAAGATTTGACATGAAAGTTAATGTGATCATGAAACTACTGTTTTGACGAAGTTCCAGTGGGTCATTGAGCGAAAGGCACTTGAATGGACGTGAAAGTAAAAGCGAGCGAGTTGACCCGACAAAGACTCGATTCAGGGATGGGAAAGTTTGGGAGGCCCTCAGAAGTGGAGAGGATATGTATTGGAAAAGAGAGATTGCTCAAGAGGCCTATTAAGTTTTTACGGGGTAATTTGATTCATTCGCTTATTGGTTCTTGATTTGTTTAATATTTGGAGTTTGATTTCATAGGGAAACAGAAGCAAGAAAGTTACCTAAGGAGTTCGAGATCGAGAAGCATTTGTAAAGACTTGTCGATTGGCATCTTCAATAATTAGGTTGCTTCATCGTGTTATCGCTTTTCTATATCACATCTTTTTGTTTCTCTTATTTATTTTCTTTTAGGTGAGGCAGTTTAACATCATCCACATGTAAATTTAATTTATAACACACACATAAAAGAGACAAAGAAGAGAGAGAATATAGTTAAATTGGGTTTCTTTCTTCTTCTTTTTTATATATCATTGTTGTTAATTGAATGTAAAAGATGTTAAGGTGTCTTGCCCACTAAAAAGAGACTAATTTAGAGGCAATTACTGCTAGTAACTAAAAGGATGTTATCAAAAAGAAGATTCCTCACTTCTTTCTCTCATTTAAAATTGTATAAGAGACTTTCATCTCGGATGGCTCCTAAGTGATAAATTGCATAGAACAATATGTTACACTACAACAGGTGAAGGGATGAAGATGATCATAGTTAGATTAAGAGAAAATTAAGCAAGATTTTTGAAATAAAAATTGTCTTCCTCAAACTTAGGGGAATTGCTCAAGCTTATAGAAAAAAATACCAAAAAAATCATAAACCTATTGCATTTATGCTAATTTAATTATAAACTTTCTGACAATTTGTCAATTTAGTAATTCTGGCCAATTTTTTTCTGTGTCACGTAGGATGTTTGGTACTGATGTGGATAATTTTTATAATATTTTAATTTTTTTTCATTTAGATTTTTTTCTTTTTCCCTACTAAGTTTATTGAGGGTCATCGGCCAACCCTCATTGGTCACAATCAAGGGCCAGCTGAACCTCACCACCCTAGTCACAACCCTCGCCTCATGGTTCGCAAGGTTGCTGGATTTATAAGAAAAAAAGGAAAAGAAAGAAAGAAAAAAGAAAAACAAATTATAAAAAAGTATACACGTCAGCGTTAATTGTCGCGCCGGCTATTTCACGTGGTACAATTGACATCAACGTTAGCGATTTTTAACCAAATTAGTCAGATATACTACATTAACAAATTATTAAAATGTTTAGAGCTAAATTTGCCAACTTGAAAGGTTTAAGATTATATTTTCTTAAATACAATAAGTTTAGAATTTTCTTTATAATTTTCCCCACGTTCATATGTCCCCTACCTAATGAACTGTGACAATGTATTGCAGAGTGCACTGTACATGTAATTTAGGGTTTAGGATTTAGAAATTGCATCAATATTGTCAAATAAGAGAGTACAAGGTAGATAGATAAGCTTTAGAATGATTGATTTAGACAAATATCCATCTTTCCTAGTTGCCTCCGAGGTCCAACCGCACGCACATGTCCATCTATCTAGATGCATACGATGCTCGCGGATGCATTCTTTCCGGCTACTAGTTCTCTGAGCACATGCGACGCCAAGACCCAGGGAGGTGGTTCGTGGACTCTCGAAGTCAAGTCGTCGTCGTCATGTGCTGATAGTCAATTTTAGTGAGCGCCAAGTGCAATCATTTTCCCCCATTAAGGGCTCATAATTCTAGAGTGATTGACGGGTAATGCAGCTCGAGACCCGAGAGTCAAAGTCAAGCGATGTACGTTCGCCAAATTAGCCACTAGGCCAGTGCTAGTAGGCTTGTCCCATTGCCGGGAAATTTCTCGACTTTGACCAGCTTTCCGAACCAATGTTTGGGTCCGTGAGAAATGGCTTAGACACGTCACGTGTTACTTTTCTTCGCTGGGAACTGCTATAGACAAGAACAAAAATCGAACAGACCCGTCTATCCATTGCTAAGCTCGGACAATCTCAGATTGTGGTCGATAAGAGGCGGTCTCTCCTTCATCTATCTTCCCCGCCTGCGTCGCGGCCTCGGTGGGTCAAGGGTGTGCAGGAAGGGAATGTCGACCCGATGAAGAGGGCGAAGACAGTGAGGGTGCTCGTCCCGATGATATCGGTTGTATTGCCGTGGCGGAAGGTAACCATGGTGGAGGAAATGATGGGGTTGTGCTTGGACGAGTCAAAAGAGGAGATGGGAGAGTCTGCGTGGGGAGTGAGTTATGTTGCTGTTTTGGATTACAAATCGACACGGAGACGTATGTCCAACGGTCTAATGAACAGAGATGATAGATGGTACGAGAGATGGCGAGAACACGCCTCTCCCACAGTGAGAAAAGAGGGAGAAACGAAAGAGAGTAAAGGAGAAATTCTTATTGTGGCCTCTAGTCTCCATCCGAAGAGATTTTGCAAAAATCAAAATCGAGGGGCGTAAAGACCGGGTCCATAAAGGAGTCATTTGAATAATTATTTTAGGGTGATAATCATATGTAAGTAAGTATTAATCTATGTATCACTTTACGTAGTGTATCTAATTTGATGTGTATCTATGGATCACTTTACAAACTCCTTTAGTTAATGATAACCATTATCGTCAATGTTGATCCATATCATCCAGCAATACTTTCCCTATTGAATTCGTAGTCCAATTTATTCTTTCCTATTTGCAATCCTCTAAGCGTGCAAGGAGCTGCAGCTTATCCAAATCCTATCTCCTCAATAATCACTACCCATTCTCGTACATAGAGCAAGAAAAATATAAAGACTAATTGGGGAATCCATCGGACTCCATGAAATACTTACTTTGCATACCTATGAACTAGAATCAAACCGATTATACCCTAGAATCATGCTCACATCTAATTATTGTGCCTACTCTTTTTTTATATTTAATCACAAGGAGAAAGATAGAACCCAACATGCAACAGCTTCATTCCCAGGCATTCTGTGTAAAATCTGCACAAAACAGACATCTTTATGGATCCAAGTTTTCTGTTGTGAACTTGTTCAGGAGGGGAAAATAGAGGAAAAGTGTCAGATCGAGTATGAGTCTTAGACAATGCATCTACTAAAGGATTTTTTTAATATCATTCATAAGGTATTTCACGTGAATTAAGTTTTCAAAAGGAGTATTATGAGTAACCACATAAGATGATGACTTTTTTGAGATAAGTGTTGACTAATGATCATTAAACAATGTCTCTTCCATCCTATGTAAAACTTCTGGGATATAACTACGAAGTCGGTCTAAAATCTTTAACTACAAAATACACCCAAGTCATTCTACCTCGTTCAGTCTCTCCGCTTCCATCGTAAACCTCCAAGGTTTTCCAAGTTAGGATGTCCATGGAAATTTCATGGGCCGAGCTCAAAACCGAAGACTTAAACAGCCAATTTCATTTCGAGTCACGATCAACAAGCCCATAGGCTGCTATATGTCACTTTTAGAGCTACATATATGCGTTTGAACGAGTGCCTACCTAAACAATAGTGACATCCCACAGCTTATATTATCCTAGGACTAATTCAACGTACGACAATGATGGATCTGGTGAATCATTCCATAAAAAAAGACAATAAATGGACATCAAGTCAACCTGGCGGAGGAGGTAATCTTCCTGTGGAGGTCCTTGCCTGCCCCTGAGCTGTGACCTTCCAAGAAATTGCCCTTCCATATGCATTTTACCCGTTATTTAAACCCATAAACCCTTGCACGAGAAGCATTCACCTCTCCTTCTACTTCACACGCCAACCGATATTCCACTACTGAAACATCGAAGCCAAATCTGAATTCATCTCAATATGGAGATGAATTTCCTCTCTCTCTCTTTAGTTATTGCTCTCTCCATCTTGCATTTCTCATCTTTCGCCCACACACAGCAACCTTACATCAGCCCGCGCACCATCATGAATTGTTCCAAGACCAACGACTCTTCCTCTCCTCGTCTGGGCTACACATGCAATGGCCTGAACAGGACTTGCCGAACCTACCTCATTTACCGATCCAATCCACCCTATGACACCGTCCGGTCGATCGCCAAGCTCCTGGCCTCCGACCCATCTCAGCTCTCTGCCATAAACTCCGTCGGTCCGAACGCGACGTTCCCGACCAACAAGATGGTGATAGTCCCCGTGAATTGCTCCTGCTCGGGTCGGCACTATCAGGCAAATGCCACGTACTCGATTAGACGGGGAGACAATTATTACGTGATTGTCAATGACACTTACCAAGGCCTCACGACGTGCCGCGCCATCAAGGATCAAAACGACATCGAAACCGTGGACTTATACGGCGGAGACCTCACCATTCCGATCCGATGTGCTTGTCCTACCAAGAACCAAACCGACCTCGGAATTAAGTATCTGTTGAGCTATGTCGTTGCCGAGGGTAACTTCGTTGGAACAATCAGCGGCCGGTTCGGTGCTAACACCGGGAGGACGTTGGAAGCAAACGGTCTTTCCGAGCAAGTCTCAACGATCTATCCCTTCACCACTCTGCTAGTTCCCGTTCGAAGCCCGCCTTTGAGTAATCAAACAATAGTACCTCCTCCCTCACCAGGCCAACTTACGCCACCTCCGTCACAGTCGCCAAGTCCACCTGCTTTGTCATCGACTAGTAGTTTGAGAAACAAATGGGTATTTGCAATTGCTGGTTTACTCATCGGAGCTGCTTGTGCATTGGCAATCGGCAGTGGCATTATTTTCTGTCTGTCTTTTCGCCGCAAAAGTGTACAACATGCTGCGACTGTTGTCCCTGATGACCCCAAGACGCGCATCGTAAAGGGAGAGGAAGAGTCTCAGGGACTGATGCAGACCATACATGGCATAGCTCAGTCCATCAAAGTGTACAGTTTCGAAGAACTGCAACTGGCGACCAATGATTTTAGTCCTAGCTGCTGGATTAAAGGGTCGGTCCACCGGGGGGAGATCGACGGTTGCTCCGCCGCTATCAAGAAAGTGAATGGCGATGCGATCAAGGAAATCAACCTTTTCAAGAAGATCAACCACTTCAACATCGTTCGCCTTTCAGGGATCTGCTTCAACAACGGCGACTGGTACTTCGTCTATGACTTTGCTTCTAATGGACCCTTAAGTGAATGGATTTACAGCACACAAGGCGATAGCAAAACCGTCTTGAGTTGGACTCAAAGAGTTCAAATTGCACTTGATGTGGCCACCGGACTGAACCATCTCCACGGCTTCACCAGCCCTCCTCATATTCACAAGAACATCACGAGCGGCAACATCCTTCTCGATTGCGATTTCCGGGCCAAGATAACGAATTTGGGCATGGCGAGGTCGGCAGAAGGCAATGAGGGCCGGTTTGACTTGACAAGCCACATCATCGGGACGAAAGGTTACATGGCCCCGGAGTACTTGGAGAATGGTCTGGTCTCCACTGCGCTCGACGTGTACGCCTTCGGGGTCCTCGCGATGGAGATCATCACGGGGAAAGAGGCGGAGTCCCTGACTAAAGAGGAGAGCTTGAATCTGTACGAAGCCCTAGACGAGGTTGTCCCAGAGGATACCATGACTGAAAGGTTGGCGGGCTTGATTGATCCTTCCTTGGGAGGACGTTATCCTTCGAATCTGGCGGCTTTCATGATCGGGATCATCCGATGTTGCCTGAAGAAGAACGCAGCCGATCGTCCCGACATGGACGAGATTGTGCAGTATCTCTCTGGGTTGTTGGCATCCTCCATCAGCTGGGAATCTTCCAGCAACGTGATTTAATAAAGAGAAGAAGTTTCATGTATCCATGCATGGTCGTTCCAGTTTCTCAATTTGTGTAGATGGTGATGATATCTATATTTCTATGTGAAAGCATACTACGGTCTCATTTTTAATTTCCCGAATTACCTTTCTGTTAATTTCTCTTATATCCACTCATATTATAAATAACCATCCACTTTTTTTCTCTCCTCTTTTAGATTTCCTAATCTATGTTTGTCTCACTTTCATCTTCCTCATCTTACCCTTCCAACAAAAATAAATAGATAGACAGGCAATGAGATATATAGGGAAAAACATGTAACCGCTTGGATCAATCAATCTCCACGCTTAGTTCTATTGAAATTCTGCCAATATAAGGGAACTCTCTATTAAGGTACATTTGAGAAAGTCTAAAATCAGAGAGTTTGTATGATGTATAATAGTTAATATATGATAGTTGGCTTATAATTTGGTGATTTAGCTTTTTAAGTGAAGAATTGTCTAACTATATATATTGATGGATTTGTACTCGTGCTTCGTCCTAATGATTGGGCTTCTGTTGCATGCTCTCAATACTTCCTTAAAAATGAGAAGCTTGAAGGGAGAGGATTCAACATTTAGCAAATAAAACCAAGTGGGAACAGTTTTCATTTTCGAAAAGAAGAAAAAAAAATGGAAGGGTTTCTTTAAAGCATTTTTCACAAGATTGATCCCTTCTTTTCTCTACTACCTCCTTCGTCCATCCGGCATTTCTTTAATGGACGAACAATTTTTTTTTAAATTTTTTTTTTTTATGAAATTGCGCAGCTATTTCAGAACACCTAACCCACTTAAATACACAATAATAAACAAAGGCATGATCCAAAAATAGTTAATCCTCATCCATTTTATTTCTGTCTAACCAAACACGACATCATGGATCGTTGCAAATCAAGGAGAGTAATAACATGATTTATCGCAGGTGTTAGCTCATCTATACATTTATAAAAACCTAGTTCGATTCAATTTTATGCCAAAAAAGCTTAAGCTCATGAGTTAGAGCCCATCAAGTAATAACTAGCATAAACCACAGTAATCATCTTACGTGACAATCTATTTCCACTATTAGGAGGAAGGTGAAGACTCAGAGCCTCGCTTGCTTTACACATTGCAAACCTTTTGCACAGACTATCCTTCAACAAGGCAATTGAATAATACTCATCATATTAAATCATGAATGCATAGTTGATGGTGGTAAGAGTCCTTTTTAGACAAGGTTCATCGAGGTTAGTCTTAGTCGACCCCTTTTTTCATTTTTAATCTCGGGATTGAGTTTGCGTTTCAAAGCTTCCAAGCTCCAAGGTCATAAACTTCGATCGCACGCAGAGTAGCTTTGGATTTTATATTCAGTTCAGCACTTAATTAAACCCTTCTAATTAAAAAAAGATGATGGGTGTTAAATTGTCCACAGGTTTATTAGGGATATGCTTTTTCCAACCAAAAGGGTTTACTAGGTTAGCTTTAGTACTCCACCTGACAGTGCCCGTCCGTTTTCGTGTTAAAGTCATCGACAAGATAATTTTACTCATTGACCTGAAAGTCCATACTTTGCCAGCTTGTGCTCTTCCATGAAGATGGTGCAAGATTTTCTTGATGTTTTATTCCATTCAAACAAAACCTAAAGTGGCCCATTGAATCTTGCTCTCTCATGAAGACTTCAACTTCTGATCTTTTTCAAGCTAGGATAAACCCTAGATGGAAATCCTCTCTTTCTTCTCTGTGAATACTCCATGCTTTCGTTAGTTTGATATAGAATGAAAAAAGATGCAAAGTAATTTTGCTTCTTTCTGGTTCTTTTGCCATGCACTCGCCCGACATGGTGAGAAGAATCTTATCCAAGAGCTCATGTGAATACGTTCTTTCTCCCCAACTTTGACGCTCACGCATTTATAGCCGCTTCTTTTACCTTTGACGTACAAGAGATGTTAGAATCTCGTGGGCCAATTCAAAAAGCCCGGGGAATGGATCATTGCTTTAAAGAGCTTTGTTGCTTTTCCGATGACCCCTTGGGCATCTTCTTCATGAACACGCTCGAATTTTACAGGTCTATGGAAAAGATTTCAATTTTGAAGTGACTTAGAGGAACTTAGTGACATTATTAAAGGTACTTGCGTTGGTTTTAAGTTACAAAACACGAAATACACCCACATCCAAGGTCAAAAGCACAATCAAACGGAATTGAGGTAAACCGCGTTTTCACACTAGCTTTGAGATGCCCTGTTCGCTGTTAAAGTCAAGCGAAAAAGAAGGGATGATGGAAGACATATTCGTCGTTTTTTGACGGGTTGTAGCGGAAGTGACAGGACTAAATCAATAAAGAACAAGATCCCCTTAATTTGCTGTTGAAAAGGTCTTGGAACAATGGAGATACATAGGAACCTTCCCAGGTACAATAATTTAATCTTTCGACACGCCCAAGATCAAGACTGAAATGCTTTTAGCCAACAGGTGTCCCAAACTGAAATAAGCCACGTCATGGTCCTAATATATTATAATGATCATTTTGTAGTTTTCTAACCTTAAAATCTATCTAAAATCAATTACACCCCCGAAGGAGACCATAGTTTCAGCAAGCAAAAGTATCTTCATCGTTATCTTGTCTGCCGTGTGAATCTTCCCAGTTGTCCTACTAGCATGTTCCTCGAAAACACCTTCGATCGCAAAATTTAAACCAGAATTTTCCCTGCAATAATGCCACTTAATTTGAGCACACCTTCGATGCGATTCAAACATGACTAAGGCTCCGTTCGTTTTTTTGAGAAAATGTGGCGTTTTTGGAAAATATTTTTCAGGAAATTATTTTCCAAAAAATGTAATTATTTTTCGATGTTCGGATGAAACTTGAAAATGAAGTGAAAAATACTTTTCACTGTTTGGTAAGGAAAATCTTTTTCTTCATATGCTCTTTTTCATTTATTTTATTTTTTAAAATGGACTTTTCATATTTTTTAAAAATTGATTTTTAATTGCTTTTAATTTTTAAAATCTATTATTAATTTTTTTTCATTTTTTTGTTTTCATTTTTCTTTGTTTTCCATCTCCTTCTTTCTTGGCCGATTACCAACCACAGTGATGGCCCGCGACCAGCCACTGGCGAGCCTCAAGCTCGCCGACGAGCACGAGGCTTGCCGCTCCCCAAATTGGCAAGTGTGAGCATCAAGCTTGAGGCTCGCCAGATCGATGAGCACGAGCTTGAGATTGACAAGCTTGAGGTTTGCTTGGCGACGGCTAACGACTAGCTAAAAAAGAAGAAGATGAGAAACAAATAAAAGAAATAGAAAAGAAAAACGAAATTAAAAATAATTTGAATTAAAAAAGAAAAGAAGAAGAAGAAGAAGAAAGGGGAGGAGGAAGTGAGGATTTGTAGAGATGTTGAATAAGAGAGATCAAGTGAGGAAAAAAAGTGGAAAACATTCTCATCTAATTTAGAAGGTTTTTTTCCTTTTATGGAAAACATTTTCCCCAAGGAATTCATTTTCCGTGAAACGAACGCTAGAAAATCCGGAAAACGTTTTCCCAAAAATTATTTTCCGCGAAATGAATGGAGCCTAAATGACAGCTAATTCGATCTTCGAAATGTAACTCCAAAAGCACCTCCCGACTTGACCATAATGAGCTTCTCTCTTCGTTCTCTATAGTTTCAGTACCCTGCGCGATGTGTCCTGGTTTGGTTTTAGGGCAACAGCCTGATCTTGGTGACCCTTCGGTGGCATGTAACAATGACAACAAATTCTTCTTCCGCCTTTGGTTGCAATTGCATTTTGTAATGGCCTCACGTCAAGTTGCCAAGCTTGCCTCTGTTAAGTATAAAGGAGCAAAAGCTGATGAAGAAGAACGGAAATAGCACGTGTTGGATGAAGAAGAAAGGAAACAGAGGACTTGGCAATACAGCAAAAGCAGAGGACTTGGCGATACAGCAAATGACTTGGATCGCCAAGTCATAAGATGTAA
Organism: Eucalyptus decipiens; assembly: GCA_014182575.1. Classification (NCBI taxonomy): domain Eukaryota; kingdom Viridiplantae; phylum Streptophyta; class Magnoliopsida; order Myrtales; family Myrtaceae; genus Eucalyptus; species Eucalyptus decipiens. The sequence goes on from CM024616.1 coordinate 21,329,982, forward strand.
TCAACGGTAAAGATCTTATAAGGAAGACCAGCCTGGATCGACATCAATGAAGGAGATGATCAAAATAGTAAATGACTTGGATCGCGAGGTCATAAGATGTAATCAATTAGGTTTTTCTGTTAAGTAGTTGCCGCATTCTCGTTTTCCTCTTGTAACCAAGTTCTGTTAAGCTCTTAGATATAAATACTCTTCTCTCTTTACATAAGAAGGTAGAGAAAACAGATCGAGAAACAGAAAAGGAGAGAGTAGAAAAGGAAAACCAACATCATCGACAAATGCTTAGCATTCTCTATATCATAGATGGAGATTCAAAGAATGGTTGATAGCAGAGAGTCGAAATGCTGAAGTAAAACAAGTAAGATTGATCATAGTAGAAAGAACAGAGGAATTGTATTCTTTTCTATCTCAAATGTACTGAGTTACAATGATACAATCGTCATACTGTAATACAAATGATCTTCAGAGTCAATTGCTTGATCTTGTTTGAGTTCTTCATCTTTCTCATGGTATCAAAGCTGTAGGTTGATTGACCGATAGCTTGTCTGAGCTGGAAGTTTGTGGTAATGGCAATAAAAACACCAAAATATCCTTTTCCAATCCATGTGAACATCTCGAATTTTGTCACAATCAAGCTTGCCGAAGATAATTTTCTATTATGGCAAGCTCAAATCCAAAGATTTCTGAAAAGTCAGGACCTCTTTGGTTTTGTTAATGGTGATGTTACCTCTCCTCCACGAATGTTGCAAAATGATGATGAAGGATGTGACTCTGAACTTGTTAATCCTGATTATGCTGATTGGACAAGAACAGATCAGTTGATATCATCTTGGATTAGTGGGGCTGTCACTGAGAATATTTTGAGGTATGGCAGACTCTTCTAAAGCGATTTACACAAAAATCAATTGCGAAGGAGTTTGAACTTAGAGGGAAATTACAGTCTTGCCAGAAACTTGATCAAACCCTCTCTACCTATCTCAGAGAATACAAATCTATATGTGATCAGTTGAATGCTATTGGTAAACCAGTAGATGAAATAACCAAAATCTTTGGTATACTGGAAGGATTAGGTCCAGAGTATGAGAATCTTCGAACCACCATATATTGTTTAAAGCCTCAACTCGATTATGATGAGGTTATAGCTCAACTGGAAAGATTTGAATCAAGGATGAAGACTTATTCCAGGAGTCAGTTCAATCCCAATTTGGCCTACTTCGGGCAAAGAAAGTCTCAAATGCACCCTAAGGAGAATGCTGATGGAGAATATCTTTCACAAACCTCTGGTTTTCTAGCTCAGAGAGGAAGTTATAGGGGTGGCCGTAGCTATGGTCGAGGCAGAGCTATTAGTAATAGAGGTCGAGGTTTTGGTTATGTTGAAAGAAATCAAAATTACGAGAAGATGCAGCTATTCAAGGGCAAGGAGATCAATATCTTAGACAAAGGAATGCCTTCTCTACGACTACTCGGGGATTTCGACCCTATGCCACATACTCTCAAAGGTATCGAATAACAAATCTTATCCTCCTCTTTTATTAAACTCAAGAAAAAGTCTCAGCGGGATGAGAAAGACACAGGTACTGCTAGATTGGAATGCCAAATATGTAAACGACCTGGGCATGATGCTCTCCGTTGTTGGTACCGCTTTGACAACTCTTATCAAGTAGAAGATATTCCAGCAGCTCTGACAACAATGCATATCAAAGATCCAAAAGGAAGTGAATAGTACCCTGATACTGGAGCCACAGCTCATATCAGTGCGAATCTTGGTATCCTTCATACTCTTTCTAAATACCAAGGTCTCGATACAGTAATGATTGGAAATGGATCTTGTTTACCTGTTACACATATTGGTAACACTTACCTAAATATAGAAGGAAATACATTACCTCTTAATGATGTTCTTATAGTACCAGAAATAAAGAAGAATCTTCTTTCTGTGTCTAAACTCACGGATGACTATCCTTGCACATTTATCTTTGATAAACTTGGTGTTTATGTAAAGGGCAACAATACCAGGGTGACAGTCCAGCTCGGAAGGAAGAATAGGGGCCTTTATCAAGTTGATACACAGACTGCAGCAGCCTTTTTTACTCAAAGACAAAGAACAGTAAATGCAGAAATATGGCACCAAAGACTGGCTCATGCAAATGCTCAAATAGTGGATCATCTGCATCATCAAAAATTAATCCATGTTAATTCAACTTCTTCGAAAATTTGCAGCAACTGTCAAATAGCAAAAAGTACAGCTCTATCATTTCCTTTGTCAGATTCTATATCAAATTTGTCACTAGAAAAGATCCACTGTGATATTTGGGGGCCCTCACCAGTTGACTCATTCCAGAAGTTTAGATACTATGTGATTTTTGTTGACAGTTTCTCACGATACAGTTGGTTATATCCAATGAAGTTGAAATCTAAGTTCTTTGATATCTTTGTTCGATTCCAGACATTAGTTGAGAAACAATACAGTTACAAAATCAAAATTTTCCAAAGTGATGGAGGATGAGAGTTTGTAAGTGGGAGATTTCAAAAACATCTGCAAAGCTGTGGCATAAAACAACATCTATCATGTCCTCACACTCCCGAACAGAATGGAATTTCAGAGAGGAAACATAGACACATTGTCGAATTGGGATTAGCTATGTTATATCACTCCAAGGTTCCACTGAAGTTTTGGGTGGATGCCTTTGTTACAACAAATTACATTGTCAATAGACTTCCAACACCAAAACTAAAAATGGATACACCCTATAGCAAGATTCATAACACTCAGCCACAATATGATCACTTGAGGGTGTTTGGCTGTGCCTGTTATCCATGCTTAAGATCATATTCAAAACATAAATTCGATCCTAGATCTCTTACCTGTGTATTTCTGGGATATAGTGATCTGCATAAAGGATATAGATGCCTTGTGCCTACTGATAATCGTATATATATCAGTAGACATGTGATTTTTGATGAAACATCTTTTCCCTTCACAAAAAGTGTGATCAATGAGTATGGACAATATACTCCTTTATATAGACAGTGGATTGAAGAAGTAAAACTGCTCGAATCTTCAAGTACTGACACAACAAACAAGAGTTTTTCTCATAAGTCAGTAAGAAGAAGTCAACATCATCCTGATATGGATAATTATGACAATGAACAGATGCAACAATCTACTTCATCAGCATCAATACAGAATCAAGATACTACCTCAACACCAAGGCAAAATGATGCTATCACAGAAACTCAATCAATTCATGGTTCTTCATCTACTTCAAATACTCTACCTATCAATAACAGTCCAAAACTAGAACAACATACTCTTGATCTATCTTCTTCTCAGAGAAATCCTATTGTTCATCATATGCAGACTCGACTCAAATCAGGTATTATTAAGCCAAATCCAAAATATGCTTGCTTGGCTGAGTATCGAGTTCCTATGGAACCAAGATCATTCAAATCAGCATTGGCTGATAAGGGTTGGCACAATGCAATGCAAGAAGAGATGAATGCTCTGTATGCCAATTATACCTGGACATTGGTTCCAAGAACAGACCAGATGAATGTTGTAGGCTGTAAGTGGGTCTTTAAGACCAAACTCGCACCAGATGATAGTCTAGACAAGCTCAAGGCTCGTCTGGTAGCCAAAGGATTCCATCAAGAAGCATGACTTGACTTTACTGAGACATTCAGCCCTATTGTGAAACATGCTACAGTTCGCATAGTACTCTCTGTAGCTCTAACAAAACGGTGGACAATACACCAACTTGATGTGAAAAATGCGTTCCTTCATGGAGACTTGAATGAAACTGTCTATATGGAACAGCCCCCTGGCTTTATTCATCCTCAAAGTCAAGCCATGTCTGCCTTCTTCACAAGTCCTTATATGGACTTCGACAGGCACCAAGAGCCTGGTTTGATAAATTCAGCAACTTTCTTCTTGAAATTGGTTTTTTCTGTAGTACAGCTGATCCCTCCTTATTTGTTCTTCATACTAAGTCGCATACGGTGTTATTACTTCTTTATGTTGATGATATCATTCTGACAAGAAGCTCTCCTCAACTCTTAACTACATTGATTCAGAATCTTAGACTTCAGTTTCATATGAAAGACCTTGGATATCTTCACTACTTCTTAGGCATTGAAGTCAAACGCACTTTACAGACTTTGTTCTTATGTCAAACAAAACATGCAGTCGACCTACTCAAACGGGCTCATATGACAGATTGCAAACCAATCTCCACACCTTTGCCACTACGGTCAATTGCTATGGCCAATGCTGAAGCTCCACTGCCAAATCCTATTGAATACAGAAGCTTGGTAGGTGGTCTTCAATACTTGACAATAACTTGACCAGATCTAGCCTTTGCAACAAATCTCCTCTGTCAAAAGATGCAACATCCCACGGTGGCAAATTTTCATCAATTAAAACGAGTTTTTCGATATGTCAAAGGAACTGTTCATCTTGGATATTATCTTCATTCCAACAGTTTGACAAATCTCTATGGTTTTTCAGATGCTGATTGGGCAGGTTGTCCTACTACTCGACGATCTACTACAGGATTCTGCACTTTCTTAGGTTCTAATTTGATTTCCTGGTCAGCCAAGAAACAATCTACTGTTTCAAGGTCTTCCACAGAAGCAGAGTATCGGGCCCTAGCTTTTACAACGGCTGAATTAACCTGGATCGGCTTTGTTCTACGTGATATTGGTATTCCTCTTGCAACAGCTACATCTTTGTTTTGTGACAATAAATCAGCTATTTCCCTCACAGCCAATCCTGTCTTGCATGCTCGAACAAAGCACATAGAAGCTGACTTTCATTTTGTTCGAGAAAATGTGTCTTCTGGTTCCATTTATATCCAACATATTCCAAGCCATCTTCAATTAGCTGACATTTTCACTAAGTCCCTCTCACAATCAGCTCATCTGTCTCTCCGCACTAAATTGGGAATGGGATACATCCCCCTTCCCAATTTGCGGGGGGATGTTAAGTATAAAGGAACAAAAGCTGATGAAGAAGAACGGAAACAGCACGTGTTGGATGAAGAAGAAAGGAAACAGAGGACTTGGCAATACAACAAAAGTAGAGGACTTGGCGATACAGCAAATGACTTGGATCGCCAAGTCATAAGATGTAATCAACGGTAAAGATCTTATAAGGAAGACCAGCCTGGATCGACATCAATGAAGGAGATGCTCAAAATAGTAAATGACTTGGATCGCGAGGTCATAAGATGTAATCAATTAGGTTTTTCTGTTAAGTAGTTGCCGCATTCTGTTTTCCTCTTGTAACCAAGTTCTGTTAAGCTCTTAGATATAAATACTCTTCTCTCTTTACATAAGAAGGTAGAGAAAACAGATAGAGAAACAGAAAAGGAGAGAGTAGAAAAGGAAAACCAGCATCATCGACAAATGCTTAGCATTCTCTGTATCAGAGATGGAGATTCAAAGAATGGTTGATAGCAGAGAGTCGAAATGCTGAAGTAAAACAAGTAAGATTGATCTTAGTAGAAAGAACAGAGGAATTGTATTCTTTTCTATCTCAAATGTACTGAGTTACAATGATACAATTGTCATACTGTAATACAAATGATCTTCAGAGTCAATTGCTTGATCTTGTTTGAGTTCTTCATCTTTCTCAGCCTCATCTTCTGGTCGCATCCTCCTTACGACATCATTTACTCCATCGCTCACCTCTTGGCTTCTGATCCTGCTCAGATCGCGTCGGTAAACTCGGTCTCATCAATGATGAGTTTCGACCCCAAAAAGACGTTAATTGTTCCCGTGACTTGCTCCTGCTCTGGTCAGGATTACGAGGTGAACTCATCCTACGCGGTCCAAAGCGGAGATTCTTATTCAAGCATCACCAACAATGTCCTCAAAGGCCTCTCGACATGTGAAGCCATGGAGAGTCTGAACAACCTATCGTTGGAGAATTTGCGAATCGGTCAAAACGTTAGGGTTCCTCTCAGCTGTGCTTGTCCCACCAAGGGCCAAAACGATGCTGGTGTGAAGTATCTATTGATGTACACGGTCGTTAGAGGAGATGATATTCTCAATATCGTCAAAACATTTGCTCAATTTGGTTTGGATACTAGAATTACACTAAAAGCTAATGGAATCACTGAAAAAAAACCCTATGATTTATCCTTATAGTACGGTAACAGTTCCGGCGTGGCAGCTGCCCTCAGTGCCCCAAACTTCATCACCTCCCGTACCATTGCCACCACCTAAGCTTAGTTCAAAACATAATTGTGTTTAGACTCCCCTTGGGCTGATTGGCGGCCTCACCGGTTTAGGGACAAACATCAAGGTCATTGCAGCTTTTCAGTTTTACCATATATGTAAAATCATGTTCAACCCGATGCCACAATGCGAGAAGCACAAATTTTCAAATGGATGATCTGCACATTGGCTAAAGTGGATTAGGCCATTAATCTGTTCACTCCAATCAACTGTAGATCAAATATAATTAGATATGCTTCAAAGTCTTGAAGGAGAGAAAATGGGCCCAATGCCCAAATGCATCCACAAGTCCAGGGAAACTCTCACCTCAAGAGTTCTTTGGACTGTGCCATCCCCTCTTCATCCAAAGTTGCTGCCAAGTCATTCAAGACAGTTTGAAGGATTGCAGTAGGGACGTTCCAATTCTTCTTCACGAAGTGCAATTTGTTTTAGAACCTTGTATTTGTGGGCATCACGTGTCAGTTGCTGGTGCTGACTTAAAAAATTCGGACGTATCTGTGAACAGCAATTTGATGGAAGGACTTAATTTGTCATTGGACAACAATATGGGTGTCGCGACCTTCCCGAATTTTTTTGAAGGGTGAATTATTCGAAAAGAGGCTAATGGATTGCTAAGTCCAAAGACTTGGCACAGACCCTCCCAAGTCCTACCAATCGCAACTTGATAGAAATTAATTCATTTAAACATGCAATTTCAATTTGGAGCCGCCACTAACCAATTAGGGCTGATTAGAAACCCAAGTAAAGTATGGGTCCGAGGACATGGTTACGCTGAGAATACTTTACTATTGCGAACCAGAGATTCAATAGGTCCGAGGACATGGTTACGCTAGATTAGTCTAACGCCCTTTTTGGTACCTTTTGTTTTAATTTTAAAAATATTTTGCAGGCAATGTTGATTAATTTAAACCTAAGCTACTAACATGCAAATGATGGTCATGCGGGTGCACAATCAATAAAATAACATTCAAATAAAAAATTGCTAATAAAAATGCATGTCCTAAACATGATTTCTAAATGACATGACATATAATTCTTCTTTTTCTTTTCTTTTTTTTAAAATGTTAATTATATGCAATCTTAATCTAATTTAATATGCATGAATTTATTTTAATAACATGCGAGATGCAATTCATATGGTATGACTTAAACTTATCACTATATGTATGAAATCTAAATTATATAATCCTAAATATGCATGTGTTTCATGACAAGGGATGAATGACATAATAATTCTATATGCATGTTCTTTTTGTGATTTTTTTATGATTTTTTTTATTATACATATGCAACCTCTATTAAATAATGATGATATGAAATGGGATTAATTATGAACTAACCTATTAATTAACCAAGTAAAAGACTTTTCTGTTTTCCTTTTTTATTTGAAATGACCTAGTAATTAAAAGAAAGCAACGTAATGATGCAATGCTAATTTTTTGGCATCTTTTTAAAATATTTTTTATATTTTTTAAAAAAAAAAGAAAATACTACATAATGAGAATGTTAAAACATTAACCTATAACCCACTAATTAAAATGCAACAATTAATGTGCACATTATGAAATCTATATAACCTAAATAACATTTTTTTTGTTTTATTAAAGGAAAATTATCCTAATTCTACATGAATTTTAGAAAAAAAACTAAAATGTGTTGCTTCAAATGTGATCAAATGTGAAATGTGTATAGACCAAAGTACCTAATATGATGCGCGATATGTGGTGAGCAAATAAATAATAACACGCCAAAATAAAAATCCATCCATGTAAATCAATGGCATTTTAATATGAATTAATGATGCAAAGTAATTCATGAATTTACCATGAAAAGTCAAAATAACAAAAAATCTAAGCCGACGTCTCGCGGCTCAATATTTTTTATTATTATGACTTAATATGACAAGTTTCATAATTAGATAATGATAAAAACAAAACAAATCAAGTCAATTCCACAAGCTAAAAAATCTAAATGATAGCTGAATTTAATCTAAAATTTTACCTAGCTTGAAAAATTATCTCCAAGATGGAAACCAGCAAGGAACATTCCAAATTCACCCTTCTCAAGCTTCAAGTAACCTGCACAGGGAAAATGGTACCAACGGTATTGAACTTGCTGGACAACTTCGGATGAAAGATGGTCAGCGTCGGAGCGGGCCGGCGTCGGAGCTCCGGTGAGGACTAGGCGGCAGCAGCAGCAGGGAGGCACGGCGTCGATGACCGGCGAACAGCAGGGTCGCGGGTCGCAGCAATGGTGGCTCGGGCTGAGGCGCAATGGCAGAGGCGGTAGAGCGGCGAGGCGTCCGGCGGCTGGGTCGGCAAGGAGGGCTCGCGGGCTGGTGCGTCGGAGGCGTCGGTTCGGCGTCAGGCGCCGCGGGCTTCGGGCTGTGGGTGGAGCGGCTCGACTCGAGCAACAGGGGACTGCTGGTACTCGGGCGATCAGGGGCGCAGCAGCAGCGGAGGTGCGGCGAACCGGCTCGGGATCTGCTGGGTCGCAGGCTGCAGACAAGTTTGGGGCGAGTCGGCGTTCTGGTGCGGCAAATCGAGCTCCGAGCAGGTGTGGGGACTGAGCAGAGGGTGGCGCGGTGCGGTGTCCGGCGCGCTCGGCGGTGGAGCGACGACTGGCTTAGATCTGCCGTCGTCGGGGCTCTCGGTAGCGGGGAAAAACTCGGGCGCTGGCGTCGTGTCACAGCAGCCGAGCAGGGCAGCAACAGGGCAGAGGTGACGCAGAAACGAAACAGAGGCAGAGCAGGGCGTCGTTGGCGTTACTGGCGTCGGACGAACAGGCGGATGATGGCGGGCGCAATGGAGACGAGCTGCGGGCGTTCTGAGGCGCGGTCACTGGACTGAAGCGGTGCTGCTGAGACGACTTCGCGGCTGCGGGTGGAGGCGCCACAATACTCACGGTCGAGAGGAGGAAGATTGAGCAGTGTTCTGCTCTTTTTCCCTTTTCCTGCTGCTGGGTCCCGCTGACCTCCTCTCTCTCTCTCAAGTCTCCCTCACGTCACCTCCCTCTCTGCTCCCTGTACACTTTCCTTTTCCCAGAGAACCGAAACTTTCCTCTCTTTTCCACTTTTCTATTTGTTTTTCTTTCGACGAAAGACCAAGAGAAGCCCCCCCCGGAAAGATGAAGAGAAGCCCACTATTTATAAAATGAAGACTCGAATTTGTTTCAACGGATGGAGATTTTCGCTCAACCTCTCGAATTCGTTTTGCAAATGGAGATTTTCTCTCGACCCCTCGACAACAAAGTGGCTCCAACAAAGTGGCTCCAAGACTGAATTTTTTTGAATTTTGAAAAGAAGATATATTTTCAAAAAAAATTCCAAAACCGAATTTTTATTTTATTTATTATTTTCTAAAATATTAGGTGTCAACAATGGGGATTATAATTATAACCGGACAAAGTATAACAAACAAAAATGAAATTTACCAAAATCACAGGAGCCAAAACTGTGATGTCCTCTTCTTTTAAAATGAGCTACCTGGATTGATTCAGTATTGCAGCCCATGTGGCCTCAATATTGGCATTGAAAGTGGGAATAGATTGCTCTCACGACCGTAATGGAATCTTTGACACTAAAACTTCCATTTATTTCGTAAGAAATAAATGATTTGTAAAATATTTAAAAAATAATAATAATAATCCTTTGTATCATCACTATTTATTCTAGTGTTGGGAAGATCGTGATTTTACCCATTTAAATAATGGTCAATGAGTTAAATCACGATCATGGACAACAAAATTCTTACAACGCTAGGAATTTGTGAATATATATTTTGTTATAAAAATAAGTAGAGATTATTTTTAAAATATGTGTTACTTGGGATCGCAAGATTATATTAAAATACGTGATACTGGAAGATCCGAAGAAACCACCTTCATTAGAGAGATGGGCAAATGGGCCAAGGACAAGTAAACATGAGTGCACAAACCATTGTGTTCTTGAAGCACAGGGTGAAGATCCCGGCCAATGGAAGGAAACTGTCTTAAAGGGGTTTCTTTATTTTATTTTATTTTTTTGGTAAAAGTTAAGAAATATATTGAGGAAGGGTCAAATGTACAAAATATCTCGTCACCAGGAACTTGCACTCTTAATGTAAGAACAAAAGGAGTGGAAGAGTGACGAGATGTAAAAGCCGCAAAACACGGCACAACCACTACAACATCAAGACCAAAAGAAGCACGGCTAGGTCAACCAGCTACCAAACACGATAAATAAAGGGGTTTCTTTATTTATCTATATTTATTTTAATGTCGTTGAGTTATGCGTCATTTATATGATATAACATTGCATATATTCATCTATAATCCGGCGATCATGAATATCATGCTAGATGTTGCATCACGTGCGGCGTTTACTTTTAATCGGAGGGAATTTCAGCCGGTTGCCGAGTTGCGCCGGCTTCATTATGACCTGCACTGGAGAGGGAAGATACGACTGCATCGGCAGCAAAATCAAATGATGAAGTCCTAAAGAAGCACTAGCAAATGAGCGGAATAGAGAGATTGAGATCGATTTCGGGGTTCACCCTCCGACAAAAGTCCAGCAGCATAAGTCCAGCAGATAATATCATTCAGAATGCATCAGATGAGATTTGGGCGTATTCTTGACATGGACGGTCTGCGGTATAGCTTTTAACAGATGAGCAAAACACTCGCCGGACGACTCATTCAAACTGTCATTTTTTGATGGATTGTATTTTCATTTTGTTCTCTTCTCAAACGCAGAAGGAAAGAAGCGATCATCATTAGGCTGGGACAAAAGATCGACAGCCTATCCTTCATTCATGAAAATTGCGTTATACACATGAGCTTTCATTGTAAAAACAAACTAAAACAAGCTAAAAAGATTCACAGAACATCTGCTTTAGGCTATGAAAAGAGCTATATGTACATTCAGGAACTTATACAGTCCCATCAGACTACGATCCCGAAATCAACGAGCTTTGACTGGACTGATGATCTGAACAGCCTCTTCGGATTCCAGCCTAGGAGAAGCCCAATACCCTTCTAAGTTCTCGGCACACGAGTGAGTGAGCACAGAGAGATTGAGCACGATCTCGGCCATGCTCGGCCTCAAACACGGTGCCTCCATTGTGCATGTCCTGGCCAAACAAGCCAAGCTCAGAGCACCATCCATGGGAAAGAACCCATCCATGTTCGGATCCATCCACTTCCTGAGTTTCTCCTCTCTCTTCCCTCTTCCATCACCATCATCATCCAAAACCTCCCTTATCTCTCTCCACAGCATCCCGATCTTGCCGTTCTCCTTCATCCCCATCGCCTTCTTCCCTGAAAGCAGCTCGAGCAGCAAGACCCCGAACGCAAAGATGTCCACCTTTAGCTCTGCTGGGTTTGTGGCCGGCTTCGCCATCGAGAAGTTTGATATTTTTGCCTTGAACCTCGAGTCCAAGAGTATGTTGCTCATCCTGATGTCCCCGTGGACGATGCTCGGCTGGGCGTGCTCGTGCAGGTATTGCAGGCCGTTTGCAACGTCAAGGGCGATCCGCAGCCGCTGGATCCACATGATGACTACTGACCCTGATGAGGATGTGCATTGCATGTGCAGCCACTTTTTGAGTGATCCATTATGGACATACTCATACACCAAGAAGCGAGGACCATCAATATCAGATGCCACACCCATTAGTTTCACCAGATTGGCGTGATACAACCGCTGCAGAATTTTCATTTCTTCTGAAGATTGGTCCTTGATTTTTTTAATTGCTAGAATTTCGCCATTAATGTTGGCCTGGAAGACCGATTTCCCAACCTTGCAATGTTCGCTGAGGTCTGCTGTTGCCTCCATAATCGCTCTCACATCGTACATTATTGGCTTGCCCAAATAGCCCGAAACACCGGACAGCAACTTATCCTGCACAGCCTTCAGCTCTAAGCTCTCGGACCTAGCAAATTCCTTCGGTGGAATTAGATCAGATGTCTCTAGTGACGAGCCATTTCGGTCCAAGGCCTTTTTGGGCTTGCCGTGCATATAGACCAGAGAGATCGCCAAGAGGAAAACCAGAGCAGCGCAGACCGAACTGGTCATGATCACAAGGCGCCATCGATGGTTTGTGCCGCGTTTGCTAGGGATGGAGCTGTAATTCTGCGTGAGAATCGGCAATTGCGAGACCGGGATCAAGACCGGATGGTCTATAACCGAGGTGAAATTGTTCTGGTTGTTCTCTGCTATGACATCACCTGGGGTTGCATTGAACTTACTAGCCACGGTTGAGACTTGGTCATTAGTCTGCCACACATAAGTAATGAACAAATTGAGTCCTGCCTCCGATTGTGCCTTTGAAGGGCACCTGCAAAACAAAGGGAACATGACTCGCGTCCCGACCTTAAGCGCGTTCGGGTTCAGGGACGGATTCGCAGCCTCTACAGTCTGCCAATTGGTGAGATTCTCAAACGCGTGGGTCGAAACCAAGTAGTAGCTGTCGCCTTTCATGATTTCATACGTGACATTAGAGAAGTAGCTAGTCCCGTTGCATCCGCACTTGATCGGTACCAGCAAGAGTTGCCCTTGGACCAGCCCATTATACTCCGACGTGAGGTTACTTGCTTGGATGATCGATCGACGGCTCACATGAAAAAGGTCCGAGATGTTCCCCACATCCATGAAGTCCGGCGGCTGGGCAAAGTACGCGACATATGTATCGCACGACTGCAGCGAGTCCGAGGAACAAGAGTAATTCGCTCCTTTACCGGGTGACTGAGCTAGAACTTGGGCACAAGAGAAGAAGATGAAGAGAAGAAAAGGTAGAGTTTTGGAGGAGAAAAGGAGGGCTGCCATTGTTAGGAGCTCTGAAAATTAAGCCCCCATAGCACTCCAATGTGCACTGATTAAGATTAAAGAAGCTCTGTTGACGTCAAGAGCAACGATTATTGAGACAAAAAGCTAGAGATTGTTGTTAGTGTGGAGCTCTCAAGAGTACAACAAAGTTGGTATTGCAATAGAATCTAGCTTTTCAATTTGTATTTGGCTCTGATTGAAGCTCCTCTTCCTAGTAAACAATATGATTAGTTGTAAAATATTCATATAATATAGTCCCAAAAATGACAAGTTTCTCTAAACTAATGGAAAATAAAATGAAAATCATGTTTCCTGGATGGTATCTTTCTGATGAAAGTGTCTTTGATAGGGACCGAAAGTAGTATAACGCAGAGGAGATGTCCAAGTTGGGACGGCAAGGAGCCGGAGATAAGACAGAAAATTTGGGTGAAAAAGTCAGAGATCCAATGATCTCTATTTTTTCTCTTTATTTGATTGGAAACCATATTTTGGAAACAAAAATAAAAAATTGAATTTGAATTTACAAAGGAAGAGCCGTCTGAAGTGGCTGAGAAATGGACTGATTCAATGTCTGTATTCCCTTTGTCTAGGAAGGATGAGAATGTTCCTTTCAGCGGCAACATCTTGTTGTAATTTCCATATACATTGACGTATTTATTTATCTATTGATGTAGATGTTGATTATACAGATGGCTAGCAGCAATGGCCAATCAGCCTAATTTGGTCCTTTCTTCTCCAGACAAACTTGAAGGATTACAAAGTGAGATAATCTATACAATTTGAATGAAAGGCCTCTAGACTCGGACTATTTGGAAGCGCATTCAAACGACAACATGTCCAAACACCACATCATGAATTTTGAGAATATCAAGATAGGCGAAAAAGGAAATTAGAAAAAGACCCAATACTAGTGATCCTCAATGATAGACATCGTTTGTTGCAGGTATATCAAACACGGCACAGAATTGGACCCATCGACGGGTCACATCACATCCCGTGTATCATTCATTTCATTGCAAATGCTATCAAAATTGAAGCATGAACAATTTCCATGTAAAAGATTTCACAAAATTTCCATATTATGAAATGTGTAAATTAGTAAATAATGGAAAAAAATTACTGAAGAAGTCGTAGATAGGTACATACGTACATACATATGTATATGGTTAGAGAGATTCTTTAAGATTTGAAATTTTTTGTAAGGTTGTTCATAAGATAAAACCTATTCAGATTTTAAATATAAATTTGTGAGATTCAGGAAATAAAACTGCATTTATTCATGGATAGAATATTTACAAAATAATAAACATTCCAAATAAGGAAGATGAAAGCTATTCAGATTTTAAATATAAATTTGTGAGATTCAGGAAATAAAAATGCATTTATTCATGGATAGAATATTTACAAAATATTAAACTGAGGATATAATGTAGAATAAAAAATTGCGATCCCTTTCTTAAAAGTATAATATACTCTTTATGTAAAGATGAAACTCATTCAACATAGATTATGAATTGATCCAACCACTTCATGTCCTTATTTGTTTGGAAATAGCTTTGAGAATGGGCTTTTTTAAAAGATAATATACTCTATATTTAAAGATGAAATTCATTCAACATGGATTATGACTACGCTTGGAAATAGCTTTTAGAATAGGCTTTGAACACCCAAATTCCTTTTGATCAAATATTGGGTGTTTGGAAAAAAATTTACAAACCTCATTAGGGAAAAGGTAGCCTTTTGAAGGCTAAAAGCCAAAAGTTGGTCTTGGGGTGCCTTCAGCTTTCAGCCTTTTGAACATGCAAATATGGATTGTTCATCTTCTCTGTTGAGGGTGGCCAGCAGGGTTGTACAGGCCTGAGAGGGGCCGACAAAGGGCTAGACAGAGGCCAGCAATGGTCACACTACCAAGTGGTTGTGGTGAACTTCGCGGGGGGGCGTGCGATTTGGGTCACCGCGATCTCGCCAAGGCGACACGACCTTAGGCGAGGGTCGCGTGGCTCAAGCGAGGGTCGCGTGATCCCCAAAGAGGTTGCATGACCCAAGTGTGGCCCTCATCAAGGCCCCCCAACCTTAGGCGAGGGTCGCATGACCCTTGTTAGCCATCGCCAAACCCCAAGCATCCCTCACCGGTGGTTTCTAGGGACCACTACCTAAGGTCTAGCAACCTCAGACGATAGCCACCGCCGACAATATGGATCACCTATGGCCGCTACCCTTCACTGGCCATATATAATAAAGGTTTTTTTGTAAGTATAAGTCATTCAAACACTATTTTACTTAATGGTACTTCATAATGGACTTTTAGATTACAATTTACCAAACACAATTTACATTTTAAAAAACACATTTAACTTAAAGCCCTTTGCATTTTCCTAAAGATTTTCCCTAAAAGTCTAACCAAAAGCACCCTATGTCAATTGTAATTCTATTGCAAAAACTTGGAGAGAGAGGCCATTTGAAAAGCTTGGGCCAGACTTCTTATTGTTGTTAGCCCTAACTGGCCCACCGTCACCCTGTACCTGCAATTATTCAAGTTCCCAAAGCCTACTAGTTCTCTTCTTCCCATTTAGCGATTACAGTTAAGTGATATCCGAGTAAGCTTTTGCAGTTTTGTGTACCTTGATTAGTCAATCTCACTGGGTAATTTAAAGGCTTACCCACCACATCAATCTGGTGCATTTATGGTTTTACTCCTATAGTGCTACTTGTAAGGCTTGAAAACACAACACAATCACAAGAGAAGCAAATTCTTTTACCATATGAGTCAACATGTTACTGATACACTGAATATAGGTATTCCTAGTCACTAATCAAAATCCAAGTCTATGGGTGTCTTGCACCTTGATTTTGATAACAATCTAGGATTGTCTAAGCACCCAACCAATCTTCACTGGACATGACGAGCCTCTCATTCACATACACAAGCTAATTCTGCATCATGACCTCCAAAAAAAAAAAAGCATCTTTAGATGGTTTCTAGTCAAGCTTTGCATATTGAACTCCGAGTTGATTGGACCCGGATCTGTCGAAGGTGGTCTTGGCAAGAGTCAAAGGATCTGTTTCTAAGAAAATGCATCCATTGCCTCAAAAAAAAAAAAAAGGAAAAGAGAGAAATGAAAAAGGAGTCCATTCTTATGGTTAAAAAAGGGATGGCTTTGTCTAAGAAAAATTACTTATACTTTCTCATCAAAATAGAAGAATTATCTAAACTTTATAATTTATGAAAACATTTCATACAACTACAAGTTGCTTCTCATATATGTATGTATATATGTATGTGTGTGTATATATATTGGTGTAGCAACCCAGACGGTAATGAGTTCACTTCTTTGTACTAGTCACGAAGTTTCAGTTTTTACCAATTGACTAACCCCTTCAGTATAAAAACATGGTAGTATTAATATGTTTTTAAGGTTGAAGCTCTTTAATGGCCAAAAAGAGTTTGTTTAAAAGATAGTGAAGAGAAAATGCGCCAATAACTCATACTACAATCAATCCTCACAACGCCACAAATTGTCTGGACGGATTGAACTTTTATTAGAAAACAGGCCTTGCCCTAAGACGCAGGCTTCGACATGAGTCTCTGCAATGTAATATTATATAGCCCTAGCTAATAAGACCAAGTAGTGATTTTTTTAGTAAAAGTTTCAGAATAGTGTTTCATAAAGTCTCCCTGGTCCCTACACCGAATTTTTTTTCAGCTGGTCAGAACGAATGCTAAAGACAAAGCGTGGATGCATGCTTAGAACTTCACCAAACCCCATCAGTCAAAATATTTCCTGATTGCAGCTCAAAACCAAGTCCAATGAAGAAATCAGATTGGTGTTCAGCCAACTTTTCTCGCGCTTCTTCTGTTCTGCTGCATCGAGAACCGAAAGTCATGCATGGTTTCTTGCGTAACTTGTAATTTAAGAATTATAACTACGGGGTGAAGACAAGAACCGAAACTTCATAAAATATGCACTCAACAGTGAACTTGGAGGACGAGACAAGACGAGGGGCGCAAGAGCCAAAGATTCTCTGAGACAGAACCAAAAAGAGACTTGGATTTACGCGCGCTTTATGCAGAATGTCTGTCAGACTGTCACCTTTCGAGGATATCTTTTTAGGTCGTCTCACGTTGCTTTCTTTAGGGTTTTCCTCTTCTTCGTTCAAATTTCAAAGAGAAGCAAGAGTATTACCGCGAAATTTTCTCCAAGAACAATAATTTTTTTGTCAGACTCCGAGAAATTATTACAATGATTGAGCAACAATTCTTGTGCTGACCAGGAAAAATTGATCAAAAGCCGTATCCTAAATGATATATAGAATTAATATCACTAAAATTCTATACCATTACACTTGTGTCATCTTTAATTAATATTATTTTTCGCATTATAAAAGATCTCAAAAGGGTATATTCATATTGTATTTCTCTCAACTAATTTATATATCATAAAAGATCATAAATTAATACATATGTGAAAAATTTATCATCCATTAACTTCTATTTATTATCTTGTTAAATTGTTGATGTAAAAACACATATAATAAACAACACAAACGATTGGCGTGTGACCTAAATTTAATGTGAAAATTCAACATAAGTTGGTCTCATAAACAAAGTCGTTTTGAAGAAGCCAAATCCAAAGAAAATATTGAGATTGGGAAATCTACTAATTTAGCCCTAAGAGCTCCCTCGCATTTTGAAAAATCTGCTGAAGTCCCTAATTTTGCCTTAATATGTTGACAAACTTGCCATGGATGTGCCAACTTAAGATTTTTTTTGTGACACAAAATTAATTTGGGGTAAATAATGCACAAGTCAGTTTGTGACTTTGGTGGTATTGACCCTTGTACATATGGAGATATTTTATTTTTGGTGACGTCCATTGATGTTATTTCCTAATCAAGAAAATAATGTGGTTGGAACTTCAGGCAAATACATTTGCGTGCGTGTATGTGAATAATGTCTAATGTCTAAAACACATTACCTTAGAAACAATGTTATTGTTGATTACATTATAAATAATGGGTCAAAAGCAAAACTACCTGATCTATTTATTGACTCAATTTTCTTCGTAAGGAATGCTAATAAGTATTAATTACTCGTTCTATTCTAGGTACTAGGAACTCTATAACTTTTTATGTTGCTAAGTGAATGGCGCACAGGTGAACAAGATTCATGCTAAAAACCTAATAGATAAATCTAATCTCTCTTTTTTTTCTTTCTAAATGTTAAAGTTAATGTGAGGTTTGAGAAAAACAATTCATACATAAATCATAGAATCATTTTCTTGTCTTTTTTTTTTTTTTTGAAATTTTTAAAATAACGTTCACCAATTTTCTTTAGTACGTATTGGTCTTATAAATTTAAAATATGGACAATTTTCACCCAACACAGCTGGTGGATGAAAAAAATTCAAACACAAGCAACTTTGCTCTTGGCACGAGTATCTTTATAGGCAGTTATCAAGGATCAAGACTATTCAGTATACATGGAAAGTATTTAATATGAAAAAACAAATTGAAGAATCGCAATTTAATTTTTAATTATTAGGGGCGAAATTTAGTCCGAATAAACAAACCGTTGATATGACACAAAAGAGGAAAGAAGAAGAAGAAATCTTCCAAACAAGAGAAGGAGACATGGCCTTACAAAAGGAAATTTCCTTAAACGCTGGACTCCTGGTACGCCATATATACATGCGCACTGCACCACACCCAGCTCAACGAGATCAGATAATCAAGAACCACTTCCTCTCACATTCCTGAGATCTGCCGAACCCAAAGCAAAGCCGAGAAGAGATAGGAAAGCGAGGAAAGAGCGAAAGATCGAGTGACGCGCCGAGGTAAACTAGGTTGCCGGGTGTTGCGGAGGCGATGATGATGATGATGAACACGAACTGCATCGACTGCATAGACTGCATAGACGTGCAAAACCCGGTGAAGATAAGCCAGGCCTTGAGCAAGCGCCGCCGATGGGCCGAGTCCGACGCGGAGTACTTGAAGATGATCAGCGCGAGCTTGAGGGACGGGGCCGTCGGCGACGGCAGCGCCCCCGTGGACGAGGGGTACGCGCGCCGGCAGAGGTTTCTGAGGAGCTACAAGTTCAGCCAGGAGGAGGAGACGGTGGCTCAGAGAACCAAGAACTGGTTCAAGGCGAAGCGGGGCGGCGTCACCGAGCCGTCGACGCCGAAGAAGGAGGGCAAGAACGAGGGCGAGGAGAAGAAGAGGAAGGGCAATGGCGACGGCTCTTGCTCGTTTCTTGAGGCTGTCTTCAACTTTCTGTTCCTGTGCGTCGCCAAAGTGGACGTCGACGATGTGGTTCTTCGGACTCGGCCGGCCAAGGCTTGAGAAGGGTCTCTCCTTTCTCAGTCGGAGATTGAAGCGCTTTTATTTTCTTTTTTTTCCCTTTTGCTTGTCAGGCTGTGGAGTATCAAGATGAATGTATCTGAAATAATGCTGCTCCTCCTGTGAACACTGACAAATCAAAGCGTTCTTGCTAATTGGATCTTGTTGTTTCCCTTTCCTCATTATTTGCGACAGAAAATTAGTGTCGGTCCCGTGATATTCCCTGGTTTTGCTTCTCTGATCGAATTCGATTTGATTTGGAGAACGTCATTCTCCGAAGATGTGAAGTCCAGATTTAGTTTTTAAATCATCTTATGACTCTTTAAGTTCTTGCAATCTACAGCGTTGGGGTATTTGATTACATGACAGTTAGATTCAAAGGACTAAAAATCGAATCTAGTCTTTCCTTTGCGAATATTATTAGATCCTCTAATATAGTATTAAGAAAATTGTATGGGAAGTATACTTGCGAATGAATTGCTTATTTAATGGTGATTGTGAACTCTCTATTGCGATATTGAAGTCCTGATGGAGGTCCTATCCTCTGTAGGAATGTTAAACTTGCACAAAGCGTGAGGACATCATAGTGAGAGGAGAGATCGGTTCTTATGACTTCCATACATGCAATAACCCTTTTGCCGGTCAGATTGGTGATATCCTCTTGTTCTAGCCAAAACAGAGCTTCCTCTGTATCTACCATTAACTGCAGCATGAACACCAAGGACAGCTTTCTAGTATGGAGTTCTCTCAGTTTAGTCCCCAATTTTAGGACAAGAAAATGTGTAGCCAAAGCAAAACTTCCTCCCTAGTAATTTCAGGATTCAGAATTTAACCTTGTCAATTCAAAAGCATATGTGAGTTTAGCATTCCTGACAGTAATTTTCCCATCACAGTTAGAGTCTACATTAAAAGAGCTTTTCCTAGAATCAGAAGTCACGTAGTACGTGCAAACATTCACAAAGGTTTTTGTTTTCTTTTTTTGAAGAAAATAATCCAGCCGAGCTGTTGAGCAACATGTAGATCGGTCAGATACAATTCTTCCTTTCAGGATGTAATCTCTCCATTGCATATTCATGTGGAGCCTGAAGGAGGTGGAGAGAACTGACTTCCGTTGCATTCTCCAGTTTTTGCTAATTTCTGGGAACTATTGCGTGTGTTATCTGCTTCCGTTGCATTCTCCAGTTTTTGCTAATTTGGCTCAATACTCAAGGTTCAGCTACAATCAGTGAAGGTTAGCAGCATCTTTAGATGGATGTCAAGATGAAATTCATGCTAAGGTTCTGTGACTCCTTTTGCATCTTTTGAAAATCTTCAGTATTTTCTATGTGCATCTGATCGTAACTCACCAGGGAGGATGCAGGTCAAATTCTATTATCAAATTTGGATGAAGACCATTACTTTGCTAGTATGGAAGAGTATGTTCAATCAATTTTCTGGTTCAATTTCTGGTTTTGGTTTTAGCTTCAACTTTACTTTTCATCTAACTACAACTTTGTTCATTCCTCCTTTCTCTCCAAACCCAAATGGCTGAAGTTTCTATGCTTGGGAAGAAAACTCGCATTCTTTATTCTTAAGGCATTGGTCTTTCCTTTTTCAGATTGATTTGCAAGCTTGTCCTTGTTACTATCTAATGGACCTCTCAATCGTGATCAGCATTGCTCAAGTCATCATAAATAACAGTAATATTGACGAAAAGATGCAAGCACTTATAAGTGAACTGGAAAAGTTAATGTGGCAGCTGATGTAATTTCAACTTAAAATTTGAAGAATCTAAACTCAGACGAAAAAAGGAAGATGAAGTCGAAAGCTGGTTCACCAATGTGGACAGGATAAAAGCCAAGTCTTATCCCTCGAACGAGAAGTTTCAGAATGAAGATGGTTCTCACGCTTTAAATTGATGAACAGCATGAAACAATCAACCAAAGAGGTGCATGAACTCAGAAAGCAAGGCAAATTTTCTGTCAAAGTTACACCAACTGCCCAAGATACTGAAGAATATTAGCTGCCGACAGTGGACTTATTAGGGGATGTTTTTCGGGAAGATCTGAACAAGATATTATCTCACTTGAAGGACGACAAAGTGTTAAAAATAGTGTTTACGGGAAAACAAACATTGTCACCCATGTCCATAATCTTATGCTAAAGGAAGGCAGGGCGGGAAGATTTTTGGAGTTACACAAGAATGTAGTGTTCATCCTTCGCGAGATAAGATATGGGAACGTCTAAACCATATGCTGTCAAATATTAACAATCCTATAAAACAGGCTGCGGGACTTTCATGACTACTGAAGAGGCAAAGGCATGTCCTTACAATGGATGAGGGGTGGTACTCCTATAATCTAGAGGACGTGGGCATTCCTCTTGGCAGTAAGACAATCCTAATGACTCGGCTGTTGAAAGTATGTGATCAAATGAAATGCAATGAACTGAGCAAGCTGGAGACCCTTTCTGAGGAAGAAGCCTGGCGTTTGTTAGTGAGGAATCTGAATGTTCTCTCCTCAAGTACAAAGGGTGGCAAAGAAGTGCGTTGGTATGCCTCTTGGGATTCTCATTCGTTCTGGAAGCATGAGAGGAACTGATGACATTGAAGAGTGCAGAAATGCACTGACTGAACTAAGAGAAGCAAGGTTTAGTGCAGATCATATGGAAGAGGAGGTATTCAGAGTTTTGAAATTCTGTTACCACTCGATTGAATGAGACAGACCGTGCAATGGTGTTCCAAACAATACGTACAGTGTCCAGAGGATTACGAAATTTCAAGAGGGCACTTGATCGGTTATTTCCTTTATCTGAATTGTCTTAGCAAGGAAAGTCAGCAAGCAGAGTACCACAAGAATCAATGGTATTATGAAACTCAATGTTCACGACCAAAATTTGATGATTTCACTAGAACACTTAGCAGCCTGCGTCAAGGATCAGAAAATTGTCATCTAGAGGCTATTCTTTAATGTCAAATTCGCGACTTTTTCCTGGATTTTCAATTAAAAGTCACTTGACTCAGAGATTCGAACTTGGGAACAGGAATGGTTTCGAAACCTATCTTCTTGAAAACCTTTACCGACGTAGGCAACATAGAGTTTTCAAATGAAAGCTCCAAAAGCAGGTCGTAAAACTCATGGAAAAGTCGGTATTTCCAGTTCAAATTGATCAACGACTGCAGTAGAAAGAACAGGCACAATCCACTGGTTCATACCAGAAGGCAAATGCTTCAGAAACAACAGCGTGTTAATAGACACTATCGAATGAAAAAGATGAAGCAAGAGCTGCCACGAATTACCACGAATTACCACAAGTCTAAAACTGACAAACTAGTCGCAACTCGATCCAGGTCCTCGCTGATGATTTCCTTTATCTGAATTGTCGCAGCGCGGAAAGTTGGCAAGCAGAGACTATAACATGAGTGGCGGTGTGGGAAAACGAAAGGTGCTACATAGTTTATGATTCCACTAGATTGGGCAAGCTGCTACATAGTTTATGTATCACTTAGTAAAATAATATGCAAAAGATAGGAATCTGGAATCTCTATACCTAAACACATTACAATGAATATGATATATGAGAAGATTATCTAAAGTGATATGATAAGCCTAATATTAAATATAATCAATCTATAATATGCTCTATCAAAGGAGATATATGCATAATCCTGAGCGATGTATAGTTGGTCACGGTTGCATCACAATAATCCCTTTTCCTTCCCTTCCTGTTGTTTTTGTAGATGTAGACGGCGTTGATTGAGCAGCCGACGACGTTCCTTTTCCAAATCCTCTCGACTCCATCCCCCTTGGCTCGGCCTCATCTCGAAAGCCTCCAAACACCCGATCAGTTCCCGTGCCGAGGGGGCAGTGATAGCCCTCTCCGCCACCAACTTATTCACGAAATGCCTGGGCGCCTCCGGGAGTCCTTGCAGTAGCTTCCTGAACACGTCTTCCTCGTGCAAAGACCCGCCATAATATCTAATCCTACTCGCCACCAACCTCAGCCTCGAGTAGTACTCCTGACTGGTCTCAAACCCCTCGTATTTCCTAACACCGCCGTCGAACTCTGCCTGGTAGAACCGGAGCTTGGCCGCGCGCGCCTCTCGGCCCCCACGGAACTCCACCTTCAAGATGTCCCACGCCTCCTTAGCGCTCCTTGCCTCGTAGATCCTCGGGAAGACTCGGTCGGTGAGGGCTTGCTGGATGGTGAAGAGGGCTCTCGCGTCCTCTCGCACTTCTTCTCTCGACGAAGCGTTGCTTACTCCATGCTTGACGGTCTCCCATAGATCTTGAGACTTGAAGTAGGTCGTCATCTTGATGCTCCAGAAGTCGTAGTTCTGGCCGTCGAAAACCGGCACAGGGAGAGATTGATCCTTCATGTTCTCGTCGAGCGAACTGAGGAGAGGCTGAGGTTGAGAGCTTGTAGCTTCTGGGGTTTATATAAGACTTCAGAAGATATGTTTTCGATGGAAGACTACCTTTCCATATTTAGAATTGCATGTTTATCCTTCCTCAATAAATGGCAAAACCTCTTGGTATGCGGAATCATTGGTAACTTAACCCATAAGATTGCGTTTCGTCTGTCCTATGTTTGAATTGGGATGAGTTAGGATAAAAGATATTTGAAATCCTCCTAATATCCTCCTAATACTAGGAATATCCAATCAAATACTTTGTGCAACCTAAGATAATATTTGAAATTTTGGAAATCTGCATTCTAAGATAGGATTTTTGAAAATCCCATCCTTGACGGGCTCCGTGTGTATGTGCCAAGTGGTATAGTTACGGAATTTTGTGACTTTTTTCCAAATATAGAATATGGGTTAGTTTATAAAAGGAAATTTATTCAGTAAACCAAAAAAAAAAAACTGTGGACAAAATAGTAAGCAAGAAAGAAAAGGAAATATTTCAGACAAGACGTAGTCATTATAAATGGAAATTTCCTTAAACGATGAACTCTCGATTCGCTATATATATTAGCACACTCCTCCACACTCATTTCACATCAAGATCAAATATCAAAAGTCTCTTCCTCTCACATTCATCATGTTAAAATATATTTCGAATTTAAGCTATTGAACGAACTTATCTGAATTGAATTATATATAAAGTTCAAAGGAAGCGAATCTCTTTATATGAAAATTACATCCGTGGCAAAGTCGGTTACACAGTTTAGTCCAAAGAAGCGTTGGACTTCGACCATAGAAGAGGACAGAAAAGGAAAGTCCAATGTCGGACTTTCAACGTGAGATAATTGGCCAAAGAAAAGTCAAAAGAGGAAAGAACAAAGTTTGGATGGGTTGACCGAATCCCAAGAGTTCCTAATCCATGTTGACATAAGATTCTGAAGTTGTTTTCTTTTGTTGGCTATAAATATATTTGGTTGTGGGCACTTTGAATGGATGTTGATCAATACGTAGAGAAATTTGAAGCGCCATTCTCGAGAGCTTGAGAGTGTGCTTGTTGTTTTGTTCGTGAAATTACATCCAAGGAAGATTAGTGTTTATAGCCGTGAAATTTTATGGTAAGATTTATAAATTTCTTAGTAAAATTAAGAGATTATTTCACGAGAAATTTCGGAACTAAACATTACATGCGTTATTGAGTGTAATTGGAGCTCGAAAAACATCATGGGTTTGAGTGATTCAAGTTTTATTTATAGTAAAATTTGTTATTTCTCTCCCCGTGAATATAAGTCTCTACAATCAAATCACATAAATCTGGCGTCTGATTTATTTTCTTGTACTATCTATTTTATCATTTGATCGCTTGCTTTTCAGGATACATTAAATTCGTCCAACCAAAGTAAAGCAAAGAAGAGGGAGAACCAAATGAAAAGAACGAAAGATTGAGTGACGGAACCGAGACATATCAAGTCGCCAGTGTTCGAAGACGATGATGATGAACACGAGCCGCATCGACTGCATGGAGATGCAAAACCCAGCGATGACAAGCAAGACCTCGGTCGAGCACTATCAGTGGGCCGAGTCCGCCTTGTTCTTGAGGTCGATCAGCACGAGCACGAGGGGCAAGTCCGTCATCGGCGACGACCCCATCGTCGACCGGTACGCGTCCCGGCAGAGGTTTCTGAGGAGCTACAGGTTTAGCCGGAAGGAGGAGACATTGGCTCAGAGAACCAAGAAGTGGTGGAGCACCACCACCGGGCCGGCGTCGACGACAGGAAGGAGGACAAGGGCAAGGAGAAGAGGAAGAGCAATGGCGACGGTTCTTAATCGTTTGTCGAGGTTGTCTTCAACTTCCTGTTTCTCTGTGCGTGGCTCTAAGGTGGATGTTGACGATGTGGTTCTTCGGACTCGGCCGGCCAAGCCTTGAGAAGGGTCTCTCCTTCTCGGCAGGAGACTGAAGTGTTCTTATTTTCTTTTCCTTTCTTTGTCAGTTTGTGGAGTATTCAGATAAATGTATTTGAAATGATTCTGCTGCTACTTCTGCGAACACACTGGCAAATCAAAGCGTTCTGGCTAATTGGATCTCGTCGTTTCCGTTTTCTGATTTGGCGGGCGTCATTCTCCGGCACGATTTTGTTAGGAATATGATGAAGATGGTGAAAGTCCAAATTTAGTTCTTGATCAACTCATTACCCTTTATGTTCATGCACAACATTGGAGGATTTGACTACGTGACAGTTACATTCAAAAGGACCAAAAATCGAATCTAATCTTTCTTTTTCAAGTACTATTAGCTCTAATCAAAGTCCTATCTTAAGTAGGAACGTCAAAATTGCGCGAGGGTGAGGGCACCATAGCTAGAGGAGAGATTGGTTCTTGTAATTTCCACACACGCAATTACCCGTTTGCCAGTCAGGTTGGAGATGTACAGAGCTAAATAAAGTTCTCTTGTTCTAGCCAAAACAGAGTTTCCTCCATATCCACAACTAAGTGCAGCATGAACACTAAAAATGACAGCTTTCTAGCATGGAGTTCGCGCAGTTTAGTCCCTAGTTTAAGGAGAAAAGGATGCGTAGCCAGAGCAAAAGCTTCATCTATAGTTATTCGGAGTCCGAATTAACCTTTTCATACATTTACGACAGTCTATTAAATTGAAACTTTCGCATAGCGTGTCCACATGTCGTCAACCATCCAATTAAGTGTCGTTATATTTGATACGTCTCTGAAAAGCAAAGAAAATGGGCAATCCAATTGAGTCTCGTCATATTTGATATGTGCCTCTGAAAACAATAAAAAATAGAGAGACGTGATTAGTTAGATGTGTGATATCTCATCATCACATGACAAGACAAATTTGCTACATTAAAGAGAGTTTTCCCTAGAATCATATTCTAATGGACGGCAGTGATGGCCTGTGGCCCCACTCACAATGATATTGTTTGCACTCACAATGATATTATTTGGTTTGGGTTGCATTTGCACTAACATCACCAGTTTTGTTCTTCCGGGCTTCACTTGAAAAAGGTCCCATCACAAGTTAAGACTGGCGTCACACTTTATAAGGCACATCACTTCACCATCTTTAGGCGATGTAGGATTTGGTTCATGCACATCACTTCACCATCCCCTCACCATCCCTATGCGATGTATGATTTGGTTCATTCCTGCCCCATCACCTCACCGTCCCTATGCAATGTAGGATTTGATTCATGCACATCACCTCACTATTCCCATGCGATGTAGGATTTGGTTAATTCCTGCCCCCTTCACCATCCTCAAGGCAGAGCCGCACTCTCGTCCCTCACAAGATCGGGTCATTACAAGTCCACTAGTTGCACTCTTGTCCCTCACAAGATTGGGTCATTATAGGTCCACCGGCTTCTGCCTACTTCATCCTCAAACCACACATTTCTAATTGGAGTATGGGCTCTAATACCATTTGTAAGGACTAACTTTTGGCTTCACTCACAATGATATTGTCTACTTTGGGTTGCAGCCATACTACCATCACTCTCATAGTTTTGTTCTTCCAGGTTTCGCTAAAAAAAAGGGCCTCATTGCAAGTTAAGACTGATATCACACCTTATTTAGCACATTATCTCATGTCTCTAGGCGATGTGAGATTCGATTTATTCTTGTCCCCTTCATCATCCTCGAGGTGGAGCCGCACTCCCATCCATTGCAGGATCGGGTCATTACAGAAACGATCCTATTAAACAGGCTGCGGAACTTCAACGTCTATCGAAGAGGCAAAAGCATGTCCTTGAACCGGATGATGGGTGGTGCTCCTACTATCGATAAGACATGGGAAACTCCCTTGGTGTGGACGGAAGCAAGATAATCCTAATGACTCGATCATTGAATGTTCGTGATCAAATGTAATGCCATGAACTGATCAAGCTAGAGCCTTTCCTGAGGAAGAAGCCTGGCGTTTCTTTATGAGGAATCTGGAGCACGATGTCGTCTTCTTGCCTCAAGTAGAGACTCGAGTGTCAAGTCATGCACAATCGAGTGAAGGAGAGTCGAGCTCTGAGTATTAAATCATGTCGACTGCAAAGAACATTGACAACACCAATAATAATAACGATAGTAACTTCCACATTCTCATCTAAACACTGTCAATTTCTAAGCACACGGCCGAAGTCAAAGGAGCAAGAAAAAAAGCGACTTTCTTACTGATTCAAAACAGGCATCGACGTCAACATATGAAGAAAACTATATTTGGCCTTGACAGGAAAAAGGAGTGTCCTCACTTTCGCGAATTCAAAGAGAAGAAAAAGAACTAGAAAAAAGTTACTGTCTACAACTATACCAGCGCAACCTAATAACCGACGACCTGGTCCTATCTGAAAACTGCAAACTGTGCGGATTCGATGCTAGATATATTTTTCTGAGACAAAACTTCGTCATGCCAGTGAGAAGGTGAGAACATGACGTCAGTATAGACGACCGCGGCAGTTGGATGCTTCACAGTGGCAAGGAGCACCCTCTCCAGGAAGAACTTCGTAACGATAGTCGTAGGTTAATTCCTCACCTGAAGCTATCTGCTCATCGAATAAAAATATGAAAAGGCAATGTTCAGTATATCAGGCCTAGAGAATAGAAGCAAAAAAAAATAATAATAATTAATGATGGTAATAATAAAAAAGAGAATCCCCACTTCAAGAAAGACTGTGGCATACAAAACGAACCAATTCTGAGAATGATGGCCTATCTGCTGCTAGGAATGAAAGAGTAAGAGTCTAGAACACCCTCTTGAAATGTGGTTCTTTTTGTCATCAAATTGGATAAGTATACAGGTACAGTAAGAGGACAAAGTGGTAACTTGGCAATCTCGATTGCAAAAAAGCTAAAACATTTGAAAGAAGAGGATCCCAGAGAGCACTTACATCTCGGCTTGCATAAAACCCGATATGTGCACGATGGCTTTCCATGCTTTCCACGAGAACTCGATGATTCAATAGATTAGGCGAACAGCTACAAAATCAACATGTTAATCAA
Organism: Eucalyptus decipiens; assembly: GCA_014182575.1. Taxonomy (NCBI): domain Eukaryota; kingdom Viridiplantae; phylum Streptophyta; class Magnoliopsida; order Myrtales; family Myrtaceae; genus Eucalyptus; species Eucalyptus decipiens. The sequence continues at coordinate 21,358,742 of CM024616.1, forward strand.
TAAAGCTGCATATGACAGGAGATGGTCACTGCAATTGTAGTCTTCTGACTTGTCTATATTGTTCTTAAGAAGTGCATCTTCCCTTCTTATCTCCTTTATCTCAGAGATATAGCTGAACCTCAAAACCTACCTCCTTCTGTACCTTTGAGGCAACCAATAGAAATACTAGGATGTGCAAATAATTGGCAGAGGACATCAAGGATGTCTATATTCTTTCCATTATGACTTCCACAATTTCATTTAAATATTCATTTAGTCACTTTAGGGCAAGATATTCGTAGATTTACATCAGTAAATCAGTGTATATCATAGCACATCATTTATTGACAAAAGTACAAAGATAATTGGAAAAGTCAATATCATAACATGTGTAACCTACCTGTGATTTATGAAGCGAGAAACATTTCCATACTTCGTCGCATCAATCACATACTTGACCTCTTCTTCGGTTAATCTGCTCATATCCTTAAAATGGGAATTAATGTCAAAGAGATAACTGCCACCTTCTTTGCCATCATACCTGAAGCATAAAAATTGCCAGTCATACATATTCTACAACCCAGCATGAACCATCAAAACTGGATAGGACTGGGAAGAAGGTACCTCTTCCGCCGATTATCCGCCTCTAAGTCGTCTAAAACTTCCCCAATATGCTCGCATACAAATGTGCCTCGCGAGATTGCTTCACCTGCCCGGACTGCCCAACCCTGCAAATTAGACATAATCAGCAAACCAATTGACTCTTCCAGGCAAGAACATCAGAATTACCTTTTTCTCTGTTCTGAAGACTTCCAATTTTACCCGAACTCCTCTCTGCAAAACTCTATTGTGACAAGTCTTGCTGCAGTGGCACATGCGATTGCACTCATATACAAGGTAGCTCTCCTGCATAGGTTTGCAATATGTATGACATCGGGCTCAAAGACAATAAATCACCAAGCCATACACAGCCACTAGACTCTAAACACGGGTTACATGGAGATAGTGCAAACAAAGGAAATCAAGAGCGAAAAATCGGGGCCCAATTGCAACTAAAATTCTAATTTATCAAATCTGTAAAATGTCAACCATTCTTTCAATTTTAGCACCTCCAAACCTGTGAAGTCTTCTGAATTCCAGCAAAGACTTTGCTCAGAAAGAGTCGATGTGTTTTGTCATAATGCTGTGTCTGAGAAGTATTAAAAATGCCACAGGAGCTTTTCTCAGACAGAGTGTCTTTAACTATCGTTGAGTTGAAAGTATATTCTGAAACTCAGTTGAGTTGAAATAGAATTGAAAGTAAAGTAGCTTCAATTTGTCGCAAGTGAATACTGCAATATACTTTATTCATTAATAATGAAGGTAACTATTTTGATTCTGTTAAATTTTTTTTATTATTAACAATCTTAGCCATAACTTTTTGCCAACAAAATTTATGTGCGTATTATTTAAGCACAATGCAGGCAAATAGGGCACATTAAACTTTGACAGAAACAATGTCTTACAAAGGGAACTGCAATAAATCAAAAGGTTAGGCCTGACCACAAAATTTGAAAGAATAAAGGTAACATAGGTGGGACTTCAGAATTATACCCAAAAAAATAAAGAGGAACAGCGAGACCAGAGAATGAAAACTCCAAAGTTCAATACTTGCCAGAAATCTTATAATGCCAATCTCTGATTCAAATGTACAATGTATCAAGAGATAAAATATGAAAGAAGTGATTTAAGCATTAAGTGAATAATTCTGCCTAAAGATTAGATATGCAACTCTTTTTCGTGCTGCACAAGCTACAACCAGCATATATGAGTCCACTTAAGCATTTCCAAATGATAAACAATCGGCAACTTCATTAAAAAGCACTTTCATCTTACGCAGTTGACAGCACCTTCAAGTATTTCTATGAGTGATTAGATAGCAGAAGTAACAAAAGACCCAGCAGATTGTAAAACTCAGCAGGTACCTCCAGTATGATGCGACCAAACTCATCATAGGGGAATCTTCCACGCATGGACCTTCCATAAATGTCTTTTGCATCTTCATTGTCATTATCGAAAAGGTATACATGATCACATGCTTCTTGTCTGCATGAAAAATTCTTGCAAGCACACCCAAATTGCAAACTCTGCAAATTCAGAAAAGAAGACAAAGGAAAGGACATTGAATTGTCATAAGCTCGTCCTTGATCAGTACATACTACCTTTTTGTAAAACTCAAAAACCTACCTCTGTTTCGAAGGCAGCAGATTGGTCAACTACTGGCTTCGTAACATAAGTAAAGCTCTCCCAAGGCATGGAACATATGGCATTTTGGCCTTCAGCTCCAACAACATCGAGAGAATCCAAAAGCCATTCATCCACCACACAAGCTATTGGAACTGATTCACGCCCAAAGCTTATGTCTTCACACAAGACAATGGCATTTTGCAGTGTCCTAGATTTTAACTGTTGCGAGTCAATGACATAGTGGCTCTCATCCACTTCCCACTCGTCATCCAGATGCTCCGCTAAATGTTGAGAACTATGATCGACATTACCCTTTGAAAGAGGGATCAATGGAGACAACACATGGGGATCTTCCTCTGGTTTACATCCATTAGGACAAACAAAATCATCTAAGTGCCAGCTAACGTGAATATTGTTCTCACTGCATAGTTTGGCTGCCTTCAAGTAAAAGCGTTCAGGCAATACTCCATACATCTGTTCGAACGAGGCTTTAATGCTGTACTTGCAGCAAGCAGAGCGAGCAATAGATAAAACATCCAAATTGCTTGGCCGACATTTAGTTTTCTGAATATGAGAGAACAGCACTTGTGCAATTCTTGAGCATTCAGATTCTGCCAACCTGGTATATCTGGCTACTTCTGTCACATGAGGCTGCAAATTTGATACCATGGAGCTAAGTGATTTCGACGCCTGGATACGCTTTTTCAAGCTAGCCCTATTTCTGATCCTATAAGATGCCGCACCCAAAGCTTTTTTAAATCTTGGGCGACTAAGTCTCCCCGATTTCATCTGATAAGCATAGTAACGTACACCTTTCTTTGAAGGCCGAGAACTGGCTAAACTTGGCCCCATATGAGCAGCTTGATGATGACGGCCGAGATCTGGAAGCAAATTAAATTTTAACCCGCAGAACCTGCAAACAAACTTTCGCACACCACTTGCTTTTACAGTGTTATTGTCTATAGAGGCTAAGTTTGCAGGCTTGGGTTTCAAAGGTAAATCCTCCACTGCTGGGGGATTAGGTTTTCGAGCAACCTTTGACGATCTGAATTCTGAAGGGTGAACAGAGAGAACATGTGACCATAGCTCTTCCACGTTTCCAAAATGGCTTCCACAAGGAATACACTGAAGAAGCTTGCACTGCTCCACAAATTGCACATGGTGTCTCTCCTGCACATGTGTTTCTAAAACCTTCTTATTGGTATAAGAATCAAGGCAAATGGCACAAGCATAGCCTCTAAACAGCCACTGTGCTTCCTTCTTATGTCTGTCCATCCAATGGCTACCAAGGACTTGATCACTGACAAATTCTTCCGAGCAAATCTTGCACTTGATCGCCTTTTCGTCGTTGTTGCTACCATCATCTGTCAACGGTAACATAGCCTCTTCTTCCATTTCCGGCAGAATATCTTGTCCGTCTTCAGTGGCACCACAGCCCCAAATTCTCGTTAGTCTTTCTTTTTCAGAGCAGACCAACTTCATGAGAAATTCCCCGACACGAAGATCTTTGGAAGCTTCGGATAGGGCCCACTGGAGCTGCACTTCCATAGGAACTGGGTTCCGAAGAGACAAAATGCTTTTAAACAGCCTAAAGAATAGCTCACACGCCTGATGTAAATGGATCTTTTGTTCCTCAGAGGAGCAATCTTCTAAAAGCTCTAAAAACACTTCTTTTGAAATTATCCTACTCTTACCATTCCTCGCTCGTTTAAGCCAGCTCGGAAGGTGCTTGTCACAGTACAACGAATAACGACTTGGATTATCCATGCATTGCTCAGTCTTATCAGGCGATAACAAGCCAATACAGTGGGAGGCCACCTCCATGCCATTTAAATTTCTACCAGAATGCTCTGGCATCTCACCAAAGCCTTTAACTGTTGACAGTGAAACTGTGACAGGATCAGCTCGGACCAGACTTTGAACTCTCCCTGCTTCCACACCTTTAGAATACACATTTTCTGACCTCCAGATACTCTCTTCATGCTTTCTCTTGTGTGAATTTTCTGACACAACTGAGCTTTTAGTATGGTCAGTTTGAGGCCTGTGCTTCTTACAGAATGTGGAGCCCGGAAGAGAACGGTGCTTGCATTTTGTGCCTAATACTGTGGTACCTTGACAGGGCGGTGTTTCAGCAGGAGGCGTCCTTTCTGCTCTAGCGGAACTGCCCAAAAACCGAGAGGCCAAATGCACACAGCAGTAAACATCACCTTCGTTGGCTGACCTAACGCATTGCCTTCCTTTGGATTCAATAAAAGCTACACACTGCCGACTTTTACCACCAGTAAATAAGGCCTTTTTACTGACCGCTTCGTTTACAGGTGTCGTTTCCACAGGTTTTGCAAGATTCAATCCGATATTGTTGGCTTGGATTGAGTCACCATGTTTTCCCTCCACAACAATTTTGTCCCATTCAGCCACACTACCCGGTGAAGCCATCGCTTCGCCACCTATACCTGGAGGTTCATGCTGACGAGGTTCAGACACTAAAGCAGAACCATTTACAGTGTCTCGAGAGTTGAAAAATTCAGAATCAATCTCAACAGTTGCAGCCTCATCAGATCCTTTGCTTTCTATCTGAGAAGCATGCACATCTGCACGACGGACTTCAAGTTTGGGCCTCTTCCTATTCATCTGGAGATTGGGGACTATGGGATCACCGTTCTCTCGGTTGTCAATGTTTGCACCAGTAAATTCAGGATGAGACGTTGAGAACAGTTTCGTAACATCATGCTTCCAGGTTCTCCACTGAGAATTCAGCAGGGGCTGCATTGGAGCCTCCAAGGAGTTTACCTCCTTCCACAAGACAGAATCAAACAATTCCTGTAACATACAACATGAGTCCAAGTTCATGAGCAGATAATCTATTAACATATATACTTTGACATTTGAAGAGAAATATTGGTGCTCCAGCTCAGTATATTAAGATGTCACATAATAGTATAGACTGGTAAACCCATACTCACATTCTGTTTGAGCGTAGACTGGTGAATCACCCCCATCAAAAAATCACTAAATAGGGTTGCATTAGTGTAGTGTCATTTCAAATGATGTCAAACGAAATCAATTATGGATGCTCTAACATGCTGCAATGTCCACTTTCAAAAGGCCAGCTGCCATTCCAACAACAATCTTTCTATGAAAATCTTCCGCACTGTCTTACAATGCAGCTCGTGTTTTGCTTGAAGTAGCACTGAGTTTCCCATTTCAACAATTTGCCAAAGAGAACTAAACAGGAAAGTGCAAGATTAAAGGCATTTATAAGTCATAAGGAAGATAAAATAGTAATTGAACCATTACTACATTGAGAAACAGCAAAACCAAGATTTTCCCCACTAGATACTATCATTATATTCTGACTTTTTATTCTCTCAATAAATATATGTTCATGATCCATAAACAATAAAAGATTAGGCAACTAGTCAGAAATCAAGCAAAGAGAAATATAAGGAAAAGCAGTTGGATGGTTGGTAAACTTCCTTTCTCAATGAATCTCAAAGGGGCACTTGATATATCATCCAAGCACAACAAGGAAGATAGATGAAGCATAAAAATTACCTCCGTCAACAATTCAATAGTTTCAGCACTATCTGCCTTCTGACACCTCTGTTCCCAACTAGTAAATGCTTGCTGTAGCCATTCAGAACTTATGTAGCGCTGCAATATCATCTGCAGCATAGATTAGCGTTAGCTCACCAACCACAACTTGCAAAGAAGCAGCATATCTTGATATTTCAATCATAAAAAGTAATTCTGATGACAGATCTAGGCCTTATATCTTTACTTCCATATTAGATTTTATATCTACTGCATCGGACTTGCATTTTGAACATCTGCATTACCAAGCTTCTTTGCAATTGGAATTAACTCTTTACCCTAATCTGCATCATCTCTTAGGAAATCTTTTTGGAGTCCATACCAGGCCACCCATGTAATAACTACAAAGTAACCCAAGGACCCAATTCAAAAAATATTGACAAGCTTCTGAAAAAGCATTAAAAAAAAAAGTGCAAAGTGCATGTTCTGAAGGTTTTCAGAGAATAAGGGGGTCCCTACAGAAAATATCTACATAAATTGCCCTTATCTTGATAAATGCTATTAATGGTCCTCCTATTCAACCAAAATTTTAGCTAACCATTAGCAAGATTTTAGATGGGAAGCATCATGACACCAATTACATCAAGCTAAGTTTCCTACATGCCTATCATTCTTGCATAGAGTTTTTTTTTGGAAAAACGTGAAAAGAAATGAAATGAATGACATTATTAAGACTGATTACATACGGATGTATGTAAATAGCACATAGATTCAACTGTGTGTGTCTATGCGTAGAACTATAAAGAATGCCACTAACAAAAACTTATTAAATTCCAAGATCCTCATTCTGAATCATGATCAGAAAAGAAAGTTACAGTGTGCAGCTTCAAGAGCATCCTTCCAAGATCGGTATAGCCAGTGCAATGAGATGCTTCCGTAGCAAACTCCTTCCAGACAAGTACATCCCTTGCTGCCTCCATCAAGGCCTAAATGAGTTTAAAATTTGAATATTGATTAAAAACATGTATGTGTACTATAAGATGGAGAAATCGAACAAAATTCACCAATCCCATTAGCGAGAAGTTGGAATAGGACTCCATTACCTGTAGGTGCAACTGATCGACAATATTTAACATGCCAACGGCTAGCTTCCGCATTATAAACCGGCGTGCAACTGTCAAATCTTTGACTGTTTTTATTCCAGCTTTATGTGTCCTATGAGCAATGGGCTCTGGAAATTCATAAATAGGACGAACGAGAAGCATATCTGCCCATGAATAATTTCTTGTGTGTGGGAAAAATATGACGAAGTACTTCTTCCTCTCATGAGTTGGCTTTGCTTTCAAAGTTGATAATGGCCAGTCAGCCCTTTCGCATTTTATCCCTGCCTGCCACTTACCTCTCCACTATACTTAGAGAAACACGGAAAGGAAGAAAGAGATACAGAAGAAAAAAATCAGGGCTCATCTTGTTAATAGTAAACCTTCTAACTTGTAAGAACTGACACTCTCCTCTCCTCTCCCCATCACCATACCCTGAACCTATGACCTTGAGGACAGACCTTTTAAGTTCCACCGGAAGGCAGAAGGAAAAATGCTTGCTACTCTTAGGAACCCAATAAGTGCTACAAGAGGTCTCTCTTTTACATAGTTTCAGTGCATCTTAAGACATATCCATGCAATATCCAGGTGACATGAGGTCAATAGTTGAAATATGTCATAAAAGGACTAGCTACACAAGTATACTAGCAACCAGATTGAGTTAATCCACTTAAATATTTGTGTAGGCTGACCCAGCAAATCTCACCAAAAATTTAACTAACATAAAATCTCAAAGCCAGTGAAGCCAAACTATAAAAAAGTGTCAAAGTGAGATTTTGCAATAATATATGTGGAAGACCACTGCCAAAATTTAGGGTCAATCAAGAAATATGATTCTTATATAATCACAAAAATGCCAACAATAAAATTGCTGAACCCTAAATCTGGAGAGACCAAAATTTGGTAAAAAGAAATTCGAATCAACAGAGAACTTCTGGTAAACATGGTCGATGGACCATTAGAATGAACCGCAAGCCAACGGACTTTACTTTAAGGCCAAAATGCAGTAATGCTTTAAAGTATGAAGAAACTACTTAACTGGCTCATCCAAAATACTTGATTTACGTGCATTGCCCTTCTAGTACAGGTTTATGTCATTATTGTAAAGGAATTTCAAAATAAGGAAAACTCCAGCCATTGAGAAAAATAATCTGACTATTACCTTCACCCATAATGCTAAAGATTCATCTCCCTCTAGCCACTTAGGCTCAGAAACTGATGATTCTCCATCCCTGTTATTGCTTGGCAGTTCACTTTCAATAGTATCCACCATTATTTGAGAATTCTCAGATGCCAATAAAGATTCGGTGCAATAGGTCTGTTCATTTATGTTACTTTCTTCAAAATCAAGAGAACCACTAGATGCTTTTGGGTCATCCATTGAGCAATCAGAATGTGAAGCTCCACCCAACTGGTCCTCAAGATCACGTGTATGGTGGACTGCTTCTTCACCGTCAACTTGTACATCATCTCCTTTCCCATCCACAGTAAAGAATACAGTATCTACTCTGCTATCCGAAGCTTGAACTCGTTTCTCAGATTCAAGGTGTACAGATTCTCCATCATGGACAGCATTTGTCTCTGAAATCTGTTGAGAGCAATCTGTTTTTCCAGCATATTGTGAATTTGCACGAGAGAGCCAATCCATAATCCACAATGAATGTAGTGTAACACTTGAAAGCTATCAACCCACAGGTCGCTTAAGTAGGGCAGCTTCCAGAAAACAGGAGAGACAATATTTTCGAGGCTAAAGGATGCTGTTCAAAATCATTGAACATTTCCCTGAGGATGTGCCAACGCCATCATCCACATATACAAGAAGAGGAAGAAAAATTCTTAAGAACAGCTGAAACGCCAGTCAACTCATTGCACAGAGCCAGGTATCTTCTGCAGATTCAAGAAAACACTTTAATAAATTAACGACAAAGATTTTCACAGAAAATCAGGGACCTAAGTTATTAATACATATTACATCACCATACAGACAGAATTCCAAGCTAAATCAACATACCAAGGACAACCTGCATATGCTTTTCATGCCAAGTCCTGCGATCTCTCACTTATGCACACAATTCAGCTATATATCTTTCTTTTTCTAAAGTGAAAACTGAAATAAGAAACATCGTGCTTGGAGCACTCACAGAATTTAGACAGATTGCAATGCAGAGAATAAGTTGAAGAATTTAAAACGGAAAAAAAGTTAAAAAATAAATAAATAAATACTCGAATCTGCTACTTCGTGAAGAACTTCATTTGAACAAGCCATTTCCTAGAATCATCAACATGCAAAGAACCAATTGTATAGTCTATAATGGAGTTAGAATGGCAGTTACTTTCTTCTCAGACCAAAAGTCACAGAGAGATTCTCTGTCAACTAATGCAACAAACAAGCTGGAAGTTTCGGGTTGGACCACCTCAATCAATATGCCTTATCAGAAGAGTTTCGTTACAACATAACAAAATTCCTTGTTAATCAACTGAAACTACCACCAGGTCTAAAAATCAGTTGCTTCGTACCAAAGAGGAATGAATGAATCCACACGTCTGTCCATGTACCGAACAATTACTAGATGGTCAAAAGCATTCAGTTTCTACGCTTTTCAAAAATTCTATTAGAAAATCCTCAATCAGAACTGCTGCCTCCTCCTGATTTAGGTCACACAAAAACAAATGCAAAGATCATGCAATCTTAAATCTTTAACTCTGCATTTATGTTTACAATGCAGTTTAGTTGTTAGAATGGGCAACAACAAGATGGCAACTCTTTTACGGATCACTTACAAGATAAATATGATCAACTCATTTCCTCCAAGGAAACCATATGAAATCATCAACTATGTCGCCGAAATCATATGGAAATGCCATAAATGTTAAGCAAAGAGAGTAATATACATTGCGGGAATTGGCGGATCACCGATATTTTAGAATCGGTCGGCTAGTTTCGTTAGCAATAAAGCACTTACCATCAAGACTTACCAAAGGAAATAAAGAAATCTAGTGAACCAGACAACCATATATAACACAAGAATGTCTCTCTTAACTCAAAACACCATAAAGAAAAATCAAATCAAAGCACAAAACTTCATCGAATTGCCATATTGGCAATCAAAGTAACCCCATTTGTGTGATTGCCAACTATAAAACTCTAAACTTAACATCAAAATTAAACCTTAATGAAAAAGCATTAAAGTTTCTGCAACTTCACTAATACCCAGGTGACACAACTGGAGTTATCAACGTCCCAAGTCACATCCTCATGTAACATCACAGACAAAACCGTTACATATGTTTCCCCGGCAAAAAAAAAAAGAAAAAAAATTGGTGGGCAAAACGGAAATACAAAATCAAAACTTGCCCAACATGCCGAAATCGTAATCGAACCAATGTGACAGCCTCCGGTTGGAGAAATTAGCGGGTAACCCTTGATCAGAAGAAAGAACAATGCTTTTCGAAACCCTAAACATCTGGCAAAAGTTAATTGAGGATGAAAGTGCTCGAAAGGATACACTGTATCTGCATCTGCGAGTCGATCGTCAACAGTAACCACATGCTTCAAGTTCATCCTAGCAAGACGGTCCACATCCCTCGAGAAAAAACCCAAACTTTCGAAGAACCCACGAACCGAAACTAGGAATTAAGGCCTTGAACCCACGAATTGGACACGAAATTGCACACTTTGGATTTTTTTTTTCTTTAATTTTCCCTAGCGCATGCAACAATTTGGGGGGGCAGCTAGAGCTAGGTCACAGCACCACGATGGAGTTACAGAAAGATAAAAAGGGAGATGGCACAGCCTAAAAAATTGAGATTACACGCCACGAATATTGACAGACATGAACGAATGTAATGTGGTTTATGTGGCCTGCATGTCTGATGATGTCTGTTTTTTACCTCTAGGGAAAGGAAGATGGGTGGGGGTGTGTTGCACGAAGACCACCACCATTTGCCATTGTTGATGATGTTGTTGTTTGTCTCGTAGGCTTATAAGACCAAAGAAGAAAAAAAAAAAAAAAAAAAGGGGTTAGGGAAAAAATCGTGGGTTCTGTCAGTTCCTTAGACAGAGAAAAGAGGGCAAAGGGGCAAAAGCAAAAACCTATGTGTCTGTCTGTGTTGTGTACCTTCTGCAACCCCTCTAATCGTGCGATATACCCCCTCAATCGAGCACTAGAAGGTTAGCAATGGTGATTGGAATAAAGACAGAGGAACATATAAAAGGTGGGGTGTGTTGTTGGGTTGCGATGCTGGGGATTGCTGGGTAATGATGTTACCCTGTACCGAGTCTTAGGTTCATTAAAGAAAAAAAGGGTTATTTTCGGAATACCGAAAAGATGGAAAATTTATCAAAAAAACAAAAGGGGGGATACAGATTTATTGCTGAAATCTCTCCAAAAGGTGATGGCGAGATCTAATGAGGCTAGTAGCCTAGTCAAAGAAGGAATTCTTGAAATAAAAATTTCGAGATTTATGAATGGGAAGGAAAGTTGCAGCAACGGGGGTTGGTCTGGTCTCGTCTCGTCTCGTCTCGCTGGTGTGCTGTGCTGTGCTGTGCCTGGTGGTTGCTCAAATCTGATCCTTCCTCCCCATCCGATCTTTTCTCTCTCTCTCTCCCCCCTTCGTTTTGACATGGGATGGAGACTTGGGGATCGGGCCCGGGGTGCGTTCCTTTCCTTATAATAATCACAGAATTACCGTGTGTCGCCTTGGGCTCGAGGAAGGTTGCAGACAGGAACCAGAGCTTTTTCACTGGTTCCTGTGGGCGGCGGCGAATTTCAGTCCCCCCTTGAAGACGGGCCCTTTGACCGAGGCACGGATGGAGTCTTCATTTCAGGGGTCCATTGGGCCCGAAGTTCCCAACCTCTGGCCCAAGTTCCAGCTTTTAATGTTTCCTGATCTTGGATGTAATCATCGGTTTATGACAAGGACAACCTGTTTTTAGTGTCGTCGGTGCTGTTTCGAAAGCATCACGAGATCACTGTTCGCTCTCCCGACGTCTCCACCATGCATGTTTTCCTCTGCCCCACCGAGGATTTAAGGACTGGTAGGGAAAAGCGAAAGCCCATGATTGCTTATGAAGATATTCTTTACTTGGAGAATGGTTTTTTTTTTAAAAGGCATGTGTCGGCAAATGAGAGATGCGTTCGCCATGAGCGCAGTTTCATGCGAAGTTCCCGGTAAAATGATGTTGGGACAAAAAGTTTAGTGAGAGTATTTCCATGTTCTTGATGGACATAAGATTTAGTACTCTAAGATGCTGATCGGTATAATTTTCTCTAGAAAGAGTCTATGCTTTGAAAAGAGATAGTGTATTTTGACTTTTACGCAATCTTTAAAATACACCCACTAATTGCTGCAGTAGCTTGTAACAACAACTCTTAGAAAGCCGCCCCCAACCACGACTCTAAAAGGTTTTGCTATTTGTTAATCCACAAAACCAAACACACAAGCGACACCGTTTCACTATACAGTCACGGCACAACACAATTGCGGTACAAGTACGACTTGCAAGCTCACAAAGTGATGTACCAGGTTATAATTGTGAGATTAAATATGTACGCGTGATTTATAACCGATAAGAGTTTGTAGCATCATTTTCATATAGATATTGATTTTGTATATAAAATTGTAGTTTACCTAGTATTGTTCTTCTGTTTATATTATTGTTGATAAATGTCAGTTAAATCAAACGTAGTTGATTTCATCTACATTTGTTGTGGTTCATGCATCCATCTGTTTAGTAATCATTTATTTTTTATTTTTCTATTCTTTTATTTCTTAAAACAAAAAAATAACAAAAATTCGTCTGATAACGTCAACTAATTTTTCTATTATTTGAAATAGAAAAGTGGCTAAGGAATAAATTTGGAACAAAAATAAGAAGTAAAAAAAAAGCTACTTCTTTACTTTCGAAAAATAGAATTGGAAATAACTATTTTGAATAAAAATTATTCACGGATACAAAAATGTTACCAAACGCATCCTAATTAACCCATGGTCAGCACGTTCATTGAAATAGTTGGCAAAACTAGGACAACTTCATACTATTGAAATTGTTTATTCACATTGCACTGTCCAAGATAATTAGAAATCTAAAGTAATTTAATGTTCCGTCTAGATTGATATATATCTTTTAGTTTTCGCTTAATTTAAATCTAGTGACTCACACAATTATGTCTTAACTTTTGAAAAATAATTTAAACTTTGATAGGAAAGACAAAAGTTTTTTTTTTCCCAATTAGAAATGTAAACAATGTGCCCAAAGGGAATGCCATTGGGAGAATGCAAATATTTTGAGGGAAAGGGGCTTTTGGAAATGTTAGACCGTTTGGTAAATTTTAGCATTGAAATGCAACTTAGCATAAACACCGTTTGGCAAAATTTACATTTGAAATTAGCTTTGGTTATTTTTTATTTTTTTAAATTTGAAATCAAATTCCGGCGGCCGGCCACTGCCAACCAACCGCGCCACCGCCCGGACGGCTAGATCTCGGCCGTCGTCGGACCGCGATCTAGCCGCCGGAGGTCGCGGTTGCCAGATCTGGCCTCAAGACCGCCAGATCCGACGGCCAAATCTGGCCTCAAAACCGCCAAATCTGGCCTCGCCTGGTCGCCTGAGGTCGCCCGACCTCAGGCGAGGCTTCTCGGCGGCCGGATTGCGGGCGAGCGCCGCCTTTGGCAATGAAGAAGACGAACGGCGAAGAAGAAGCGAACAGCGGAGGAGACTATGAACAGTGACGCAATGAACAAAAATCGCATGTCCGAATCCGAATGCTCAAAGTCTGGTCCCCATTCGGCTTTCAAAGCATTTAAAATGCCTACATTTCGCAAATGGGCATTCAAAAGTCTTTGCCAAACACCCAAAATTTTAGGGCTTTGGGGCCCAAAGCCCCTTGGGAATGCCCAACCAAACGCCCCGAATGCGCCCAAAGTTTAGTTGGATGAGTAAGGCTCGAGATACTAGAATTTAACTAGAAATTTTTCGATAAAACTAAAAAATTAGTGTGGAAAATGTAAGTTTTAAATTTCCTACTTCATGTAGGCTGTCGAGAACCATTTGAATCACTACAATACTTGATCATGTGACGATAATCTTAAATGTTGCAAAAAAAAAAAAAAGTAAAAGTTATTTGATAGTAATTGAAAATTGATAGCTCAATATTATTGACCTCTTGCCCACTAAAATACAATGATCATTATTGGTAGATTTGCAATTAGCAAGATTTTCATTATCATCAATTGTTTTTTTTTTCCTATTAAAAGGATCCCCACCCTTACTTATCACATTAACTTTTTTTTTTTTTTTTTTTTTTTTTTTTTGTTTTTTGGTCGGTCTACTCTATTCCTACTCTACACTCACTGAATCTTTAACTTAAGAGTGTTTTTTTTTAAGCCTAAGGCTTCATTTATTTTGCAAAAATGAATGATTTGAAGAAAGTATTCTAAAAATGACCATTTATATCGGTTAAAATTATTAGCCAATGAAAAATATTTTCATTATCGACAACAAATAATGTATAAATATATCGTGAGTAGTAGAAATATATTTTGTTTATCTATTTTTATAAATGATATAAATAGTCATTTTTAGAAAGAAAATTTTCACATTATTCATTTTGTGTAAAACCACCCTCCCCACATGGGAAGGGAGAGATGGGAGTTCGAATCCCAACCATTTTAGGAAGAAGTTAAGGTATGAATGATTTGATTTTAGGTGTGAATTTTGACTATCATGCCTTGCAACCCTATAAGAAAGCAAAGCTTAAGCATGGGAGTGAGTGATAGAGTAGAATATAGTGGAAAGCCAAAAAAAAAAAAAAAATGAAGCCTCAATTAGTTAAGTTATTAAAAAAGTATATCCTCATTAAATGCTGAACTTTCAATTTTGAGCACTAGGGTTATCAAACTATTATCGATAGACAACGTTAGGTATTTAAATGGATTATTCTAAAAAGTTTGTCATTGTTGAAAGTTTCTTCACAATCTATTCTCATGATGATATGATGGTTGTAATTACCTATTTACCCGCAGCGTAAGATGCCTCTTGAGAGAAAATTTTATCCACCAATGATGTTCGCAAATAAAAATTCCATTTAAATTAATGGGACCCACAAAGTATTTGCCTAATTTTTCAAAATCATTTAATATATAGATTTCTGGATAATGGCATGTATTTGAACTTCTACATTACGTTTAATTCAAATGGAATTTTTATTTGTGAACATCATTGGGATAAAATTTTTATTAGGAACCGAACCGAAAACCAAACCGAACTTAATCGAAAAATTCGGTTTTTTCGGTTCGGTTCATTAAAAACCAATATTTTTTTATTGGTTCGGTTTTATCGGTTAATCGAACCGAACCGAACCACAAACCGATAAAATCAAACCATTAAAAATTCGGTTTTATTCTCTTCCCAACTCCTGTCTCCTCTCCTCTTGTGTCTCGTGTCTCTCTCTATAGTGCCATATCGTCTGTAGTGCCATTGAACTTGACCAATACCACTACCACGCCACCATGCCACCATAATCGCCAACCCAAATAACATCACTTGACTCGACCACAGCTACTGTCACACTCTAATCTCCACACCAGGACCACCAAGCCGACCTCAAACACCAAGACCACCATTGGCCACCACTACACCCCCTTCCCTCCCTCCTTCTCTAGTGCCATCTCGCCTTCACCGCCGTCAAACCTAACCCACGCCACTACCATAATCGCCAACACAAATACCACCACTTGACCTACCTGCCACTGTTGCTTCCATTCTCTAATGCCCACGCCATGACATTTGAGAAAATGGAGTCTCTCGTGTACTTGAGGTTGTGAGACCTCAAAACAATATATGTTAGCAACATTAAAATAACATGACGGCCTCGGTTAATGCCAATTTGAGAAGTATGATAATTTTGGGCATCTGACATCAAATTAGTTGCAAAAAACTTCAAAAGCTGAACTTAGATTAGCTTTTTTTTCTTTGGAAGTGTATGGAAAATTGAAAATTTTAACTGGGCATTTGGCTTTGAAGAACAAGACTTACTGTCAACATCTTGATGAATTGGCATCAACATATGTGTGCACTCTCCTGGGAGTAATTATTACATGCTTACAAATAAGGTGTCGGCTTAGATGGTAAGGACATTTACTCCTTCCATTATGGCCTTGGATTTAAGCCTTTTTAGGAGCACTTCATGAGTAAAATCTTGAATGCACCATATTAGATTCGGAGAATGTGCCTATTAAAATAGGTGAATTAATTGAGGTGTGCGAAAGTTGTCTTTTACAAAACGTGAATCTTTATTGAGTGGCTGCACTTAATGAGTGGCTGCACACATGTGAGGGTAGAAGAGTACATAGCTAAAGTTTTTAAACTTTATCCATCTTGGCTATCATCCAATTTCAAAATTTAATATTGGCAAAAAAAAAAGAAGAAGAAAATTTCAAGGATTGGGAGATCCCCTTTAACCGCAAAGTTGACGTGTCAGTTAGGGGAAAAATCGAGGGTCTATTAAGATCTATTTTATTTTAAATTATTCAATGTTTTTCTAAAGTTTGCGGCTATCACAAATTGACTTCTATTTCATGTGACACAGCAAAAATATTTGAAAACACTTCTAGTAAAATATTAATAATTTTTCCTTAACTTTAAAGATTTAGATAATATTTTTTTGGGTTAATACTCTAAAAAACCCAAAACTGCCAGACAATGTGACAAATTTACCCCAAACTATTTTTTTGACCATGAAAAACCCCAAACTGGCACACTTGTGATAAATTTACCCGATTGACCATAAAAAACCTTAAATTGGTATATTAATGACAAATTTATCCCAAATTAATTTATTCGACTGCAAAAAACCCAAAACTAGTAAATTTGTGACAAATATACTCTCGTTAAATTGGATTAATACAACAAAAAAAAATCACAAAAATTGTAAATTATGACAAACGGAGCGTAAAATCCTAAATTGGTATATCAGTCAATTATCATGAGTCATTTAACTTAATAATTTGACAGTAAAATTATTTGACAGTAAAATTTAACGAAAATTAATAGATGGTAAATTTGTTACAAATGTATTGGTTTGAGGTAATTTGTCAAAGGTATACCAGTTTGGGGTTTTTGTGGTTAAAAAAAAGTTTTGGATAAATTTGTCACAAGTGTACCAGTTTGAGGTTTTTCAGGGTATTAACCCTATTTTTTTTTTATGACCAAGGAACCCGCGCACCGTTCCAAACGAATTAAAGATTTTAATTCGTTTTCCCAACTTTTGATGACAACACCTCATACCTTTGCCTCCACTATGTTCAGTTGAATTGTCCAAATTGAATTGGCGGTCTGCATAATTAAAGCAGTGGACCAGAGAGAGGGGACAGAGACCAAAAAAAAAAATGGCACTAAGGGAAAGGATGAGATCCCTTTTGCGGATAGCTCACTTGTCAAGATATTTCGAGTCAGAATATTTTTTTAAATATAATCGCTTGAAATAATTAATCAATAAAATATATATTTTTATTAATAAATATTTAATATTTAAATTTTTTGATATATAATGAAAATATTTTTTATAAGCAATACATTCGATTATTTAAAAAAAAATATTTTCCAAATCATTCATTTTTCGCTAAAACAAACGCAAACTAAAGTATATGGATCAAAACGGAAATCTCCTAGCTTATATAATTTCTTCAATATTTAAGTTTCAACAACAACTTATAATCTCTCTTTAACTCATTATTTAAAAAAATTAGGTAAATGCAAGTTATTTTTCTTTGGATTTTTGCTTTCCTTTAACCGTGTGACAAAGTGCACTCCCCAAAGGACTCGAGCTTGGCTTCCATATTGCACTAGACTAGGGGATGCTGGGGGAGAAGTCGTCTAAAATAAATGAAAGGCAGTCTTTTCCTTAGCCATCGTGGTCGTGGCTAAATTTGCTTCGACGAAAAGAGTCGATTTTTCTCCTCCAGCATTTCCCAAGGCCAAGCGGAGCCGGTCTATCTCGGCCCGACCTAACTCGATCTTGTACCCGTCTTAGGGCACCATTTCAAAGCTTTTTAGCTATGTTTCCTCCTCGACGATGGACTAGAGTTATGGTGTCCAAGGCTACTTATGGGTCACCTCCATCTTAGTCATCATTCATATTAATATTTTAGTTGTCATCGTTGCCGTGGTATCTTGACTCTGAAGACATCTCTCCTCTTGAAGGTAGATCACATCAATCTGATAAGAAAAACCTCATCCTATCTATTTTACATTAAGACATTCCTTACAGTATCAAATTGAGACTAAGTGAATCTACAAGATAATTATCCAAAAAGTCTTGAATTTATTATATGGCATCCTATTAGATTTTTAACTTTTTAATTGTGCTCATTTTAGTCTTAAATATTTTGAAAATTTGTTAATTTAATTATTTCCGTTAGTTTGGCAGGAAATCGCTAATATGGACATTAGTCAACTCTTTTTTATAGTGTCTCTTGCATCTTTGGTTGGACTTTTCTTTTGGGTGCAACCCTTGACCCTTGACTTAAGCCACCTTGAGAGTTGAGAACCTCTGAATTTCTCATAAACTAGAATAGCTTACTCATATTGTCAACAAAGTCAAATATCATAAATAAAATTACTAGTATAATTACAAAACTTACATTAAAAAGTCATTCTAGTATTGAAGTCTGTATAAAGCCCATAACCATATTGTCATATCATTTCATCAAGAGCCCCTCTTATTTGATATGGTACCTCAATTTCAATAGCCTAAGCAACTTGTGGAGTTGGTCTTCTTCTCGCTTGATTAAGACAAAACAAAGTTAAACTTTCCTAAAATCAGTTCAAAAACAAGGACACAACTTATTGGATAGACGCCCCACATAGACAACAACAATGGAGGTCCCAACATGGATGACAATTGACGACAATTACTCAGCCAAGGACAACAACAATGACAACACATAAATCAACAACTCCAATTTTTACCATTGCACGACTTAGCCATGCCTGCATGTACAATCCCAATTTTACCCTTTCAACCCCAATTTTTCCTCTCTCGAGCCGTAATTTTCTCTTACAAACCCTAATTTTTCCCTCCAATTGAGCAACATAGAGAGAGAAACACACCTTATCAAGTGCGAGCAAAGCGAGGGCGGGCATGCAGTGACAAGCGAGCGACAGGGAGAGATGCGACGGGCCAGCCTTTTTTACTCAAGCTCGAACATTGGCGTGTCTTGGCAAATTCTTAAATTGATTGGGGAACAAAAGGCTGCGTGAAAATGGTGGCTCGCATCGTGTTTAGGACGTGTTTTTGCGGACTCTGTGGAAGCTCATCCACACGCGAAAGTGGCCCACCCCAAGGAGTATCCATGGAAACGCGAGAGCACGGCGGCCAGTAAGATCAATAACTCGCTCAAGTCCAACGATGACTTCTTCTTCTTCTTCTTCTTCCCCTCTCGCTCGTCTCTCCAGAATTTCTGCTACAGCTAAAAACACTAATAGCTTCCTGTTCAATCGATCAATCACCTCCCTCCATGTCACACTGCTTGATTTCACAAATGGTTCTCTCTTTTCCACGTCAGTCAACTCTTTCCTTGAATTAGAATTACGGGCTTTGCTAGCCTAACTGGATAAGAGCTTTCATGAAATCTATTCAAGACGGAGGAGTTCAAATCTCACGAGATGCACGGGATCTTAAGCGCGATGGGTCCTCCGCTAGCATCGTTTTATGGTTTACCCGCCAGCTGTCGGCTGTAAGAAATTTCCTGGGTATCCAAAAAAAAAATATATATATATATATATATTGTAAATTACAAATTTTTAAAAGAGTGAATCTTACAATAATTTTTAATTATTTATTATTTTTTTTAAATACAAAATAGACTGTTATTTTCATAATAAATTAATGGCAATTATATAAACATTCTTTTAGTATCACCAGACAAAGGTTTGTCTTCGGTAGGGGCTTCTGCTTTGCATACAAGCATCAGGCTCCTAATTTAGCATGTTGTAATTATCTTAAAAGGTCGGGAAGTTTAGTGCTTCCATGAAAAGAGGTTTCAGCAACTCTTTTCATTAAAGCCAAATACTACACGCCACACTTGATTTACATTAAGGTGAGCAAAAGAATTGGATTGAGCCGAAAATCGTATCAAACCAATCGGTTCCAAGCGGTATCCATCTTTAAAATTGGAATGATGAGTATTCATAAACATCCTCATAAGATAATTTTAATGTGGTCAATTTCTCTTCTTTTGCAATTAGTTTCCTTTCGGTAGTCGCTGCTTTAGCTAATTATCCACCATTTTCAAGTGTGATTTCTATGTTATGTATGGTCACGCCTAAGGGCATAACTAAATTCTTCTTTTTGATCAAATTCCCAATTTTAAATGTGGACTCATTGACCAGGTCCGGACCGATGACAAAACTAAAAACACTAGTTACTAAATGCAAAAGTGAAAACACTAATTGCCTCTTTTTTCTTTTTTTTTTTTTTTTTTTTGGGTCTTCCTTCACTCGCGCGTCGCCTCTCTCTCTCGCCTCGCGACGCTCCCTCTCGGACTCTCAGTCACGCCTCCGGCGGCCTCGCGCACGACGCGCCACCCTCCGCGGCGGACTTCGCCCGGCGATCTTCTCTCCAGGTTTCCATCACCTCTTCCTTCTCCTCGTTTCGCTTTTCCTGTTCGCTCGTTGAAGAGGGCTGCTGGGTTTTTTTCCAATTTCTCCTTTGCTTGTTCTGTTTTGCTCCTCCTCTCTCTCTTGCTTCAGCTCCAGTGATCATCTTTGCGTACACTTATTGATATGGTTTCTTCTGTCAGTGGGTTCGATTGTCTTTTCAGTGATTCGAATCGGCTGCAAAAGAGAGAGATTGAAGAACTCTTTTTGCAGGAATTTCAATATCCATTCTACTCATTTGGTGATCCTGTGTTTGTGATTCTTGCTGCTGCTATTTGAGTTCCCGATATTCGTCTATCTTTGCTCCTTCCTTCAACTTGGAATTTGCATTACCTTTACTGTTGACTAAGTCTTATTTTTATTTTATCTTCAATGTGTGTATGGCAAAAGTACCGGGGTATGCAACTTTGGGTAGTGGCAAGGCAATTTGGTTGACTGGATTGTTTGGATTGGTCTTTAATAGATCTTATTTGAAGTAGTAATTTGCTCCGTGCCTCTGCGTACTTTGAAGGAACCTTTCACATTTTGAGTCCGAATCCTTATATTCTAGAGAGAGATGGAGGAGAGGAAATCGCCGGCGCCGGCGCAGGCACAACAGCAGCAGCAGCAGCAACTGCTGATGCAGCACCAGCAGCAACGGCAGCAGCAGCAGTTCTTGCTCCTCCAGCAGCTGCAGAAGCAGCAGCAGCAGGCGGCTGCCATGTCACGGTTCCCGTCCAACATCGACGCGCACCTCCGCCCTCCAGGGCTCTCCCACCGCCAAAATCAGCAGAACCCTACTGTCTCCGCCCCTAATTTGCAGCACCAACAGCAGCACCAACAGCAACAGCAGCAGCAGAAGCAGCAGCAACAGCAGCAGCAGAACCAGCAATTGCAGCAGCAGCAGAAGCAGCAATTGCAGCAGCAGCAGCAGAAAGTGATTCGACCGGGAAATCAGGTGGAATTGCAGATGGCGTACCAGGACGCCTGGCGTATTTGTCACCCAGACCTCAAGCGCCCCTTCTCTTCTCTTGAAGACGCCTGCAACAGGTTTCTCCTCTCTCTCGCTAGCCAAGATGTTCTCTTGTTTTAGTCTTTTGAAGTAGTTCTTTTGGCCATGAAAGTTGATGAGAAGAAATGGAGACCGTCCAAGTGAGGAAAGTACATTTGACTATGATGCAGTAAAAATAGCACCTTGCACGAGAGATTAATTAGCTGTGATAATGATTTATGCAGGAATTTGCTCCGACTGTAAATATTACTGTATGTTGTAGATTAATTTGACTTCAATCCGAGCAGGTGTTTCTTACACATGAGTGACATTTGATATTCAACTAGAAATCTATAGTTTAATTAATCTGCCCATTTACTGTCTTTAGTGGATTATTAGGGAAAAATATACTGGTTCGAGTGGTTCATGTTGGCATGAAAAGAGGTGGATCTAGTGATGGTTGCTTAGCAAGAGCAAGTGTTTTGATTTAGATATGAATCCTTTTCTTGCTTCTGGTCTGTTCTGCTCCCTTTTTTTCGGCCATAGATTTCAGGTTTCTTGTGTTAGGAACTTAGATGGTTAGGATAAAGGAGGAGTCTTATGTTGCTATCTTTGGAGGGCAGTGTCTATATGGACAGTGTGAGGAGCAGTGTGGCAGAGTTTGCTGTTCAGGCAGCCAGGGTATTAGGATGGGCTTGCATATTCTTCCTTAACGGGATGCAGCCATAGGCCTTAGATAGTGACACTCGAAGATGGTGTCCCTTGAGCAATACTGTTGTTTATGTAATTTCTCATACTGGCGTCTGATTACCAGGAGCTGCTTTAGATTTCAGGCTTGGTCAATAACCCTTTTTCTGTGGTGCAGGTTGCTGCCTTACCATGTGATAGCAGATTATGAGGCTGAGGAAGACGATAGAATCCTTGATTCTGACACAACAGGTCAGATTCCTTCTCGTTCACAGCAATGGGATCATAGCATTGCGGCCAAAGTGGCAGAGTTTGCTTCGACATTTGAGAAACAGGCCCTTGCGTTCAACATAATAACTCACAAACGAGCTTTAGGAGAGTTCCGCTCTGAGGAGAGGTTGATGATTGAGCAGTTGCTGTTTCAAGAGGAAAAAGGGGCAATGCTGGAATTAAGGGCTGAAATTGAGTCAAGAGAGAAAGCTGGGAGGGAGGCTCAGTTGCGCATGGCGGCAATGGCACAGGCAGAGCAAGCTAGAGTTGGGTCACAGGCTCATGCTGAAATGATGGCTCAAGGCCCTATTAGGGCAAATGCTCGCGGATCTCAAGACAATGATATTCCTATGAATCACGACTTGGAGGAGCAGGAAAAGGGTGTTAACCCGGACGAGATGATCAATGGGTGGGCAAATAATGGACAGAGAGACGAGAGGGAACCATCTGAAGATTTCTTAAACGATGAAGAGACCGACAATGGTGAGACGGCCATGCAGAGCGATTGGCGTGAAGTTGGTGAATTTGATTTAAATGCTAGATAAACATGGACAAGAAGAAGATCATGTTGTAGCATTCTTTCGATGATATGATGTACTTTTGCTGGAAGAATGCCTTGGTTGAATAGGGAAGAATTTGAACCACACAGCCATTTCTATCATAGTCTTCTTGTTTTCTAACTTCTTCGATTCTACTTCTTTCTTCTTAATTTAAATGGCTTCCTGCTTTGACCATCAGAGGGAGGCATTCCTTGACAACACTCACTGCTCAGAGGGAGGCATTCCTCTGTTTTCCCCCTGTTTGTTGAATTTATGTCCTTGCATAGACTTTTGATTCTGCTCTTTTGGTCATTTCTGTTATCGTGGAGGTGGTGGCTTGAATTTATTTTCTTTTCATTTGGAGCCGGCTTCCATGTCTATCAGGATGACAACTTTGCAGGATAATGTCATTTTCAGGTGGTGCAGCCAAACTTGACACCATGAATGATTTTTGTTTCTTCATACTGTATTGCTGGTTTTCATTGGCTTAATCCTCATAATAAACAGACGCTGTGAAAGCACGTGATACATTGCCCGTCTTTCAAGTTTGTTCTTCTGTCTACGTTCGTGAGATAAGTAATTGAATGCTAAATCTGGGAGGTAAGTTCCTTTGGGAGGGAAGAGACCTAGAGGAACAGAAGCATTGCTAAACAACAGATGATGGGCCTGAGCACATGGACCTGTGGAGCTTCTAAAACCACATATTTTCCACGCACTGCATATATTCTTTGGTCTTTTGAGCACTTGAAATCATCCCAAGCGAATCCACTCTGATGCTGAGATTGAACAAAAATCTTTAAGATCCATGTACCATCTGTAATCAAACATCAGATAATGAGGTTCCTACATGAGACCTCCTCGGCAGGACGCGTTGGCGTGTTCTTCAATCGATTGGGGAACAAAAGCCGCGAGAAAATGGAGGCCGGCATTGTGTTTTTGGCATGGGCTTGGGCCGATTCCGTAGAAGCCCATCAGCACACAGAAGTGGCCCGGCCCAAAGAGTATCCACAGAATTGCAAGAGCATGGCCACTAGTGAGATCGATCGCTTGCTCGTGTCCCACGGTGTCTTCTTCTTATTCCCCTCCTGCTCATCCTCCAGATTTTCAGCTACTCTGCCACAATGAAAAATCCCGATCGCTTCCAGTTCTCGATCGATCAGCCAATCAACCACCTCCCTCCATGTCACGCTACTCGATTTCACAAATGGCTCTCTCTAGCGCCACCAGATAGAATCCAAATGCCTATTTTCTCCGGCCCTCGCCGCCGTCTAACGAGGAGAGAAGGTGATGAATATCAGTCCCCCCCTGGAGATGGGCCCGTTGACCGAGGGATGATACACGACACCAACCCATATAAAAATTTGATTTTGGGCTTTATTGGGCCATGAGTTCCAATCTTTGGCCCAAGTTCTAGCTTTGCCATCAGCGCCACTGTTCCTGCTCCAACGGCCGCCGTGAGGTTTTCGAAATTCAACCTTCGAAATGCATTCAAAAATGAGGGTTGGGATTGCGGATAATGATGGCTTGTTTTTTGTTTTGTCTAGGATGTAATCATCAGTTTATGACAAGACAACCTAAATTTAGTGTCGTCGGTGTTAATTCAAAAGCATCTCGAGATCACTTTCCACTCCCAACGTCTCTCCATGCATGCATGTTTTCCTCCACTCCTGGAGGAATTAACGACTGATAGGTAGAAAGCAAAAAGCTCATGATTATGAAAGTCAAACTCATGATTACTTGTGAAGATATTCTTTACTTGGAGAACGATTTCTTTTGAAAGGTACATGTCGGTAAAAGATGCACGAGCCCAGTTTCATGTGAAGTTCCTTGTTAAATGATATTGGGACAAAAAGTTTAATGGGAATATTTCACTATTCTAGATTAACTTAAAATCTCATATTGACATTTCAAAGTTATTATCGAATTAGAATTCTATAAAATTGATCAGTATAATTTTCTCTGAAAAAAGTTTAAACATTTCGACTTTGTTACAAACTATAACAACTCTTAGAAAACCAGCTCCAACCACTTTAAATTGTTGCGATTTATAAATCTAAGTAACCAAACACACAAGTGACAACGTTTCACTGCACAATTACAACACAACAAGAACTAGGAGTGAGTGGTTTTGGGTTATTGGAATTTATCCGTTGAAATAGATTTTCTAATTTTTGAAATCCAAAATCTACCTTTTATATCCATGAACCTAGAACTTACCCTCTCACAAGTTCAAGGTCGGTTTAAAAGTCTATAAAGATTCCATTTGTAATCTTAATTGAACTATTACAATGAATAATCAATTTTAATGATCACCATTTGTTACATTCAACTTATCACAACACATATTTAAACATACAAAAATTATGAAATATTAAAAAAGAAAAAGTCTCAATCACTAATATGCTGAACATGGAAGCTTAAAGAAATGGTTTCATATTATACACTCATCATTAGATGCTAGGGAATGCCGCAAGATCAGCAAACATATAGCCAAAAACAAAAACAAAAAAAATACGACGACTTCTTCCATGTTCTAGATTCCAAGTTCTCGATTCCATTTACTCTTCAGAAAGAATCCGGAACCTACTTGCATATCCTAGAATCCGGAACCATGCTCACCCCAAACAAGCATGGCTATATTGAAAGTTCACAAAGTGATGTGACATATTGCAATTGCGAGATGAAATATATAAAAGTATACAACTATCATTTTTATATACTGATTTTGTACATAAAAGTGTAGTTTACTTAGCACTATTCATCTGTTTATATCATTATTAATAAATGTAGTAAGCTTAAACCAAATATAGTTGATTTCATCTACATTTGCCGTGGTTCATGCGTACCTGGACTATGAAAAACTAATTAACCCATTGTCAGCACGTTCATTGAAATAGTTGGCAAAAGAAGGCAACTTCATATTCATATAATTTCTTAACTGTTTATCGTCAATACAATGTGCAAGATGGTTAAAAATTTAAAGTTACGTTTGGATTGACCTCTATCTCTTAGTTTTCGCTTAATCTAAATCTGGTGAGTCACACAATTTGACCTTTTTTTTTACCTTCAAACACCTTAAACTATCATAATATATGAATGTTGTCGCATTTATTGGCAAATTTTTTTTGTGATGACTTAACTTTTGAAAAATAGTTTAAAAGCCGATTTTTTTTTCTTTTACTGAAATGTAAACAATGTGCCCAAAATTAATTGGATGGGAAAGACCCGAGATACTAAAATTTACCTAGAAATTATTGGATAAAACTAAACAAAAAGTGTTGGAAATGTGAGTTCTAAATTTTTCGTGTTGATAATCTTAAATGATGCAAATTTATATAAAATTTATTTGATAATAATTGAAAGTTGATGGCTCAATATCGTTGACTTCTTTCCCTAGACAGTCATCATCATTAGTAGATTCGTAATGGGTAAGATTTTCATTTATCATTAATATTTTTTAAAAGAATTCCCTCCCTTACTTATCACATTAGGTGAATTTTTCACTTAAGAGAGCTTATCCGAGCCTAAGTTCCTTTTGTTTCAGAAAATGAATAATTTGTAAAATATTTTCTAAAAATAGTCATTTGAAATAATTAATCAATAAAAATATTTTCTATATCGTTAACAATTTATGTATAAATATTTTCGTTAACATGAAAGTAGTTTTCATTTATTTATTTTCATAAGCGATATAAGTGATCTTTTTAGAAAAAATATTTTTAAGATTATTCATTTTTTTTTTTTTTGCAAATTCTACTTATTCCTACTCTATACTCGCCTCGTAAATTATTCATTTCACCATGATAAGGGTGGCCAATGGAGCCTAATTAGTTAAGATTATTCATTTAACAAATATAATCTCATTAGGTGTTGAATTCTTAATTTTCAGCACTTAATAGGATTATTAAACTGACCATTGATTTTCGTTCAAAAAAAAAAAAAAAACTAACCATTGATGGACAACCTGGTAAATATGATGGTTGTATTTAAATGAATTATTTTGAAAAGGTTGACAGCGACAAAAAAAATTTCCACGAGATATCATCATTTATCTAAATGAATCATTCTGAAAAGGTTGACAGCGACGAAAAGTTTCTCCACAAGATGTCGCCATTGATCACATGATGATTGTAAATACTTGCTACTTCACTAACCAATTTACCCAAGGTGCTAGACACCTCTTGAGAGAAGATTTCCTTCACTAATGATGTTCGTAATAAAAATTATATTTAAATAAGTGAGACCCACAAACTACGCACATAAATCATCTAATATATATTTCTAGATAATGGCATGATATGTATTTGAACTTTTACCTGACATTCAATCCTAAATCTCTTTTTTTTTAAATTAATGTTATTAAGTTGCTACTGATTGTACACATTGTCACCCACCTCAAAATCGTTGTTTCTAGTGTCATCTCGCCTTCAATGCCGTTGAACTTGACCAATATCACTACCACGCCACACACCACCATAATTGCCAACACAAATAAAACCACTACCATAATCGTCGACACAAACACCACCACTTGACTCGGCTGCCAATTTTGCTACCATACTCTAATACCCAAGCCACAACTTCAAACACCAATACCACCATCGACTGCCACTACCACCAACATTATGACCAAATAGCTCTCAAGCACCTTCACAACCCCTGCCACCACTGGTAGTTAGTGGCATGTATCTTAAATTCGAGGTTGCAACTTAAATTTGAGGCCATGTGGCTCATGTATTTAAGGTTGGGAGACCACAAAATAGGGAAAAAAAAAAAACTGAAGGTCTATTAGGATTTGTTTTATTTTAACTTTTTCAATATTTTTCCAAAGTTTGCTACTATCACGAATTGTTAAAAGTTTATGCAAATACATTATCATTAAAAATTTCCTAACTTGAAAGATTTAGATAGTATTTTGAGTTAAGCAAGGTGGGAAATTTTCATTTCGTTTTCCCCACTTTTGATGACAAGACCTCATTCCTCTGCCCGGACTATATACCGTTGAATTGTCCAAATTGAATTGGCGGTCTCCATGACCAAAGCGGTGGACCACACACTGGGGACAGAGACAAGAAAACGTGGGACTAAGGAAAAGGATATGATTCCCTTTTTGCCGGATCTGATTGGCAGTAACCCACCTGTCCTCATGTCTTGGGAATAGTCTGCCCTTTCTCTCCGGATTCCGCAGCTACGTACTGTCTCTGTCAAAGTAATTTTAGAGAAAATCACATTTTTTTTTTTGGTCCTCACGTAATTAGGAGCTTTCACTTTTGCTCCTTAATATTCGGTTTTGTTATAATTGTAGTCCTCATATTTTTCTCCGCTGACAATTCAGCTCTTTCCACCAAATATCCATTCAAAACATGATGAAATTGTCAAGTCAACACTAGCAACTAGCAAACCACATCTTGAGATTCTATAAAGTGTTCAAATTTAGTCCATGTACTTCTTTTTGCAACAATATTAGTCCCTGTACCCGTTGATTGATGAGATTCTAAGTACAGCTAATTAATGTCAACATTCTTAGTGAGACTTATTAAGTCCTTAAAGTTAGTCATGATGGTTTTATAAGTAGTAATTGAAGAAAAATTTAACTAAGCTATCTAACATTCAAGGGTTAGAAGTATTTCTTATATACCTGAAGGTGCTTTTTGTAATTCTGATGAAGTTAATGTCCTTTTTGAAAATTGTCAAAACATGAAAGTTGAAGGTGATGATCTCATCTTTCTTTTGACATTAATTTTGTTGAAATTGATGCACTTTTGATTGTTCAAGGAACCCGATTAGTGTGCCGACTTATTTGCACCTAAGTTCTAGAATTTATTTCCCAAGAATGTCAAACTTGTTTCAAAATTTCAATAAAATTGAGGTCCTTGTTTGCCATAATTCAAAACATGAAAATTTTTCTTTAAGCACTCATTTGCGATTACATAAAAGTTTTGTCCTTGATTGCAAAAGATTGAAATGAACTGACTTGTTTCATGTTGGTTAAGGGAGCCATCTTGGTTCACTTCACATTTTTTGATTGTCTGAGAAACAAGATTTTTTGGCCTAAATGCATGCAACTTTATTCTCTTCGCATGTGGTTCACTCCCATGAACGGTCTAAAATGTGGTTATCAATAGTGAGTGAAAAATTGTGTTTAGAATATTTAAAAGTTATTCACTTTTTTTCAAGAAGTAGTCCTAAATACGTCTATATGGATTTGAACCGAAAGTGAGGATGTTATTTAATATAGTGAAATTAATCTTATGGTGTTATCAATAAGATTGGGTTCACTTATAAAAGTAGGAACCGCCAATTAGTAGTTTGCCATATACTCCAAATGGAAATGTAACGAAAGTAATTAAGTTTTCATTGAAAATTAGGATTAGTTTTGTCAATGAAACAAAGCGTAGGACTTAATTTGTTAATTCTTGATCTGTTTTAGCAGCTTGTACACGTAGGCACGGCACATGTCAATAGCTCGGTGTTGACTTAGCAATTTCTGACAAATTTTGAATGGAAAGTTTGACACCACAACTTATATTGTCTCCGTAGAATAGTACGAAGACAAAAATTTAACTAAAATATAAAGATTAAAAGTAAAACGTCCATGAACTGCAAGGACAACGATGTAATTTCTCAAATATTTAGATCATCACAACAACTTATAATCTCTATTTAACTCTATTCGTTTTTTGGAAAATGAATGATTTATGAAACATTTTCTTAAAAATAATTACTTATATTGCTTGAAATAATTGGTCAATAAAAATGACTTTATTATTGATAATAATTTGTGTTTAAATATTTTCTTGAACGATTAAAATATTTTTCATTCGTTCATTTTTATATGTAATACAAGATATTATTTTTTAAGAAAAATATTTTGTAAATCATTCATTTTTCATGAAACAAACACACAATTTATCTCTTTTTTGTCTATTTCTTCTTCTTCTTTTTTATGGTAAATGCACATTGTTTTTGGGGAACATTCTAAATAAGGAACTAGAGTCCATTCATTTGCTCAAATAAGGGCCTAAAGTGGGTCTTGTGTCAAATAAGACTCTAAGATGACCATGGTTATTTCAAGTAAAGACTTAACTTACTAGTCATCGGTTGGCTAGATATTCTAACCGGTCAAAGAGCGTTTTCTTCCAAATACAATTTTAATTTTAAATTATTTTTATTATTTTCCTTTTTTTTCTCTTTTTTGTTTTTTTTCTTTTCGACGAGGGCCGATAGCCATGGGTAGGGGCTAGCGGCCATTGGTAAGGGCTAGTGAGGGCTCGACAACTCTCACTGTCGACCACTAGTAAGGGTTAGCAAGAGCTTGTCGACTACGAGCAAGGCCACCATCGCCAAAACTGGCGAGAAATTGGCCTTGCTTGAGGCCGTCAATCATTGGTAAGGGCTCGGGAGGGCTTGGCGATCCTTGTCAACCGCTACTAAGGATCGGCAAGGGCTTACAAGCCCTCGTTGGCTGCTAGTGAGGGCCTGCCTAGGGCCAACAAGGGTGACCACACCTAGGGCGAGGGTCAACTTTGCCTGGGGTTGCAATCCAACGAAGGTCACCCTCACCCAGATCTCTCTGGGAATAGCCGATGGCTAGTCGGCCACCAGTGAAGAAGGAAGACAAACCAATAAAAAGGAAAAGTAGGTAAATGATGGAAATGCCCTTATTAGCTAGAAAATCAAGCTCTTATTTGAAACAAACATAATCATTTTAGGTTTTATTTGAAATAAGATCCACTTCAAACTTTTATTTGAGATAATTATGGCACTTCAGGCCTTTATTTAAAATAAGGTTCACTTTGAACTTTTATTTGAAAAAGTGGAGGCATTTCAAATTCTTATTTCCTATTTTCCCTAGTTTTTATGTGGATCATGGCTTTTACTAAATCGGGACAATGTGGGCTCCCCACAAGGCTCGAGCTTGGCTTTCATATTGCACTTGGGGATGCTCAGGTAGAATTCCTCAAGGCCAAGTGGAGCTGGTCTACCTTGACCCGACCCGTACACGTCCTAGGTCACCATTTTAACTATATTTCCTCCTCAATGATGGAATAGGGCTCTGGTGTTCAAGGCTATCTTTAAGTTTCACCTCCGTCGTCCGTCATCTATAGCCGTCATCTTAGCCGCAATATCTTGACTTTGAAGTTATTTCTCCTCGTAAAGGTAGACCAAGACAATCAAATAGAAAAAGCCCGCGTCCTATCTGTATTACATTAATACATACAAAAAGGGCATTACATTATCAAATTGAGACTTATGATATATTCATAAGTGGTCAACATATATTCAAAAAGGATTGAGATCATTTAAAATCAGTAGGTATTGACATATCACCATCCACAATCATCACAACCTCTATTGGACCGGGTGATTGAGACCACTTTGACTTCTAATTTTATATGTTATGTGACGTTGGCTAACAGTATCACCTAAATGGGGGTCAATAGGTGATTTCTAGAAACTTGATTGAATATTGCAGAATTATAAATGTCAAATTTGATATAAGCATAAATTGGATAAAGAGATAGGAATTGATGTAGGAACATGTTATATTAGTTAGGGCAGTTCACTTCTATCATGTAATAATGACTATAAGCAGAGAGATAGAAAATGTTACACACAAAGCTTTATACAAGCTTAGCTTGATGTAAGTTTATGTCCATTATTCCAAACTAACAACCTACTAACTACATTCCACTATCAATCTTTGAGTAGTTATAGTAGAGTGTGCCCCTAATACCAAGTGTTTCTTCCAAAGCCGGTGCTGCTTATACCCAAGTAGATAGATCTACTATCTCACACCTAAATACAAACTATAACACTAACAATACTTCTCAAGAGATTATAATTTCAGTATGCTCGAAAAAACAATGTAAGAATGTAAAACTTTCTCCGTATTTGTATTTTTGCACTCTAGATCTCTTTCTCTTTTCTTTTTTTTTTTTTTTTTCAGCATTTTGTTTATCTCATTTTACACTCCTCAACATTCAATCTTTCTATTGGACAATCTTTCCTAGGATCAGTCTCCAAGCTATTCGTTGGACAATTGTTGAGCAAATCAATTTAGCTATTAAAGTCAATCAATCTAAGTTCCCGATGATTTGGTAGCATAAATAATTAATCTTTGGTTTCCAAAAATGTGGTGTTTCGACTATGGAAAATAAATTGTCTTAGGATGATTGTCAATCAACCAAGATATCACGTGTAATTGACATCTTCCGCATAAATAATCTTTGAGATTAACCAATCACTTTCTTCTAAAATGGGAACCTATTATATCATAAGTTGTCAAAAATAGGAGAACTGATCTCGGATATTATCCTCAAAGCACGTGAGAAAGGTTCTTGTCCCAAGCAGTGTAGTTGCTGTGCTTATATCAGCAGCCCCTGGTTATATCTAACTTCCGATGACACTAAATTCTTGCTAATATCAGGCTTTTGGTGATATCAGATTCCGATTATATTCAACTGTGCCTCCTTAGGTATTTCGAGTATGATGGTAATCGAGATCTTGTAGACCATTTGCCTTGGTACCTCCAAGCCATTAAAAAATTCCCATCTTCTGGACTTGTTCATGTAGGTCTTTCCAGCTATTTTGAATCTTTTCAATTTGTACATCTAAGTTCCTTTTATGCGGAAATTACCTTAGGCATTAACAACACTTGCATATATCAAGCTCGTAAGGAATCATGGATTGTTTCATCAACCTCAAAGGTGGAGGCGATGTAAGGAGAAGGGGGACCAGGGATTAGAGTTTGGGTTGGGATAGTTTAGATTAGTTCCTTCAAAAGGTGGGATGAATTGATTGGGGTGACCTCTACGATTATATTCTATCTACAAATCAACATAACAAATTTTGGAGAAATGGGGGTAAGGAAATACTACTCCTTTTTACCCCTTTATTTCACCCTTTGTGCAAGCTTTTCATGTTGCTAATAAACAAAAAGAGATGTAGCCCATTTTGAGAAGGGTCTTTCCTTCATTGGCTTCATGAATTTCTAGGATTCACTAGAACCACATCGAAACTGAGAAGCACATCTCAATTCCTCAAGTAACTAATGGCGAGAAATCCCTTTTAATAAGTTCCATGTAACTTAATCACTTGTGCAATTTGCCTTATTTTATCATGTTCTGTTGGAAATTTGTTTTTCTTCAATCTCTTGAAAAACGTGTTGTTAACAACTGATCAGAGGATCCCAACAGAAGATTTTTTCCATATATTATAACTAAGTTAAGGAAGGAAAAAGCAACAGAAAGTCTTACTTCATCACCTAACAACATCGTGGAGATCATAAACACGTCAGAAACCCTTCAAATCTGCGGCACCCTTCGTAGAAAAAGGAACCCTAGACATTAGTTTCTTCTTTTTTCTTTTTAGCTAAATGAAGGAAACTCTGAATATTCAAAAATTAAGTCAACACTCCCCAGGTTTGAATGAGACAAAGAAATGGGTACCTAAACGAGGGTCGTCTCTAGAAAAATTGTTGCAGTTGGATAAGTATTTTTAATTGTGTGGTACTCCGTGTATACTGGGCCTTCGTGATGAGCATTTTCATTTAATGAGAATCATTGCTAAAGAATATCATTCAATGAAGCTCGCCCTTTTCATGGATCTATGAAGCATGTCTGTCACATTCATTTTAAAAATCGATCCTTGAATTAAGTAAGCAGTATTTAAAAAGTACTTAGTTGGTGTCTTCTGGGTCGATGCATCGAGAAGATTGCCTCTCTGCTTAGGATGACATTGGAAGGTGTTGAATTGTTTAATCATTGGAACTGGCGACTTCTGCTCCTGGGTTGAGGAGATTTTCGAAATGATACTGTTGGCACTGTCTCCTGGACTTGAAGAGAATCTGATCGCCACATGATGGTTCAAATAATTTGGACAAAACACAATGCAAGAAGATTTGACTTTCCAGTTTAGTTCGATGCACGATGAAGGCGATTACTTTGGCATTACTTAGTTTCATGTCACTGCTTAATTCGGCATCTTCGATAAAGAGAAAGGATAATTCTTGCAAGATCAGAGAAATTCACGAAAAGTTTCTTTTGCATGACCTGGTCCTGAGGAAGTCAGGCAATCAGAAAACCACCGCCTACGGTGATGGCCACATTAGAAAACACCATCTGCAGTAGCAGTGAGCAAAGTAAATCGCTCAAAATGGACCTCAGCCGCTTTGTTAATGTTACTATGGCAGGCATTTGAACATATCAGGTAGTTTTTTTTTTTTTTTTTAAATTGACAAATTCGATAGTAAAGACCTTGCTTTCTTGAGGGTTCAAGTAGTTATGTCTTATATTGAACATTTTATGAGTTTATCACGAGCAGAAATCTTCTACAACAATGCTGAAGGGTTGTCCTGATGAACAATCTTTCTCATTGTTTTGAGGTGAGTCGTGTAATTGAAAGTTCGTATATTTGTTAACCGTGTTCATCGGTCAAAAAATCAAGAACAAACAACGAAGATGAAATAAGAATTAGAGGCTGCTGCAGTGGTCCTGTATCCAAGAAAGAAAAGTTTCCCCGCAATCTGAACATAAAAAGGTTCCCACTAAACAATTACCCTCCAGAAAGATTCCATTAAACAAATTTCCAATCTCTCTCTCTCTCTCTCTCTCTGGCCATCTACTGCAATAGAAGGTGTCATTTTTTCCTTTTTTTCTTTGGTTGCAGAAGATGCTGATAATGGCGACAAAAGAGAGACCTGACAAGGCAGCTTCTACGAGCCATCGACGCTCTTTTCCTTCCTCGTCGATCGTGGGAAAGGGCAATTTACCTTTTGGTTTTATTTTTAATTTCAATCGGGGTTGATTCTGGGACAAACGTTAGTCGTTCGGCGCTTGAGGACAATGTGCCCTTGTCTCGTTTCGGTGTCGCCTTGTGATCTCTGTGCGAAGAGAGTTAAAGTGGAAGATTAGACGAACGAAACCGCACAAAAGGAAAGCTCGTACCCTTTCCAAGCGTCCCAGGCTTTCGTTCCTTTTGAGGCGCATGCATGCATTTTCTCTTTCATTTTTCTCTGCACTCATGATGCGATTCAAGGGTGAGGTTTACCGTTCGATGCTCAGCTCTGTTTTTCTGAGCATTTCTTCCTCTCTTGGTCACTTTGTTTCGTTGCCCTTTGAGTAATTCTTGGACTGGACTTCCTTTTCAAATTTTTCCTGAGCATGTTTTTCTCAATCATGGGGCAATCATACTTAATCTGAGAAAAAGCAAAAGGAGTTCTATATGATACAGGGGTAGGAAAAGAGTAAAATGATCATGGTCTTTTAAACCTAATGATAATTTGGCATATATGATTTGGTGGCCGTTTCCCATCTATTATTACACAACAATTGCTTGCTTTGAGTCTCCGGTGATGACAGAAATCCATCATCACATGCTTTGCAAAGAACATAAGTCGGGATGTAAAATTCCAAGCATTAGTAGCTGGAGACATCATTATCAAAAGGGCCCCAATATATTGGTTTTTAATTTAAAGGAAAAAAACAAGAAGAAGAAGAAGAAAGAAGACAGACCATGTAACCAAATATATATTTATACACAAGACAACAATACAAAGTTTATAGGGAAGGTGACCAACTCCCATCTGAATCCAAACAAAGCTAAGGAATTTCCAAGCTGGTTTCTGTGTTATTAAGATGTTGATTGGTGCTGTTCGGCAGTTGACCGTTCATGCCTCATAAAGTATGACGGAGGGACGTGCTTAAATACCTTAGCACACTCCTTTTCGTGCAGGTTGATTGGATAATGGAGATCTTTAAAATATGCGATTGGTCGTCTCAAATGTTTAAGTTACCAAATGTGAAGCAGAACATATATTATGTCACAGCACTATTGATATGATACAGGAAAAGTTTTGCACATTGATACTTGGTATCATGGTTTCACGAAATCATTGAGATCTGTATTTCGTCTATCATGAGCGCAGAAAAGGTAATTTTAGAGAGAATTAGGTGATCGATATGTGTACTAAATATATCCAGATTCCGTTGGCGAACATTGTTATTCTTATCAGACAAGGAAGAGAGTAAAACTAAATGGGTCTCCCTGTCAAGGCTGACATCAACATGGCCTGATGGTATGTCTTGCTTTATTTCTAAGGTTGGGTTAAATTTGTCCGTTTGTGGACACCTCAACCGTGATAGGCCTGCTGCTAGCTTGACTCTAAGAAAGTGGGAAACACTAACTGTCCTTTCACAATTTGCAGACTTGGACCCGAACTGGGCTGCTCAGTTTGATGCCATAAGCCATTCTG
This sequence comes from Eucalyptus decipiens, assembly GCA_014182575.1. Classification (NCBI taxonomy): domain Eukaryota; kingdom Viridiplantae; phylum Streptophyta; class Magnoliopsida; order Myrtales; family Myrtaceae; genus Eucalyptus; species Eucalyptus decipiens. Next base: position 21,394,962 of record CM024616.1, read on the forward strand.
ACACTGACTTCTTCCGTTTTTAATTTCATTTTTTGTTTAATGAAACAGGAGCTCCCTTTTTAAAAGACAGGGATCACCGGTCAAGACCCACAAAGCTCTTCTATATAATTTCTATGTTAGTTGTAAGGGCCAATATTTTACCCATTAGAAAGAGATGAAGCTCTGTTAGCTGAAAAGAAACTCTTCTTCTTCTTCTTCTTCTTCGGGTTCTTGCTTGCGTTGATCATTTTTGTGGGTTCCTCTGGGAAGCTCTGGTGTTTTTACAAGACAAGAAGACAACTGACTGTTTTGGAGTCTAACGAATGTGCTCAGACAGCGTTTGAGTATTCTTTGGATACGTTGCTCTGGTTCGGCTCTCGCTAAGGCCCCAAGGCCCCATCTCTGTCCCCTCTTGCATCGACTGACTGTGCTTTGTAAGTGGGCTGTGTTGTTTTTTTTTTCTTCTCTCACTTCTCTGCTTCTGCATCCTCTGTTTTTCACCCCTTCTTTTTTCTTTGAAGATGGCTTTTTGAGCGGGCTTTAGTGAAGCAAATCTTGTTTTAAGGATGATTTCTCTCAGTTGGGACTTGAGAGAATTTGGAGTGCTGTAGAACTTAAACTTTGGTGCTGAAGATGACTCCGACACACAAGCGTTCGAAGAGGTAACCATTCATTTTGTTTTGTTTTTTTTATCCCCAATTTGTAGCCCGTTGGACAATTCCCTTGCTGGTTTTTCTTACGTTGGTCGATGGGTTTCATTTACTGAATTATCTTCCGAGATAGTTTCATATATAAAAAGAGAAGTTTGATCTTGTCAAAGTGCTCTGTACCATCCGAAGATGGTGAAATCAAGAATGATGATAAAACACGTACCTTGAAGAAGAAGATTTAAGGTTTCTTTTGATTGGCGTTGGCATGTTTAGTAATGTCTCAGCTTTCTGTTTTAGCTTTCTTCAGTCTACGAGAACTAATTCTCTGTGCTTTTGATGCTCTGGAATGACAGCTTTCCTGGCAAGAAAAGAGAGGAGGAAGAAAGTAGTGTAGCTGAAGATTCACACCGTGTAAAGCTGGTAAGATGTTCCTCCTGCAGATTTTCTCTTTCCAGTGGGGGTCCTTTTTTTTTTTTTTGTGGGTATATTGAAGCTTTTTCCTTCCCGTTCTCTCTTTTTTGGATTGAAGTAGTCTATGTCCTGCCGAACAATCATTCTATAACTCTCCCCTTCGATCGCCAAGTGTGTGGGTGCTATTTTTGCGAAGACATGGACGATTTATTAGCCCTTGTAATTTGAAACTCTCTGTACCAGGACGTGGGTTACGTGACAGACACGATCGAAAGCAAGGCGAAGACTTCCACCACCGGCATTAAAGTCCATGGCTCTCTAAAGCGAGAGGTCTGAACTGGAAATCGTGTTGCTGTGGCCGCTCGAGCAGTGACATTACGTTCTCGTGTCACTTACTACTCCTTCACTGTCTTTTATGCAGATTTTGCAGCTTGAGAAAAGACTAAAGGACCAGCTCAAGGAGCGCCACGCTCTGGAGAAGGCACTGGGTTTGAAGAGTTCGTCCTCCTACGGCGATACAAGTCACACCTCGATGCCCAGGGTAACTAGTTCTAGTTCTTTTTTTGAACGTCACCAGATGGTGGATATTTAATGGCTGACTCTGTGTGGAATCCAATATGAGTAGAGCACCAACTTTTCTCAGAATACTTCAAATTTATGTGAGATTTGTTATCCATTAATTTTTTTGCCTATAATAGTGATAATCATTATGCAAGACTACTTTTGCAGATTTGGTTTGACAAATCTTGACCTTGTTGAGCATGTTTGGTTTTCTGGGAAAATTTATTTGATGTTTGGTTTTTGTTTGGGGTCCAGCCGGTGGCGGAATTGATTAAGGAAATCGCGATTCTAGAGTATGAAGTGATGTACTTGGAACAATACCTCCTCTCCTTGTACCGAAAGGCTTTTGATCAACAAACCCCGCCCTTGCCGCCCTCTAACAAGGAGAAAAGGATAGAAACACCACTAGATACCCCAAGAGGGAGTTTCCTAGAACTTCCTAGGCATAACACCGTGGCACTGCGAGGGAAGAACGTGGCAGTCCAATCCGGTTGCAAGTTGATCACTGGGCCGTCAAAGGATGGTGAAGAGAAAACATTTGATTCCATCCATCGTTGCTGCTCCTCGCTCTTAGAACGGTCAGCTCAAACTTCTTCTCCGGTGGAGTCCGCAGCTAAAGCTCTGCGTCCCTGTCAGTCTCAACCAGTGTCAATGATGGAGGCAAGTCTCAAAGCATATCTCTTTCTGTAGAGTTGATTAAGCTCCTTTTAGACCAACTTTACCTTTTCTTTTTGCTAGAAGACCACTGTACTTGAAATGCTTTTGCTGCAAAACAATTTCTGAATTCTGACTTCGATAATCTTCTTAGCAGTATGCTCAGAAAACTCCCCTCAGGATAATTAGTTTGGCGGAACATCTCGGTGCCAGGATTTCCGACCATGTTCCAGAAACACCGAACAAGCTCTCTGAGGACATGGTCAGGTGCATTTCAGGCATCTATTGCAAACTCGCAGACTCGCCCCTGATGCATAATGGCCTCTCGTCTCCTAGCTCATCTTTGTCATTGGCCAGCGCTTTTTCTCCACGAGATCAGTTGGATGCATGGAGTCCCGGGTTTGGAAACAGCTCTTCCTTCGATGTTTGCTTAGATAATCCTTTCCACGTGGATGGACTCAAGGATTTTAGCGGACCGTATAGCACCATGGTCGAAGTGGGATGGCTGCATCGGGATAGCCAGAAATTGGGTGACATCCAAGACTCTTTGCAGAATTTTAGGTCAGCTTCTTGGCATATGGGTTTCATTTTGCGAGCGGAACTGTTCACTGCCAATCAATACTCTAAAAAAACCAATTGAAATTTGGTATATCTTTTGTCCTGCAAAACACATCCTAGAATAAGTTCGATAGTACTTATTAACCGCGCTGAAATGTGGAGAAAGTTAACTACTTTGCCCGTAGATTTGATGCCTGCAACAAAATTGTGATGAAAGCCTTTGGTTCTGTCTTGGAAAGTTAACTACTTTGCCCGTAGATTTGATGACAGCAAAAAAATTGTGATGAAAGCTTTTGGTCCTGTTCTGATCTTGTGTCATTGCTGAGCCAAATACTTCAACAGGTCGCTTATTTCTCGCTTAGAAGAAGTAGATCCAAGGAAGTTAAAGCATGAGGAGAAGCTAGCATTCTGGATCAATATCCACAATGCATTGGTGATGCACGTAAGGAGTTCTCATTGGTACAACTGTTACTTCCAGCTTTTGTTTGTCCTGTATGATTCGTGTTTTGTAAGTAGCTTTTTGTTTCTGAAACAGGCTTTTCTGGCTTATGGAATCCCCCAGAACAACTTAAAGAGAATGTTGCTACTATTGAAGGTCCTCCATTCGGTCTTTAGACTCTGTCTTTATGAAACAAAAGATTGAAAAATTCATGATGTGGAATTTACAAAAGCTTGTCCAAATGCAGGCAGCCTACAATGTTGGTGGGCACACCATCAGCGCTGGCACGATACAGAGCTCGATCCTCGGATGCCGGTTGGCTCGACCTGGACAGGTAAATCTAAGACTTTTCGTTTATTTTAGCATAATAGAGTGAATGGTGAAGCTAGTCTTTTGGTTTAGGTGATGAGAGAATTTATTTTCTGTCGTGCAAGGTCAAAACATACTGTTTCCACTGGCTATACTTAGATTAGTCTTTAGTCAATCGACGATATCGAGCTCTATGGTCTTTTCGTGGTTCTGCAGTAAAGGGGGATTCTCGAATGTTAAAATCTGTCGTGGATCTGATACAAGTTTGCGTTTCATGCAGTGGCTCCGCTTATTACTGTCTACGAGGTCCAAGTTCAAAAGCGGCGACCCAAGGCAAGCCTATGCAGTCAAGCAATCCGAACCCCTCTTGCACTTTGCGCTCTGCTGTGGAAGTCACTCCGATCCTGCGGTATTTCTCTCTTGCCATCGTCTAGAATTCATTTATGGATGCTCACCTGGATTGCAGATTCTTGTCTGTTCGTAAACATCACTTCTTAATCATTCAGGGTATCTAACATACTCAACCATCCTCGTTCTTTCTTTCTTTTTGAAATTTCATAGGTCCGATTATACACTCCCAAAAGAGTGTTTCAAGAGTTGGAAACTGCGAAGGAAGAGTACATACGTGCGACTTTCGGTGTCCGCAAGGACCAGAAGATCCTCTTACCAAAGGTCGTGGAGTCATTCGTGAAGGATTCAGGGCTGAGCCCAGCTGGAGTTGTGGAAATGATTCAGCTGTGTTTGCCCGAGTCCTATAGGAAGACCTTCAAGAGGTGTCAGCTCACCAAATCGCGCAAGACCATCGAGTGGATTCCGCACAATTTTAGTTTCCGCTATCTGATAACGAAAGAGTTGGCGAAGTGATTAGGATTTTCTTGGAGTAAACATGACCAATGTGATTAATCATTTGAGTCTCTCGTTTTCCCAGGGTGGAATGACTGGGTTGCTTTGTACAGTCTATGAGGCAGGACATGACAAGATCGAACAGAAAGCTCCTACCTATTTTTCTTGGAATGCAATCTGCCGTAATGCCAACTTCTATAATGCCCCCAAAAATTAGATTAGTCAAGAAACAAGGATTCATATTCGCTAATTCATATAAATAATGTTCGAAAGTGCTCCAATGACACTCACAGTTTCTTAATGCACTAATTTTCTCCGGTAGTTCTTGGGTCTTGAGATCTGACTTGCCGCTGTGTCGCGGTGGCTAGCTTGAGGTCGTGCAACCTCGACTACGTCTCACCACTCCTGCTTGACCAACTCGTTCATAGGTGCGATGTGATGGTCTCATTCAAATCAAAGCCCTTCCACCGGGCAACAGAGAATCACAAAGCTTTGTACGAGCCTTGTCAAGATTGTCGCCCCCTGCATATTTTTAGAGATGGAAACGTCGCTCGATTCAGAGGACAATGAAGGCCGCAGCAGAGGACATGGACGGTATCGGCTGAGTTCCTACAATTTACAAAGCTTGACGACACACAGAAAGAGAGAGCACCTCCCTCTTTTGACTTCCTCATGCTGTACCAGAACATGCACTCTGCAACGTGTTGTTACGATCAAGTCCTGGTTGCGCTTCCCTTTTAGTTCTTCTATTACCAGTTGCACTAAAACACCGGCGCAGAAATACACTCCGATTCGAATCATTGATTGAATTTGCCGATCATCTTTTACTTTCCAAGCTAATGGTTCAAAGACAAGGTGCGATGATCTGATTGGTTCGATCAGTTCCATTCGATTGGTTGGACACGGAGGTGTTTCTGGCTTAATGGGTTCGAAGTTTGATTCAAGTGCTTGAGACCCGCGATTTTCTTCAGTCCTGACCATGCACGACATATCCTCCAGCACCCGTACACGAACACAAGGCTGGAAAACAATCTGGGAATTGTGGAACGTACCAACAAAGTACTCTAGCCTTACCCATACAATAAATCTGTCTGCATCACTCGTGATTATGAGAATCAATGCACAGCCTCGAGTATAACTTGGAGACAGATGATGGATCAGGGCACGGAAAGGGAAGTAGGTTCCGGCGCAATGAAGAACGCAATCCGAGCAGCGATTAGAAAGAGAAAGCGAGACAACGACTGCACGAGCACTTCAACCGATAACGATGCCGAGCGTCCCCTCCGTGCACACCGTCCCTTCCTCACTTTTTTCTGAACTTCGGTTTCTGATCTCAGTTGTGACAACCTCAGCTTCCACTAACGGCAATGGCAGCATTGACATTGAGAAACCGACCATGTTGCCTGTGTTAATATTTGTTGGCTCCCTTACACCAGGAAACCTCCTCATTTCTTCATTGTCTCTATTCCTACTCTTCTTCTTCTGCACCTCCTTGCTTAGAAGGAGGAAAAGATCACACCAGTAGTGACCGATAGCCCATTTCTAAGCTCAAGTTGTTAATCAATTTTTTTGTAGTTCTAATTGATCTTTATATATATTACAATTACTGCGAGGGAAATATTGCAATAGACTTCAGAAGATTTGAGAAAAATTTCGATTCACCAAGAGGCGATTGGGAACTAATGTAATTAATTCCAAAGGAACGTGTGCCAACATCCATGGGTACATTGAAATAGATTTCGAAACGTCAGGGTGGATATTGCAAAAATTGAGATTTTGAGGGAGCAAATTGCCGCTGCCGCGAAAAACTGGGGGGCACAAATATAATTATCCCAAGGAGTGCGCAGTAAATTTTTCTGTAATCCATTTGGCAAACTATTGCGCAAAGATCATGCAAATAATACCACTAATGCACAAAAAGGCTCCAAACCTAATGCCTTACGGGTATACTACCATCCTCCAAGTTCAAATCTTATTATCAGTGACAAAAAGAACTCCAACCGGCAACGACTAGCAAAAATCTTACAATTGTTCAACTGCGAACAAAATTAAGAGTAAGCAACCAACTGCTGGTCGTGTGCTTGATCGTGATCATCCGCGTGCCAGTGTCCATCGCCAATCCTCGGCGACTCCTCTTGAGTTGCTTGATCGCTTGCTTGACCTTCCCCAGCCGGCTTCTCTTTGCCCGATGTACCGTACATCTGCCTTCTGAATTCTCTACGAGCTGCCCTCTCTTCAAGCTTCAGCTGTTTAAAACCTTGCTCAAACTTGGTTTCGTCCTCAGGAGAAAAGAAAACCACCTCCATTTTCCCGAGCTCTTCATAAAGCTTCTCAATCTTCGATTTCCAATACAGACCCATTTCTGTGTCCATCTTGTGATAAGGCGTCTTCAGCAGATACTCATCGATACCACCTGCCTTATCGATGCAACGGAGAGCGTGGGTCGTCACTTTGACACGAATATGGCGGTCGAGAATGTAACTGAACAGACGCTTCTCCTGCACATTTGGCTTCCAGCTCCTCCTTGACCTGAAACAACCGTCACAGAGAAGCTCTTATCAGAAAATTTGATATTTTCACTTCAATTCAACTCAACAGAGATCACTATATTTGAAAAACTTACAAAATCCAAGTCTACCAGTTCTTTTACCAGCAGGAATCAACAGGATCAGTCAATCATTACCAAATTTTCAATGGGTAACACTTAATAGTATGTTAAAATCTAAATCCTCAAAGGGAAAAGAAAAACAAGAGAGTCCTGGACCAACAACTTCTTATATTCACGCTAGTCATCACCCCCTGTCATCATCACGGATTTGGTTGGAGCAACTGAACATTGTTTACACGAAATATCTGATAACGTTTATGGCTTTTCCTTGAGTGGAGTGGCAAAGTGTAGTACATATTAACCCCATATAGATGGGATTGTGGTGCCCAATCTAAGGTTGATGTGGATTAAACAAACTAAATCTCTGAGGGCGCAAGCCCTTCACTGATAATGAGCAGAGAAAACAGCCATTGTGGAGATAAACAAATGCAATGTCCTGCTATCTTCAGACTGAGCTATCACGGACAATAAAAAGGTCACAAAAGTACCTCAAGCAAAAAAGGAAAAAGACCTTAATCATTCCACATTGAGCAGCAATTAACATGTCAGCCAACTGCTAATCTTTCCTTCAGCCAAAAAGAGAGACTACTAATTAGCAGAAACCAATCAGGAAATCTGCGAGAGCCAGCTGTTACCAAGAACTGATCCAACAAGAATTTGACAAGGAAAAGTGAAGGTAGACAGAGTCCAAAGGATGTCTGCGACAGTGTAATCTAATGACATCTACTTCACCTTCAAAGAGTGAGCTAATGGTGTTCACCCATTGCATGTGGAAATGACAACAGCAAGAGCAATTCGACAAACAACAACTGAGATCGTTGGTAATTCAAATGCTTAGGCAGAAAGAGCAAACAAAAATCAAAAGACCGGAGCCACAAACTTGGATCTTTAACATTGTTCATATCAGATCTCTCGTTAGAAGCCCGGAATCAAACATGAGACCCAGCTATGAGATTAATTCCGGTCATGTCAGATCTCTCCACCCACATTGAAAGTAAAGGAAACATTTTTTTCTCACATTCAAAATCCTGTCCAACGAAATGCCTGCGATTTAACACTGCAACGGATGCGACCCCATAGCAATTCATCTCAAACTACAGAAGATGGAACCGTTGCGACGCTCGGGACTTCAAGTAACACGTCGTGTTTGGAAAAGAACACGACTCACTCCATAGCCTAAAATGAAACGCGAGCCAAATTTAAGCTTAACGCAATCACATCGCGAGCTAAATTTAACAACCCAGCAAAGCTCAGCCGATGCAAAACCCCCGGTCGAATCTGCACCAACAAGCGTCCGCCGCCACAACGCACAAACCAGACTCGATTCCGAGCATACCCATTTCGGAAAAAAATAGCAGATCGACTCGAAACAAAAGAACGAGCCACGGCGGAGGGCTGGAGATTACTACGTACTTGTTGCCGCCGTCCTCGCTGACCTGGTTGCCGAAGCGGATGTGGCGGCCGGCGAAGATGCCGCGGTGGGCGCGACCCATGATGACTTTGGACTTTGGGATGCACTTCTCCAGGGTCTCCTTGACGCCGGGCGCCAGGTTGTTCTCGCCCACCCGCTTCAGCACCTTCTTCATCATCTCCTTCCCCCTGAACGCCATCTCTCTCTCTCTCTCTCTCTTTCTCTTTGGGTTCTGTGCTCAGTTCGACGAGAGCAGCTTCTTCACGCGAACGAAGAACCTAGTGATGATGCGGAGCAGGGTTTGCTACCAGGAATCGCCTCGTGGGAGAATTTGGGGAGGCCGACATGGGCGAACCAAGCCGATCTGCAAGATGAGGAGGAAGAGAATCGAGGTCTTCTTCTATGGCGATGAAGGGAGATTGGGCTTTTCCTTGACCTTGTTGGGCCCGAGTGAGACCAAGATTCATCATCATCCTCATGTTCTTAGGAGCCCATCAAGTTAAACATCGATACGGCCCATATCGTGCCTTCTCCATGTCAATAATCACTTATTGGGAAAAAAAAAGAGTTAATATCACGAAAAATCTTAAACTGGTACATTTATCATAAATTTATTAGAAACTAATTTTTTGACTGTGAAAAATACTTAACTAATACATGTATGATAAATTTACCTCAAATCGATATTGTTTGTGACCATAAAAAATCACAAATTAGTACATCTATAATAAATGGCTATGTAGCACCGACATGAATATGTGATACACGACATGATACGCCGACACCTTATTTCTCAAAAAGTAGAGAATTTCGATATGTTTTGACACGTTATATATTAATGCATAAATAAATAAATAATAAAAATAGCATATAATTAATTTACACTAACAATATTAATCTAAAATTTCTTAATATCATTTATTATTTTAATTTGACAAATTCAACTATATCCCATTGCAATAGTCCGTAAAATTTGGAAGAAAAAATAAAGTAATCCATGTCTCACTATTAATTTTAAGGATATGTGCACTACAAGTCCTAAAATGTGTCCCGAAAGTGTAATTAAGTTTTAAAACTTATTAAATTGGTGTAATTAAGTTATTACATTAACACTGTCAGTTTGTTTAATAAAATATCCCGAAGTAGTATTTTTAAATTAATTAATTTATCCTAGATGGTATTTTTTTATATCTTTTTTTCTTTAAATCTTATTTAAAGAATAGTAAAAAAAAAACTTTTTAAAAAGCTAAAATAGTTCTAAAAAAATGAAAAAAGGAAAAAAAATGATAGGGTTGGCTGCCTAGCTGGGCAGGCCGTGGTCGCTGTCACTGCCACTGCCATTGCCACCATTGGAGTGGGCTGTCGAGTGGTGGGGGGTGGCCCTCTTCGGCCTAGGTGAGGCCTAGGCAGGGCTTGCCCAGATCTGGGTGACATCGGCCTTTGCTTGTGGCCAACGAGCCTCCCCAGGCTTAGGCGAGGCCTCGTTGGCCCTAAGTGAGGGCCAGCAACCCTTGCTAGGCCCGAGCAAGGGTGTGGAGTTGTCCAAATCTGAGCGAGCCTTGCGGGCCCTCCCCTAGCTGACGATGGCCAACACCACCCCCTCTCCGCTACCTAAGGCCGGCAAGGTCACTAGCCCCCTTTGACGGAGGCAGTGGCAGCAATGCCAGCCTACATATATATATATACTTACATTTTCATCCCTTAAGTATTGAAAAAATTTTAAAATTGACTCGGTGCGTATCGAAATCACATGTTGAAATCCTATATGCGCATATTAGAGCGTGCCAGGAAGAGTTAATCAAGTGTCGAATTTTTCGATAATTGTTGACTGCGTTTTGAAAAGTGTCACAATATGTCGGAGTGTGCCAAACCTGTGTCGAAGTGTCGGACACGATACAATGACTCCCGGAGAGTATTAGTACTTCTTAGATAAACAAATGATAAAATCACAAATTGATATACTTGTCAATTACTACATGTCACAAAATTTAGCAATTTAACAGTGAAATTTGACGGAAATTAATAGATAATAAATTTGTCAGGTGTATCTATTTAGGATTTTTCAATGATATTAATCTAAAAAGAAATGCGTAGGCCTTTGCTAATGGCCGTGTTTCCTTAAGAACGTGCACGGGCCGACGCCCAAACCGAGGGGGAAAAGGAGCGTCACGTCAAAATGGTGCGAGATGGTCGAGCGATTTATGGCCTAGTTTCGCCGTGTTTTCAAGGGTTGGGTTCCCTTTTCTTGGAGGTATTAGGCTCTATGAATCCTCCAAAGATTTCCTTCGGTCGATCAGGCTCTTTCCTTCCTATAACCTCGCATTTGACCAAAGATGGCTCGTGCAATAAGATATTATATGCAAATTGTTTGGTGAAGGCATGCTCAAAAACCAAAACCCTTTTTTCTCAAATCAACACAGTATTTTTACATTTATATATATGTATATTTGCATAGCCAATGCATCCTTTGCTGGATGTTACAATTGAATTTTGCGTGTCAAGTTCATCCCCTCGAGTTACCCAATGAGCCTCCTCCCTTTACTTTGGGGCTTCCTCATTCCCACTTTTCCTCGAGTGTTATCTCTAAGTAAAAAATAAAAAAATTATCATTACGGACAAAATAAAAGTGGAAGTATAGGTTAGGGTAATCAATATATTGGAAATCGAAACATCCCTTGTGAGGTATACTTATTATTGAGATTCGTGATTTGTATCTGCATGTGTCTATATACTAATTCAAAAAAAAAAAAAAACCATATATTCTTATGTATAGGAATCATCGCATGCACTCGAAAAATCAGCATTCATTTTCTTCTAAATCATGATTTTTACTCGAGATTCTTATATCTTAGAATTTTGCTAAAATCTTCTAAATGTTTATAATGCAAATTACTAATTTTAGATAGCTTACCAATGTTAGACTAAATCTAAATAAAAATTGACAATCTCGATTGAACATATATGATCGAGATATGACTAATATCCTCATAAATATTCACTGCAGTATATTTATCGTCGCATATCTCCAATCGAATATACGCAACATGGGAATCTTTCTCTACGCCTTCAAGGCGTATACTCCATCGTACAAACGCACGAAAAGCAATTTACATACGAATATTATAGGAACGCATTATTTTTCTGCAATTGCCTGTCTTTTCTCACGAGGATATCTTTCCATGCTAGGGCTTCATAAATTGCTTTGCCGCCAGAACGCACTCGACTTCATACATCGCCAGCAATAGCTCAACAGCATCAAGGGTCGCTAGGCCTCTCGAGGTGCTGCAGTGGAACCCGACGAAAAGAACCAAGGGAAATTTAATCAGATGTCGAAGAAGAAGAGTCAGAAGGAGACACCGCCACCTCCGGCTGCCTCGCGCGGCCCTAGCAAGAAAGGTCAGCCAAAGTCACTTCTCTTACGGTCCAAGCGCAACCGGGTTGGCCAAAGTCGCCTCTTATTTCTTTTTCCGCCATTTCTAAGGTAAATAAGTAGGTAAAACCTCATGGACCGACTTGTGACGCAGGAGATCATCATTCATCCTCGTCCGCCTCAAGCAGCCATCCAAACAAGAAAGCTCCGGGCAGTCGAAATGCAACTGGTCGGCCGAAGCCGCTCTTTTTTTTTCCGCCTTTTCTTCAAGGTATACGTAGGTAAAATCTCACTGATTTACTCGTGACGCAGGAGATGATGAATTGTCCCCGCCCGTCTCGCGCACCTCGAGCGGTCACCTAAGCCAGAGTGGGCCGGCGAGAACTGAGCCCTATCAGCCCGGTTATTCCATGCCGCCTAAGGTGCAATACCTTCATCCGGAGCTTCCCTCGAAGTTCAATAAATTCGCTTATTATTTTAGTGAGGAAAATCCTCGCGGCTGCATTGTAATGTGAGCATACATCTATACGATCGTAGTTATAGCTCATGAATTTCTGGAAAAGCAGTCATTAATTCAATAATTCGATCACATTGTGATCACTTCTTCAGTTTTGAAGCTAATTTTGCAGTCTTTCCTATTGGATATTTCAATAATATTTTGTAATCTTTTTAATCGTTTCGTAACGTCTAATTTATTTCTCAAATAAATCATCTATTATTTTACAACGGCTCTTTTAACTGCTCTATTTTGTCTGAATATAAAAATAAAATCTTGTAAGACAATCTAAAAACATATACCGAATGAAAGAGAGAATATCATTTCTTTAAAAATCTTCCATTTCCTTTTCCTTTTTATTGGGTTATACACAAAAGTTGTTCTGTTTCCTTCTAATATTCAGTACGGAGTATAAAGGAAGGTCTTTTGTATCTGGAAGGATAAGCCGCTGAAGTCTTACGCACCGAGTTTCATACTCTAAGGTGTGGAATTATTTTCTATTTTCTAATCCTTCGTAATATAATAACAGTAATTATTAATTTTATGTTATTTTTACTTTTTCCAACAATCTTAAGGATAAGTCCTATGGATTTCCAAGTTGAAATTGTTGCTATTGCTGCCATTGCAATTGGATTTGAAAGAATGATCGAGATGGTTAAGGACAAGTATCACATATTCATGGGTGGATGTCGTGGGAAATTAACTGAGCATCGTCTAAAGGTTTCTTGGTTGTTTTGGTAAGGTGATTGAATGTTAGGTAAAATCGTACTTTGAGGCTTTAATACCTAAATTTGTTTCGAGAGGAAATATCTGCTCACTCAAGTGCGTGATTATTTTCTTGACCTTGTTGGCCCCGAGTGAGACCAAGATTCATCATCATCATGTTCTTAGGAGCCCATCGAGTTAAATATTGATGCGGCCAATATCGCGCCGTCTCTATGTAAATAATCACTTATCGGGAAAAAAGAAAAGAGTTAATACCACGAAAAAACTTAGACTGGTACACTTATCATAAATATGTTATAAACTAATTGTGAAAAATACTAAACTGATACGTGTGTGATAAATTTACCTCAAATCGATATTGTTTGTGAACACGAAGAAATACAAATTAGTACATCCATGACAAACGGCTATATAGCATCAACATGAATATGTGACATGCAACACAACACACTAAACACGTTATTTCTAAAAAAGTAGAGAATTTCGATATGTTTTAACACATTATATATTAATACATAAATAAATAAATAATAAAAAGAGCATAGAATTAATTTACACTAAAAACATTAATCTAAAATTTCTTAATATCATTCATTGTTTTAATTTGACAAATTCAATTATATCCCATTGCAATAGTTCTTAAACTTTGGAAGAAAAAAAAGTGATCCATATTTCACTATTAATTTTAAGGATATGTGCACTACAAGTCCTAAAATGTGTTTTGAAAGTATAATTAAGTCTTAAAACTTATTAAATTGGTGTAATTGAGTTATTCCATTAACACTTTGTCAATTTGTTTGATGAAAAATCCCGAAGTGATATTTTAAAATTTATTTATTTATCGTAGGTGGTATTTTTCATATCTTTTTTTTTTAAATTTTATTTAAAGAATAGTATTTTTTTTTGAAAAGCTAAAATAATTTTAAAAAATGGAAAAAAAAGGGGAAAAAAAATGACTAGGTTGGCTACCTAGTTGGGCAGGCCATGGCCGCTGCCACTGCCATTGTCACCATTGGAGGGGGCTAGCGAGGTCTTTAGCCCTAAGTAGTGGTGGGGGTGGCCCATGACAAAGGAGGGGGTGGGGGCGGCCCTCTTTGGTAGACCCGTCGGGTTGGGTTTGGGTCGGGTCGAAAATGGGTCAACCCATATTTGACTCATTTAACCCGTTTTGACCAATATTCATGTAGTGTAAATCAAGTGACTCATACCCAACCCGACTCATACCCAACTCATACTCGTATTGCTAAAACCTATTAATATTCTAGGAAAATCCACTTCTACTATATGCTAATTGGATTAAAACTTCAAATTAAATTAAAAATAGTAAATGAAAAAAAGTTAAAAAAAAACCTATAAATTGAAATATTTATAAATAATTAGACTATGCACATGCTTCTCTTATTTGAAGTGAACATACCATTGAATAACTAAAAACTGTAACATGAATTTTTTTTTAACTAAACCTAAAAAGCTCATTTTTATTATTTTTTTATAAAAAAAAAAGTATTGTTAAAACATTTCTATGCAATGCAAATTTTTAACAATTTTTATGCAATACAAATTTAATGGAAATTTTTATAATTATTTTTAAAATATTTTTAAAAAATCGAATTTTTAATTTTTAAATATAATTTAATTATTTTTATTTTTAAAATAATTTTTTTTTTTAATAATTATTTTTTATTTTTCTCGTTTCTTTTTCTTCTTCTTCGATCCGCCGTCGGCCACAACGACGGCTGGCCAATGGTGAGATCGAGTTCGCCAGCATCGGGCGAGGCTCGATCTCACCGATCTGGCAAGGCCGAGGCCCCGCTTGACGCTAGCAAGGCTCAAACCTTGCTAAATCTAGTGAGGCCGAGGCTCCACCAGCGTTGGGCGAGACTCAATCTTGTCGATCAAGCGTGGCCGAGGCCCCGTTTGATACCGGGGAGCTTGAGCCTCGCCAGTCGTCGCGAGGCCGAGAGTCGCAAAATCTGGCAAGACTTGAGCTCGCCGATGTCAAGTGGGGCTTGATCTTGTTGATCTAGTGACGCCGAGGCCTTGCCCGACGCCAGCGAGCTCGAGTCTCACAAGATTCGATGAGGCTCGAGCCTCGCCAATCGTCGGCGACTTGTTGGTGAGTTCGAGCCTCACTTGGCGACGTTGGCCGTCGGCTAAGGAAGGAAGAAAAATAAAGAAAAAAAAAAAAGAAAAAGAAAAGAAAAATAATTGGAATATGAAAAATAATTATAATTTCAATTTTTTATTTAAAAAAAAAACACTTTATAAAGTTAAAGAATCCCATGGGTTCAAAGTGAGTTTCTTAATAACCCATTTAGAACCATTTCTTTTTGTGCTTTACTTTCTCAGACCCATTTATGACCCATATTTAACTTTCACTTGATCCATATATGACTCATTTTGCCAGCTCTACTCTTCATCCTAGGTAAGGCCTAGGCAAGGCTTGCCCATATCTAGGCGACACCGGCCTTTGCTCATGGCCAACGAGCCTCCCCAAGCCTAGGTGAGGGCCAGCGACCCTTGCTAGGCCCGAGCAAGGGTGCGACGTTGCCCAAATCTAAAAGAGCCTTGCGGGCCCTCCCCTAGCTGACGATGGCCAACACCACCCCCTCTTCGCTACCTAAGGCCGGTAAGGTCGTCAACCCCCTTCAACGGAGGCAGTAGTAGTGACGCAAGCCTACTCCTTATCTTTTTTCTTTTTTTCTTTTTTTCATATACTTACATTTTCACCCCTTAAGTATTGAAAAAAATTTAAAATTGACTTAGTGTGTATCGAAATCACATGTTGAAATTCTATACTCATGTATTGGAGAGTGCCAAGAAGAGTTAATCATGTGTCAGATTTTTCGATAATCGTTGACTGCATTTTGGAGATTGTCACAATATGTCAGAGCGTGCCAAACATGTGTCGAAGTATCAAACACGATATAAAGGCTCCCAGAGAGTATTAGTACTTCTTAGATAAACGGATGGTAAAATCACAAATTGATATACTTGTCAATTACTACATGTCACAAAATTTAGCAATTTAACAGTGAAATTTAATGGAAATTAATAAATGATAAATTTATCAAGTGTATCTATTTGGGATTTTTCACGGTATTAATCTAAAAAGAAATTGGGAAAATTTCAAATAAGGACCTAAAGTGAATCTATTTTATCAAATAAGGATCAAAAGTGAACTTTGTGTCAAATAAGGACCCAAAGTGAACACATTATTTCAAATAAGGACCCGAAGTGAATTTTGTGTCAAATAAGGACTCGAAGTGATCAAGTTAATCTCTATTGAGGACCTTAGCTCACTGGCAAACATTTTCTGATGATTAAAATAGGGGCAATTTTGTCAAAAATTTGTGATTGGAAAAAAAATGAAAAATTCTAAATTAATTAAGTTTATGTTATTCATTTAGATGTTTATATTTTCTTCTTGCTTCTCCTTCGCTGCTCCTCAACCAAATCGCTGCCTGGTCATTGTTGTGACTCGATTCTCGTCGCTCCTCGCTTTACTCGATTGGCGGAGAATTTGGGTCTCCACAAACAAAGAAAGAAGCATCAATCAGCAAAGAATTTGGGTCTTCGACTTTGCGAATGATGGGTACAAGTAATGGAGAGACTATAAAAAACCTAGGTTTATTATTATTATTATTATTATTATTATTATTATTATTATTATTATTATTATTATTATTGTTGTTATTATTGTTATTATTATTGTTATTATTATTATTATTATTATTATTATTATTATTATTATTATTATTATTATTATTATTATTATTAAGATTTATTAATTTTCCCTAGATTTTTTTGGACAAAATTTCCCAAACTTCGTCGTTGGAAATGTTGCATGCTTTGATAACTAGCGAATATTTGATTGACCAGCAAGCTCAGGTCCTTATTTGTAATTGATTCAACTACTTCGGGTCCTTATTTGAGACAATATGTCTACTTTAGGTCTTTATCTGACACAAAATTCATTTCGGATCCTTATTTGAGAAAGTTAATCCACTTCAGGTCCTTATTTGGAATTTTTCCAAAGAAATTGTAGGTCTTTGCTAATGGCCGTGTTTTCTTAAGAACGTGCGCGAGCCAAGGCCCAAATCGAGGGGGAAAAGGAGCGTCACGTCAAAATGGTGCGAGATGGTCAAGCGATTTATGGCCTAGTTTCGTCGTGTTTTCAAGGGTTGGATTCCCTTTTCTTGGGGGTGTTAGGCTCTATGAATCCTCCAAAGATTTCCTTCGGTCGATCAGGCTCTTTCATTCCTATAACCTCGCATTTGACCAACGATGGCTCGTGCAAGAAGATATTATATGCCAATTGTTTGGTGAAGGCATGCTCAAAAACCAAAACCCTTTATTCTCAAATCAACACAGTATTTTTACATTTATACATGTATACTTGCATAGCCAATGCATCCTTTGCTGGATGTTACAATTGAATTTTGCGTGTCAAGTTCATCCCCTCGAGTTACCCAATGAGCCTCCTCCCTTTACTTTGGGGCTTCCTCATTCCCACTTTTCCTCGAGTGTTATCTCTAAGTAAAAAAAAAAAAAAACTCATTACGGACAAAACAAAAGTGGAAGTATAGGTTAGGGTAATCAATATATTGGAAATCGAAACATCCCTTGTGAGGTATACTTATTATTGAGATTCGTGATTTGTATCTGCATGTATCTATATACTAATTCAAAAAAAAAAAAAAAAAACCTTATATTCTTATGTATAGGAATCATCGCATGCACTCGAAAAATCAGCATTCATTTTCTTCTAAATCATGATTTTTACTCGAGATTCTTATATCTTAGAATTTTGCTAAAATCTTCTAAATGTTTATAATGCAAATTACTAATTTTAGATAGCTTCCCAATGTTAGACTAAATCTAAATAAAAATTGACAATCTCGATTGAACATATATGATCGAGATATGACTAATATCCTCATAAATATTCACTGTAGTATATTTATCGTCGCATATTTCCAATCGAATATACGTAACATGGGAATCTTTCTCTACGCCCATCTTTGGGATTTTCTGCATTTGAAAATTTTCATTAATGACTAGAGGTATGTCGTATAAAATTATTCTCCATCGTACAAACGCACGAAAAGCAATTTACATACGAATATTATAGGAACGCATTATTTTCTGCAAATGCCTGTCTTTTCTTGCGAGGATATCTTTCCATGCGGGGCATTATTTTCTGCAAATGCCTGTCTTTTATTGCGAGGATATCTTTCCATGCGGGGCATTATTTTCTGCAAATGCCTGTCTTTTATTGCGAGGATATCTTTCCATGCGGGGCTTTATAAATTGCTTTGCCACCAGAACGCACTCGACTTCATACATCGCCAGCAATAGCTCGACAGCATCAAGGGTCGCTAGGCCTCACGAGGTGCTGCAATGGAATCCGACAAAAAGAACAAAGGGATAATATGTCAGATGTTTAAGAAGAAGTCTCAGAAGGAGAAGCCGCCACCTCCGGCTGCGTCGCCCCGCTCTAGCGAGGAAGGTCGGCCATAGTAACTTTTTCTTACGCCTTTTTGTTTTGGTATGAGTTGATTCGGCCGGAGCGGTCATCGAAGCCTGAAAGGGTCGGGGAAAACTCCGGTCGCTTCGGCCTCGAGCTGTCCAAGCGCAACCGGGTTGGCCAAAGTCGCCTCTCATTTCTTTTTCCGCCCCTTTTTAAGGTAAATAAGTAGGTAAAATCTCATGGACCGACTTGTGACGCAGGAGATGATTCATCCTCGTCCGCCTCGAGCAGCCATTCAACCGAGGAAGCTTCGGAGGAAGCTCCGTACCGTCCAAGTGAAACTGGTAGGCCGAAGCTGCTTTCTTTTTCCGCCTTTTCTTCAAGGTATATGTAGGTAAAATCTCACTGATTTACTCGTGACGCAGGAGAGGATGAAATGTGCAAGGGCATAGATGCAGCTGGTTATCATGTGGATCCGGAAAATCCTAACTCCTGCATTATAATGTGAGCATAAATCTATATGATCGTGGTTATAACTCATGAATTTGGAAAAGTAGTCATTAATTCAACAATTCGATCACATTGTGATCATTTCTTCAGTTGTGAAGCTAATTCTGCAGTTTTTCCTTCGTCTGATCGCACGTCGTGCTTTGATTTATGCATTGGACAAGGATTCCTGAACCGTTCTTACTATCGGTTTTCACCTTTTGTGAGAGACAATCTTACACGTGCCATGATAAACTCTAGTTTTACATGATCGGTTTAGATCAACACATGGAGTCGGCTTGGGTCGCGCGACCGCAGGCGATGGTCGCCAGGGTCGCGCGACCGTAGGCGACGCGACCCCGGCGACCGTCGCCTATGGTCATGCGACCCAAGCGGCTAGATCTGGCCATGTCGCCTGGGTCGCGCGATCTCAGGCCACCAGATTTGGTGCGCGACCCAGGCAGCCAGATTTGGCCATCCGGCGGTCCGGTGGTCGGATCTTCAAAAAAGAAAATAGATTTTTTTTTGTTTTTTTAATTTAATAAAAATCATTTACAGTATTTTGTCCAAAGTTGTATCTCAATCCAAATTTTACGAAACGATATTTGCATTTCGGAAAACTCCCTTCATTCAAAGGTATTTACATTTTGACAAATGCATTCCCCAAAAGCCGAATCAAACGGGCCCTAAGCATTTGACATGGTTCCAGGAGAGGAATCAAACCATCGTCAATCCTATTCTTGCAGTCTACAAACATAAATCTGCGAACTGAACACGACCACTACAGCTCAAGATGACTTCCTGGACAACTGCTTACGCGAGCAGCAGATCAAACCAAACCATATGCATGTGTCACGGGCCGATCGATCAACTCTCGATCAACTCTCGATTCACCCGTGCGGCCTTAAGGTTTTACCCCTAAGCAGCCTTTCACACTCGACTCACAACAAACTTCTAGAGAGAGAAACACTTGATGAGAGAGAAGCTCTGGATTTTCATATATGTTGTGAATGAGAATACAATGGGGGAGGACACCCCTTTATATACGAGTACAAGGCAAACCCTATCCGTAGATCTCCCTTAGATCTAACGGTGGAGATTGCACCTCCCCAACTACCAACCACGAGGCATTCATTGCCAACTACCAGCTATTCGCATTTATATCGTATGCGTACAAATACGGTATCACCCGCCCCTAGGAGAATACTTGTACATCTCGGGCACATAGGTCGAGGTCATCACGTGTCACGCCCGTGCCATGGAAACCTCTTGGACATGCTAACTTTCGGGCCGTGACATTCTCCCCCACCTAATCGGGCGACGCCCTCGTCGCGTCTTCGGCATGGAAATCTTCTATCGCCTTCTTGAATTGCCAAAGACTCTCCTCGGGCTCCCAACTGGCTTCGCTCTCCGGAAGACCTTTCCATCGGATTAGATACTCGCGCTTGGGCGCACAATACCTCTTCCGTATGACTCGATCCGCCAAGATGTTCTCGACTTCTCGATCATACGAGGTCTTTGCCCCGAGCGGTGCTCGACTTGACTCCCCTCGATCCGGATCTTCCTCATCAACTTGGAAAGGTTTGAGCATACTTACATGGAACACCGGATGTACCTTGAGCTTTGGTGGTAGTTCCAGCTTGTATGCGACCTTCCCGACCCGCTGCAGCACACGAAATGGCCCTTCGTAGCGACGGATCAACCCTTTGTGCACGTCCTTGTATCGTAGGACTACGTGCAGCTTGGCCAACACTTGGTCTCCGACTTGGAACTCCACATGCCGTCGCTTTTTGTCCGCCCATTTCTTCATGCGCTTGGAGGCTTTGTGTAGACACGCCCGAGCCAAGTCCGCCTCTTCTTGCATGTTTTTGGCGAACTTGTACGCAGGCGGACTACTCCCCCGGTAACCCGAAGCGATAGTGCTCGGGGTGTTCAGTTGCTGCCCCGTTGCAACCTCGAACGGACTTTGGCCGGTCAACTCACTCCGCTGCAAGTTGTATGAAAACTGGGCCACATCGATCAGCTTTGCCCAATTTGTTTGCGTCGTGCTCACATAGTGCCGGAGGTAGATCTCCAAGAGTGCATTGACCCGCTCCGTCTGACCGTCGGTTTGGGGATGCAAACTTGTTGACATGTTCAACTCCGACCCTAGCAACTTGAACAGCTCCGACCAGAAACGTCCCGTGAAGCGGGGATCCCGATCGCTCACGATCGTTCGTGGCACCCCCCAGTACTTCACCACATGCTTCATAAATAACTTGGCCGCCTCCTCGGCCGGGCAATCCTTTGTCGCAAGCACAAAGGTTGCGTACTTTGAAAACCGGTCGACCACCACCATTAGAGTCCGGCACCCTTCGGACTTCGGTAGGTTGACGATGAAGTCCATGGAAATGCTTTCCCATGGACGAGTTGGGACGGGAAGTGGCTCTAGTAAGCCCGGCGACGACCGTTGCTCCAGCTTGTCTTGTTGGCAAACCAGACAAGTCTTCACATACGCCTCCACGTCGTCCCGCATTTGAGGCCAATAGAACCGATCTTCGACGAGGGCCAGCGTGCGGTGGATCCCAGGATGACCCGCCCACTTCGAGTCATGGCACTCGCGCAAGATCTCCTTCCTTAGCTTCCCATGGAAGGGCACATAAAGTCGCCTTCCCTTGGTGTAGAGGAGCTCGTCCTCACACCAAAACTGTCGGGTCTTACCTTCTTTGGCGTACCCGATGAGAGCTTGGGCTCTTGGATCATGCTCCAGCCCTTGTCTAATGCGGTCGACCCAAGGGCAGCTCGGTCGACTCACCGTGTGGCTCATCAGCTCCGTTCTTCGACTCAACGCGTCTGCCACGGAGTTGGCCTTCCCCGGCTTGTACTCCAGCGCGTAGTCGAAATCCGCCAGAAAATCCTGCCATCGGGCTTGCTTCGGACTCAACTTCTTTTGGGTCTGGAAGTAGCTCGTGGCCACGTTGTCCGTCTTCACGACGAACTTTGATCCAAGGAGGTAATGTCTCCACGTCCGGAGGCAATGGACCACCGCGGTCATCTCCTTCTCTTGAACGGTATACCGTCGCTCGGTATCGTTCAGCTTCCGAGACTCGAACGCCACCGGATGGCCATCTTGCATGAGGACACCTCCTATGGCATAATCCGATGCATCGGTCTCCACCTCGTACGGCTTGGTGTGGTCGGGCAACGCCAACACCGGCTCCTCGGTCATGGCCGTCTTCAATCGGTCGAAGGATCTTTGGCATCGATCCGTCCACTCCCACGCCTTTTCTTTCTTTAGGAGGTCCGTGAGTGGCACGGTGATGCTCGAGTAGCTCCGCACGAATCGTCGGTAGTAATTGGTGAGGCCCAAGAACGACCTCAACGCAGGTACCTTCGTCGGCGGCTCCCATTCGACGATCGATTGAATTTTTGCCTTGTCCATCCGCACACGTCCACCCCCGACGATGTGCCCCAGGAATGGAACTTCTTTTTGTGCGAAGGCACACTTCTCACGCTTGACGAACAGCTCGTTCTCGCGCAAGACTTGGAAGACTTGCCTCAGATGCTCGACATGCTCTTCCAACGTCCGACTATAGACCACAATATCATCTAGATAAACCACTACAAACCAATCTAGGAAAGGGTGGAGTACCTTGTTCATCATCGTGCAGAAAGTGGCCGGAGCGTTGGTCAAGCCGAACGGCATTACGAGGAACTCGTAGGATCCATACCGCGTCACGCAGGCGGTCTTCGGCTCATCCCCTTCGGCGATCCGAACTTGGTAGTAGCCCAATCGGAGATCCAGCTTGGTGAACCACTGAGCTCCCCCAAGTTGATCAAAGAGATCCGCAATGAGCGGGATCGGGTACTTGTTCTTCACCGTCAGTTTGTTCGGCGCCGGTAGTCGATGCACATCCGGAGTGACCCATCGTGCTTCTTTTGGAACAGGACCGGCGCACCGAACGGGGCCTTTGATGGCCGTATATAACCCGCGTCGAGCAGCTCCTTGAGTTGCTTCCTCAATTCCTCCAACTCGGGTGGTGCCATGCGGTAAGGCGCCATGGCCGGTGGTCGAGCGTCAGGCACAAGCTCGATCCGGTGATCCACCTCCCTCTTGGGTGGCAGCTTCTTCGGCAGCTCCGAAGGCATGACGTCCTTGAATGAGTCGAGGACTTGGGTTGCTTCCGTCGGGACTTCCTTCCCTTCACCCTTGTCGTCCTCGATCTTCAAGGCCGCTAGGAAGGTCACCTCACCCTTCCTTGCTCCTTTGGTGAGTCGGATGGCCGAGATCATTTTTCGGTCACGCTCCGACTCACGATGGACCGGAATCACGCATTGGCTACCCTTGTCCAACACGCATATACATTCCGCAAAAGGCATAATAGCAGCATGGATTCTATCTAAGAACTTAATTCCAATGACAAGATCGTAGTCGTCAAGTGGAATTACCTCTAGAGTTTCCTTGCCGCTCCATGACCCGAGGTGTAGCTCCACGTCCCTTGCAACCCCGATCGCAGGGACTTCCTTCGAGTTCACGGTTTTGAGCCAACCGGCTCCTTTCTCAACCCGTAGGTTAAGTTTCTTCGCGGCCTCCTCCGAGATGAAGATGTCGGATGCTCCCGTGTCCACAAGTGCGCTCACCGTGGTCACTCCGATCTTCACGTCTGCGAACATCAAGCCCTTAGGCTCCTTTGCCTTCTTGGCCTTGATCGTGCCAAGGAGTCGCAGTGATCCCAACTGCGCTTCCTCCCTTGGCTCGTCCTCTTTGCAAAGAGCAGCCAGCTTGGCTTTGTTCGGGCAATCCCGCGCCATGTGTGGACCGTCGCAAAAGAAACAGCTATACGAGCGTACCTTCCTTTGCCCACCTCCGTTGTGTCCCGCATTGGCCCGGTGAGGGTGAGGACCATTCGGTGGTCTAGCTCCAGTCGGGCGATTGTTGAATCTACCCCGATCTCCCCCACCAGTGCCTTTGTCCCTTGGACGGTTGTCCGGTCGGGATGTGGAAGGCGACGCCTTGTACTCCACGAGCGACTCGGCTACGGTCATGGCCGTAGTGAGATCACCCACGTTGTATCGCTTTAGTTCTTGCTTCGTCCATGGCTTCAGACCACCCATGAACTGGTGAAATGCTTCGACTTCATTCATCGAGGGGATTTGGAGTAGCAACTCCGAGAACCGCTTGATGTAGTCGCGCACACCGCCCTTCTGCTCGAGACGCTTCAGCTCGTCACGAGCTTCCTCTTCCGCATAAGCAGGGAAGTAGTTCCGTCGGAACTCCTCGACGAAACCAGCCCAGGTCGTGATAGGATTCCCGCACCTATCATCCGACCGACGACGCCACCACAACAATGCGCTATCAGCTAAATACATCGATGTAGTGTTTACCCGTGTTTGGTCGTCGTTGATTCCCATGGCCTGGAAATATCGCTCCATGTACCATAGAAAGTTGTCCATGTCCTTGGCCACCCGCGAGCCCCGGAACTCCTTTGGCTTCGGCGTGTCCACCCGTGGACCTTGCACCGTGATGACACCGTTCACGCGTGCGGCTTGTGCTTCCGGCGAGCTTGCCCGTAAGCTCCGCAATCTCCGCGCGCATGGCCGCCATTGTGGCCTCCGGGGGTTCGTGCCGTTGTGCTAGTTCTTCTGTAGGGTCCCCAAGAACTCGTGGCGGAGTTCTCCCATGCCGGTCTTGAGCTCTTGCACATCCGCAACCAGCTCTTCCCTTCCGGCGTCAACTCCGTCCACGGTGCGGGTCGGTCATCGACCGATCCTTGGACATCGGAGACGAACAACTCTAGCTTCGCCATCCTTTGTGCAAGATCCCCCATAGGCTCCTTCGAACCACCACGGATCTTCTTCCCCCTGTTGCCGCCCTTCTCGGCGTTCCGCCCACGATCAGCGCATTCCTCACCTAGGACTAGCGCCTCATCAGATCGTGGATCAGCCATTGCACTTGCGCTTGGATCGCAAATCAGCTCTGATACCACTTGTCACGGGCCGATCGATCAACTCTCGATCAACTCTCGATTCACCCGTGCGGCCTTAAGGTTTTACCCCTAAGCAGCCTTTCACACTCGACTCACAACGAACTTCTAGAGAGAGAAACACTTGATGAGAGAGAAGCTCTGGATTTTCATATATGTTGTGAATGAGAATACAATGGGGGAGGACACCCCTTTATATACGAGTACAAGGCAAACCCTATCCGTAGATCTCCCTTAGATCTAACGGTGGAGATTGCACCTCCCCAACTACCAACCACAGGCATTCATTGCCAACTAC
The DNA here is from genome assembly GCA_014182575.1 of Eucalyptus decipiens. NCBI lineage: Eukaryota > Viridiplantae > Streptophyta > Magnoliopsida > Myrtales > Myrtaceae > Eucalyptus > Eucalyptus decipiens. The sequence continues at coordinate 21,420,197 of CM024616.1, forward strand.
CAGCTATTCGCATTTATATCGTATGCGTACAAATACGGTATCACCCGCCCACAGGAGAATACTGTACATCTCGGGCACATAGGTCGAGGGTCATCACGTGTCACGCCCGTGCCATGGAAACCTCTTGGACATGCTAACTTTCGGGCCGTGACACATGCCTCTTGGTAAGCAAACCACATCGCATCAAATGCAAAACTCCGCCGGTAGTCCCGCATTGGCCTTGGGCTCGATCCAATGTGGTTCTAAAACCTCGTCCTCATGCAAAGACTAGACACAATGCACGACTTCCCGCCGCTAATTCGATGACTGTCGGAGCCAACCTTGCCATAATCAATCCTCACATGGAACCAACACATCAAAGACTTTTCATTGAGTTGATCTACATAGACCAGTCTAGCATAAGATTTCGCAACGGCGAGGATAAGCTTGTTGGGAAACTATTCATCGGAAAACTGCCGGCATCCTGCAGTAATCGGAGCTGTCTTACCACAAATTTCAATCATCATGTGATTCACATAAACACGGTGCACCTAGGACACAGTTTAGCCACCCAAGTGCTGCTGCACCAATTATTATCCAGGTTGAGAACCCGTATGATCCAGCAACAATCGAGCGACCAAAACATGCAATCTCGGATGTATGCTGCTCACCTAGGAAAATGGTATGAAGAAACGGAATAACAAAGTAATCCAACTTCTCTGTTTGGTTATGACAATGGAATGTTGCCGCAATCTGACAGGACCAGTGTCTAAAATGTTAAATTTGTCCCCTGAAACAAGTCTACGTACACAAATCAAAGTGGAAGTGGAATGGAACAAGCATTCTTCCCGTGCGAAGAGGAATCGGTGCCTACTCGATTGAAATATGCATTCCCTTCGAAATGCTTATTCCTATCGATGAAAATAATACCGAGCACTGGGAATGGAATAAGAGCAGGAATAACGATTTCTTCCATTTCCCATTTCCTTCCCTAAAAACATGGCTGGTAATCTGCGATCGCACAAGCAGAGAATCAAGAAGAAAACGCAAACGTTCCCACTCCGAATCACCCAAGCAAGCAAGCAAGCAGTTAAACGAAACACCGGCTACACGTTCACAAAACAGAAGCAACAGCAGAGCGGTCGTGTCAGATTTGCATATTTCAGCATCCGATGCATCAGCCAGGGATAACTGTGAATTTTTCACGTCTCATAGAGCGCGACGTTTGTGCTTTCCGAAACTACGATGAACAGACATGAAGAAACGCAAAACGAAAACGAGACCCAACGATACAAGACATTGTTCGGCTCTCAATTCAGGGATACAATCACAGAAAATGCCTCAGACCGTCCTAGTTCAGAAATCTCAACACCAAAAGCCAAGCCCATAAAAAAAAAAAGACTTTGCCTTCAGAATTTTAATTCCAGTTCGTCATCACCGGCTTCTATTATCTCAAAGCGTTGTATCATTGTACTAAGGAAAAAAGAAAAAACAGAGCATCAGTACTCAACCACTCGAAAGAAAGCTCGTCGCTTGCCTAACCATCCATTCTAAAAGTTCTTATTTCCATCAAGAACGTCGGACAACGAGCGAGCGAGCGAGCGGAGCAGCTATAGACACTACACCAGAAGAACAACATCTGCATCGTCATTGTCGGACGAATTCTGGGTAACGCGGAGAAAAGGAGGGAAGACGGGAAAAACGGCGGCTTTTGGGTCGGCATCCATGGACGGCCAGCGGCCATTGACTTGATTAGGACAAGGATGCCGTTTTCCTTCTCTCTCTTGTCGGCGCTTGCGGCGGCGGTGGGCGGAGGAGGGTGGCTGACGCAATCGGGCGATCACGAAGACGTAAGTTGGGGCTGTGGACCGTGGCCCGAAACATCATCTTTCAGTGCTTTAGCATTTTGATTTTTTGATTTTGATTAGATCAAGATATATTATTTTGGCTTGTTTCTTTTTCCTGACTAAGTACCTCGACTTTTCTAATTCGCCTCAACGTGAAGCTTCCATCGATTGGATCGACATGTCGTGTGACTATGCTAGCATGGCTTGCTTCTTCAATAAATGTAAGTAACACCACTTGTTTCTTCAGTTAAAAAAGTATATATCATTGATTATGTATGAGTAAGATGTTAATAACTTTAATTACAAAATCACATAACACATTAGAGTTATTACTGAGATTTACATTGAGGTGTTTTCGTAGATCAATGCCTCTATAGGTCCAAAATTTCTCCAATTGAGTTTTCCCTTATTGTAAATTTCCTTGATTTTTAAGGGTATAAATAAATTATATTGTTGTGGTTATCATCAATGCAGAAATTGAATATAGGGATCCTCTTATATCCCCAGAAATGGAAAATGGAATTTATATAATCTTTTTCTTCTCTTTTTTCCCAACCGTGGTGAACAAAATGAAAGTAAAGTATATTTACAACAGCAAAATGACCCTTGCGAATTTCCCAAAGTGCCCCTACTCAGGAATTGCACTCAAAATCGGCACGCTCTTCCTCCTCCGCCTACCGCCGCCGCCACCCCGTCGTTTCGCCGACCCGGACCCACCATCACCACCACCACCACGACCGCACACCTCCGCCGGGCGCCTCCCCTCCTTCCCGCCGGAGAACGCTGCCGCCGCCGCCCTCGCCCTCCCGCATTTCTGCCCGCGGCCCTTCCCCTTCATGGCCAAGCTGGCCTTGACGGCCAATGCGGCCATCTCCTTCGCCTCCAGCGGCCGACTCAGCCTGCTCAGCGGGAGGGCGAAGTAGAGCTGCCCGGGCCGGAGCTCCTCGTCGCCGTCGACGGCGGAGACGACGCCGTCGAAGCCCACCTCGTCGGCGTCGCAGATGAAGCACGCGGGGCCGCAGCCCTGCAGCACGCCAGAGACCCGGACTGGGTGGGCGAATTCCTGGAGGCGGCCGTCCTGGAGGATCAGCTTCGCGGTGTCCGCAGTGGCATTCGCGGGCTCGCTCGAATGGCAAATGCCCATCTCTTCTCTCGCCTCTTCCTTCTTCTTAAAAAAGAGCACTTTCTTTGGCTCTTGTGAAAGTCGAGCGTTTGAAAGAGACGACGAGGGTCGAGCTCGAGGTAGGTGAAGCAAGCGGTGGAGATGGACTGGAGCTTTTCGGCGGAGTATATATAAGGTGCGAGATTGCACTTTGCAGTCTGCAGGAAGAGAGCGGTCTCTTTCAGATCGGAGATCGAGGGAGGGAGGGGTCTCTTTCTTGTAGCCAGCCAGCCTGGAGATGGGACGCGACAGGTTGTGTGTTCTTACGTGAGCGTGGAGCGGATTCGATGTTTCAACAACAGCCCTGCATTTTCTGACGATGTGACGATGTAGGGACATGCACGAATCCAGTAAGATCTCAGGTCAGCACGTGAGCTTTGTAGCTCTAATGTCGGTGTGTCGTGGTCGTGGCCTTCGCGCCATTTGGGATTGCGGGGTATCGCCACAAGAGCGTCGTCGTCTCTCCTTTTCGGGATGGCTACAAGGGTCTTGGATCAAGCTCGTGTTGGCCATCTTAGACGACCTTAAGTCGAAGCCGTTGATCACATTTGTGGCAACCTTGATATGAGACAGCAAAAGATCGAGGTCGGTGCCCCCGTGAATGACCTTAATCTAAGTTTGTCCATGACATCTCTAGATGGATTTCCCATCGAGGTCGCCATGGGATCGTGACCTCGACATGTCTAAAGGTCGTTTCGTACCCATGAGGATCTCAACATGAGTTCTCTAGGCAACCTCGAGTCTAATGGCATAGCAAGGAACACCGATTGGAGGCGAGTGATGGGTAGGCATTGTATGAAAATGTGGCATGCATCAATAGTTGGGAGAATTACCAAAAAGTTCTAAACATATTGCAATTGTGCCAATTTAGTCCTAAACTTTTTTTTTTTGGCCAATTTAGTCTTAAATATTTTATAATTGTGTTAATTCAGTCCATCCGACTAAAATTGGCCGGCCGACGCTGACGTGGACGCCGCCGGGGGACAGCTGATTGACCAATGCTGATATGGCAATTTTTAATATTTTTTTTAATAATTGTTTTTTCTCACCTTATCCTTCCTCTGGCCAGCCAGCACCGACTAGAGGCGAGGGCCGGCGAGGCCTCGCCAGATTCGGCGAGCTCGACTGTCCACGTGGGCCGGACCCCTCCACCGAACGACCTGCGCCGCCGCACCTGATCCCCGTCCCGCCTCCGCCCGCTAGCCCCAATCCCGACCGCACTCGCAACCTCGAGTTCTCGCAGGACGCCTTCGACGCCATCTCCGACTTGTTTGCGAAACTCGGCCTCGCCACCAGGCCCGCCCTCGACTCCGCTTTCAACGAAGCCGGGATCGAACCTCGAAACAAGCTTATGGACGCGATTCACTCACTTCGACTCGTCGTCGAAGCTGCTGTTCGGTCTGTTCCACTAGGCGGAGAAGAAGTCGGAGTTTCAGCTGTTCGTCAGGCTGTTCAACGCGATGATCAACTCGCCAGTGGCCGGCGAGGCTGACCTTGCCAGATCTGGCGGGGGCTCGCCCTCGCTAGTGGCCAGCGAGGGTGAGCCTCACCAGTGGCTGATGATGCTGACCTCGCCAGCACTTGCCTCTAGCCGACGCCAGAGGAAGGAGAAGGTGAAAAAAAAATTAAAAAAGAATAAAAAAATAAAAATATATTAAAAATTTGCCATATCAATGTTCGCGGGTCGGCCGTCTCCCGCCAGCATTCACATCAGCACCGGTCGGCCAATTTGGGCCAGATGGACTGAATTAACACAATTATAAAAAGTTTAGGACTAAATTAGCAAAAAAAAAAAAATAATAATTAGAACTGAATTGGCACAATTGCAATAGATTTAAAACTTTTTTGATAATTTTCCCATCAATAGTTAGGTTAAGATATTGAGAGATTAGGCATTGTATGAAAAGGCGGCATGCATCAATAGCTAAATTAGGTTAAGATATTAATGGATGCACTGTACCGAATAGTGACGCGGTAGTGCGATGTTATGAATTAGGGTTTGGAGATTTGACACTAATACCTAAATGAGGGGGACGAGTTCAATTAATCGAAAGATGCAAACTAAAACCACGAAATTTTAGTGAAATATATATGAAGAGGATAATGGGGAGTTTTACCATTTCTCTTTTTGTAAAGAAAGGCAAACAGCAAAGCTTTGTTTGAGTAACTTTTGACTGGATCGCCGGTCTTATCCCTGTAAGTAATAATAGAGGATTATGCGAGAAATTAAGGGTCTAAGTAGATTGGCTTTTACTTTATATTAACTTAAATTCTATGGTTCACCCGTGTTTGGCTTTTCTAAAATTGAAAATTCTCGAATCTTTCACCACATTTGAGTATTGATAGACATGAAAATTTACATATAATTGCGATTTCTAAACTTTAGCTTAATGTGCAATGTGATATCTGAATTGATATGATCCTTAAATATTTTCTATATGTTCAATGTAATCCCTAAATTAAAATATTGAACATTTTCATAATCATATTGAATAGATTAAAAATTCAATGTTCAACGTTGCATCTTCGTTAAAGTTCAAGTTCGAAGATTATATTAAATAAATTTAAAGTTCGAAAATTATAAATTCAACGAGTATGAGTGTCATTTTGTCAAATGCAAACCAAGGAGCGTGCCAGCCGTGGAGGTTCAGCTGGGACGTGTGGCGTGGTACACGAGGGGCGCGGAAGTGAGGGAGAGGCTTTTCGGGAATTGAACCGACATCCCCCACCACCCACCAAGTCCAACACCGCATGGGGCGGACGATGATCTGGTCTTGCCGGTCTGCCTGTCCCCTCCCTCTCTCAGCTCTTCTCGACTGATGTTGAATCTGCATTATGCGATGGTTACAGATGCACTGCACGGATCCAACGTCCGGGGTGTCGGTTCTTTAAATAGCGGCTCCAAGATCGCCCCCACGCAATCTCTCGCAATCGAAATTTTTGTATTTTGTTCGCTAGCCTGGAGCCGGTACGGGGCTTGGTTCAGGAGCGGAGGGATAGGGACAAGACCGACCGACGAATGTCCTTTTCTCGTCTGAGATTCGTGTTTGGCTTCTGCTCGCTTGGAGGGTGGCAGGGGATGGGACGCATCTGACTGCTCCTCTCCTGGCTACGAATGAATCATGCGGTGAGGCGATCGATGCGTGAGGTCGAGCGGAATCGGTCGTCTTGGCATAAGATGTGGTTCATGCATTTCTGTAAGCGCACTGGTGGTGGTGATGGTGGTGGCGGTGAAGGAAGTTTGGTGGGCGGGCACCATCAACGTCCCTTGACCATGGGAAATTCGAGTGTAGATTGGAATCTATTGGGTGAAGTTTATGGCATCCCTTAATTAAGGGACCCTTGTGTTGGCAGATTAGTACAAACGAAATCGATGATAATGATACTCTAAAGTCTATTGATCAAATACAAATAACCTTTTGATTTGTTTTTCGCTTAACTTTGAGGAAATGCAATTGTATTTTCAATTGGCCTAAAATAGATTTGGAGATCCTTTAGAAAGTAGCAAATTTGGAATGCAAATCTTGGCATTAGTTGTTTTATATTCACTGTTCATTTTCTCCATGGTTTGCACGGAGGAACCAAACGGGCATTTGCTGCACAAGGGATTAGGCAATCCTAGCAATTGTCGCCTGGTGTTGTATGACCCCAAGCGATGTTGCCTAGTTTCCCATGATCTCAAGCAGTCTCGCCTAAGATAGGGCAACCTTCGACCACCTTGTGATGAGGTTGTCCAAATTGGCTGCCACCAGCTAGCTAGCGATTGTTTTGGCCTGCCAACGGTTGGGCTTCATTGGAATTAGTATGAAATTCTTTTAAAAAACATTAGCAAAAATCATTTATGAAATATGATTTTTGGCAAACGACATTTAAGTCAAAGTTGTTTCTCAATGCACTATAAAATAACAATTTACCAAATACTATTTGCATTTCAGAAAACCCATTTAACTTAAGGTTTCATTCGTTTTACGAAAAATATGGCGTTTCTGGAAAATGTTTTCTAGGAAAATGATAATATTTTTAAATGTTCAGATAAACCTTGAAAATGAAGTGAAAAATATTTTAATCGTTTGGTAGAGAAAATCTTTTCCTCCATACACCCCTTTCACTAATTTTTTTTTTTTTTTAAATCAAATTTTAATCATTTTTCTATTTTCTAGTTTTCTTTTCTTTCTTTTTATTTTGGCAAGTAACTAGCCATAAGCAAGCTTGAGACTCGCCATAGGTCAGCAAGGCTTGAGCTCGCCAAATATTGGCAAGGCTAAGTTCACCTAGGGGTTGACGAGCCTGTTGAGGTTTGCGCAGCTTGTCTCTTTGGCAAGGCCCAAGCTCGTTCAAGCCTTGCTGGCACATGGCAAGGCTCGTGCTTGCCTATGGCCAATTGCCAACCGCTATTGTGGTAACCGACTAGCCGAAAAGGTGTTTGGTCAAAAAAATGCTTGGTTTAGAAGTGAAATAAAGAGGGAGAAAGTGGAAAACATTTTCCACTATTTTAAAAGACTTTTTTTCCATTGATAGAAAATATTTTCTCTAACCAACTTATTTTTCATGAAATAAACGACAAAAAATTTGGAGAATGTTTTTACCGATGTTATTTTCGATGAAACGAATGAAATCTAAAATTATGTTCATTTCATGAAAAATGTAACATTTCTAGAAAATATTTTTGAGGAAGTCATTTTCCAAAAAAAATGTCATTATTTTCCCATGCTTGTTTGAAATCTAAATATAAAATGGAAAATAATTTTCGCTATTTGGTAAGGAAAATATTTTTCTCTACATATTTTTTTGAATAATTTTATTATTTTATTATTTTTTAAAATACATTTTAATTACTTTTTTTTTTCTTTCATTTCATCTTCTTTTTTTTGGTTGTACACCAGCCACACGACGACAGTGATAAGCCAAAGGCCAACTTTTGCTAGCTTGCCAATCTTGTGAGCGGAGAGCGACGAGCCCGAGTTTGCCGGCCTCTAGCCTCGCTACTCGCCGGAGATCGACAAGTGCTAGGGTCTAAGCACAAGGGCGAGCCTCAAGCTTGCTGTTGGTTCGCCGATCTGGAGAGTGGCAAGCGGTGAGCTCAAGCTCGCTAGAGGTTAGTAATCCTTGAGCTCGCCGCTCTCCAAAGATCGGTGAGCTAGGTGAGGCCAAGGCCGGTGGCACCGTCGACAAGCCTCGAGCTTGCCTGTGGCCGGTCCGGTCGTAGCCATGCTAGCCATGTCGGTGACCAGCCAAAGAAGGTGAAAGAAAAAAGGAAAAAGAAAAGAAAAAGGAAAAGGAAAAGAATTTAAAATTCAAATTATTAAAAAAGAAAACAAGAAAGAAAGGGGCTAATAGGTTATGAGAAGAGAGAGTGAGTAAGGAAGATGTTTTCCCCAATTGGAAAAGTGGAAAACATTTTTCTTTTGTCTGGAAGATATTTTTTCGTTGGTGGAAAATGATTTCTAAAACTAGTTCATTTTTTTGTGAAATGAATATTGAAAATCCAAATAACTTTTTCTTCGGAATTATTTTTCGCGAAACGAATGAACCCTAAAAGGTATTGCATTTTCCCAAAAACATTTCCTCTTAACCAAGTAGGCCCTCGAACCCAAAGAAACAAGTTCTGCTCGATAGTTAGGTGTCCGTTGGTGTAAATTTTGCGAAGATTGAGTTATCTGACATGGTATCGCAGCATTGATCGTGAACTCTACCGCACAAATTCCTCTCGAATTATTTTTTCCAGCTTTTTTATTATCTTGTTGATGTGATTATATACCCACGTCATCTCTTGCGCGTATAAAGGACTGACTATAATAAACTCTATAATGGTGGGCACATTACAAGAATTTTCTCAGAAAGTTCCTTGGACATCAAAAAGGCATCAGGAATATGGTATGGAGTCAGCTTTTTGCTTCCCTCAGTGCAATTCACTCTCTGCATGCCTTTTGTTTCTTTTTCCAATTTGGTTTAACAAAAGAACTTAAGTTTAACCAAAGATCATCCTAACATCGACCGGAACCTGAAGATGTATTTAGGTGGTGTTCATTAAAGCAAATAACTCAAAACCCAGTCACATAATTGAGATCTGCAATCCTTTCTTGCAGAAACTTCTTGATACAACAAAAGAATGGGGAGATCACTGTACATCCTCTGCCTCCCAAAATGCACCAGAGAGGTTGCATGGGCAGCCCTCGAATTTTAAATGATCAGTTAATTGGTCCAGCACCAAGTACAGGCTGCTTGACATTTCACCTCTCTTGTCATCAACCATGAATTCGTAGACGTTACCATCAATCTCAATGAAGCTAACGGCCCTGCATTTAGCAATACCGCTTTCGTTCATGATCTTCCTTATCTTCCTCGCAATGTCCCATCTTCTGGCTTCAGCATAAAGGTTTGACAAAAGCACGCAAAGCCCCGAACTATGAGGCAAGAGCTCCAGAAGCTGCTTCAGAATGAATTTCCCAATGTGCTCGTAATGATGAGTCCTACATGCGGCTAATAGTGCGCCCCATATCACGATATCAGGTCTCATCGGCATTTTTCCAATCAGTCCGAGCGCTTCTTCTAAGAAACCTCCACGCCCAAGTAGATCGATTAGGCAAGCATAATGCTCTATTTCAGGTGATATTCCATAAGCAGAGCTCATCCTTTGATAGTAATATCTTCCCATTTCGATAAGACCACTATGACTGCAAGCAGAGAGAAGTCCCGTGAAGGTGATCTCATTGGGGAAGATTCTGGAAGCTTCCATGTCCTCAAAGAGCTTGATTGCTTCAGCCCCACATCCATGCAACGCGAGGGCGCCAATTGCTACATTCCATGACACCAAGTTCCTTGGCTTCATCTTTTTAAAGATATCAACAGCAATTTGAACTGCACCGCATTTTCCAAACATGGTCATCAAGGCGTTATAAAGGGTAACGCTGGGTCTAATACCAGATTTGGATATGTAAATGTATATTTCTTCTCCTGTGGCTGCATCGCCAATGTGACTACATGCTGAAAGAACTGCAATAAGCGTAGTTTCATCTGGGATGACTCTTGAGTCACACATCCTGCGGAAGAGGTTCAAAGCTTCTTTGGATCGACCAAATTGAACATAAGATGAGATTAGTGAGTTCCAAGAGACCACATTCTTCTTTGGCATCTGATCAAAACACTGTTGGGCCAACGTGAGGGAACCCTGGTTTGCATAGGCATTCACCATGGTAGTCCAGGAAACAACATCCTTGTTGGGTACTTTTTTGAAAACAGCTTCAGCCGAATGCAAATCCCCGCACTTTGCATACATGTCCAATAGAGAATTGCTCACAATGATATCAACTTCAACACCGGTAATCTCGATGTAGAGATGCATATACTTTCCCAAATCTAACTGACCAGTTTGTGAACAAACTGAAATTAGACTAGCCAGTGTGAACTCATCTATCTGCAACCTCAATTTCCTCATCTCTTCAAACAATCTAAAAGCTTCCCTGGAGAAACCAATCTTAGAATATCCACCAATCATCAAATTCCAAGAAACCAATGTCCTGTCAGCTATTCCATCAAACAGTTTCCTGGCATCCCCCACCAATCCACAAGATACGTACCCCGTCATCAGAGCGTTCTGCACACAAACTTGAAACCCAAATCCCAACTTAACAGCCTGGCCGTGAACAAGAACCGAAACCCAGTACAACGACTCACCCGCACAAGCCTTGAGAACAAAAGGGAAGGTGAATTCGTTCGGCGAAATGCCCGAACCGATCATTCGGCGGTACAGAAGGACGGCCTCCAAAGGGTCCTCGCTGTTCGAGTAACCCCTTATCAAGCTATTATACATGAACCTATTGGGCTCTCGCATTTTGTCGAACAGGTACCGAGCATACGCGAGATCGCCGGCACCGTCGACGGCGCAGAAGGAAACCAGCTTCCCGAGCAAGAGAATTTCATGGGCCAGGCCCCGGAAAATTATCTGGGCATGGATGGTCTTGAGCTCGCGCACGGAAGAGCATCTTTCCAGTCGGTCGTGGAGAGTCCGGGCCGCGACCGACTTGAAGCCGAGGTTGCCGTGGATCGCGCGGCGATGGGAGAGGGAGTGCTTGAGGCGGGAACAACCAACGGTCGCGCGTTGGAGAGCGAGGAACATGAATTGGGCATTTGGTCGGGGGAATTTGGCACGAATGCAGCTCGATCTCGTGCGGTTGATGATGTCTTAGCTTTAGCTAACATCTGACGTTGTAAGGCATGCAAAGAAATGGGAGGTGACGAGGAGCTGGTTAATCACATTTGTTAAAGCCGAAACGAAAACTATGAACTCCAACCATGGACACCAAATCAATAGTAAACTTGTCGACGATGTCTTGGCTTCGCGTGGCATTTTCTATTTGTCAAGTTAAATGGACTTAATGAAAGGACTTAGCTGCATCAGTTTAACAAGTTTTACAATTTAATCACACTTTTTTGAAAGTTTTACATTTTAATTTCATATTTATGATAAATTTAAAAATTGGGAAAATGACACAAATAGTATTTTAATTATGATTCAATGAGCTATGTGATTCCTAAATTTTTAATTTGTTTAATGTGGTTCTTGAACTTTAGTCTATTGTGCAATATATTCCCTAAGCTTGTATTTGTTTAATTTGACTCTTGGACTTTTGGTACATATTCAATGTAATTTATGAACTATATATAAAATGTTCAATAGTGTTCCTCCATTAATTTAAATTCAGAGATAATATTGAATATTTTCATATAGTTTAGGGACTATATTGAACATATACAAAAAAATTTAGGGATTATATTGAATAAATTAAAAGTTCAGAGATTATATTGCGTATTGAGCTACAATTCATGAATCATATTAACAAATTAAAAGCTCACATTGCACATTGGCCAAAATTCAAAGACCATTTATGCCATTATCCCTTTAGAATGTGATTGCACTTTTTAAAAGTTTCATAATTCTATTGCACTTTTGTGATAGATTTTAGGATTTCCAGTCCATATATCTCCAAATATAATGCATAAAGCTAGCCAGCCTAAGCGGGCTTGGGCGGGCCAAGTTGGGTTGAATGCATGTAAGAAAGGGATGGCTTGCCAAAGCCTGCCTGTTTCTCCTTTCAGGTCGATCAAGCATGGGTGTGCCCTCTGTGCCTCTAAGCCCATGTTCACTTGTAATTTTCACCTTAGGAATGTTCTTTAGCCTGCTTCACTTTCTTTTTCTTCTTTGTTTCAATCTACCATCGTGTTAGAAAAATCAAATTTCTTCTTGTCCATCAACCTAAAAGAGCAAGTTTCTAACATACTTGTTGGAGCAGTGTCTCAGTGCTGCTGCTGATGTTCTGTCGTTTTAGTTTTTTTATATTATTCAATCAAGTTTGTTTGTTAGGCGGTTGGTTTGTTAGCTATTTTCTAGGAAGTGGAACAAGTTTGTTTTGCACGTTTTTGTGCGGTTCCAAAAAAAGGTTCTTATTTAGCTTGTACTTGACAGTTTTTTTAAAATTGAATGAAGTTCAATGTTTTTTTATTCCTTCTCTCTCAGTGCAACTAGAAGTTCGTGAGAATTAGTTGATTATATCAGCAATAACATTGGTATCAGAGCCTCTATGGGATCTTAAGGGACTGTGAAGTGAGGGTAAGTGAGTGAAGACTGCTTCCAATCTGCAAAGAAAGAACTGATGGAGGCAAGATCAAGTAGATTCTCTGCAATGGCTATTCCAGTCTTTACTGAGGAAAATTATCAAGCTTGGGCTGTCAAGACGATAGCATTCTTGGAGGGTCATGATTTATGGGAGGTTGTGGAGAATGATTAAGAGGTTGCTCCACTTCCAAACAATTCGACCTTAAATCAAATAAAGTACCATAAAGAGAGAATCACAAGGAAGGCCAAGGCAAAGTCTTGCATGTATGCTACTGTCTCACCTCCTATCTTCACAAGGATCATGAGATGTGATTCTGCAAAGGCAATATGGGATTTCTTGAAGGATGAAAACGAGGGAGATGAGAAGATAAGGAACATGAAGGTGCTGAATCTCTTAAGGGAGTTTGAGAGACAGCAGATGAAGGATTTGAAGTCAATGAAGGAATATTTTGATAGGCTAATTGACATAGCTGAAAAAATCAGAGTCTTAGCTTGAAGGGTGAAAGGCTGGTTCAGAAGATCCTAGTGTCTCTTCCAAAGAAATTTGAAGCCACCATAGCTTCTCTGGAAAATACAAGAGACTTAGCTGACATAAAGCTTACAGAATTGTCAAGTGCCCTGCAGGCATAGGAGCATAGAAGACTGATGAGAAGAGAAGAGCCTGTAGAGGGTGCACCACAAGCTAAAGTGAAGTCCAATGATGGAGGCAAAGAGAAGAAATAGAATCAGTCTAAAGGAAATGCATGTGACTCCAAGTTTGCAGCAAAAGAATGAAGTTCTAGTGGGTCTGGCAAATGGAAGAAGAACAAAAAGCCTTGTCAACACTGTGGTAGAACTAATCATCAGTCCTTTAGATGTTGGAGGAAGCCTAATGCTAAGTGAAGAAGATGTCACAAGGTTGGTCACATGGAAGCTATCTGCAAAGAGAACAATCACCAGCAAGCAGGAGAAGCACGGATAATAGTGAATGAGACTGAGGAAGAACACTTGTTTCTAGCTCTTCTGTTGAGAATGATGCATGGCTGGTGGATAGTGACTATACCAATCATATGACTGGCAATTTGAAGTTATTTAGGAGTCTAGACAAGTCAGTTAGGTCCAGAGTCAGAATTGGCAATGGACGGTATATCGAAGTGCAAGGGAAGGGTACATTGGCTATTGAAGGAAATCAGGAAGTGAAGCTGATCAGTGATGTTATATTTGTGCCAAAAGTTGACCAGAATATGTTGAGTGTTGGTCAATTAGTTGAGAAGGGCTATAAGGTGAAGTTTGAAGGGAAGGAATGCCTTATTGATAATGCAGATACCAAAGAAGTGCTGAGAATGCTAATGAGGGACAAGAGCTTCATGTTCAAGCCACAAGAGATGCAATAAATGGCTTTAAAGTGCAAAGAAGAAAATGTAGAGTTATGGCATAAAAGGCTTGGGCATGTTCAAAGGAAGAACATGTTTATGTAGAGGAATAGCTTGGCATATTACTTGTCGAGTTTAGAGGAGGAATTTCCACAGTGCAGAACTTGTCTTTTGGCAAGCAAGCCATATTTCCTTTCAAAGAATGAGGCTAGAGAGCATGTGACAAGCTGCAATTAGTCCACACAAACTTATGTGGACCTATGTCTGAGTTATCTCTTAGTGGTAGCAGGTATTTCATTACTTTCATAGATGACATGACTAGAATGAGTTGGATTTATTTTTTGCAAGCCAAGTTTGAAGTTGCTTATGTGTTTGTGAAGTTCAAAGCCTTAGTTGAGAATCAGAGTGAGAAGAAAATTCAAATGCTCAGGTCTAATAATGGTTCTGAGTATATTGCTCACAAGTTTAAGTTAAACTGTGAGCAAGCAGGCATTGTGCAGCAGTTCACTGCTCCATATTCACCTCAACAGAATGGAGTCAGTGAGAGGAAAAACAGAAGCACTATGGAGATGGTCAGATGTATGATGCAAGAGAAAATGTTACCTAAGAAGTTCTAGGCTGAGGCAGCTAATACTGTAGTGTTCCCGTTGTACATATTGCTCACAAAGGCCTTAGAGAGGTCAACACATTTTGAAGTCTAGTATGGTGTTAGACCTTCTGTGAAGAATTTGAAGGTTTTTGGATGTTTGTGTTATACTCATGTTCCTCAGGTCAAGAGGGACAAACTGGATAAAAGAGTTGAGCTTGGAGTCTTCATTGTGTACAGTCTCCAATCAAAGGCTTACAGGATTTTTCAACCTATGACAGGGAAGGTGACTGTGAGTAGAGATGTTGTTTTTCTAGAGGAAGATGAGTGGAATTGGATGGAAGAAAAGAATGCAAGACAACAACAATCTGCAAAACAACAACTTGCAACAACTGTAGAGGTTGATGAAGTTGTGGATGGATTGGAAGATAGTATGGATGATTTTCCATTAAAAGGCACAAGGTCACTTGTTGAAATCTATGAACCAAGCAGTATGGCAGTGCTTGAACCATCTAACTTTGTGGAAGCAAGGAGGATCAGAGGTGGATTGCAACAATGCAGAAGGAGTTTGTAATAATTCAGAAAACCACACATGAGAGCTTGTTGACAAACCATCTTATAAGAATGTAATTGGGGTTAAGTAGGTGTTTAGAACAAAACTTAATCCTGATGATTTTGTCAATAAACACAAAGCTAGACTGGTTATGAAAGGCTATGCTCAAATATGGGGAGTTGACTATTCTGAGACATTTGCTCATGTTGCAAGGCTTGATACAATCAGGCTACTATTAGCTATTGCAGCAGAGAATGAGTGGCTTATATTTCAATTAGATATCAAGTCTGCATTTCTGAATGAAGAGCGAGAGGAGGATATTTTTGTTGAACAACTCGAAGGCCTCAGTATCAAAGGGTAAGAAAAGAAGGTATACAGATTGAGGAAAGCTCTACATGGACTGAAGCAGGCTCCAAGAGCTTGGTATGCAAAGATAAACCGATATTTGCAGGATTTTAGCTTTGTAAGAAACTTAAGTGAGTTCATTCTTTATGTCAAGAGGGTGAATCATGGTGTTGTAATTCTATCACTCTATGTAAATGATTTATTGGTGATAGGGAATGATGTGGAACTAATAGAGAGGGTGAAGCAAGGTCCGTCCGTAGGTTTTGAGATGTCAAACTTGGGAAAGATGGCTTATTTCATTGGTCTGGAAGTCAAACAAGGTTCACATGAGATCTTCATCTAAAAAAAAAATACATGAAGGAAATTCTGAAGAAGTTTCAGATGGAAGATTGTATGAGTGTAAGCACTCCTATGGCTGCTAAGGAGAAGTTGCAGAAGAATGATGGAATAGATGCAGTAGATGCTTCTATGTATAGATGCTTGATTGGATGTCTCATGTATCTTATAGCAACTAGACCAGATATTCTATTTGATGTGAGTGTTCTATCTAGGTTCATGAGTAATCCTAGTCAGTTTGCTGCAAAAAGGGTCTTGAGATACCTCAAAGGAACATTGTTCTTTGGTGTGAAGTTTAGGAAATGTCAGAAGTTTAAGTTGCAGGGCTTTTCTAATAGTGACTGGGCTGGCTCAGTGGATGACATGAAAAGTACATCTAGATACTGCTTCACTCTTGATTTTGCTTGTTTATCTCGGTGTTCTAAAAAGTATTGTAGCTCAGTCCACTGCAGAGGTTGAGTTTATAGCAGCTACTGTAGCTGCAAATCAAGCTTTGTGGCTGAAGAAGATAATAAAGGATTTGTGGTTGAATTCTGGTGATTGCATTGAAGTTAATGTGGACAATCAGGCTGCATTAGCAATATCACAGAATCCAGTTTTCCATGGCAAAATCAAGCATTTTAAAGTCAAATTCTTCTTTATGTGTGAAGTGCAACAAAGTGGTGAAGTTAAGTTGGTCTATTGCAGATCTGAAGATCAGCTTGCAGTCATGTTCACAAAGCCACTTCAGGTTGGAAGATTCGAGCTATTAAGAGAGAAAATAGGAGTTTGCAGTAGCAACTGATCCAAGGAGGAGTTTGTTGGAGTTGTTCCTCAATGCTGCTACTGATGTTCTGTCGTTTTAGTTTTTCTTTATTATTCAATCAAGTTTGTTTGTTAGGCGGTTGGTTTGTTAGCTATTTTCTAGGAAGTGAAACAAGTCTGTTTTGCATGTTTGTGTGCGGTTTCGAAAAAGGTTCTTATTTAGCTTTTACTTCACAGTTTTTTGTTTTTTTATTCCTTCTCTCTCAGTGCAACTAGAAGTTTGTGAGAATTAGTTGATTATATAAGCAATAACAATACTTTACATCTGATTCTCAATTTGCCAATTGAGTGGATCGGACCTGCTATTTTTTAGCCTCTTCAATCAAGAGTAATTGTGACTTCAAAAGATAATATCGCAGTCCCTAGACGCTTTCTCCTTGGAGCACACTTCACCATGTATCCACAAACGAAAGGGCAACAATCATGCGACAATCATGCAAAAATCGCAATCTCTATTGATCTCAAAACCGTATCACGCGTCTAAGTAGGAGAAGGGTCCTAGGAACTCGAATATTAGGGTTCAGATCGCATCTTGCCCTTTGATGGGAATAGAGTAAGGGCAGAGAGACTCAATCAAGATTCGGTCAGATCCAACATCAGCTGCGTGTGATGCTTGTAAAAGGGGAAGGGGGGGGAGGAGAAGGGAATCGTATGGGCCTTTCAGGTAGACAAAACGAGTGCATATATGCTCTGGCGTTGATAACTGAATGAAAGATATCAAGGTCTAGTTCATCAAAGTTTCAATGTGCAGCGTACACCATCCTTTGCTCAGCCAAAAACATTTGTGTGGCTACAAGTATAATAAAGAAGGAAAAAAAGGTCCTAGATGCTCACTACAAAGTATCTCTTCACATATACTTAAACCTTTTTTTATTCGGCAGGCCGGATTTTCCACTTTCAAGTTTCTTCGACGATGGTACTCAACTGTTTTTCACGTTCGCCGTCGTCACTGCTGGGGACGGTGACAGGGGCAGGCAGTCTACCTTCCAAGCACTCTTGCATAATCAAGGGGCCAAGCTCTGCGTCGCGTTGGCTCGGATCAACTCGGGACATCAGCTCCTTGAGCTGGGTCCGGGTCATCCGCACCTTGACTTGGACGCCGGGGCTCGGCTGCGCTCGAGGGTGCCCCTGCACTTTCTTCCCCAGCCAGTTCCCCATCTCTCTCTCTCTCTCTCTCTCTCTCTCTCTGTGAGAATGAGGGGGGGCGTGTGGCCAGCTCACGAGATGGTTATATCTGTGCGTATGGAGTTGTCGGTCAGTGAGAACGCGGATGGAAGAAGACTAGGATTCTGATCTTGAACGCGCTAGGAATCTATGGATGTATTTAACTCGACCACCGGTTGGTTTCTTAGTAAATTACATGGTGGGGGCTTTTAGCAGGACGAGTTCTTCTTCTCCTCTTTGATTCAACTTATTAAATATCAGGATAATTACAGTGAACGCGAAGGAAGAGACGAAATCACGAGAATGGTCCTTGTACTCTTGGCCGAAAATCGATTTTCTATCTGGACAAAATCACGATAATCTTCTCCTCCTTCCGTTAGATTTGACCGTTCGGAATGCTGAGTTGGCCGCCAGATTCTTGCATTTGGCCGATCATTTATTTGGTCATATAGTGTTAACGTGACTTCTACGGTGCCAGTAGGGATTATATCGGCAATTTAAACAGCAAGAGAAACGAGAGCAAAGAGAGACTTTGCAAGGCACGGCAACCGCTAGACTGCGCTGAGACCACCTTGCGAAGACGGCCACGTGAGGAGGGTGATCACCACAAGCGATTTGGGGGTACATGAAAAATCAAAATTTCTATTTCAGAAACAATTTTTCTATTTCAAACTTGTTTCTAGGATAAAAATCATTTTGATAAAATCATTTCATTTTTCTATTTCTAAAATAGATTTTTATCCCAGAAATAGGTTTGGAATATAAATCAAAAGTAATTTTTTTTAATATTTTATTTCTGAAACAAATATAAGAAATAAAAATTCTTCTCATCGTTCGGCTTCGCTATAAACCGATCGTTCATTCGTCGCCGTCGACCACCGTCCGCCGTTTGCCTCCACCCGCCCGCTGCTTTGCCGCCGAACGCCGGCCGAACGTCGACCGTTGGCCGCCATCGGCCGGTCGTTGCCGCCCTATCGCCGCCGCCACACCCCAATCACCAGTTGTTGGTTGTCGTTCTTTGCTGCCGGCTGTCGGTTGCTAGACACCGGCCACCGCTTGTCGTCACCCATTGCCGATCACCAACCGCTGCTGCCGCGCCGCGCCGTCGCCACCGGTTCTTTGGCTATCGATCGCCCCCAACCACCACCGATCGCCACCATCCAAAAGAGAGAAATTTTGTATTGTTATCAAACAATTATTTTTGCTTAGAAACTCATATAGAAATAAAAATAGAAAAATTTATTTCTCTTCCATAAATAAATTTCTGACTAGAATTATTATCATTCACGCCCTTGAAAGCCGCACGGCTGTTTTGGGGGTGGGGTGGGGGGTCTGTGACTGTGAAGCAACGACAACCAAGACGCAGTTGGCTGCCGTCCCTAGCAAGGCCGATGACTGAGCAAGTCTCTGGGCCTACTTTGTGTCTATGCGTCTCACGAGTCATTATTCTTCAATGAAAAAGTATCGCCGAGACCTAATGACGAGAATGAGTTGCAAGCATGACTTTCTCAATTTGATTATAAAATAACATTAAAGAATGATCCAAAGCCATGGAAAGGATTCCACCAGCAGAGGAATCGTGAAGAAATGAAATGGTAAACCAAGTGTGTTACACCGTTACTAGACAATATTTTATATCAAGGTGTTTTGTCAACATATTATTATTATTCATCTATATGACAAGAACATATTCTTTAAAATATGCAAATATGTTGGAACTAAGCAAGTTTTTAAAAAGTTTCATCCCGATTCAATCTAGACCTCGAGACTTCCAGGATGTAAAATACCAAGAGGATATCCCCTCCTCCTTTATAGAGGAGAACTTAAGAGGATTGGGCATGTGGACATCGATATGTTCAAATAAAAAATGTAATTCTATTGGCCCACTTGAGTTATTGGGCAAGTGGGGCAGCCTCAACTTGGAGCTTTCAAGCTCTTGCTACAAGGTGACGTTACTCTATAATCAGACACTAGGATCCAAGCAGTCTTGTCAACATATTTTTATCATTATTATTCATCTGTATGATAAGAACATCTACTTTTTTTTTTTGAACAGATAAGAACATCTACTTTAAAATATGGAAATCTGCACAATTCTCCCATCACGCTCCTTTGATTTTCTTCCCTCTTATCTTTCGAGTTTTGTTCTTTCCGCAGGCTCTTAATGACTTTGAAAAATTTGCACACTTGGAAGGTTAAAGTTGAAACTTGCCCGTGCACTGGGGTATGCATTATGCGACTGATGTTGAATCTGCATTATGCGATGGTTACAGATGCACTGCACAGATCCAACGTCGGGGGTGTCGGTTCTTTAAATAGCGGCTCCAAGATCGCCCCCACGCAATCTCTCGCAATCGAAATTTTTTATTTCGTTCGCTAGCCTGGAGCTGGTACGGGGTTTGGTTCAGGAGCCGAGGGATAGGGACAAGACCGACCGACGAATGTCGTTTTCTCATCTGAGATTTGTGTTTGGCTTCCGCTCGCTTGGAGGGTGACAGGGGATGGGACGGATTTGACTGCTCCTCGCTAAAAAATGAATAATGCGGTGAGGCCATCGATGCGTGAGGTCGAGTGGAATCGGACGTCTTGGCATAAGATGTGGTTCATGCATTTCTGTAAGCGCACTGGTGATGATGGTGGTGGCGGTGAAGGAAGTTTGGTGGGCGGGCACCATCAACGTCCCTTGACCATGGGAAATTCGAGTGTAGATCGGAATCTATTGAGTGAAGTTTATGGCATTCCTTAATTTAGGGGTCCTTGTGTTGACAAATTAGTATGAACGAAATTGATGATAACGATAGCGTTTGAGACTCTAAAGTCCATCGGTCAAGTACAAATAATCTTTTCGTTTGTTTTTCGCTCAAATTTGAGGAATTGCAATTATATTTCCAAAGGCCTTTGGCCTAATATAGATTTTGAGATCCTTTAGAAAGTAGCATTTTCGGAATGCAAATCTTGGCATTAGCTGTTGTTTATGTTCACTGTTCATTTTCTCCATGGTTTGCACAGAGGAGCCGAACGGAGGTCAGCGTTTGCTACCCAAGGATTCAGGCAACCCCAACAATGGTTGCCTAGTGCCGTACGTGTTGTGCGGAAGAACATCCTAACTAAATGAGAAAAGTGAACAAGAATAATCAAGAACACGGAGATTTATGTGGTTCGGCGAAAAATCCGCCTACGTCCACGGGAGAGAGAGAGACGATTTCTTATTTGAGTGTATGTCAAAGAGTACAAGGTATAATGCTAAAATACATAGACCTTCAAATCCCCACTTTCCTAATCCTAGTAGGAAAGGAATTCCACCATAAAGATATTATCAAATTTAGGAAAGTCTCTTATAGGTAGGTCAAAATCTAGGAAATATATTTGGAAACAAAATAGCCTGCAAATCTTCAAGCCTTCCTAGATTTTCCGATTGAATTTTGTGGAATTCAAGACAACATCAGCAGTACGACCTCAGGCGAAGTTGTCTGGTTTCCCATGATCTCAAGCGATCTCACCTAAGGTAGGGCAACCTTCGGCCACCCTAATTGAGGTCAAGTGACCTCAAGCTAGGTTGTCCAAATTGGCTGCCAACAGCTGGCTAGTGATTGTTTTGGCCCGTCAGCGATTGGGCTTCATTGGGATTAGTTTGAGACTTTTTTAAAAACATTAGCAAAAATTCTTTATAAAATATAGTTTTTGGCAAACGACATTTAAGTCAAAGTTGTTTCTTAATGCATTATAAAATTACAATTTACCAAATACTATTTGCTTTTCAGAAAACTCATTTAACCTAAGGTTTCATTCATTTTATGAAAAAATGGCATTTTTGGAAAATGTTTTCTAGGAATCTATTTCCTAGGAAAATGACAATATTTTCTAGTGTTCAGAAGAGACTTGAAAATGTAATGAAAAATATTTTGGACTATTTGGTAAGGAAAATATTTTCCTCTATGCACCCCTTTCACTAATTTTTTTATTATTTTTAAATCAAATTTTAATCATTTTTTTTTCTTTTTTTCTTTTTTCTTTTGTTTGGTGAATGCCAGAGTCAAGCTCGAGATCGCCATAGGTAAGCAAGGCTCTAGCTGGCCAAATACTGGCAAGCCTAAGGTTGCCTAGAGGTTGACGAGCCTATCAAGGTCTGCTCAACTTGCCTCTCTAGCAAGCCCTAAGCTTGCTCAAGCCTTGCTTGCATGTGGTGAGGCTCGAGCTTGCCTGTGGCCTATTGCCAACTTGCGTTAAGTGACTGGACGGAAAGGTGTTTGGTGAAAAAAAAAATGCTTGATTTAGGAGTGAAAGAAAGAGGGAGAAAGCGGAAAACATTTTCCACTATTTTAGAAGACTTTTTTCCATTGATAGAAAATATTTTCTTTGATCAACTTATTTTTCGCGAAATAAACGCCGAAAAATTAGAAAATGTTGTAAAATATTGCGTTGCAAATGTATAATAGAGAGAATAAAGAGATTAAGTAGAGAAAATCAGACACTAGAGATCGTAGAGAAAGTCAGAGAAGAGAATTTTATTTCTAGTATATGATTGTTATCTGACAACAAAAACTAAGCTCCTATTTATAGAAAAACAAGAATGTACTTATCATTAATAATATCAATGTATCGACTGATACATGTATTAGATAAGGAGATGAACGTTCATTGTAAATGGAGATATACTTAGAATGTATAATACAAATATACCATAATAAGTACATTAGATAAGATGAATATAATGAATATCCATTCATGTATTTCATAATAGAAAAAGTATTTAAAGAAGTTGTGTTCCGTGAAACGAATAAAATTTAAAAGTATTTACATTTTCCCAAAAACATTTCCTCTTAGCCAAATAGGCCCTCGAACCCAAAGAAAAAACTCCACTCAATACTTAAGATGTCCGTTGGTGTAAGTTTTGTGAAGACTTGAGTTATCCATCATGGGATCGCAGCATTGATCGTGAAATCTATGTTGCGTGTGTGAAGGACTGGCTATGATAAACTCTATAAAGGTAGGCACAGTATAAAAATTTTCTCGGAAAGTTCATTGGACATCAAAGAGGCATCAGGAGTGTGGTGTAGAGTCAGCTTTTTGCTTCCCTTAGTGCAGTTCACTCTATGCATTCCTTTTGTTTCTTTTTCCTCTTTGGTTTAACAAAAGAACTTAAGTTTAACTGTAGATACCCCTAACATCGACCGGAACCTGAAGATGTATTTAGGTGGTGTTCATTAAAGCAAATAACTCAAAACCCAAAGTCTCATGATTGAGATCTGCAATCCTTTCTTGCAGAAACTTCATGATACAACAAAAGAATGGGGAGATCACTGTACATCCTCTGCCTCCCTAAATGCACCAGGGCTGCCCTTGAATTTCAAATGATCACTTAATCGGTCCAGCACCAAGTACAGGCTGCTTGACATTTCACCTCTCTTGTCATTAACCATGAATTCGTAGACGTTACCATCAATCTCGATGAAACTAACAGCCCTGCATTTAGCAATACCGCTTTCGTTCATTATCTTCCTTATTTTCCTCGCATCGTCCCATCTTCTGGCTTCAGCATAAAGGTTTGACAAAAGCACGCAAAGCCCCGAACTATGAGGCAAGAGCTCCAACAGCTGCTTCAGAATGAATTTCCCGATTTCCCAGTAGTGGTGAGTCCTACATGCGGCTAACAGGGCACCCCATATCACGATATCGGGTCTCATTGGCATTTTTCCAATCAGCCCAAGCACATCTTCCAAGAAACCTCCACGCCCAAGAAGATCAATTAGGCAAGCATAATGCTCTATTTCAGGTGATATGCCATAAGCAGAACTCATCCTTTGAAAGTAATATCTACCCCTTTCAATGAGACCACTGTGACTGCAAGCGGAGAGAAGTCCTATGAAGGTAATCTCATTGGGGAAGATTCTGGAAGCTTCCATGTCCTCAAAGAGCTTGACTGCTTCAGCCCCACATCCATGCAATGCGAGGGCGCCAATTGCTACATTCCATGACACCAAGTTCCTTGGCTTCATCCTTTTAAAGATATCAACAGCAATTTGAACTGCACCGCATTTTCCAAACATGGTCATCAAGGCATTATAAAGCGTAATGCTGGGTCTAATACCAGATTTGGATATGTAAATTTATATTTCTTCTCCTGTGGCTGCATCACCAATGTGACTATATGCTGAAAGAACTGCAATAAGCGTAGTTTCATCTGGGATGACTCTTGAGTCACACATCCTGCGGAAGAGGTTCAAAGCTTCTTTGGATCGACCACATTGAACATAAGATGAGATTAGTGAGTTCCAAGAGACCACATTCTTCTTTGGCATCTGATCAAAACACTGTTGGGCCAACGTGAGGGAACCCTGGTTTGCATAGGCATTCACCATGGTAGTCCATGAAACAACATTCTTGTTGGGTACTTTTCTGAAAACTGCTTCAGCTGAATGCAAATCCCCACACTTTGCATACATGTCCAATAGAGAATTGCTCACAATGATATCAACTTCAACACCAGTAATCTCGATGTAGAGATGCACATACTTTCCCAAATCTAACTGACCAGTTTGTGAACAAACTGAAATTAGACTAGCCAGTGTGAACTCATCTATCTGCAACCTCAATTTCCTCATCTCTTCAAACAATCTAAATGCTTCCCTGGAGCAACCAATCTTAGAATATCCACCAATCATCAAATTCCAAGACACCAATGTCCTGTCAGCTATTCCATCAAACAGTTTCCTGGCATCCCCCACCAATCCGCAAGATACGTACCCCGTCATCAAAACGTTCTGCACACAGACTTGAAGCCCAAATCCCAACTTAGCAGCCTGGCCGTGAACAAGAACCGAAACCCAGTACAACGACTCACCGGCACAAGCCTTGAGAACAAAAGGGAAGGTGAATTCGTTCGGCGAAATGCCCGAACCGATCATTCGGCGGTACAGAAGGACGGCCTCCAAAGGGTCCTCGCTGTTCGAGTAACCCCTTATCAAGCTATTATACATGAACCTATTGGGCTCTCGCATTTTGTCGAACAGGTACCGAGCATACGCGAGATCGCCGGCACCGTCGACGGCGCAGAAGGAAACCAGCTTCCCGAGCAAGAGAATTTCATGGGCCAGGCCCCGGAAAATCATCTGGGCATGGATGGTCTTGAGCTCGCTCACGGAAGAGCATCTTTCCAGTCGGTCGTGGAGAGTCCGGGCCGCGGCCGACTTGAAGCTGAGGTTGCCGTGGATCGCGCGGCGATGGGAGAGGGAGTGCTTGAGGCGGGAACAACCAACGGTCGCACGTTGGAGAGCGAGGAACATGAATTGGGCATTTGGTCGGGGAAATTTGGCACGAATGCAGCTCGATGTCGTGCGGTTGATGATGTCTTAGCTTTTGCTAACATCTGACGTTGTAAGGGATGCAAAGAAATGGGAGGTGACGAGGAGCCGGTAATCACATTTCTTAAAGCCGAAACGAAAACTATGGACTCCAACCATGGACACCAAACCGATAGTAAACTTGTCCATGATGTCTTGGCTTCGCTTAGCATTTTCCATTTGTCAAGTTGAATGAATTTAATAAAAGGATTTGGTTGCATTAGCTTAACGAGTTTTACAATTTGATCATATTTTTTGAAAATTTTACGACTTAATTGCACATTTATGATAAATTTTTAAAATTGAGAAAATGACACAAATAGTCTTTCAACTATAACTCAATGTGCCATGTGATTCGTAAATTTTTAATTTGTTTAATTCGGTTCTTGAATTTTAATATAATGTGTAATATTTTCTCTAAACTTGTATTTATTTGATTTAGCCATTTGACTTTTGGTATATATTCAATATAGTCTATGAACAATATAGTCTATGAATTATATTAAAATATTTAATATTGTCCATCGATTAATTCAAGTTTAAAGATAACATTAAATATTTTCATATAATTTAAGGACTACATTGAACATATACAAAAAAATTCAGGGATTATATTGAATAAATTAAAAGTTTATAGATCATATTGTGCATTAAGCTAAAATTCAAGGATTATATTGAACAAATTAAAAATTCACATTACACATTGACCCAAAATTCAAAGACCATTCATGCCATTATCTCTTTAGAATGTGATTGCACTTTTTAAAGTTCTATAATTCTATTACACTTTGTGACAAATTTTAGGATTTCCAATACATGTATCTCCATAATATAATGCACAAAGCTAACCGGCCTAAGTGGGCTTGGGCGGGCCAAGTTGGGCCTAATACACATTAGAAAGGGATGGCTTGCCCAAGCCCACCCGTTTCTCCTTTCAGGCCAATCAGGCGTGGGTGTGCCCTTGTGCCTCCAAGCCCATGTTCACCTGTAAATTTCACCTTAGGGATGTTCTTTAGGCTGCTTCACTTTCTTTTTCTTCTTTCTTTCATGTAACTTCGTGTTAGAAAAATCAAATTCCTTCTTGTCCATCAACCTAAAAGAGCAAGTTTCTAGTATACTTTACATCCGATTCTCAATTTGCCAATTGAGTGGATCGGACCTACTATTCTTGAGCATCTTTAATCAAAAGCGATTGTGACTTTAAAAGATAATATCGCAGTTCCTAAAAGCTTGCTCCTTGGAGCACGCTTCACCATGCATCCACAAACGGAAGGGCGACAATCGTGCAAAAATCGCATTCTCTGTTGATCTCAAAACCGTATCCCACACGTCTAAGTAGGACAAGGGTCCTAGGAACTCGAATATTAGGTTTCAGATCGCATCTTGCCCTTTGATGGGAATAGAGCAAGGGCGGAGAGATCAGTCAAGATTCAATCAGATCCAACATCAGCTGCGTGTGATGCTTGTAAAGGGGGGGATCGTATGGCCTTTCAGGTAGGCAAAACGAGTGCTAAATTTATCTGCAGACATGCTCTGGCGTTGAAAATTGAATGAAAGATATCAAGGTCTAGTTCATCAAAGTTTCAATATGCAGCGTACACCGTCCTTTGCTCAGCCAAAAAACATTTGAGCGGCTACAAGTATAATAAAGAAGGAAATAAAAAGTCCTACATGCTCACTACAAAGTATCTCTTCACACATACTCAAACCTTTTTTTATTCGGCAGGCCGGATTTTCCACTTTCAAGTTTCTTCGACGATGGTACTCAACTGTTTTTCACATTCGCCGCCGTCGCTGCTGGGGACGATGACAGGGGCAGGCAGTCTACCTTCCAAGCAATCTCGCATGATCAAGGGGCCGAGCTCTGCGTCGCCTCGGCTCGGATCAACTTGGGACATCAGCTCCTTGAGCTGGGTCCGGGTCATCCGCACCTTGACTCGGACGCCGGGGCTCGGCTGCGCTCGAGGGTGCCCCTGCACTTTCTTTCCCAGCCAGTTCCCCATCTCTCTCTCTCTCTCTCTCTCTCTCTCTGAGACCGAATGTGGGGGGGCGTGTGGCGAGCACACGAGATGTTTTTATCTGAGTATATGGAGTTGTGAGTTGTCGTCAGTGAGAACGCGGATGGAAGAAGACAAGATTCTGATCTTGAACGCGCTAGGAATCTATGGATGTATTTAACTCGACCACTGGTTGGTTTCTTAGTAAATTACATGGTGGGGGCTTTTAGCAGGACGAGTTCTTCTTCTCTTCTTTGATTTAACTTATTAAATATCAGGACAATTACAGTGGGCGCAAAGGAAGAGACGAAATCACGTCGAAATCACGATAGTCTTCTCCTCCTTCCGTTAGATTTGACCGTTCGAAATGCTGAGTTGGCCGCCGGATTCTTGCATTTGGCCGATCATTTATTTGGACATGAAGGGAATGACTAATCCCCGAAAACACGGATTCGACACCAAATCAAACCCCTAAAGGCAAGCGGAAGCGAAGCCCGAGAAATCAACACGAATCACCGATCGTAAAGCACACCACGGAATCGAGCGTACCTTGTTAGCCACAGATTAAACACTGTCGTTGATGGAGGAAGAGAAACCGGTCGATTTGATCCGATGAAGCCTTGAAGGGAGGAAAAGCGCGCCGTATGCCTACTGTTTTTCGGGAGAGAAAACGCGCGCGAGAGAGAATATGTAAATTCTGATTTCAACCAACGTAACTTTCTCTCTCTCTCTTCCCTTTTATACCCCATTCTTTCCACGGGCCTTATTCCCGTGGGCCGGGCTTCATGGGCCCAACTTAGCCGGACGGGCCTTAAGCCCAATTAATAAATAAATCCTTCAGGACATATGGTGTTAACGTGACTCCTACGGTGCCAGTAGGGATTACGTCGGCAATTTAACCAGCAAGAGGAATGAGAGCAAAGAGAGACTTTGCAAGGCACGGCAACCGCTAGACTGGGCTGACACCACCTTGCGAAGACGGCCACGCGGAGGAGGGTGACCACCGCGAGCGATTTGAAAGCCGCACGGCTGTTTTTGGGGGTGGGTCTGTGACTGTGAAGCAGCGGCGACCAAGACGCAGTTGGCTGCCGTCCCTGGCAGGGCTGATGAGTTAGCAAGTCTTTGGGCCTACTTTGTGTCTATACGGCTCACGAGTCATTATTCTTCAATGGAAAAGTATCGCCGAGACCCAATCACGAGAATGAATTGCAAGCATGACTTTCCCAATCTAATTATAAAATAACATTGAAAGAATGATCCAAAGCCATATTCCACCAGCAGAGGAATCATGAAGAAATGAAATGGTAAACCAAGTGTGTTATACTGTTACTAGACAATATTTTATATCGAGGTGTTTTGTCAACATATTATTATTATTATTCATCCATATGACAAGAACATATACTTTAAAATATGAAAATATGTTGGAAAAAGCAAGCTTTTAAAAGATTTCATCCCGATTCAATCTGGACCTTGAGACTTTCAGGAAGTAAAACAGTAAGAGAATATTCCCTCCTCCTATATAGAGGAGAACTTAAGGAGACAGAGCGTGTAGGTATCGACACGAACGCAGTTCTGTTGGCCCACTTGAGTTACTAGGCAAGTGGGGCAGCCTCACTTCGGAGCTTTCTAGCTCTTCCTTCTAGGTGAGGTTACTCTATAATCAAACACCAAGGATCCAAGCAGTGTTGTCAACATACTATTATCATTATTATTCATGTGTATGATAAGAACATCTACTTTAAAATATGGAAATCTGCACAATTCTCCCATCACGCTCCTTTGATTTTCTTCCCTCTTATCTTTTGGGTTTTGTTCTTCTTTCTGCACGCTCGTAATGACTTTGAAAAATTTGCACTCTTGGAAGGTTAAAGTTGAAACTTGCCCGTGCACTGGGGTTTGCATTTTTGTATTGTGCATATCCTTAGATGACGCCTCCCAAGATCAGGTCTCTCTTTCCTTTTTCGTGTCAAATGCTCCAAATTGGAAGTGGTCTGAAACGAGCGCCACGCGCTTGCTTCTCCTTTCTATCTTTTCTAGGCAACATCAAGAGGTAATGCATTCATCCAAGGGAGGCTACAACATATAAAAAGGTGGTCTCAGCAACTCCATCAGCAGCTGCAATTTCGAAAGTTTGTCACCGTTGCCACGAATTGGTCCTTCTCTTCTTCTTAGTCTGTATCCCCTTGAGTATCCATAACAGGTTGAATCCGTAGAGTGCAAATTATCCTTTACGTCTACAAAATGTAAAACACGGACACAAACACAATCTCATTCGTGGTTTGGCTTTCAAACCGAGCTCTCTCGGTTCATGGGGTCGCTCGCCCTTGGCCACCGGTGACCGAGAGGTTGCTTGTTCGATGAGTGGGTCACTTGCTGAAGCTGTACGTTTAATTTAAACAGGACAGCTTGAGAAACCCATCAATTGGACATCACTTATCGTGCAGCGGTGGGAGAGGGAGTGTTTGAGGCGAGAACAACCGAAGGTCGTGCGTTGGAGAGCGAAGAACATGAATCGGACATTTGGTCGGGTAAAATGGCACAAAAGCAGGTCAATCTCGGCACTCGCTGATGTCTTAGCTTAGCTAACATCTGCCATTGTAAGGCATGCGAAGAAATGGAAGGCAACGACCTGGTAATGACATTTCTGAATGTCAAAATAGAAACAAGAACTCCAACCATTGACACCAAATGAACAGTAAATTTATTCACGAAAGTGAAATTGAGTCCTAAATTTTTTTAAAAATGTAGTTAATCCTAAAACTCGTCAAGTTTGTACAATAAAATTTTAAAACTCGTTAGTATTTTTCATTTGTTAGTATTCCTACTCTACACTTACTAATTTTAAAACTTGTTAACATCCCTTTTCATTTGTCACCTCCCCTTCCAAAGGGTGGCATAATTGGACAGAGTTAATAGAAAGAAGTTTATTGCACCAACTTAATAAATTTTAGGAATTGATTGAAATTTTTGAAACATTTTGGACTCAATCATACTTTTGTGATAAATTTTAGAATTTGATTGTTCTTTTTTAAAGTTTTAGAACATTAGAATTCTAAACTTATCCCCAAACATATCGTAGAAAGCTGACCGGGCCTAAGCGAGCTTGGGCGGGCCAAGTTGGGCCATATGCAAGTAAGAGTGGATGGCTTGCCCGAGCCCGCCCATTTCTCCTTTCGGGCCGATCAGGCGCAGGTGTGTCCTGCGTGCCTCCCAGCCCATATTAACCTCTAATTTTCACCGTAGGAACGTTCTTTAGCCTGCTTCACTTCTTTTTCTTTCGATCTGTCTTCGCTCTATTTCTTAAAATGATCAGTTTTTCTCATGTCTTTCAACCTAAAAGAGCAAATTTCTAGCGTACTTTGAATCTAATTTCTGGTTTGCCAATTGAGTGGATAGAATTAAACTTGTTATTCTCGAGCCTCTTCAATTAGGAGCGATCATGACATCCGAAAAGTAGTTCCACAGTCCCTAGAAGTTTTCTCCACCTCAAATGGAAGGCTGACAATTGTGCAAAAATGGCAATTTGTTGATCTCGAAACCGTATTGCGTGCATCTAAGTAGGACTCCCAAGTGTGGCAGCCGATAACCTAGGAACTCAAATATTAGGATTTGGATTGCGTCGATATTGCTTCAATGAGAATAGAGTAAGGGGGCAAGACTCAATCAATTATCTACAGACATGCTCTGGCTTTGATAATTGAATGAAAGATATCAGGGTCTAGTTCATCAAAGTTTCAACACGCAGCATCCACCATCCTTTACACAGCCAAAAACATTTGACCTACTAGTACAGCAGCTACTACAAACTATAAAGAAGGAAAAAGAAGTCCTAGATACTCACTACATAGTATCTCTTTGTATATACTTCACCTTCTGTTTTTTTATTCAGGAGGCCGGATTTTCAAGCCTCAAGTTTCTTCAGTGATGGTACTCAACTGTTTTTCCCGTTTGCCCCTGTCGCCGGCAAGGACGACAGGGGCGGGCAGTCTGCCTTCCAAGCACTCTCGCAGGATCAAGGGGCCAAGCTCCCCGTGGCCTCGGCTCGGATCGACTCGGGACATCAGCTCCCTCAGCTGGGTCCGGGTCATTCGCACCTTGACTCGGACGTGGGGCCTCGGCTGCGCCCGGGGGTGCACCTGCGCTTTCTTCCCCAGCCAGTTCCCCATCTCCGTTATGGAGTTGTCGTCAGTGAGAACGCGGATGGACGAAGACCAAGATTCTGATCTTGAACGCGCGAGGAAGGGGGCTTTTAGCAGAAGGACTTCTTCTGCTTCTCCTTGATTTAACTTATTAAACAGCAGGATATTTACAATGGGCTTAAAGGAAACGACGAAATCACGACAATGGTCCTTGTACTCTTCGGCCGAACATCGTAATTTTTAATCATCTTACTCAGTTTCTGCCCCATGACGGTTGTCGCGCCTCCTACCGTTGGATTTGACCGTTCGAAATGCCGTGTTGGCCGGCGGATTTCTTGCGTGTTCGGCCTATCTAGAGAGGAGAGAGAGAGCACGCTTTACTTTCTTTCCTTGCACACGTAGGGTTGCGGTGACTCCTGCGGTGCCATGTGGGCATCTCTGTGTCAGCATTTTAAACGGCAAGAGAAACGACAGCAAACAGAGACTTTGCAAGGCACGCAGGAACCGCTTCACCGGCCCAAGACCTCCTCGCGAAGACGGCCGCTGGCGGAGGGCGACCACCGCGAGCGAGGGTCTGTGGCTGCGAAGCAGCGGCAGCCGTGACGCGGTGGCTGCCGTGTCACCAGCGCCTCTCGGATCCAAAGTCAACTGGGGACGAGGCAAATCTCTGGGCCTACTTTGCGTCCGCGCAACACGCAAGTCGCTGTTCTTAAGTGGAAAAGCATCGCCGAGACGCGATCGCAAGAACGAATCACAAGCATGACTTTCCCTCTATGATTGGTTATGAACTGACCTTGAAAGAATGATCCGCAGCCATGGAAAGGACTCCACCAGTGGAGGAATCATGAAGAAATGGAACGGTAAACCAAGTGTGTTACTAGACAATACTTTATATCGAGGTCTCTCGTCAACATGTTTTTATTATATTCATCCATATGACAAGAACGTATACTTTAAAAAAAAATGGAAGCCTGCACAATTCTCTCGTCACGCTCTTCTGATTTTTCTTCCCTCTTATCTTTCGAATTTTGTTCTTTCCACACGCTCCTTATGACTTCGAAAGATTTGCACGCTTTGAAGATTTTCCATTTATTTCACGAAAAATAATTTTCAAAGAAAGGTTTTCCAGATTTTTTTAATTTTTTATTATTATTATTTTTTCTTTATGACCGAGGTTCCACCGGAGCACGCCCTTGTCGACTTACGCCAATTCAAGGTCTCACGGGCCTCCGCGATAGAGGACCTACAACGCCTATACCTCGGGGGGAGATTGGCCCAGCAACCCATCGCCAAGGCCCCCCCACTTAAATCGCAATAGCAACGGGGGGATTCGACCTCTTGACCACATTGAAGTAAGGGAGAATGAATACCAACGCAGCTGCCCACAGGTGGGTTTTTCGATGTTAGTTTTAAGGAAAATGAATTGATTGTAGAAAATATTTTCCATAATGGGAAAAAGTGTTCTAAAATAGGAGAAAATGATTTCCATTTTTAGGAAGTTGAAAATGTTCTCCACACCTTCTTTCACCTCACTTTCTTTTGTCAAATACATTTTCCTTTTATTTTTAAAATTTTTTAAATCTATTTTTAAATTATTTTTCTTTCTTTTTCTTTTTCATTGGTCGATCGCCACCGGCCAGAGAAACCAACTTTGACATAAGTGATTGGAAGATCTAATTTTTTTTTTTTTTTAAAGACCGATCTAATTGAAGTTGAGGTAAAATGAAGAAGTCAAGGTTATGAAAGAAAGAAATCAATCATTGTCTTGTCAACTTAAGGTCAACTTTCTTATTTTCTTTCAATAAGATGATTGGATGGTGAAAAAAAAGGAAAGAAGATAACCTCGATTGGGGGCCTAAGTCATCTTCCCTGAGTCTGAATCTCAACCAAAGAAGAGTTCAATTAACTTGGAATGCTAACCTAACCGGATTGGAATATTGGACAACTTAGCTTCTTCGAAAGCTAAGGAACAGCTACAGGCTTGGGACGGTAACTACCTCTAAGACGAGTGAAGAAAGAAGGGGGGATAATTTCTTTGAACATCTTTATCCCAGAATTCATCATCTGCAAGCAATCCACTTCCGTAAGAGCGTTGACTTCAGCTTCTTTTTGGCTACCCTTTAACTGACTCAACCTATTGCGGCTAATAGATATCTGCTTGCTTCTTGCTTACTTGCAACCTTTAGTTGATCTCCACCTTCAAGCATTATAGCAAGGAAAGAAAGTTGCAGAAGGGGTGTAGCGGACAATTCAATTGAAGAAGAAAGAGAGATTTTCTGATAAAGAAAAGGAGCTCTTGTTAGCATAGGCCGGTAATTTGTGTCCTTCTTAGCGAGATTGAGTAGGATTCCATGTTTTTCCTTTCTTTCACAAATTATGGGTTATATAGAAGTAGGAAGAAAAGACGTAACTCTCTCTCTACTGTTAGCAGGATTCGTTACTAAATTCAACTGTTTCAGAATTTCTACTTCGCTACTTTTCTCTGAGCTCCTAGACAACTGATTCTACTCCCTAAGATGAGTCATTAAGAGAGAGGGATTCTTTTTTATAATTCATAGCTGCAACCTATCTCATATTGGGGAAAAGTTACCGCCCTCGATCACAAACTAGAAATTTCATAAGAGAAAGTATAGAACGGATTTCGGGCTAGGTTCAAGGTAACCAAGGAGCAAACCAAGGCTCTACTGCTAACCAATCTTCTTTTTTGACTCATTCCTCCAAAACTACTAGCTATCCTGATCTAATTCATGCACCTACTTAACTAGTGAAGTGGGCCCACTAAGAAGAGATCCTATGCCCGTTGTCTACCAGTTTATGAAGCCCCACGTACAAGATCTATCAGCAAGGTGTGAACCTTGTCTTTTAGATGTCTTCAGCAACTTCATGCTCATTATAAAGTCCGTATAACTTCTAACCAAAAGATTCATTCTTTATGAATCAAGTACCAGGTGCATTGCCTCTTTGAGTGAAGAAGAGAAGGGCTTTGTATAAAAAGTCTTGAGCCATGTTCGTCACCCTAGGCTCACCCATTATTTTTCAATAGAATTGGACAGATGTGTGGGGATGTTTTACTCTGAAGCTGTCTTCCGATGATGATTGGAACTTCCAGATGTCATCTTTCATCTTTGCCTTGTTTTCTTTTCCTCCCATGCATTGGTTCTCAGAGTCTGATTTTAGCGGGCTTTCTCAATGGATTGAGTGAGTCCATGAGTAGAGAAAGAGATTCCATTATTCTTCATCTACGAATTGAGCTTCTTCCGATCTGAAAGGTAATATTTTCAATTTCATCATAAGTAAAATAGAATGTTCAGCTAAGGGAGTTGCGAATAAGGGATAAAAAGAATCTCTATCTAGTAGATAAGTTTGAAGGGGGCATAAACTCCATTACTCAAAGTTAGTATCGTATATATTCTTGCTGAGGAAGGGTCTCTAAGGCCGTTTATTAGCGTGAGAAGGCGGCTTAGGCGACTTTGAAAAGACACTCTCCGGTAGTGGGCTGTAATTAATCTCAGCTTCCATTGAGATGAGAACAGCTTTCACTCTCTTGCTTTCCAGCACCCCTCACTCGCAAGTAAAAGCTCTCACTCCACTTTTCATAAAGTAGAGAATGCTTTCCTAGAACAAGAAGGAGAGAGGGGAGGGTAAAGGGGTTCACTAAAAGGTGGACGTCAGGGATTTTGAACTTACTCGTTTAAGTAAGCTACTCTTCTTTTGTGGGGCGTCAAAGGTTGTTGCCACATGGCTAAGTCAAAGGGGCTTAAGTTCGATGCAAGGCTTTTTTGTTGTTAAGTTATAGCAGTATTGAGCAACATCCAACAGCTTCAATCCTTCTAGTTTGCACTAGATAAAGTGCCTTAAGTAGCCCTCGAGGAGTCTATTTATTCTCTCTGTCTGAGCTATCATTCATGGGCTCTTTGTTGAGTGCCATATCGCTCAAAACACAAGGAAAAGCCCCTCATGGGTCAACCAACCTGTGGTTATGAAAAAAGGGTACTTGTCCGGTCTTCGCGAACTAGAAAATTTAGTTCCTGGAGAGTAGTTTATTTTTATTTTTTCGTTTTTATGTGGAATGTTCATACAAAATTAAATCTAGAGTAATTGTGTAATGTTGACCTGAGGTAGCGAACGAGACAGCAAATGGATGGAGATTCTCCACTTTATGGCCGTCGCTTTCTAGCTTTGACACTATGAATATCGGGTACGATTGGTGAGCTTTGACGGAAGGAAGCTACTCGACTAATTCAGTAGGCTACTATCAGCGAAGCTTGTTTGCTTCGGAGTGTGCTAAGGGAAATTAGGGCAGAAGTACAGCCCAAGTGCCATAACTTGGCACCGGGGGACACTTAAGTGCCATAACTTTAAAATGGTACACTTGAGTGACAGTTTTGAAGTTAAATGGGACACTTAAGTGCCACTCCGGCGAAAATCCGGCCAAATGGCTTACGTGGCGACTTTCCGGCGAGTTTGGTCCAAAACGGCGTCGTTTTGCATGCTGACGTGGCGAAGAAAACGCAAAAACGATGCCGTTTCATGTCTACATGTAAATAATAATATAAAAATTAATTAAATTAGATTTAAAATATTCAAAAAATTTTAAAAAAATAAGAAAAATTTTAAAATTTTAAAAAAATAAGAAAAATTTTAAAAATTTAAGAAAAATAAGAAAAATTTAAAAAATTTAAGAAAAATAAGAAAAATTTAAAAATTTTAAGAAATTAAGAAAAAAAAAGGGGGGGGTCAACGGGGCGGTGAGGGTTGAGCCCTCACCGCCGCCGCCTCCCCGCCGTCACCGGGAAGGGTCGGCGACGGAGTGGGGAAGGGCCGGCGACGGAGGGGGAGGGTCGGCCGGGGTTGCCGGCCCTTCCCGGCGACGGCGGGGAGGCGGCGGCAGCGAGGGCTCGCCCCCGCCCCCGTTCGACCTCCCCCTCCCCCTTTTTTTTCTTTTTTTTTTAAAAATTTTTTTTAAAATTTTTCTTAATTTCTTAAATTTTTTTAAATTTTTTAAATTTTTCTTAATTTTTTAAATTTTTAAATTTTTCTTATTTTTTTAAATTTTTATTAATTTTCTTTTTTTTTTAAAAAAAAATTCTTAATTTTTTAAAATTTTTAAATTTTTCTTATTTTTTTTAAATTTTTTAAATTTTCTTATTTTTTTAAAAATTTTGAATATTTTAAATCTAATTTAATTAACTTTTTATATTATTATTTACACGTAGACACAAAACGGCGTCGTTTTTGCATTTTCTCCGCCACGTCAGCGTGCAAAACGACGCCGTTTTGGACCAAACTCACCGGAAAATTGCCACGTCGGGCATTTGACCAGATTTTCGCCAGAGTGGCACTTAAATGTCCCATTTTACTCCGATATTGGCACTTAAGTTTACCATTTTAAAGTTATGGCATTTAAGTGTCCCTTCGTGCCAAGTTATGGCACTCCAGGTGTCCCAACCTCGGGAAATTAGCTTCTACCACTATTCTTCTTCTCCCCGAGGGTCGCTTGCCTCTCCATGAGCTAAACCCTTTCTTACCCTCCTCTTTCACTCATATTTTGTTTGTATAAAGCAAACTTTCTTCAACCAAAAGGAAAGGAAATCTCCAAGCAAGACGGAGAGAGTTAAGATATCAAAGAGAACCTCAGTCTAGTAACTCAACTAATCCACTTGCAGAGTGCTAGTGGTATATAGTATTGTGGTAGTTGAGACTCTGCCCCTTCTTCTTCAATATAGCCGCCCTCATTGGAATGGGTCACCAATAGAACCGTTGGTTCAAATGCCGAGAATCTAACATCGAGATGAACTTTAGGCTTACTTGCTCTGGGCAAACAAACACACCACTCATTCAACACTGCTACATTAAACATTTTCTTTTTTCCTCTCTCCAGAATCAATAGAAAAAAGAATTCCTTTGCGGCTTACCGCTTACCTATCTTTCTCCAAAACCCTCTCCCTGGCTCCCACAACTGCCGCAGAAAGAACAGGAGCATCTGTACTATCTTCCGCAAATTCCGAAAGAGGATTACCGGTTACAAAGTGAGCTGGAGCCTCACCACAGTTTGGGGAGGCTCCACAGGCTCCACCTCACTTAATTAGGCAAGGCCGAGTTCACTCAACACTGGCGAGCTCGAGTCCCGCCAAATGTAGCCACCTGGGCGAGGCTCGAGCCTCACCCATGTGGCCGGATCTAGCGAGGCCCAAGCTCACTCAACCGGTCTCAAGTGAGCCGGAGCCTCGCCAGATCAGGCAACCTAGTTAGGGTTGCCTAGTTAGGGCTCAAGCTCGCTAACATTAGGTGAGCTTGGCCTTGTCTAATCTGGCAAGGCTCCAGCTCACCTGTGACTGGTCACTAGCCACCGACCGCCAATAAAAAGGAAAAGGAAAAATAAAGAAAAATAACTAAAATAATAAAAAAAATTAAATAAAAATATAATAATAAAAGAATTATAGAGATTGGTGCATGAAGGAAAAGATTTTCCTTACCGAACAACGAAATATATTTTCTAACTCATTTTTAGATTTCAGTCGAACATTGTAAAATATGATGATTTTCCTAAAAAAATGATTTCTTGAAATGCTATATTTTCTGTAAAATAGTGGAGCTTAAAGTTAGAAAACCTGCACGTGCATTTGGGTATGCATTTTGTATGTGCATGGCCCCGATCAAGTCTCTCTTTCCTTTTTTGGGTCAAATGCTTCAAGCCCCATGCATCC
This sequence comes from Eucalyptus decipiens, assembly GCA_014182575.1. Taxonomy (NCBI): domain Eukaryota; kingdom Viridiplantae; phylum Streptophyta; class Magnoliopsida; order Myrtales; family Myrtaceae; genus Eucalyptus; species Eucalyptus decipiens. Next base: position 21,458,124 of record CM024616.1, read on the forward strand.
AAGGAAGGCCACAACATATAAAAGGCGGTCTTAGCAACTCTATTAGCAGCGGCAATTTCAAAAGTTAATCACCATTCTATTGGAAATATAATGGCAGATATCGATTCCATATCGATTATATTGTCAATTAATTGATTCAGTTAATATATGTTTGGCTTGGTAAATTGGGAAAGTGGGAATGTGATCGTAATGTAATCTTGTATATTTCCTTTTCTGTCTTTCTCTTGTAACATATATAGAGCAATGCTCTTGTACATGAATATACAGAAAGAATACAGATTACAATTTCTCCCAAAACACTCTCCAATTTTCTTCTTCAATTTCTGTCATGGTATCAGAGCATTGATCCTAGACCTAGCTTCCGCAACCTTAGAATTTGTCTTTCAGAATTGCCCTCGTTCCTTTTTTTTAGTTTTGTTGTTGCGGTTTTTCTTATCTGCAAAACAAACCCAAAAAAGCCGAGTTGGAATTCAATTTTCTAATCCATGGAAAAAAAGGGGGATGCTCGAGATTTACCTTTGGAAGAGATGTCTCAAGACCAGAACGAGTGGGAACAAGTGGGAACCCTAAGAACCCACGGATGGACGGTCAGGATCAAAAGAAGGCATCCAACGGCTCATACCCATCTGCCAACTCTTTTGGATCCAACGGTGGGCAGCAAAGGAGATCCGACGGTGGATTTTCTTCCTTCGGTGCGCCAGAATCCGAGGGCTCTAACTTGGCCACGTCGGCTCAAATGTTTGTGGGATCCAACGGCCCACGTCACGCCACGTCATCACAAAGACCAGGTGGGCAAATTTCAAAAAATAAAGGAAAATTTTGTGAATATTGCAAACGTCCACACCATACTATAGAAACTTGCTGGAAATTGCATGGCAAGCCAAGCGATAAAGAAAAAAAGGAAAAGGAATTTTCTGCTTATCAGGTGTCGGCATTAAGGACTGATGGGGCATACTAGCCAATCAACCAAGACCAATACCAGAATATCATGAGGGCTATGGATCGTTTAACCACAAGTGACAAGAGTGCGGGTTTTTTAGGTACTATCCTTGGTGAAATGAACTCAATACCAACTGATGCATGGATTATAGATTCGGGTGCAAGTGATCATATAATATGCAATGAGAAATTATTTTCCCATGCTCAGAATAGTCCATATTTATATTATGTGCGACTTCCGAATGGCAATGTTAGTCATGTCACTAAGGTTGGAACTGTTCACCTTAGCTCCAATATTGTCCTCAGAAATGTCCTTCACATTCCAGAGTTTGAGTTCAACCTGATATCTGTTTCTAAAGCTTGTGAAGACAATTCTTGTGGTGTCGTATTCAACTCCGACAATTGTTTCTTTCAGGACCTTTCGACTGGCAAACCGATGGGCTTGGGTAGTGTTGCACAAGGACTTTACTTTTGGACTAGTTCTTCTGAAGTTTTTGATAAAAGCACTTCTTGTAATGCTATTATCAATAATAAAAGTCTTATTTTCCATCAACGTTTGGGTCATAGTGCACGTTTTCCTAATCCAAAATGTCCCATTTGTCCTTTAGCTAAACAGTCTCGGACATACTTCCCTACTAGCACATCTCGAGCCAACATTGCTTTCTCTTTACTACATATTGATATTTGGGGACCCTATCACACACCACATCGTGATGGGTCACGATTCTTTCTTACCATTGTTGATGATTATAGTCGTGCGACTTGGGTTTTCCTCATGCAGTCAAAGAGCCAAACTTTCCCAACTCTATCAAAGTTTTTCACTCTTATTGAAAATCAATTCAAGAAAACAATTCAAAGAATTCGTACTGACAATGGACGCGAGTTCTATACTAGAGAGTGTGAATCTTTTCTATCATCTAAGGGAATAATTCATGAAAGCTCTTGCACATATACTCCTCAGCAAAATGGGATAGTTGAACGTAAACATCGACACCTCTTAGAGGTTGCTCGTGCTCTTAAATACCAGGCTTCGATTCCTGAAGATTTTTGGGGAGATTGTGTTGTTACAGCAGCATATTTAATTAATCGCATGCCGACACGGATTCTCAATGGGGGAACACCTTTTCAATTGCTTTATGGAAAGGAAGCGAGAATTGATCACCTCAGAGTATTCGGATGCTTATGTTATGTCACAACAGTAGGGCCTCGAGATAAAATGGACCCTCGTGCTATTCCATGTATTTTTATGGGATATCCCTCTTTGCAAAAAGGTTATAGAGTCATGGAGATCTCTACAGGGCACTTCTTTGTGAGCAGGGATGTGGTTTTCATGAAGACATATTCCCATTCCGGGAAAGAACCCCATCATCCTCTATCCTAGCTCCCAATCATCGCCCCTTTTTATCAGAAGAAGATCTATGTATGGAACCTCCATATGTAATCGTTGCACAACCTGCAATTGTGACAACCAATTCATCTCATCATGAAGCCGAATTACCCGTTCTTTCATATGAAGAAAATCAGTCATCCGGTTCTCCGGTCACTTCTTCACAACAGGAGCTACAGGGTTCTTCACAAGACTCACTAAATATCATTACTGAAGAAGAAAGAGTAGCGGAGCCTCGGCGTTCTGGTCAACATACACGACCACCCACCTGGACAAAGGATTACATATGCCCTACGTTAAATTCTCCAAGTACACAATATCCGGTGTCTTCATACGTTTCTTTTGGTCAGTTGTCACCGGAACATATATGCTGTATTAGTCGGATTTCTGAGGAACAGGAGCCGTCTTCCTATCACGAGGCGGCACGTGACCCCAAATGGCAGGATGCAATGGAAGCAGAGCTTAAAGCACTGACTGAAAACCACACATGGGACATTGTTCCTTTACCTCCACATCGAAGACCCATTGGCTGCAAATGGGTTTACAAGATAAAGTTCAAGGCAGATGGTTCCATCGAAAGATACAAGGCTCGGTTAGTTGCGAAGGGTTTCACGCAACGGGAAGGTTTTGATTATCATGAAACCTTTTCCCCTGTAGCTAAAGAAGTTACTGTTCGTTCCTTCTTATCTATTGCCGCTATTCGTAATTGGCAACTACATCAGATGGATGTTCATAATGCCTTCTTACATGGGGACTTAGATGAAGAAATTTACATGGAACTTCCGCCGGGTTTACGCAGACAGGGGAGTCTCTGGTGTGTCGTCTACGCAAATCCCTGTATGGACTTAAACAGGCCTCCAGACAGTGGTATGCCAAATTCACTACTGCACTTATTGGCGCAGGATTCCAGCATTCCAAGCACGACTATGCCTTGTTTACTTGGACTTAAGGTACTTCATCAATTTATTTGTTGATATATGTTGACGACATTCTTATCATGGGGAACAATGAGTTGGCTATCACAAGATTCAAAAAATATTTGCATTCTTCTTTTCATATCAAGGATTTGGGACCTCCCAAATATTTCCTAGGTATTGAAATAGCTCGCTCTGATAAAGGAATCAGCCTTAGTCAACGAAAGTTCGTTTTGGAGATAGTTTCAGAAGCGGGATTATCAGGATGCAAACCGGCTGCCATACCGATTGAACAAAATGCGAAGCTAACGACGCATGAATATGATATGAGCTTGCTCTCATCCACAATTGATCCATTGCTGGAAGATCCATTGAGATATCAACGTCTCGTTGGAAAGCTAATCTATCTCGCCATGACAAGACCCGATATTTGTTATGCAGTACAGATACTCAGTCAGTTCATGCACAAGCCGAAGCAATCTCACATGAATGCTACATTAAAGGTTGTGAAGTACTTGAAGAGATGTCCAGGACTTGGTATTTTCTTATCTCGTGATTGCGATATGAAGATAACAGCTTTTTGCGATACAGATTATGCTACTTGTCCAATGACGAGGAGATCAGTTACTGGTTTTTGTATCAAACTAGGGAAGTCGCTCATCTCATGGAAAACAAGGAAGTAGTCAACCGTGTCATTATCGTCAGCCGAATCAGAATATCGAGCCATGGCAAAGACTGTTTGTGAGATAGTGTGGATACGTGGGTTACTTTTTGACCTTGGAGTACGAATCGAGGGACCCAGTGAATTATTTTGTGATAATGATGCTGCACTCAAGTTAGCGGCAAATCCAGTTTTTCATGAGAGGACTAAACGTATAGAAGTTGATTGTCATTTCACTTGAGACAAGATTCGAGAAGGGATCATCACAGCAAGAGGAATTGGAACTGTAGAGCAGCCTGCAGATATCTTTACCAAGCCATTATGTCAAAGACAGCATACATATCTTTTAAGCAAGGTAGGTGTCCTTGACATATACAGGCCACCAGCTTGAGGGGGAGTGTTGGAAATATAATGGCAGATATCGATTCCATATCGATTATATTGTCAATTAATTGATTCAGTTAATATATGTTTGGCTTGGTAAATTGGGAATGTAATCGTAATGTAATCTTGTATATTTCCTTTTATGTCTTTCTCTTGTAACATATATAGAGAAATGCTCTTGTACATGAACATACAGAAAGAATACATATTACAATTTCTCCCAAAACACTCTCCAATTTTCTCTTCTTCAATTTCTGTCACATTCTTCTCTTCTTTTATGTTTGCATTCCCTTGAGTGTCCATAATGGGTAGAATCCTCATAATGTAAAACACGACACAAAAACCATCTCATCTATGATCTAGCTTCCGAACCAAGCTCACTCGGTTCATGGGGTCACTCACCCCTGGCCACAGGTGACCAAGAGGTGCCTTTCAATAAGTAGGTCGCTTGCTGAAGCTATATGTTTAATTTAAACAGGACGGCTCAAAACCCATCGATTCGACAATACTTATATAAGATGAAGAAGAAGATATAATGCAGCTAAAGCCAAATTAGAATTTTCAGGGGCTTGAAAACCGTTGATCCTGCACGATCGGTCTCATTAGCATTGTCTTCAAAATCTCTCTCTCGATTCCACGAAAGAATATCAATACCAGAGGTTGGGACACATGGAGTGCCATAACTTGGCACGGAGGGACACTTAAGTGCCATAACTTTGAAATGGTACACTTAAGTGCCAATATCGGAGTAAAATGGAACACTTAAGTGCCACTCCGGCGAAAATCCGGCCAAATGGCTGACGTGGCAATTTTCCGGCGAGTTTGGTCCAAAACGGCGTCGTTTTGCACGCTAACGTGGTAAAGAAAATACAAAAACGATGTCGTTTCGTGTCTGACGTGTAAATAATAATACAAAAATTAATTAAATTAGATTTAAACTTAATTTTATTTAAAATTTTAAAAATTTTAAAAATTTTAAAAACTAAAAAAAAAAAAAAAATTAAGAAAATTAAAAATTAAAAATTAAAAAGGCGGGGGGCGGAGGTTGAATGGGGCGGCTAAGGGCTGAGCCCTCGCCATCACCGCCTCCCGCCGTCGCCGGAAGGGCCGACGACGGAGGGGGAGGGTCGGCCGGGTCGTCGCCCGCCCTCGCCAACCCCGGCCAAGGCCCGCCGACCTCGGCCGACCCTCCCCACTCTGTCGCCGACCCTTCCCGGCGACGGCGGGGAGGCGGCGAGGGCCCGCAACCCTCGCCCCACTCGAGCCCTCCCTAGATCCGGGGCGAGGGTCGCGGCCCTCGCCGCGATCCGGCGAGGGTTCAACCCTCGCCGCCTCATTCGACCTCCCCCTTTTTTAAAAAAAAATTTTCTTAATTTTTCTTAATTTTTTAAATTTTTTTCTTATTTTTTTAATTTTTTGAATATTTTAAATAAAATTAAGTTTAAATCTAATTTAATTAATTTTTATATTATTATTTACACGAAACGGCGTCGTTTTTGCATTTTCTCCGCCACGTCAGCGTGCAAAACGACACCGTTTTGAACCAAACTTGCCGGAAAGTTGCCACATCAGCCATTTGGCCGGATTTTCGCCGAAGTAGCACTTTAAGTGTTCCATTTAACTTCAAAACTGGCACTCAAGTGTACCATTTTGAAGTTATGGCACTAAAGTCCTCCGGTGCTAAGTTACGGCACTTAGGCTGTTCTTTTGCCATCAATACCATCTTTGAAAATCTATACCTCAAACGGTTTACTTGACCGCTTTTTCGAAAAAATTGATCCTGAGTTTTCTATTGGCAGAAGATCTAGCACAGTTTAACTTCAGACAATTCACGGTGACTACTAGCCCGAATCATTTTAAGTTTTCATTTCAGCCTGCTTCAACGGAGAACCAAACAATTCATTATGAAAACCCATATCTGCTACGTTGATGAACTAAACGGCAAATTATCAACGCTTAGAAGGCAGGAGCGAACCGTTAAGGCTATTAGTAGAAGACGCCCACTCAAAAGTTTGCAACACGGAGCAGCCTGTGATCCTAAATCCAATGTGCAATACTGAAAGGTTCGTATTTCAGAACTGGGAGTTGTATCGAGACTTCGTATTGATTGCGAGACAATCACTAACAAGGATCTGGTTTGCGACAGCATGCAGATGAATAAGAAAGTAGGCTAACATTTTCATTTCAACTCTTTTGAACAAAAAAAAAAAAAAAAAATTCAATTCAAGTACAAAACGAACCGAAGTAACCAGCAGTTTGATCATTCTCACTTCAAATGTCAATCATCAATGCTATGTTTCCACCGTGAAGAAATCAAGAACAAATTGACAAACCTAGCTGGAAAATTTGGTCAGGTACATGAGTTTTTTGAGCTTACGAGAAAGAACCAGAGAAAGAGAGAGAGAGAAGCTCAAAGGTGCTTGAAACCTACAAAAACTTATAGAAATCTCAAACTACACATTGAAATAGAAACAAGAACTCCAACCATGGGTACCAAACGAATAACAAACTTGTCATAAAAGTGCAATTGAATCTTAAAAATTTGAAAGTGCAATTAAATTTTTAAACTTGTTAGCATTTTTCATTTATTAAGTTAGATGGAATTAGTGAAATAACTCGTTTGCACCAACTTAAGAAGTTTTAAGATTTGATTACACCATTTAAAAGTTTTACAATTCAATTGTACTTTCATCCCAAGTTTCATAATTTAATTATATTTTTACTCAATTGCACTTTCTTAATAGGTTTTAAGATTTCCAGCACACAAGGTCTAAATATATTGCATAAAGCCGACTGGGCCTAAGCGGGCTTGGCGGGGCCAAGTTGGGCAGAGTGCACGTAAGAAGGGAATGTCTTGCCTCGACCCACCAGCTTCTCCTTTCGGGCCGATCGGCGTGGGTGTCCAGCGTGCCTCCAAGCCCATGCTCACCTCTCATTTTCACCTCAGCAATGTTCTTTAGCCTGCTTCGCTTCCTTTTGTCTTCTTATTTTAGATGTTCTATTCCTTAGAATAATCAAACTTTCTCATGTCCATCAAACTACAAGAGCAAGTTTCTAGCATACTTTGCATCTAATCTTCGGTTTACCAATTGAATGGATCGAAATTGTTATTCTCGAGCCTCTTCGATTAAAAGCCATCATGACTTCAAAAGATAATATCGCAGTCCTCATAAATTTTCTCCATGGAGCACCCTTCACCATGCATCCGCAAACAGAAGACCGACGATCATGCAAAGTTTGTAATCTTTGATGAGCTCGAAACCATATCGAGTGAGTCTAAATAGGACTCGGAGAGTATGGAAGCCGATAAAAGGGTCCTAAGAACTTGAATACTAGGGTTCGAAAAGGCGCTCACGGCAAACCAATCTATGTAGACAAAGCAAGAGCACTTTTATCTACAGACGTGCTCTGGCGTTGATAATTGACTGAAAGATATCAGGGTCTAGTCCATCAAAGTATCAATACGCAGCATCCACCATCCTTTACACAGCGAAAAACATTTGAGCTACGAGCACAGCTACTACGAATCATAATGACGGGAAAAAAGAGTCCTAGTATCTCTTCGTATGTACTTCACCTTCTCTTTTTATTCGGCATCGCCGGATTCTCGACTTTCAAGTTTCTTCGGAGATGCTACATAGCTGCTGTTTGCATTCACCGCCGGGGATGATGACAGGGGCGGGAAGTCTGCCTTCCAAGCACTCTCGCAAGATCAAGGGCCCGAGCTCCGCGTCGCCTCGCCTCGGATCGACTTGGGACATCAGCTCCCTGAGCTTGGTCCGGGTCATTCGCACCTTAACTTGGACACCGGGGCTCGGCTGCGCTCGAGGGTGCACCTGCGCTTTCTTCCCCAGCCAGTTCCCCATCTCTCTCTCTCTGAGACTGAACGAGGAGGGCGTGTGGCTAGCACACGAGATGGTTTTATCTATGTGTATGGAGCTGTCGTCAGTGAGAACGCGGATGGAAGAAGACGAAGATTCTGATCTTGAACGCGCGGAGGAATCTGTTGATCTCTTTGAACGCGACCACTGGCTGTTGGTTTTTTATTATATTACATGGCGGTAGTGTGGAGCTTTTAGCAGGACGAGCTCTTCTTCTCCCCTCTGATATAACTCATTAAATGGCAGGATAATTACAAGGGGCGCGAAGGAAAAGGCAAACTTAGTTTTGGCCCCAGAATGGCTGTCGGATTCCTGCGTTTGTCCGATCATTTATTTCGGACATTTAGTGTTAACGTGACTTCTACGGTGTAAGTAGGCATCGTGCCAACGATTGAAACAGCGAGAGAAATGACAGCACAGGGAGACTTTGCAAGGCACGGCGACAGCCACACCGGCCCGAGACCACCTTGCGAAGACAGCGGCTCGGGGAGGGTGTGTTAGACGCAAATTGCGCAACCTCAAGATCTCCATAACCAGAACAAGAACATGCATAATTGAGTAGAAAGATTAACGCACCTGTTTTGGGATCCATCGAATATAAAGCGGAAGCATAAAAGGATTACCCACATATATCAAGGGGATCCACGCATCAAGTCCTTCTCCTCTATTGCCCTCCGTATCACTGGCTCAATGAGGCGGCCCCCCTCACGTGCAGCGTTAGGTAAACGCCCTTAGGTGAGGATACATGTGAGAAATTAGGGTTAGAGGAGAGACTTGAGCACTATTTATAGAGTTTCCAGCCGAGTCCCCCTCATTACGGGCCAGCTCAACTCGGCCCACACTAGCCAGCCCATATTAGACTAATTAAGAAACATTCTATCTCACCTTAGACCAACCCTGTTTTACGGTAGCCGTAAAAACAGTAAATTACAATATCAATTAATTTAGTCCATATCAGAAAAAACTCTTACATTCTCCCACTTGGACTATATTAATTGAAATCGTACTGTATGTGCGCACATTTGGTCCAGAGATAATTCTTAATAGTCAATCCTATCCCATAAAGTCTTAAACACCGAATCACGGCGGTAACTGCATGTATACACACAGAGCCTTCCATGGTCACGAATGTTCTCAACTTTATTGATATGGATTCAATATGGTAGTGTAGCAAATGGATAACATCTCTCATAGAGAGATCCCATTTGTCATCACCATTCTCTTAACTTTAGGCGTCACAAAAACTTGTGCCACTAGAGAATGCTTTATGGTTCCAATGAACCCACATATGTCTTGTCCTTATGGTTAACCTTTCTTTATGTATCACAAGACATATGCACAAGGCTAATAACCGGATGCCCCTAGCCTTCACTCAAGGTTTATACAATCCCTTGAGACTTTATCAATATGTATTCAACATAATAATAACACATTCAAAATATTTTATTGAATGCAAAAGTTGATACATATCAAACCGTTACAAAGTGTAACGAACCACGAGATGTGAACTTTATCGAGTAAAGCCAAAATAGCTCCCACTAAAACAACAAGATCCGAAGATACTCCTAGCCCCATGCTAATGACATGTCACTCAAATACACATGGGCGTAGGCCTTTAGTTAGTGGATCTGCAACCACATCATCTCGTGAAAATATGTTATATTATAAATCACCTTTCTACCGTTTCTTTATGGTCAAAAATTTTGACCACCATATATTTAGACCCATTGAGACCTCTGTAGTAAATAAATAATACTACAAATTTGTTATCTCAATACAGACCTCTGTAGTAAATAAATAATACTACAAATTTGTTATCTCAATACAACCGTATGGGTCTATTTATCAAATTAAAACGATCAACTCCGTCATGAGGTTCTGGAGCATAATAGCCCAAGTAACAGTCTAAAAGAATGTTACTAACACTGCTTACATAGTAGAAGATGACATAGAACTTTATTTACTGCACTTACTGCTAACATAAATATGTATTCCGTAATTGATTGCATGTCATCAGAACAGCCAGCAAAGTTTACATCGAAATACCTTACTAACTGCAAGAATTGAACATGTCTATAAATTAGCATATAATCTTTTATCTTCTTTAAGTACCTTTAAATCTTCTTGGCAGTAACCCAGTGATCATGTCCTGGATTTAACCAATATCTGCCTAGAAGTCCCATCGCAAATGCGATATTTAATCTAAAGCAAAATCAAAGCATATATTATACTTTTAAGTGCACTAACACAAGGTACATCATTTAATTAGATTTTCTCAATATCTAAATAAGGACAATGTGATAGATTCAATCCATCACCCTTAACAACATGAGCAATTCCCGGCTTGCAATGATGTATATTGAATATTTCTAATATACAATCAGCAAATGTCCTTCGAGAAAATCTAATAATATAGCAAAAACAATCCTTACAGACCTCAATACAAATGATATAAGATGTCTCAATGTCACAACTTGTAAGCAAAGTATCATGTACATAGAGTATGAGAAAAAATAAATTTCCTCCCACTGACCTTGTAATATATTGAATTACTTTGTTCCTAATTGAACAAAATAACAACACTATGAAACTTTAATAATATTGTCTGGAAACTTACTTAAGACCATTAATTAGAACTTTTCAGTTTACACACAAGTTTACTTGAAACTGCTGCAAAATCATCCAGTTGCACTATATAAATTTTGTATCTATTTGGCGTAACTCCATATCATAATAAATTATTAATGCCACATTCACTCTGAAAGAATCTTTAAAAAATATTAGAAAGAAATATTTATTTCTTCACTATAAACAATCCACCCCTCTTTCAGAGTGAAAACTTTAGCTACAAGTTTTGTACGCCAATTTGCAACTAATGAATTTATGATCTTTAGACAAGTCAGTAAGTTTCCAAACATATTTCATAGATTGTATATCGCCTTTTATGGCATCTAATCACATACTTGATTGAGAATAAGAAACGACATTTATAAATATGTCATTACATCAACCATATAGTGGATATTGTAATCATGCTCTCACAAATAAACTATATAAGTCTGATGGTATAATTGATCGTCTTTCCTTAACAAATCTCCTTAATAAAGCTGTAACCACTTCATTCTGCACTTGAGAGGTTTAAGAAATTTCATTATAAACTATATCAAGAATAGTACATTGAACCTCAACAAGTTTAGTCTATGGTACAGGAAATTCCACAATTGTTTGTACCACAATTGTTTATATAGGTAAAGACAAAGGCACAGTAACATCCATCATACTATTATCTTTAATAGTCTGAGAGCAGCTATCCTCTATAATTACGTCAATCTTTATAAACTTTAGAGTATGTGATTCCATAATTCTTGCACCTTCTTTAGGGTCATTAAATCAATATCCCTTTTGTATATGAAAAAGTTGCTTTCATAATATCAGCCCACAAAAGACCAGATAAATTAGTCTTACTAATCATACTCATCACCATGTTCAATATGGTGCATTTATGCCTTTCGGCCAAATCTTTTTGTCAGGATTTTCAGGTATAGTAATTAAATTACCACCCCAGAATCTACCAAGTATTTGACAAATGACCCTTTAAGCTATTTCGCATTGTCATACTTGCCAAAATACTCATTGCCATTGTTAAACTTGACAACCTTTTAATCATATACGAGATGTATATGTCATTAGGACTTAAACACAATTTTTGCAGATGTGTCCTAATTTCAATATCAGACAAGACATAATTTCAAGCAACTAAGGCTTCCATCATCTTATAGCAGTGCAGTCCGTAGGCAAATCTCTTTTCAAGTGTTCCAGAATAGAACGCTTCATGGACAGTAAACAAATTCAATTGCTCTTTTCTCAAGCAACAAATCATATGTCTACAACTTAAAATTTGAAGCAGTAAAAACCTCAATAATAGTGGAGTTATTAATCACAGAAAAGGTGACTGAAAACCAAGCAATGTATATAATTAGCATCATGTGAGTACCGTGTAACTTGACGTACAAGTACACATCCAGAGAGTTACATGCAAAATCACATAATCACCTTTGGGCAGAATACATGACATAAAATTGTACACTCCCCACATGATAAGGGTTATGAGAATATATTACAATCTTCGTGAATTCATCACCTTTGGGCATATGAACCATTAGGATCGGTCACTCCTCCACCACACTATCATGTATCCCTCCATGAACTAATACACAATCACCTCCTTTGGGAGTATGACCACGCATTAAATCAGGAGACATCCCAATCATCATACGAGACCGAAATTTCTCAAACCCAATCAAGCGTGCCACTTTGGCGATCACTACTCAATTGAATCATTGAAATTCTCTCATACCAGGGATATAAACTTTACTCCTCACATACACCATATACATGTGATTTTGACTTTAGTGATAGGGGCATCATATTACCAAAATCACATATCATGCTAATTACATTGCTTTATTCATTAATAAAATCTTTATTTATACATATATTGATAAATAAAGATTATATATATAACGAACCTGAAAGACAGATTCCAATGAGATCAACGATCACAGCAACACGAGAAACTTCTCATAACATAGAAGCTATCATCTTTTGTGCACCACGACACGATTATTATAACAACATGAAAAGAATACCGATCCAAAGGATCCCTCACAAGTTAATATCAATAGCAATACAGGGTACTCCAGATTGACAAGCTTGTTGCTCATGAGTTTCATATGGTAAAACATGACTCCAAGGCCAACAATTGATTTATTAGCCAATTTTTAAATAACAAATTATCATTGTAATCAACCAGTGGCCTATTAATTGAGTCAAATCAGATAACCAAATATCTAAAAATTCAACAATAGATATTATTGCTCTGCATAAATATTGCCATACTCCCTTACCATAAAAAACTATTTAACTCGATAGACATTAACAAGTGACCAGATGAGTTCATGTACAATATGCAGTAACTTAATTGACATGCATTACCCACATTCAGCAGATGTGTTAATCAGTACAATCAGTTTGGTCACGAGTCCTTAAGTTGTCCATCATTCAAAGATTACCAGTGTGTAAAGGAGTAAACTTGAGTAACAAATGTTTCATAATCTTTATTGTTTCTCATCAGCTCAATACATAACTCAAATACAATCTCATATGAATTGTATCGCATTAAGCCAGCTTCAGTTCACAATAAAGTTTGATTTTTATTGATGAATCACACATTTTATTATGTGATAACATACTAGTAACTCATCACCTGTATTTTCAAAATCACAGAAAATACAAGAAAAATACGCAAAAATACACTAAAAATTCAGGGCCAATTCCATAAAAAAGCACGAACTTTAGGTGTTGTCCCAAATCTGGCCTAAACTTTATTTTGTCTCAAAAAAAAGCACAAACTTTAGGTGTTATCCCAAATCTGGCCCGAACTTTATTTTGTCTCAAAAAAAAAAAGCACGAACTTTAAGTATTGTCCCAAATCTGGCCCGAAATTTATTTTGTCTAAAAAAGGCACAAATTTTCACTTATGTCCCAAATCTAGCCATCCGTTAACCCTCATTCCACAGTCATCCAACGTGGCATTTCCACGTCAGCAATAATATCCAACACAGCAAAACGATGCTGCATTCGAGTGTTTGGAGGAAGTGTTAAATTTAAATTTGCCTTCCAATGAGGTGAACTTTACAGATGATTCTCATGGGAAAAATAATTCAGCAGCTTCAATTCCAGGGGAAGAGGCACATAGCTAGGGCCATTAGATCAATTAACAATTGGCAAACTGTTTGCAATGTTAGAAGCTAGGTTGAAAGCAGAAGATTACATTGCCTTAAAGCGAGATATTTCAAGTGTATGCATCTTGTAGTTAAATAGAGATGTGAAATATATTTGTAATAGAATTACTTTATTTTGTCTCAAATAAGTTTGGGCCAGATTTGGGACAATACCTAGAGTTCGTGCTTTTTTTTGAGACAAAATAAAGTTCAGGCCAGATTTGGGACAACCCCTAAAGTTCGTGCTTTTTTTTGAGACAAAATAAAGTTCGGGCCAGATTTGGGACAACACCTAAAGTTCGTACTTTTTTTTGGAATTGGCCCTAAAAATTCACGTATTTAGGATTCCGTATGTATTTTCACATCCATAAAATTATCAAATATGTAAAATAAATACACCACGACGTAGAGGACGGCCATACGAATCCAACGCCACCAGCCACGCGCCGATCAGACGCTCCACGTGCCCTCACGCGCCGCCTAAGTGCGCGGCGCGTGACGCGTGGATCTCACGCGCGGCCCGCGTTCGACGCCCAAGCGGCGCGTGGCCACGCGTGGGGGCGCGTGCGGCCTCCTCCGGCGACGCGCCGCCGACCGTCTTGCTCGTCTCGTCGAGCCCAGTCCGAATTTGTGATTTAATTTTATTTTTATTGAATAAAAAATCTCGAAAATCACAAATTATGGCAAAAACTTTATGCGTTCAAGTTCTAAGGTTACGGTTGCTCTGATACCACATGTTAGACGCAAATTGCGCAACCTCAAGATCTCCATAACCAGAACAAGAACATGCATAATTGAGTAGAAAGATTAACGCACCTGTTTTGGGATCCATCGAATATAAAGCGGAAGCATAAAAGGATTACCCACATATATCAAGGGGATCCACGCATCAAGTCCTTCTCCTCTATTGCCCTCCGTATCACTGGCTCAATGAGGCGGCCCCCCTCACGTGCAGCGTTAGGTAAACGCCCTTAGGTGAGGATACATGTGAGAAATTAGGGTTAGAGGAGAGACTTGAGCACTATTTATAGAGTTTCCAGCCAGCCCCCTCATTACGGGCCAGCTCAACTCGGCCCACACTAGCCAGCCCATATTAGACTAATTAAGAAACATTCTATCTCACCTTAGACCAACCATGTTTTACGGTAGCCGTAAAAACAGTAAATTACAATATCAATTAATTTAGTCCATATCAGAAAAAACTCTTACAGGGTGGCCGCCGCAAGTGATTTGAAGGCCACATGTTTTTCCCACCACTGCTTCCCAATCACAGCGGCTCGGGTTGGGGGGGTCTGTGATTGGGAAGCAGTGGTGGTGGCTGCCCTCGCCGGCGCTCTTGGATCCAAAGTCAACCGACGAGAAAGCGAGTCTCTGGGCCTACCATGCAACCACGTGACTCGCGAGTCGCTGTTCCTCGACGGAGAAGTTATCACAGAGACCCAGTCACAAGAACGAACAACGAGCATGACTTTCCAATGTGATTATGAAAGACCGTAGGAGTGATCCGGAGTCATGAAAAGGACCCTGCCGATAGAATCACGAAGAAGGGAATGGCAGCAAAGTGTTCTAGACGATATTTTATATCGAGATGTCTTATCGACACAATCTTATCCATCCATGTGAAAAGTAATCTATATTTTAAATATGGAAGCTTGTACAATTTTCCTGTCCATGACTTTCTTTCCCTTTATCTTGCCAGTTTTGTGCTTTCCACAGTCTCGTACTGACTTGAAAAATTTGCACGCTTCGAAGATTAAAGTTTGACACTCTCAAGTGCTTTAGGGTATGCAATTTGTATGTCCACAGCCTTAGATGACGCCTCCCAAGATCAAGTATCTTCTCTAGGCAATATCAAAAGGTAATTCATTCATCCCAGGGAGGCTATTATAAAAAGGTGATCTTTACAAACTCCATCAGCAGCTGCAATTTCAAAAGCTGTCACCATTGCCATGGATTGATTCTTCTCTTCTTCGTCTGAGTGTCCACAATAGGTTGAATCTGCGGAGTGCAAATTATATCCTTTTGGTCTTTAAAATGTGAAACGACAACACACGGTCTCATCCAGGGTCTAGCTTTCAAACCGAGCTCGCTTGGTTCGTGGGTCACTCACCCTTGGCCACGGGTGACTGAGAGGCCGCTGAAGCCGAATAAGAGACTTCAGGGGCCCGAAAACTGTAGACTGGGGTATGCATTTTTGTATTGTGCATATCCTTAGATGACGCCTCCCAAGATCAGGTCTCTCTTTCCTTTTTCGTGTCAGATGCTCCAAATTGGAAGTGGTCAGAAACGAGCGCCACGCGCTCGCTTCTCCTTTCTATCTTTTCTAGGCAACATCAAGAGGTAATGCATTCATCCAAGGGAGGCTACAACATATAAAAAGGTGGTCTTAGCAACTCCATCAGCAGCTGCAATTTCGAAAGTTTGTCACCGTTGCCACGAATTGGTCCTTCTCTTCTTCTTAGTCTGTATTCCCTTGTGTATCCATAACAGGTTGAATCCGCAGAGTGCAAATTATCCTTTACGTCTACAAAATGTAAAATACGGACACAAGCACAGTCTCATTCGTGGTTTGGCTTTCAAACCGAGCTCACTCGGTTCGTGGGGTCGCTCGCCCTTGGCCACCGGTGACCGAGAGGTTGCTTGTTCGATGAGTGGGTCACTTGCTGAAGCTGTACGTTTAATTTAAACAGGACAGCTTGAAAAACCCATCAATTGCACATCACTTATCGTGCAGCGGTGGGAGAGGGAGTGTTTGAGGCGAGAACAACCGAAGGTCGTGCGTTGGAGAGCGAAGAACATGAATGGGACATTTGGTCGGGTAAAATGGCACAAAAGCAGGTCAATCTCGTGCACTCGCTGATGTCTTAGCTTAGCTCCTAGACAACTGATTCTACTCCCTAAGATGAGTCATTAAGAGAGAGGGATTCTTTTTTATAATTCATAGCTGCAACCTATCTCATATTAGGGAAAAGTTACCACCCTCGATCACAAACTAAGAATTTTATAGGAGAACGTATAGATCAAATTTCGGGCTAGGTTCAAGGTAACCAAGGAGCAAACCAAGGCTTTACTGCTAACCAGTCTTCTTTTTTGACTCATTCCTCCAAAACTACTAGCTATCCTGATCTAATTCATGCACCTACTTAACTAGTGAAGTGGGCCCACTAAGAAGAGATCCTATGCCCGCTGTCTACCAGTTTATGAAGCCCCACGTACAAGATCTATCAGCAAGTTGTGAACCTTGTCTTTTAGATGTCTTCAGCAACTTCATGCTCATTATAAAGTCCGCATAACTTCTAAGCAAAAGATTCATTCTTTATGAATCAAGTACCAGGTACATTGCCTCTTTGAGTGAAGAAGAGAAGGGTAGTGTATAAAAAGTCTTGAGCCATGTTTGTCACCCTAGGCTCACCCATTATTTTTTGATAGAATTGGATAGATGCATGGGGATGTTTTACTCTAAAGCTATCTTCAGATGATGATTCAAACTTATAGGTGTCATCTTTCATCTTTGCCTTGTTTTCTTTTCCTCCCATGCATCAGTTCTCAGAGTCTAATTTAAGCAAGCTTTCTCAATGGATTGAGTTAGTCCATGAGTAGAGAAAGAGATTCCATTCTTCTTCATCTATGAATTGAGCTTCTCCCAATCTGAAAGTAATATTTTCAACTTCATCGGAAGTAAAATAGAATGTTCAGCCAAGGGAGTTGGGAATAAGGGATAAAAAGAATCTCTATCTAGTAGATAAGTTTGAAGGGGGCATAAACTCCATTACTCAAAGTTAGTCTCGTATATATTCTTGCTGAGGAAGGGTCTCTAAGGCCGTTTATTAGCGTGAGAAGGCGGCTTAGGCGACTTTGAAAAGACGCGTGAGAAGGCGGCTTAGGCAACTTTGAAAAGACACTCTCTCCGGTAGTGGGCTGTAATTAATCTCAGCTTCCATTGAGATGAGAACAGCTTTCACTCTCTTGCTTTCCAGCACCCCTCACTCGCAAGTAAAGGCTCTCACTCCACTTTTCATAAAGTAGAGAATGCTTTCCTAGAACGAGAAGGAGAGAGGGGAGGGTAAAGGGATTCACTAAAAGGTGGACGTCAGGGATTTTGAACTTACTTGTTTAAGTAAGCTACTCTTCTTTTGTGGGGCGTCAGAGGCTGTTGCCCCGTGGCCAAGTCGAAGGGGCTTAAGTTCGACGCAGGGCTTTTTCGTTGTTAAGTTATAGCAGTATTGAGCAACATCCAACAGCTCCAGTCCTTCTGGTTTGCACTAAATAAAGTGCCTTAAGTAGCCCTCGAGGAGTCCGTTTATTCTCTCCGTCTGAGCTATCATTCATGGGCTCTTTGTTGAGTGCCATATCGCTCAAAACACAAGGAAAAGCCCCTCATGGGTCAACCAACCTGTGGTTATGAAAAAAGGGTACTTGTCCGGTCTTCGCGAACTAGAAAATTTAGTTCCTGGCAAGTAGTTTATTTTTATTTTTTCGTTTTTATGTGGAATGTTCATACAAAACCGAATCTAGAGTAATTGTGTAATGTTGACCTGAGGTAGCAAACGAGACAGCAAATGGATGGAGATTCTCCACTTTATGGATGTCGCTTTCTAGCTTTGACACTATGAATATAGGGTATGATTGGTGAGCTTTGACGAAAGGAAGCTACTCGACTAATTCAGTAGGCTACTATCAGCGAAGCTTGTTTGCTTCGGAGTGTGCTAAGGGAAATTAGCTTCTACCACTATTCTTCTTCTCCCCGAGGGTTGCTTGCCTCTCCATGAGCTAAACCCTTTCTTACCCTCCCCTTTCACTCATATTTTGTTTGTATAAAGCAAACTTTCTTCAACCAAAAGGAAAGGAAATCTCCAAGCAAGACGGAGAGAGGTAAGATATCAAAGAGAGTCTCAGTCTAGTCACTCAACTAATCCACTCGTGGAGTGCTAGTGGTATATAGTAGTGTGGTAGTTGAGACTCCGCCCCTTCTTCTTCAGTAAAGCCGACCTCATTGGAATGGGTTACCAATAGAACCGTTGGTTCAATTGTTGAGAATCTAACATCAGGACGAACTTTAGGCTTACCTGCTCTGGGCAAACAAACACACCACTCATTCAACACTGCTACATTAAAAATTTTCTCTTTTCCTCTCTCCAGAGTTAATAGAAAAAAGAATTTCTTTGTGGCTTACTACTTATCTATCTTTCTTCAAAACCCTCTCCTTGGCTCCCGCATCTGCTGTAGAAAGAACAAGAGCATCTATACCATCTCCTACAAATTCTGAAAGAGGATTACCGGTTACAAAGTGAGCTGGAGCCTCACCACAGTTTGGGGAGGCTCCACCTCACCTAATTAGGCAAGGCCGAGTTCACTCAACACTGGCGAGCTCGAGTCCCGCCAAATGTAGCCACCTAGGCGAGGCTCAAGCCTCACCCATGTGGCCGGATCTAGCGAGGCCCAAGCTCACTCAACCGGTCTCAAGTGAGCCGGAGCCTCGCCAGATCAGGCAACCTAGTTAGGGTTGCCTAGTTAGGGCTCGAGCTCGCTAACATTAGGTGAGCTTGGTCTCATCTAATCTAGCAAGGCTCCAACTCACCTGTGACTGGTCACTAGCCACCGACCGCCAATAAAAAGGAAAAGGAAAAATAAAGAAAAATAACTAAAATATAAAAAAATTAAATAAAAATATAATAATAAAAGAATTATAGAGATTGGTGCATGAAGGAAAAGATTTTCCTTACCGAACAACGAAATATATTTTCTAACTCATTTTTACATTTCAGTCGAACATTGTAAAATATGATGATTTTCCTAAAAAAATGATTTCTTGAAATGCTATATTTTCCGTAAAATAGTGGAGCTTAAAGTTAGAAAACCTGCACGTGCATTTGGGTATGCATTTTGTATGTGCATGGCCCCGATCAGGTCTCTTTTCCTTTTTTTTGGGTCAAATGCTTCAAGCCCCATGCATCCAAGAAAGGCCACAACATATAAAAGGCGGTCTTAGCAACTCTATTAGCAGCGGCAATTTCAAAAGTTAATCACCATTCTTCTCTTCTTTTATGTTTGCATTCCCTTGAGTGTCCATAATGGGTAGAAGCCTCATAATGTAAAACACGACACAAAAACCATCTCATCTATGATCTAGCTTCCGAACCAAGCTCACTCGGTTCATGGGGTCACTCACCCCTGGCCACAGGTGACCAAGAGGTGCCTTTCAATGAGTAGGTCGCTTGCTAAAGCTATATGTTTAATTTAAACAGGACGGCTCGAAACCCATCGATTCGACATTACTTATATAAGATGAAAAAGAAGATATAATGCAGCTAAAGCCAAATTAGAATTTTCAGGGGCTTGAAAACCGCTGATCCTGCACGATCAGTCTCATTAGCATTGTCTTCAAGATCTCTCTCTCGATTCCACGAAAGAATATCAATACCAGAGATTGAGACACCTGGAGTGCCATAATTTGGCACGGAGTGGCACGGAGGGACACTTAAGTGCCATAATTTGGCACGGAGTGGCACGGAGGGACACTTAAGTGCCATAACTTTGAAATGGTACACTTAAGTGCCAATATCGGAGTAAAATGGAACACTTAAGTGCCACTCTGGCGAAAATCCGGCCAAATGGCTGACATGGCAATTTTTTCGGCGAGTTTGGTCCAAAATGGCATCGTTTTGCACGCTGAAGTGGCAGAGAAAATATAAAAACGATGCCGTTTCGTGTCTGACATGTAAATAATAATATAAAAATTAATTAAATTAGATTTAAACTTAATTTTATTTAAAATTTAAAAAATTTAAAAAATTAAGAAAAATTAAAAGGGAGGGGGAGGTCAAATGGGGCGGCCGAGGGCCGAGCCCTCGCCGCCGCCGCCTCCCCGCCGTCGCCGGAAGGGCCGGCGACGGAGGGGGAGGGTCGACCGGGGTCGCCGATCAGCCAGCCTCGCCGGCCCCCGGCCGGGGTCGCCCGACCCTCCCCACTTCTCGCCGACCCTTCCCGGCGACAACGGAAGGCGGCGAGGGCCCGCAACCCTCGCCCCACGTGAGCCCTCCCTAGATCTGGGGCGAGGGTCGCGGCCCTCACCGCGATCCGACGAGGACTCAGCCCTCGCCGCCTCGTTCGACCTCCCCCTTTTTTAAAATTTTTCTTAATTTTTCTTAATTTTTTAAATTTTTCTTAATTTTTTTAAATTTTTTTCTTATTTTTTAAATTTTTTGAATATTTTAAATAAAATTAAGTTTAAATCTAATTTAATCAATTTTTATATTATTATTTACACGAAACGGCATCGTTTTTGCATTTTCTCCGCCATGTCAAGCATCCAAAACGACACCGTTTTGGACCAAACTCGCCGGAAAGTTGCCACGTCAGCCATTTAGCCGGATTTTCGCCAGAGTGGCACTTTTAAGTGTTCAATTTAACTTCAAAACTGGCACTCAAGTGTATCATTTTGAAGTTATGGCACTTAAGTGTCCTCCGGTGCCAAGTTATGGCACTTGAGCTGTTCTTCTGCCATCAATACCATCTTTGAAAATCTATACCTCAAACGGTTTACTTGACCGCTTTTTCGAAAAAATTGATCCTGAGTTTTCTATTGGCAGAAGATCTAGCACAGTTTAACTTCAGACAATTCACGGTGACTACTAGCCCGAATCATTTTAAGTTTTCATTTCAGCCTGCTTCAACGGAGAACCAAACAATTCATTATGAAAACCCATATCTGCTACGTTGATGAACTAAACGACAAATTATCAACGCTTAGAAGGCAGGAGCGAACCATTAAGGCTATTAGTAGAAGACGCCCACTCAAAAGTTTGCAACACCGAGCAGCCTGTGATCCTAAATCCAATGTGCGATACTGAAAGGTTCGTATTTCAGAACTGGGAGTTGTATCGAGACTTCGTATTGATTGCGAGACAATCACTAACAGGGATCTGGTTTGCGACAGCATGCAGATGAATAAGAAAGTAGGCTAACATTTTCATTTCAACTCTTTTGAACCAAAAAAAAAAAAATCAATTCAAGTACAAAACGAACCGAAGTAACCAGCAGTTTGATCATTCTCACTTCAAATGTTAATCATCAATGCTATGTTTCCCACGTGAAGAAATCAAGAACAAATTGACAAACCTTGCTGGAAAATTTGGTCAGGTACATGAGTTTTTTGAGCTTAATAGAGAGAGAGAGAAGGTCAAAGGTGCTTGAAACCTACGTAAACAAATTGAAATCTCAAACTACACATCGAAATAGAAACAAGAACTCCAACCATGGGTACCAAATGGATAGCAACTTGTCACAAAAATGTAATTAAATCCTAAAAATTTTAAAAGTGCAATTAAATATTTAAACTTGTTAGCATTTTTCGTTTATTAAGTTAGATGGAGTTAGTAAAATAACTCGATTGCACCAACTTAACACACTATTTGAAAGTTTTACAAGTCAATTACACTTTCATCCCAATTTTTATAATTTAATTACACTTTTTAAAACTTTTAAAACTTAATTATGCTTTCATAATAAATTTTAAGATTTCCAGCACACGACGTCTAAATATATTGCATAAAGCCGACTGGGCCTAAGCGGGCTTGGCGGGGCCAAGTTGGGCAGAGTGCACGTAAGAAGGGAATGTCTTGCCTCGACCCACCAGCTTCTCCTTTCGGGCCGATCGGGCGTGGGTGTCCAGCGTGCCTCCAAGCCCATTGCTCACCTCTCATTTTCACCTCAGCAATGTTCTTTAGCCTGCTTCGCTTCCTTTTGTCTTCTTATTTTAGATGTTCTATTCCTTAGAATAATCAAACTTTCTCATGTCCATCAAACTAAAAGAGCAAGTTTCTAGCATACTTTGCATCTAATCTTCGGTTTACCAATTGAATGGATCGAAATTGTTATTCTCAAGCCTCTTCGATTAAAAGCCATCATGACTTCAAAAGATAATATCGCAGTCCTCATAAATTTTCTCCATGGAGCACCCTTCACCATGCATCCGCAAACAGAAGACCGACGATCACGCAAAGTTTGTAATCTTTGATGAGCTCGAAACCATATCGAGTGAGTCTAAATAGGACTCGGAGAGTATGGAAGCCGATAAAAGGGTCCTAAGAACTTGAATACTAGGGTTCGAAAAGGCGCTCACGGCAAACCAATCTATGTAGACAAAACAAGAGCACTTTTATCTACAGACGTGCTCTGGCGTTGATAATTGAACGAAAGATATCAGGGTCTAGTCCATCAAAGTATCAATAGTCATACGCAGCATCCACCATCCTTTACACAGCCAAAAACATTTGAGCTACGAGCACAGCTACTACGAATCATAAAGACGGGAAAAAAAAAAGTCCTAGATGCTCTCTACAAAGTATCTCTTCGTATGTACATCACCTTCTCTTTTTATTCGGCATCGCCGGATTCTCAGCTTTCAAGTTTCTTCGGAGATGCTACATAGCTGCTGTTTGCATTCACCGCCGGGGATGGTGACAGGGGCGGGAAGTCTGCCTTCCAAGCACTCTCGCATGATCAAGGGGCCGAGCTCCGTGTCGCCTCGGCTCGGATCGACTCGGAACATCAGCTCCCTGAGCTGAGTCCGGGTCATTCGCACCTTAACTCGGACGCCGGGGCTCGGCTGCGCTCGATGGTGCACCTGCGCTTTCTTCCCCAGCCAGTTCCCCATCTCTCTCTCTCTCTCTCTCTGAGACTGAACGAGGAGGGCGTGTGGCTAGCACACGAGATGGTTTTATCTATGTGTATGGAGTTGTCGTCAGTGAGAACGCGGATGGAAGAAGACCAAGATTCTGATCTTGAACGCGCGGAGGAATCTGTAGATCTCTTTGAACTCGACCACTGGCTGTTGGTTTTTTATTATATTACATGGCGGTGGTGTGGAGTTTTTAGCAGGACGAGCTCTTCTTCTAACCTTTGATATGACTCATTAAATGGCAGGATAATTACAAGGGGCGCGAAGTAAAAGGCAAGCTCAAGTTAGTGGTCCTCGTACTTTTCGGCACGAAAATCGGAAAATGTCTATCTAGATTTGCTTAGTTTGGTCCCCAGAATGGCTGTCGGATTCATGCGTTTGTCCGATCATTTATTTCGGACATTTAGGGTGCGCATGGAAACACTTCTGTTTCTTTTTTTGTTCTAAATGCAAATAAAAAAGTGTTTCTCCTAACAGTTTCAAAACAAAAGAACGCGTTTGGTAAGTGTAAAAAAAAGCGTTCTTGGAATAAAAAAGAACAAAACATGTTTGAATCTAGCTGAATCATTTCTCGTTCCTAGAATAGAAAAAGAACGAAAACACGCTTTGGTAAACGACAAAAAAATTTCTGTTTTATTTTTTATTTTTTATTTTTAAAATTTTTTTAATAAAGTTTAAAATTGATATTGAATTCTAATTCTTATGAAATGCTCATTAATTTTATTTTGTTCATAGTTAGTGAAGACAAACATTTTTAGCATGATCATATAGCATATTTCGTAGAAAATGTTGTAATTAAAGTTTGTATCAAATTTTTTCAACATGCTCATATGTGCGCCCTTAAACGAAAATTTCATACATCTCAACATGAACTAGTTACCTTTTTTTTATTTTTCTAGGCAACGCAGCCAATCGAATAATTGTTCTTTTTTGCTTTTACTCAAGTAAAAATATTCACGCCAACTAGTTTTCTGAAATTTCATTTGTTTAGTTGGCTAAAAATGATTATGGTCAAAGATACATGTATACTCAAAGTTAAAAAATAAATTTTCTAACTTGAAAATGGACATTTTCTTGGAAAATTATTTCGAAAAAAATTATTTTCTTTAATCATGAAATTGTTCTTGAAACATACGCCGCCTTGAGTTGCTTCGCGAGATGCGCAATGTGGCTGTTGCGACAATTAGCAACAATATGGAATTATTCATAGTGCTCCATGGAATGCCATAGTGCAGGGGCCCATCGACCTCATGGTATTGGCGTAATACAAGGCTTTATACATGGCTCAAATCATTAAGAATCCTTAACGCATTGGAGCAAAGATTGGAAAAAGCTACCAAGTCAATCTTTAATCGCCTACTCTTTTGGCCTCCTTTTGCTCATCCAAACTCGCATCCAATTGCACTGTCGTTCCTCGAGATCCGTCGAATGCTCCGTCAAAATCACTATAGTACTTGACATAAAAGACTCTTGTGTGCACTTTCGAGCTGATCGACGGGTAACGAGCATCACCAAAGAGCCCTTTTATGGTCCCTCATCCGGGACTCGGATATGGAATCGTTGCGGTTCGCCAAGGGAGTGCTTCAATCAACTCTCTTTTTGCTCATAACTCTTGACATCTAATCACAGCAGCATTACTCGCCTTATGATATACTAACTTGCACCAACTTTTACTAAAGATCGGAATCTTAAAGATCTAGAATACGGATAAACTGTGCTCTAAGACCGCAAACTCAATGAAGTTCACCGCTTGCAATCAAAATAATCGAACCTTTACAATTTTTTATTTTCATAACATGCTTGTTTTCTACATAATTATTTCAACCTTAAAGGGAATACATAACGAAAGATCCAAGACATGAAAAATTGAACCGCCCGCTCTTTCAACACTAAGAGAGGAAACACTACGAACCTATTTACAAAAATTCAAAAGGTAAATTTTGCCTAAAGACTTTTCACAGCCAAAACTTTCTCCACCCTCCTTTTACGCTTTTGAGATATTCCTAAAGCGTCAAGAAGTTAATACTTCTTCAGCGTGTTCCTCACCCGAATGAAGCACCAAGTTTTAGCCAGGGTCCCGTACTTCCTCCAGCCGCCAAAGTATCTTCCTATCACTTTTTTGTAGGAAGGCCTTTGCTGAACCAAACTCCGATTTGGCCATGTTTGGCCCGCTGTTTATATACTCGTCTTCCAAATTCAAGAGTGCCAAACGAGCTAGCACCGGAATGAACATTACGTCCGCCATGCTGAACTCTTCCCCCGCAATATAAGCCGTCTTGCTCAACCTATCTGCCATGCTGAACTCTTCCCCCGCAATATAAGTCTTGCTCAAACTGTCCTCAATTTCATCGAGAAGTCGATTAGATGTTCCTTGCTCCGCCTTACAACCTCTGGGTCTCTCGGCTTCTCTTCGGTGTGATATGCCTCTTTTAGCTTGCGGTGGTAGGAACTTGCCGGGTCGGGTGACTCGGCCATCCGAGCAATCAAGACTCTCCTAAAAACTTGGACACTTTGCTTGCCGATACTTCTCATGGACGTGGGATAATGTGAAAAACTTTGGATTCCACTCCTGTATTTTATGCATCCATTGAATGACCTCATCATCGCTAAAGGCGATGCTATCATTATTAACGAGACAACTGCAATTCTCTTTATATACCTGTAAATTTCTAAAGCATTATAAACTTCCACAAAAGAAGAGAATGAAGACAGACATTTAGAATAAATCTGCAAAGAATATGGTACATAATAGAGCACAATACCCCATCCTGTCAATGAGATACATTCGATTACTCGAAATCCAGAAATACTTTTATTTGGCATACTTAGCTAGAGAAGCTGATATTTCTCATTATCACATGCCAAAACAGTTGAAAATTAGATCAAACAAACATCCGTCATAACCATATCAAAAAGAAGAACAAGTATGCTGTAAGAATAGGATGAGACTTACTTTGAATGATTTCAATAGTATCAAAGATGACATGCGAACCATTCTGAAAACGGGAGTTTTGTAGTCGGGTTCATTCTGAAGAAGGAAGGCCTCAAATTTTTGCTGTTATCGGATTCATATGGAAGGATGTGTAATCAATGCCCTTCTCTTCCAAAGCCAGCCTCACCTTTTGGCTGTCCAATGATATGGGTGATGATACGGTTGCATGATTCTAATTGCTTTCCTTTTATTGACTTCAATTATGAAGCACAAGCTTCACACAAAATCAAGAGGCCTGCTGCAAGTCAAATTGAAACAATTACATAGCCAAAGAGGAGGTTTAATTAGCAGTTAGCATGATTCAAAATTACAACTTTTCTACCAATATTAACACACGTCACTCGTTTGAGATTGCAGGTTTTACAACCATCACCCCTCTCGAGATAAGACTAAGGTTTTGCTAATCTAAAAGGTCCACTCTATACTGTGATGAAACATAGTCAAAATCAAAAGAGAAACTAGAGGCTTCAAAAAACTTCTTGGCATCCCCAACGAATTAATACACGCATTGAAGAACATTTATTGACGTACCCATTTTGAGTAAAAGAAGAATCTCTAGCATATCTTAGTCTCGTGGCCATCAGCAATTACCTCCCCAAGGAAACAAACCAGACAGCGGTTCGGACAAACGTCAACGGTGAAACCCATTCAACAATCCTCCTTTCAGCACCCAATCTCCAATATAGTCACTTAGTCGGGTTAGGCCTCACACAATGTACGGTTCCACAAAAACCCAAAAAAACGCTGAACCGAGACGCCATCTTATGTAAAAGCTCCAAAACCAAAAGGTTCATTTTCCAGCGGAAAGCATTTAAATTTTGCGAGACAGTAAGATTAGAATAAAGGAAGTATTCCCGATTCGGTTAACAAATACACACAACGAACTCACACCAACTCCTGTCGTGCTTAGAACAAGATTGACGGTTCAAGAAAGGGGCAAAACAGTCCCGCCACTTCTAATTCGGCCATCAATACAGCAAGGAATTCCAACGAAGAACTTCACGAGGCAATCAAGAACGGTCTAGACCACACGGTCGAAAGAGGTTCGACCGACCGGATGACTTGCGAACCAGAACTGCCACGCCCCCGCTCCAACACTCCAACCCCAACTCAAGACCCACTTTGAAGTCAACGCGCGCAAGCACGATCAAGTTCACAACAAGAGCCCGCAACGCAGCGACCAAATTGACCAGGGAATCAAACTAAAACGGAAACAGCACGCAGCAACGACAGAGAACCAAACGAAGAAGGACGGCCAAGTGTCGAGCGCGATCGAGACAGATGGGGTGGTCGGACGGAACCTTACCCAGAAAGCGTCGACACTTCTAGAGATAACTTCGACTTTTGCTTCCCACAACAGACAACAAAAAACTACAAGAACCAAGACGAATACTAGTAAACTCCGGGAGTAGTTATAAGGACAACACTTTTAAGCCTTCGTTACGGTTCAAAGTCACCCGCTACAAAGACAACCCACCTAAATTTTTCAATGGACAATCTTCTGCAGCACGTGAGGTTTTGCTACACAAACCAAGATGAAGAATTCCGTCACTTACCGAGAGGGTATCCACCCGGAGCCGAGAGACGAACCCCAAGCCAAGAGCAGATTCGATGCGATCACTTGCTTCGCCACCATGCTCGATCGCCTCATCACCCGTCGCCCACCCTCGCCCTCAATTTACTCTCCGATTCCTCTTCGCTCCTCAACGCGACGCCGGCATCGCCACCGTCGCCGCTTAGGAGCACCTCCTCCTCTTCCACACCGGACCGCGCCGGCTTTTCGGCACCCAAGTTTCGGCCTTCCGCCGCATCACTCCCGCCGCTCCCACTTCCCTCCCTCGATCCCGCGCCGCCGCCTCGGTCCGTCTCCGAGTTGCGCCGCCGCATCACTGGAGCTTGCTCGAGCGAAGGGGAGCTCGAGCGGCGTTGCTCCCCCTTCGACGCGGCGGATCTGGGCGAGCAACGCTCGCTCGAGGCTCGAGCGAGCCGTCCCGGATCTGTGGCGCCGAAGGGGAGCAACCCTTACCGGAGAAGGAGGAGTACCGGAAACGTACCTAGAGTCGCCGGAGAGTCAGCCGAGTGGGAGCCGCCGGAGAGATGGGAGAGACGCCGGAAAAGGAAGAACGAAGCTTCGCCGACGAGAGGAGCGACGAGCACGCACGAAGGAAGAACGAAGCTTCGCCTCTTTGTTCCGATTTTGTTCTTTTGTTCCTTTCGTTTTCGTTCTTTTGTTCCGTCGAAGAAGTGTTTCTTTTCAAAAGAAACAACTTTTTTTGTTTCTTTTTCTTGTTCTTATTTCGTTCCAGAAAAAAAAAAAAAAAGGAACAGAAACGCAACCAAACGCGTTTCTGTTCCTTTTTTTGTTCCTCGGGCACACTTTCCGTACAGAAGTGTGCCCGGAACACTTTTTGGGCACGAATCCATGCACACCCTTAGTGTTAACGTGACTTCTCCGGTGCAAGTAGGCGTCGTGCCAAAGATTGAAACAGCGAGAGAAATGACAGCACAGGGAGACTTTGCAAGGCACAGCGGCAGCCACACCGGCTCGAGACCACCTTGCGAAGACAGTGGCTCGGGGAGGGTGGCCGCCGCAAGCGATTTGAAGGCCACATGGGTGTTTGGGGTTGGCGCGGGGGAGGTCTGTGATTGGGATGCATGGGAAGCAGAGGGAAAGAAAGCTGGTGGCTGCCCTCGCCGGCGCTCTTGGATCCAAAAGTCAACCGACGAGAAAGCGAGTCTCTGGGCCTACCATGCAACCATGTGACTCGCGAGTCGCTGTTCCTCAACGGAGAAATAATCACGGAGACCCAATCACAAGAACGAACAACGAGCATGACTTTCGTATGTGATAATGAAAAGAACGTAGTAGGAGTGATCCGGAGTCATGGAAAAGGACCCTGCCGGTAGAATCACCAAGAAGGGAATGGCAGCAAAGCGTTCTAGACGATATTTTATATCGAGATGTCTTGTCAACACAATTTTATTCATCCATTTGAAAAGGAATCTATACTTTAAATATGAGAGCTTGTACAACTGTCCATGATTTTCTTCCCCTTTATCTTGCCAGTTTTGTTCTTTCCACAGGCTCGTACTGACTTGAAAAATTTGCACGTTTTGAAGATCAAAGTTTGACACTCTCAAGTGCTTTAGGTATGCAATTTGTATGTCCACAGCCTTGGATGACGCATCCCAAGATCAAGTATCTTCTCTAGGCAATATCAAAAGGTAATTCATTCATCCCAGGGAGGCTATTATAAAAAGGTGATCTTTGCAAACTCCATCAGCAGCTGCAATTTCAAAAGCTGTCACCATTGCCATGGATCGATTCTTCTCTTCTTCTTCATCTGAGTGTCCACAATAGGTTGAAACTGAGAGTGCAAATTATATTCTTTTGGTCTTCAAAATGTGAAACAACAACACACGGTCTCATCCAGGGTCTAGCTTTCAAACCGAGCTCGCTTGGTTCGTGGGTTACTCACCCTTGGCCACGGGTGACTGAGAGGCAGCTGAAGCCAAATAAGAGACTTCAGGGGCCCGAAAACTGTAGATCCCACGCCATCAGTCTCATTAGCATTGTTTTCAAGATCTATCTACCGATTCGTGAAAGAATATCACTACAATCCCTGAAAACCTATCCTCAAACAATTTACTTGACCGCTTTTTAGAAAACATCGATCCAGAGTTTTCTATTGGCAGAAGATGTAGCATAGTTTACATGAGACAATCTACAGTGACTACTAGCCTGAATGATTTTAAGATTTCCTTTCAGCCCTGCTTCAATGGAGAACCAAACACTTCACCATGAAAACCCAAATCTGCTACATTCATTAACTAAATGGCAAATTATCGACGGTTGAAAGGCAGGACCGAACCATTAAAGCTGTTAGTAGATGCCCACTCAAAAGTTCGCAACACAGCAGCCAATGATCCTTTCAATGAATCCAAAGTGTGATACTCATTGTTCATACTTCAGAACTGGGAGTTGCATCCAGACAGGCATCGATTGCAAGACAAGCATTAACAAGGAAATGGTTTGCAACAGCATGTGGATGAATAAAAATGTCGGCTGACAATTTCAATTCAATTCTCTTGTACAAAACAAAAATCATTTTCAATTCAAGTACAAAAAGAACCAAAGTGAATAGCAGTTTAATCATTTTCACTTCAAATGTGTCAATAAATAAAAAACAATTAGACAAACCAGAGAGAGCAGCTCAAGGTGCTTGAAACCTACATAAACAAATTGAAATCTTAAGACCTAGCTTGATATCTATACATCGAAGGCTATCATTGAGCTGATCTACATAGACTGAGTCTAGCATAAGATTTCACAACAGTGAGCATATAATTTAGAGAAACGTATCAGTCAAAAACTTCATGCATCCTGCAATTATCGGTGCATCATACAACAAATACTCAATCTTTTTAAGTTCTTCACATAAGACACAGTGCACCTAGGACACAGTTCAGCCAACCAGTGCTCCGGCATCAATTAATATCCATGTTGAACCTGCATAATCTAACAACACCCAGGTGGCCAAAACCATGCAATCTCAGAATATTGGCACAAGATAACCGTCGAAAGAACAGAGTGAAATTAGTAATCCAACCTCTGTCTGGATAAGACAAAAAAATGTCGTTACAGTACAACAGAACTAGCATCTAAAAATATTAAATTTGCTCCCAAAATAAGTTGAGAGAAAAAAACAAGGGTAGGCATACGAAAGAAAAAATCAAAGTGGAAAGAAGCAAGCATTCCTTCCAACATGAGAAGGAAGAAATGCCTACTCATTCCCTTTGATGAAATGCTTATTCTTACAAATGCATCATAAATAAGTAAAGGAATAGCAATTCCATCCATTTCCCATTTCCTTCCCTGAAAACAAGGCCTGAAGGAACAGCAAAAAATGAGAAGGAACAGCAAAAATTCACTCCAATCTTTCAAGCAAGCAAACAAAAGTACTGTGGTTGTGTCAGATTTACAAATTTCAGCACCTGATGCATCAGCCAGGGATAACTGTAATTTTTATATCTCATCATCCACAACGTTTTTGCTTTCTGAAACACGATGAACAGAGATAAGAATAAATAAATAAATAAATGACCAAACAAAACAAGACAATCGTTTGACTCATTCGCCATTTGTATGGTACTGATCAATACCATCTACTGATTCAGAAATGGAGGAAACAATGTACATATATAAACACACAGGTATAAACAGAAGAAGCCTCAGACCGTCCTAGTTCAGAAATTTCAACACCAAAAGCCAAGCCCATAAAAACCTGCCTTCAGGAATTTAATCAAATTTGTCATCACTGGCTTCCGTTTAAAATTAATAACAAAAAACAAAACTAATTTGACAAGAAAAATATAAGCCAATAGAAGCATCAGATCTTCCTATTCAAAGTGTTGAATCATTACACTCAATGCAGAGCATGAGTACTCAACCACTAGAAAAAGCTCGTCATTTGCTATCTTCAAAAACAGATCCTCCCACTGCAGAAATTAAAACCATCCATAAGCAAGCAGGCAGGCAGATAAACACATTACCTGATAAAAAAAAACATCTGCATTGTCAATAAAAGAGAGAAGATAGAGAAGATGGAGAAGATGGAGAAGATGGTGGTCTTGAATTCGCATCAATGGACGACATTACCTGATAGAAAACAAAGTGAATGTAGCAGTTTGTTCATTTTCACTGCACCCAGTGATTTGATAATACCATGTTTCCATGTGAAGAAATCAAAACAAATTAAAAACAAACCCTAACTGGAAAATTTGGTCAGATTTGTAATCAAAACACAAGTGTTTGAGCTGATGACAAAGAAACAGAGAGGGAGAGAGGAAGAGAGCAGCTCAAAAGTGCTTGAAACACAATCATAGGGTGTTCCTCAAAGCAGTATTGAGAGAGTAAGATGGTTTTATCATCACGGCCGCAATCATCCTCCTCTCTCAACAAAACCTGAAGAACAATCAACAAGAGCATTGCAGAAACTGAAACAAGCCGAAAACAAAAGACCCACCAAACCAGAAAAACAGAGCAACAGCAACAGGACACAAATACCCCAAAAAAAAAAAAATCCTTTTTTTCTCAAATTTTCATAGGACTCAAGCGGCAATTGTTCGATGCAGGCATTCAGTATGAGTAGGAGGTTAGAAAATCATCAAATATTCATCAGATGATTTTTCTTGTTATCATCACTATGCCCAAATCTTAACCATACACACCCAAGATTTCCCCCCCACAAAATAAAAATAAAAAGTACAAAGCAAATAAAACAAAACAATCTGCGATTCGGGAATCGAAGGAGTTCCTCTCAGACAAATGCCTCGTTTGTCGTCACGATTTTAAAAGAATGGATTCAATCGGACTCGTCATCATAAATTTGTACATCACCGAGAAACTCCCATCTCAAAAAACCCAAAAAAGATTCGAACTTTACAAGAACAAGACAGACCCATGATTGAACAATGATGAACAACACGATGCATCGGAACACCGAGCTCGAAGATGGGCAAAACCGGAGCAATTATTCACAATTTTCAAGCTGGAAAGAAAGCTACTTCGGATCCCTCCATGCTTCGAATTAATCAAATCTGCAAAACCTAGCGAAGAGGGGGCAATAAGCGATACCTGAGAGCCGCGCAAGGAGTTCGAAGCTCGGCCACGAGCGAGAGGTTGGAGACGCCGTGGGATTTTTATAGGGTCGCGAGGCGCGGGTTCTAGGGTTAGGGTTTTGCCCGTTTTCGCTTTCGCATCCGCAGCGCAAGGGGAGGTGGGGAAGACGCGGGGAACGGCGTCGCGGGCGAGCCGGATCGAGGCCTCTTGGCCCAATGGGCCCGTTAAGGCCCACCGGGCTGGAAGCCCGAGCGGCGCGGGCTTGGACAAGCGTTTTTCAGTTTGGGCTCCAGCCCTCCAGATTTGGGCCTGTCGGGCCCGCCCAACTACTCTCATTTTATTTTATTGAAGAAAATGTCATGCTTTTTTTTTCTTTTTTCTTTTTATCTGAATGGTGTGTTGCAAATGATATGAATAGTTCCACGCAGCGTGCCGAAGCTTGTGGAGCCTATGCTGGCAAGAAACGAACTTCCAGACCGACTACAAGGCTACAAACTACAATATAAGTCATGAGCAATGGTGAAGCCGGAGGCATTCCGGCTTCAAAGGCAGGTAAGCCGGGTCCAGAAGGAGTTTGATTGCAACCCATGGCTGGGTCAAGGAACCAATTCTTTTTGGAGACTTGGATTTAGTTGACGAAGAGGTTTATGGATGACAAATTGTATAGAGTCTCGATAAAGATGAAGAAAAAGCTGTCTTTACCGTCACATGTTAATTTTGTTTTTGTTAAGATTTGCATGTGAACGATATGCATATTTGCAATCTGTC
Organism: Eucalyptus decipiens; assembly: GCA_014182575.1. NCBI lineage: Eukaryota > Viridiplantae > Streptophyta > Magnoliopsida > Myrtales > Myrtaceae > Eucalyptus > Eucalyptus decipiens. The sequence goes on from CM024616.1 coordinate 21,492,134, forward strand.
AATCCAAACGTTAAGTTTTAGGCTTTTCAGTGCACTTATCTTCATAAAACCACTTAGAGCCTGTCGGGCTAGCCCAACTCCTGTCATTTTATTTTTTTGAACTCTCGGACCGACTACAAGATGAGGAACTACAATATAAGTCATGAGCGATGGCAACGCCAGAGGCATTCCCGCTTCAGGGGCAGGTGAGCCGAGTCCAGAAGGAGTTCGACTGCAACCCGTGGCGAGGTCAAGGAACCAATTGTTTTGGAGATTTGGATTTAGTGAATGAAGAGGTTTTTGGATGATAAATTGCATAGATAAAAGACGAAAAGAGCTCTCTTTACCGTCACCTTAAATATTTTTTTTTGTTAAGATTTGCATGTGAACAATATGCGTATTTGCGGTCTATCAATTAGAATGCTAAGTTTTAGGTCTTCAACACATTTGTCTTTATATAACGTTAAAGATCTACCAATCAAAACGTTAACTTGTCAAATTGGTGCATATAAGTCCTTTTATTAGTTCCATTCAACTTCATAAACGAAAAATGCCAACATGGTTTTTTTTTTTTTATCATTATTTTCTCTAATCTATGTGGCAATGATGTGGCTATAACGACATCTTTTTGGTCCAGATATAATCTTTAGTATAAATTTTAGTTGAGTTATATAAATAAATAAAAATTCAAAAAATACAAAAAGAAAAAGGAAAATGCAAGTGAGGACTTGCAGCACTCTTTGCCACCCCACCATCATCGAAAAGGACTAGCGAGGATCATCAGGTTCTAGCCAAGGTTCAGCGACTCTCATCCAATCAAGTGAAGGCCGCCGATGGTAGCCCTCAACTAGATCTTCTCGCCATTCCCCCACCATCGCTAGCCTTGCTTGAGTTTTCTTTTCTTTTTGTGTTTTTTTTATTAATTTGCTTTTTTAATATAATTTAAATAAAATACGCATTAAAAATTAGATGTAGTCCAAAACAAGTTTCAGCTTTATATTTGATGTTTTAGCCATGGCATCGCCACATATTAGGGAAAAAAACCATTATGTCGACATTTTTTGTTAGGCAAAGTTATCATGAGGATGCGATTGCATCAATTTTGACAAGTTTTAAAACTTATGTTTTAGAACTCAATTATATTCTCATAACAAATTTTAAAAATTTTAATGCACTTATCCCTAATATATATATATATATATATATATATATATATATATATATATATATATATATATATATATATATAAGTTTTTTCACCTAATTGGGGTTACCTTTAGTCAATTCGAATTAAATGAAAATATGTAATTAAGAGAGACCAATTTTTGGATGATTAATATGGACACCACAAGTTTTTCTTTAGCCGAAATCATGATAATAACCTGCATTAAAAAACTAAGATGAGGCTTATTACTCCTATTGATGGTTCATTCTCTATGGCAGATTATAAGCAATAATTGCAATAACTTGTCCATCTTATATGACTAACCATCTACCAAACACATAATGATGATGCAAACGTCAAAATGATATTCTTTTACGACTAAAAAGATTATCAATCTAAAAGAAAAAATCTTGGCCGAAATGGCAAAATAGAATTAGGCGATTCAATTTTTATTGAGATATATCTCGATTGTTTCCGTTTGCACTTCAAAAGTAGGAAAAAAAGGGATCCATAAGCAAAATCTAAGGATGTCAAATTGAATTGGAAAACCAAATCGAATTGAACTTGAGTTTTGTGCATTTTCGGTTCGGTTCCGATTTTAGTTTAAATAATAAAAAAGTATCCAATTTAAATAATTTTGGCTCACCAAACCGAACCGAAAATCACATTTTTTTCTTAATATTACAATTTATTTCTCTCGCCTTTTTCACTAAAACATCTTCTTAGCATCTTCTAAAATCCCAAACTGTTTTTTTTTTATTTTTTATCAGTCCTACGATATTCCTACTCTACACTCACTCTCAGACTTTTGTCCTACCTCTTGTAGAGCGTGAGAGTCGAAACCCCTTACTTTTTGTCACTCTCAGACTTTGTCCTACCTTCACGGGCGTGGGAAACCCACTCACGAAACTTACGCGTCCCCACCCCATCCCTCCCCTTTAAAATGGGATTTGAACCTTCACATTCCCTTCCATTGAAAGGGTGGTCACTGGGCGAATCCTAGTGGTTAAATCCAAAACTGTTGACACTCCTACATATATTTCAGACCTTTTTTTTCATGATCCATCAAGGGCGACGCGTAAGGTCATGTTACGAAGGACCACACGCTTGCTACCGACCTCAAAACAAGAAGAAAAACAAAGAATGTCAGCTCGAGCCACAGGCCCATAAATAACCAAACATGGCCAGACACACGGTGAAACCAAGGGCGCACCATCCCCATCATCATCGTCTTGGTCCACTCCACGTTCTGTGTCCCCATGGAAAACGTTCCTTCGACGGCACTCCCACGCAGCACAGCAAAGAGAAGCGCACACCGTCGGAACAAAAAGGATAATATCTGTAATCATGACGAGGAAGCAAAGAAAGGAAGAAGGGCAAACCCGATCTCCACTTCCACTTCCCACCTGACCGAGTTCTCGATCTCGCATCCCTTCTTGCATGGCGACAAAAGAGGAAAAGCGCAGGGCGCCCTAATCATCGTTCTTGATCTTCTTCCACTTCTTCTTCTTCTTCTTCTTGCTTTTCGTGGTCTTCGTCTTCTTCCCTGCTCCCACTCAAAGGCTTTGGGGGACCAGAAGGTGGAAAAAAAGTAATGGAAAGCAGCGCCATCCAACTGCGACCCCTCGAAAGAATTCACATCTTAAAAGCTTTGAATTTTCTGCTCCCCACTTTCGTGCCCAACAAAGCGAGAGGCACGAAAGCAACAGCCATATTCAAAGCTACACCAGTTCCTCTCTGTCTCCATCTGCTCCACTCACAAAAAATAAGAGTTTCTTTTCTTTTTTTTTAAGATACTATTTTCATATGACAAAACCCAGTCAATTTTCACCCAAAAAGATGCAAAATCGCCCCTAATCATTCGATTGCAATTTGAAATCGTGGCTTCAAATTTATCTACTTTCCTGTTTTTCTTGAGTTATTTTTTCATGTAAGACCTAATCGTTGTTGTTAATAGTGGATTTCCTATGCATTAAATGCACTATATTTTCTTTATTATTGTCAGATTTTATTATCAAATAGAAAATTTTCATGAAACACAATTCTTTTCTATGTCGACAAAGACATTTATAGATTAATTGTCAAGTGAAATCTAGAAGATTTTGACATAGACACTTTTTTTTAACACAATCACTTTTTTTATAAACTTTCACTTTAGTTGTGCATATCAGTACATCACCATCAAACCCTTTTTATCCACTGCTATAGATGCATTACGTATAATGGGATAATCTGATGTAAAAAAAAAAAAAAAACCTTTTAAAGGATTTTCCAAAATAAAATCATGAGTTACATTCTCCAACATGAAACTTAAAAAATATGAATTCAAATCAAAACATTGCATAAATTATAAATTTTTCTTTAACAATGCCAATGAAATTTGATCAATTTGAATCATCAAAACTTAATATCATCCATGAAGTTTTTTTTTTTTGAACATGTATTAAGATAAGAAAGGGTTTGATGGTGATATGAACAACAAAAGTAAAAGTTTATAAATATGCGATAATGTTAAAAAAATTTCTAGATCCTACTTGAACAAATTTGCTCCACCGCATAAATAAGAATTAGATTTCTTGAAAACTTCTATTTTCGACTAAAATTATTTCTATGGAAGTATAATCTAAAATAAATAAATAAATAAATAAATAAATAAATAAAGAATTTATTTGATATACATGGGATACCCATAATAAGCAAAAAATAAAATATGTGAAATGCTTAATTATGACAACTACATCTCAAACAGAAACGAATAAAATATAAAAAGAAAAATAATTAAATTTGGAGGCCCCACTTTAAATGGCAATCAACGGTCAAGGGCAATGTCTACTTTTCAATGAAATTGGGTGGATTTTAGTTGGTAAAAAGTAGATATGTGTGTGAGTCGAGTGCACCAATATATACAAATTTACCTTCCTAAATATGGAGGATCTCAAAAGTCATTTTGGACACATTTAGAGTAGCGACCATCTCAAAGCTTACAACTTTTATGGTAGCTCGGGATGCTCGGGATGCTCTTCAATGCAACACCACAATATTGAGAGATCAAATGGAACGATGGGTGATGGAATCAAAGTAAAATATTTCAAGAAAATCAAAGTGTTGGTTAATCTATTGTATAAATACCTTCCTTTTCATTTTATTTTTCCCAAGGAAAAAGAGCGAAAGCTGACTTAATGATTCTTAATTGTCTAATAGCGAAAGTACATGTTGAGCAATAACTATTTAGCCCATCTTCAAACGTACGAATCCCTTTAAAACGATATAATCAATACATCATATAGATCCCAAAAAGGTCACTATCTAATGCGAAAACCACACACTACGTCCACGATCGGTCCGATCATGTGAGCTCATCATAGATGAGAATACTAATCTCATACCACCAGCACAAGAACTAGAACTCTCTAATTCGAGTGGGACTTGGTCACTGTAGTTTTACCTAACCAGATAGATGACATGTCAGTACGAGCAGCCCACAAGGATTGTCCTTCACCACCCATTGAACAACTACCACTTTTGACGCTTTGACGACCCTATCGGTCGGACCTAGGATTGCAATTATTAGTCTCACTAACACATTATAAAACCCGAATTATTCCGCCACATTATTTCGGCCCCAATAATGCCCTAAAGCCCCTCCAATTTTTTGACATCCGAAATTACCTTTCATCGCAATCATGATGCCTGCGTTCACAGAATCATCCGACAACTTCCATAATTCCCCCAGACCCCCCTCGAGAAATGTGCCCCCCCCTCTCTAAAGTTTGCCCGATTTCAAAAAAAGGGGCACACCAGTGAGCCCCATCTGTTCATCTTTTTGATCCATTTTGATCCCCCATATATTCTCCATCGCCATCTTCGACTAAGCTAAAAAAAGCGTGGTTCGGATGTCAACCCAATTGGCCATCGCCTCAAAAGACGCATTGAATTTTGGCACGTCGTCCGAATCATTGTACCATCATCAATTTTTCTCTTTAAAGTAACATCATTAGAGCATTCGATAATGATTCGATTAACTTCGTTTCGAATTAGGTCTTTGCCTCGGCATTAGCGAAAGACGAAAGGCTCCGATGCATGAAGACATTTCTCGTGTTTGGACGAATTGGGATGGTCGAATGAAAAGGGGATTTGTTTAGGTCTTACAAAACGCCACTGCCCCCACATCCTTTGCGTTCTAACTACATTAGGGTCGTGAGTGTTTGGTTTTTTTAATATTTTTTTTGGGTAATACCGGTCGAAAGCCAATCCGGAAACAAAGTGAATGGTTCAGTAGGGCTAGGGACGGAAAATGTTGAAATAAGCTCATCTAGATTGAAACTAGGGCTCGGGGGAAGGAAAAATTTATGAATAAAGAGGGGTGTCTGCCAAGATCTTGGCTGGCAATCTACTTTGTCGCATGGAGATCGTGTTCAGTTAGCAAAAGTTCCTTCAATGAAAAAATGATATAAGTAATTCTCGAATTTTGATCTAATATGCAATATCATTATTGGATTTTCAATTTGTTCAATATGATCCATAAATGTTGGTCAAATATAAAATATTGCCCTTGAATTTTCAATATATTCAATGTGATATTTGAACTTTGGACATTTTTCATATAATATAAGATCTACGTTGAACATTTACCATTAATTTAAGAATTGCATTAAACAAATTAAAAATTTAGAGACAACATTACACATTAAATCAAATTTCGAGGATGACATTGCACTTGAGCAAAGCTCACAAATCATTTGTGTTGCTCAGGATCTACATTGAACATTTACCATTAATTTAAGAATTGTATTAAACAAATTAAAATTTAGAGAACAATATTATATATTAAATTAAATTTCATGGACAACATTGCACTTTGAGCAAAGCTCAAAAATCATTTGTGTCGCTATTTATTCTTTCTGTAGCTAGGAATTGGAAAGATCGTGACTTGCAATTTCTAAGTTTGCCCAATTTTGGCAAATGAATCCGAATCTCAAAGGTGCTTTAAGGCCACTGTTCTAAGTTTTAAGGAACACTGTCTTCGCTTTGCTCCGACAAAGGCGAAACCCATGACAACATCAAAACGACTTTTAATTTTCGTTTTTGCTCACCTCGAATTATTTGGCATTCCCAAAGAACGAATTGACATACAATTTCCGTCGAATTGACATACAAATTCCGTCGAACCAAATCGGCGTTTAACCTCACATGAACTTCGATGCGCGTCGCAATTTCTCCATGCCCTAAAGATGCAACATACATGATGATCGGACTGCTACGACGCCGCTCGGGGGAGGTTCGTACCCGGCACGGAGGAGGTCCGCCGTCAGTGGCGATTCCGGTGCCTCCCCTTCCTCGTATCGACCACCGTCGGCTCGTGCGAGTCGCACACCTGGGTCTTGAACTTGCACCCGAACTTCCTCGTCAACGACCCTTTCCACCCTCCGTTGGCACGGCCACCGCTGCCGCCACCGCCACCGCCACCATCATCACTGCCGTCGATCTTCTCGATCGCCTTCTTCATCGTTGAGCACTCCCTCTCCAGCTGGTGGACCCTCGTCCGCATGCTGTCCATGTCCAGCCTCAGTACCTGGTTCTCCCTCACCGCCGCCCTCCACGTCGCGCTCACACTCCCCTGTCCCACCGCCGTCGCTGCCGCCGCCACCACCCCTCTCCCACTGACTCCTGCTCCACCACGTCCGCATCCTCTTCTTCGTCTTCGTCATCGTCTTCGTCGCCGCCTCTCGATGCCGACTGCCGGCCCGGCTCCATCACCGCCCCGGTCTCCGCCGCAAGCAGCGTCCCGGCGATCGCGTGGCGGAGCTGGAGCTGCTCGAAGAACAACACCTGCTCGACGACTACCGAATTGAGTACCGGCTCGATTCAAATGATTCATAGCATCGAACTATCGACGATGATCGAGAAATGGACAGATTAAACGGCGCCTCGGCCGCCGTTAGTAGCCGACCTACCTGCACCACCACACGCAGTGGCAACCGCTCGTTCTGCGCGGCGTGCGTGCACGCCTCGAGCGTTAACTTCTGGCAATCCATCAGGCCGCAGATCTTCTCCCGCTCCGCCTCCGGTATCCACGGATGCGCCTGAACACAACAAAAGCTCCATTTCATCAATGTTCCTGCTACAATGGCGAAATTAGCTACACAGGTCTGATCGCCCTGCGCCTAGCTGAACTCGAAGTACCTTGAGATAAACGTCAACGGCGCGGTAAAGGCCGTCGTCGAAGAGCCTGGCCTGCTCGGGTAGCGAGATTGCGAAGCTGTAGAACTTCTCCGGCTTCAGGTTCGCATCGGAGGCGATCTCCGAGAGGTACCCGTCGATCAGCTTCCCGACCAGCATCAGAATTGGCGACCTCTCGAGGTGGCCGTCGACTCCGGCGGCGTCCAGGAAGTGGCCGAGGATCCTCTCGACGCAGTCCACGTCGTAGAGAGTCTCGTTGAGGTAGGAATAGCTCGGGATCAGGAGGTCGTCGAGCGTGGCTTCCTCGAGCTGCAGGCCGACCTTCCTCTCCAGCGACGCCCGGCAATCCTCCGACGCGTTGAGGATGATCGCCGTCCGCAGGAGGCCGAAGAGGAATCTCGTCGTCGTCGTCGCCGCCGCCGAGGACCGCACGCCGTCTTCCCCGGCGGGAGGTTCTCGATTATCGTCTCCAGGAGCTCTCTCTGTTCGCTCTCCGAAGGGACCGAGGAAGAGGACGACGACGACGACGGCAGCGGCGGCTTCCGGCTGGATCGCGAGACGCCCGGGATGTATCGCTTGGCGTAGTGTATCAAGCAGGTCTCGACGATTTCGGAGCTCAAATCGGCGTCTCTCATGGCGGAGATCAAGCGCCTGAACAGGGGCAAGCTCAGCAGCGACAGATCCTCCAGCCACGACTCCACATTGCTCCCTCTCGACTCCCTCTTCCTCCCCTTCGTCTCGATCCCGTTCCACAGTATCTGACTCGCCGCGCCGCCGCCGCCGCCGCCGCGGCGGCCCGGGTGGGCGGCCCCGTCGCCGACGGGCCAGCCGAACAGGGACGGGTCGGCGGAGGCGGCCTTGGCGACGACGGCCTCGACGCACCGCTGGGGGATCTCCAGCGACTCCGCCAGCGGCGTCACCCGCTCGCACGACCGCAGCGCCCGGATCGAGTCCTTCAAGCTCTTGAGCACGGACTGGGATAGGAACTTCTCCGTCCTGGAGATGAGGTTGTCCTCGGAGTAGCCCTCGGTCATCTCGAGGAACTCGCCGGCGCACCGGAGGGGCGCGACGTTGAGGGCGGAGAGGTCGATCTTGACGCCGTAGCAGAACTTGGCCGCCATCTCGAACGTCTCGGACCCGCCGGGGAAGCCCTGCAGCGCTATGTGGCAGTGGACCTCCTCAATCTCGTCCCCACCATCGCCACCACCGCCGCCGCCGCCTTCCTCGCCGGCCGCCGCCGCCTTCCTCGCGGGGCCTCCGAGGCTTGGACTGCAGGGGAGGAGGAGGAGGCGGCGGCGGAGGCGGAGGTCGGATTCGCCTCTTGCTCTGTAATCAGCTGGTGGAGCTTTCTGCTTTTCGACATCAGCGGGAACTGGAAAACGAAACAGACGTCTCGCGTTAAGGCGTTTTTGCACTGAAAAAGACCGCAAGAAAACAGCGGGAGCCACCACGCGAGCGAGGCTAACCTTGTGCAGATGGAACGTCATGTCATCGACTTCGACCACAATGTCGCTGGGCAACCCAGTGGTGCAGAACCTGCGACGAAACAGGGCAGAGGAGGGGATGGGTAAGAAAGCAAAACCCAGAAGAAGGTCGGTGCTGTTTTCCCGGAAAATGGAAGAGAAAATCTGCGGGGGCGTATACCATGCTTGGCCTTTGGAGCTGGTCTTCTCGGCAGCCATTTCTCTCGTTGTTTCCTGTTTCTTTCTCGGGAAAAAGCTCGATCTGCAACCAACCTGAGGGAATGCTTCCTTTTCACAGACCCATCAGCAGCAGCAGCATCTGAGCGAATCTGAAGCGGCGACGCCCGCAAATGTCGAAGCTTTGGCGTGAAGTTCCTCTCCTGTTTCGCTCGCTTCCAGGGGCGACCGTGAAAAGCAGAGCAGAGAGAAAATCACTAAAGAAAGAAAAACAGAGGAAGGGGAAGAGAGATAGAGCGGGGTAGCTTGACTAGGGAGTGGAATCCAGGAACAGGGAACGGACAAAACGGGGGGGAATTTAAGTTAAAACGAAATTCGGTTTTTTTTAAATTACCTAAAAAGGGGATCGGGTGAGGGGTGAATCGGGTGATGATTTCTTTTGGTTTTTCTTTTGAGAAAAAAGTCTTTATTTGCTTTGGAGAATGGAGAAAAACAGGAGTCAAGAGTGCAGGATCTCACCCACTTCCCCACTCCCTCTCTATCTCTATTTTTCTGAAAGGTCAAAAAGCAGCCAGGAAGGGAAAGGGGAGAGGAGAGAGAGAGAGAGAGAGACTAGAATGGCAAGTCTCTCTTTAGGATTTTAATTTAATCCTAAGACTATAGAAAGCATTACCAACCATCATCATTAAATATCCATTAGCTTACAAACACCTCAGCAGATCAGTGATGAATCTTAGGGTTTCCGATGGAGAGTGGTTTCTCGAATGTTTCCGCAATTTCTACGTGAAATGCGGTAACCCACAAGCCTTAAATATTTTACGATCAATGAACAAAATTTACTCTCTTTGAAGATCCGTTCCTAAAAGCAAATTGGTAATGTGACATGCGTGGCTGCGCACATTGCTCACCTAGTAGATTCGACACTTGTTTAATGCTTGAAAAAATGCGAGATTTCAATGGACAAGAAGAACTTTCGATGTTCAGTATACCGATCGGGAACTTGAGAGGGGCGTTAGTACATTTTGCTTTAGTAAAATAGATACCCACGTCATTTTAAAAAAAAAATGTTCTGGCCAATGCTTGGCTGCACTAATCTAGAGACGTACTTATCGAGGTGATTTAATGCGCTTTGCTTGTCTCAAGGCCCCATAGGTCATGTCCCTCTCCTACATCTCTTGATCGTGAATACAAACTTTGTTTTGCCTGATGTGAAAAACAAAAATAGGAAAAGGTTTTATTACATAAATATTTCCCTAGTTTTCTCGTGTCCGTGAAAGTTATTGTCTTGTTTTTTGTTTTCAGAGGGCGGTCCTTTTTTAAAAAAATTAGAAGTGATGGGCACCAAACTTTCTACGTGACCCATGAATGTAGTGCTGAACAAGTCTTTTCTTGCAAAAAAAAAAAAAAAGTGGTAATTTAAACATTTTCAAATTCACCAAAGGGTACATCGCTTTGGACTTTGTAGAGCTCTCCCCGTATTCATTCATCCAACTCCTCATCTTTGTCTAGTTCGAGAGGTTCTCCTAAAATGCAACTCGATGAGTCCAACATGCGTGTCTGCTACGATCTTAGTTATAAGACTCGGATCTCACGATGACGGTATCGATATCTAATTTGGAGTTTATGAAGCCTCAGTTCGACATGCCTTGTCAAGCGTTAAGTAGGAAATGGTCCTAATTGCACGGGCACGGTCGAGATAATTGGCGTATCCTAGTCTCGTACCGCAAGATCCTCCATCACAACTTTGATTGGAAGATGGATGATGATGTAAAGCCAGTCTGTCTGCCTGTCTCTATACCTCGTGTAAATTCTAATTGCACAAAGCGCTCTCTTCCTTTTGAAAAGAATGGTTAGGTCCTCGTCAATAAATAGAGCGAGAGATTGTCGCTCCAGCTAGCGAGACAGTACAAGACAAGACGGGGTTTTCCCGAAGGCCAGCTTCCTCTTTTTTTCTCTCCGTGTGGTGGACATTGGAGTTGTTCTTATGTTGGACTCCTAACGTGCGTTTCGATTCGCGCCGTGGACGTCGTAGGAGGATGAATAATGCTTTGCTCACAGGCACCTCATGACCCCATACAAGATAGACAGCTCGACGACATCATGAATGCCCCCTGCCGACCTTTTTCACATCTCTAGCAATTAGGGATGAGCATGATATCGGGATAAAACCCGAGACCTGAAAACTGAACCAACGGAAGCTTATTTGATTTCAGATTCTAAAATATACAGAGCAGGATCTAATTTAACTAATTTTGATATGTAGGTTCTATGATTGACCTGGAACTTGGAATACGTTTTTGTGTTTTTCTTGATTTATATCTTCACTCGATCCTGTGACATTTTATGGTGTTTGATAATGAGTGTATAATTTGAAACTATTAGGCTGAATTTCCATTTTGTAACTTAAGTTTTTATTTTATTAATATTTCATAGTTATAGTAAGTGAATTGTAATAACAAATAGTGATTATTAAATATGATAATTCATCGTAATCGTTCAATTAATAATATAAGTAGAGTCTAATAGAGCTCAAATTCGACCCTGGAACATATAACATGATATATTTCAGGTTACAAGCTCTAGATCCTAAAAGTTCTTATGAGTAGGTTTCAAATGAAATCTAAATGAAACTTAAAAACGCACACCCTGACAGCAATAAATTCGAGCTCCAGTCTTTCCTTTGAACGTTTGTCTCACTGGCGGTCCTAATCCAGAACCCGAATCGCTCCATTTTTAAATTCCATTCCACCTACCAGCACTAGCACCTCTTTATGGCTCCTGCATTTATGGTCGTATTAATGAGCTGATGACGGGAGAATCTGAGCAAGAACCAGAACGCCCCCACAACGTGGTTGCTGAGTAGGCCTGCCCGAAGGCTCTGCAGGACAGTACCAAAAGGGTCCTTCAAAACATGATTAGCGCATGATTAAGCATGACCTGTGCTTATACATGGGCTAATGATAATGACAGGGACGATGATTTGGGGAAAAGGGAAAGGGAACCCCACTCGACGGAAGCCGGACATGGCCAGATCGTTCGAGCGCGATCCGGACGTCACGAAAGATCAGGGATGTGTGTGATTTGCGCGAGAGGAGGAGGAGGGCCTCTCGGTTTTGCTCGAGTTCACGTGCTTTGGCGGCTAATCATTGGATAAGCTGGAGGTTTTGGAGCAAAGCCCTTGTGGGTTATGCGCACGTAGGGTTCTTCTTCCCTTCCAAGAACATTGACATTGGAGAGAAGACAGCAAGAGGCCAAAGGTTCCAAGCCAAAAGGCCCAGAAACGAGAACGTGATTTGCTGCTATATTTTATGTCATGGCCATGTTCTCTGCTAGAATCTTAGGCCAACTTTCTTAGCGCCTGAATTTCAAAACCTCCTCTCTCTCTCTCTCTCTCTCTCTCTCTCTGTGGGGGCAGGCTGTCGTGGGTTATCTTAAGACAAGGTCAAGTGGGTTTTGGAAAAGAATGCTGAAAAAGAGCACGAGAACCCACCGGAAACCGTCCAAGAAGAAAGCACCAGAAACCGATGATCGAGTGGGGGGCGTTTACGCATATAGATTATAGCACGATGCACTCTGCACGGGGTTTCAACTTTTGAATATTTTACATGCTCGTGAGCAGCAGCACGACACCACACTGATTCGAGCATCATTGGTCAATTTACGTTGACCACGCCCGAACCCTCCGCCATCATTTATTCCCAATCTCTGTCTATCTACCGACATGCCAGTCTTCCAAGCCAAGCATTGGAAAATTATGATGTTGCATAAAAACAAGGGACACGATCGTGTCCACGCTACTAGGGTTTTCTCTCCCCTCTTTATTTAGTGCTTCTGATTTCATTAGCCCCCACCAAGATCTAAGAACGTTGGGGGACTTCGCATCTTGAAGATCTCCCATCTGCATCTTGAAGATCTCCCATCTTACTTACCTGCACAAAGTAAAACGATAGGAACATGGTGACATGAGACAGTTTCTCCCGTGCTAGAAAAAAATGAGGATAAAGATTGAAAAACGATATAACATCTTGAACATTTGCAGTCGAAATGAAAAGTAAGGATGTCCAAGAAAATAAAGCATGCCATTCGATTGTGATCGGCCTCTAGTGAAGCAAACTGGGGTAGAAACTAGTGCACCTATGTGAAATCAACATCGATTGACTACCCCAGTTTGGGCTAAGCGAACGTCTTTTGAAGAAGCAAAATTCCGACTTTTTTTCACCCCGATCTATGTGATTTCTGCGGAAGATCATGTGTATGGAGCTGTACCAGCAGCAGACGAAGCTGATGCTTGCTCCGACGTCGACGAGGGCATAACGACGCCGGGCCACGAGGTGCACATGCAGTGCTTGCCCTTCTCGATGCTGTTATAGAGGGTGGTCAGATGCTTCCCGCAGCCACCCCATGTGTACTTCCCGCACTTCTTGCAGTCTACCTTGTAGCACATTGTATCGACGCTCCTATACAATGTCACAGGACACTTCCTATGTTGAAATTCACAATATTCGTTTCCCCAGTACATCTATATATAGCAAATATCGCATCATAAGAAATATCGATCTGTCGTGTCTTTATCGAACAGCAAATCCTCTTTGTTCACATCTTCTGGTTTTTTCGTGCACACAATGCAGCATTCGTGACCCACCTTGCTTTATCCGGCCGCTCAAAGTCACGGATTAGGTATAAGTCCTCTTAAACTCCATCGAAAATGGACAGTAACATGTGGTGGCTGTGGCTGTCAACATGATGCAATTTCATTGTAAGAACGTCATCAGCTCGGCCATCATTCTTGTCATCGTTCTTATTATTTTAAGCTCGCGTCGTACGGGAAACAGACCGACAAATCTACGGTGTCGAGGAGCACAACGGCCAATTAACTTTCGCAGAAGGGACCTACTCTTGTCGTTCTTGACAAGTTTCCGTCTGTTCTTTTCCCTTGGCGTAGGACTAGACGATCCCTCATGCAGACAAGAGGGAATTGCTTTACGTTACATCATTTCCCGTTATCATGTGTTCGCTTGGGAAAAAGGTTCGCTCGCTACATCAAAATCGAAGGCCCCTCCTCAGCGACTAGGCAAAATGGCATCTGCTTGCCCTTTGCCCTTGTCGCTGGCAAGTGCTGTATGCCTTTCGTTACCCTTCGAGAATCTGCACCACATCGAGCAGTAGCACAGCCCTTCCGGCACATCGTAGATATTACATGCCTTGATGAATTTGAAAGTTCCAACTCACAATCACTTTTTAATTGACTCCGTAAAGACGGAGTGTTCAACTTACGCAAGAAAAATTCGACAGCTTGATTTGTCCACTGTTTTAATTTGTCTCGGCGGACAAACTACAGACAATATCAAGTTACATAAAAACTAGATTACCAGAAACGGTGATAATTTTAATAAGTAGGAGTCCAATGGAATGAATATCCACCGATATAAACGATCACGCACACGGAATTCTCCACCAGAGGAACCAAAGCCGAAGACAAAGCATGGCAGATTATATCGTCTAGCATTCTGAGTAAAGCAAAAAGGAGAAACCCATCTGGCAGGACACTAGGCTTCATGCTTCACTAAACGAGAATCAATACCAACCACACCCTCCCTCCTGACCAAGCACGCACAGGCCACTGCCGTTAAACAACCAAACAACTGAAATAGACATGAACAAACTCAAAATATACCGGAGGAAATTAAATGCCACTCAAATACCTTCCAGGGGTGTTATCTGATCATGAAGTTGGAAAACTGATTTCATGGGACAATTGCCTTTCCACATGAATTTCCTTCGAAATATCCAAATGACTCTCCAATATGTAGTTGTAAAAAACAAGGATCCTCTAACAACAGACAGAACCTAGATGCAGTCAATTAAGTATGAAGTACAGTAGTTAACCAAGGTTCGCAATTTATAATAAGCATCCCGTAATAGAACCTCCAGATATATGCTAGGCTATGCAGGGTTGAGCATGGACTATGTCACATTGGGAATCAAACAACTTCAGGAATCATTACTATCTCGTTTCTCCTCGGACGAATCAACTGCAGGTTTCTTTGTTGGGCCAGACTGTGCTGTCATTGACACTCGCTTGACACCTCTTCCAACCACACCAAGATGAGTGACTCCAGCAGCACCATTCGTGTGAGCAGTGGATGCTGTCGGGGAGTCAAAATCCCCATTGCTGTTGACTGTTCCTATACGAGAAGAGCTCATAGCAGCTGAGGACGCCCTCTTCTCAATCTCCTTCGCCTTGGCAGATGCAATTCCAAGAATTTCAGTGAGAATTGACATCGGATTTGCAGCAAGCTGTTGCAGATCTTCCAACTGCAAGTCAAGAAGCATACTTTACACCAGAATACAGGAAAAAAGAATTTAATATATGAAATTCCTAAAATAAATAAATAAATAAGCTTGCCTTCTTTTCCAGCTCACTTGAGAGGCCATTTAATGTTTTGATCTCAGCTTCCTTATCAACTGAAGCCTTATCTGAAGGTGAATTACTGGACGATGGGTTGACATCTCCATCTGATGAAGCAACAGCTGATACTGCTGATTCAGAAGAAACCTTCACTTCATCCATAAGACGATGAACCCGCGATTTGCAGATAGATATTGCCTTCTGGCAGTACGGAATGGCTTCAGCTGTCTTAGAGCCAATCTCCAAACACAAGCATATCCGAAAGTTTCTAACATCATAAGGTTAAGAAATTGCCAATAAAGGCTCAATCGTTAACAGCTGACATTCTGAATTCAGAAAAAACTCACAGAAAAAGTAGAAACATTATGAAAAAAATCTTCCATGCTTAGCACGATAATCTAAAGTAGGATACAGTTCTGCTATCTGTCGACTATCTGGTTCAACCAGTTTCTCCAAAATGGACAGAGCTTTTTGATAGTCACTGAGAGAAGTTTCAATGTCCTCTGCATGGTAGCCAGAAGCGATGACGATAGTCAATCACCTTGTTTATATTAATAGCAAATTACACAAGCAAAAATAAAACATGACCCACCTCTTTCCAATGCAACTTCTGCCAGAGCTGACAATATGTCCACCTTCTCAACTGTTTCAACAGAATGTTTTTCAAGGATTGCCCTTGCAATATCCAGCATCTTCCATGCCAAGTCCAGATCAGACTCATCTTCATCTGCTTCAGCCAGATCCTCAGCATCAGAATCCCCATCATCATCTTCTTCTTGGTCCTTCCCTCCAGAACCTATTATATGGGCAACATGAAACCATATCTGGAAATCAGTAGGAATAGAAAGAAATGCTTCTCATTCTGTCTTATCATCCTAAGGAAAAGCACAACCAATAAATGTTACAGTGTCCCACTACACCTCCTTCATATATCCTGTTCAGCCAGCACAACTTCCATCAAATTACTCATCTGAACAGTATGAGATAAAAGCCCAAATGACACCTACTGATTTTCAGTGATGACTGCCTCTCTACTGTTGAGTGGGTGCAGAAAATAACCAATATCATGCACTTTGAAGAAAAGGAAGTGCAGTCTCCCTATTTATTCGACAAAGTAAGGATCGTGCCTAACTTCAGAGGACAAGGTCAAGAGCAGATCTAGCAGATAAGACATGCTTCAAAGTATTTATTGAGGAATACACCACCAGCATGGCTGGCATAAAGATATTATGAATCGATTACAAGGCTAACACTGAATCACCGGCCAATCATATCGCTCACCTGACACACATTCAACCAGCTTTTAAGTTTCAAAAATCTCCCTTCTTATTGGCTGATTTCTCCAGGTGTCGTCACGCGATATGATCAATGCAAAGAAAAATTTTCAAAATTTTCTTAATAAATGCAAAGTACTGGCAAGGCAAGCCTGAAAAACAAGTCATATCATTTGCCTCCTGTATTCCAGGAGGGAAGTTAGAACACAATCATCTTTTTCAAGATTTTTTTCCTACTAGGCCAATGATAGCGCCAGAGTCCTTATCTAACAAATAACTTTCCAAACATTATGAACTGCCTAAAGATGTCTTGGTTGAAAAATATACCGTTTCATCCTTTAAGAAGATAAACCACAAATGTCAGATGCTTTTCATGATAGTTATGCTCCTAGC
The DNA here is from genome assembly GCA_014182575.1 of Eucalyptus decipiens. NCBI lineage: Eukaryota > Viridiplantae > Streptophyta > Magnoliopsida > Myrtales > Myrtaceae > Eucalyptus > Eucalyptus decipiens. The sequence continues at coordinate 21,509,174 of CM024616.1, forward strand.
AGAGGATAAAATTTATCACACTACGAGTGCAAGGACTCCAGTAGGCACCCATCATGAGTACCGAGTATTGGAATAATGGTTAACAATACACTGAGCATTATCTAGCTTGCACCCGGGGCCATGTTGTAAGTTTTAAAGGAAGATCTGCAAGGCTGCAACACTCAGGTTTTCCACTTGACCTTTTCCGACAAAGTAACCATAAAACCCTGCATTCACTTGCTTGAACCACAGATGTTTTCTTATGGGAAGCTCTAAACATTGGTTAGGCATGTAACCAACAAGCAAGATATTTCCAATGATCCATCATTGGGTAGCACAAAAAACAAGGTATCATAATCCAATAGTACTATTATTCCTGATGAACATCCAACTGCCTGAGAGAGCTACTGATTTTTCATTCATAGATGCTGCCGAAGAGACGTGATGCTTTGTGAAACTACCCTAGTCTAAAGATCCCTTAGGTAAATGATGCTTGGAAAATGATAATTCATGAGCAAGACACATGGCACGTACCATCATCTGTTGCTCCATCCTGATGATGTGAACTTCCATCCTGATCAATATTACTAGAAACAGAAGCTACAGAAGATTCACCACGTAAGGTACTTCTTTCTCCATCTTTACCAGATACTTGACTTTGGGCGTCCTTTTTGGGCACAGCACCCAATGGATCGGCCTCCTCTTGAGCCTTATATAGAAGCGCACATCCATACTTGTAGTATGAACTGACGCACTCCAGGGCGAGTTCTCCATGATGCGCCACCCTAATTTTTTTCATAAAAAGTTGATGACAGAGTATTCACATGAAGGGCAGAAAACAAAAAGATGAAGCAATGAATCAACAAGCTACAGGCCCCCAAAACTGAAGATATAGGCAATCCTCGATGCCAAAAGAGATACACATTGACAGGTATATAATCATTGCGATCAGAGTGACCCATACTCACAAGTTTTAAATAGATCGAACGCTACACAAGTCACCAAAGGCAGTTACTTGTGCTACGCATTACAATTAGGTCTCCCATTCTTTTGTCCCGAGTCCATATAATCAAGGCAGAACTCGAACACTATACGCCGCACCTTCACATAGCAGAGAGAAATTCTAAAAGTAGCTACCAATCTAGATAGGGCCCAGAGGTCCGTATCCATAATCATCCATAATTCACAAGACAATACAAGCCGATGCGCAAATCCAAAGATGGGGCGAACGGTGCATACAAATCAAATCTTCACCGAACTACTTCTACGACTAGACGATAAAGGGCATGCCCAAATTCAGTTCCTGAACATCTACATAAACGTAAGAGTCACGGAAAAGGAAATAAAAACCACACAAAAGAAAAGCTTTTCGGCCTGGGTTTCAGAACAGAACAGCAGCTCTAGCTAACGAGAACATGCATCAATACTCGCCAAATCGCCTACAAAGCAGCAGTGCTCGACCAGCATTACGGAGCGAAGTGAATCGTAACACAGAAAACCCAAATGACAGAACACGAGCAGCTACCAAGCAAAAAAGCCACGAAAAATGCGCCAAAAAAATGGAGAAAAAAAAAGAAAAAAAAAAAAAAAACGAACCTGATCTCTAGGGCACGGCTGAAGCACTCGGCGGCCTCGACGTAGTTGCCATCCTTGAGAGCTCGGGACCCGCCCTCCATCAGCTCGTCCGCGAACCCTAGCGACCTGTCTCCCCCTCCCCCTTCTCCTCCCCCGCCGCCCTCGCCGCCGCAGCAGCCGCCGCCGTCGCCGTCGGAGGTGAGGACGGAGCTGCTCTCGGGCTTGTTGAAGCTGCTGTTGCTGTTGCAAGCGGAGTCCGCCGTGGCGCCGCCGCCGCCGCCGCCGCCGCCGAGGAGGGGGTTGTTGGACCCCTCGACGGTGGCCTCGTCGGAGGCCTGGTGGGAGGAGGGCGGCGGGAGGGTCTCCGATTTGCTGGAGGCCGCTCCTTCTTCGACCATTGCTGACGCTCTCTCTCTCTCTCTCTCTCTCTTTCTCTCTCTATCTGTGGGCGCTTGATTTTGGTGAGGAAAGGGGGTTCCGAAATTTCGATGGATTTTTGGGGGTTTCGGTTCTGAATTTATGAGTGCGCCCCCCGCCCCCCTCTTCTAAAACCCCTTTCTGGCGCAAATTCGTTGAAACTTTGGGGGCATCATGATGATTCCGTTTTCCGGAAAATAAATGTAATTACACAAATGTCCCTACACTTCAGCACGATATACAATATCGTCCGTGAACTTTTAATTTATTCGATATAATATCCGAACCTTAGTCCAATGTGTAATGTCATTCTTAACTTCTTAATTTGTCCCAATATGATTTATGGACATTTAATAATGTTCATTTCGGTTCCTAAATTATATAAAAAATGTTCAATATTTTACTTCCTTATTTCATGTTTAGAGATAATGATGAATATTTTCATATAAATAAATTAAATATGTAAGAAAAGTTAGGGATCATATTAAATAAATTAAAAGTGCATAGATTATATTGTATATTGAATTATAAAAAATACAAAAAAATTATTTTTTGGTAAAAGATCCTAAATATATTATATTGAAAGTCTTAAATCTTTTAATTTGAATAATTTATTCCTAATTATTTTTGTATTGATAACAATTAAATCCATCCAACTAATTTAACTCAGAAATTATTGATATGAATGTTAATTATCTTACGTTACACGATTGATGCTAAGATTAGTATTTTAAAAAAATATTTTTTTACTCTTTTCTTTTTGTGTATTTGGCTTTGACCATGGCCATGAGGCCCTTAAGGTGAGGTCGGGCACCAACAAGACTAATCATTGCCTAAGTCACGGGAGTCAAGCCCTATTCATATCCAGCGAGGCGGCCCTTTGCTAGAGAGGCTGCGAGGTCAAACTAAGGAATGATAAGATAACATGGAAGACGAAAGCTACTGGGGGGAATGGGATTGTCTTCGAAGGAAGGGGGATGTACCGCTTTGTAACTTGTATGTTAGGGTTTCCAGGGATCGGAAGAGGAGCTGGTTAGTAGGGAATGGTACGGACTTGGTGAATCGAGGAACCAAAGTTAGGAGACAAAGATACCTAGTACCCGAGCGATGGCCTAGGAGGCCTCGCCCTTGTCGGCCATAATGAAATGAAAATATAAAATTGTAAATTTTATCCACATCAATGTCGATCATACCACATAGGGCGATTAATGTCCACGCCATCAATTTCTGACTTAAATAGGTCGGATGGACTTTAATTAATACTAATGTAAAATGTTTAGGAATAACGAGCTAATTGAAATATTTATAATTGAATTAATACAAATGCAATAAATTTATGACTTTTTTTTTTATACTTTCCTAGCTAAAGTTCATTGATTACATTGAATAAATTAATAGGTTGTAAATTATATTACATATTAAGTCAAAGTTGAGAGATTATTTGATTATTATCCCTAAAAAAAAAAAAACAAAAAAAAAAAAAACTCACACTTTGTGTTTGGCCTCGATTTTTTTTTTTTTCATTTCAATCCTTGTGCTTTACAATTTGCATTAATTTGCCCCAAACTTCTACAGTCTAATTCCTTTTCCTCAAAATTCAACCCGTTAAAGCACAGGATTAATGCTTTATTTGTTTCACAGAAAATAAATAATTTTAAAAATATTTTTTCTAAAAATAATTGCTCACAAAAATGAATAAATGAATAATAATTTTATTGTCAACAAAAATATTCAAATATAGATTGTTATAAATAATGAAAATATTTTTGGTCGATTAGTTATTTCAAATAATGCGTACAATTATTTTTAAGAAATATTTTTCAAATCATTTATTTTTCACTAATAGGACTTAAGAAAAGGTTACAATTTGGCACAAAAGCACCACTTTTTAATAGCTATCTCTCATTTAACATAGGATTGAGTCATAAATAAGAAACGAAAACATATGATCAAGTCGTAATGTGCATATTTATGTTAAAGCTATATTTATGACAAATAAGATGAAAGATTTTCTATACTTCTCTAGAATTTAAAATAGAAGTGATAAGGACTTGCCCTTTGGGCCCAAACTATGACAAAATTTCAAGTTCTCTAGCGGGCTAATAATCATAACAATTGAATCTAATATGAAGAAGAAATAAAAAGGTCAAGTTGGGTCAAATTTCTTATTAATTAATAAATATATATTTCTCAAAAGGATAATAGATATAGGGCAAATTTGGGAAATAAATAAGAATTTGAAGAGTATGAATGACAAAACTTATTTTCTTATTCGAAACCATTGGTCAACAACCACATTTGCTGCCGGTGACAAATTTTACGGAGTCTGGAATTTTAGGATGCGTGGATGATTTCCAATCATCTATTGCACAACTTGGATGTCTACAATTGGTAATTTCACAAAATAGACCATCTCAAAATTGATATAGGCAATACAATTACATATGGCATATTTTTCCATTCAAAATCTTAATTAAAAAATCGACAAAAATAATTAAATAAATAAAATGAATAGGAACACTGTTTTTCCATATAATTACGACCTCGTGGCTTCTAAAGGTGGCGTTGGCGCATTTGGGGCGTCTAATCTCGTCGTCAACCACACTTTTAAAGGTCAAAATGGTTGGAGGTGAATATTGTGAAAACCCATTGAAGTCCATTTCTAGTTAAATTTTGCAGCTCTAAACCCTATAACAATTCATTCTTCAAATTTTAGCTAACCCTTCTACAACCCGACCTGCTAAATACAAGTTAAATAGTGGTCTTTAACCCGTTTTAAATTGTTATATAAGTCATTCAAATTTTGGAATTATTTCGAAATAATTTAAGTGCCGAATAGAATGAAATACATATTACACAACTCTTTTGATCAGCCACTATCTTTGCCTATCTCGTCCTCACCACCATCGCCGCCACCATCTCCTCCACATCTCATCACCATCCTCTCCTTGTGTCGTCACTATATCCATTGCCCTCATCCACAACCAGATTTGTGCTTTCACCATTTGCAACTTGACCCAAACCCTACATCACTCCCTTTCTCTTTGTTGGCCGTTGGATCTTAATGTGATCTTGATGACTTCGCCGAGATTTGTCCATCGCTGTCCATCTGGTACAATGTGGGTCCAGTGCACAATAAGAGGGATATGCATTACGATCTAGCTTGAGAGATAACGGATGAATAAACTAACGATACAACCGATTTGCATCTCGATATGAGTGCCTTCATATTGGTTTTTATTTTTTATTCTCTAATTGTATTCATTCGTTCCAGGGAGAGAGAGAGATAATTGAAGACGAAAAGATATACATATTACATTATGAGAAAGTTTCAAATAATGATTTAAAGTGTCATCATTTTTTCAAATAATAACCTGAAATGATTATGTCAATTTTAAATAAGGATCTAAGGTGGCTATAACAGTTTCAAACAAGAGTCTGATCACGCTGGTCAATAATATGTTTGTCAAAAGACAATTTTCATTTTCATTTTTTTTCCTTTTTCTCCTTTTTCTTTTCTTTCCTATGAGAGCCTAGCAACCTCCCTAGCTATGGGCGAGGCCATCCCTTGCCAGTTGTTGGTGAGACGACCCTCACCCAAATTTGGCAAGGCCGTCCCTCGCTTGTAGCCGACGAGGGCGGCCCTTGCTTAGTCCTCTTCGAGTATCGTCGGTGGTTGGCCATCACTTGAGACTGACCACCGATGAAGAAGAAAGAGACAATCAAAAAAAGGAAAAAAAGAAAGAAACATTCAACAAAGGTAAATGATGAAAATGCCCTTAACTAATAAGAAAGTCAAAATATTCTTTGAAACTGAGATAACTACATTTTTAAACAAAATCCATTTCAAGCCCTATTTGAAATAATATTCGTTTCAAACTCTTATTTAAAAAATGATGACACTCTAGGTTTTTATTTGAAATTTTCCATTCAAAAGTTTTGATAAAATGATAAAAAAAAAAAAGTTATACTTGAATTTCAATATTATTAATAATATATTTGGAAAGGCTTCCCATGACTATGCTAAATGAAAGATAAATACAAAAAATAGAAATGAAAGTTTTAAGTGAATTCTCCTATAAACCTTAATCTATTTCATATTAGGGTTAATATTATAAAAAACCCGTAACTAATATGCTTGTGACAAATTTATCCAAAATTAATTTTTTTTATCATAAAAAACTCCAAATTGGTACACTTGTGAATCATTTGAAAATTAATTTTTTGATCACTAAAAATTTATAATCGGTACAACAAATTTACCCTTTATTAAATTAAGTTAATACCACAAAAAATTACTTGTAACAAATGGAAGGTAAAATTCTAAATTGGTACATTTGCTCAGTTGTCGTGTGTCATTCAACTTAGTAATTTGTGATGGGTAAAATTTAATAAACATAACAATGGTACATTTATTATAAGTGTACTAGTTTGGAGTTCTTGATGGTTAAAAAATTAATTTTTGGGTAAATTTATTACATGTATATTAGCTTGGGTTTTCCTCCTAAAATATAGAGTAAATGTATTAGAAAATCCTAAAACTTATTAGGGAAGTATAAATAAGTTTTAAAACTTTTAAAATGTTCAATGAAGTCCTAAAACTTATCACAAAAGTACAATTAAATTTTAAAACTTTCAAAAAATGCAAATAAATCTTAAAACTTGTCAAATTGATTTAATCAAGTTATTTCATTATGTTTGAAACTTTTCGGACTTGATCTCATTTTTGCAACAAGTCATAGAATTTTATTTTATTTTTTTTCAATTTTAAGATTTGATCGTACTTTCGTGATAAATTTTAAGATTTAATTGTATTTTTCCGATAAGTTTTAAACTTTTAATGGATATATCCTAAAATTTACCGTGGAAAGCATTTTATAGTAAAAAAAAAAAAAAAAAAAAAAAAGAAGAAAAATCCCTGTCCATCACCATTTTGTGGACGTGCGATCAACGTGTGTTGGTAATAGTATGGAAGCACTTGGGGAAATAATGAACCTCCACCACACGTTCGTGTCTCCCTCTCTCGTCTCTAATCTCAAGCCGTCGCCAGTTCTTCCCCACACCACACGCCAGTTTAGCTCTCAACCGGCCCTCCAATGGCTTACGCAGCGTCAGCTCTCGTCCAGGCTCTCTCACTCCCCCAGGTCCGCAGCGGACAACGCTCCCCCCACGCCAAATCCCGCTCTCTCCCGGCGCCCCTCCAGGCCAGCCGGCGGCAGATGGCGTTCCTCCTGACGGCGTCGACGGTGCTGACCGTCGCGCCGCGACCCTCGGCTGCAGTGGACATCCCGCTCTTCGGGCTGCGGAAGAAGCTCAGGAAGGCGGAGGAGGAGGCGGAGGAGATCGTGAAGGAGGGCTTCGAGGCGGCGGAGAAGGGGATCGAGACGGCCGAGAAGGGGGTCGTGGCGGTGGAGAAGGGTATCGAGACGGCTGAAAGGGAGATAGAGGAGGAGGTGAGCTTCGGAGGGTTGGCGCAGGCGGGGGCGGTGGCTGTGGCGGAGGCGGTCGGGGTGCTGGTGGCGACGTCGGTGGTGAACGGGATCTTGGGGCCGGAGGGTCAGAGGTCGTAGAGAATTCGAGTGATTATCGGCTTCTAAGTTTCAGTCTGTTGCGTTGGATATTATTGATTTTAGCTTCATTAGTGTATAATAATAGCGATGATAATGGCTTTGATTTTTTATTATGATACAATGTTTATGTTGGTAGCTTGTTTCATAAAGTAATGTGCATGTTTTTTTTTTTTTTTTTTTATTGAGATCCATCGGAGCATTGCTCTTATTAGCTTACGTCGATTTGGGGCCGCGTGGGGGACCTACAACGACTATAACCTTGGGCGAAATTGGCCTAGTAACCCACCGCTGTGCCCCTGAATCGCTAGCAATGCATGATTTCGAACTCTCAACCTCCATCCTTTCATGGTCTTTGCTAACAATGTCTTAAGTAGTTGATGAAGATTCAAGCAAGATACAAAAAATAAAGCTGCATTTGTTTTAAGAAAAATAAATAACTTAAAAATATTTTTTAAAATAATTATATGTATTTCTGACAAATAATTAGATGGAATATTTTATGCGGGCACATAAAATATTTAGACATTAATATTTTTATCAATGAATTATTTCAAAGGATAAAATATATATTTTTTTTTGAGAAAGCGAAGGGAACCGCAAATTTAGGGAAAAGAACTATTTGCTTTTGTCTGGTTGAAAAAAGGAGGATGGAACTGGAAGGAAATGGATTTGAACGAGCTCGTGTGACCCACACTTTTATTTCCCTCAAATTGAAAAGAACTAAAGGGAAGTGAACCTGTGGCTTCTTTTTCCACTATGGCTCTTATGTTATCCTAAAATCTAGCCAAAACAAGTAGAATCTAAGTAAACTTTACTCGCATTATCTCCCTCCATATCATTCTTCTCCAATGCACGTCCGAACAACATGAGTTAATTGAAAGATTTAGTCCATTTTTTTCCCTTCCTTCCCTTTCCTCACCCTTCGTTTTCCTACAACTTGCAAAACCAAACATAGGGTTCATGATCGATTTCTTCGAGTCTCTCTCTACATGCCCTCCACTTGAACAACTATATAGTAAGTGTCCCACAAATGATAAAATGTGGAGAAAATATTAGGTACAAGATGTGCTAACTCAACAAATTGAAGCCTATTCATTAAGTGACACAGTCTCTCACAGGCCCACTTATTAGATTTTTCTCTCTTTTGTCTCTCTCCTCTCACAAACTTGCACTTTTTTTCCCTTTGACTTGCAGTGGTACTTGGCCATGGCCGGCGACCGACCACAAGCCGGGGTTGACCTCATTGAATCTAACGAGGGAATTTGGCAAGGGGTCGACTCTCATTGCCCAAGGTAAGAATTGTCTGCATCGGATCAGCTTGTGCGTCTAATATTTTCTCTAAAATGTGGGCCTTTTATGGATACCTGTCACTCAATGGATAAGCTTTCAATTTGTTGCGCTGACACAACTTGTGCGTCTAATATTTTCTCTAAAATGTGGGCTGTTAGGCTAACTTTTAAATAAAACCACGCATAGTTGTAGCGTGTGATATCTCGAGACCAAGAAGCCAATAATCCTTGTAATTTCTCTAAGACGATATCCGTTTGTTCGCACCAAGACATGATCAACTTTTTTGTAATCGGCATATGGAGTCACTTTGGTCAAACATAGAGCTCAACGATGAGATCAATACAGTTAATGACAATGATAGAACTCATCAATGACTGCAAACAATCAGCCATCAATGCACGATGATGATGGTCAACAAACCTATTGATGTGATGATAAAACCAGTATTTGGCCAATGTTATAGGAGATTTGGCTCAAGTGTTGGATGCAGAGAAATGAAAAAGGAGATAAAGTAAAGCTGCCCATTGAAGACAAGATGTTAATTAATAGTTGAGCTCAGTGGCACTTAAAGAGTTGTAACTACTTACAAATGAGGTATCATGGAGCCTAAAATTGTGGAACTACAATTGTAACTGCATTTTGAGTGTTAATTGCTTATGAGCAATCATGTTTAGTGGATTATAAAATGCATTTTGTAGTTGTAAAAGAATCGACACTCATCAAGAACAAATTCTCCATGTATTTTAAATTTATCAATATATTCAATGTCCACTACTTGTAGTTCTTTTCCTTGAATTTATCGTTCTTCATCCTCGTTACAAAATTCAATTCTTAGTCGAATTGTCATTGAACCCCTTGACAAAAAACCAAAAATTTAAACTTTTAGGAAATGTTTTTAAATATTTGGCTCGGTAAATTGAACCGAAACAACATGAATTGGGAAAAGAACAGTTATTTTTCTATCATTTGAACTGAAAATTGAATCAAATTAAATCTAAAATGCACGAAATTTCAATTGAGTTGGGAAAGGTTCTAATACTCCTAATAGCCAACCATGTGACAAAACTATGCTTTCGTTTTGCTTTTAGCAATCCAAACAAACATTCTCCATCAAGAGAAACTTTGCCTCAACCACTCCCCACCCACAGCAGCTCATCAGCTTCACCAGGCTTTAGAACTGGCCTTATACACAACGTTTTCCTCCAATCACGGATGAAATTACAAAGGAACGGTCAACGACATCGCGCTCTCTCTCTCTCTCAGTGCTTCGGACAATTGTAAGCTGTGGCGTCAAGATAATCACTTGTTTTTCTGGCGGCACTCAATTTATCTTTCCCCGTACTTCTCTCCCTCTGCCCCGTGGCTTTGTCGTCTTCTCCAAAGCTCTGCTTCATCACCCTTCTCTGAAAATATCCCCACTTCCCGAATCCGGCAAGCTAGCCATTATCGCCATCAAGATCGAGTTTTGGACGCAAGGAGGACGACCCAGTTGCAGCAAAAGCTTCCATGTCGCGGGTAGCTTCCAACCCGCTCGCGCTCCACCGGTTCAGGCCCTACTTCGAAGCAGCCCCTCGATCCTTGTCGCTCGTCGCGACCCCATTCGCCGTCGATTTCGCGCCAGGAGTCCCCGGCTTCGGATCGTCGCGTGTGAGGCGAATCCGAATCCTACCGAGAGTTCCACGTCGGTACGCTCTTCTGCGCACTTATCTTTGTTCTTGCTGCTCATGGAGTCGGTCGAATTATCCTGTGCCCTGCGTGTTCTAGATTGTAGGGGATCGTGTTGCAATTTGACGGGAGAATTGTTTGACGGTTCTAATTTCTGCTCGATTTGTCTGATTCGAGCTTCGAGTTTCCCGACAACGAACTTAGTTGGATACAGTTTCAGGGACAATTTGCATATGTTCGTGCTCTGTGTGAGCGTGTTTGTGCGTGTTTCGGTTCTTTGCACTGCCATTGATAGAGATTTGAGCTTGCATTTTCATATCAATGTGGGATATCTTTTCTGATCCTCGTGTTGGCATTTTGAGCTGTGCTGTTCAGCTAAAATTCTACTTCTCTCGTTTGTATGCGCTGTGCAGGAAAAGTTGGTTCTTGAGCCTTCTTCAGAGAATGACAGTGCTGCTGACCAATCTACAAGTCCCTCCCCAAACGTTGGGCTTCCAGATGTACCCAACAAGTCTTTTAATAAGCAAATAGCTGTAGTTTCTGCTCTAGCCGCAGTTGGACTTTTCTTATCTGCGCGGTTGGATTTTGGTGTTTCTTTGAAAGACCTCACAGTAGCTGCATTGCCTTATGAAGAGGTATGCATACTCATGCTTTTCTCTGAAGAAAGAAAGAAGAAGGGGAAGCCTAAATCGCCATGTAGATGTTTCTGTATGCACGCAGAGGCCTTGCAATGAATCTAATTTGTCAACAACTTCAATACTAAATACTGGTTGCAGTATTTTGCAAGTGCCAATTTGTATGTGTTTTGTATTCTATAAGAGAACCCAATATAGTCATAATTTACTAGTCTGTCAGTTTAAATAACTTGCCTGCCTTTTCTATGGTAAATGATGAAGTTAACTTACTGATTTAGTTTCTATTGTAATGTTCATTCTGCCTCTCTCTCATGTTAATATACGTATTTCTTCGATGTTTGATTTCTAGGCTCTCACCAATGGGAAGCCCACTGTGGTGGAGTTCTATGCTGACTGGTGCGAAGTTTGTCGAGAATTAGCTCCTGATATCTACAAAGTTGAGCAGCAGTACAAGTAATCGTCTCTACTTTTTTATTTGTAGACTTTACTTTATTTGTTGACTTATAAGGTCATTATTTGTGCCAGATCTTTCTCAGTAGAAAGTGAGAAGGGGAATATCCTGTAAAGATTGCAAAGACTCAGCTTTAGTCGAAGATTCAGCATTCCATTTTCCATAAATCGAACTTGTATTTGTGAAGTTTCTGGCAACTCACATGACAATTTTCTTCGTTCAGGGACAAGGTTAATTTTGTTATGCTAAACGTTGACAACACTAAGTGGGAACAAGAGCTCGATGAGTTTGGAGTTGAGGGTATCCCGCACTTTGCATTCCTTGACAGAAGGGGAATGAAGAGGGCAATGTGGTGGGCAGGCTTCCTAGGCAATACCTGCTTGAGAATGTGGATGCCCTGGCCCGTGGTGAAGCATCCATACCTCATGCTCGTGTTGTCGGACAATATTCCAGTGCTGAAGCAAGAAAGGTACATCGGGTTGTTGATCCGAGGAGTCATGGATAGGATGAGTATTCATTTGGTTGAGAAGTAATGAATCAAGTTGTTGATATCGTGTCTCTAGAAGGTACTGTTTCTACCTCATTGGTTGTATCCGATTCATTTTCATTGCATGATTATGTAATCCAGTTGCACACTCTTTCTGGGCATGATTTTGCTGTTTGGTTACTGATGTATAGAGATGAGTCTCCTGGTGCTAGTCTTCAAGAGCTGTGATGCAGCTTAGGGTGTGTTTGGGAACTGGCTAATTCTTGGCTATTTTTGTTCTTTTGTTCCCCAAAACTAAAAAAGAACAAAAATCTGTTTGATAATGTCAGTTAAATTTTCAATTCTGGGAACACATTCCTGGGACCTGATTTATTCCCAGAATTAGATTTGAAATAGAATCAAGAAATAGAAAAAAAGTTACTTCTTTGTTCCCACGAACAATTCTAGAATCAAGCCGTGTTCTTCTTTTCCTTTTCTTCTTCTTCCTCCTCTAGCCGATCGCTAGCAATCGCCAAGGACCGGCGGCCGGCTAGAGGAGAATTGTTCCTGGGAATAGAATGGTTATCAAATGTGCCATTATCTTTCTATCTCTTGATAGGAATGCATCTCCTCTATAAAATGGCTGAAAGAGTGATCAATCTTTTTAAGTAGCATTTGGGTTCTATTTAGCAAGTAGATATTGGATAGGCGTTATGCGCAACTTGCAGGTGCAAATCTGTCTAGAAATTCATCATTTGACTGTGCAGATTCAAGGATGAATAGTTTTATCGAGTTTTACATATAATTCCTGTTATTTAGAAATGCTCAGCAAAATGCTCAAAAGGCGAATGAATCTCTTCAAGGGTATCAAGAAAAAGCTTTTATGTTAATGCAGGGAGATTCTGCAAAAGTTCGACAGAGGTGAGTTTGACCGGGAAGATGAAGCCAGGGGTGGCCGTTGGGACTATTTCTTTGCTACGACATTACCTGAACCGGAATTCGTCATCATCTAACCTCTTAAGATTTTAAGATGTGTATTCATCGAGAAAAATAGACGAATGACTAGATTTATTGGCACAGGATCTTTCCAGCTTTCTGTATATGTTTGCAATGAAAACAGTGAACTGATTACAGGAAATTTGTGTGATATTTTAAGGATCTTCCAATTTGCTGGAGACGAACAAAAGCTCTTGTTTGAAACTCGGAGAAAATAAGTAGCCTCATGTTCTGTAACTCAAATTTCTTGGAAGAGAACTTCCGGTAGGATGTCGATGTTGGCGAGCGAACCGGGGCGGTCGGGTGGAGGCAGGAGTTCTACATTGTCCTGTGCATTGATGCCATCTTCTCATCCGTTACGTGTGAGTGTCGAGTATTGGAATGCTTGGTAGGGTGTCGATGCGGGCGAGTATTTGACGTTTGTATCCACAACCAAATATACAGAGAAAGTTTTCGATTTCTTTCACTCGAACTGGAAACTTGGAGAGGGAAAGAACATATGAGGTGGGTGAGGAAAATTAGTAAAATATGAAATGTTTTCAGAATAATTTTCAATGCCTTATATATATTCTAATTTTTCCTCCCTCATTTTTTTCATACAAAAAATGAATATAGAGAGAGTAAATATCTTCCAATCATGGAATGATTGTTGGCCAAAAAAAGAGTTAAGTATAATGAAGCGGAATACAGATCGTGAAATTTTCTGTATATTTGGTTGTGTTGAAGATGAATAGATGAACTTATGTATAAGTTCCATTGGATAGACTATCTAAGTTAACATATCAATTGAAATTTACATAATCAAAGGGAGATACACATACAAAATTACAAGAGAAATTAGTAAATTATCTCTTAATATAGGAAATTATCATCAATAAAAAAAAAAAATCAAGGAAAACTTTCTTATGTTAGTCATCGCTTCCCATTTAGGCCATTTGACATTTGCAGATCCTTTATTGGTTAATAAAAACGGTCACCTCGCCTGATTACGACAAGTAGAAGAGTCAAAATTATTTCTAAACTGCATACATGAATATAAGGAAGTGAATCAAATAAACATTAAATTTAGATGGCATACATGAATACAGGGAAGGTCATAAAAAAAAATCAGAATTATATAAGTGAATATAAGAAAGTTTACAAAATAAGTATCATATATATAAAGCCATCATTCTTAAAATGCAATGATCATCCGTCACTATAATGGCATTTTCTTTGTTTGTTCTCATGGCTGTCCATCAAGGTAAGTTCTCAGTAAATTAGAACATCAAGGTAAGAGTAAATTAGAAGACTAAATCGTCTTTTTGCTTCAATGATTTGTTTGCCTTGATATCAATCAAGAAATACATAATCAAATGGAGATACACATACAAAATTATAAGAGAAATTGGTAAAATATCTCTTAATATAGGAAATTATCATCAATAAAATAAAAATAAAAGTCAAGGGAAACTTTCTTATGTTAGTCATTGCTTTCCATTTTGGCCATTTGACCTTTGCAGATCCTTTATTGGTTAATAAAAACGGTAACCTCGCCTGATCACGGCAAGCAGAAGAGTCAAAATTATATCTAAATTGCATACATGAATATAAGGTAGTGAATCATATAAACATTATATTTAGATTGCATACATGAATACAGGGAAGGCCATCAAATAAATATCAGAATTATATAAGTGAATATAAGAAAGTTTACAAATTAAGTATTATGTATAAAGCCATCATTCTTGAAATGCAATGATCATCCGAAAAATCATTACGAATGGCATTTGGGAAACACACAATAGGTCGATTCGTTCTGCTTACTTGCGTTTTCTTTGTTGTTCTCATTGTTCTCCATCCAGGTAAGAGTAAACTAGAAGGCTAAATCGTCTTTTTGCTTCGATTTAGTTATCTCGATATCATTGATGCACACGCATATCTCTTGATTTCATATGTATAATTTAAATTTATCTTCTTAAAAAAGAGTCAAATCACATTATAATTCTTGCATCAGCTCCTACCTTCACAATGAGATCTTCCAATTCCCCTTTTCTTTTGGACCTTCTAGCTCCCTCACGTACCTAAAGCATTCATTAACATTGGATGACGACATACATGTCTTTCTCGACACCAACAGGCAGCGCCGCGACACGTTTGAAGGGCCTTGGCACTGGCGAGAATTTGCGTGGCACGACAGAGGACCGAGAACCCCTCGCTTCTCATATCAAATACGGGAGCAAATTAGACCTACCCTCGTGCCTAAAGACGGGTTGCCCGGACTCGAACGCCTTGTGCTACTGCTGCATGACCGACCCCAGCAAAGGATGTGCTATCAGCCTGTTCGGTTGTGAGACATTTTGCCCCCCTATCTCCCCGTAGGCCAAAGAAAATGGCAACTGCCCTGACTTAATCGTTCCGGAATAAAGAAGATATTTGTCCAAACTTGACTCCGCTAGATGTTCTCGAATTGAACTTACCACTTCGGCATTTCGTGTTAGACGACAGGAAAAACGAAACGGGGAAAAGAATGCCTTCTCCAGCGTTGGGCGTACACTACAGGAAACGAGTGCAAATTGAGGCACAACCGAGTTACTCGACGCCCTCTCGCCTGGTGACCAACCCGTAAGTAGTAAACACACAAGAGAAGTCGTGTTCATTTTCGCCAATGAAAATAGCGAAGTCAAGGGATTTCCAAAACCTTTAGGAAAAGACGGATTATCCAACTGTTCAGGATACGATTTTGCGTAAATAAGACTAATCATACCTCTGTTCATACGCAATTATTGTCGAATCTCTTCAACAAACGGTTCTGCATTGAATGGAAGAATCAATTGGCCATCGTGCCCCCTAGGTGGCGATATTGGTATTGCCGGATTATCTATGTCAATCGGCATGTTATGTCTATAAGGGCTATTTCCCGCATTTGGTACCCCAACTACATTGATCGGCCTTATATTTTCAACATGTGGATCTGTCCTCGATTGATTTGCAAAATTATCGATCCCATTTTGATTATTTTGACAAGCATTAATCTGATTATTTCTGTTATTCTGGTTTTGATTAAAAGAAGCCGAAGGGTATGTAATCAATCAAGATAAAAGTTTACTTCATATGATTATATGATATTGTGATACGCAATTTTTTTTTTTTTTTTTTGTGGTGAAAGGTAATAAATATAATGAGGAGAGCCAAATGTGACCTATAGTCAAGAAGATCATAATGAGTGTAAGGATGCCGGGATGTAAAAGCCACAGCTGAGGAAATCAACAGAACAAACACAGAGGAAAAACATGGCAAGTACAACAGGCGTCTAGAACAAAAACCCACAGCTAAGGAAGAGAAACCACAGAACGAGCAGAAGCCGCTTCTCCTTAAAATTAAGAAGAAAATAACGAGTTACTAATTACCAAGCAAAACTTTTGGAAAAAAAAGAATGTAACTAAATCCTTAAAATTATAATTCTTTTGATTTTTCCTACATGGCATCTTCTAAGGCTACTTCCTAGCAATTTATGGTTGCGAAGAAAGTCATTGCCAATTGCAATTTGAAAAGATTTATACCTTGATTTAGTAGATGAATAATTTATGGCCCAGGCACTGCCCGCATTTTCAGTGCCTTTCCCTTTGTTTTAAAACATGGAGAGGGAAAGAACATGAAAGGTGGGTGTGCAAAATTGTTAAGATTTGAAACTTTTATCACAAACAAAAAAATAATAAAATTTCAATACCTTATATTTTTTCCACATTGAATTCTCATTTTCCCTCCCTCCTCATTTTCACAAACAAAGAATATATATAAAGAGTGAATCTATTCCAATCACGGGAAAGATTGCTGGCCAAAAACTAAATAAATCAAATGAATCGAGGGAAACTTTGTTATGTTAGTGACTGCTTCCCATTTGAAACATTTGACATTGTAGATCCTTTCTTGCTTGATAAGAGTGGTAAGCTTGCATTAGGAAATATCAAATTTGACAGGCTATTTAAAGTCATAGGCTTGATTACGACAAGCGCCAGAGTCAAAATTATATATAGATTTGAATAAATGAATATAAGAGTTAAGAATAATAAAGTGGAAGAGAGAAATTGTGTAAATTTATATATAATTCGATGTGCATTAAAGAAGAATACACAAGCTTATTTATAAACATTATTATTGACTATTTAAGATAACATATCAATCAAAAGATGCACAATCAATATGGGTGCCGCACCAGTGGCCACCCTTCCAACATGGAAGGGGGAGGTGAGGGGTTCAAATCCCCACATTCTCAGAGGGGGATGGGGGTAGGGACGCATAAGTTTCGAGAGTGGGTTACGACTCCCACGCCCTGCACAAGGCAGGGCACAAGTCTGCGAGTGAGTGTAAAGTAGGAATAGAGTAGGACTAACCAAAAAAAAAAAAAAAAAAATATATATATGCAATCTTGAGAGATACAAGAAATCAATAGAATTATCAAAATATATCCAACAAAATAAATTATCCTAGAGACATCTCTAATTATACCTAGCAATAATTTTGACATTTTGTAGATCCTTTCTTGGTTGATAATAACGGTAGCATAGCCTAACTACGGCAAGTAAAATAGTCAAAACTATATCTATTTTGCATACAAGAATATAAGGAAGTGAGTCAAATAAATATTATATATAGATTGCATACATGAATATAAGGAAAGGTCATCAAATAAATATATGTATTGTATAAGTGAATATACGGAAGTTTCTAGACTGAGTATTATATATATAGCCGTGACCCTTGAAATCCAATGACCATCTAAAAAATCTTCACAAATGGTGTTTGGGAAACACTCAACACGTCAATTTGTTCTGTTCTCTTGCGTTTTCTTCGTTCTTCTTGTTGCGAAAGGCGAGCGATTGAACAATAATATAGACAGAAAAAAAAAATATATTTGACACCAGATTTACGTAGTTCAGTCATAAAGACTTACGTCCACGAGGAGAGCAGCAGCGAATTTCACTACAGATAAAGCGATACAATGAGATTACACACTCGAGTTACTCAAACACTCTCTCAGTGTTTCCCAAGCCCCAATTACACCCAATAACGCACACAGTGTTTAATCTAGAAATTCCTCAAGAAATAATCTATCAATCTCATGAAGGAATTACATACAAATCTTATCACAAGATTTAATCGGCTTCAACACTAAACTTCCTTGGATGTAATTCACGAACAAGAACGACAAAGAAAATCCCTCCCAAGCACTCGATGATGAGATGGTACTTCAAGATCAATTCTTCACGATCAACCACGGTAGAACACCACGCGGCGCTTCAAGACAATTTGTGATCCACCAAAGCATCCCACGACCACAAGTCTATATATATATATATATATGTGAGACATTTATTCTTTTGCCAACTTCTTATAGGATTCTATTTCCTATCTTAAACGATTTTATTCAAAACATATCTTTGTATATTTTAAACAAAATCCAAGTCCTAGTCAAAGTTGGACTTTCCTATTTTAGCGGCCAAACTCTCCAATGCAGATTTGAATTTTGGAAAGTTGATCTTCGGATCTTCTTTGCTCGATTTCGAATGTTCACAACATATCCAATTCAAAATATTCGTAATTTCACATTGGACTCAAACTCGAGACATATTTTAACAATTCTCCACCTTGGCTCAACGTTTGAGCCAAGTTGCAATTGTTTCGTAAAAATTCAAACTCTGCTGCTACTCTTCCATAGCCCCCGATGGCCTCAACCTCTACAGATATTATCCAAGTCTAAGCCTCGCTTGAACTTCACCATAACCGAGGACTTCATTAGAATACCAATCATATGCACCTTTAACTACTATGCAAGGATTTTCCGACACAACATCCTTAACAGCAAATAAAGCAAAACCATTGTTGCATCCATATCTGTCAGGAGATCGAATACATACCTTGTCAATATCAGTAGTTACAGCAATCATTGGCTCTATAGGTTCCACCTCACTACAAGCACCATTCGTGTCGATTACTTTGCTAGTACTTGTACTCACTACCTCAGGAGTTTCTGGTCGCAACTCCACCTCAAGCTGAACATCGTCTAGATCTGTATTAACACTGCCACAAACACTCCTAGCCGGAAGTATCGAAGACTCATCAAGGGTAACTTCTCTACTGTTAACAGATGAATTTATATTTGGGCACCATAATTGATTGCCCCACTCACCTTGTGCATAGCCATAGAACATGCACCTTGCCTTCCAATCGAGCTTACCATCACTCACTCGAAAATAACACGGACAACCAAACATTATAATAATAGAATAAACAACAACGTTATATGACCACACTTCTTCAGGAGTCCGTCATTCAATAGCAGTTGATGGGGATCTATTCACCAGGCAGCTTATTGTACTAAGCACATCAACTAGGATTCTCCTAGCAATACTAGCACTAGAGATAATTTTTCATGTCATCTCTAGTAATGTTATGCTCATCAATTCTGCAAATTGTTGTGATTTACTGGCACTAGTGCGATGTTTCACTATGCCCTCTTTTATGCAGAATTTATTTGCCAGTTTTGAGAAGAACTCCATGCTATTGTCAGTCCGCACATGCTTGATCGACTTACCAGTCTCCATCTCGATCAAAGCTCTCGACCGCGTGATCCTGACACTAGCATCAAACTTGTGCATCGGCACAAACACCCAGGTCTTCCTCGAGCAGTCAAAAGACTCTCGAACAGATGCATTCGATGTCTCCATAAAAAAATTTGTCATTGTCTCACCTTGAAGTTTATACAGGCCTCCATGCTTGATTCCTTTCATTATCATCAAAGCACCTTGAACAACCTTTAGAACTCCACATTCTAAAGAATACTTGCAACTAGCTGAATCTAGGGCACTCAAGGAAATTAAGTTCTTTTTCAATTTTGGAATGTGTCTTACTCCGGTCAATGTCCTCACAATGCCATCATGCATTCTGATTTTAACATCACCAACACCCACAACATCGCACTTAGCGTTGTTCCTTAACTGGACTTTATCACTATTTGTCACGCCCCGAACCTCGAGCGCGCCAACATCCCACCATGGTCATGCAAATATGCGACATCCCAGGCTGTGGCGCCGACCCATTCATTTTTATTATGCATGCGGAAGCGAAACAAATCCCACGACAACATTTAACTTGGGATAGAAAAGCGGCGATCAATCACGGTACCAAACACTCATTTACAAACACATAGGTTCAAATACAACTCTGGACTGCCTACAAAATAGACCAGCTCGACAAAAGGGGAACTATCTTAAAACCAACTAGCAGGACACGTTCACCGATACTTTAGTCTCCACCTTTCCAGACTTAGGGCTTCGGGTCCTCCACGACCGCCATCTAGGGACCTAAAATTTTAATCCCACAACTGGGATGAGACGATGTCTCAGCAAGTTCGACCCCCTAAACCCCTATTAGAAAGAAAATACACCCCGGGTGGCCTAGCCACATCACACAGAGAACTTACCTCGCCTCGGTTCCTTTACGCGAGTTAGCACAATTCAAATCACTCAATCACAGGTAGAATAATAATTCAAACAATTGGA
This sequence comes from Eucalyptus decipiens, assembly GCA_014182575.1. NCBI lineage: Eukaryota > Viridiplantae > Streptophyta > Magnoliopsida > Myrtales > Myrtaceae > Eucalyptus > Eucalyptus decipiens. Next base: position 21,529,759 of record CM024616.1, read on the forward strand.
ACGTCATCACTTTCATATAAATCACAATCGCACTTAGTACACATTCCGATTATTATTCACTGCCACACAAGGGTATAGCCTACTCGCTGTTCGGCTATCTACTGGCATATAGCCAGGCATCGCCTCCCCACCTTGGAGCGCGGCTTCGTCAGTACATCGACGGCGTTCCTGAAGGAGCATGGGCCCAAAATCAATCTGCGACCCGCAACCATTTGCGTGGGCATCCCATATAGGGGTAAGTCCGGCTCGACAGCCTGACCCGGACGATTCCTCTTAATTATCACACACAAAGCATACTCGGCCCCGGACACTTTGTCTTTCACTCAATGTTTCCACTTAAAATAGTGATCTCGGCCATTTTTCTTCATATTAAAAATATTCCAGAAATTACTCACGTGCGTGGGAACACGCTAATTTCGAATTAGAAAGCCAATATTTCACTTTTTCAAATCCCACTATTTAATATAATCATTAAAATTCAATTTTTGCATCAAAACCCAACACTTGGGTTTTTATGAATAAAATCCACATTTATCACAATCAACACTCAATTTGCTACATACATTCATCAAATTCAAATTCTAAAGGCACGATGGCGATCGGCACGAAATTATGAGAATTTAGGGTCCTAATTTAATTTTTCAAATTTATTAAATAATAAAATTTATTCCGAAATTTAATATAATAATAATATCCATATTTTTCACAATCCACGCTCAATTTATGATATCCAATCATCAATTTCAAAATCCGAATACACAAAGAAATGACGGCCAAGACGAAATTCGAGCAATCGGGGTCAAAAATAATTTTTCTATTTTTTATTTTATTTATTTTATTATAATAATATTTTAATAATTCGGAATATAATATAATATTATAAATTTCAGAATTCGAAATCATTTAAATAATTAAAAAATAAAACCCCATTATGTCACATCAAGGCTTTATATTAAATAAACTCTCTTAACCTTTAATTTAATCACACTTTAAGCTAATTAAACACATTAATATAATCCACACTTAAATAAATTAAACTAACCACTTAATCACAATTAACATAAACTAAGCACACTTAAAGCGTAATTAACCCTCTAAGCGAGGTTTAGTGAGTTAAACTCACCGGATTAGCAAACCAAGCGAACCAAAACGACGGGGACGCCGAGGAAAACAACCTTCCTCAAAGCGGGCCGAGCATTTGAGCTCGGGAAGGTGGCCAAAACGGGCCAAACGTCCGCTGCATACCCATTTTCTTGGCTGCTGGTTGGGGTCGGACGGAGGCTGCACGGCGGCGGAGAGGGCACGGAACCGGCGGAGAAGCGGTGGCTGCAGCTTGGCGGACGAGGCGGCGGCTCCGGCGGGACTCACGGCGGCGACGGCGACGGGAGGAAGTTGCTGGAGATGTCGGACGACGGTTGGAGATGCAGGCTGAGGCAGAGCGAAGAGGTGAGCGGCGCGAGGCGGACGTGCGGCGACGGCGACGAGGAACTCCGGCGGCGCGGCGACGACGAGGAACGGGCGGCCGAGCGGGGGCGAAGGGGTGGCGTCGGGGCTGCTGGTTCGGCCGAATCCCCCCCTCTCTCCTCTTTCTCTCTCTTCCAAAGCTTGAAGATGATGTTGATAGGTCTCCTTTCCAAGGGCAAATCTCCACCATCCACGTGTCAAGATCTCAACCCTTGGCCTCAACCACCATGACATCATCCCATGTCATCTTCCACTAACTCATTTCCTCTACAACCTCTTCCAATGGTTGCATTTTATTTTTCCGCCGGGGTCCAAATCCTTATACATTTAATTCAATCATTTCTCAATCAATTCTCTACCAATTGAATCAAATTGAAGTCCATAAAATTAATCCAATGTCACCACACTTCAATTAACATCTTTACTTGTCCATAGAATCAACTTAAGTCCCGAAAGCGCGACCAAAGACGAGCCTACTAATTTCTTGAGCCAAATTAGCCATTCTCTGATTTAATTTCTGAAAAATTCTGATTACATGAAAAATCTTCCAAAGATAAGTCAATGATCCTAAAATGATTTGTGACACACCCAGACTTCCAATTTATGAATTCGATCTCAATTCCATGGTTAATTTCACTTTGGCACGATACTAGTGCGGCATAACCTACCGGGTAGCATTTAGAAATTTTCATGCATTTGACCTGTGGTTGATCATCTCAAGCCACAATGTACATCTTTGAAACATTGGCGACTTTCGGTTGTCGAGGTAATCTCAAGATTTCAAATTCGAACACAGGGTACCCAATCGATAGAAAAGTCGGTCCAGTGTCGATCGACAAGAATTGTGCGATATGGTGGAATCACCCATATCTGATCACATGCCTCTGTCGAGTCGACCTATCTCCGATCTCTAATCGATTTTAATCGTGCCGTAATGACCTTTGCAGATTAGCTCAGTCGAAAGGTCGCTTCTTAGTCAAATTCTCGAGTCTGATGCATTTGAAACTCTTAACAACTTCACCCGATAGACTAGTTTCTACATGAGTGGCCTAATCAAGGAAAAGAACTATATGCGTGCCAATGAAATGCCCGTCTCAATTCATTGAAAATAGAATTGGAAAATCGGGATGTCACACTATCCGTGCACTGATAAGTGATAAATCAATTTCTATTTGGTGTAACATGAAAAGAACAACCAGAATCCAGAATCCAAAATCCATCCATCAAACGATGAATAATCAGTGACAAACAAGACAAAACTAGTATTATCTACTACAACTGCAACATTATTTGTATAATCAACTATAATTCCCTTACCATTCTCATTCCTCAACTTAAGGCAATTCCTTCTAAGATGCCCTCTCTTGCCACAGCTCCAACAGACAACATCACTAATCCTAAACTAACTACGCCTGTTCATATCAGTACGACTCTTACCCACACGTGTTCTAGATCTTCCTCTATTTTCACCTACTAAAGCAGCAGATACAGGTTCGTCAGATTCTCTTCTACGGATGTCCTCACTCAGAATTAAATCTCAAACCCCATCAAACGTCAAACTTGTTGACCCAGAGGAATTACTAACAGCAGTAATAGTAATATTCCAACTATCAGGCAATGGGGACAATAGAATCAAAGCACATACCTCATCTTCAAAGTCAATCTCAATAGAACTCAATTGACTAACAATCACATTGAATTCATTCACATAATCTGCAACCGACGCACCTTCGCTCATCTTCAAATTAAACAGACGTCGTATCAAATAGACCTTGTTGATCGCAGAAGGCTTCTCATACATATCCGACAAAGCTTGCATCAAATCAGCAGTGGTCTTCTTCTTCAGGATGTTAAACGTGACGTTATGAGCCAACGTCAGCCAAATAACACCCATAGCTCATCTATCCAGCAAATCCTAATCAGCTTGTTTCATCAAATCTGGTTTCTCCCTAGATAAGGGCAAGTGTAATTTTATTTGGTAAAGATAATCTTCAATTTGCATTTTCCAGAAACTAAAATCCTTCCCATCAAATTTCGATTCTCACTTTTACTTCTTCTATTGCCATCGATTCACTTTAACTTAGCCAAACCTAGCTCAGATACCACTTGTTACGAAAGGCGAGCGATCAAACAATAATATAAATAGAAAAAGAAAATATATCGGATACCGGATTTACGTGGTTCAGTCATAAAGACCTACGTCCATGGGAAGAACAACAGCGAATTTCACTATAGATCAAACGATACAAGGAGATTACACACTCGGGTCACTCAAACACTCTCTCGGTGTTTCCCAAGCCCCAATTACACCCAATAACGTACACAGTGTTTAACCCGAAATTCCTCAATAAATAATCTCTCAATCTCACAAAGGAATTACATACAAATCTTACCACAATATTTAATTGGCTTCAACACTAAACTTCCTTGGATGTAATTCACGAACAAGAATGACAAAAAAAATCCCTCCCAAGCACTCGACGACGAGACGGCGCTTCAAGATCAATTCTTCACGATCAACCACGGCGGAACACCAAGCACTCACGCGGCGCTTCAAGACAATTTGTGATCCACCAAAGCATCCCACGACCACAAGTCTATATATATATATAAGTGAGACATTTATTCTTTTGCCAACTTCTTATAGGATTCTATTTTCTATCTTAAACGATTTTATCCAAAACATATCTTTGTATATTTTAAACAAAATCCAAGTCCTAGTCAAAGTTTGACTTTCCTATTTTAGTGGCCAAACTCTCCAACGCAGATTCGAATTTTGGAAAGTTGATATTCGGATCTTCTTTGCTCAATTTCGAACGTCCGCAACATATCCAATTCGGAATATTCGTAATTTTACATTGGACTCAAACTCGAGACATATTTTAACACTTCTCATGGCTCTTCATCAAAGTAAGCAAACTAGATGGCTAAATCCTCGTTTGCTTCAAGTCGTTTGTCTTGATAGCATTGATGCACCCATGTATATCTCTTCATATCGTGATTATATCCTGTATTGCAAAACAAATTGAACACCACCATATCCAAGGCCAGTCTCCATTGAATATTAACCATACGTTTCTACTCTATAAACAAAACCATAATTTAAATGTACCCGCATAATGATCGTATAGTCACATAAATCTTTCACAGATTTCATATGTATAATTCAAATTTATTTTCTAAAAAATAAGTCAAACCACATTATGAATATTTCATCAACCACGCAAATTTCCGGTATCCTTATTATTCCTTGTTTATTTCTTTAGTGTTTTCCGCGTTAACGTAAGTTGCAAGATCCCATTGTTTTTGCGTATTATATTTCAACATTTTTAACCTTCTATTTCCCTCGCATACTTAAAGCATTCTTCAACATTGATAGTGACGGCGATGCGTGTTAAGGTTTTTGGCACCGACGAGGGTTCGCTTGGCACGACAGAGGACCGTAAAACCTTCGCTCCCGTATCGAGGACGGAAGCAAAGTGCACCTTCCGCAATGTCAAAAGGCGCCGTGCGAGAAGGGTGCACACGACCTCTGCTATTGCTGCTTGACCGACCCCAGCCAAGGATGTGCCGTCAGCTTGTCCTTTTGTATGTCATTTTGTCCTCCTTCCTAGGCCAAAAACAGGAATGCCACAGCGTCGAAAGTTATACTTGATCGTTACCGAATAGAAACGCCATTAACACAGATTTAACTCCGCAAGATGTTCTCGAGTAAAACTACTCTTTGGCATTCGTGTTCCAGATTTAGAAAAAACAGAAAACGAAACAGGGAAAAGAATGTCTTCTCTAGTGCTGGCGCAAGCTACGATGAACGGTGCAAAAATTGAGGCGAAATTTAAAGGGCAGTCATGATCAAGCGTCCAAATCTTAAACCACAGGGACGTAATAACACAAACGCCTCAGGTTTTGCGACCACTGCGGCATTTCTTAAAACGTCTCACGCCCATTTTAGTCACTCTCTCTCACACTTGCTCATGCTCGCTCACAATTGACTTGATGTCGATCCTCTCTTCTCAATTGACAAACCCGTTCACAAATACATTGGAGAAGTTATGTATTTGGAGTGAAGACATTTGTCCATACGTGACACAAAGCATGTAACGCCCCTTTATAAACACATGGAGAAATGATTTGTAGTTTGGGAGAGAGGATCTACTTTGTTGTGGCCACAACACGTGAGAACACCCAATAGTTATCTCGTCTGCAATGGGGTCGCTACACTTTTACGTGGTAGCTGCTTCTACACTTATTACCGGGCGGCATTTGTACATTTAATATAGGTAGAGGTATTCGGCCTATTTCGTTTGATAGAGCTGGAAGAGATGAGGAGGCACGCCTAAGTCAAACCTCTAAATTTCCTTTGCAACTTTTTTGTCTAAACTTGTTAGTTTCCCCTATTTTTATTGTTAGGTTAATTTGCGTATAAAAACATGATCTTCATAGGGCTGTGCGTCAAAGCAATATTTTTTTGTGATTTGTTCTATCAACTTAGTTTGTGTTTTCTTGAAAAACCAATTCATCTCCCTCTTGGTTGCTTATTTGGACCTAACATATATTGGTAACTTACAAACTTTTCTCCGGTTAAACTAATAATAAGTTTTGGATTATTAGCTCTAATTCGAGTTGCTTCCTTTCGTTTATGATTTCTTTCTTAAGTTTACTATCTATTCTACTGAGCTGACATTTCTATCTGCCTTGCTCTCCAACTTTTAAACTTATTAGCTCATTTTAGAAATTACAAATCTCATTTAGAGTGATTAGCAACTTTTCTTTGATGAAGATACCTGCTAGGTTTGCATTGCTAAATTCTCATTTAAGATAGCTACCATTGGTTCATAGTTTATTTCAAAAGATAACTGCACCAAAAGTTCAAAACTTTTGCGAAAGTACGATTGTTTTAAATGGAGAAAGAAAACGAAAAACCAAAAAAAGAAATAAGAAAGGCAAGCAATAATCTTAAACCAAGAGCAGACCTCACATTTAACCTTAATAAATATTGTTTGAGAGGAACATAAATAGTTTTATTTAAGAGTAAGACCCGCAAGATATAACGTAGTCAATTTAATATAAAAGAGGATGTCAGAAGTCAATAAAAGGGAGTAAATAGCATGAGCCAAATTTAAAAATTTGGTAAGCTATGCAAATGGAAATTTGTAAATTTACAATGTTTGGAAACTAGAACAAGGTTGGTGATTTTAGGAAAAATTACAAATGAGAGCTGGAAATAGAATAATTTATTTAAAGAAAACCTAAAGTATATTTTGTTTCAAATAAGAGTTTAAATTAGCTGATGCCCCCAAAGAAAGGGGGGGGATGAAATCAAATTCTAAGACGAAAAGCATGAATTGTTTGTCTTTGAACATGAAGAACGCAAGCCAATCTCAGCAATGTGAAACAACTAAACCGAGATTTTAATAGAGCAAAAGCTGGCACCTTTCCCTCATTTTCTTGGTCAATTTTTTTTTTTTTGGTGACCCGGGAAGCGCCAGGTCAAATTCATATACAACTATTACGATATTTTTATCTTGATCAAATTCATCCCCTAACTTGTTTTTTTTTCCTTAAAGCCACAATTTGTGAAAGAATTTTCATGTGGTCATTTATCTCTTTCTTTAAGCAGTTGCTGATACCTAGACAATCTCGTCATCAATTGAAATAAATCAGGAAAGTCTTGGCCTTCAAATCTCTCTCTTATGTTGAATGTTAATCCCATGGAAAGCCAAATTTGCAAATTCTTCCTCTGAAAGTAAAATGAGGCATCTATATCTAGCTTTTTTGACATAAGCAATAAATTGATCAACTAAGTCATTGCAACCAATACATCGGATATTGTTCTGTAAAATTGAAAATGCAATTGTCTTTCTATCTCAGCCCACTTAAACACTAAACTAGGTGGTCGATTGGTATAATAAGTAAAAACGGTTTCTGATAAAAGCAAAGGGCAAAGTTTAAGTCTCAAAAATTCATTTGTTCTTCTCTACATTGGGTTATAAATCGACTAAGGTCTTCTATTTTGACTGTTCATTTTCGCTAGTAAGATGGCGAAGTCAAGGATTGGAAACCTCTATGAAAAGACTGATCATCCACTCAGTTGGGATATGGCTAATCATACCTCTATTGACCTTATATTTTCAGCATTTGGCATATGTCCAGCCTGCCAAGTTGTTGATCCCATTTTGATTACTTTGATCAGCATATTAATCCAATTATTTCCATCATCCTGACCTTAATTAGAAGAAGCTAAACATTTTTAATAAGTTATGTAACTAATCAAGTTAAAAGGATACTGGGGTATGATTATTTGATATCATGATACTTACTTTTACCTGACATAAAGTCAAGAACAAAGTAAATGAGTTACTAATTTACCAAGTCAAGCTTTTGGGGAAAAAAATGTAACTTTGTGCTCATATTTATAATAATTTTGATTTTTCCTAAATGGCATCTTCTAAGGTTGCTGCCTAGCAACTTATGGTTGCTAACTAAGTCATTGCCAAATTAAGAATTTGATTGCAGTTTGAAAAGATTTATACCTTGATTGCAGTGGTTGAAAAGTTGATAGCACACATTTTCAGTGCCTTTCCCCTTGTTTGGAAACATGGGGAGGGAAAGAACAAAAGAGGTGGGCTTGTTGAAATTTGAAATTTTTATCACAAAAATTTTCAGTACCTTATAATTTTTTCCATACTCAATTCTCATTTTTCCTTCCTCCTCATTGTCGAAAACAAAGAATATATAGAGAGAGTGAATCTCTTCCAATCACAGGAAAGGAAGTTGGCCTAAGGTTAAATAAATGAGATAAATCGAGGGAAACTTTGTTATGTTAGTGATTCTTCCCATTTGGGCCATTTGACATTGTAGATCCTTTATTGGTTGATAAGAGTGGTGACCTGACCTCACCTTAGAAAATATCAAATTTGAAAGGTTATTTAAAGTCTTAAATAGGCCTGACAATATAGTCTGATATGCACAAATGAATATTAGGAAAGTCATCAAATACGTATCAGATTATATAAGTGAATAAAAGGAAGTTTATAACATATATGGAATATTATTTACTTAAAATATCAAATGAGGCCAAAATTAAGGTAAGGACAAAAGTCAAAGATGGTTTTTGGAATTTATTAAAAAATGCATGCGTGGGAGTTCATCAAGAACAATGTTATATAAACCCATAATCATTGAGACACTAATAAGCATCTACAAGATTTCTTCATAAAAAATGGCAATTGGGTATAAACACACAGCTAGTCGATTTGTTTGCTTCAGTTGCATTTTCTTTATTGTTCTCTTGGCTCTTGATCAATGTAAGTAAACCATTAAGATGAAAAGGTTCCCAGCTATATCTTTGATATGTCATTCTTGCTTTGTTTTCTTCTCATCCAAGTTGATCATAACTGTATCATTTTATCCAATGCAAACAGGTAGGGCGACCGATGCACCATGCCGGCGGTTCGCGGCCGATGACGAGTCGTGTGGTGGTATGATGAGGGAATCGAAACTGCTCTCTTCTTCTCAGATCAAAGATGGTGAATTGCCGCCTCCATGCCAACTTAAGTTTTGCCCCGGTTGGGAGGTCGACTGCTATTGTTGTGTGACTGACCCCACGAAGCCATGCGCCAATTCCATGGAATATTGTATGGAAAAATGCCCTCCTCGGCCTCCGTCAGAGTTGTCACTGCCCTAGAATTTGCACTCATCGTTGTTGAATAAAGAAACCATTAACCCAAACTACTATTTTCCTTTGCTGGACTTCATTCTATTTAATTTCGTTATAATTTTTTTTTTTTTTTTGGCCAGGTTCGTCTCGCAGTTTTAATCACATTCCAAACTACTAATTAATTATTGAAGCACTGAATTAAACCGAAATGATAACGACAGAGCAAAATTGACCATGCGCTGCACTGAATTCTCCATATATACCAAAATTTACAGACCTGTTGGAAGACTCGTGATGTCGTATATGGGAATTAAGGGTGCGTTTGGTAACGTTTCTGTTTAAAAATTGTTCCAGGAAACAGAAATAGAAAAAAGTGTTTCTGTTCCAGGGAATAATTTTTGAACAAAAAAACGCGTTTGGTAACTGTATAAAATTTCTGTTTCTGGAATAGAAAAAGAACAGAAACATGTTTGGTAACTGCAAAATTTTTTTGTTTCTGGAATAGAAAAAGAACAGAAACATGTTTGGTAATGTACAAAATTTCTGTTCCAATTTTTTTTTCAATTGTTCATTTTTTTTAATAAAGTGTAAACTTGGTATTGAATTATCATTCTCATGAAATGGTCATCAATTTAATTTTGTTCATATTAAGTGAAAACAAACATTCTAAACTTGATCATATTTGCTTACTTGGAAGAAAATTTTTTAAGTTTGTACCAAAATTTTCCCTATTGTTTTTTTTTTTTTTAAATAAAGTGTAAACTTGGTTTTGAATTCTCATTATCATAAAATGCTCATCAATTTAATTTTGTTCATGGTGAGTAAAGTCAAACATTCTGAACATGGTTATAAGTGCATACTTTGAAGAAAATTTTATAAATAAACTTTGTATTAAATTTTTCTCACCATTTTGTTCACGACACACATGACTAGAAGTTCCTTGTGTTTTGCATACAAAGATAGGCATGAACTCCCACTTTCGACTGTGTGGGTCTCTTACATTTTAGTCCTCCGCGCTCCAACCCGCCAAAGCGGGGGGCAAAAGAGCGGGGAAACATGGCGAGAGACAGATGTATGTTTCTTCGGGAGCAACAAAATTTGTTGAGGTTACATGCTATTAAGTGTAAAACCTATGGCTCCCTTCCAATGAATGACGGCTTGCTTCGGCCATTTAAAGGCATATGTATGGACTGGACACTGCCGTTCAGAAGAATCCTCCCTCTCCTCAATCAAAATCGCAAAAGGAATCGTCAGCCCTCTACACTTCTGCTCATCAGCGAGCTCCAGTTGCTATGCTCCCGGTGGTTCCTCTGATAGTGTACCAGTTACACTAGGCGTTGAGGAGGAAAAAGGAAGCTCAGGTCTGGCACCATGATTTACCAGCGTCGTGGAACCTCACCTCAATGCATCAAACACGTTTGATCCCAAGCAGCCTGAAAGAATCCGGACCCACTAGAAACACATGCCGTGGTGGTGAATACCGGGAGATTACTGCTCCTTCATATGCTGTCCTTGGTACACCATCCTGCACGTGGGAGAAAGCATCATATCTTTTGTGCGAGTAAGAGAGAAAGAGAGTATCCAACTCTAGAATCATTAATACAAGCAAGGACAATGCGTAAGGGAGCCGTTATAAGCCCATGAGCATGGCCGTGAATAATCAGTTATAAATTTACATACTATATTATACATGCAAAACTTGCAAAGTAACTGCACAAGACTGAAGTGACCACACATCGGAGTATACGTGTTACTGTCGAATAAATTGTCGACCTTGGTGGTTCTCTTGTAGCCTCAACCGTCATCCCAGAAAGTTAGTGTTGTCAAAGAAAATTTCGGGAGACACATGAGCTATAAACATATGTGATCTAAAACCAATATATCAAACCAATAAGGATATGCCTTAGGCCACTTTGGGGATAATTCCTTCCATGTAGATCTGGTCAACAGCCATCCCGAGTCCAGAAAGAAATCAGATCGATAAAGGATTTCCGCAAAATGTATTTAAAGATTACAAGAAAAGAGAGATGGAGAAGGAAACACATATCTTCGACAAGAAAAGGTTGATAAGGCTGTGAAGATGAATAAAAGAAGCTTCAAACTTGAAATAAAATGAACTATAACATCCCTCTGTCTAAACAGGTCCCCCATTAAAACTTCTTGGATCAATCATTAAACACAATACATGGGAATTACTAGCATCATTTAATGTGTGAATCCTCTCAGAAGCTACTCCTCCTGAAGGACAGCAGCACAATAAAACCATCCGAAGACAAAACTAACCAAATAATGTAATGGATCCACCATTAGTACTTCTTGACTAACGATAAAAACACAATATATGAGAATTACTACCATCATTTGATGGGGTATAATATTCTCACTTTAACGGATTGACTCTTCCCAATTGATATTTCAAGCAAGACAGTAAATTTACTAAATGTTGGATGAAAGAGAGATTCAGCACTCGAGCGTTTTCAAAATTTTGCTCAATATGACAAATTCAGAAAGGTTCCTCCCACACAGCAAGGAAAGGGTTCCACCACACACTCAAATTTCTTTTTCAAATTCACTAGGCGGAGTGAGTTGCGAGATCTAAATTCACCTAAGCTTATAATTACATAACTTAAAAGTCTAGATGCTGGCTGCACATGATAATAACAAATTTACCGAGTACATATCTTAATAACTGAATGTGTATCTCTTGGAACAAAGCTAGAGGTTCAAATGATCCAGAAGTAGATACCAGGATGAGGTAATAGGATGGGGACTTCCAGCAGCAGCAAGTTGATCAGCATGTTCCAATTGTGTCGTGAAAAGACACATCTGCGGGAGAGAGGGAAAAAAACAAAAAGATAAAAGTCAAACGAGGAAACATATAATTTTGGTGGATAAACAAATGAAGTAAGGACAACCATTGGATAAACATACCAACGCAAGAAGAATTGATCATGGAAGCCAACATGACTGCTACATACATATGTACATTGCTTGATCTTTGGAGCATCTCTTTAAAGCCAAAAAAGACGATAATGTTGGGGAAGAAACTGAACGAAAGATTTAACCAAACTGGAGAAAAGAAAAGTTTAGCACAAATCCTTTTTCCTGGCCAAGAACCGTTTTGGATATCTGTTTGTGATAATCATAAGATAAGCATCTCCCTAACCATCGAACAACAGTTTATACATGAAAATGGAGAGCTAAAGGGCTAAAAAGGCAGCAATTGAAGGTGAATCTGACAAAAAAAGATAGTTTAAGTGTGGTTATAGAAAATTAGTATGTTTTAGGATTGGATTACTATAATTCTTGATGGTAACTTGATGAGTTAAAATTTATGAATGGGGCACAAGGCCATACAATTCTGTACTCAATCATAAGATGTCTGTCCTTTACTAGAAACCAGACCACCGAGAGGAAAGAAAAACGAGTTTCACCAAAAATACTACAGCTACAGCATCAAATACCTGAGTTAATGGACCCATATTTTGCCTCTTGAATCAAAGCATCTCTTAATTTTCCTGCTGAAATTCCTAAAGTACCACATGTCCATGGTCATCAAAGCAAAATTCCTACAAAGTAACCCCACAACAGAGCACAGAAGGCAACGAACATCTAAAATCACGCTATTCTATAGTTACGAGACTTTCTTCAAACTGAAAATTCAGCAGACGAAACAACTTTTGTTCCATTTATTCGCATCAGTCTTTTGTTTTACACGCGAAATGGCGTTTAAGAAAGAAGCCAACAACAAAAACCTACAAAACCACACAAAAGCAGGCGCGAGCACATATGCACGTGGATCGGTCACAAAAAACCGCAAAAATTCCAGATCGCGTGAGAATCGGGACCAAGGAATCACCTGGATGTGGATCAACGCCACCGCCGCGGCGAGGAGGAGGAACCACCGGAAGTCGCAGAGGAACTTGCTCACCATCGTCTCTCCGGAGCCGGTGGGGGAAACCGCCGTAGCAGCTGAAGATCACGCGGCGAAGGCGTCGCGAGCACCAAACATGGCCGAGCTAGCGAGAGGAGCTTGAGGATTTCTGAGAAGGCTTTGATGGCGAATCTTGAGCGTCGAAGGTGGGGTGCTTCGTTCTCCTTAAAGCGACGACGGCGACGGCGACGACGACGACGACGACGACTAGGAGCGGCGAGTCAACAAAGCCGAGCCGAGGCGGGAGACCGGCTTCCGAAGCCGGACGATCGGCGCCGGCCGACCGAAGCCTGTTTGGAGACGAGGCTCGCAGGAGGAGAGGCGGTGTTTGAAGGGCTGAGCAAGAAATAGAAAAGGAACACGACCGGGAACAAAAAAGAACAGAAACGCAACCGGGAACAAAATCCGTACAGAAGTGTTCCGGGAACAATTTCTGAGTAAAATAAGGTGTTTGGTAATTATATACAAATTCTACTCCAGAAATAGAAAAGAATATAAATGCATTTGATATATAATAATTTCATTTTTATATTTATTTATTTTTTATTTTTGCTCATAGATTGCTAATCGCCGATTGCCGCCACCCATCGACGACGACAGTCGGTGGCGGCTGGCAGACGATGATGGCGGCGACGGATGGAGGTGGCAATAGTCGATGGCGGCGGTCGGTGGCGGTTGGCGGTGGCTCCGAGTGGTTGGAAGTGGCCGTGGTAAGAGAGAGGAACGAAAGAAAAATAAAAAAGAAAATTGGCTTATTTCTAGAAATTGTTCCCGGGAACAAGAAGCTACTTTTTTTTGTTTCTTGCTTCTATTTCAAAATTGATCCCGAGAACAAAAAATAGAGAAATTGTTTATGGGAACAAAAGTTTTAGCAAACGGATTTTTGTTCTTTTTTTGTTACGGGGAACAAAAAAACAAAAATTTGGAAAAACAGAAATGTTACCATGTAGACTCTAATAAACTGAGTCATTATTGTATTAATAAAGTCTAGCAAATTCAATATCCGATACTTTAGGTATTGTTCTATAAAATCGAGAATGCAATATTGTTTTTCCATCTTAGCCCAGTTATATACCGAACTAGGCGGTAGATTGGTATGCCAAATAAAAACAATTTTTAATAAAAACATAGGGAAAGGTCTAAATCTCAAAGATTCATTTGTTCCTACTTCTTCTCATTATGCTATAATTCCAATATCTTAAATATTTCTACACTCAATTCTCAATTTTCCTCCCTCCTTGTATTCACAAATTTCTTCACCTTTTTGCCAATAAATCAGAATTCTCGTGGAAAGTAGTAGGATATTTGAGATTACAATGAACAATAGATATGATTCAATTAAGTTCTGAATAATTAGGAATCCTATCTTCTTTTATATTACCAAAAAAATCAGAACTACATAATTCGTATCTCATTTGATCATTATTCACTGAGAGGCTCGAAATATATCTTCGTTCTCTTTCTGTCGAACAAAGATTCATTTGGTCTTGGCTGCTCCTATATGAGGAGCGAGGTATTGTAACGTAGTTGGGGAATCCGCCGTTTCAGCTACCACATCATGGAAAAGAGTTTTGCCCAAAAACTAAATAAATTAGATAAACCGAGAGAAACTTAGGTATATTAGTAATTGCCTCCCATATGGACCATTTGACATTGCAAATCCTTTATTGGTTGATAAGAGGGGTAACTTGTTGAAAATATGATAGATAATATGAAATATAACGATAACCGTTGAAAATACATTTAAAAAGATTAGAAAAAAATAATTATGTGAGGTGTGCAAGCACTATCTTTAAAGATAATTTGACCTCTCAGAGTACAAAACTTGACGCATGAGGCTTTAGCGGCTATCTTCCCAAGATACAATAGATCTTCTTCTTTATTCCACACTAAATAATAGAAGAAAACAGAACAACTTTCTGTGTATAACCAGCAATGAAAGGAAAAATACATAAGGAAATAGGAAAGCAGAATTAAGGATGTTCCGGATATATCGGTATCACTTTCAATTACGTTCGGAGCAACAATTTATAGGTAAAAATAAAGAGAGAGCTATTAAGAAACAATTATAAATAAATTAGTAATTAAAAAAAGAAAATAACCGTTACATAACTGTTATAAAATAATGCAGAATTTATGTAGAAATAAATGAAACGTTATAAAACCGATTATTAAAAGTCGTTATATGAACAAAACCATTTTATATTAATGGCATTCAAAAACTGTTATACGGTCGTTAAAAAGCCATTAAATTTGGCTTGATTCTAGAACTATTTTTGAAATAGGAATAAACTATTTTATACTTGTTGATTATGTTCCTAAGCTATTCCTAGGAACATAAAAACTTATTTTTGTTCTCGAAAATAAAAATTTGCCAAAAGGATTTCTATTTTTTTATTTATTTTTTCTGGAGAGCAAAAAATAGAATTGGGTACCATTTGAAGTGTTATCAAACAGAACCATAGTCTCAAATAAGGGCCCCAACTAATTGACAAGTGATTAGAGCAGATGAAATTTTGTCTATGGCAATTTTTCTTTTTCCTTATTTTTTGTCTTTCTTCATCTTCTTCAGGCTCTCTCCTCAAGGATAGTTGCCAACGAAATGTGCTAGAGTTGCTTTTTCCATCACGAATCGCAAAGCATAATCCCCCAATTTTGCTCAATTTTCATTCTCATTGCATTAGACTCCAAACGCCAAAACCTCGACGTGCATTAAAGAAGAATACACAAGCCTATTTATAAACATTATTAGAAGACAGTCTAAGACAACATATCAATTAAAATATGCACCATCAATATATGTGCAATCTTGAGAGATACAAGGAATCGATAGAATTATCAAAATATATCCAACAAAAGAAATTATCCTAGAGACATCTCTAATTGTACCTAGCAATAATTTTGACATTTGTAGATCCTTTATTGGTTGATAATAATGGTTACATAGCCTGACTACGGCAAGTAGAAGAGTCAAAACTATATCTAGATTGCATATATATAGATTGCATACATGAATATAAGGAAAGGTCATTAAATAAATAGATGTATTGTATAAGTGAATATACGGAAGTTTCTAGAATGAGTACTACATATATAGCCGTCACCCTTGAAATCCAATGACCATCTAAAACATCTTCACAAATGGCGTTTGGGAAACACACAACACGTCAATTTGTTCTGTTCTCTTGCGTTTTCTTCGTTCTTCTCATGGCTCTTCATCAAGGTAAGCAAACTAGATGGCTAAATCCTCGTTTGCTTCAAGTCGTTTGTCTTGATAGCGTTGATGCACCCATGTATATCTCTTCATATCGTGATTATATCCTGTATTACGAAACAAATTGAACACCACCATATCCAAGGCCAGTCTCCATTGAATATTAACCATACGTTTCTACTCTATAAACAAAACCATAATTTAAATGTACCCGCATAACGATGGTATAGTCGCATAAATCTTTCACGAATTTCGTATGTATAATTCAAATTTATTTTCTAAAATATAAATCAAACCACATTATGATTATTTCATTAACCACGCAAATTTCCGATATCCTTATTATTCCTTGTTTATTTCTCTAGTGTTTTCCGCATTAACATAAGTTGCAAGATCCCATTGTTTTTGCATATTATATTTCAACATTTTTAACCTTCTATTTTCCTCGCATACTTAAAGCATTCATCAACATTGATAGTGATATATGTGTATTTTTTTTATGCCAATAGGCACCACGGCGATGCGTGTTAAGGTTTTTGACACCTACGAGGGTTCGCTTGGCCCTACAGAGGACCGTAAAGCCTTCGCTCCCCTTATCGAGGACGGAAGCAAAGTGCACCTTCCGCAATGTCAAAAGGCGCCGTGCGAGAAGGGTGCACACGACCTTTGCTATTGCTGCTTGACCGACCCCAGCCAAGGATGTGCCGTCAGCTTTTCCTTTTGTATGTCATTTTGTCCTCCTTCCTAGGCCAAAAACAGAAATGCCACAGCATCGAAAGTTATACTTGATCGTTACCGAATAGAAACGCCATTAACACAAATTTAACTCCGCAAGATGTTCTCGAATAAAACTACTCTTTGGCATTCATGTTCCAGATTTAGAAAAAACAGAAAACGAAACGAGGAAAAGAATGTCTTTGACAGAAAATAGGAAGAGATAAGGAAATATGGAAAAGGTGTTTTCTCTGTATTGATTTCTGTATGTCAGTACAATGTGCACTTATAATGTAAGGAGGAAAAAATAAACTAGGAAAGACAATATACACTAATCAGAATTTCCTATTTACTGACATAATCAAAGATATACTAGAATTAATTATAATCAGCATCTACACTAAGATCTTCCAACACTCTCCCTCAAGCTGGTGGCCTATATATGTCGAGGACACCTAGCTTGCTCAATAGAAATTTGTGTTGTCTTTGGCATAGTTTGTGTTGTCTTTGGCATAGCGGCTTAGTGAAAATGTCTGCAGGTTGATCCACTGTTCCGATGCCTTTTGTCACGAGAACTCCTTCTCTGATTTTGTTGCTAGTGAAATGACAGTCGACTTCTATGTGCTTCGTTCTCTCATGAAAAACTGGATTCGCTGCTAACTTAAGTGCAGCATCATTATCGCAGAACAATTTGCTTGGTCCACTGACTTGTACTCCCAAATATGAAAGAAGCCCTCCTATCCAGATTATCTCACAGGTAGTTTTTGCATGGCTCGATATTCAGACTCGGCTGATGATAATGATACGGTAGATTGCTTCTTGGTCTTCCATGAAATTAGCAACTTTCCCAATTTGATACAGAAGCCGGTGATAGACCGCTTAGTCATTGGACAAGTGGCGTAATCGGTGTCGCAAAATGCTGTCATCCCCATATCACATTCACGAGATAGAAATATACCGAGTCCCGGGCATCCCTTCAAGTATCTTACAACTTTCAAAACTGCATTCATGTGTGATTCTTTTGGCATATGCATAAATTGGCTGAGTATCTGTACCGCATAACATATATCGGGTCTTGTCATGGTAAGATATATCAACTTTCCTACAAGTCGCTAATACACTGACGGATCCTTAAGTAATGGATCCTTGTTTGATGAAGGAATATCAAGATCATACTCATGTGTCGTCAACTTGACATTCTGTTCAATGGGTATTATTGCTGGCTTGTAGCCTAATAACCCTGCTTCAGAAACGATTTCTAAAACAAATTTCCTTTGACTGAGAGAAATTCCTTTGTCAAATCTGGCAATTTCAATGCCAAGAAAGTATTTGGGAGGTCCCAAATCTTTGATGTGAAAAGTTGAGTGTAAATATTTCTTGAATTTTGCAACATGAGAATCATTGTTTCCCATAACCAATATGTCATCCACATATATCAGCAAATAGATCGATGGTTTTCCCACATTTCGTGTAAATAAAGCATAATCATGTTTGGAATGCTGAAAACCTGCATTGGTTAGTGCAGCAGTAAACTTGGCATACCATTGCCTAGATGCTTGTTTTAATCCATACAAGGATTTGCAAAGACGACATACCCGATTCTCCCCATGTCTGCGTAATCCTTGAGGAAGATCCATGTAGATTTCTTCATCTAAATCACCATGGAGAAAAGCATTGTTGACGTCCATATGATGTAGGGACCAATTGCGTATGGCTGCAACAGATAAGAAAGACCGAACGGTAACTTCCTTGGCAACTGGAGAGAATATCTCGTGATAATCAAAACCTTCTCTCTGGGTAAAACCTTTGGCTACCAACCGAGCCTTGTATCGTTCTACGGAACCATCTGATTTGAATTTGATTTTGTAAACCCATTTACAGCCGATCGGTTTTCGATGCGGTGGGAAGTGAACTACATCCCAAGTATGATTCTCCATGAGTGCAGCTAGCTCGGACTCCATTGCATGCCGCCACTTGGGATCTTTGGATGCCTCAGTGAATGAAAATGGCTCATGTTCTTCTGAAATACGACTGATACAACACATATGCTCTGCTGATAACCGATTGAAGGAAACATAGGATGAAACAGGATATTGTGTACCTGAAGAGTTTGCAGCAGAACATATATAGTCCTTTGTCCACGTAGGTGGACGACTTTGTCTTCCAGAACGACGAGGTGGCTCAACTAGAGGAGCCATGGATAAGTCAGCAACCATTTCTGTAGTGTCCACAAATGAAGGAAATTCCTCAGATGAAGCTGGTAATTCCGTTTCTGGGTGTGAGAACTCCACTGGTGCTGGTGTGTAGCTAGGTATCATAGAGGGAGGACGTGCCATAAGAAAATCAGGTGCTGATGATAATTCTTCATCAAACAGAAGAAAACGATTGTTTTCTAGCAAAGTATCTTTGGATGAAGATAGCTTTTCTTGGAAGGGAAACGTTTCTTCATGGAAAACAACATCTCTGCTGGTAAAGAAATGTCCTGTAGAAAACTCCATGACACGATATCCCTTTTGAAGAGAAGGGTATCCCATAAAGACGCATTGTGTTGCGCGGGGGCTCATTTTATCTCGATGACCCACATTTGTTGCATAACATAAACAACCAAAGACTCTAAGATGGCTGTTATCTGGTTGTTTCTTGTAAAGCATCTCAAATGGAGTTTTACCATGAAGAATCCGACTTGGCATGCGATTAATCGGATAGGCAGCTGTGACCACACAATCTCCTCAAAAATTTTCAGGGATTGAGGCTTGGTATTTAAGTGCGCGGGCTACCTTTAAAAGATGTCTGTGTTTTCTCTCAACAACTCCATTTTGCTGTGGAGTATAAGTACATGAACTTTCATGGAGTATCCCATGAGTAGACAACAAGTTTATGCAATCAGAAGTAAAAAATTCTCGCCCATTATCAGTACGAATTCGATGTACAGATTTATCGAATTGATTCCTAATTAAGGAAAGGAATTTTGATAAATGAGTAAAGGTTTGACTCTTTGACTGCATAAGATATAGCCAAGTGGCACGACTGTAATCATCAACAATCGTAAGGAAGTAGCGAGATCCATCACGATGGGAAGTATGGTAAGGACCCCAGATGTCCATATGAAGTAATGAAAAAGAATATTTGGCTCGAGATGTACTAACTGGAAAAGATGCTCGAGTTTGTTTAGCAAGAGGACAAATGGAACACTTTGGGTGAGGGAATATAGCACTATGACCCAATCGTTGATGCAAAAGGAGATTTTTATTATAACTAATTGCATTACAATAAATGCCTTTATTCAATAATTCTAAATCTCCTGGAGAATTGACCCAAAAATAAAGTCCTTGTGCCTCATTACCCAAGCCCATCACTTTGCCAGTCGAAAGGTCCTCAAAAGACACAATTTCTAGAATTGAATATGGCTCTACAAGAATTGTCCATACATACTTTTGCAATAGAGAGGAGATTAAACTCAAAAGCTGGAATGTATAGGACATTTTTAAGAACAAAATTTTGACGAAGATGTACGGTACCGATTTTAGTAACATGTGTAATGTTTCCATTTGGAAGACGTACCGTAATAGGAGATTGTGGGTTTTGATGGACATGGGAAAATAAAGACTCATTGCAAACTATGTGGTCACTAGCGCCTGAATCGATAATCCATGCATCAATAGATAATGAATTCTTTTCATGGAGAAAAGTACACGAGAATCACCCGTGTCACCGTCTTGAGTTGGCTCAAAGCTTGCACGATATGTTCATATTGTTCCTGGGTTATGGTCTGCTGAGATGGTCCACCACCTTTTTGTGCAGAGACCTAATAGACTGAAGACTCCCTCTCCTTTTTGTTGTTAGGTCTCCCATGTAACTTCCAACATGTATCAACGGTATGGTGTGGACTTTGCAGTATTCACAATATTTATTTTTAATTTTTGAATTTTGCCCATTGACCTTCCCTGCTGATGTGGCATTTCGTGCACCATACGATCCTTTATAAACTGGTGCTGACGTGGCAAAATATGGGCCGTCTGATCCACTTGAATAGTTCATCAAACCGAAGCCGTCTGATCGTGCGCGTCGATCCCAACCGTTCATCCAGACATTTGATCCAGTCCGTCGGATCCAGCGCACCTCCCTCGACCGTTAGATCCAGCGCCTTTATCTAGGCCGTCTGATCCAAAAAAGCGATCCCAACCGTCCGATCGTGAGAGACTAGGGTTTTCCTCCCGTTTGGTCGCCAGCGCCGCAAGCACTCCTTTCCCTTTCGCAGCTCCGAGACTCCCCCCAGCTCCAGCGATTGTCTTTGTTGACAGAACACCAGATGGAAACGCCGCGAAGCCCGTTCCTTCACCAACTCGATTCTGCTCAGCCGCAACTACCCGCTGATTTTCTTCCTGAATGGCCAATTGGAAGATTCGTCCGAGCGGCGGTTGAGGATCCATCGCAAGTATTTGCAACCGAAAAGCCGAGTACGACTTGTTCAAGGTAAAGAGGAATCTTGTCGCCTTTTCCTTCTCTTTGATTGTGTAATACTGCCAGAGAGTGGCCTCCGGCCCCTCCAATTTGTCTTCCGCAGCTTCGATCTCGTTCCACAAAGTCGACAGCCGGTTGAAACAGGCTGTGACCGAGAGATTGCCTTGTTTCAGCTCGGTCAAGGCTTGTGTTAACGAGAAAAGCCTCGCTCTGTCTGATTTGTCATACATCTCTTGTATATTCTCCCAGAATTGCTTCGAATCTTCTGTTGGAGGGAGGCAGGCGGCAACATCAGACGCTAAGCAGTTCCCGATCCAAGTGTGCACCAGTTGATTGCACTGCCGCCAATGTCTCTGTAATCTTTCATCTGTCGGGTAAGAGAGCGTGCCGTCGATGAAGCCTTCTTTGGCCTTGGTGACAAGTGCTCGCCGGAGATCGAGAGCCCAAGAGTGATAATTTGCTGGTCCGGCGAGCTGTTGACTGATCAACCGTAGCTCCGACCCGTCCGCCGACGACGTATAAAGCGGGTCTCCAAGCTCCGGCCGTCCGCCGTTGAATGGAAACAGTATGGTGGTCCGTGCGAACCGTGTGGAAACGGGTAGGGTTCCGCCGTGAATCCAAGCGTGAAACCGGGTCTGTGACCCGACTCTGTTGGACCCGATTAGTGTGACCCGTGTGGAGACATGTGGGGCTCCAATCCCTGTCCTAGCATGAATCCGAGTGTATCACCCGTAGCCATCGAACCCGACTCACCAGTCGGGTCGGTCCCATATGGGTATGGGACCGAGGTCTGTCCAGGTCCAGCGGTCCAACGTGCAGGGTACCATTGGACTGAGGGCCGGTAGATCGGACCAGGCATCTACACCTAAGCGGGGAGTAGGAGCAGAAAAATTGTTGGTCACCCTTCTTGATCGATCCAGTGTGATCGAGAGGGGTGAAGTTGTCCGATCCATCGAGAAGGTAAATCCTCTCTTTGCAGGATTCATAACATCCTTATCCTTTGCCATGATATCAAGATTGAATTCCTAATCGGCTGATTTGCGGAGAGTAGAAAAATTGTTGGTCACTTTCCCTTCTTCGAGATCGATCCGGTGTGATCGAGGGGAAAATGAAGTTGTCCGATCTTGAGAAGGTAAATCCTCTCTCGGCGATTCCACAGCCGAGGATTCATAACATCCTTATCCTTTGCCATGATATCAAGATTGAATTCCTAATCGTCTTGCTGATTTGCTTTGCGATAAACGAGATCAGAAAAAAACTTTTAAATTTTTCTTAATTTTTAAAATTTTCTTAATTTTTTAAATTTTCTTAATTTTTTAAATTTTTGAAGACGAAGGCAATTCGGGAAATTGCGAAAGCTAGGTTAGGAAACGAGTCGCTCTGATACCATGACAGAAAATAGGAAGAGATAAGGAAATATGGAAAAGGTGTTTTCTCTGTATTGATTTATGTATGTCAGTACAATGTACACTTATAATGTAAGGAGGAAAAAATAAACTAGGAAAGACAATATACAATAATCAGAATTTCCTATTTACTGACATAATCAAAGATATACTAGAATCAATTATAATCAGCATCTACACTAAGATCTTCCAACAGTCTTCTCTAGTGCTGGCGCACGCGACAATGAACGGTGCAAAAGTTGAGGCGAAACTTAAAGGGAATAGTCATGATCAAGCGTCCAAATCTTAAAGCACAGGGACGTAATTACACTAACGCCTCAGGTTTTGTGACCACTGTGGCATTTCTTAAAATGTCCCACACCCATCTTAGTCACTCTCTCTCACACTCGCTCATGCTCGCTCACAATTGACTTACTTGATGTCGATCCTCTCTTCTCAATTGACAAACCCGTTCACAAATACACTGGAGAAGTTATGTATTTGGGGTGAAGACATATGTCTATACGTGACACAAAGCATGTAACGCCCCTTTATAAACACATGGAGAAATGATTTGTAGTTTGGGAGAGGATCTACTTTGTTGTGGCCACAACACGTGAGAACACCCAATAGTTATCTCGTCTGCAATGGGTCCGCTATACTTTTACGTGGTAGCTGCTTCTACACTTGTTACCGGGCAGCATTTGTACTTTCAATATACCATAAGTTGTATACGGTGCTAAATTTGAAAAGCAATCATTTCAGTGCCAACGCCGATGAAATTGACCGGAAATCCGATGTGACACTTTTTTATTAATTTTTGAAGCCGACGTGGCTCATCGGAGAGTACAGTCAGCCATCCAAACAACAATACGACGTCGTTTCGTGTGTTCCCCCAACTTAAAAACCCTGAATCCCCAAATTGAGAGAGAGAGAGAGAGAGAGAGAGAGAGAGAGAGAGAGAGAGAAGGAACGTCACCAGCAATGGCACCAGCACCAGCACCACCAGCTGGCACCTTCGACCCCTCTTCTTCCTCCTCCTCCTCCGCCCTTGCTTCCTATTCTTTCTGTCACTTCTTGCTTAAGCAACAATCTCAATCTCTTCTCGTTCACCTAGTCAAGCAACTACAATGGTGGCGAAGCGACGGTGGTTGAGCAATGGCGAGTGAACAGCGGTGGCTAAGCGGCGAGCAGCAGAAACCCAAATTTCAATCCTCGAAACCCAAATTTCAATCCCCATGAGCAATATGGCGTTGTTTCTGTGAGGATGTCCACGTATAACAACAAAACGACGTCATTGCTTGAAGAGGATGAAAGAAGACGTCGTTTTAAAACCACCGTGACTTTTTTTTTTTAAATATAA
This sequence comes from Eucalyptus decipiens, assembly GCA_014182575.1. Taxonomy (NCBI): domain Eukaryota; kingdom Viridiplantae; phylum Streptophyta; class Magnoliopsida; order Myrtales; family Myrtaceae; genus Eucalyptus; species Eucalyptus decipiens. The sequence goes on from CM024616.1 coordinate 21,553,954, forward strand.
AAGTCACGTAATTAATCTTGCTGGAATTTCTTGCTAGTGGCACCAAAGTGATTTTTTTTTTCTCTGATTTGGCACTTAAGTGATTCGACAGAAACTTTTGACACTAAAGTGAGCGCCATACACAATTTATGGCACTGATGATGTACTTCTCCCTTCAATATAGGTAGAGCTATTCAACCTATTTCGTTCGATAGAGCTGGAAGAGATGAGGAGGCACGCCTAAGTCAAACCTCTAAATTTCCTTTGCAACTTTTTTGTCTAAACTTGTTAGTTTCCCCTATTTCTATTGTTAGGTTAATTTGCGTATAAAAACATGATCTTCATAGGGCTGTGCGTCAAAACAATATATATATATATATTTTTTTTTTTTTTGTGATTTGTTCTATCGACTTAGTTTGTGTTTTCTTGAAAAATCAATTCATCTCCCTCTTGGTTGCTTATTTGGACCTAATATATATTGGTAACGTACAAACTTTTCTCCGGTTAAACTAATAATAAGTTTTGGATTATTAGCTCTAATTGCTTACTTTCGTTTATGATTTCTTTCTTAAGTTTACTATCTATTCTACTGAGCTGACATTTCTATCTGCCCTGCTCTCCAACTTTTAAACTTATTAGCTCATTTTAGAAATTACAAATCTCAATTAGAGTGATTAGCAACTTTTCTTTGATGAAGATACCTGCTAGGTTTGCATTGCTAAACTCTTATTTAAGATAGCTACCATTGGTTCATAGTTTATTTTAAAAGATAACTGCACCAAAAGTTCAAAACTTATGCGAAAGTACAATTGTTTTAAATGGAGAAAGAAAAAGAAAAACCAAAAAAAGAAGATAAGAAAGGCAAGCAATAATCTTAAACCAAGAGCAGACCTCACATTTAACCTTAATAAATATTGTTTGAGAGGAACATAAATAGTTTTATTTAAGAGTAAGACCCGCAAGAGATAACGTAGTCAATTTAATATAAGAGAGGATGTCAGAAGTTAATGAAAGGGAGTAAATAGCATGAGCCAAATTTAAAAATTTGGTAAGCTATGCAAATGGAAATTTGTAAATTTACAATGTTTGGAAACTAGAACAAGGTTGGTGATTTTAGGAAAAATTCCAAATGAGAGCCGGAAATAGAATCATTTATTTAAAAGAAAATCTAAAGTATATTTTGTTTCAAATAAGAGTCTAAATTAGCTGATGAGCACTTGATTTTTTTTTCCAGCAGTTGGATTAGGACATATCGATCCAAACTAAAATTTGGATGAGATTAAAATGAAAAAGAAAAATAACCCTGCCCCCCTCCTCCCCATCGAAGAAAGGGAGAAGGGGGGATGAAATCAAATTCTAAGACAAAAAGCATGAATCGTTTGTCTTTGAACGTGAAGAACGCAAGCCAATCTCAGCAATGTGAAACAACTAAACCGAGATTTCAATAGAGCAAAAGCTGGAGCCTTTCCCTCATTTTCTTGGTCAAATTCATACACAACTATTTCAATATTTTTATCTTGATCAAATTCATCCCCTAACTCTTTTTTTTTTTTTTTTCATTAAAGCCACAATTTGTGAAAAGGTTTTCATGTGGCCATTTATCTCTTTCTTTAAGCAGTTGCTGATACCTAGACAATCTCGTCATCAATTGAAATAAATTAGGAAAGTCTTGGCCTTCAAATCTTTCTCTAATGTTGAATGTTAATCCCATGGAAAGTCAAATTTGCAAATTATTCCTCGGAAAATTTCAAATAAGGACCCGGAGTGAATATATTTTCTTAAATAAAGACTCAAAGTGGACTTTTTGTCAGATAACCGTGATATAACTATTATAAAATAATGCAGAATTTATGTAGAAATAAATGAAACATTATAAAACCATTATACGGCCGTGATCGTTATATGAACAAAACCATTTATATTAATGGCATACGTTAGACAGCTGTTAAAAAGCCATTAAATTTGGCTTGATTCTAGAATTATTTTCGAAATATGAATAAATTATTTTCTACTTCTTGATTTTGTTCCTAAGCTATTCCTAGGAATAGAAAAACTAATTTTTGTTCTCAGAAATAAAAATTTACCAAATGGATTTCTATTCTTTTATTTATTTATTTATTTTGGAGAGTAAAGAATAGAATCGGGTACTATTTTAAGTGTTACCAAATAGAACCATAGTCTCAAATAAGGGCCCCAACTAACTAACGGGTGATTAGAGCAGAGGAAATTTTGTCTATGGCAATTTTTTTTTTTTTTTTGTCTTTCTTCATCTTCTTCAGGCTCTCTCCCCAAGGGTGGTCGCCAACGAAATGTGCTAGAGTTGCTTTTGCCATCACGAATCACAAAGCATAATCCCCAATTTTGCTCAATTATCATTCTCATTGCTTTAGACTCCAAACGCCAAAACCTACGCATGTTATTGGCAGTTGGGATTTGTCCCTTTGAATTCGATTATCCTCCAACAAGGTGAAAATAAATCAAGGAGCAATGATCAACCAAAAAGACAAACCCCTTTGCTTCTTTGTTCTTTGCAAGCTTTTATCAAGGGTGAGCATTGATCCACAGTTAATCCTAGACAAACCCTAAACCAACCCGACCCTCTCGATCCTGATTCGGTTCCTAGGAGGACTAAGTTGGTCCTTGATTATGAGATCTCTAGATCAGTACTGTGCAGATTGGTCATTAATCATGGGAGTTTAGGGTTGGTCTAATTCAAACCAATCCCGATTGTATATATTATATATAATATATATAAAGAGAAAACCCTAAGTCAAACGGCATTAATAGCATTGAATGGCTTCTCACGGCATCCAAAACGATGTAAATAGCATTAAACGGCTCCTCATGGCATCCTCCTCCAATATTAGTACTTAATGTATTCTTTGAGAAAATACTTCCCCACTCGCCACTCACCACTCACCCCACTCAACACTCTGCTCGCCACTCAACTTCCCATCTGGTCCCATATCTCTATAAGCGGTCCTAATCATTTTTGTGGTTTCTTACTTTTAATAGGTGTGAAATTTATGTTAGTGCCTTATCTTAAAATTCTTGAATATGTACTGATATTTATAGTTTAATTGCATAACGTCGTATTGTCGATGGTTACGTAATTTGAAATAGTAAGTTTACCTTTTTCGGGAGTACAAAAAATGAAAACAAAAAATTATTAATTGGTCGGATTGACCTTAGAATCGGACTGAAACCATTGATCCATTTAGTCCTTGGTCCCAAACTTAATAGGATAGGTCCTCGATCCCAAAAATTGAAGACCAACACTGTGCAAGTTAATTCTAGAGTTAGAGGGTGGATTGACCCAATCCGGGGTATGCTCATCCATAACTTTTATTTCATTATCTACCTAAAAGCTGAACACCTACTGGCCCAAACCGCAAGCACAAATGGACAAATCCAGTAGATGAAGAACTAATTTCCCATGTTGTACTAGCATTTCACGTATGCCCGCCCAAACGCATTCATCCGGTTCATTGCCAGCCTAGTGTAGCCCAACCTAACCACCGAATAGTCCCACCGTTGCCATCACCAGTAGCCACACTCGCAAGCTCCTTGGCCCCATCATCATCATCACCAAAGACTAACGACGAAGGTTAATGTGCCCTCAGCAAAGGTGCCCATGTGCTCCATCTTCTTCGACATCAACCACAGGATGGTGTTTGCACCGGCTAAGCCGCCATAGGCTTGGGCAAGGAAGCAGTCAGCATGCTCGATCTAAGGCTTGGATCGACCTCCATCTAATGACAAAGTTGCTGGAGTTGCTGTCAAGGGCAGTGGCGGATGATGTTGAGGTTGTTGATGGCAAGGTCAATAAGTAACTCAAATAAGAGTTAGTAACCCTATACTTAGTTGGAATTGAACGAGAAGGATATTACCGAGTTACACTAATTTAGGTTGATTATCTCTTAAAAGATTAGAATAAATGTAAGGTATTATTAAACAAGGCAAAATAAAGTTTGGCAGCTCCTTAAAAAAGTGAGTAAATAAGAACCAAGTAAATATTGTCAAGTAACTCAAACAAGAGTCAATAATGCAAAACTAGTCCAATAGAAACCAAATCAGTAAATTACTCTAATTTAGGTTGGTAATTTCATATAAGAGTTAGTAAATTCGAAATTTTGGTAAATTATTCAAATAGAAATCAGCTAAATTGTACAAAAGTCGCTATTTTGGAAACTAGTAAAAAATATTGTTAATGTCCGAGAAACGTTGATATGCTATCAACCGGAAACCTCAGAAAAAAAATAAAAACTGTCACCGACGATTTTTCTTGTTACCTATCACGATTAACATTTATCAACACTTATTTCAATTTTATTAGCATGAAAAAAAGCCCAAATTAAGTCGGGTTGCTATGACGGGGGTGACGGGAGTGTAAGAACCGCTCACTTCTCAAATCAAAGATGGCGAAAAGCCGCCACCAATGTTGAAGATTGCATGAAAGAGTGCCCGCCCGGGCCTCTTCCAGAAATGTCACTGCCTTGGAAATTGCACTCATGGTATCTGTATATAAACAAGTTCACAGGTTTATCAGAAGACGTGATGTCATGTATACGAAAACTGGGTTGCATGTCTGACCACAAGAAACCGTGCACTCGGAGTCTCGGACCATGGCCGCCTGTACGAGAAGTTGCCGTCCTTTACTTTGGTCAGCAATGTCATTGCCTTGCAAATTCTATGCAACTCCTCTAAATAAAGAAGTAAGAAGCCACTGATTTAAGTTACCCTGGCCAGAGTACTTTTGGTTTGTTTTGGGCAAATTGCTGTGGAAGCTTAAATATATATTTTGCAGAGATGAAGAATGAGAACAACATATTTGTTGTCAAATTGCTTTGCCTAGAAGAATATGTATGAGCATTGTTTTCCATATTGACCTTCAACAGAGAGTCTCCTATGATCCATTCTGAAGCACTTGCAAAAGCAATCACATTCAGCCAAAGGTGAAAAGCATACAGAAGCGAGATGATGTTACAAGGGAATCCAACCTCAGAGAGAAAAACCATCAAATCCACCTGGATTGCAGAAAGTGAACAATTTGTTGTGCCCAGCTGCATCTTTTCCCGTGCGGTGGAAATGAGATCTTATCGACATCTTATTTGTGATACAATCAGATGCATCACGAAACCTGCAGCAATGTAAAATGCCATTCTTTTTGCAGTCTCAAGACTCATCGATCATAGATTTCAACTCTTCCCGGAATTGTGTAACTTTCTCTGCTTTTACTGCCATGACTAACCCTGTCAACTGGTAATTCTTCAGCTGCAAGTAAACAATATCTCTCAATTAGCAATGAAAATGATAATGAACACCGATGGTCAAGTCCCTAGGCTGCAGTAGCAGGAGCAACTTTTAATTTACTGGCAGCCCTAATTGATGATTCATCATATTCTTGCCTATCCCAACAACCCACAGTGATGCAGTGAAAGAATCTGGATAGAGTAAGGCTTTCTTACCTCATGATTTGTAACTGGCGGAGTGTGCAAAGGAAAATTGAAGGACCATGAGCTGAGCTGCATCAGATAGTGGAGTAATAATCAACTAAGGAAGTAATTGGCCAAAAACAAGAGCTAGTAGCATACTTAACCAAGGCACTGAGTTGAGAAAATTTGTACCTTGTAAAAAATTTCATCTTCAAGCTTACTGAATAAAATATCTGCATCTTTGTCATGATTGCCGCTTTGTTTACTTTTCCGGGAACCGCTCTTCAGCTGCATTTGACAACATGAAGCAAAGCATAGCAGATCAGGATGGCCCGCATTCACAAATCTAGCACCAGATTGCAGAGAAATGAGTAGACCAAGAGAGCCGCACTTTTACCTTATAAATTTTGCTAACTAGTAGATAATTACTGAACTTGAAAGAGTTCTTAAGCTCCTCAGTGGGCTTCCAAAAGATGAACAAGATATATTAATCATGGAAAACTGTTAGCTACATAGCAGGTAAGGAAGACATATTCACCAAGCTCACCGACTTCATACAATATTCTCAGCTGACCTCATCTTCCGTAGCCCAAGAGACTTCATCAAAGAGTGCATCATAGAGAGGTGCCAAAAGCTGTGGAGGAAAATTCATCACGTGCTGAGACACCAGAAGACCAGTACGCTGTGCTTGCTCCTTCAAAAGTGCTCTGAGATCACCTATCACAGGATTCTCTGGGCACACTTTAAGGAGGTACTCCTTCAGCTCAATAATACATTTATGATCCTGGTAACCAAGTATAGCATATATTAGTGACCAAATTTATGAGCAATACAGAGACATTGGCCAGCAAACAACTGCACAGAATGCAACAAGCAAGTGCCATCTAAAGAGGGGGGAGATTGAGAAGACACCTTCATATCTTTCACATGTTTGTTTGTCACGTCTACTCTATGTTTTGAAAAGCCATTTAGTATGCATATCATGCGATGAATTGACAGCAAAAAGGATTAAAATTCCAGGAGACAGATCGACTTGCCTTATATCTGTCCAGGTTAAGTGCGGAAACAACGGAGAAAAGCCCATCATCTTCAGCACCCTCTATCTTAACAACAGTCCCCACCGTCGTCTGTCCCAATATCAGGTCTACGAATCCACTCAAGTCCCATTCCTCATCACCAAGGTAGTTTTGTAGCAATATCTTCACTCCATGGAAGTCGCTCGGTTTCGGGTCGAAAAAAGCGAAATCAGCTTGAACAACCCCCTTCAGATAAAACCCACAAAAAAAAAAAGAAAAAAAATTCATCACCAAGATAGACAACACGCCGAGTTTCACCGCTGAATCGAAAGCTATCCAAACGATGCTCTTACTTCAATTTCACCACCACCACCATCATCGTCATCGTCAGAAGACTGGGAACGCGCGCTCTCCTCGTCGGAGCATTCGGTCTGCTCAATCTTCTTCTGCTCAATCTTCTCCTTCCGAGCATTCTTGCCAAACCCATCATCTAGAAGCGATTACCCAATCGAAAAAACGCATCAAAACTCGAACTTGAGAGACCAGGAACCAAAAAAAAAGAGAAACAGGGGGCGAAAAAAGCAGTCTTGATCACCCAATCGACGCTGGAGAGTGAACATACCAGGAGCGTCCTGCTTGCCGCTCGAGCTCGCGGAGGCGGCGAGAGCGAGCGAACGAGCGAAGGGCGAGAAGGTCTGCGGCCGGGAGGACGACGAAAGGCGGCGCCTTTTGGCCTTGTCAGGCATCTTCTCGAGCTGGTCAGGGGCTGAACGGAGGAAGAGGATGAAACGGTTGCCTGCGCACGCCCGCCGACCTGCAAATGCCCGGTGCTTCAGATTAGGGTTTAGGGTTTTTCGGCGGGCTGAAGAGCACGATGGTGGCGATTTGTTTCGTATTTTTTTCCGGGTTTCTGGGTTATTACCATACTCCAAATTAATATCTTAATCTCGAAAAAACCTGAATTAATGCTTATGATAAATTTACCATCCATTAATTTTCATTAAATTTTATCGTCAAATTATTAAGTTAGATGATACGTGACAATTGATTTTATATTAATTTAATATAAACTAATGTTTAGTAAACTTGTCATAAATGTATTTATTTAAATTTATTTTGTGGTCAAAAATAAATTTAAGTAAAATTATCACAAATATATCAATTTAGATTTTCTGTGATTAAAAATTAATTTGAAGTAATTTTTCTTAAATTTATTAATTTGAGGTTTTTCGTGATATTAATTTATTTTTTTCCTAATATAAAGGAAGACTTATGTCGTCCTCGATTGCATTAAAAGCTCAACTTTCATAATTATAATACTTTCAAACAATATAATTAAATCCTAAAATTTCTTACAAAAGTGTAATCAAATCCTAAATTTTTAAAAATAATACAAATAATAGGAGAATTTAATTTGATTAATTGACAACTTTTAGAACTTAATTATATTTTGTGAATGTTTTAAGACCCAATTACACTTTCAAAGTAAGTTTTATAACTTAATTGTACTTTTTGAAAATTTTAGAATTCAATTGCTCTTTTGTTATCAGTTTTTGAACTTTCAGTACATTCATTCCTATTTCTTAAGCCAAAGGTTATTAATGGATGTGAAAATTTAACTCCTTGAAACCCATTTTAATTAACCACTGGGGGTTTGGGCCATCATTCCAATATGGAAGGGAGAGGTAAATGATTCAAATCTCTACCTTCTCAGGGGGATAGGGGTAGGAACGCATAGCTAATTATATTTAAAAATGCTAACTTCTTCTAATTTAAAGCTACTAACTAAAAGTTATCGCACATGGGTCGGATTTACTAATTACTGACAAGGAAAAAAAAAAAACTAGATGATGCCTTGATCTACCGATACTAAATATGAGTTGAGTGAAAATTAAATATGAGTTAGAAATGGGTCTAAAAAAGTAAAACACAAAAAAAAAAAAAAGGATTTAAATGGATTATTAGGAAACTCACTTTAAACTCATGGCATTTTTTAACTTTATAAAAATATTTTTTTAATAAAAAAATCGAAATTATAATTTTTTTTTTTTTTTTTTTTTTTTTCTTTTTTTAGCTGACGGCCGGCCGTCGATCGGCAACAAGCCAGGCGAGGCTCAAGCTCGCCGGTAGATCGCCAACAACTGGCAAGGCTCAAGCCTTGCCGAATCTGGCAAGACTCGAGCTCGCCGGCATCGGGCGGGGTCTCAACCTTGCCATATCGGCAAGATAGAGCCCCACCCAACGCCGGCAAGCTCGAGTCTCGCCACTCATCAGCGAGGTTTTAGTAATATGGGTTCGGTTGGGTCGGATATGGGTCGGGTATGAGTCGGGTATGATCAATTTACACTACATAAATATGGGTTAAAATGAGTTAAATAAGTCAAATATGGGTTGACCCATTTTTGATCTGATCCAAATCCGACCCGACCAACCCATTTGACGGGTCTAGAGCAAAGTAAAGTTCCGGCGAATGAAAATCAACACTCCGCGTCTCATTGGGCAGCTCCCTTGCTAGCGGGAATGAACAATGCAACTGAATGCCCTCAACGACGGATGCATCTCAACCAAGCCAAGAATATTTGCAGCCGTGGCTCGGCGTATCATAAGAGCATCATCTCGTCTTTCAACTTGACATTTGATTTACATGACTTAATCGAAAACGAGTACAGCTCATAGGTTGCCCGTTTACTCTGAACGTAATCTACATCTTGTTGAGTACTGGGAAGAAACAGTATGGCTAATGATACATAAAGGAAAAAAAGGCATTCTTTAGATAGCTAATGCAGTAGTGGGCGGCAGAAACCTGTAAACTAAACCCGGAACAGTTTTCACAGACTGATTGAAGAGCAAGTCCACAAGCTGGTGGTCGAAGACGAGTTCATCGAACCACGTTACTTAGCAAGCTGGTTGTCGAAGGCGAGCTCTGCTCACTTAGCCAAGAATCCTGAATTGAAACCGGGGAAGAGTCCTTCAACTCCTCCACTGAGCCCAGAGAATCGGCCGCCCTCGACGACACAGCCAGACGTTGACTCGTGGGCCCTCTCTTCATCGACATGCCACCAAAGGACCTCTCGCTCCCGTTAAACGGCGAGGAACAAGAGGATGCCACTGAGGATGCTGCGAATAAGTGCTCCTCTAGCGGCGCCCACCCACTGAGCCTTATCTGCTCGAGTTCCTCGGCAACTTCTGTCATGGAAGGCCTCATGTCCTTGTGAAATGCGAGGCATCGAAAAGCCAGCTCGGCCACCTTATGAATGGAGGAGAGTGTCCATGCATCCCGTTGCGGGTCGAGGAACGGGTCAATGATATCATCCACGCAACCTCTGCCTATCCTATCAACAGCCAGTGCAGCCAAGTTCACCTCGCTGTGGGGTCGGGAGAAGTCCACCACTTTTAGTGCGGTTAAGATTTCCACAAGGACCACCCCAAAACTGTAGACGTCACTCTTGTCGGACAGATGGAAATTTTGATGATATTGAGGATCGAGGTACCCCGGAGTCCCTTGTGGGGCAGTAGAGATGTGGGAATCCCCAGTCTCCGTCATTCCCAGCCTGGAAGGCCGAAATCTGCTACTTTGGATCTATATTGGTAATCCAAGAGTATGTTGCTAGACTTGATGTCTCTATGATAGATGGGTGGGTTCACAGCTGAATGGAGATAGGCAATGGCACGAGCAGTTTCAGCCGCGATGGTGAGCCTTGTCGTCCAAGGAAGTCCTTTCCCTCCCTCTCTTTGTAAATGCTGAGACAATGTTCCATTTGGCATGTACTCGTAAACGAGGATCTGTTCGCCCTGCTCAATGCAGCAACCCAAGAGACGGACAAGATTGGGATGACTCACGGAGGACAGGAGCTTGATTTCATTCAAGACTTGGTCAATGCTATCTGTGTCCCTATGCCGGATCTTCTTAATAGCGACGCACTCGCCATCGTGGATCTTTCCAGCATAGACTGTGCCGTAGGCCCCAGTACCCAGCCTCTGTCCCTCAGAGAATCCATTGGTGGATCTTTCGATGTCTTTGTACTGGTATAAGGGAAGACTGGAGTTGCCAGCTGCGTCGCAGAGAAGGCGCTTCGCACTTATCTGGTTGCGCTGAGTAGTGGACCGGCGATGGGCAAAGAAACAGATAACAGCAAGAGTAGCCATTAAGGAAGCTCCAGCAGTAAGCCCTAAAACACCAAATGAATGTGGACAACATCAGTACACTTATCTTTACTCACCAAAGAACTGTCACCACACCTATCCTCCCCAACAACACAGAAAAACCAGAGAGAGAGATGATCCTGTGTGGCAAACAGATGAAATATAGGCTTATTTTTCATCTATCTAGTTTCTTTCCTTCCTTGCTCTGCCCCAGACATTCCTTCGATTAATTGATAACATAGACTCTTTGTTCATTTGTCTCTATCAACTGATGTCTGAAGTGACATAATAGAAGCACTAGTACAGTCTAACCATAAGGGGGTGAAGACTACTCACCTCCAATGAGTATGCCAATTCTTCTACTTCTTCCACAGCGCCTGAAGAAGTAGTTTGAAGTGCCACAACTTGAAGCTACAGATAACAAAGGAATGAAACTGAGTGTTCCAATTTCATAATGCAGAATGACAATGTTAATCATTCCAGAAATCAATTTCACTTTTGAAGAAAGAGTACAAGTTAGACAATATTTTGCACACAAAATTAGTATAAAAAAACATATATACGTCTAGAAGAAGCTTGCAACTGAAGCCAATATTGAATTGAGCCAAATGTAGAGTTTCCTTGGTTTCTTATTTTAAGAAAAGGATTCGCCAGACATGACCAGTCCACTGACCTAGTGATATAATATGCAAAGTCATGCTAACTGCTTCATCATGTTTGATGAAAATGAAAAGCTCTTTTAACTTAGGCCGAAAGGAATAAAATGTGACTACTCTGAAAAACCACTTGAGGTTTAACTGTTTACTTTGTCAGCAAAATTTTTAATTCTGTGCCAATCTCCTTATCACTCTCTCTCCCTTCCCTTTTTACTCTAATGAGCTAACGCTCCTCTGGTTTCCTCAGTCAGGAAGCCATACTGTTTGTTATGGCAAATATAGGGAATTGCAGCCAATGCCGCCTAATCCTTGATATGCCTTGTGACCTCCTGCACCCCATGTATTTGAGGGGAAAAAAAGAAGTATCTTTTTTCCAGTAGGCAGTACCACGTTCACATCCTTGAATTATGCCTCCATGATCTAGCAGTCATCTTTTATCTTGCCCACAGTTCTTAGTTAATGCAGATGCAAAGTCAATGCTGATCATGTCAATCATGTAAAGAACCCAAAAATCACATAATGGAAAAGTTGATCAAATATATAGACAGGTCAGAGCTCCAAGATCTTTTCCCTAATAAAGCCCATGTTCCAGTCAAAAGTGAAGCTTCAGAGATTCAGAGGCTGCTTTCAAATTAAAGAAGAGAACAATCATCCTAACAAGAAAACTCAAAAAGTAGAAAAGAAAAAGATCATCTAGATTAATTGACAATTCTCATTCTTTATTATTTACCAATCTCGCTCTTTTATTGACCAAAGAAAGGACATCCCTGTATCCTATTGGATGACAGTTGAATCTTTCTTTTTCCTGCCTTCCCATTTGTCCTCATTAAAAGAAATTTAGACCCCAAGCAGAAAACAAGAGATGAAACAAAGAAAAGGCCGTTTGATAAACAAGATGGGAGATTTCACGTGGTCAGCCAACTTTTGGGTCTTTCACACTTAAAGACATGAACTAACTTAGCAGTTAAGACTTGACAATTTACAATGCATCTGAATAGGTCCCTCAATTCGAACTTTTTTTGCCCCGTGCAATCTATCAGCATATCATGTAATAATTTTAATCTCTTTTGGAGTTTGAAGAGAAGAAAATAACAAGAAACATAACAATTAGCATTACGCCAGTCCCAGATGACCCTACTTTGCAAGTATTCTGTAATAGTAAAAAGGGTGTATTATCTACAATGGCTATGTATGTACGCATGCTCCAATGAGTTGTTGACTCACCTCTCCGGCAACCTTCACCATGGACGAAGCCATCACCTTCAAAACCATGATTACACTCACATCTGAACCCTTTACCACCATCAACAAGAGAAACACTCACGCAAGTCGCATTTTTTGTGCAATTACATGACCCATTGAGCCACCATCCCAACTCCAGAGCTTGAAACTTGAAGGAGTTCTTCTCTGGGTCAACAGCAGCAATGGACGAGAACAAGAACTCACAACCCGTGTGATTCAAACTGCCATACTCAATCAAATCAACCCCCTCCTTACTCTCTTTCGAGTAACAGGTTATGTTTTCTCCTCGGCAGGTCTCGTTCTGGAATCGGTTTTTCACAAAACTTGTCGGCACGAGGCATCCACTCAAATGGGCTCCTTCACATTTCTGGAATAGAAATCCATTTGTCCAAGTGGGTGCATAATTTTTACCAAAAAGAGAGTGAATTGATGCGACTCGGCGGTCGCATTTCGCTGGGAGGTCGACGATTATGCTATATGCGGTCAAGTTCAGGACTCGAAAGCCCTCGACTCTGATCTCGGAGTTGTCAGCGCAGCCGAGCTGAATTTCGCAATCGCTGGAGAATCCAAATGGGTAATTCACACGCTTGACAGATGTTCCAGTTCCACATGATCGGTTGCAATTCGCGGGATTACGAGCTTCTGCTAGAGAGATGATCGAGACTGTGGTGATTATTGCAAGAATTACTTGTTGGAAAGCCATACTCGACTGGAAATGGACTGAGCTGAACTGGGTTGATGGTATCTTGCGTAATCATCAGCTTTCTGCAACCAAAGATAAAAAAACAAAAAGGTGGGAACTGTTTGATCACGAAAGAGTGATGAGAAAATTCAAGGAATCTTCTACGGAAGACGTAGCAAAAGCCGTTGATACATGGCTGCAATTTGTTGAGAAATTAAAAGCTCAATCTTCTGTACCGTTGGGAGACCATCTATCTCCATAAATGCTCGTAGAACACAGAGAGAGAGAGAGAGAGAGAGAGAGTGAGATAGTGTCTATTTTTATCCTTTAATTCGATCAGGGACGCAATGAATGATTTCCCATCTTGGAGGGAAAAGAACCAGTCAACTTGAGCTTGTTCAAAACAAAAGAGAGAAGGAAAAAGAGAACGATTTTGTGAACATACCTCTAAAGCTTCTTACTTTAGATTGGAAAGGCTCAAGACTGGTGCTTTGTAGCTGGCTGCTCCCCGCTGTTGAAATCTGAAAAATCTGAAATTTGAATTCTTGAAATCTCTGGTCTCAGCTCGGTCTCCCTTTCTCATGCTCGATCAAAAAGCTCAAAAACCCGAAAGGAAAGCAAGAAAAGAAAAAGCCTTCACTACAAGATTCTCTCTTTCTCTCTCTCTCTCTCTCGTCTTTCCAAAGACACACACCCACGAGAGCCTGGAGCAGTCCAACGTTAAAAAAACCACCTTTTTCTAGAAGAAGAAGGACAGACGTCCGAGACGGACATCATCGTCCATGTGAGCGACAGGGTTCGGTCATCAACGAGGGAGTGGAGCAGGGGCAATACGTGAATGTGAAGGTGGGTGTTGAAAGCGACGGGCGAGCGCTGTCGAAATTATAAATGGGTTGACCGGGGAGAGGAGAGGGAGGAGAAAAAAACAAAGGTGGAGGAGGTGGTGTGTGGGACAGCAGCCTCGCCACCCATCTTTTGATCCTCCATGATTCGACCGAGGTGGGGAGGTTGAAGAAACACCGCGTACACAACTTTTCTTTTCGCCTTTACTTCTTCTTCCATTGTTTTTGTTTGGGTGTGGAGCATTATATTCCCCTTTTTGCTGGCATTGGATCTGGGATCATATAATGGGAAGGAATATGACAAGCCACATTTAACATGGCTGTCTTATTCAAATCTCATTCGAAAATTGATGTGATGTACAAAATCAATAAGTGAAAAATCTTCTTTTCTAAGTAGGAACTCTTTTTTTAGGCTAAAGATTAGGCTAAAGATTAGGGGGAAAAGAGATACCCAACTCTAGCGGTTTCATTTGGACATCAAGGATAATGATCCCATGCCCTTTATGGAATGTTCGGTTTGAGTTATTGATACGCTGCATCATTCATGACCAAAAAGTCCCAAGTTGACAAATCTATCATTGTAACCCTATTAAGATATTAGTTGCTAAAAAGTCTCCTTATGTGAAGTGTGCCATAGCCAGCCAATGCAACATGAGGTGTTTAGAAGTTCTTTTACAACTTGAATCAAACTCGAGAACTCGTGGAGAATGGTGGTATTGAAAATAAGAACTTAGGTTGTATTTTTTGTGGGAGTCAGTATGGGTCCCACGGTCTTGATATGTAATTGCTTGGCGTAGCAAAATTACTTTACAAACATTAAGTTTGAATATTGGGGAAATGCAAAAAGGTAAGGGTGCGCAGCCAAATCGGTTTTACTCAGAAATCGGATCGAATCACCTAAAAAATAGGTCTAGGAACTGGTTACCTTGGGAACCAGTCCAAGAACAGGTTCCTAGTAAATACCTACTCAAGAACCGAACTGGATTATCTTATTTTACAATTGGTTTCGAAAATGATTTTTTTAGCTAAAAAACCAAAATCATAATTTCTTTTTCCCCTAAATTTTAACCTCAGCACTCATTCGTCCTTTCTCGAATCTCCTCACCAATCTTTTCTCTTCCCATAATTTTTTTTGGATGAATAGGAAATGGAGATTTATAATTTATATTTTATATTATGTGTTTGAACTTTTTATTGTTTATAATTGTATATGACTACATGTTCATCTTATAAATTATTGTTTTGACGGATAGGGATTGTTGTTCATCTTTTATTTTGAATCGTTTTATTACTCATGATCTTATATGATTTTGCTTTAAAAAATGAACCAAAAAAAGGAAAAGAAAATGGGTTCCGAGGTAGACCCTGAAATCGGATAAAAAAACAAGATAAGTTCTAGAATCAGTTCCATACAAAGTTTCAAGGTCAAAAAATTGGGAACTGGTTATAATAAGATACGTTCCAAGCCGGAACCTACCTACTTTAAAACAATTTATTTCAGTTCTTCTTTGTAGGGGTGGTCAGTGAGTTTCCAACTATGATATTGGTGAGTTTCAAATATTATTGGTAAAAATGGAAACATTGATTAGATTCTTCCCAAATTACAAACTTCCATTATTCATCAACTTCTATTTTTGTAACTTACTGACCTTTTAAAGCTTATAGCCATTATATGAGATTATAACCTTAAAACTACATTTGGTAGTCATGATAAAATTCAAGATAAAATAAAAGTTATCCTGCGTTTGGTGCATGTTCAAGATAGGATAAATTCGAATATAAATGAGATATAAACGGGATAACATTATCTAAAAAGGGAAGTTGGATAAAAATGGATAAGATTTCTAATATCCATAATATGAAACTTTTCTTCAAACAAAAAATTTCTTAAATTATCATATTAAAGTTATATTTCAATATAAATAATATTTGAATTATAATATAAGAAATTCAAAATAACAAAAAATAAAAATAAAAATTAATTTAATCTTATTTTTATTTATATTCGAATTTAATTCTATCTTACTAGTACAATTTTCTATTTAATAAAATTTTATTAGAAAATGATGGAAGGGGAAGAAAGAAATAAAAAATAAATTAATTAAAAAAGAGAGAAAAATAAAAATAAAATAAAATAAAAATAAAGTAAACAAGAGTGTTATGAGAGATTTTTACCTTTTTTGTTTCTAAATTTGTGATTCATATAGAGAATTATATGAAATAATATATATAATATAATGTGAATATATCCGACTTTATTATGTCAATTATCAAACAATGGATATGATACAGTAAAATTCTCTGGATTTTATTTTCAATTACATCCAATCATATCCTGATTAAAAATCCGGAAGACCAAACGTAAACTAAGTGAGTCATCTTTTATATGTTACTAATAGTGTGAGGTCACTTATATTTAGTTTTTCTTTTTTTTCTTTTTTGGTTGAAAGAATATTGTATTCATTATTTAAAAGGATGTGGCAATACATAATCTTCATGACAAAACAAATCAAAACAGAGCATGAATATTGAAAAACAAGGCCAAATCCATAATGCAAGGAAGATAGATGGAGCATTTGCAAATTTAAGCACAAACTTATTACACATGAACAGATCTGTCAAACAAAATCAGCAATCGATCACTAGATGAGCACATGTTGGAAATTCCTTATTCAAATACATGTTTTTCATTTCAAATTACCTTGGCAACAACTTATCAACCTTCATTTATGTAACTTCACAATTTTCTTATGAAATTACCCACCTTGATTTGAGTGACCTACCAACTTCTGTGATCAAATTATCAAATAATTTTAGAATACCAATATTTTATTTGAATGTCTTATCAATGATTTTTTAGCTATTTCAAAATACCAGGGAGGTGAGGGGTTAAAATGCCCACCTTCTCACGGAGGGTTGGGGTGGAAATGATAAGTTTCAAGTGTAAGTTTCAACTCCCATGCCCTACAAAAAGGTAGGGCAAATGACTTAGAGTAAGTTGAGAGTTAGAATAGCACTAATCAAAAACAAAAATGACCAACTTTTATGATGAATTACCTTCTTTTACTTTCACATTATTAACATAAAAACAGGTAACTTTATAATAGTTAGTATATTAAGCAAATAAGCTTTTCCGTCATAAATAAAAATAGTAAATGATTAAAAATTAGTAATTTAGAAATGCTAAAAACGAAAGTTGGTGAGCTTTTTAATTTAGAATTGGTGATAATAATCACTTAAATCAGTGTTAGTAAATAATTCAAATCATAATTACTTTATGATAACATACTTGGTAATTTTGAAATTATAGATAACGAAAGAAAATAAATGTTAGTAAGCTACACAAAGAATAACTTGAAAGTTTCACGGGATTTGGTAATTGGGAAATGAAAAAAAAAATGCTGATAAGGTATTCAATTAAGAGTTGGCAACTTAAAGCTAGCGTGTAAATTAATAAGAGAAATATTGATAAGTCATTCAAATTATGTTCGGTAGTTTAATGTAAGAGTTGGTAACTTTAAAATTCTGCATAGGATACACCAATATGTTGATGATTAGCTAAAGAAAAGTAGGTAAGTGTTACAAAAAATCAAATAAACTTTAGTAAGTTATCCAAATAAGAGTCGAAAATTTAGTACTAAAAAGTTGATAATCAATACGATAGTAGGCAACTTACCAACAATTAATCGGCTAACAAGTTTTTCAGTTAAAAAAGTCTCATTATTCAAGATCAACACTACTCGTTGAGTTCTACCTCTACAGTAGATTTACTTGGTCTTTTGGAAGAAAAACAGTAATATGGTTTAAGTTGACTACAACTTGCATTTGTTTTCCCAGCCAATCAATTTGTTTTGCTTATGAACAAGAAAAAGAAAACTTTGTTTTGCTTTTTTCGAGTCTTCTTCTCCAACGTTTGGTTTGGTGAATTGAAATTGAAAACGTGGTTTTGACCAAATATTTTATTATCACATTTGTGTAAAAATCATTGATTTATACTTAATCAGTTATTTAATGAATTGGGTGTGTGAAATCAGGTACTATCAGATCATATTTCCAGTAATTTGTAGGTTTTTAACTTAACTTTGATTACCAATATGGTAGTAAAATAAAAGGAGGAAAATTTATTAAACCTTATAACTGATATATTCATCTTTTAATTTTGGTAGTTGAACTAGTAATTTCTGAAAACCGAAACATCTTGCAATATTCTTCCCGTTTGTTATGGATCAATGAATTCATCGAAATTTAGATTCTATAAAGTATTCTTTTTCATTCAAAAAGCTTTTGAGATCTGAATATCCTATTTTACCTTTTATGACCAATGTATTTGCCTTTTAATCTTTTTTGATCCATGTATCACATGGACACGAAGTCGGCTGAAGTTCCAAAGCAAGTGGGCAGGTTCAAAATTTTGCAAAATAATGTTGAGAACAATGCCGTGTAAAAGACTTTTCAAATTGTCACATATTTGATTAGCATCGATAGAAAATGAATTGTTCATGCAAGCAGCCTTTGTCCATTGATGTTCCTCGGATTCATTCAAAGAAACCAAAAGAAAAAAAAAAATATCTTCCCGTGTAAAGTGCAAGAAGAAAAACAAAATAAAATTTTAATGAGGTTTTGTAAACGCGTCATTTTCAAAAGTCCGAAGAATATTTTAAAAAATGACTGAGCAAATATATGGTTGATTAAACCGACGCTCATCACCAAGAATTAGATACAATGATGTATGAATACACCTCTGTAGATCAAAGATAAGCTCATACATTTGACTTCATTTTGCCGCATGGTGAAAAGAAAGCATTGGCTCGAATATGAATATCAAACATTGTTACGACACGCAAAAGAAGTTCAAAATCTTTCTTCTAGAAGAGATGTGAAACGAAGTCTCTCAGAGGTACCTAGGTAGGGGCGAAATTGAAGCCGAAGACGGCGAAAGAAAACTGTACAGTCATGTGGAAAGGCCAAACTCGAAACTGATCCAAAAGAATTATTCTTACAAAATGAAAGGAAAAAAAAGTGATGAGAAGCTAGAAACAAAATTGACTAAGAAGGTCGACTAGATCCAGCAGCATTGTTTGACAATTTTTCAGCAGAATAATTTATGTTGACAAGGAGTGCAAGGAAACATGAACAACATGGTCAAACTTTTTGGTAATGATATGGCCAACAGACATGCAATACCGGTGTCATCCCTGTCAAATAATATAATTGCAGACATTATCATTACTGTTACTATAATTATTGTTATTATTATTGCGATCGTCATGGCTGTTGTTAGGAAAAAAACAGATATTTTTGTTGAAAATTGCAGCAGTTTTTGACTTGTCGGTCCATGAGAAATACGAGAGTCAATTTCAATCGGCATCACGTACATGACACCAGCTTTTGTACAAGGTTCAAGCTCGGTGACCAAACTTAGAATTTTTTTTGTATTGTTAGGCAGACATGCCGGTAATCACTGATAATCTGTATGACATTTTCCTTTTCTTTATTCTTGTTAGGATAAAAGTGGCATAATCCTCTTCTTAAATGGGGATCGACGACGACTTCGATTTCTTTCGTATCTTATACTCCATGGAATTCGCCATTTACTAAATGTAATAGCCAATTAATACGGAAGATCTTCCAAACATATGAATGCTCGATCACGTGGCGATTCAAGGAATTTTCGAAATTTCAAGGAAATCAATAAGCAATGTTCGTGGAAATGGCCTGCGCTTTCATACTTGACTCGGTCCATTGCAAGTCCCCAGTCAACCATGAAAATGCAGTCCAAATTCCATGGAACTGTATCTCCTTGAGGAGGGGAAGATCTGAAAAATAAAGTAGGAGCAATTCATGGGATCATCATTCGCATCCCCCTTTCCATTTTCAAAATTTAGGCCCACCAAAGATCTAATCTTTTCAAAGTCCCTCGAAGACCACGCAACGGAACTAAGCATGGCCACTTTTTCTCTAAAAATTGATGCCATCAACCTCCTTTGATTGATTGCCCTCCCACTACGCGTCCGTTGACGAATTTGTACCTTTTTTTTTCAAGACCAAAGACATGGGTGAATTCTTAAATAAAACATTATATTGTCCAAAAAATCATAAATCTATCTTACTGTTACGATTTTAATTCTAAAAACTTTTCGATTTTATTAATTGAGGGTCAAACATTTCAACAGTTTGGGCGAAGACTTTTGACCATCCGATTGCATCCAACCCTTGGTCTGGGTTCCGCCTTAGTCTTGTTCCTTGACCACGTCCTAGTGTCGTGTTTTTTCCTTTGCGATGTCTCGGCCATAAAGCTCGGTCTCTTGGCGTTCTTCCTATGTCGACAGCCTGTGTGCAAAACGTGGAGACGAGGAGATGAGATGGTGAAACAAAATCCAGACCAATCCCACAGTTCACAGCCCGTGTGCAAAACGTGGAGACGAGGAGATGAGATGGTGAAACAAAATCGAGATCAATCCCACAATTCATGATTACAAGGGGGCAATTTTGCCTACCGACTCTGCTCATGACAATCGAAAACTTTAATTTCTGGTGGGCGAAAGCGTGACACATGATGCGTGGACGTGGGTTCGGAAAGCCAAATGCAGAGATTGTTTAGACTGTTTCGTGTTAGTCATGATGCTTGCTGAGACAGAATCATCTCGTCAAACGTTAAAGGACATCTTTTGCTTCATGTGGTGTCTGTCCGTGATTAGGTTTGTGGCCTATTTATGGATAGTCCGTGACTCCACAAGGACTGATAGAATGATTGGAACCCTTTTTTCTCCTAATGGAATAATGTCATGGGTTATCGCCGAACTTTGACAGAATATTGAATGTGACCCCTTAATTATTTGTTATTCAATTTAATATCTTAAACTTTTTAAATTTGAATTCAATGTGATCCTTTCCTTAATTTTCTTTTGTTAGATAAACATTTCATTCATTTCCACATATATACAATGGAGAGAACACAGTCCAATCATAAAATAAGACAAATCCTAGATAAATCCAAAACAAAAATTCCAGATAAGAAAATGAATGGTTGAAATAAGGTTAGGGGTCACATGCAAAAAAAAAAAGAAGAATAAATTTGTGACTATTCGTTTTTAGTAATAAGCACACACCAAAAATTCCATCTATTGTTATGGATTTGCTTTTATTTAGCGTTCCCAACACCATTACCATTTAAAATAACAAGGTTGAACGTGTATAAAACCTAAGGGAAGCGAAACTCTAAATCATACACATTAAAACCCCGATGTCTGCAAGATCGGGATAGAAATCTTCCCAAAATGAGGGAAACTTCTAAATCTAGACTTGATTAGAAAAGAAAAACTCCTCAAAACTAGAGGAAAGTAAGAAATAGAGAACGGAAAATCAAGTAAAAAGAAAAGATCTAGCTCAAGCCCTCATTTCTATAGAGGTTAAAGAAGAAAGTTGTGTGAAGATGAGAGGGAAAAAAAGAGACCCCTGGATAGGAGGGGATCCTTTCCCTAAGTTGATTCACAGTTGACTAATAGAAATTGTCAATGTCCAATCGGATAGGCTAGATGCTTTCACATCCTCGTTGAAGGAGCCCTCTTCCATTACGATTTTTTTTTCTTCTTGTTTTCTTCTTTCTCTTTTTTCTTTCATCTCATCCTTCATTCTCAATTGTGCTGTATTGCCACCCCAACTATGCTCTAATGTCACCTTCGTGCAACCGTCTCCCACACCATCTTTGCGCCACTATATATAAGGCCTTGGCTGGCTTGCTCCCCATGAAAACAGAAGCACGACGTTTTCTTCATAAACATGAAACGGATGGAGTTGGGCCTGACAGGCCCTAAGCGGGAGGGCCCGAGCCCAAACAGGAAAATGCTTGTTCAAGCCCGCACCAGCCTAGTGGGCCTGAACGAGCCTAGCGGGCCGAGAGGCCTCGATCGGCTCGGCTGACGGCGTCGTTTCCGCCCGTTTCCCCTCCTCGCTCGCTCCTCTTGAAGTTCTGAGGTGAAGCCACGAAGGAAAACCCTAAACCCTAGAATCCATGCCCGCCGGTGCCTCTTTGAGAATCCGTCGGAATCATCACCGTCTCGTTCCACTCCGAGCATCGAACTCCTCGTGATTCTCAGGTACTCGATGCAATCTTATTCTTATTAATCGCCGATTAATTAGTGAAAAAACAAAGGTAATCGGAGTAGCTTTTCAGCCTGAATTGCGATTGCTGTAGTTTGTCAATCGTCGAGCTTGGTGTCCTGATGCGTGTTGCTCGTCATTGTTCGATCATGGGGTGGTCTTGTCCATGTAAAGTTCGAATCTTTTTTTTTTTTTTTAGTTTTTTTTATTTATGGTGACGAGTCCGATTGAATCCATTCTTGCAGAATAGTGACGACAGGGAGGCATTTGTCTGGGAGAAATTCTTGTTTTTATTTAAAGGGGGACAAGAGGAAGCTTGTGCGAGAGTTGGTTTTTTTTCTTTTTCTTTTCTTGGGGTTTATGTCGGAGATGGAAGAGAATGACTCGGATGCTCCGGAGGAGCTCACGGTTGAACAGGTTTGAACTTCTTTACGGTGACCATTTCTTTGGGTTGATTTGGGGCTGAATTGATTTGCGAATAGCAATTTGACGTTGTTCCATATTTCCAGGGCTTTCATCAGGATGAGGAGATAAGGAAGATCCAGAAAGACAATAAGGCCAGGTACATGCAGCACAAAATTTCTAGCACGAGGATTAAAGATATCGTATATTGGCTTTTTCTATTTTGAAGATATGAATGGGGTTTCTATGTCTTGAAATGCCTCCATTTACATTAGCAATCACATTAGATACAAACTGCGTAATGGTTCTATGCTTAGAGGAAATGGTGACTTGAAACGCTTGTATGTGTCTTAAACTGGTTTCCTCTTGGAAAAGTCATCTATGCGTTGTAGTTACTTAAAAGAGGAGTGGCGACTCGAGTAAATGTGCCTATATACTAGGTTTCGTTTCTATTCTTCTCTGGATGTTTGTCTCACTGCATCGTCTATGATGGACTTTTTCCACATAGAGTTACTCGTGAAGGAAAAGAACGCCGAAGACTATGGGCTCAGAGGAAGACACCTCGACCTTCTAAAAAGCCCAAGGATGGCCAAGAAATTGCAGAAAATGGAATTGAGGAGGATGGCAATGAGGAGACTCCAGAAAGGAGAGGAATGCTTCCGAGTGAGATTGTCAACCTGCTTGCTGCGCGTGAGAAGTATGATATCTTTATGTTCCTTAAATTTTAACTGTAAGTTCTCTATCTTTGGACGTTGTGTATGACCTATTAGAATATCATTCATCTGCAGGCAAGTTTTCTTGTCGGACTCGGAGAATGAAAACGCCGAAACCAAGCCTATTTCCCGAAAGAAGAAAGTTAAAGGATCAGGGTAAAACCTTCATCTATCAGGCAAACTTTCTTTCTGCATTGCGCTGCCTCTCAAGTCGCTGTATAAAATTTGTTGAATTCCGTTACACAGGTCAGGACCTATTATTTTAAAGGAGATACCTCCTCCTCAGTGCTTACAGAGCTCCCTGGAGTTCTTGAAGAAAAGGAAGATGCAGGTTTCGAGGTCATCCTCCGTTTTGAACAACCCAAACCAAGCCTTACGGTATCTTTCTAATTCCGGCGTGTTAAGCAAGAAATGAATATGCTCTCCAATTTTGTTTTTTTTGTATTTTTTGGTTGGAATAGAACTAGGGAGAACTCATGTGATGGTAGGTTATTGGGAGTTATCCTCAGTGTTGAGGCCATAGCAGAGAGATTTTTGATCGGACGTGCTGTGTCATAGTGTTGTTCCTTGACCATCCCTGTTCCCCTCTTTTCAAATTCTTAAATGTTGAAATTGTTTAATAACCATATCAAGCCAGAATACCTGCCTTTTCAGCATTTGACAGTATCCGGCTGTTTGTTATGTACTCGACACTATATTCAAACGAATGATTAGAATAGCAGTTGATGTGTAACAAAGGGGATTACTATTGTTCAGGTGGGTTTGGTTTGCGATAGAACAGTGAACTATAGCAATTCGAAGTGATATGAGTAAAGTCAAGCATGGTGGTCATTGTGATGGCATTGGATGGTGAGGAAGTAGGCGGAGTTGGCCATTGTCATGGCGTAAATAGTACCGACACACAACATCATACGCTGATACATTGTTTATAAAAAAAAATAAAGAATTTCGATATCTTTGAGACGTGTTAAATTATTTTTATGATTATTTTAATTAAATTAATTTGATTCAAATTCACAAATAATAATAATAATAATAATAATAATAATAATAATAATAATAATAATAATAATAATAATAATAATAATAATAGAATAAAAGAATTTACATTAAAAACATTAATTCACCTTTCGTTAATATCATTTTCATTATTTCAATTTGATAAATTAAACTCCATTTTAATAGACTTGGAGTGAATTATATGTCACGGAAAGTTAGAAAAGAAGAGAAAACTAAATTTTTTTCTTTCATAATTTATTTTTTATTTTTTCTATATTTACATTTTGATCTATTATTTATTGAAAAGTTTTAAAATTAATTTTGCATGTATCTAAATTACATGTTGGAATTTCTAACTCGTATGTTGAAATTTCTGACTTATGTGTCAGAGCATCGGAAGAATTGACGATATGTCGGATTTTCCAACACTTGTTAGCCAAGTATCGAAAATATTGAACACACGTTGAAATGTTCAACACAACACAGACTCCCGAAAAGTATCCATACTTTATAGGTCGTGGCGGTCTTGCTAGTAATGGTGTTAAAATGGCGCTAGTAACAACGGTGCACACGATGGTGACGCTGTGGTGTTGGTGATATGTAGTGAGATAAAAGGCGTTGGTCATACTGATTGTCATCGGGCACAAATATAGTTCTAAACCATTCGATATTCAATGGACGGCAGCCTCTAGAGAGAGAGAGAGAGAGAGAGAGGGGAGATTTGATCGTCGCATATAATTTGGACAATGGGACGGCCTGAGGCAAGCTATTACAATTTTTTGGAATCAACATATGCTCCAGCCTCTAGAGAGAGAGAGAGAGAGAGATTTGATCGTCGCATATAATTTGGACAATGGGACGGCCTGAGGCAAGCTATTACAATTTTTTGGAATCAACATATGCCTTAATCATCTGCAAAGAAAATGTCGGCTGAGCATGCGTCCATCACACACAACTCAGCACTTCATTTGGTATCATCTTTGTCGATGAAACTCAATAAAAAGCCGCTCACAATCCTACGAACTATGGGATTTGGAATACACCGGCAAAGCCGACCGTCAACATAGGCTAAAATTCCCGACGCCACAAAATTGCCTATGCCCCATCTCCAAGTGAACTGCACCTTCGGCTTCGGCTGCTCCTTGGCGTCTTTGGCGGGAATATTGTCTTCTTGATCACGTCGTTTCAACATTTTCAGATTGATGTTGGCCGTCTGTCTCCTGGCTTGGTTTTTCAGCACGCGGATTGCAAAGCTCACGAAGAGGTGCTCACACAATGTCATCACCGTTGGTCCAATTTTCCATTGCTGCAGATAAATAACAAAGTGATCCCAAGGTCTAAGCAATGAGCCAACTTTATTTCATCTATATTCGACAGATATAACTACAATATGAAACCTCCAGCAATTTAAGCAAGCCAACTCGTTGCGCGGTCATTTGGGCCTTCTTTTGCCCTAACTGAGCAATTGCTTCTCAAATTTGCAGAACACACATTTGGCCCACAAAGTAGTCGAGCGATTCTATGGACTTGGAGCCATGCTAAAGGTGGAGACTATTTTTGTGGAACCATGCCAAAGGAGGAGACTGAACACTCAAAATGTACTGGCAACTAGTTTTCCCAAGTTGCAGATGTCAAGTTCTCTGAAGCTTTTTTTCTGGAGATGTCTAAATGCAGAACTCTCAAAAAGATTATATAGAAATCAATGCATGCCAAAACTTACACTTTGTCCTCGGAGATGGCGTAAAGGGCGTGAAGTAGTGGAAGGATCTCCTTTTAACAGCGCCTTGCTTACAAGGAACCCTCTCACTCGGTCCATGATCTCCTCTACAAGTGAGCTGCTAGGAGGCAGGTTCTTTAGGACAACCTGTAATTATGGACAAATACATAAACATGAATGCCAACTCAAAGCATCGAGAACCAATAGTCGCATATATCTACTATCAAACACTGAGGAAATAGTCTCTGGGAGTGCTATACTCGAGATAAAGCAGCCGTATAGATAGGTATCCTGTGCTAGAAGTGGGAAAACCACTTTAGCCAACAAACTTTTGGTTGCCACTAGTCTGACATAGCAATTGGTCCAAATATAATGTAAGAGGGAAAAATGATTTCTACTTCCTATTTTAATGAAGGTGCGCCATGCAAATAAAACCTTTTGAGACTCTGAAAGCTTCTGTACAAAGGCATTTTGGGTTTACATTAGTCTTTTTTTTTTTTTTTTTTTTTTTTTGGTAAGAATAAGAAGTATATTGGGGAAAGACCAACTTTACACAAGATCAAGGCACCAAAAACTTACACTTGAGATAGATCATTATGAGTGGAAGGATGCCGAGATGCAGGGTTTACATTAGTCTTTCATATATAGAATAGTCAAAGTTCAATAAAATAGGCAAATGATGTGCATGAACGAGCTTGTCTGAGAACATGATATACTTGGCATAACTGTAAGGAAAGTTCCCATTAAGGATGAAAAACAGAAATGCTTTTTGTGTTCAGCATCCAATATACGTAACTGACAAGAAAGATGAAATTCTGGAACTTTTATTTTCCACGTACCTGATTGTCAATAACTCTCACTCTTAGATATTCTTGTCTGTAGATAGTATCCAACATAGCTTGCAGGTATCCCTCTATATATAACTGCAAAATTGACATAACCACTACCAGTCATTTTGCAATAGCAAACAATACATAAGGAGCATTTCTACAGAATGGGAAAAGGCAGTTGGAAAAGCAGTCCAGGAAGTTTCCATCTTCTCTTTTCCTACATCGATTCTGTCAACTTCTAGTTAAATTCACATTTGAGCAAAACTCGTAATGTTCATAATAGAAATTTCCTCACTACAATAGCTCTTTCCATAACTACAGCTATAGCCAACATCTTACAGATGCAGGAAAGATAGTTTGCTTGTTAGGAAAATAGAGATGGCTCTACTAGCTGGTAGTTAGTACAGCATACTAAGTCCTTCTCTAATTTGGTTTTTTTGAAGGTGTTAGCTATATCTACTAGAAGAAACTTCTTACATGGATTAATACCCCCCTAATACCTGTCCTGGAATTATCTCTACTAATACACCCTCCCTGCCCCTCCCCATGAATGACCAAGATGTGTACCTCA
The DNA here is from genome assembly GCA_014182575.1 of Eucalyptus decipiens. Taxonomy (NCBI): domain Eukaryota; kingdom Viridiplantae; phylum Streptophyta; class Magnoliopsida; order Myrtales; family Myrtaceae; genus Eucalyptus; species Eucalyptus decipiens. The sequence continues at coordinate 21,581,281 of CM024616.1, forward strand.
TCCACCCCCGGACTTTCATCAAGCTTTATCATTCTATCTGGGCCGCCTTCCAATAATGCGCTACCCAAAACTGACGGCTCCATAGCCAGATTCAGTATTCCTTGGTGAAAACCCTTAATCTGAAAAGCAACATATAGATGTCATGTCATCATATTGTCCCAACAAAGATGATTACTCATACCTCAGGAAATTTGCAGCACAGCAATAAAATAAAAGTCGGTATTATGCTTCACATTATAGTACCATTCCATCAAATCCACTTGTTTCTGCTCCCCTAAGAATGGAATCTGATATTTCAGTGACTGCAGCAACTAGCACATTTGATCCTGCTGTTCTCAGCTGCAAGAAGCATCACACATTTAAAAATCCAGTGAGTATAGATAAATTACAACTTCAATTTGGAAAGAAGTGTAAATGCTTACAGTCTTTCCTACGTCGCCAAAGTAGCGCCTCGTCCCTGAGAATCCTTTCCCACCAATGCTTTTACTTATCAATTTGAAGGTATCTGTGGATAAGGTTTCCTAGAAACAATAAGACCATGGGGAACCTTTGGCTCCTAAAGGAGATAAATACAGCTGGCATTTGGGCACCATGTGGTCAAATCAGCTCAAGAAGTTCACCAACACGTCATTTAAAAATGCAAATTACACAGCAACTGAAAAAGTCAGCAACATTTTCCTTAAGGAAGTAAACCATTGCGGTTCACCAAAAAGTTAGAAATATGAATACAATTGATCTACAAATGCAAATTAATCAATTCGTTGATGCTCATCATTCGCAACTACAGTCTATGAGCATTCCTGCAATTTTAGTAATGGTGCAAAATGTTTACCAGATTAAGGGAACTGAATCAATTCGAACACTTCAGGACACAGCTTCACAAATTAAAATTCTGAGAAGAAATTATCCTCCTCACTAATCAAATTGAATGGGAAGATCCGAGGAAAACTGGCGGGCAAGCTCATCCGGAATTCTAAGTATGCACAACAATGCCATTTGCAGCATTTAATCCAAACCCCAGGTGTTTAGCAACTGATTGATGATGAGCCAGGAAAAATACCCTAATTAGCAAAAGCCAATCCCAGTAACAGTGGGCTAATCCAAGGCCCCAGGCCATGTCAGGTACAGGTTCACAAGGAAAACCAGAAGGCAGAGTCAAGTGTTACCCTTGAGGGCAAGCTGAGATGGTCCATCAATCACTTTCTATATGACAGGGGAAGAGGCAACATTACAAGATTAACAAGACACAAGCTGAAGCAAACATATGTCAATCAACAACCACGACCAAGCTCCCGTGAATGAGGGATACAATAATCTTCTATGCCATTGTTTTTCTTTATAATTATCGCATATTACTTAAAATTTCATGAAACTTGGGTCTTAGAACTTTTACCTATGTGACTTTAGGTCGTTTACCCCTTTTGGACTGATTCCCTACCAGAAAATTATATCCTCTTAAAGAAGGCTTGAAATCTTGATCAGTAATAGATCTAATAGAATATCCAGATAAAGAATGACAGATGGAATGAAAGTAAAAATGAAGCACCTGATGTGAAGCCTGGAAGCTTCATCAAACCATGGGATGGATCAAAGAAGACGTCAAGGGATGATGAAGCCAAATCATCAAACATTGATGCAAAACCTGGTGGAAGAAGCGGGCTTCCTTTTGCTATGTAGATAGCCCTCATGGCATACCTGCATGATCTATAAGCTACAACTCGGGAAACTATTAAGAACAAACGTAAGGGGTATGATGGGGCTCACCATGAATAATGCTGTGCACATCTAATGCACAATTCACGTATGGTAATTAAGGCATGAGTAACTGAGACACCATTAAGCTCCACAACCACATTTTTCATGGAAGGAACCTACATTGTATGTAAGGAATAAAAGTTTAAAAAACATAACCGACCGTAACACTTTACATGTGTTGAGTAAAAGAAAAACTACAGGAAGATAAGTTCTCACACCTTTATCACACTGTGTATAAGCGATCTTAAAGTCTCCTGACTGGAACCATAACTTGAATATGAATCTCCAGGAAGAAAGTTGGCAGTAATCTATGGATGCACAAAAGAGGCAGCTACTGTTATAAGCAGATGCAGATGCTTTAAGGCTAGACTATTTATTTTAAAAAAACAAGACTGATACCTTTATTGGGTGGATTTCAAAATGATCAAAGTAGTACTGTTGAGAAGCACTTTTTGATTCATTAAGAGAGGATCTCCAAAAAGGGGCAATTCTCATGAGTGTCTCCTCATCAATGTTCAAATCAATTGGCTGTATACAAACACAGTGATGTCAGAATGCTGCAAAGTTGCTAACATAAGCCAAGCAAGATACTTGAGGAAGTAGATATATATAAATGATTTCAATTATGCATATACTGTTGTAAATTAGAAGACATATAGGTAAAATGTTCTGTGAGTGGAAAGTAATGTAGCTGTCAGAAAGTATTACCTGCAGCACAATGGATGAATATCTGACTTGTATAACGTTTGAAGTGGAGGAGCTCAGGACGAGGACAAATTTTAGCATGCAGTCATCTGTGTCATCATACCCTGCATGATGTCTCCTAAGAATTGCCGCAAAGGGTGCGCCTGACCACTTTGGTTCCATATCTGCTGACTGTGCTGACAAGGAAAGGAATCAGCTGACAGTGTCTACAGCCTGGTGGATATTATCATAGCAAGGGAGAAAACACTGATGAGAATGTTATATTACCTGTACAGTGGTCTGGATATACCTATGAAGATCGGTAAACACAGCATCCATGCTAATTTTTACAATTCTTGCATTAAGAACAGGTGTACAAACAGACGTTCCACTCTCGTCTCCATCCTTCATATATACACAACAACAAATAACCATATTGAGATACACTAAATCACTTCTGAAGGAAAAAGCAGTTGCAGCCACAGCTCTAACAGCTCAGTCAAAATAAGTCATAACCAGACTTTAAGTGCATAATAGAACCATTTACTGGTCTTTATGTCAATAATTACTGATCTTTGGACACCCTCAAGATGAACATTGAAAAGATAGTTTTTCAATTTATGTTCACTGTGGTTACTTCAAGACTTCCATCCCACTTGCATGAGCACGCTCAAACAGCAGTAATTTAAAGTGAAACCATAGTCCTGTTTGGTTGCCTAAAATCAGAAACTACCAATACTATAAGGAAGACCAGACCAATCACATTGTGAAAAATTCTTTTCAGGTTGATCTAGAACCAAGCAGGATATATTGTTTCTGATAGTCTTGTAGGAGTTCTCTTCTTGTCCCAATTTTACAAGAAGTCGGTATTAGTGATCACAGATTACTTCGCAAACAAGTTGTTTCAAGAACCACTATCAAATATGCTTAGTGATGTGACTGTTAAACAGTGAAGCATAAAGAACGGTTATTCCAACTTAAGATTCTATAACCTGAGTAATAATTTAACACTAACAAACTCTAACATGGCCTTCACCACTGTTTCATAGCAATTCCTCTTAGACCACGGGTATCTTAGCAAAAGAAAGGTCAATAACTTTTTTCTTCTTGTGGCAAGTCAGCAAAGTTCTTCTAAGACCAAGAGAGTCTGATAAGTTATTCCTAAGAGATTAATAGGGCAATAACCAGCACAAGCTTCAAAATGCTTGCAGGCTCAAAGTAACTCAGACATTTCTTTTTAACTTGCAATAACATAATACTGGACCTTAAGGAAGAACATTACCTTCTATAAAGGTTAAAGAGTCTTAAGAACACAACCTATCATAAAATAGCATGCACTCCAGAAGATGACAACAGCATGAAGAAAACCATAGAATGGTGAGAAATAATCACCGATCTTGATCTAGTTATTTAGTTCAACCATGTACTTCTAGTGCTTGGTATATATAAGTAACCAAAGGATCTGTAGGAGAATCTATGTGACCTGCTTTAGATATAACCTCCTAACCTTACAAATGTTTGAAGAGAGATACATATCTGACATCTTATTGCATCGCACAGGGACCATACCTATGACCTAAGGCCTTAACATTGCACCAAATTCAACCCCTTCAAATTTTATTTCCTAAGAGAATTAAAATAATATCATATAGAAAATGCTCATTCATAGATCAAATCAATCCAGCTATTTGACAGCCAGTAGAGAATGGGTCATTAATAGTACATTCATAAAAGTATATTTTACCCTGTTTTGTTATTCTGTAAAGAGCCAAAAAAAAAAAAATCCTTTTCTTTTTCTATAAAAGAATTTAGTACACTAGAGACGACTCATTAATCCCACTTCAGAGTTTGCCTAAGGGATATCAGGCAAAAGGGCCTAAGGAATCACAAAATAGCACCCGTTACTTTGAGATAACCTGGTCAATCAATTTGTATAGGGATTTAAATCTCAGACCTTTGTTTCAAGCACATGGATCGTGAAACAAGGAACTCTCAATCGTATTTTCTCACGTGAATAGACTTGCAAATATCCCTTCTGACTGTTTGATGCCTCACAAACACGTAGAACTCTGGTAGAACCATCTGCATATACTTCATATCCAATCTTGACCTTGTCCTTGTAACCTCCGTACTTACTTTTATCATCTTGTGATTTCCTGTCTTGAAGTAAACGAGATGACAGCCTTTCATGCTTCTGGACCTTAATGAAAGGCTTCCACTCCCGAACTTTATCCAAGTTAATTTCACGTAATTGATGCATACCTACGAAGCAAATGAAAAAGTCATTCATGCAACTCAAACTTATTGGATACCATGAATTTCCAGTTTCACAACTAGAGAGAGTCAAATGGCTTGATATACTGTATTGGATTCTAAGCATATCCCATTCATCATGCATCTATTTGCATTGGTGCAATCTCCGTCATGTCTCCGTCATGTCTATTATACAACACACAAGCTATTCACTCTCAAATCAAAATAAAAGTAACTCAATTGCCCCTAATATTTATGTACTAAAAGGTAAGCAAGCCCCAGTATTTGGGACAAGGCTTGGCTGTCATCATCCATCATCATTGTTGTAAGAGGTTCTAAGGAATTAAATTCACATCGCATGCAAGTAAGCCACCAGATATTTAGCTTTACACAATTTAGATGCGACGATCATGAGAACTTATACATGTTAGATTATATTGGCACATCGCATGTATATGAAATTTAACTGGGTCTTATGCACATCTAGTTTTCCTCCACCCAATAGCTCAAGCTTTTGGGTTGGACATTCTAACATAGTATAAGAGTCAGGTCTTAATTCTTCGTGTCTCAATTAATATTTCATTTTGCAGGTGATATTTGTTTGTCTAATTCCCATCTGCCAATTTCACACGTTCTTCGTCTGATTTGCATATGAGAAGCAGTGTGGTATTAAAGTATATTCCACATTGCTTGTTTAGAAGGTTTGACTAGCCTTATATCCCTTTATTCTTCCTCCACTTGACAATTTAAGCTTTTGGTCGGACGTTTTAACATGTACCCATCAGAAGACAGCCGCTAAGAAGATTCATACCATCTTTGAACAAAGAGAGTATAACTAGCAGCCTCAAATGCATCACATTTCCAAGGTCCCAGACAGCTTAGTGTTTGTAAAACAGTTTCAATGGCCTCTTGTGGCAACACGCACATTCCAAGTTGTCAATGACTCTTCCGTTATGTTCTTTTCTTTGTCCACACAATACATAGTTCAGCAAGTCATCAGGTACTACCAACTTCTTACTGCATAGAGCAGAAGTAGAAAATTCTCTGGTGGGGGAAAATTCCATGGTTTAAATATAATAAATCCAGCTTAGTCAGTCTAATGATGTATATGATAATTTTTTGCTTAGTAAACCGATAGATGTCCATGACCACGTAGATTTTGCTTGCAAGTAGGCACTACACAGCACTAATTATAGATCTGTCTCTGAAATTTTTCACAGTGGATAATGCAAGAAATTGTTGGGAAATAGCTAGAGCTAGTATTAACTAGAGCTAGTATCAGCATGAGCAAGTATTTTCTCATGCCTGGCATTAGAAAGCTCCTGTTTCTTTAATTATCAGCACTAATCTTAGCTACTGTAGATCTAGTAAGGTACCTGACTTATTTTTATCATTGGCATCAGACATTCATTCATCAAATATCATGCATGCAGCATGAGCTGCTCTTATGTGATGACAACTAATTAAAATCTCCACCATCTTCTAAAGCTTGTTTCTTCTCTACCATTCTGATTTCAGGCAATTTTTGGAATACCAACAAGGAAAAGAAAGTAGTTACCATTTATCTGCACAATGAGTCTACGTGGAAGAGTCAAATCATCCCAGACATAATCAATGCTGTGTTCAGGTTGAAGAACCTCAGGCTCTGAGGTTTCCTGCAAAAGTTCCAAATCATTGAAATTAAATTCAAATAAATTACACTTTACGTGATAAAAATACAGCTAGTGACCAAGAAAAAGTTTTAAGTTGACTGCCCAACCTTCTGATAGTAAGTGAGCAAAGAATCACGCAAAAGATTTTCAATCCTGTAAGGCATTCTCACATTTGGAGGTCTATAAAACTGCAAAACGAGTGAAGAACTTTCTTCTATCACATGGACATTAGCGTACTGTGGAGTGTTGTCTGTTGCAGGCATTTGATTTGCTTGTCTTCTAAACTTCAGAAAAAAGCATCCAAGAGAAGCTACACAAATAGGTCCGGACCACCCAAATTCAGGGTCATTCAAATGGAACTGGACATATGCCATAGAATCATCGTTAATATTTCGATGCTTTCTAATGAAGTTTTCAAACAAAGTGAATTCACGCCTTTCACTGATTCCATTACGCAGCTGCAACATTGCTCTTTCCTTGCTCTTAACAGTAATTATGCCTGCCATGTCATCCTTCATGTAAAAAAGTGTTAAGGCAAGTTAGATAATCAGACAAGCATGTGAACAGAAAGTGGTAAAGATTCAGAACAGACCTCCAAATAGCATTGGCGCACGATGATGTTTTCCTGAGAATCATTCATTACTACAAACCGTGGGACAAGTGTTATTATTCGAGCAGGAACATCCACTTTACCCAAAGTTGGCTGCACAAGTAGCCCAAACTTTGAGAAATATTTAACCTTATTCCCTGCCTCGATTTCCACCCCTACTTCTGAAAGGCCTGATACAGCATCTAAATCCAACAGTGCCTCATGCGAATCAAGTTCCAACAATGTTACCCTAACCTTGCTAGACCTAACAACAGCATCAATTCAGATACATGTGAAGGCGTCAGAACAATCAAAAGATCTATTTAATAGCCCATCTTACTTGGAATACCACGATGCGCTTGTCTTTGGAGGCAAAATTAGTCCACTGTCAGGAGAAATTTTGAAACCAACCTTCCTTGCTTCTTCCCTGGAAGAAATTCGAAATAGTCAAACTCGATGCAGGAGACAATAAAGATGGGCTCATTAGTTGTCTGAGCTACAGCAATTACCTACATAGAGGTTTCTGTTTAAGTCCATAAATGTATAGGCAAAAGTCTGTCTCATTCTTCAGGGAATATGGTGTGAAAATAAGAGCCTGCATAAGTGCACTATTGTTAGTTTCATAGGATCCTGCTCGGAGAACTGACTGTTTAGCATGGTAGGCTAGTGGTACCAAAACCAGAAAATTGAATATCTATGGCTAGCAGCTCAAAAAACAGAAGGTTGAAGATCTATTTGCAAACCTCTAACATTCCCCTGTGTCCACGAGACAATCTCAAAGATGCAAAGTACTTTCCACCATCAAAATCCAAATCAATGTCTAAGAACCTGGTGTGTTTTTTCTGCTTAAGTAATTTCTTCACCCAGTCGCTGCTTTTCAATGGTTTGCAACACAAACCAAATGCAGTCAGAGTTATGTTGAAATATACTTCAGAAGGATCAGCGTAAAAATTGACCGTGGAACCGCATGCTAAGATTGCCTGATTCCCAATGTGGCGTCCAACACATTTACCTGAATCTGAATTGAACTCAAATTTAGCATATCTGATAAATCCATCTGCACAAAAAATTGTTTCTGCCTTTACCTGTATAGGTCAAAAACACATCTATATCTGACTGCAATAAGTTGGAAACTTGGACAGTTGGGAGAAGAACAATGTCTCTTTGCACTTGTAAAGTAAGATGTGAACTTCCAGAGGTCTTGGCTTTAAACTCATCCGGCTGTTGAACAGGCACACTTCTTCTATGGCTTTGAATCAGAAAATGTAGCTTCGTGACATTTGAGTCATTCAATTTGACTATACAACATGCTGTGCTAAAGGAATACTCTATTGAACCACTGGAGAAGGCCCTCCGCACTCTAAAACTCAATTTATCAAAAAATCCAGAGAGATGTTTAGCTTTGCCACCCTCAATATTATCTGACCATTCCACTGATGGCGACCCTTCAGGATTCGAAAGACCTTCAATTTCTGGTCTGAAAGAAAATAAGAAGTTTCCTGGAAATTGAAACAAACAAATGAAAATAAAATAAAATGCATGAACTTTACAAAAATACATGAGAGAGAGAGAGAGAGAGAGAGAGAGAGAGAGAGATTTTCTAGCTCCAACATGTATAATTTTAACAATGATACTAAACAATTAATAAATGATTGACAGAACACTCCAGAGGTTGAAGAATAAGAGTTTTCAACACAGAAAGGGAGAGGGGAGATGATGACATAAGGTGGTAACAGAAAATATACTAAGGCGCATACACAATGCCAACACTTAGCCAAATGCTGGATGATCACTTTTTTAAATAATCAATTCATCAAAGGAAAACCTCTAGTAGCCTACTGTAAAATGACCATGCGTCAAAGATCCTGAGAAGAATCTACATACAGATTTATGCAATGCTCATATTCTTCACAAATCCTAAAACGTATTAGGTTTTGGGTGTTATGGTTTTTGGCCCCATCAGGAATTATGGTTTTTTGGGGTTTTTTTGAAGGAGGGTCTATTTGGTCATTTATGCTTTGTATTTTGACCGAAGATGCCAGACAGTAGTTTTAGAAATAGAGGCTGCAACATGGAATAGGTGCAAAAGGTCAGTAGGGTTTCCGGTACTTTCCACGAGAAAATGATGAGGGCTAGATATCACATATCTATAGAAAATCAGCATGGTTCCTTACCGAAAATAAGATGAGAAATCAATTTAGGTTGTTTAGACATGTGAAGAAACAAATGATCCATCCTAGAGGACAAGGCGGGGTCTTCGGCAAATATACAAATCAAAAAGACAAAAAGGATACGTCATAGGGGACAAGGCTTGAGAGGATCTATACAAGTGTGATAATAGGATTTAGTTTGTTGTCTATGCAAACAGCTGAGGCTATGTTCTGCTCACTGTAAGATTCACACAAGTCCTCAAAGCTAAATATTCGATATCAAACATATGACTTGTTGTGATGCTAAAAACACTGCAGTCAAAATGACATAGCAAAGGATCCACTGAGTAAATAACATAGCTTTAAACACTCATTGATACAGATGAGGGAAAAACACAGCACTCAAAACAACATAGTAAAGGATCCACTTAGTAAATAACATAGCTTTAAACATATTCATTGACTCAGATGAGGCAATTAATGTATTTAATAGAATGGGGAAGGATCAGAATGAGAGAAACTAGTAGGAAACTAAGGGGGTGCATGATAACCAAAATTTCTGTTCTAGAAATAATTTTTCTATTCCAAACCTATTTCTGGAATAGAAACCTGTTTGATAAACCTATTCAGTTTTTCTATTTCTGGAATAGATTTCTATTCCAGAAATTGATTTGGAAGAGAAATCAGAAGTAGAAATTTTCTATTTCTGATTTCTAGAAAAGAAATCATAAATAATTTCTCCTACTAAACCCTAATTTCGGTGAGTTCTCCCTTATCTCCTCTACATCTCTGCCTCCTCCTCCTCCTCCTCCTCTGCCTCTCCTCATTTTATTAAAAATAAAAATAAAAATATTCATTTTATTCATTTAAAAATAAATAAATTATTTTTATTTATCATTTTATTTTTAGTTTATTAAAAATAATTTATTTTTATTTATTTTTATTTGCCTTGAGTGTTTTGCCAAATAAATTTATTTTTATTTTTAATTTTTATTCATTTTAAAATAAAAATAAATTTATTTTTAAGGATATTTTTATTTTAAAATAAAATGATATTTTTATTTTTTTATGATTTATTTTATTTTATTTTATTTTATTTCATTCTTTATTTTTTTTGTTACTAAATCATTTTTATTTTTATTTTTTATATTAAAGGTCGTCGGTCGTCCGCCGCCGCCGCCGTCCAAAAGGAAGAAATTTTGTGTTGTTATCAAATGAATTTTTATTTTTAGAGTAGAAATTTTTGTCGTTATCAAACAGTTATTTTTCTTAAAACCCTTCTAGAAATATAAATAGATTTCTTTTCATTTGTAAACTATTTCTAACAAAATGGTTGTCAGCACGCCTAAAATGCCTTGACCCATTGGGTTCATGAAAATGTTCAGTTTTGATTTTAACTGAAAATGAAAACAAAAGTTTAACAGTTTTCCATCTTTCAATTTTATTGAAATGTGTTTGGTATGTGAAAATGAGAACTCTCTTTTGAAATGGAATGGTAAAACACGCTAGTTCGTGTTATTTTCACAAGATACATATTTTCCTTAAACTTTATCAACTGCAAAATTTTGTATCTCCATGGAAATTCTGTATCTGCGATAAAAAGTTGTTTAACTGGAAAACACATTATTTTTGGCCAAAAACTACAGAACATACTCCATTTTCATACTGTTGACCTTCCACTGGGCTTTCAAAATAGTTCTTCATCGTTAAGAGAAAAGGAGAAAGGAGTGGCTTCACTTGCTGCTTAAGTAAACGAAAAGAAATTAAGTCTTCAACCAAAAAGAAAGGGGGATCAAACAAATTTTCAAGCTTTTGGCTTCCCAGAAGCTTTGCTGATGGACGAATCTCAATGGGTCTTGACCACCCTCAATTGAGGCTATGTAAAGCTCTGCCAGTTTTAATTGATGCTAAGATGCTATATCCATGATTACTTGAAGCATAAGGTTTCTCTCTCTCTCTCTCTTGCGCTTTCTTTTGCACCTTCTCGAACAAAGAAGAAAGAATGTATTTGAAGATTCGGCAGCATGACCTTGTTTCTGATGAAGAAGAAATACTGAAAAACTACTTTTATTTCTTTTCACACGTTTCAATTTTAACACTTCTTAACCTTTTTCAACATTTGGCAACGGTCCCGCAAAGTTATATGTGGTAACAAAGCAGGAGATCCTAAGTTCAAATTTTATTAGACCCTTTATTTGCATCCCCAATTACATATATCCACGCTTCGGTTTTAGGCAAAATCTCAGTCCACACATGATGGGGAGTTTACAAATGTACAGACATTAAACGTTACCTTCATCTATCAGTTTAAACTTTTAAAAACAGTCAGGAATGATCCAACAAAATTATCCAAAAAGCCTTCTAAGGTTTTCAAACCAGGTTTTTAAGTCAAAATTATCACCATGTCCACACCAAACACATTTTCTCTATCTCAAATGAGAATGGAACCAGGAATTTAAAGAATGTTATTTAAACAAGCATGCCCTAAAGTAGAAAACAGTGAGGTTTAAATCAATTCAGAAATTTAGAGTAAGCAAACCATACCTAAACTCAACGATGTTATCACTTTTTTAGATCCCCCAGACATCTTTGTTGCATCAAACATTGCAGTGGAATCATCCATCGCCTCCCCCTTCTTCAGCAAAACCAACGCAGATCCATCTCTCTCCCATTCAGGCCTTTGAAATCGAAGCTCCAGGGAGAAGTCAGTTTCATTTTGTATTCTTGTTAAAGGAGAAACCACAATTGATAAGCCATCCTACAAGCAAACAAAACATTGACCAGAACAAGTTACAGAGGCTTGACTATTTTTCAGAAGCAAAGTAAAATGCATGAGGACTGCTCTGGTGATCACCTCAAATTTACGGACAACGTCAAGTATGATACATGGTCCTGGATACGTCCTGGAATCTGTTCAAAGGTTATAGAGAAGAATGATACAAAATGAACTTTAGGCCGTAAACACTTGTCAGCAAGGACAATAACTTTCTTAACAAAATTATATATGCCTAAAAAGTTGTCATTTGAACCTCATCTATATGTTAATCTTAGCATACACATAGAGCAATTCACAGCCAAGGGACAAATGCTATGTCATTTGACCTCATCTATATGTTAATCTAAGCATACACAAAAAGCAATTCACAGCCAAGAAACAAATACTATTTCACCAGTAGAATTTATACATTTATCTTATCAATTTATTACTCTATAGAAATTTGGATATGCAGCATTATCAAGGTGAGCTCCTGAAATCCAACTTCAATACTTTGAAGTAAGACAACAAGGTCCCCTACAAAATTGTCTTTTTTCCAATTTCCCCTTCAAACAAGATATTTTCTTAGGAAAGGTGGGACATTCACATTGCAATGAGCAACCGTAAGAACACCTGGACCTCAGTTCTTTCATTTTCTAGAAAAAAAAATGCGCACTGCCCTCACAAGTCAACTTAACTAATTAACAGAACAGGGCAAATTGCATTAATCTCCAAACAGCGGAAATTAGTATACCTGCTCAACTTTATTTCACAATAAGTTCAGATAAACAATTCCAATTTAATAAGCATGACCCACCTCCATTTCAACATTAACAAATTGATGTCACTTCTCTTTACCAATTTATTTGAAATTTATAAAACCTTTTGGCACTTAATTATACTTGTATGTTCTCCTTCTTTTGCTGATGGAAGCACATCAATAAGTTAATCATCTAAATCACTGTTTAGGTCTGTACTGGTAAACAATGAGAATGATAACTACTGATTAATGATTTGGAAAGTTCTTGGAGACATACATATTATTGGGTGCAATAAAATGTCTGCCAAGTAAATTTTATTGATAAACTAACCATATACCTTGCATGTAGCCATCTACCAGTCTGCTTTCTTAAGAAAATGGAATGCCACATTTTGCCCCTTTTTTATTCTAATTCTAGGGAGTTTAACGCAAAGAGTACATACCATAAGATGTTGAACACTGGGTTTGGGACTAAACTATAATGACTTTTCATTGAGAGTAAGATAAGGCCTAAGGCCCTAGAGTCAAAGCCTCGACCAATAGAGCTTCAAGCACTCCACGGTTGCCATCACAGTATGCGGAATTTAATGAGTTAGTAGATTTTGTTGCTCACACTCTTCAGCAATTTCATAAGCTAATTTGACTTGACCATGTTTCAAAGAGATCTACGGTTTATTGGGATAAGTCCACCATTGTCCTACAAGTCCAGGAACTGTAAGATAATTAGTTTGGTCATTTTGCTAATTCACATATCAAAAATTAATCAATGAGATATAGTTACAAATTATATAAACAATGCTCAAAGAAAGCTAGTTTGTATGTCTAATCCAAATTTAGGAACTTGCAGTTGAATAGATTTTTTTTTTTTTTTAACTGGACCATACAGGCATTGACCAGGTTCAACTGGTCCAGGGATTTGAACCAGTAAACTCCCAGTCCCAGGTCAAAGCTCCAGCCACAACACCACATTTGTACTAGCTAACCGATACAGCAATAACACTACTAATTCCTCTCAAACAAGAGATTTAATTATTCATGATGAGTGACACGTAGACAATCAAAAGCTAGAATTTGCAAAACAAGAGATTCAACTATATATGATTCTGTAAGGAAAGAAGATTTCGATGGCCAACCTTGTGGTGACACAATCCGCGTCCTCCATGCAATTGCTTGAGTTTCCAAGTATGAAAGATGTATGGAAGAAGTTGTATATGAACCTAAAGCGAGTTGGACTGAAACAACAGCTGCACAATCTGGATCTTGATCATTAAGGCATCTTCCAAAAGTACACAAAAAATGGTGTCAATGTTATTGTTATATGCTTGTATTGACTTGTATGCATATATTTGCATGTAGTGGATGATTTTGATAGGCAACTTCAGATAAGATAAATGCCATGGTAACTAAATGCTCCCAGACACAATAATACTATTATTCTGTATCCACTAAATTTCATATATTATTTTCTTCATCTCTAATTCTTCTATTATCTATGTTTAAGGCCTCTCATTGTCAGCCACAAAGCTGCAAACTTTGGCACATACCACAGATTGAAAGGAGCATAACAAGCTAGACCTCCTTCAGTGGATATATCAACAATCCATCAAGGCTTAGAGCATTTTTCCCTAAAATTGAATGTCTTGATCTATTCAACCACTGATTGTGCTGATATTTCCAGGTTTTATCTTTTCAATGGGAAAAAGAAAAATATTTTCCTGCTTTTAACTGTAAGATTACTAAGCCTCTAGGCATTTCATGCTTTAAAACATTGTGGCAGCTCTTTAACACAAACATCTCCCAACTTGTAGGTTGGAATTGGGATGCACCCCTTTGGTTCTTTTTTGATCATTCCTTCAGTGCTCTTAATATACTTACTCATGAAAAACTAAAGGAAGCTAGCTAGTTCATTCAAACACTCAGTGAAATCCTACCACAACACTTGGTAATAACATCTCCAGAAAATCTTAACATCTTTAGCATTGTCTGTGCAATGAAATCCTACCACAACACTTGGTTTCGTGTTCATTCTTAGGAAATTAAATCCTAGTAAGAACACCCTTCCACAAAGGGACTTATACAAGTTGCACCTTAGATGTATAATGAAGCCACAAAGGACATGTTATGGTTTTGGAATATTTTCCTACAACAATAAGCCCACAAAACTTTTGACAGCCAAAAAGGAAAAAAGACAGGACTATGAGGTTTAAGACTCTATCAATTCACTTGACTTAGCATACTTACCAGGCACATGCAAGATGACCTTTCCCAATGCATGCTATTGCTAGGAAAAAGGGTACACGACATCCAAGTCAAGTAAAGAGCGGCGTACCGATGAGGTGGTGATAAAAATTAGAAGATATGCCAAATCAAGTATCATACCTTGGGTCTATATAATAGAATATGTGAAAAATTGAAAATGCATGTCGTATTGTGTGATGACATAATGTCAATTGAGCTCAAGGGCAACTCTATGCACTTTGTAAAGAGCTAGGTTCTAATGTACCAAATTTTGAGTTATTAAGTGTAAGAATGTTCAAATGGAGTGTAGCTGAAATGAGAACACTTGTTTGAGATGTAGACATATACAAAAAGGAAAGAAAGTGAGCTAGTGATGTTAACCATGAAAGTTGAAAGAGCCCCGACTGAAGCTAAGAACACAGTTGAATAAGGTGGTTTTGACTTGCAAAAAAGACAACTGCAATGAGCTCTTGTGAGAAAAAGTGACTTTAGGGTAATAGAGCAAGTCAAAAAGGGTGGAATGACGTCAAATATAAGTTGGGAATTTAAGGAGGATATGACTCAATGGACCTCCCAGAGAAATTGACACTTCATAGGAAACAATGACGAAAAATGTTCTTGTCTATGCTTCGAACAACTTAATCCAGTTATAAAGAAATGGATGAGGCCACTATAGGAACCTAATGTGTGCAAGAAGTGAGCACAGTGATGACTTATAATATAAGTATTTACATATTGAGTTGACTATAATGTTGCGAAAATTTTGGTCATCCATTAACTCCTCACCTGAGTCAATATGAGCCATATGAGAAGCAGGAACATGCAGATGGCAGAAGTCCCATACAGACAACTAATCCCTCAATCGAGGGATGTTTTAAAGAACCTTGTTTCACAACAACTTCATTCTAAAGAAAGAGCTTCCCATTCCAAGAAAGTTTGGCTCTTTTTGGGTCACATGCTTGATCTTGCGCTCTTTGGAGATTCCAAATCATCTAATCTATTTATGGTGTATTCATCTTGATTCTACTAGTACTTGAGAAAGTTTAGAGTACAAGTAAAATAACTTCATTCTAAAGGAAGAACTTCCCATTCTAAGAAATTTTGGCACTTTTCGAGTCAAATGCTTGATCGTGTGCTTTTTGGAGCTTATAAATCATCTAATATAATTATGTGATGAGGTTGGTTAAGCAGTCAGTATTCCTAAAGGAATCAAAATCAATCGCATGGGATTAAGACTTATCAGAGACATACACTGGCATCAAGCATACAAGGCCAAAATCTTTGCCTCAGCCCTCCCCCTTATCACAGATGCTTCCTTCTGAAGGCCTTTGAATTAGTCACAAGGTAATTCTTGCTTATGCTGCCACTCATTCATTTAAAATGAAATTTTTTTATGGTTCACACGGTACAAAACTGATATTTCTTATTCCATTTTCACGCAATTGTTCAAGTGAGAATAGGTTTCTACATTAGCATTGGAATTCCGAACTTCCTCTTAAAATGGTTATTCCCTCTTAATGCTAAAGTAAATTCCTGTTTGCTTGTTTAGGGGACTTATACGGACCTTATATTGACATTGTCTCCCATCGGAGTCTGATTTTCATTCTAGAGTTATTCCATTCCAACTCATACATTCTTTAGGAGTCATGAACATGCGATCTTCTCATGTATATAACTGACAATGCAACTCAGTTACAGCTTCCATCAATCGTCGCTTTAAGTAGATGAATGATAGTTTATCAAGACTACCAGGAGAAAAACATTAATATGTTGGTAAGAAGAGACAGCATTGTTTCATGGTTATCCTCCATGCATTCGTCAAAATTTTTAAAAACTATAAGCTAAGATTGTAAAACCGAGAAACCATTTAGAGAAGATCATAGGAAGATCCTACAGTAAATTCCCAGACTCTGGATAAGAGAGTATGTACCTCACCTCAAGTATACAGAAGCACACTGCTTCCCAGCTATCTTTGAAGGCTGGTTGCCATAGAACTGACAAAGAACATTAGCACCTGTCTGGTTTTCCACCTGGAATTATTCAGACATTAAGAGATCAACTTTTACGGGTTCATTCGTATAGTGCATGTGATACTCTACAAGATATGAAGGGATGATAAACATCATCTGCAGATCAACTATATCTAAACAGTCTTAGCAAATCAATAAAATCAGGCACAATAGGGAGATTTGATCAGCATATGCATGTATGGACAAGTTCTCATGTGAATATCAGGAAATAGAAATTCAGCCTAGATGGTTTTGTCACCTGGTGCATGGCAAAGCATGCAAGTACTATAGTGACCATCTATTTAGACAGCAGGATACTAACTTTTAGATTTCATGCCCAGATTAGGTTACTTGATTCAAGCATCTCATATGTGAGGCATGACTCCGAAGATTCAGAATCCACTGGCTTCAGCTTTCAGATCACTTCAACTATTGTAATTCAATTTATTTACAATAGAATTCTTGCAGGATGTTTATTTTAAAGAAAAGGATGTAGAAATCAAGTTCCTCTACAATTCACTTGTGTATCAGCAAATCCAGGGATTAAAAGTTGCACGAGTCGGCTAACATCGCATTACATATTCCCAATAAATTATTGACAATCCAAAATAATTACTTAGTGCAATTTAATTTATTTTATCTACAGTTTCTTTCTTGTATCAAATAAAACATGCATCACTATTGTGACGGACTAAAATAAATTACACCACGTTAAATTTTTACCCCTAATTACTAACGATAAGTGAGTCTGTTGCAAGTGAAAAAGTTTAATTAGATAGAGAGAGAGGGGGAGAGAGAGAGAGAGAGGCTAAATGATTGGATACAATGTAGTATATTATGCATTCCACTTCCATGAGGGGACATACTTGGACAAGTATACTAACTTCATGTTGTATGCCACTGTACTCTATACCAGAAAGTTAATAAGTTTCATACTGGTCCATCATGCACATAAAATGAACTATTCCTTCCACCTCTGGAAAAAGTTTTCATTAAAGCAGCAGTTTTATGCTACAATAACAATGCACATCACCCACATTTAGGTGTTCCAGTTGGTGCATGAGATGATACCATATCTTGAGAATTGAGATACACAAATCGTGGCAAATAAGCATGCATATTATTATTTGCAAATGTAAAGAAGCAGAGTGAATTGTTTCAAAGAAACACCTAGTCACTTAAATTAGCTTAAACAGGAAAAAACCTTGCAGAGGTTGGATAGAACCAAGGCAGTTCTAACAGTGTATGGACCGCCTATATTCAATTCTCCGACCACAAAGAGAAGTACATCCAACGAAAGCTCAGTTAAAGACAAATCCAACTGTGAACAAGGAAAATACAGACTTTCAGATGCATGCCGTGGTAGATTGCAAAAAAGAATTTCCATTAAGATATCATGCTTGACAACCTCTTTTATCTTGCAGAATAATGAGATGGGAAGTCCATGCTTCAGAATATCTGATCCATGAATCTGTAATCTAGAACGGTAGTATACACATACTTCAACAGGGTGCATAAACTCTCTCCTACACCATATAAAACGAACTTAGGGAAAAGCACAGACTACAGACATGCATAGACAAACTTGCATGTGTGCATGCACAGAGAGAAATTTTCATCATAAACAATTACCATGCATTCTTCTGCGCATCAAAATAGTCTAGCAAAGCCGTAAACGCGCATATAATTCTGACTTTAACGGGCAGACTTTGCACAGTGACCTTGGTATCAACAATGTGACCTCGAAGGAGAGGAATACTATCCACAGTGCCCAAAAGTTCATGGACAATTGTCACAGAAACCTTGTCAACTTTAACATCAATACTAGGAACAAGTACTCCCTGCCTAGATTTCCTCTCTTCAGGCACGTGTTTATTGTCATGCAGATCCCTCCCCGAGACATCAGTTGGAGCAGTATCTTGAAGCACTTTAAACTTGAATGGATTTCCTGGTTTTCCCACAAACTCAGGAATCCCATTGACAAAGGCAATGGGACTGTCATTTTTTTTGTTTACCAGGTAAAAGGTATGTTTGACCAGCTGATTGTAAGGCTCCCTCTCAATATCAACCTCAAAATTGTCAGACTTACAGGGATCTGCTCTCCAAAGTGCCCAGCTACCATTATTACTACTGGAGACTTCAACAAAACCGGAACCTTGACGATAAGCTAATTGGACTGGGTTCCCAGTCTCATCCTTCACGTGCAGTGATGTTAAAGAGAACCACAGTATAGAGGACCTCCACCTCCTTTGACTGTGGTACTTGACCTATGTGAGTTAAGAATAGGTACTTCAATTACCTTAGCATCGATAACGGGGAAAAACTAATGCACCAAAAGAAGCAGATACATCAATTGGACAAATCATGTTCTTTGAAGAGTAAGAGGGAGATACTTTTAGATCCAAATGATTACTGCTATTTGCCATGCATAAAAATTTTCCAAAGCATTTTTTGTATACCAATGTACATGATGACTTAAGGGAATACTTTTTTTCTGTTTCAGTGAAACAACTCTAGCTCAAGACCAAAAATTGCAATGAAAGCTTCAAAAGATAAATATCACATACCCTGAAAAGAGCCTGTTCTCTGACAAGAGAATAATGAATAGAACCAACTAATTTGCACTTAGTTGCTTCACCTTCAATGGTGAAATACATGTGTTCATCGATGTCTTGAATGGCAACAATTGCTCCTGTATAATAGTAGATCGTTCTAGTTAATCATCAAAACATTGCAATATGAAGTCCGACCCATCTAATCAAATTACCATCTGGTACGATTTTCTCAAAAGTTTCATCCACTCCCTGGTTGTTGGACCAATGCCTCAGTTGTAACCCAGCAGTGGTCCCCTTGGTTGCTTCTCCAGGCAAGGCCCCAACAACTGATAAGAAAATCTGATGGGGATGAAAACTAATCAAAGGCAGCAACAGAGTGATAGTTCCAAATAAAAGCAAGCTGATGCATTATAACCCAAATCGCTAGCTTTACGAAATTGTCATGTCACTAGCAAAAATTAACCAAAACTTCAGCGGAATTTATGTACGGAACAGATTTAGGACATGTGGCACACATTCCAGCGGATGACAGTCAACACACACTGGATTGGACAAGAATTTCCTCAGTCCATTTTCTGATAGCAGTCTGCCTTTCAGGCTGTGTTTGGTTCAGCATTCCCAAGGGGCTTTCAACCTCCAAAGCCCTGTGGGTGTGGGGAATGCTGGACCATTTGGTAATTTTTTTGAAGGAGCTTTCACTTGAAAGCCAGCATTGGGAAGGTTGAAAGCCCAATGCTAGCAGAGACTAGCTTTGGGCTTTCAGTATTTGTTAAAATGCTAAACTCATTTTTCTTCCAAAATTACCCTTACCAATTCTTCAAATTTCCAATTTTGTCCATCATTATTTTTTTTATTAAAAAAGGACCAAACCCTTCGTCGGTCCGGCGAAAGGCTACGGCTACCAGTAAGCTAGATCTGGTGCCGGCGGCTATTGATCAAGGTCGCCTGAGGTCGGGCAATCTCTAACGAGGGTCGTGCAAACTCGACAAGGGACGCTAGAGGTCACCTTGCCTGGGTCATGCGACCAACCAGCGGCCCTCACCGTTGGGCGACCTCAACCGACGGCCGCTGATGCCAAATCTGGCTCGCTGGTGGCCGTAGCCCTTCGCCAGACCAACAAAGCGTTTGGTCTTTTTTTTTCTTTTAAATTATGTAAATTATATATTTTATTTTTTTCAATTTCAAACAAATAAAATTTAGAAAACTAATATTAATCACCAAAGGGCTTCTCGAATGTGTTTTCTACCAATTGACATTTCTCTTAAAGTTGCTTCTCAAAGTGTAGTTTACCAAACGGCCTTTGCATTTATCCAAAGCCCTTTAGGCTAAACTGCTTTGCATTTGCCTAATGGGCTTTCAAATTGTTGAACCAAACGCACCTTCATTGTTTAACGTAACACATTGAAAAAGCATATCTATACTTTCCTTCTAAAACTTTCTAAGAAAGATTTCTATAGAACTTGATTCCTTGCCACTTACAATCTAATTCTAAAACTGAAAAAACCAATGCCTTCAAATTGGACTAGTTATGTTCCACGTCTTTCCAATGACTACTAGATTTAGCCTAATACATTCTTTTTGGGAGGAGGGGAATCTGAAATTTGGAGCTCATACCTTGCATTAGAGCATTAGAGAATTCCCATTAGATCAAACAGCCAGTCACTGATAAGTAGGAATGACATACAGACAAGAGAGCTTAAGTATATTGAGATCTTTTTCCTTCTAAAAATTAAACAGCTCGAAATGCAACTGTTGGAGCACAAACAGATCTGATGAAAATTAATTACTTACCTGTATTTCAGACAATGAAATGTTCATGTCAAATCCTGAAATTGAACCACGACCAACCAAAGCGTAATTTAAGTCCCCAGGACCACAGTAGGCCTTCTCCACATGTATCAAAGCACCAAAATGCTTCAAAATGAACTTCTTATCTCTTGAATGGAAGACCCTCATTGAGGAGTTATGTGCAACAGCATGACTTGAAGATGGAACGTCTTCTGACAAGGTTGCATTTTCAACTGAAGCACTACCATCTTCACCTCCATATTTTATGGTAGGATTTCCGGATGACATTTGTCTTGAAAGAGAAGGAAAATGAGGGACATAATTCTCACCATCGACATTTTGATCATGAACTAGGGAAAGGACTGACAAACGAGAGAAGTCAAATACAAGTTCTTTTCTCATATTTTCTGTTACCAGGTTCGAACCTATATCAATCTCAATCACAAGTTCCCGAATAACACCTGCATCACATGACTATAGTATTATGTACCTGTGTCATGACTAAGGGATAGTGAGCAACAAAAGGATGAAAATACCAGATTTGTCTTCAGCCGCAAGAACAAAGGATAACTGAGATATGTCAAAGCAAAAGGCTTCCAGCTCCAGAAGTGCCAATCTTGTTTGTGCTGACGAATGGAACACAACTTCATCACTATCCATGATGTTGTTTTCATTAGAAGTTACAATGTCTCCACCCAGCTCACTTTTTCCGATGTTCTTATAATGTGATTGGACACCAAGCAATACATCTTCCACATGATGTACAAAGGAAGTATAATAACCAAGGAACACAACCAAAGCTGTTGTCTCAATCACCAGAAGACCACCCTGCTCATTACCATCATAAATTACATTCTGGACAAGAGTATGGCTGAAGCTTACATATTAACATGAATGAAAGGGGGATGAGAAAGAACATTTCCAAGCATTAAAGAAAATTTGTTTTTCAAGATGATGAATAAAAAAATTGATTTTTTTTTTTTTTTTGGCACATTAAGTTACCAGAAAGAGAGCAGATACTAGAGGCATCAAAAGGAGGCAGAATTTATCTAATAAGTGAATTAGCACCTGCATTTTACATGAAACTCTCTGAAAAGTTCCCCCAATAGATAATGAAAAAAGTAGCTCGCTCATCTTGTGTTCCCCAAGAAGGAAACACTTCATTGAGGATTTTCCCATCCAAATTTGACTAACTTGAATATTTATGACTAACGAGTGACCTGGTTCAGGAGCAACGGAATGCAAAGGAGATTTCAAATTCTCAATAAGACTAAATGACCGCAGACTTAATCTTCTCGACTCAGCCATCAATGATAAATTCCTCGATATTGTCGACCACCTGTCTCCATAGATGGAAAGAAGGTCATTGCTCACTATGTCTTCACAGGGAGAACTCAACAATGAAGTAAACAGCAAGTTCGAAAGACCTGCTTCATATAAGCAATCAACAGACTGTAGGACCATATTCCTTAACTGAGAGACATCAATGGTGGTTTCTGTTTGGCTGTTATGCCTGAAAATGACCAAATGCACCCCTGATAGATTGAGAAGAACTTCCATTTTCCCTTCTTCACACAATAACTCCAAAAATATTTGCTTGGTAAGAATCCGGATGCCAGAATCAGAGGTAGCATCTTCATCCAGCTTCATAGCATCAAAAGTTGTTGTAAGATTATCCATACTATAGCATATTCTTGATTTCTGAATGAATAAATCCATGGAGTTGAACTGGAAGGTGCTTCTAAGCATGTATAACACACATTTATTTACTGAAGCTGATTCTTTTATACTATTCTCATAAAAATTACGTCCATCAGCCCCCAGATCTTGCCTCATAAACTCTTGAAGCTCTTGAAGAGGCAGAGCAGAAGCAGTGGATAAAGTATAAGAAATTCCAGATAATAAATCTACAACTACCTGACCGAAAAAAAAAAAAAAAAAAAAAAAAACGATTAGATGAACAAATGCATAGAGAATTCATTATATTGAAACCCAATTTAACCTACAAATGAAAAGAGAGGAGAAGAAGGAAAATTTTTGTTTTTTAGAAGTACTAATGGTGACGATCAACTTTGAAGGGGACAAGGGGAAGGAACAACACAGGTATAAGAACAACTTGAAATAGTAGCATCATGTCAATGTAAAACAATCGCCTAGGAAATTATGACTTTCTTTAGTGGAAATATATATGTATATCTTTTGCCTATCTAGAGACCCAAAAGGACAAATTCATACTGCATTTATTCTCAAGAATTCAAGTATATGCCAAACGATTGAAGAGGGAAATGCACTCTCGTTGGAAGCTAACAAAATCCATATGGAGGTCCAAAATACTCAACCTTCATTGCATGAAAGACTCAAATACACAATCAATCCTATGCCCATCACCCTGTCACCTTGCCTGTTATGATATTTCAATTGCAAGAAACATTCGTTGTGTTGAATGCCACAGCTATTCTAGTTATCTAATAGAGTTACAAATCAAGGTACATAACATTTATCTTCAACTATCATAAAGTTAGAACATAAAGAGAAAGAACATCAGTTAATAAATGATAAGAAATGAACATCCAGAAAAGAGTAATAAGACAAATCAACAGTAAAAACCCATTAGAATACTTCAAAAAGAAAAAATAGAGGACCATGAAAAGCCAAACATGATAACCTATCAAACAAGAAAGAACTCGTGCATTCGTAGACATATGAATATCTCTACCTAAATGGCCTAGAAGAATGGTTGATGGCAAATTTTGAGTAGACAGTCTCAAGACGTCCAACATGAAGCACCAGGGGATGGAATGCTGAAGTTAAAAATGAATCAACTATCAGAACTCAACTCATGCCGAAAGGAAACAACAAGGACAACAAACTAAGCCTCATCCCAATAAATTGGGCCAAGCTACATGAAGGGACCAATTCAATCTGAGTGGATTGACTGAACACAGAAAGCCTTCTACTGGGAGGCAAGCTTAAGTTAAAGCATCAAAGGGGATCCTACACTGGAAACTTCTAACAGGACTTTCACTAAATACGAATATGAAATGCTAGAAATGGGGATCATTGTAAACTATTCCGCTAGATTCTGTATCAAGTATTCTAAAAGATCTAAAAACTCCACATCTTTTCATTACCATCTCCCTCCAAGTCCTTTTTCTGTCTTCCTCCACCCCTTTTTACCCACTGCATCTCATATTTGCAAAGGGCCAAAAAACACTCTTTAAGAAGGAACGCCAATCTGAGGGCTAAAAGATGTTTGATTATGAAGGTTACAGACATCAAAGCTTCTTTAAGTATTGCGGGAAAAAAACAAAAGACTGCAGTAAAAGGGCATCAAGGAAGATCCCATCTGTATCAACAAAGATCTGAAGCTTAGGGTTGTAATGATGTGATGCCAAACCAACCAGCTTCCTTAGATCTCTTCCAATGAGAAACCAACATTTCGCAACTCAACAAAGTTTTCAAATATAAAGGATTTGGTGAACGAGTCCCCTTAGGGCACTTGTTAAATAACCAAATCAAGAAAGTTTATAGTT
The DNA here is from genome assembly GCA_014182575.1 of Eucalyptus decipiens. Classification (NCBI taxonomy): domain Eukaryota; kingdom Viridiplantae; phylum Streptophyta; class Magnoliopsida; order Myrtales; family Myrtaceae; genus Eucalyptus; species Eucalyptus decipiens. The sequence continues at coordinate 21,606,002 of CM024616.1, forward strand.
TCTGATGCGGTGCTTTAGTTTGAAAATCAAAGCATGAATATGCTTCACAAGTGTCCTAGGAGCTATGAGCATGGACACTCTCCGGAAGCCTTCATATTGTGTCTGACACTCCGACACGTGTCCGACACGCTACGACACGTCCCGACACGCGGTCAATGAGTGTCGAAAAATCTGACACGTGGTCAACTCTCTCCGACATGCTCCGACACGCGATTCCGACACGCTCCGACACGCGATTCCGACACGCACGGGATCAATTTTAAAAATTTCTAATACTTGAGGGGTCAAAATATAAATATACACAAAAGAAGTAATAAAAGAAGTAATAAAATTGTTATAAATATACACGCATGGAGTCAATTTTTTTTTTTTTTTCAGTTTTGTTTTTATAATTGTTTTAGTTTTTTTAAAAGTCTTTTACTATGAAAGAAGTAATAAAAAATGCTATATATGATAAATAAATAAATTTAAAAATATTATTTCAGCATTTTTCTTTAAACAATGTTTTTTTCCTCTAAGTTTTATGTATTATTGTAACAAATTAAAATAATGAATGATATTATTTAATATTTTTCTTTTTAAATTAATTCTAGGCTATTTTTATTATTCTTATTTATTTATGTATTTATATATAAAAATATATTTAATATATAACGTATCGGAACATGTCGAATTCTCTATTTTTAAAAAATGACGTGTCGGTGTGTCATGTTGTATCGTGTCGTGTCGTGTCGCGTCGCGTGCCGCGTGTCCGTATCGGTGCTACATAGCCTAGGAGTACTCATTAACAATATTATCACAAAATTCCTAGACACCAAGCTAAATTAACATATAAGAAGAAAGTATTATATGTGGGTGTGAGAGAGAGAAGCTTGTTCCTCCCCCCTATAACAGTGTCCACTCAATTAAGGAAGTTTAATGATGAGATAGTCATGAAATTTTCAAAAGAAAAAGTTAAACCTTCTTACATAAATTTTACTCATTTAATGAGGTAGTTTGTCAATTAGAGAGACTTACAAAAAATCAATATTTGCCAGTTACGAGTTATCTATAAATGTAATGTCCAGTATTTCCCATAATTCCACCAAAATGGATTAAAAAGATGGGCCTCTTCCATTAAATAATTTTTTTAAAAAGGTTTTAAAGCTTTTTACTCGGAAATTTACTAATTTGTAAACAGATGCATGCAACACATAGGCAAGTCATTAAATTTGCAAGGTCTGAGAAACGAATTCTTCCTTGATAAAAGTGCTAAGCTTTGGCCAGACTTTCAAAAAATATTGCACGGATATGGAGCTGTCAGTTCAAGTATTGTGAAGACTAATTTTAGCTAATAATCAATTCCTTTTGACTAATTTTTCTGTTTTAGTACCACCCCTACACAATACAGCTTCAGGAAGAAGCCACCTATACACAAAATTAGGGACCAAGGACTCTTTCTAACATTTCCAACAAACTAGATGAATGGAATTGAAGTTTCCTGCTATACCAAAAGTGAAAAGTGTATCACCCATTATCCCTAGAAGAATATCAAGAGGATTTGACTTCTCGAAATGTCGTTTCGTTCCTGTCTCTTTGAATAAGCCAAAAACAGGAAGAGGAATCATCCCACTAATCTGCTGCACGAGCTGATAGTCCCTCTCCAAGCTCAAAGTTCGTGTTGCACTGTGCCTGAGCTCACCAAATTTAGCCCTATAGTCCAAATGTTTCTGGTCCAGCTACAATGTAAAAGTAAGTGATTCCCACTCTCTTCTTCAGTCTAGCACAGAAAAACCTATTACCCAGCATTTTTCCTCTCCTCTGAAGATTATCTCAAAGTTAAGATTATGTCTCCAAGCAGCTTTCCAAGTGAAGATTTCCACAGGAAGATGTGCTCTATTGTAATTGCAACTGAGCTATAAAGAGATCGAAATAACAGGATTGGACAGAAAAAGTTCAGTGGAGCAGCAAATTCACATAGCCTATCATCATCACTCACAGCTAACATACAACTCAAAAGATTTCAACAAAGCTTCAAGCTCCCAATCTCCTGCCCTAGGTAAGAAGTTAACCAGCCACACTCAGTCATTTTCTCTGGCTCCCAATCTTGAGTCCTATGTTCTTAAGCATCCATAATCCAGTCATTTAGAGTAATCAATGACCACTATTGAGGCCTCAGTGAGAGGGGCTTGTCTCTAAAGTCAATGAATAACAAAGATCACTTGTAATTTGCAATTAGGCTGCTCTTGACATAAACAGACAATAAAAGCCTAATTATATACAAAGGACATATTCAAAGACAGATTTATCGAGACACATCAGCTTCCAAAGAAGCAAATCAGTCGGTCCAAACAAAACAGGCTCCAATCAACCAAACACAAATTTTCTTGCTTCAAATTTGTTTTACGCGCATCTCAGCTCGAATGGTCTCAATTTTTACTATGTCACCTGAAAGGAAGTCAAGGATTCACAGAATCATAGGGAAACATTGGCAGACAATGTGTGCATGCATATGCTGTGAATAAGAGATATATCTCCGAGGATCAGAATCACCTGAGAGAGAACACACAACTCGTCCATGTATGCTATCGCCAGAAATCCAGAAGCCATCCCACACAAAGCCGCAGAGAGAGTAATGACAGTTCTGCTAAATAAATGAAAGTATTCCCTGCAAAACAAACATTTCCAGAAGAAAATAGCCACTTATCAGAACCTTTTTCCAGTTCTGTTGACTTGCTATCGATTTGGAAAAGAGTATCGCCTTTCAATTTTCACTGCAGTGTTTTGTTGAAGTTGTAACCTTGTCACAAATGAGGAAAAAATTAGAGTATTTATGTACACCTTTGAAACACATTACTAAACTCCAAAAAACTGCAGAAGAAGAAGAAGAAGAAAAATATGATAATGACAAAATTGAACAGAACAGTCGCTCTGCTACTTCATGCTGAAATATCTATCGTACATTACCCCGTGAAGATGGTAAAATGTATTTGTCCAAGGCCTAAGGAATATTTGCAATGCGCTGAGCAAACTCACTATGTTTTACTTCTGTCAGATCAACCCATTACAGATTGGGATTCTAGACATTCATGGATGAATTTCGAAATTAATCTTTAGGAACTAGTCCTCCTCTGTTTAATACAAGGGAAAGACTTCTTCTAAAGGAACTGTGGATAAAGGTCCAACCAAAATCTCACCCAAAAAAGAGGATGTAGGTCAGAAGTTCATAGAAATTCTTCCAAGATATCATTCAAACCCAGTGGCTGAAGATGCAAGTGACAAGAAGACTAGGATCAGAATGTCACAGCAGATGCGACTGAGCACTTAACCAGAGAAACTTGCCAGTATTCAATGAAATGTTCTTCCAACCCCCAACCCCCCCCAAAAAAAAAAAAAAAAAACCCACCCCTACCCCTTAAAATTTAATTTTTTCTTTGCCATCACAGAGTAACCACGTGACAAAATCTGCTTCCACTAAAATCTATCATTTAGTCCTCCAGAAAACTAACCAAGGTCTTAAAGCACCAGAAAAGAAAGTCTAAATCAATCAACCATGTGATTCCTCCCTTCATATCTACTCTCAAGTGGCGCTCTTCTATGAAACATGATGGTGACACCGGAGAGAACGTCAAGGCTGACATGTGCCAAAATCAACAAAACCTGTTCTCTGTTTTGCTTCTCCACAAGTAGTCTGATTCACCAACGATGTTTTGATCAATGGAAGGCAGGGAATATTGCTGTTAGAACTGCTGAGGTTGGAAAGGCACATGTACAGACCTACGAAAGTGAGTGTGGCTGTGGTTTTTGTGAAGTCCAGACCGCTGGTGGAACTCATTCTGCTTGAATCAGGATATTGCTGGTGGTTGTTAACACTAATGTTGGGTCTCTATTCTTTTCAGATCTCACTGCCACACTCAAGTTTTGGGAAGTGAAGGAACTGCATGCATGGAGGAGATTCTGAATGTGGTATGGCAACTCTATATTTAACTGAGTAGTGTAGAGAGTGCTGATGTTCGGTCAATGGACCAAACTTTAAATATCAAATAGATTTAAACAGATACAGCATCCACTATAAACCAGATACCATTGCTAAACGTTCACTATTTGAGCTACATCAAGAGAAAATTTTTTTTTGAAAAAATAGCTCGATGTGACTTGGGTTTGGAGGTTTGGAAGGTCATCTGGCATAGCAATGGCTAGAAAAGCAATCAGTAATTGCAACATCAAACAAGCCAAACTTAAAACGAGTAAGATCATAAGTCATCAACACCAAAATAAACCGCAAAGAAAATGTAAGAACTTTCCGGAAAAGAAAGACCACATAAAGAACCGGTGGCATTTGATAGTCTGAACACGCAATCTGGATGCTCTGTTTTAAAAGTAAAATCACTCACTGATCAAAATTTATCGAACTGAGTGCCTAAATACATCAGTAGATAGAGTAGCAAGCTGTTCCCTCAATTTTTTTCCTCTCTTTTAAGGGAAAGTTAGATTCACTCAGCAAGGCATCTCTCACGAGATCTCCAATACAAATATAGCAGAGACAAAATATGAACAAAAAGTGCAGAAACCATATCCATACCCAGAAGATGATAGCTGAAAATTTAGTGGATTCAGTACAAAAGCATGGCTTCGTTTCTTCTCTGTCGATTTTTCTACATAGGCATTTAAACCATTAACCCTGAAAAACAGATGCTGCGAAAGATACATGCGGGACACAAGTCTCTCATGTTCCACTGTTGGAAGATGAATATTTTGGGACTCCATCATCAAAGCACACTCTGATTCAACAGCACCATGTTCTTGGCATCTGAGTGATTTATCAGATTCTGAACTAGGACAAAGAGCGAACTCAATATCACAAATCTCAATGTCTAGGTGATACTGGTTCTGACTCAATGCATTCCTCAATGAGTCATCACCCAGCCTTGAGTTGCCCTTTCTGAATGAAACATGAACATTGGGGCCAGTAATGAATGCTCCAACCTGAACATGCTGCTCAGGAAGCATTTTTAACAACAACTTCTTCATGTGACTGGAAAATTTTCTATATGCACCATCCCAATTGCCATTTGGTTGATTCAAAGAGTTACTTGGATGATAAGGAAGTTCAGTTTCCCTACCATCCTCTCCGCAGAAAAGAGCAAGCTGTGTATGCCTCAGAAGCAAAGCCACCGAGACTACTGATGAGTGATCCAAATATAAATTCAACTTTCCAACTGCCAAATTGTATTTCCAAAATCCAGAAATTCTATTTTCATGTCCTGGATAAGCCAAAAAGCTGCTGACCTCGCTTAAAAGGAAAGGATTTTCATGAGGATCCATGGCACTTTCTTCAGACTTTCCACGATTGGTCTGCCAACTCAACCACATCTCTTGCAGACATTTCTGCAGAAACTTAGTGCTGTCACCAGATGCTAGACCAGCAATCTTGGCTTCACTAGCTTCTGAAGAGGCACTAATTTGTGCAGGCTCACTCCAAAGAATGATTTTCTCACTAGTAGGGCTCCCATCATGATGCCTACTTCGGCGGTGCTTATCATAATTTGAAGTCTCTCCCCTTGCAGGAACATCCGCCCCAGGTATGGCTGATATGCTCACTTTTCCGCAGTATATGAATGAAGACTGCTGAAAGATATCTTCAACATACTTCCATGAGAGTGCAGCAACCAATAAATTGAATGAGAGAAAACTTGAGTCAGGAATCGCAGTATGTGATACCATCATTTCAGAAAGAGAACCACGAACTTCATTTATTTGCCAAACAGTAATTACAACTTTGTCGATGCCGAATATAAAGCACTTCCTTGTACAAGTATCAGAACACGCATTGCTCTTAGGTTCTCGCAGTGGCACTTTCCTTGGTAAAACAAGGAGCATGGCCCTTTGAAGCACTCTACAGACTGCTTTCCAGACAAAAGCAAGAACTATACGTATCTTCTGAAAGCGGCAGTCGTAAAAGGATTCTGCAAAAGCATTCTGCCCTGTTTTCTCTTTTGACATTCTACATCGGACCACTCTCCTGGCTTGAGCTATAGCATAAGGTGGAAGCTCTTTCTCAATGTCTGAGATCTCTAGCCAGAGCTGCTGTACATTACTCCTATACTTTACATCCATAGACATCTTTTGCAATGATTCCTTTAATAAATCAGTATCAGGATATCCTAGTAACAACAATAGATGCTCATAGACCCGTATACAACGCAGCCACAGAGTGAGAACACTAATTAACCTATGCAAAGACAAAGTTGGAGCAGAATTTCCTTTCCTGATTCTGCTAGCAGCCAGTTTCCAGAGTTGTTTACCATCTCTACGATGCATCAACTTTGTAGCAAATGCTTTACTAAACGCTAATAAAAAGGAAATATCAACTGGAGAAAAAGAGAGAGTTAACTTTGGAATGCAAAGACGGAGGTGAACCACATGAAGTTTATTCAAATCAGCACATATAGACAGAGCTTCACAGGTGAAAACATTATTAGAAAGATCATTCCTCTTCAACCCAATCTCAAAGTTACTGCAATTGATGGTAAAAGAGCCCTCTTTCAAAGGTGTGAAGATAGAACCAACAAGGCCCCGAACAAAACTTCCTTGCTCACGAGTATGAGAGACTGCAATGAATTCTTTCATTCCCAAGGAACACGATACAGCGTCACTAATGATGGGAAACTGCACTTGAAGACATACATCATGTATGCCAAGCTGACAGTGCGCCAATATGAGGTTTAACATCGACATTTTGATCCTACTTGTCGTAGTGATGGCACTGAATATTTTTTTCAGAGCATCATGCAAAGCAGCACCCTGAAATTATCGTGAATATCAAGACCATAATCAGGTAAGCATATAAAATAAAATAAAATAAAAAGGTATATCTGACTTCCAGTAGGAAGATCTCACTGTTGCACATCCGTGGTTCGAACAAATGACTATAATTAATTATATTCATTACTGTCCAACCTGATTGAAATGCAGACTGAAAATTATTACAAATTGAATAATATTCATCATATTATGGGACTACCTAAATAGATTGACCATATTATAAAATGTCGTCCATATTTTGAATGATAACATTCTTCATCATGCTATAAGAGGAAGCTTCTGAACATTACGTTAAGGCATACGCATTCCTGCTGTAGTTGGCTTGAACAAAGGTCTGCTAGTGCAACCGCTATGGCGGCAGTAGATGCTAGATTGGCGTAATTATCATGTCAATGACATTTGCATGTGCTACAGACAGAAAATTTTTAGACTTTTTTGGGGAATTTAGTCCATCCAAATGAACAAAGAACATTACCTCAGGATCAATTTCAAAAAGCGTCTTCTCCAAGTCATCCAAAGCCGAGGCGCTCGACCCATCCGCGCCACTTCTCCGTCTCTCTTCCGACTCGCTTTCGCCAAAACAATACAAAAACAAGTCAACGAACAGCAGAAATCAGGTGATGCAACGATCAGCACCAAGCCGGACCGGCAGTCCACCGTCGCGCGGACACGAACCGAACCGCATTATCATCTACACTGATCCCGAGAGTAAGAGACTAACCCGGCCGACAGCGTCACGCGGACGCCGCGCACGTCGATCGCGAACGCCGTGCCCGACCAAGCCGAGAAGTGGAACCTCAGCTCCTCGACCGCGACTTCCTTGAAGGCGAAGCTGTAGGAGCAGCCGCCGAGGAGCTCGTTCAGGGCGGAGGCGTCGAGGCGGAGGCCCCTGGCGACGGCCCGGGACCGCGCGATCCCGACGCTCACCTCGAGCTCCGGCGGCTCCCGCAGCCACGGCTCGAGGAGGGACAGCAGCCGCCGGCGAATAGCGCCGCCGAAGAACGTCATGGGAGGCGGACGACGGTGGTTGGGGTCACGTGACCATGGCCGGGAAAAGCGAGCGGAGGAAGAGGAGTGAGGATTTTCTCGAGAAAAGGAAGGAAGGGGGAGAAAAGGAGCCTGCCCTAAGATTCTTGAGCGGGAAAATTTTACCGGATTGCGTGTGGCTTCCTCCCCGATTGACAAGTGGTGATGGGGCCCAACGTCAGAAGCGAGCGTTATCTTCTACGGGCTTCCTATCCGTGACGACGACGTGCTGCGGATCTTTCGTGAACGTAATCCGTTCCCAATTTTGTCCGGTCCTTTTTCTTTTTTTTTTAACATATGTCCGGTCCTACTTAGAAATCGAGAATCCGATTGAGTGGATCGGTTCTCAACGTGTGAGACTGAGGATTGAACTGGATAGTCTCGGAATGGGAAACTAAACCAGTGATCAATTTGATCTAATGAAATCGGTCACTTGGCAATTCTATCTTCAAATTTTGAAGATAAATCTTTTCTCCAAAATGCACTCAACTTGATACTATTTCAGGGTTTGTCATTTTTCTAAGAAATTAAAAAATATATATATAATCAATCTTTTGGTCCGGCTCCCTTCGAAATTGAGATCCAAACTAAAAATCACAAATTCCATAAAAATGGAACCATGAACCAAATTGATCCGCCGCCCCTAGGAACCACCCAAACCGGTTGGTTCAGTTTGGTCTAGGTGATTCGGTTTGATATGCTCACCCCTATTTTAGGACAAATACTTGCTCGACCCGGATCCAAATGGTCCGATCATGGCGACTATATGATCGAACATTAGGATGAATCTCAATTTATCGACTTGAGTCCATGCAAGATTTCTCTATTTTTAAGAGATAAAAAAATAAGTTAAACAACCATTGCCCTCGGTGGCAGCGTTGGCTCGGGCTCTCTTCCCCTCACAAAGAGGAAGAGTTCGAAGTTGTCGCTAGGGATTATTAAGCGTGACGTCATGGTGGTAGATCATGCGCTAACATCATCCCTAATGGGTCCTGCGCTAGCATCATCCCTGGTTTATCTAGGGTTCCAGTGTCATCAAAAATAAAAATAAAAGTTAAACAAGAAGGGATTATTCAGCGAACTTGATACATGTATTCAAATAAAATATAATTCATCACATATACGATACAATTCATATGGAATTCATATGCGATCGCATATGAATATTATATTTATGCAATATCAACGATTCAGATTCAGTTCGGTACAAATATTATATTTATGCAATAATTTTCTTTTGCTCAAATGGGGGGATGGATTTCGAATGAGGAAGATTCTATAGTTTGGTGGATAAATTATGGGTAAAATTGCCTACGTCGGTAAACTTTTATAAATCTTATTGGCTATAAACCTATATTTGATAAATTGCAACCTTTTTTTTTTACCAATGAAGTATTTCATTTATTTCTCAAAACAACTTATTTCTCAAAACAACACTCAACAGTTATGTAAAAGGTTTTCAAGTTCAGCAAATTCCAAATAACCGCCAAACAAAGCAAATTCGAGAATGCCAGTAATAAAGCGTAGTTTGCAGTTGGGAGCACACTCTCATACTTTAAGAGCAGATTTGTCACTGTAAATGTCTAGATTAAGAGATGTGCAAACAACTAGATTTCCACTCTAATTGCAACGGTTTATAGTGCGCATCTAGGTTAAACCTAAATTTAAAGTGGGAGAGGAGAGGGGCTTTAATCTGCCTGAAATTAATGCGTCCCCACCCCACCCCAACCCTCTGAGGGCTCGTTTGGTTCAATTTTGAGAAAATGGCTTTGCATTTTCCCAAGTATCTTTAGAAGAATGGGCATTTGGTGAATGCTTAAGTGTTTGGGAACTCTTATTTTGGTGCAGCATTTTGCAAAGTAGCTTTGAGGTGAAAAGAAAAAGGAAAAAAAGAAAAGGAAAAAGAAGGAGGAGATATTGACGCAAAGGAGGGGAGCGAGTGGGAGGCAATCGGAATTGGTGGGGGAGGCAGCTGGTGGCAGTGGTGGTGGGGAGGCGGCGGGTCGCGCGACCCACGCACCGCCGTCGCGTGGGTCGCGGCCTCAAGCGGCGTCGCCTAGGTCGCATAACCCATGCACCGCCATCCTGTGGGTCACGCGGCCCTAGGCGACGTAGTCGTGTCGGTTGTGCGATGCCGCCACGACCGACACGACTGCGGTGCGTGGCGATCGGATCTGGCCGGTTGAGCACCGGTCAGCTCGTCGCGTGGGTCGCACGACCAAGCAACACCGCTTGAGGCCACGACCCACTCGACGGTGGTGTGTGGCGACGGCGGTGCGTGGGCGAGGAAGACGATGAACAATTGTTTTTTAGGGTAAAACAAGAAAACTCAATTATTAATGAGGGCAATATTGGAAGAAAAAAAATTCACTAAACCCCCCTTCAGCATTCCCCCAGGTATACCTCCAAATGCTGAACCAAATGGCTGAACCAAACAAAACCTGAAGGAGGGGATTCGAACTCCTCACCTCCCCCTTCAAAGATGGAACGGTGGCCATTGGGGTAAAACCCCAATTTATGTTATTAGTTCTTATTTAATTTGTGACATCCATAAATTAATTCACTTGAAATATTGTCCGTTTTGGCTTATCAAAATCAAGTCTCATGGTTTTGTCCTTTGATTTACATGTGGGCATTTTTCCAAGAGGCCAATCATCCTATTAATGCTCTAATTTAAGTCTTCATGAGTTAATTCAATAGATTATAATATTATTATATATACCTCAATAATGTTCTCCCTTTATTCGATGTGTGATTCCTATCCCCTTTGGCATCTTAGAAAGCCAAAAGGTGATCCTCGGCTAGGTCTCTTGATTCGACAATCACTCTCCGGCCTTCGTCGGACCGAGTCATTACCTAATCAACCAGTAAACATTTACAGGATAGATGGAAGTGAGATAATATGGATTTTGATGGATGTTTACATTGTCGAGACCTCGGTGAGGGCCAGCAATCCTCTAATGTGGTGGTGGTGAACAAGCACGAGAAGGATCTGCAAGTTCTTCGAATTCTATAATACTTTCACTCATTCATGCTCCTCACGCTATGCTCGATACCCAAGTACAATCCCCACCAGGAGAAATCTCATTTACAATGTTTGCAATTTCCCCACTTGTCTCCTAAGAATTCGAAGAAGAGAAGAGAGTCTAATTTGATTTCTTTGATTGAGGTTTTGACGATTTTCACGTTCTAAATTTGATCAGAACTGGGTAGTCTTCATGAACCCTCAAAAGCTCAAGTAACATTTGGATATTGCCTTGAAAATTTGGGATGTGAATGAGATGATGACCGCACAAAAAGGATATAGCTGCAACGTTCAAATGTAGTTCATCTTTTGACTCAAGCATATCCTGCGACAAAAATTCAATTGAAAGTCCTCCCTTAAAATTGAGTAAGCCTTCCACGACGCAAAGCTTATTTGGCGTCACCATTCGATATGTAATTCAATTCATTCTTATATTCTTCACCATCTTCAAAAGTCAAGAGGCACTCCTTATTTAGGTCTCTTACCACATCGATCACTCTTGGCCCTCGTCAAATCAAGTCATTACATCATCAACTTGTAAATGCTTATTGCATAGATGGAAGCAAGAAGGTACAGATTTTGACGGACCTTTATTGAATTTTCCTAACTTAAATTCTATCGCTTCATCAAAAATAACTATGGATAAATACATTAAAATTTGAAAAATAGATGGTTTAAGTGCAATTAGATATTAAAATTTGTTCAATTAGTACAATCAAGGACTTTGGTTGACTTCATCCAAATGCTAGTGTGGCTTAGTATTTTCCATAACAAATAGTATAAGTGTGGTGTCAAATGAACGCCACGTCAAACAGAGACAGAAAAAACCAAAAAGAAAAAGTAGACGTTAGCAATGGAGTTGGGGGAATGTGTCACCGCCCCGCCTTTGCCGGTGAGGGCCTGTTAGGGAAATCCCTTATGATGTTTTGAAGATGAAAAAATAAATCAAATGCTACTAACATGTTTAATGGTTAAGTAATAGACCATGCAGATAATAGAACATGTAAAGGATATTGTCAAAGTCCGAAAGCTCGAACTGGGAAGACGGACTATCTTTGAAAGAGAACCAGGTGCACAGACCTTAAAGCTAAATGCTTCGAAGCGAGATATGTTCGAGACCGAGATTGTAAAGTCTACAGACTCATATTGTAAAGTCTACTGACTCGGACTTTACATCCGCATTCAATGAATCGTAACTCAAGCCCAATCATACAACAAAGTGATCTCCTGTTTGGATTCCACATTAAGATTGATTTGATTGATTCAATCTATTTGATTGACGATTGGATCTTGAAGACAAGGACTTTCTATACAAAGAAGCTTTACTTATGGAAACCAAGATTTCGTTTGTATGGGCGATCGGAATCAATTTGGGATTTTACCTTTGTCACTCAACGGCTTCCAAATCTTCTAGATACGTAGCTGTCCAATGGGTATATTGGAAGACGATTCTCCCTGGGATGACCCCCAACGGGTAGTTTGGAAGTGGAGGAGTATTTAAGGAGATGAAGGACCGATGAGCAAGTAAGAGACGGAGCGTAGAATTTATAATTCCAAAGTCTGAGCGACTTTCGATCATATACTTGTCTTTGGATAGCTTAAACGTTTGTAATCGTGAGAGAAATACCAAAAGAGTGACTTAGTGAGATAGTGTGATCTATTACTAAGTGTTTGCACTCGAAGTTGTAATCTCTTGTTGATTGCATAGTGGAATCCAGGCCAAGAAGGCATTAGCGTGGGAGAGTGGACGTAGGCTTGGATTAAGCCGAACCACTATAATTTTTGTGTTCTTATTCTCTTCCCTAACTCCTTTATTTTGTTCATACTAGCACTCTCAAGGGCCGTCAACATGCACGAAAGGGGCCTGCAAGTTCCAAGGAGAGAAGAGAAAAGACTAATTTGATTTCTTTGATTTGAGGTTTTGACCTTTCTCAAGTTCTGGATTTGATCAGAACTGGGTCGTGTTCATGAACCCTCTGAAGCTCAAGTACCATTGGATATTACCTTGAAAATTTGGGATGAGAATGGGATTATGACCGCCCAAAAAGGATATTGCTGCAACATTCAAATGGAGTTCATCCTTTGACTTGAACATACCACGTGACAAAATTAAAGAGAAAGTCCTCCCTTTATATTGAGTAAGCATTTCACCATGCGGTGCCAATTTGGCGACACATTACTGCCGCCTATCTTTAAAAAATATAAAAATTAACCATACGTCAATGTTTTTGATTAATTGAAATTGACAGAGAATAGAAGTACCTTATTGAACTTTTTGGATGATTTTGAAGAATTAATTGAATTATTTAGAAGTTTCAAAACTTAATTACATTTTTACGATAAATTTTAAAGTGTTTGCTGCACTTATCCTGAATTTGGATTCACATGGATTGAATTTATCATAATTATTGATGATGTGAATCCCATACATGAATTCTATGTGAACAATATCCATAATTTATGTGAGTTCATAGATTATTTAAGACTTACTCAATATTAAGAGAGGACTTTCTTTTTTAATTTTCGTCCCGAGCATGTTTAATTCGAAATATTCTATTAGAAACGTCATCCGTTAAAGGAAGTACTCTCACGACACTTCATCGTCCAACTCTAAATAATTAATTGTTTCTTTCTTTTCTTCCGTTTTTTCAAATGTTGAAAGCACATGTAACTCGTTTTCCTTCAACACAAAACACCCTTCCTGCTCACGATAGTTACATTTTAGAAGACCCATGTCTTGATTTCACCAACCCTTTTGCGAAAACTATAAATTATATACCAACAGCACTACCCATAATACTAGTTTACAAACGTTGCTACACATATCTAAGGCCTCGTTCTCCTCGCAATACGCCGTTCAGGCACGCAGATTGACCGAGTCAGAAACGTCCAAACTCTGCCGTTTTTGCCAGAAAATTTCCAATGATCAACCGTCGGAAAGGATGGCAAAATGGTTCGATCCGCCGCGCGTTTCTCTCATCCAGCCGTTCTCGAAACAGCTCCCCCCCACTTGGACAAAAGACAAGACAATAATCATTAAAAAAATTTATAATAAATAAAACATCGTTTGATCCGGGGATCAAGGGCCTAATCGAGGCTTATCCAGACAAGCCAAAAACACTAGAGTTCAGAAAAAACTCAAGTCCTAATTAAAGAAAAACCTCCCCCTGATTCCTTTCACACCGGATCACCTTCACCTCTATACACAAATTTTTTTTATTTTATTTATTTAATAAAAAGAAGAAGAAATCGGAGAATTCGTCACTAAAACCGATTTTAAAGAGAAGAAAAAATCGATCTTCTTCTTCACGTTCTGTTTTTGAGGCTCCGACCCTTCTCTTTCCTTCCAAACCTTCTTCATTTCATGCAAGATCGCTTCTTCCGTGGTAGAGCCATTGGTGTTTTGCATGCTGCGCATGTGGGGTTTTCGATGAGAGGATAGAAGGCGTGCTCCGTCAGGGCTGAGGATTGTAGATGAAGAGCTTGCGAGGCGGCCGCATATTCTCCGACGAGAAGAGCGTGCATGGGAAAGGGTTCGACCGGCTGAAGGCCCCGGACGAGCCCGACGATTACAGCGCTCGAGCCAGTAACTCGTCCACAACGAGCCCGTGCGATGTCGAGTCTCCGACCGTCGCGGACTCTTCCCCCGTGGAGGCGGCTACGTCGCCGTTCGCCAAGTCCCCTTGGTCGAGCCATGCGGCCCCGGCGATGGATGAGAGCTTCGACTACTCGCCGAACGTCCTCATGGGGTCCCTGGTTCGCGAGGAGGGCCACATATACTCGCTGGCCGCGGCCGGGGAGCTGTTGTACACCGGATCCGATAGCAAGAACATCAGGGTTTGGAAGAACCAGAGAGAGTTCTCGGGTTTCAAGTCGAACAGCGGGCTGGTGAAGGCGATCATCATCTCCGGGGAGAAGATCTTCAGCGGCCACCAGGACGGCAAGATCCGCGTGTGGAGGGCCTCGTCCAAGAACGCGAGCGTCCACAGGCGCGTCGGCAATTTGCCGACCTTGAAGGACTACATCAAATGCTCGCTGAACCCGAGCAACTACGTCGAGGTGAGGCGGCACCGCAATGCGCTTTGGATCAAGCACTTCGACGCGATCTCATCCCTCAGCTTGAGCGAGGACAGGTTGCTATTGTACTCTTCCTCTTGGGACAAGACCTTCAAGGTATGGAGGATCTCGGATTTCAAATGCCTCGAGTCGGTCATAGCCCACGACGATGCGGTGAACGCAATCGCCGCGGGCTTCGACAGCTTGGTCTTCACCGGCTCTGCGGACGGGACCGTCAAAGTGTGGCGGAGGGAGTACCAGGGGAAGGGGACGAAGCACTTCTTCTCGCAAACGTTGCTCAAGCAGGAGTACGCCGTCACGGCACTGGCCATAAACTCGGACGCGACCGTCGTGTACAGCGGCTCCTCGGACGGCCTCGTCAATTATTGGGACCGCGAAAAGCATCTCTCCCACAGCGGCGTCTTGAGAGGCCACAAGCTGGCGGTCCTCTGCTTGATCACGGCCGGGAGGCTGGTGCTGAGTGGATCGGCCGACAAGGGGATATGCGTGTGGAGGAGAGACGACGGCGGCAACCACACGTGCTTGTCCGTGCTGACGGGGCATAGCGGGCCGGTCAAGTGCTTGGCCGTGGAGAAGGACCACGTCGCTCAGCCTTCGGGCGAGAGGCGGTGGATCGTGTACAGCGGCAGTTTGGACAAGTCGGTGAAAATGTGGAGGGTGTCGGAGGCCGCCCCGCCAATGCAGAGAGTGCAGCAACGCTACACGTCCGACGGGACCGCCATGCCGGCCACCTTACCGTACGCTCCGAGTTTCTCCGCACAGGGTAGGATAAGCCAGAAAAAAATCATAGAAGGAAAGAAGACAGCAATTTAAAACCAGCTTGTTCATTTGTATATTTGATTGATTGATGCCTCTCACAAAGGAGATTATCGCAGTTGATGTAATTTGTGACAATTCCATTGTAATGTTCTTTGCATGGTTGGATTGTTTGGACGAGCGTTTGGCCACAAAATTTGATCATAGTAAGGGTACGTGGTTCCAGGTTTCGTTTAGATTTCATCTGGAACCTACATTGCATAGCAAAAACTTTGAACTTACCATATTATAGGTTCTAGAGTTTATCGAAGTTTCACTTAAATACTTAATTGAACGATTGCAATTGAATTCATTATCTCTAATGACCATATTTTACTATAATCCATTGACCACAATTCATATCTAAACACATGAAGATTAATGAAATATTAATAAAGTAAAAATTTTAGTCATGGATATCATGAGAAATAAAAATTCAAATTAATAGTTTTATATTATACACTCATTATTGAATGTCAAAAATACCATAGGATCACGCAAAAACATAGTACAAGTAAAACATAAATACTTGTTCTAGATTTCAGGTACCAAGAACTTGGCCATAGGAATAGGTTTTTCATCTAGAATCGGACCTTTCTCAAGTTTCCAATTCTATCTAGGACCATGCTCAACCTAGACTATAGCCTTTCTCAGTGGTCAACCCTCCCCATTTGACTCATTACCTGAATCTGGCAATCGTGCATGCACCGAAGAACATAGGAAGCCGAAAGAAACCAGGTGCGCGCTTGCCTCGTTCAACCAAACGCGCTGAATTGCAGTACCTTGCGTGCTGCTCGGTTTGATTTCTAAAATTACCAGAATCATCATTTGGCAGGACATTTTGAAGGGACGACAGGGGGTTACGGTTTGACTTTCAGCGCAAACCATTCCTCTGTAGGCGTTGAATTATCTTAATGGCGCGGGCAGATCGATATCGTGAACGATGCGGAGCTACAGAGGGTCAAAGGGGTTGGCAACTGGCAGAAGCGATGTTAGAGACATTCGGGTACATTAAGGTTGACAAATGGGAGTGAGTTAGAGAGCATAATCCAACACCTTTCGGGAGGCTGAATACGACAACAGAAAAATCTATCTTATGGATAACATTATTAGGACAGGAAGAAGCCATGAACGCTCGTTGCTTTATTTTATTATAAAGAAGGAAAAAAAGTCATTGGACCGACCCAGGGACTTCATTGCTTTAAACAAGAAGATCTGGGAATGGAATCAAGATATGCTGCTTGTCGGTCGAAATTGCGGAATCATCTTGAGTTTTTTAGAAGGAATGATCTTGACCTTTTCATTTGGGATTTGATTGTACAGGTTTTAAGTTAGGTTCTGTTTATTTCACCGAAAAAAAAAATACAAAAACATTTTTCTCATTTTCCGACATTTGGTTGGCTTAGGAAAAATGTTTTCCTATCAAAACTTAGACATAGGATAATGATTTTCTCTTTGAAAGAACTGGAAAGTGTTTTTTAAAAATATAATTAAGTATTGAGGTGTGGACTTGAAACTTTATCGTTGAGGACAAAAATCTCAACATTGGTTCCTACTTTCTAGAGTTTAGGACTAGGTTGTTGATGGTCAGGCTCAGGGTGCTCGGGCCTACGCCCTTGACACCCACACCATAGTCCATTAAGGCCACACCCGAACCATTGGTGGTTGTAATCAATGCTCCTTCACTTGAACTCCAGTTCCATAAAGGCCGTGCTCAAGTCCCCAACGCTCGAACTCTATTCCCAACCCGTAGGCCAGGGTTAATAAAGGCTGTGCGTGAGTCCTTGACACTTGACTTGGGTCATTGATTAATGAAACGTTTGTTCTTATAGATTTTTATTTTATTTTATTGTTTCTTTCTTTTACTTTTCTCTTTTGTTCTTTCTTTTTCGTTTATTCTTTTATCTTTTTGCCTTTTCCTTTCTCCTTTTTGCTCCTTTTTCATTCGCCAACTACGTGCCTCAGTGGTGGCTGGCAGCTTGCCCATGATGTGGGCTAGCGAGTTTGAGGCTAGGCCAATCTAAGCGAGCTCGAGCTTGACCAAGACTAGTGAGCTTGGGCTCACCCAATCCCAACGAGCTTGAGCTCACCTATGGCCGTCGTTGAGGCAAAATGAAGGTAGAAAGAATAAGAAAAAGAAAGAGAAAAAAAAATTAAAAAAAATTGATTTTTTGTTAGCCTTGAAAAAGTCATAAGAGTTAAATCATTTTCAAATAAGTTCCAAACACCAAAAAATGTTTTCGATTACATATCACCAAATAAAGAAAAACTAATAATTTCCATAAAATATGATTTCTGGAAACTATTTTGTTTTATCATAAACTTTTCCCCATTCCTGGTTGTAGTTTTTGCTCGACTCTTTAAAGCAAAATTTTTCATTGAGCAACACAAGTAGGAGCTGGATAGGCATCGACTACCGGACAATGGTTCGAGTTAATCGTGCACGAAAGTCTCATTGAATACCTACCAAGCTCATGATTTGCTTAATAGTATACTCAAGTTGATTTATAAAGTGGTATATCAAAGTACAAGTAGGCAGGTAAAGAAGTATAGATTACATTCCACACTCGTCAAGAGTTTTTTTTTTTTTTGTCTGAACACTCGTCAATGGTTTGCTAACCCACTTGGTCATCCAAGTTTGTTGACTGATTTTAATATAATTAACATCATTCATTAGTATAACCAAAAGACATGTCCAAGTTAGGCCGGCAGTATAACCAAAGTCATTTATGACGATGATTCTCACTTATTGTCTCTCCTTTTGTCTTGTTCTCTTCCGGGTGACTGGAGGACAGGACAATACTCAAAAAGAGCAACATCACATCCATAATTCACTATTGTAACATATGCACATTTGATTGAGAACATCCCAATTACCACTTTGCCTCAATGAAGAAACACTACAACAGAGAGAGAGAGAGAGAGAGAGAGAGAGAGAGAGAGAGGACTTATCTTACATTTCTTCATTCATAACATAAAACCCTAATGCAACAGCCAATCCTGCCATGGCCCAACCAAAAAAAACAGAAAAGAAACAGCCTATGCTTCCCATTTCCAAAATATCTCTATCAGAGGGAGACACCGGCTGCAATTCCGTAAGGTGCCGCCCGACATCTTCAGTCATCTCTATAAAGCTGTACCGAGCCTGCTCCCTTGTGCTCAATAAAATATTCTTAGCAGCCCAACCCATTGCTGCGATTTGGTCAGTCACTGTGCGAACACTTCTTTCAGCACGCTGCTTGCTGTCCTCGGCCAATCTAAACCACTCCTTGAAACCAGAATCAGAGACATCGCTGGCCCTTAAAATCTGCTCCCATTGGTTCTTATTCGGAATTAGGGCCTTGCGGATGTAACATGCCTGCATTCATCATGAAAGACACAAGATAATCATAATCACGTAGGTAAAGGAATTGTACAGATTGACTTCGACAAGCTCCAGTGAAAGTTAACCAAGAATGGTAAAAAAGATGCCATTGTAAAATATAGAATGATGAAATTTACTGTAATTACCTGCAACAGACCCATGACAACATCTGAAGTGCCAGCTCCTTCTCTAAGACAAAGCAGGATATTTCGCTGAATTTCAAAAAAATAAGTCACAAAAGATTCTACAGGGAGTTAACAGAGGAAGTAATTTGACCAACTCTCCATTCAAGTACTCACTTCTGCGTTTCTTGCCAATCCACCAAAGGTCTCCAAGCAGATGAAGTAATAATCTTTGCTATCCACAGATTTCATGGTCATCAATGACAACTTGGGAATCTGAACCTTGGTACTCAAGATCCCTATTCTTATGGGCCAAAAGTCTTTGCCTGATTTTTTTAAAAAAAAATCACTGTTCAAATGCCCAGCTCTTGACACAGTTCATTTGGTCAAGAGGCAGTCAAAATGCAATCACAATACTCACTTTTTGTATTAAATATGTCGATTCCTTCCTTTTTGCTTACTTCAGCAGGCAAAGGCACGTACCCAGACTCGATCCATGTATTTAAGATGATCTCAAGCCTGTCCTGAATATTTTCCCCAGGAATTTGGTGTGAAAGAGGAGAAAGGAGGAAGAGAAACAAGGAACCCTTAGTCAGTTAGTTGTAGATTCTAATGAGGTTTCCCTCCTGCTCATAATACAAAAGAAAAACGATGGAACCTAGATGTCATGAGGTTTGGATATAATCATTGCGTTTTTTTGGAAATACAGACAGAGAGAAGTATGACCAGACTTGGTACCATTCTTTGTCACCAATTATGTACAAGTCTGACGGCTATATGTTCTTTTTTAATGAAGGATGTATGTAAACAAGGACAGAGACATGTAGTACTTTCCCAAAACATATAAAAAGGGGTCCCTGATGAGCTTTTACTTTTTCGCTAGACAAATAACTTCAAAGCATATTCTGAATTAAAAAATGGTCATTCATTATGCACCATGAGAAAATGAAGAACAGTGAATCTCACTATCGCAATATAGAGGAGGTTGACAAACAAAAAGCAGCTCCTTAATATCACTAAAAGTCTAGGAATTAGGACCACAGTTCAAAAGTGGTGCTCACAAAATGTTGTGTGTGTACTAAGGAATTTTCTTTTCCATTGCCTATGAATGAAATAAAAACCCTCAAAGCTATAGGATGATACTAACCCACCTTAGTTAGTGTTTGCAGGTGGACATGCTTGAGTCCCTGATATATTCCCAAAAGGTCTAGTGCTGCGAAGATAGGGTATACCACAAAAGGTAAAGCTGCAAGTAATCTAACACATGAAGGTTAGAACCGTCAAAATACAATTACCATAAACTCCTGGTTTGAATCTGGCCAAGAAAAAAAGCCTACTAGTTTGGTTAAAACATTCCCAAATTAAATCAAATAAGATCATCAGATTGGTATAAAAGTTAACAGAACACAACTAGTAGAAGCAATATAAGGATGCTAAGATTCAAATTAGGCTTCAACTGCTGGCAGCCCAAGTATGTGGTTAAAACCATATGGTGCATGTTGCAATAGCCATGACTGTCCCTATCCTATACAAGTTCCATGTGTGATATTGAGAGCACTGTGAAGCACACAAATAACTTCACCAAAGATTTGCATTTTTGGAGTAAGAAATGTGTGAGAAGTTCTTGCAGCAGCACTAACTTGCAATGAAATGAATTATGGCTCACAGAACTTGAGGGACTTATGTACAAAATACTGACCAAAATAGAAGGAAAGGCAGGAAATATGAACCTTTGATTGTTCTTGAATGACATGTTAAGAAGTGCAGCAAGCATAAGGCCAAGATTATCAAAGCACACTGTTTGAATCTGAAAGCAAACCAAGAGGAAATCATGAAAACATCTTTTCACAGAAACGCAAGCAATGGCGAAAAGGAATATACTGGAGCCTGACCTGTGCTTTCGCAGAAACTTCACCAAGGTTATCAGCTACAGCAAAGCTCCGATGAACAGCAGACTTTCCAAAGAAAATGACAGCCACAAAGCAAAAAACATTCAAGTCAAAAGTGAAGATGGCTTACAAATGCCAAGACGTCAAGAGAAAGGTTCATGAAATGGATAAAATAGGTGGAAAAAATAAATTAGGACCAAAGATGGATCTCATGGTTACAAATAATTAGGCCATGACATACCTAACAAAGTCCAAAGAAACACTTTCGGTTGATAGGGCATAAGAAAGGAACTCAACAAGTTATATGATGTCCACACAGTGTCAAACCAGACACCATTGCAAAGGAGCTAGATTAGGTTCAGCACACGTTCCATTAAGCCAACTGTGATGCTTGTGATACAGATACTCACATGACCACTGTATGCAAGTAAAAGCAGGAAGTGCGAAAAAACAGAGAACTAAAAATGCTAGAACTCATGTATCTCATTCAACAACTTTTTGAGCTGTCTCTACTTCTGTGTTACCAGATCTTCTCATTTCTATTCTAGAAAGTACATGCAAGCTTTGGCCCCTAAACTCCAAGTTCCAATCTCTCAACCTTCTTGACTTGACTCAACTTATGATTAATTTTCCACAAGGCCCTAAACACCATGCAGTAGGGAAAGCACTTTTCACACAGACATTTGGCTTAGCATGAAAAATATTGTCTAACACACATATACAAATACTTTTACTATATTTTAAATTTAAAATAAAAAATGCAGCTGGTTCATCGAGGCATCATATCAACAAGATACATTATAGAGGATCCTTTTCAATATCTGGAACATCATAAATGAACAGGGGCAGATTCTTACACCAGTGGCCAAATAGCACGCGAGGCTGATTTGTTTCGCGATGTTGGCTATGGACGCGAGAAGCAGGAAGTATTGCGGGAATACAGGAGTCAGCAGCTCCACACCAATACTCAAACTGAAGATAACGGATGTTGAGAACCGAACCCTCTTCAAATAAAATAACTCATCATCAAAGATATATCAAGACATGAGTATTAACACAATACCGCAATCACAAAATGCGAGATTTCCGCTCTACTTGTCACTGTTATATCTAACCACCATATAGCAGTGAGGTACATGAATAGGAATGACTATCAACAAGAAGAAGGAAAAAGGTTTTCACTACAATGCAGAGCGGAAGGACGCTAAAACTAAAAGTGAAACCTTCAAGTTGGTATCAAAAGCAGATGCCAGGCTAGCAGTGTAAATGCACCTACTCAGCCGTCCGAGTCCATCTTTCAAGACCCAATTGAATGCAGCAGCTGACGGCAGTGATCGAGAGTATCCAATCCCTATAGCTCGGAACATCGCCTGAAACTCCAAACAATCAATCATCAAACTAACTTCTCAGAAAGCAACATCTTGCAAATGAAACATCGACCTTCCGCTAAATACGCACTATACATTTCGAGCACCTAAAAGCATTGCAAGCAATGATTTTTAAGGTCCAACCCACCAGGCATCATAATCCAAGAATACAAATAAGCAGAGCCAAAGAAACCCACCAAGCTAGTGTTTTTTCACACTTCTTCAAAAACGAAAATCCGAAAAAGCTTCCGGATTACCTGAGTAGCAAGAACCTGAAGAGCCGAGCTGAAGACGCGGTGCAAGAGCTTCCACTTCACATAGTCCATGTACCCCGCGCCCACTTGCTTCGGGATGAAGAAATCCCTCACGAGCACCCCGCAGGCCCCCCCAGTTCCGAGCCCGCCGTCGAAACCGAGGCCGAGCGACGCCGCCCCGCCGTCGACGCTCACCAGCCGCAGGCAATCCCCATCCCAGACGTACCTCGACACCTTCCCGGACTCCCTAACCACCACGGGGAGCTTCGCCGCCGCCGCCGCCACGGCGGGCGAAGAAGTGGGTCCTAAGCCGCTGCCTCCGCGGAGTTCATCCTCCTCCGGGCCGGAGTGGAGCGGGGTCCTCAGGGAGCCGACGACCGCGGTTCTGGGTCTTCTCGAAACGGGCGTTCGAGGTTCATGGCGCCGGCGAGGAAAGAGACGGGGGTGGCGTGGATGGGGCGCCGTGTGGAGAGCGGATTGCATGAGAAAGAACTCGAACGGGTTCGCGTTCCCGGAGGAGGACGGGAAGGAATTCGCCGGAGAGATGGAAAGAGCTTGGAGTGGGGGAAGCTCGTGACGGCGGGAGGCGGGAGGCGGCGGCGGCGGCGGCGGCGGCGACCGCTTCGCTCCGCTACGAACGGGCGTCTCTTTTGTTTTTATGCCTGTGTTTTCCCTCGCAAGTTGCAGGATTTTGCAATGGAGGTTTTAGGAAAGGTGAACAGAACCCTCCCCCCTCTCTTTTGTTGATTTTGTTTGCATTTCGATTTTGTTTGCATTTTCTTGAACCACGCCTTATTTTTTTCATTTTTGTGGATTTTTTTTATCGAGACTGATTTAAATTTGAGAGTTCGTCTCCCGTTGATTTTGTTTGCTTTATTTTATTATTATTTATTTTTTCCAGATTTATATTTGGGAGTTCTTTTTAGTCTAATTTTCTCTCTTGATCTAGTAATCTAGATTTTGGAGTTTAATAAATATGTTTTTGGAGATTTGATGCCCCTTCGCTTTGTTTGTGTACATATTCTTTACCTCTAGTCTCAATGATGATTGCAAGCATCTCGTTGAATTATGAAAATATGCTTCTCCATGTGATAGATCTGTGTTTATTTTACTTACTATGGTTATTTTCTGTACAATGATGGTGAAGAGCAAGTTGAACCTAGGCATGCACCATCAATTGGCAATGTCGTAATTATTGAAGAATTAATTTTCAGCGTGTGTTCATCACTGACAAAGATACAAGATCCAATGATTAGTCGCCAATTTTGTTTGATAGATCTATTCATTTGGAACAAGTTTGCGCTTAATTTTGCAATTGCTCCGTTAATCCTTCTTGTGTTCTATATTTAGTTTTGTTTTTCAGTGTTCATGCTCTATTTCAATATATTTTGTTACAAAGACTATATCTCCGCATCATTTTGAGTAATGAATACAATTTTTTTTAGGAAAAAAAAAGGCTAATCAATAAATAAATGCTTTTTTTTTCTTTTTGGAGATAAGTATAATCAAAGTTCATAAATTTTTTTATAAAAAAATATTATTGAGCCTAAAACTTTCAAAAATTACAATTAAGTCTTAAAACATTTTACAAACAAGTCTTAAATTTTTAAAAAGTGCAATCGATGCCTAAAATTTGTCAAAAAAGTGCAATAAAGTCTTAAAATTTTCAAAAAGTATAATTAGCCTAAGGATTTGATTGAACTATTTTGACAAGTTTTATGATTTGATTGCACTTTTTTAAAAATTTTAGAACTTAATTGCACTTTCGTGACAAATTTTATAACTTAATTATATTTTTTTAGAGTCTTAAGATTCAATTACATTTTTGTGATAAATTTTAGAACTTTCAATACACTTTTTTTTTTTTTATAATTATGT
This sequence comes from Eucalyptus decipiens, assembly GCA_014182575.1. Taxonomy (NCBI): domain Eukaryota; kingdom Viridiplantae; phylum Streptophyta; class Magnoliopsida; order Myrtales; family Myrtaceae; genus Eucalyptus; species Eucalyptus decipiens. The sequence goes on from CM024616.1 coordinate 21,630,603, forward strand.
TACTTTTACTATTTTTTTTTTCAGTGGAAAGCCTTACTAATCTAGTTCACAATACAAAAATTAACACAATGATTAATTTACCGATCCAATGTTATATTAGAAAAACCACTTTGTCTTTGTAAAATAGCACTACCAATATGTTATTACAGTTACTGTATTATCCAAGTGTTGTGAGAAATTGTATAAGCACACCATTTGCACTAACAAATAAACAATATGATGTCTATTGCAGCTCTATTATGTTGTTTAGGTGTGGACACTTTGAGTATCAAAACTTGACATAGGGGGTACTTAAGTGTCAAAAGTTTAGAAATTTATACTCAAGTGTCAAAATTAGAGCAAAATGAATTAGTCAAATTTCAAAGGTAAAAGATTTTGGCCAAAATGCCGTTATGGTGTTTTTCTAGCGAGACAAGTGCAAAACGATATTGTTTTGCATGCTGATGTAGCTTGATAAGTTGAAAATGATGTCATTTTACATGCTGACATGTTTTTTTTTTTTTGTAAGCCAAAAATGACATCGTTTTTACGCAGCCCCACCCCATTCCCCGAGAAGATCAAAAATAACATTTTTTGAATTTTTGAATTTTAATGTAAATATTAATTAAATTAAATTTAAAACTAAATTATTTATATAAAAAAAAATGGAGGAGACTGTGGAATGGCAAAGGCTGTGCAAGCCCTCACCGTCACCTCCCACCATCGTCGCGAAGGGTCGCCGTGGTAGGGGGAGGGTCGGCCAAGATCTAGGTGACGGTGGGGAGGTGGTGGCAAAGGGCTTGCACAGCCCTTGCCATTCTGCAATCTCCTCCTCTCTCTCTCTTTAATTATTTAGTTTTAAATTTAATTTAATTAATTTTTATATATAAAATTCAAATCCAAGGTAAGATGACATCATTTTCACTTTCTGGCAAGTCACGTAGATGAGTTATACTATTAAAAAAATGCCATATAAGATTTCCGGCACTCTTCACTTAAATGTCTCATTTTTCAAAGAAAGTGGCATTTATATGTATCTTTCATAACTTTTGGCACTTAATGTCCCGCTTGTGCTGTATTTCTGTGTTGCTGCACCAGCACTGCATCCCCTGTTCATCCTCACTTTCTAAGGGCTGTATTTTTCAAACTCCAAAAACATCAAACTCCAAGCATGGTAAATGGATCCGAAGTTAATCTCAAGCTCCTGAATTCGGTGATCAAGACAGATCGGAATTCGGGCCTTGCGGCCCTATCCAGACACGCCCGGGCCAAGTCGGCCTGTTCACCCCACTCCTTAGCGAGCTTATACGCGGACGGGCTGCTCCCACGATAGCCCGAGGCGATTGCGCTCGGTGTGAGCGGTTGCTGCCCGGTCACGATCTCGAATGGACTCTGGTTCGTGGACTCACTCCGCTGCAAGTTGTAGGAAAACTGGGCCACGTCGATCAGCCGTGCCCAGTTCACTTGCGTGTTGCTCACATAGTGCCGAAGATAAATTTCCAGCAATCCATTCACCCGCTCGGTCTGTCCGTCGGTTTGTGGATGCATGCTGGTAGAAAGGTTGAGACTCGTCCCTAGCAACTTGAAAAGTTCGGTCCAGAACCGTCCGGTGAACCGAGGGTCGCGATCGCTCACGATCGTGCGCGGGACGCCCCAATATTTGACGACGTGCTTGAGGAACAGCTTGGCAGCTTCCTCGGCTGGGCATTCTTTAGTTGTTGGCACGAACGTCGCATATTTGGAGAGGCGATCTACCACGACCATGAGGGTCCGACACCCTTCGGACTTGGGCAAGTTCACAATGAAGTCCAGGGAGACACTCTCCCATGGACGTTCTGGGATCGGCAATGGTTCAAGGAGCCCCGCGGGGGACCGTTGCTCAATCTTGTCTTGTTGGCAGACCAGACACGTCCGCACGTATGCTTCCACATCATCCCGCATGTGCGCCGCAATATTGATCTCCAACAAGTGCCATGGTGCGGTGGATTCCCGGATGTCCCGCCCATTTAGAGTCGTGGCACTCCTTTAGGACTTCCTTCCGAAGCTTCCCATGGAGCGGCACATAGAGTCGCCGTCCTTTGGTGTAGAGAAGATCATCCTCGAGCCAAAATCTCCTCGTCAAGCCTTCTTGAGCGTATCGAAGGAGGGCTTGGGCTGTTTGATCATGCTTCAGCCCTTCCTTGATACGATCAACCCATGGGCAATCGGGTCGACTCACCGCACTAGCCAATTCGAACTTCCCGCAAGGCGTCGGCCACGGAATTGGACTTCCCGGGCTTATATTCCAGCGCATAATCAAACTCGTCTTTTGTTCACTGAGAACTTGGCATGGATCTTGGCTGGACGGGCTACGAGTCTGTGGATTCAGGTCTTATAGGGTCAGCCGGTCGCTACGTCCAACCTCGCCAAACCGTGTCCGCTCGAGCACATCTAGTCAGCAACTGCAAGAAGCTTCGTCCTGAACATCTCAAGCTCCTGAATTCGGTGATCAAGACAGATCGGAATTGATGCGCTATGCGAGACCTAGCCTGGGGGGGATCGAACAAGTCAGCAATAAGGGGAATCGGGTACTTATTCTTGACGGTGAAAGAAGTCTGTACATTGTCTTTTGTTCCAGCGAGACACAAAGTTTGCTGGGCCAATTGGAAGGCATCGAGGACTGGTGTTGTGCAGTAGAGGGCTCGATGTAAAGAACGAATTAAGGGGTATTTGCTGGTGGTTACCTTTTCTTAGGCGTCCAATTTTCAGGCAATATCCTGGATGTTTATCGTAAGAAGGACCATACAGGGCAATTTGGCGACTCTAGCATAGTCCTCCTTGTCCTGCACATTGACATGCAGTGCAATTAAAATCTGTACTACCATTCGCTTTTTGCATTCGGAATTTGAGCTCCGTATAACTAATGATGCACCATCCCCATATCCTTCCAAGGACTGCATTATTACGTTTCGAATCCATCCAGATACAAACAATCTTCCAATTTGGCCAAGCCATTGCTCTCAGTTGTATGCCCACATCGTCATCTTTCACCAATGCTAGCCAATGTCCAGTGCAATCTGCGGGTTGAATTGAAGAAGTTCCTGATCAACCCCTTTTGCAGTTGCACTGTATGCCTTTTTTCGTTGTCTGTTGCACTGGCTTGATATGATACAATGAGTGATTTGAAAGAAAGTTCTATCATCACGATTTTGCGCACTACTCACCAATAGGGCTCTGTAAGGACAGAAGCCACCCAAACATGGCATAGACATTCCCAGAAGTGTTGATGCAACTATTCCTTGCTCTGTCAAAGAAGATCGTCATAATGAGACAGTAAAGCAATCTGTGCAGACCTAGCTTTGTAGTTGAAAAGTGGTCGATACTCATTAGACATTGACATTCGCAGAAGTGTCGCCACAAGCATTCTTGCTCAGTCCAGGAAAAAATTCAAGTTGGGACAGTGAAGCACTCCGCAGATCTAGTCTTTTAGTGATAGAAAATTGGTCAATACTCATTAGACATCATGCGTTACATTGTGACGGTACGCTCACTCCCATTGAACAGATGTGACTTTGTTTAATTATAGTCCAACTGCGCTCATTTTCCAGCGTGTTGCACCGCCTTCTTGACTAGCATTACCATTAGGCAGAGAAAGGATTGACCTAGGTCAAGCATGAGATCGTGGAAATCAGGATCTGAAGCAGTGCCAGAATGCATAATTTAGGTTCAGAAGTAGGATTTCTGCAACAAGTCAATCCTTAAGACTTCATGTGCTCATGTCCCTCTTCCAAACCAACGGAACTTTCACACTTTCCTCTCATTCAATCCGATTCCTCTGCCTTCGCCCATTAACCAAATGATCAAGACAAAGGGAAAATCGATCCACAATATATATTTCTGAAAATGGATTCATCATAAGCCTACAACCATGAATAGTAATCCAGAATTGTACTTTTTGTAGACGACTTCCTGGCCCTTGAATCTCAAATTTGCAGTTGCAGATTTTTCAAAAATCTGTTGATAATATGTCACGTACCAGGAAAAGAAGAACATACTACTGTCATAAACGTACACAGTAGAAATTTATGTTTCAGAACAATTCGAGGATTACATACGTTAAAACTCTATGTACCTAGATTTGAGAACAAAAACCACACAAAGAATTCTTCTCTAACCACCAGAACATCTAAGACATCATCGTTTTTAAGATGTCGACCCCACTACACACAAATCAAGCCTTCAGAACAAAGTATCTAGGATCCTTTTGTATTTTGAGGCCTGGTGGAAGAACTCTTACGATTGTTTCACTGCATGCATTCCCCTCTCCCAGGACAAACTCAAGCACGAGTTGATTGCCTACTCTCAAATTGTTCCCCTTCCTAAACTCAGTCCACCCAGAGGACAGATAGAACCGGCCAGCTATCCTTTCATTAATCTGCACAGGCCATGTCCCCCCATTTTGATCCCGCACAATCATCTTCTCATTTGGATTTAGCTTTATATGATTTCTCTTTAGGAATGAAGTAGGGATATACTGCATTAAATATGAGCAGACAAAATGTAAGAATAATTGAAGCAGCTAAATGTTCGGTAAAAAACTCGAAGCAGTGAAATCTTCAATCACATGTATAGAGTATGACTACATTATGTTTCGTGTTATATCAGTTAGATTCCCAAGTAATTGCTCATCTCCCTTTCTAAGTAATGATGGATTCATTGTGACAACCACTTCCAACCTATTAAAACTATTTTGCACTGCTGAAATGCCTCACAGAGAAGCAGACTCTGATACTCTGTTAAACTTATCAATTCACTGCACAAATCTAAGGAAACTATTACTCTTGAGTGATTTGGTCATGATTATGCTTGTTCAAGGTCATTTAAACCCAAATTACTTCAAAGCTTTACGAAGCTCTTACTATTTTTTCATGCATCACTAATTATACTGCTATCAACAATCCATTAATATACAAAGACCTTTAAAACGGTTTTATATGTGATATGACTCCAAGATTATTCTACAAACAAGAAATATAGAGAAACCAGAAATGATATTACTGAAATTATGGATCACTGAAAATTAAATGAGTCTAATGTGAAGGACTAACCAAGAGTTTCAGTGCATATTTGGAGATGCGTGATACAAAGTGTGGATTCTTTGGCATGGCATATGTCTTCATGGAGCACTTGCTAACAGTTTCTCTTACGAGCTCTAGTTTTGTTTTGAACCTGGAATCTCTGTGCACTGTAGAAAGGAGAGCATGTGAAGGACAGGAGGCAACACAAATATGCCAGAACAAAGAAGAAGTAACAAGCAAGTACCATGATTTTCCACTTTATCGATATTTAAGTCCACGAACTTCCGCTTACAAGCCCGAACAGGCCTCATCTGGTTCTGTTCTGCCTCCTTTACTTCATCTGCCAGCTTTTCCGTCTTCACAACAGCTAATGGTCTATTGACTCCATTAGCTATTTCTTTCCTGCACCCATTCTTACCAAATACTTTGACGAGGAACACCGAGTCCCTAATGTATCTGAAAATGAGAAAATCAGCAAAATCTAGAGGATGATCGATCACGAAGTCCCGCCAACCACTCTTAATGAACAATGTATTTTCAACTCCTGCTATCCCAATTGGCCATGATCTCCCTGTAGTATTCTTGAGAACCGCCTTTTTGGGCACGGCTCCTTTAAAATTCTTGACAAAATCCGGTGGTATAAGCTGTCATGAAAAATTGAATTCTATATTTGAAATTAACAGATTATAAAGGCAAAAACATATAAAAAATCAGAACCCAGGCAGGAGCCTTGTCATCAGTGGGTGCACACAATGCAAGTATCTATTCTCAGATTTTCTTGCTAGTCCTGAATATGAATGCCGGTTAAAAATTATGAACTGCTTTGAAATTCATCAGATGCCGAATGTCGCACAAAAGAATGTCCATGGGACATGTTCGTAGGCAATAATTTAATCTAGAATACTTCTTCCACCCAAATTCGCACAGAAGGCGTAATCTCTCCCCGCTCGACGAGGCAGTCAAGAAAAAACCTCACACAATCCACTAGGTTTCAACAAGATAAGTGAATCATCACAATCCAGTTCAAAGGCAAGCCAAAGGATCACACTAGGTTTCACCAAGCTAGTAATATTGCATCCATGAACTGTGATCATATAAGCTTTCTCTGGTACTCAAGAAAACACAAGAAAGTTGCAGAAAGCCGGCGTTCGTGAACAAACGTGCACGTGCATGTGCATGCAGAGAGAGAGAGAGAGAGAGAGAGAGATGACCAGTTGGTGAGAACTGAAGGAGGGGAGATAAACTTTGAAGAACTCGAGAGGCTCGTCGGAGGAAGATGTCTTGGCGGCACGACGGCGGTCCATTGCTCTCCTGCTTCGCCGATGTGGTTTCAATGGCGGTCGCTGTGGGAAAACAGCAGATCTTGGTCTTCTTGGGTTGAGGTTACGAAGAGAGAGACAAAGGAAGCTGAAACGTCTGAGAAGATCCGTGGGTTATTCACAGAAACCACCAGAAAAAAGAAGAAAGAATCCCAAGATTTCCCTACCCTATTCAATTCCGTATTAAATCATATCTGCTTTCCTTTTCTGGTGCCCAAGAACCCACGAGAGAGGATTAAAATTTTTGATCATGCATCTTTATCACGTGATGAACAGCCTATGGCATGTGAATTAATACCATTTCATTAATGTCTTGGAGTTTTATAGCAGATTTAATCAAGGAGATGTAAAGAAGTGCGTTCAAATAATAAAGCTACTTTGCTAGTAGTTGCATTCCATAAAATGCTTTCATGTAGGGCGATGAAAATTATCCGATCAATTATAAACTTATTGTACGGATGCCAATTCAATTCTAAATTTTTCAATTTTGTGAATTTAGTCTTAAACTTTTGCGCCGAATTCCAATGTAATCTGAGTCAATTTTCACTAAAAATCGTTAACGTGGTGGTCTAGACTTTGTTTAAAGAAACGTACCAAAACTTGTTTTTTTGCTAGATACTACAACTAGCTTACTAAATGATGTTTAGACTTTCATTGGACGTTAAATGAAACAAAGGATACAGGCCGCTTGTCTAAAGACCCATTTGCAATTCGGTATATCTTAGTTTACTAATTTAGCAGCCAATGTTAGTATCGCCTTCACCACTCTTAATGTCTCTCAATTTTCAAATTCCTGCAGAGTTTCTTACAGCAACTAAACATCTATACTGACCAGATCAAAACTAATGATTTTCTATCACCAGCAACGATTGCAAATTCTTGACATGATCAAACTGTATTTGCAAAAATCATGTGAGCATGAAATAAGTTAATTATCATGGAAGTGGCTTTTGCTAAAACTACTGTACTGCTGCTTATGGATAAATTGACTCCAGCAAGATTGCATTCATGGAAATGCTTATGGTTTTCAAGTACTGATGGGGAAGAAGCACTCCTGAATGCAGTAACATGACTTCAGATCAACTTTTACGCACAGAGTTTTAGCTTGAAAACATTATAAGTTAGATTTACTCACCCAAAAAGTCACCTTAATAACTGTATCCGAATCGGAATCTGAAAACTTTACACCCTTGATGACGTTCAGCATCATATCCATGAAATTTTGCTCCTGATCGCTGTTAGCGGTATTAGGAGTTCTGAACTTTTTTTTTTTTTTTAACATATCTAATCTCAAATTCGCCTCCAGGTGGGAGCCCCACCATGAGCCAAAACATTTTGCAGTCTCGTTCAGCGATTGTTTATAGCCACCTAAGTCCAACTGGCTGAGAGACAAGATCGCATCCGACAACAGACGACCCTGAACAGATAGAGGAACGTCCTGATTGACCTTTAGCACCTCTTTGCCTCGGTGTCGTTGCAGTCCAATTTCGAACCACGGAATATCTTCCGTCCTCCTAGCCAAGACTTGTTCAGGAAGAATATATTCAGAGGATGTGGCATGTTCCCATCATTTTGTCATCATCTCCTGTCACCGTTCATCAAGCGTCGGATTTGCGCCCCCTGGCAATCAAACACCAAACGATAAAACAAAAAACTCCAGGGACCAACGAACTTTTGTAGCTTGTGCTTCCTTTGATTGTGCAAGCACAATATATCCTACTCATCCTCACTTTCTCCGTGCTGTACCAAACTTCAAATATCAAACCTCCGAAGTTAATGTCTTTCATTTACCAAGAACTTCACGGGCTAGAATTTGTGAATTCTGGTCTCATACAGTCAACCTGTTGTTATGTTTGATCACATAAAATCATGTCTGCTCGAGCAGATTGAGTTAGCAACTGCAAGAAGCTTGATTCTGAGACATCTTGAGCATCTCAATCCAGTGATCAAGACCTCAACAGACTGAATTCGCTGTGCTATATGAAACCAAGTCTTGCAGTATAAACATGTCCATACATCTTATTCCGTTTGAAAAATATTCCACTAGAGGGAGAGACAAAAATTAGGATGGCCAAGATCTATTATCAAGATCAACAGAATTCAGAAGCAGCAAAGGTTGTTTTGGTGGTGTAGCAGTACAGTGCTCAATCTATAAAACGACCACACTATTACCTATAAGCATTTTCCTTTTATTTGGCATCCAATTTCCGTGGTATACCCTGTATGTTGATCTTAAATGAAAATTATGTCGGCAATTTGGCAGCTTGTGCCCATAATTTTGCTCTGGCATAGTCCTTGTCCTGCACATTGATGTGCAATGCGATTAAATCTGTACTACCATTCATTTGTACCATTTTGTACCGAGCAGGATAAACTATTGATGCCCACCCTATATCATTCCAAAGAGAACCTTACATGATTATGCCTCGAATCAATCCAGATACAAATGATCTCCCAATAAGCTTTTAGGAGCACTTCAAATGAAGTGGGCTTCAAATTTGGCTGAGCCATTGCTCTCGGTTGTGCACACACATCATCATCTTTTACCAATCCAACTTCCAAGTCTCTGGGGCGAACTAGCCAATGTCAAGTTCAATCTGCAGGTCGAATTGAAGAGTTCCTTATCAACCTTTTGCAGTTCTACGCCTTTTTTCTCTCGTCTGTTGCACCAGCTTGATATGATAAAGTGAGTCTTTTGAAAACAAGTCCTATCATCATAATTTTGCGCACTTCTTGCCGGTAAGCCCCAAAAGGACTGAAGCCAGCCAAGCATGGCATGGTCATTCCCAGAATGGTTGATGCAAGCATTCTTGCTTTGTCCAAGAAAAACTTCAGAATGGGACAGTGAAGCACTCTTTGCAGACCTAGTCTTGTAGCGATTGAAAATTGGTCATTACTCGCTAGACATCGTACTTTGCCAGTAAGCTCGTCGCCATTAAACAAATATAACTTTCTTTAATAATAAGTCAACTGCCGTTTCTGGGCATGCGGCACTGCCCTATTGACTTGTGTCGCTATTAGGCAGAGATGGATTTAGCAAGGCCAAGAATAAGGTCAAGGTTATCAGGATCTGAAGTGGTGTCAATATGCATAATTTAGGTTCAGGAGTAGGACTTGCAACAAATCAATCCTGAGACTTCATGTGCTGATGTCCATCTTCCAAAAAAGTGATACTTTCACACTTTCCAGTAATTCAGTTTTAACCAACTGCTCAAGTCAAAGGGCAAATGATCCACAATGTATATTTCTGGAATCTGGACGCATCATAAGCATACAGCATTGAACAGTAAGCCAGAATTACACTTACTGTAGTCGACTTCCTTGCCTTTGAATCAAATTCGCAAATGCAGAATTTTTAAGGATGCATTGGTAAAATTATTTGTACCTGGGAAAAAGGAACATATAAATGTCATGAAGGTGTACAATACAAATTTTGGTTTCAGGACAACTCCAGGATTCCTCAAAGAACAAATGAAACAATATATTATAACTAAGCAGCTACTGCAATTTTGCCTCTCAAACAATGAAAGCCATTGAGGCTTTATTCGGAAAATATCAGATATTACACTTAGTTAAAAGCTCTATGTACCTAGATGTGAGGAAGACAAAAGCTGCACGTTTTATTATTCTTTAACCATAAGAGCATCCGAGACATCATCGTTTTTATGATGTTGACTCCCCATCACACAAATGAAGCCTTCATGACGAAGTACTTATGATTCTTTTGGATTTTGAGGTCCAGCGGTAGAACTCCAACATTCGTTTTGCTGCACCTGTTCCCCTCTCCAAGGACAAACTTGAGCATGCATCAATCGCCTACTCTCAAATTGTTCTTCTCCCTAAATGCGGTCCACCCAAAGGTCAGATCCCGGCCATCTTTCCTGACATTAATATGCATGGACCACGTCTTCCCATTTTGATCCCGAACAGTCATCTCATTGGCTTTATTCGATTTGTTCTTAGGATTGAACCTGGGATAAGCTGCATTAAATATGAGCAGACAAAACTGTATGGAAAATTGGAGCTGCTATATGTGTCGAGCATGACTACATTAGGTTTCGTGAATTATTAATTGAACTTCCCAAGTAACCGCTCATCTCCCTTTCTAAGTGATGGAGGATTCATAGCAAGTCGACCACTTTGAGTTGTTAAAACTATTTTGCGCTGCTGAAATCCCTCGGAGAAAAGCAAACTCCAACTTGTCAATTCGCTGCTCATATATTTTGACCGATTGGATGTGTAGTATTCAGTAAGAACGGGTACACACATCCAATTTGGCCGAGCCATTGTCCAACCAAGGTACCTCAAAGCTTTATGAAGCTCCTACTACTTTTTCACACGTTGCCCATTACGCTGATATCAACGGTACATTGAATTTACTTAGACGTTTAGTACGATTTGTGACATAACTCCAAAATTAGCAACATAGGTTTTGAGGTGTTCCTATAAAAAACTCAAGATCTATTAAAGAAGAATTCCACAATCAGAGTTGCAGGCAACAGGGGACGATATTGAAATTACAGAGCACTGAAAATTGAATAAGTCTAACGTGAAAGACCAACCACGACATTCAGTGAACATTTGGAGATGTAGGATACAAAGTGCAGATTCTTCATCATGATGTATGTCTCCAAGCCGGACTTGCTAACGTTTTCGCCAGTGAATCTCATTCCTGTTTGGTTTTCGCTGATGAATCTTGTTCCTGTTTGAACTGAGAATCTCTGTGAGAAACTGTAGAAAGCAGAGCATGCTAAGGACAGGAGGCCACACAATTTTGACAGAAAAAATAGTAACAAGCAAGTACCGTGATTTTTCCGTTCTCCTGATGTTTAAGTTCATAAACTTCCGCTTACAAGCCCGAGTGGGCCTCCCCTGTTTCTGTTCTGCCTCGTTGGCTTCTTCTGCCAGCTCTTCCGTCTTCACAACAGTCGACTGTCTATTTACTCCTAAGGTGGCTTCTTTCCTGCACCCATTCTTACTGAATACTTTGACAAGGAACACCGAGTCCCCATTGTATCTGAAAATTAGAAAATCCGCAAAATCTAGAGAATGACCGATCACGAAGTCCCGCCAACCACTCTTAATGAACAATTTATTTCCAACTTCTGCTATTCCAATTGGCCATGATCTCCCTGTAGTATCCTTGAGAAAGGCCTTTTCTGGCACGACTCCCTTCAAATGCTTCACAAAATCCGGTGGTATAAGCTGCAATGAAAAAATTTAATTCCATACACCAAATTAACAGATACTAGAGAGAAAACATATAAAACCCAGAACCCAGGTAAGAGACTTTTCACCAGTGGGAGCACACAACGTATTTTTTTGTTCTCAGATTTTGTTACTGGCCCTGATTATGAATACTACAACATAATTATGAACTTACTTTGAAATACATCAAATCCCGAATGTTGCACAAAATAATGTCCTCGGGACATTATTTTACATTCTCACAAATGACATTAAATTCTGTGATGTTCATAGGCAATTAGTTAATCTAGAATATTTCGCCCATGCAAATTCACTCGAAAGGCGTGGACAATCTCTCCCACTTGACAAGGAAATCAAGAAAGCTCTTCACATACCGTTCACTAGGTTTCAACAAGACAAGTAGATTATCACAATTCAGTTCAAGGGCAAAGCCAAAAGAGCACGCTAGGGTTTCATCAAGCTCTTGTAATGTTGCATCCATGAACTGTGAACACATAAACTTTCTCTGATACTATAAAAGCCGGCATTTACGAATAATCAGGTTAGTCCCACGATTCATGTCGTGAAAAAGCGTGCATGTGCATGTGCATGCATGAGAAAGAGAGAGAGAGAGAGAGAGAGAGAGAGAGAGAGAGAGAGAGAGACCAGTTGGTGAGAACTGAAGGAGGGGAGATAAACTTTGAAGAACTCGAGAGGCACGTCAGAGGAAGAGATCTTCGCGGGAGGACGGTCGCCCATCGTTCTTCTGCTTTGCCGAGGTGGTTCCGATGGCGATCGCTGTTGGGAAACAGGAAGATATTGTTCTTGTGTTAAGATTACGAATAGAGAAAAAAAAGGAAACTGAACGCCTGACACAAGATCGTAGGTTATCAATAGAAAAGAAAAAAAGAACATAAAATTATCCCCAGATTTTCTATCTCGTTCAAATTCAACTTAGACCTTCTGATTTGCTTTCCTTATATGGTGCCAAAAACGTATCGAGAGAGTTTTTGATTTATAAGAAACAACTTTCATCATGTGATGAACAGTCAAATAGCAAGTGATTTAATGACATAAATCTTGATTTTACCATGGAGGTGTAAATTGAGTTTTTCTTATATCATTTACAAGTATTCAAATAAATCTGAAAACTACTTTCTTGTTGGTTGAATTCTATAAAATGCTATCACTTTATTCGGTTCAAAGTTCTAGCATCATATCATTGACATTGCTTTTGCATTAGCGATTAGATTAGATTTTGTGCACAAGCAAGTTATGAGTAGATGGATAAATCGGCTTATGAGTAAAATAAGGATGTGTATCCTGATCATGAAGCTTTATAAAGTTAATTTAGAACAACCCATGTAGAGGTGAAAGTTTTCAAAGGAATTAAATAGGAGAAAGAAATAATGCAAGTTATGTTTAGTTGTGTCCATGGAAATTTTCATTTGTTTGGAAGTAATATCTATTCAAAGGATAATTAAGCATGTTATAGGAAAAAAAGGAATAGCGCTAGCACAACGGCACCATTAGATACAATTTCCAATGGTGCTGTCGACGCCACACGTTTCATTTTGTAAAGATGGCCAGATCTTTCGATTTATGTAAAGAGACACATCAGAAGTGACAATAGCAAGCAATAAAAAATTTATATGAAATTTAAGTGCAACTTTTAAACCATTAATGGATTGTTCAAATAGATAATAACGTCATCTAGTATAATGAGATCTATTTCCTAGAGAAAAAAAAAGTCTTAGTGATGATTTCAAACGATAAGTAATTTATGAAGGCTTCAACATCAACCTTTGAAATAGTGGATAATTGTTCTTTGGCAAAAAATAAGACTTAGTTGATATTATTTGAAAGAATTGAAAAAAAATTTAGGAAAGTGCATATTTAGTATACTCAAAATTTGCTATTATTTTAGAATTTTGTCATCTATTAACACATATAAACATAGAGAGATGTTCATTAGTCTATGTTTCTTTTGATCGCAAGAAGGTAATCGGTATTCGTCGACGATAAAGCTTAGTTGGTATTTATCAATATATATTAGCTAGTGACGATATTATTTTTGCTCTAAAATTATTTGTTTCTTTATGCTGTTTTTCCTTTCTTCATATTTAAGAAATCTCACTTTGTGGGATTTAGGGATGCGCAACTGGTCTAATTCTACCCTAGCACCGGATCAGATTGCCCATAGAAATAGGTTCAGTCCCAACTCCAAATTTTTGGAACTAACTGTGTGGGTAGGTTGCAAGTTTTGAGTATTGAACCTGTCACGCCCCGAACCTCGAGCGCGCACACATCCCACTGCGGTCGATCAAATATGCGACATCCCAGGATATGTCACCGACCCATTCATTTTATTACGCATGCGAAAGCGAAACAAATCCCCTGACAACATTTAACTTGGGATAGAAAAGTAGGAAGCAAAACCACAACATAACACTTTCATAATTCAACAGAATTACAAATAGAGGTCTACGGCCAAAAGTCTACAAAAGACCGGCTTTTAAAAATGAACTGTCCTACGACCTAAAAGTCGGACACGTTCTCCAATCTTACGACTTCACCTCTGCAACTCCTCAAGGCCAACCAAAGTTATTTGGCCGCTCCGTCCACCAGGGACCTGAAATTTTAATCCCCAAACCGGGATGAGACAATGTCTTAGCAAGTTCAACCCTTTAAACCCCTATTAGAAAGAAAATACGCCCCGGGTGGCCTAGCCACATCACACAGAAGACTTACCTCACATTAGCCTTCATCTGCAGGTTAGCACAATTTATACAATTCAACCACGTGCAATTATGATAACCAAACAAACATGGCACAATCACATCATCAGAATAATTCAACCGCTTGGATCGTCTCAGCGATCAATCGACTTGGCCGATTACATGCTATTCTAGCAAATCAATCATTGCTCTCAATCACGGCCCTATAGGAAGATTTAACAACCAGTGGCAATCACGGCCCCACTCGGCACGACCTTTAATTAGGTGGTCCATCACGGCCTCACTGGGCACGACCTCTCATAGGTGGTTCATCACGGCCTCACTGGGCACGACCTCTCATAGGTGGTTCATCACGGCCTCACTGGGCACGACCTCTAATAGGTGGTCAATCACAGCCAATCTCCCATCAATTTCCACACTTAAGATTTTATAAAGAATCCATATTTATCGCAATCACACTCAATTTACCACAACCAATCATTAATTTCAAATTCTAAATATACGGCAGCGATCGACGAAATTCTAAGAGAATAAGGTCCGACGAAATTTTCGGAATTTATTAAATAATTAATTTTATTCCGAAAATTAATTAAATAATAATATCCATATTTTTCACAATCCACCCTCAATTTATAATATCCAATCATCAATTTCAAAATCTGATTACACAGCAGCGATCGGCACGAAATTCTGAGCAACCGGGGTCAAAAATAATTTTTCCGTTTTTTTTAAATAATAATATTTTAATAATTTCGGAATATAATATAATATTATAAATTCCAGAATTCGAAATCATTAAATAATTCAAAAATAAAACCTTATTATGTCACATCAATGCTTTATATTACATAAACTCTCTTAGCCTTTAATTAAGTATACTTTAAATTAAACAAACATCTTAATCTAATTCACAATTAAATAAACTAATCTAACCACCTAAACTTACTTAACTTAAACTAAGCACACTTAAGGCATCATTAACCGTCTAATCGAGATTTAGTGAGCTAAACTCACTGAATTAGCGAGCCGAGCGGACCAAAACGACGAGGATGACGCGAGGATCGACTTTCCTCAAGGCGGGTCGAGCATCCAGGCTCGGGAAGCCGGCCAAAACGGGCCAAAACCTCGCTGCAATACCCATTTTCTGGCTTCTCTGTTCACTGTTGGAAGGGGCGGTTCCGGCGTCGAAATGGGCGGAGGAGGGCGATGACAGCTCGACGGTGGCACACGGCGGCCAGGCGGGGTCTCACAACGGCCGGAGGTGGGCTGAACCGCGGCTCAAGCTGGCCGAACAGCTGCTTGGAAGTGAAGGCGGTGGCGGAGAGGTGAGGCAGATGACGGTGAGCGGACGCGCGGCTGCGCGCGCGAACGGCGGCGACAACAACGGCACCGGCGACGAGCGGCGAAGGAGGCGGACGGCCATGGCTGCTCCAGCTTCTTCTTCGCTGCCAATTTCTTATCTTCGCACAGCAACCATGGAGGAGAGAGGCGATGGGAGAGGAAAGGGAAAGACGCGGGGTGTGCGGCCAAGGCGGAGCGGCGACGGTGCGCGGCGGCGACGGGCTCCGGCGACGGGTGAGTGGATGGCCGAGCGGCGGTCGGGCGTGCGGCTGGCCTGCCGGTCGCACATCCTTCCCCCTTCTTTTCTCTCTCTTCTCAAGGTTGAAGATGATGGTGATGGCCACTTTTTGGAGATTAAATCTCCACCGTCCACGTGTCAAGATCCCAACCCTTGGCCTCAACCACCATGACATCATCCCATGTCATCTTCCACTAACTCATTTCCTCTACAACCTATTTCAATGGTTGCAATTTATTTTTCCGCCGGGGCATAAAATCTTGTACATCCAATTTCTTCAAATCTCATCAATTCTCTTCCAATTGAATCAAATTGAAGTCCATAAAATAAATCCAATGTCACCACACTTCCATTCACATCCTCACTTGTCCATAGAACTAACTTAAGTCCCAAAAGCGCGACCAAAGACGAGCCTACTAATTTCTCGAGCCAAATTAGCCGTTCCCTGATTTAATTTGCCAAAGAACTCTGATTGCATGAAAAATCTTCCAAAGATAAGTCAATGATCCTAAAATGATTTGTGACATACCCAAACTTCCAATTTCTGAATTCGATCTCAATTTCACGGTTAATTTCACTTTGGCACGATACTAGCGCGGCCCAACCTATCGGGTAGCCTTTAGAAATTTATGCATTTGACCTGTGGTTGATCATCTCAAGCCACAACGTACATCTTTGAAACATTGGCGACGTTCGGTTGTCGGGGTAATCTCAAGGTTTCAACTACGAACACAGGGTACCAAATCGATAGAAAAGTCGTTCCAGTGCCGATCGACACGAATTGTGCGATCCGGTGGAATCACCCACACCTGATCACATGCCTCTATTGAGTCGATCTATCTCCGATCTCTAATCGATTTCAATTGTGTCGTAATGACCCTTGCAGATTAGCTCGGTCGAAAGATCGCTTCCTGGTCAAATTCTCAAGTCTGATGCATTAGAAACTCTTAACGGCTTCACCCGATAGACTAGTTTTCACATGAGTAGCCGACTCAAGGAAAAGAACTATATGCGTGCCAACGAAATGCCCGTCTCAATTTATTGAAAATAGGATTGGAAAATCGGGATGTCACAACTCTTCCCCTCTTATAAAAATTTCGTCCTCGAAATTTAAACCTTTACCAATTCTTAAACAGAAAGGTGGGGGTACAATTGCTTCATCGAATCTTCGGTTTCTCAGGTTGCTCCTTCTGTACCAATACTGGTAGATCACTGCTATCTTGCCCAAACCACTTCGGGTTCCAAAATACTAAATGCTTGCCCACTTAAAATTCCAAAGGTCTTCAACACAAAATCTGCGAAACTAAACTGGCAATTCTGAGCAGTCTCTAAACTGTCTCTAATAATTGCAACTGAATCACTGATTTCTAACCCAACTCTGGACTTGCGATTTTCTGATCTCTGATCTCATCTCAACCGACTGAAATCCTGTACACTTAGCTCTGCACTGATTAAAAAGAAACTATCTGACTGATATGCTGAAACTGGGAACCTCTGGTCAAGATCTAATATAACTCCGACACTGATCTTAGCAACTGCAATCACTGACTACTGTACTGACCCTGGCCTGTGATTTTTCTTTCCCTGACTTTATCTCAGCAATTGAAATTCTGCACTCTCTGCTATGCACTGCTTAAGAAAGAACCATATGAAAGTTCTGCCAACATGGAACATCTCATCTAGATTGAAATAGAATTCATTCCCGGCACTCCATGCAGATGATTTATATGGTATACACACACTTCGGTGTACCCACTTTGTGACAAGACAGAATCTCCAATTTCTGAAATTGAACTTAAATTTGCGGTTAATTTCACTCCGACACGCTTTTAGTGTGACATAGGTTACTAGGTAGTTTTCAGAGCTTTTTAGGACAAATGACCCGTGGTTGATTTTCTTCGAGCCACGATGAACCCACTCGACACATTGGCGACTCCGAGGGTCGTGAAAATCTTGATGATTCAAATATGGACACAGGGTACCAAAACGACAGTAAAATCAAATTAGTATCGGTTGACGAGAGTTTTCCAATTTAGTGGAGTCACCCACGATCGGTCATTCATCTTAGTCGAACCGACCTATCTCTGATCTTAATTCGATTTTTAACTGTGCCATAATGATTTCTAAAGATGAGCACGGTCGAGAAGTCGATTCTTGGTCTAATTCTCAAGTCTATTTGCCTTGAAGTCCTTAATAACTCATCCAACTAGTCTAGTTATCTCGTAAGTGGCCAACTCAGAGAAAAATACTGTAATCGCGTCGATGAAATGCCCAATTTAACCAATCGAAATCAGAGTTTGAAAATCAGGATGTCACACACTCAAAACAAGATCTATTCGTATTGTTTGGACAACGTTGAAATTGCTATGATTATCTTCTTTAATCTCTATATCGTCAATTACACACAATCATCCTCAGAACCTTAGCGTTCTGTCTTCAGAAACCTGAAAATCAACCTCTCTCTCATCTGCATTCTCTTATAGAGTCTTATGAATTTCTGAATCTATTCACTGAAGCGCTTTGATTCTGATCTGTACTCTCGGCTCAATCCTGAGGGTAGTCATAAGATTCAAAGGTGGCTTACCTTAGATTTGAAAATCGAATTTCGAACTTTCTTAAACAAGATCCAATCCTTGAGTACCAACTGAGCAACTAAGGACTCTCGACTCAGTGCATCTGTAACTTTGCTCACCTTTCCGAAGTGATACAAAATATCATAGTCATAATCCTTAATGAGTTCCATTCAGCGACGTCATCTCATATTCAACTCCTAAGGTCTCAACTGACGGGATGCATATGCAACAATTCTATCATGCTATATCAACACATAACTCAATCCTTTAAACGAAGCGTCACTGTAGATCTCAACCCTCCTGGACCAAATGGAATAGTAAGCACAAGTGCAGTAGTCAGCCTCTTCTTAGGCCCTAGAAAACTACGCTCGCACTTATCTGTCTACACGAATTTTTCTTACTTCCTTAGTAGTCGAATCAACTGCAACGCTAACACTGAAAACCCTTCCATAAAACTTCTGTAATATCCTGCTAATCCTCAGAAACTTCAAATCTCTGTCACTATAGTCGATCTTTACCAGCTAATCACTGCTTCCATCTTGGCGGGGTCTACGGAGATTCTTTCTCCTGAAATCACTTGACCTAGGAACACAATACTAGTCATCCAAAACTCGCATCTATTAAGCTTATTGTAAAATCCAAGAGCACTCAAGGTCTGAAGTATCATCCCCAAATGTCTCTCGTGCTCCTCAGCACTCTTTGAACACACCAGGAAAACTTCAATGAACATGATCACAACTGATTCAAGTACCCTTAAACATTCCACTCATTAGACCCAAACAAACAGCTAAGATGTCCATCAAACCACACGGTATTACAATGAACTCATAACTGCCATATCAAGCGCAAGATGCTAACTTCGGTATGTCTTTCTTCCTGATTCTCAACTGATGATACCCTGACCTCCAATCGATCTTGAGGAATATCGACATACAAATACAACGAACCAACTTTCTTCTTCACGAATAGAACAGGTGCTCCCCAAGGTGATGCACTGGAACATATGAATCCCCTATCCAATAATTCCTGCATCTACACTTTTAGTCCTTTTAACTCAAGTAACACCATCCAGTAAGGAGCCTTAGGAACTGGCTCTGTTCCGGGTGCTAATTCAATCACGACTCTATTTCTCTTCCTGACAACAAACCTGACAATTCTTCAGATTATATTTTAGAAAACCTATATACCACGGTTACGTTCTCCATATTCGGCTCCTCAACTGATGCATCCATTACAACTGCCATGTAGATTCGGTAACCATTAACCAGAACCAGGTCATCCTCAGTGACGAATAACAAGGATTGAAGATCCTTTCGAACTTTCAGTGATTCAAAACTTTCACCCGCTAACTGAACAAACTGAATTATATTACTACCACTATTCAAAACAGCAGAAAGCTCATTGAGCCAAACCTTTTTATAAATGACTTCCAAGTCATACTTAAGCAAAACCCCTTCAAGTACAACTATAGTCAGAGACTCATCTTCCTATTACTTATTACCACAACGAAAATCCTACAACCTTCATTGAAAATTCTGCTGCACTACTCTGATAAACACATCTCAAAAACATTCTTCCCTTGATCGATGCTTGGTCGATCGATTCATGCTTTTCCAGCCATCCTAGTGGCGTCCTATCTGCAGTAACGGTGCTTACACTCTCCTGAACTTACACGGACAGTTCCTAACCTGATGGCCATGCTGGCCACATTCAAAGCATGTTCCCCTTTTTACTCTGACACTAGTCTAACTCAAGCCTCCTTTCCACAATCTCGGCACACAATCAGTGAGTCATCTACTTCTCAACAAGTAACATCATGCACCCTTCCTTGCACTGGGGTCCGTTCCAAGTACCCCACTAAGTGTCCCGAAGCATGCTTCCTCTGTTCTATCCTATCAACGGCGGTGTTAGGAGCAGCTGTGATTCCATCTGTTTATATGGACAATTTTTGATCAAAAGACTGTACTAGCGATCCTTGTAACAACTCCTTTCTCTCTTACAGCACGGAACAGATCCCTGTCTTTTCTTACAGACACAACACACATCGATCGAGTTAAGCACTAACTTTCTCATTCTACTCTTCTGGTTGGGTGAAACAGAGCACCTTTCTTCTGACATCAGCCTTTCTATCCAATTAACTTCCATCTCTGTCTAAACTGAACCTTGATTCATATACGGAGGCTTGATCCTTGATCACAACTCCAGATTGGGCCTCAACAAGCGTGCCAACAACAACGGTCACAACACTGGCAACGGTAGAAACAACGGCAACAACGGCGGCTCGATTATGAGGTCACTGACCCAACAAGCTTCTAAGGAACACTAGCACCTAAACGATCCCGACGAACCTAGGATCATTTGGTGCTGCTACACTCTCAGTACTAGCCTACGGCAGTACTCTCACAAACACACTGGACTAAGCCTGCGCTTTACCTCGGGTACTAACTCTTGTCAGCATCTTACCTCGAGGTACAGATCCTATAGACCTCTTCCAAGGAGTTCTCCACTCCTGATCACTCATTCTACAGGCTCTTTATAGACACCTGTTTTCCGATTCCAACATCAGGTTAGAATTTGAGTGACCCCACAAACACACTACCAAACAGCTATCAACCACATGCATCAGCATATTAAAAAGCCTTTCCTACTAACTATCCCATGACTCATCACACCTTATCACTCCATACACAGACCATGCTCTGATACCACTTAAACGGGGATGTCACGCCCCGAACCCCGAGCGCGCACACATCCCACTGCGGTCGATCAAATATGCGACATCCCAGGATATCTCACTGACCCATTCATTTTATTATGCATGCGGAAGCGAAACAAATCCCCTGACAACATTTAACTTGGGATAGAAAAGTAGGAAGCAAAACCACAACATAACACTTTCATAATTCAACAGAATTACAAACAGAGGTCTACGGCCAAAAGTCTACAAAAGACCAGCTTTTAAAAATGAACTGTCCTATGACCTACAAGTCGGACACGTTCTCCAATCTTACGACTTCACCTCTGCAACTCCTCAAGGCCAACCAAAGCTATCTGGCCGCTCCGTCCACCAGGGACCTGAAATTTTAATCCCCAAACCGGGATGAGATAATGTCTCAGCAAGTTCAACCCTCTAAACCCTTATTAGAAAGAAAATACGCCTTGGGTGGCCTAGCCACATCACACAGAAGACTTACCTTGCATTAGCTTTCATCTGCAGGTTAGCACAATTTATACAATTCAACCACGTGCAATTATGATAACCAAACAACCATGGCACAATCACATCATCAGAACAATTCAACCACTTGGATCGTCTCAGCGATCAATCGACTTAGCCGATTACATGTCATTCTAGCAAATCAATCATTGCTCTCAATCACGGCCCTATAGGAAGATTTAACAACCAGTGGCAATCACGGCCCCACTCGGCACGACCTTTAATTAGGTGGTCCATCACGGCCTCACTAGGCACGACCTCTCATAGGTGGTCCATCACGGCCTCACTAGGCACGACCTCTCATAGGTGGTCTATCACGGCCTCACTAGGCACGACCTCTAATAGGTGGTTCATCACGGCCTCACTGGGCACGACTTCTAATAGGTGGTCAACCACAGCCAATCTCCCATCAATTACCACACTTAGGATTTTATAAAGAATCCCTATTTATCGCAATCACACTCAATTTACCACAACCAATCATCAATTTCAAATTCTAAATACACATCAACGATCGACGCAAAATTCTGAGAGAGTAAGGTCCCGACGAAATTTTCGGAATTTATTAAATAATTAAATTTATTCCGAAAATTAATTAAATAATAATATCCATATTTTTCACAATCCACCCTCAATTTATAATATCCGATCATCAATTTCAAAATCTGATTACACAGCAGCGATCGGCACAAAATTCTGAGCAACCGGTGAAAAATAATTTTTCCGTTTTTTTTTTATAAATAATAATATTTTAATAATTTCGGAATATAATATAATATTATAAATTCCAGAATTCGAAATCATTAAATAATTCAAAAATAAAACCCTATTATGTCACATCAAGGCTTTATATTAAATAAACTCTCTTAGCCTTTAATTAAGCATACTTTAAATTAAACAAACATCTTAATCTAATTCACAATTAAATAAACTAATCTAACCACCTAAACTTACTTAACTTAGACTAAGCACACTTAAGGCATCATTAACCGTCTAATCGAGATTTAGTGAGCTAAACTCACCGGATTAGCGAGCCGAGCGGACCAAAACGACGAGGACGACGCGAGGATCGACTTTCCTCAAGGCGGGTCGAGCATCCGGGCTCGGTAAGCCGGCCAAAACGGGCCAAAACCTTGTTGCAATACCCATTTTCTGGCTTCTCTGTTCACTGTTGGAAGGGGCGGTTCCGGCATCGAAATGGGCGGAGGAGGGCGATGATAGCTCGACGGTGGCACACGGCGGCCAGGCGGGGTCTCACAGCGGCCGGAGGTGGGCTGAACCGCGGCTCGAGCTGGCCGAATAGCCTCTTGGAAGTGAAGGCGGTGGCGGAGAGGTGAGGCGGACGACGGTGAGCGGACGCGCGGTTGCGCGAGCGAACGGCGGCGACAACAACGGCACCAGCGACAAGCAGCGAAGGAGGCGGACGGCCATGGCTGCTCTAGCTTCTTCTTCGCTGCCAATTTCTGATCTTTGCACAGCAACCATGGAGGAGAGAGGCGACGGGAGAGGAAAGGGAAAGACGCAGGGTGTGTGGCCAAGGCGGAGTGGCGATGGTGCGCGGGCGGCAACGGGCTCCGGTGACGGGCGAGTAGATGGCCGAGGGGCGGTCGGGCGTGTGGCTGGCTGCCGGTCGCACATCCTTCCCCCTCTTTTCTCTCTCTTCTCAAGGTTGAAGATGATGGTGATGGCCACTTTTTGGAGATTAAATCTCCACCGTCCACGTGTCAAGATCCCAACCCTTGGCCTCAACCACCATGACATCATCCCATGTCATCTTCCACTAACTCATTTCCTCTACAACCTATTTCAATGGTTGCAATTTATTTTTCCGCCGGGGCATAAAATCTTGTACATCCAATTTCTTCAAATCTCATCAATTCTCTTCCAATTGAATCAAATTGAAGTCCATAAAATAAATCCAATGTCACCAAACTTCAATTCACATCCTCACTTGTCCATAGAACCAACTTAAGTCCCAAAAGCGCGACCAAAGACGAGCCTACTAATTTCTCGAGCCAAATTAGCCGTTCTCTGATTTAATTTGCCAAAGAACTCTGATTGCATGAAAAATCCTCCAAAGATAAGTCAATGATCCTAAAATAATTTGTGACATACCCAGACTTCCAATTTCTGAATTCGATCTCAATTTCACGGTTAATTTCACTTTGGCACGATACTAGCGCGGCTCAACCTATCGGGTAGCCTTTAGAAATTCATGCATTTGACCTGTGGTTGATCATCTCAAGCCACAACGTACATCTTTGAAACATTGGCGACGTTCGGTTGTCGAGGTAATCTCAAGGTTTCAACTACGAACACAGGGTACCAAATCGATAGAAAAGTCGGTCCAGTGCCGATCGACACAAATTGTGCGATCCGGTGGAATCACCCACACCTGATCACATGCCTCTGTCGAGTCGATCTATCTCCGATCTCTAATCGATTTCAATTGTGTCGTAATGACCCTTGCAGATTAGCTCGGTCGAAAGGTCGCTTCCTGGTCAAATTCTCAAGTCTGATGCATTAGAAACTTGTAATGGCTTCACCCGATAGACTAGTTTTCACATGAGTAGCCGACTCAAGGAAAAGAACTATATGCGTGCCAACGAAATGCCCGTCTCAATTTATTGAAAATAAGATTGGAAAATCGGAATGTCACAGAACCCACCCTCCCACTTAGGAACATTGAGAACTTATTTTTTTGGAGTCGGAAGAAGATGATTTATTCTTAAATGAGCTTAGGTTCCCTCTTGCTTTATATTTCTATTTGTTTTGTATTGATGTTATTGCCTTAAGCCATTTTGTTGCTCATACTATTTTGTTATAATTGCTGTTTGTCTTATTTTTTCAAAATTTGATGCAAACACAGAAGAAAGAAACTGGTTTCTAAGTAAACCATGGAACCGGACCAAACATACAGGGTCGGTTCAAAGACAAATATTGTAGGTCCCAACTTCCATAAAATAGAACCAGTTCTGGAGCAAATCAGACTTAGTGGGATTTCCCTCCAATCCACCAAGTGAGACTTTCCAATTCTAATTTGTCTTAGAAACCGGTTAAACAAAAAAAAGAAAAAAAGAGTGTTTGTTTAAAGATTTGATAAGCAATGTTATATTTTGTTGGTTCACCTAAGATGGGGTGGGTCCAAGGGACACCATTTGCTCTAATGGAATGTGTGTCTAAAAATGGTGTGAGAGGTTATCTTTTAAGGAACTTATCTTTTGAGAGAAGATATAAAATAACTTATGTAGATAACCATCCAATTAAGAGATAGAAAAGAACGCCTAGAAAAGAGAACATTTGGCTTTCCTCTCTCTCCATAAAAAAGAACAACACATAAAAGTCTTCCATCATTACTTTAAGAAGACAATTGGCATTAACACTATAAAATGTGAATACTTTCTTTGTTATTATATTTGGACCATCATGAAGTCGTAGATTTGTCCATCGCATGGTGGTGGTTTAACATATATTCCTAGGTAATCACTTTTTTTGTGCATCAAAGAGGTTAATCGACTCTTATGCTGACTTTTTTTAAAACATTGGTATTAGAGCTTGCATTAGGATCTTTGCCTTGTTTCTTTGTGGTATTTTCGCTTGTTGTTTGGTATGGAGATCGTTAGGTTGAACTTCATATCATCTGCATGTTTATTACTCGGAAATTGCAACATGAATATGTAGAAAAATTTATTCTCATAAACAATTAATCAATTAAGAACAAACGGATCCATACATGATTGTAAAACACCGAGATCAATAAATACAGCGGAATTAAAGCGTACTGTTTGAGCCATCGCTTGTAAGAAAACTAGATCACTCTGATAATCAGGGATCTATTGGAATACCAGATCTTCCTCTCTATGACCTATTTCGATATAGCAGCTTTCAATGGGATTAAAGCAACTGATAGGTATAACCTACCCTTTTATAGGCTAGAGAGGGGACCTAGCAAATCCTTATCAATAGCGTGTCAACTGGGCCCTTCCCATTACGGGCTTCAGTCAAACACAATTGCCTACACTTTGCTGCTCAACTAGGCCCGTTAACAATAGATGCCAATACCCAATTTAATCAGATCACTTTAGGATATAACAAATATTGGAATATCCATTAACCCGATTATTTAAAATAGAAAATCAATTAATTAATGTAAGCCCATATTATAGGAAATTTCCAACATTCTCCCACTTGGGCTACATTAATTAACTTATTTTATTTTGAAAAGATTTTATATTGAAAATGACACTATCGGGTTAATAACTAAAATTTTGTTTTATGTGGTCACAACTTTTAAAAAATAATATTCCAATAATGGCATCTCAATACCAATCCAATCCTATATAACCTCAATATAGGACTATGGAGATCAATGTGTTAAGAAAATACCACAACACAAGACCTTCCATAATCACATATAATAAGTATTATATTTTCATGGATCATGGGCCTAGTAGTGTAGTAAGAAATAGTGCCAACATGTGATCAAGATATACACTATTTCTTATCGGTCCTTAATGCAATTTCTTAACGACATGAAACTACATTAGCGCAATTTCTAAACAACATGAAATTGCCTCAGTGCGATTTCCAAACAACATGAAATTGCACAATTATGTCACAATCCAACATGAGATCTCATAATCAGTGACATCCAGTCATCTTTAAACTAAAATTTGTTTAAAGATACTGTTTTATACTTCCATTTCTCAGTCAACAGGAGAAAAAATAACAATAGAATCAATAACAACAATCATTGAAAATAAATGCTTTAATAAACATCATAAAAGCATTATCAGTCTGCATATAACTATAATATCCAGAAATACAAACTATATAACTCCCACTAACAAAAGAAATCAAAAGATTCTAAAACACCCATATTCTTTACATGTTCTTTAAACAAAATGGGTCGTAAGCCTTTTGTTAGAGGATCAGCCAACATGGACTCAGTTATGATATTTTCAATTACAACGTCTCCATTTTTGACCAAGTCCTTAACAGTATAATATTTGATCTCCATGTGTTTGGACGCATTACTAATCTTGTCATGCTTGGAATAAAACACAGCTGCAGTGTTATCACAATAAATCACCATAGGTCTAGCAATAGAGTCCACAACACGCAATTCTGAGATCAAATTTCTGAGCCAAACTGCTTGAACCGACGCGCCGTAGCACGCTACAAACTCAGCATACATTGTAGAGTTCGTAATCAAGGTTTGCTTTGTGCTCTTCCAAGAAATAGCACCTCCAGCCATCATAAAAATATATCCAGTTGATTTTCTATCATCCGAACAACTAGCAAAATCAGCATCCGAATATCCAATCACTTTTAGGTCCTCAACTCTACTATAAGCGAGCATGAAATCCTTTGTTCGTTGTAGATATCTCATCACCTTCTTAGCTGCAACCCAATGTTCTTGACCTGGATTCGACAAATATCTTCCAAGAGTATTCACAGCAAAAGCAATATCGGGTCCGGTACATACTTGTGCATACATAAGACTGCCAACCGCACTAGCATATGGAACATTTTTCATGACTTCCTTTTCAACATCATTCTTAGGGCATTGATCTATGCTCAATTTATCTCCTTTCACAACAGAGCTTCACCGACTTACGGTTTATATATTGAATCTTTTCAAAACACGATCTATATAACTTTTTGAGATAACCCCAGAACCTTCTTAAATCATGTCACGATGAATCTCAATGCCTAGAACAAAAGAGGCTTCCCAAGATCTTTCATATCAAACTTTGTAGATAGAAAATTTTTGGTGTCATTCAATAGATCAATATCACTGCTAGCAAGTAAAATGTCATCTACATAAAGTACTAAGAAAATATATTTACTCCCACTTACTTTCATGTAGATGCATTGATCAAACTTATTTTCTTCAAAGCCAAATGATCTCACAACTTTGTGAAATTCCAAGTACCACTGACGTGATGCTTGTTTGAGACCATATATGGACCTTTGAAGTTTGCACACCATATGCTCCTTTCCGGCTTCTTTAAACCCTTCAGGTTGCTGCATATATACTTCTTCATCCAGATCTCCATTTAAAAAAGCTGTCTTGACATCCATTTGGTGAAGCTCTAAATCAAAATGAGCCACCAAAGCCATGATTATCCAAAAAGAGTCTTTAGTAGATACTAGGGAAAATACTTCATTATAATCAATGCCTTCTCTTTGTGTGTACCTTTTGCGACTAACCTTGCCTTGAATCTCTCTATGTTGCCTTTATTGTCTTTCTTAGTTTTGAATACCCATTTGCAGCCGATTGGTTTATGCCCATCAGGTAAATCAACTAGTTTCCACACTTGATTAGTTGACATGGACATCAACTCGTCATTCATCGCTCCTAACCATTTATCTGCCTGATCACTATTAAGAGCTTCTTTGAAGGTCGTTGGATCAACTACATTTCCAATGTCAAAATCAGCTTCTCCAAGATAGACATGGTAATCATTTAAAAGTGTTGGTCTTCTTTGTCGCTGTGATCTTCGCATAGGCATTTCTGGAGCCGCATCATTCATCTGGGGAATTTCATTTGTGATGGGATGATCTATCGCCATATTTTCAGTATTTACTTCTTGCTGAATTTCCACAGTTAGGATCTTGCATAGAATCATCATGTAAGATGGGCAATGGAATAGAGACCGTTTTATTTGGTTCTTCCATTTCAAAGGATTGAGAGGAACTCTTTTCAGCAACATCTAATTCCAGGAATTTAGCAGTTTGAGATTCAACGATTCTAGTGCCTCGAGTAGGACAATAGAATCTATATCCTTTAGAATGATTAGGATATCCAATAAAATAACATCTAGTAGTCCTGGATTCCGTCTTCTTTTGAGAATGATCATAAATTTTCACCTCTGCAGGACAACCCCAAACTCGTAGATGATTCAAGCTTGGTTTCCTCCCTGTCCATAATTCAAAAGGTGTTTTTGGCACCGATTTACTTGGTACACGATTCAATATATAAGTTGCCGTTTTAATCGCATCACCCCATAAGTATTCATGCAAATTAGAACTGCCCATCATACTTCGTTTCATCTCCATGAGTGTGCGATTTCGCCGTTCAGCTACACCATTCTGTTCAGGACTCCCAGGCATTGTATATTGAGCAACAATACCACAGTCCTGCAAATATTTTGCAAACGGTCCCTTTTGTTGTCCAGCCTCAGTATATCGCCCATAATACTCACCACCACGATCAGACCTGACAATCTTGATAATTTTTCCCAATTGTTTCTCAACTTTAGTACGAAACACTTTGAACATTTCAAGTGCATCAGTCTTCTCCTTAATTAGATAAAGATAACAATAACGGGAGAAATCATCAATGAACGTGATGAAGTATTTATTTCCACACAAGGTGGTTGAGTATGGCCCACTAATATCAGTATGAATTATCTCCAATAGGCTTTGACTGCGAGTAGCACCTTTCTTCTTTGTTTTAGTTAATTTTCCCCTCACACAATCAATACAAGTCTCAATATCATTTGAGTCAAGAGGAGGGAGAATATCAGCCACGACAAGTCGCTTTACCCGTTCTTTGGAGATATGCCCCAATCGCTTATGCCATAGCATTGAAGATCTATCTTTGATTAAAGGTCTCTTAGCAACAACATTCTCGACATTGAAAGAGCAATATGGTCTATCGGCATAAGGATAATCTATATAATCCATCTGACAAAACACAATTCCCAATAATTCTGGAATCATAACTCAAATCCACTCTTTTATTCGCAAAATAAAGACAATATCCAGCTTTATCAAGCGAAGAAAGAGATACTAAGTTTCTCCTAAAATTAGGAACATAAAAGACATTGTTCAAGACAAGCTGAAAACCAGAATCTAAATTCAAAACAACTGTCCCTATGCACTTCACATCAACTCCAGTATTGTTTCCAACTTTAAGCTTTGACTCCCTCAGACTTGGACTCCTTAGATTTGTGAGACCCTGTAAGGTAGTAGTCACATGAACAATAGCACCAGAATCAAGCCACCAAGAATCCAAAGGAACATCAACCAAATTTGATTCAAAACAAACCAACAACTCACCTTGGTGACTTTCTTTTCTTGTTTTTAGCCAAGCTCGAAATTTGTAGCAATTGGCTCTCTTGTGACCCTGCTTCTTTTTAGAAAACATTTAAAATCCTTATCTCCATTCCTCCCATAGTTCTCATTTTTCTTAAAGTCTTGCCATTTCTTTGGGCCATGAGCATTTGACCCCTTAGGCTTCCATCTGCCTCTATATGAACTCAACTTGGCATTGGTAGTTAAATGGGCAGACTCATACTTTTCCTTCTTTAATTTCTCTTCCTCAGTCACACACTTAGTAATCAAAGTATTAACACTCCATGTCTCATTCTGAGCATTATAAGCAGTCTTAATCTGGCTAAATTCAGCTGGCAAAACATTTAAGGCTTGATGCACAATATAATTTTCAGAAAGAACAATTTCATGGGCCTTAAGTTTGGACTGAATGTGGACCATCTTCAGTATAAATTCTCTAACACCCATAGCAGCATCATACCTCATGTTCGTTAACTCACTTAGCAAGTTCCCAGCTTGACCTTATCTCGAGACTCTATATCTTTCTCCCACTTTGCTTCAAGGAACTGTCTGCATTCGTATCTTCCGGCAAACCACTAATCGATGCTCAGCAATAGACCTTTTCATAGCAATGAGGCTCGCGATTAGATTTTTCCCATCTAGCATAATGGGCCTTTTGATCTGCAGTACTTTGATCATTGGGCCTGGCAGGTTCATCCTCACGTAGAGCCAAGTCCATATCAACGATGCCCAAAGCGAACTCTATATCTTGCTTCCATCTCTTAAAGTTTGATCCAGTTAATATTTCAACCGTGGCATTGTTATTATTTACAGCAAAGGTAACTGTTTAACACACGTAGTGCAATAAGATCAATAATGGGCAATAAGCAACTCAACAAAAATAATTAGTACATTATAAACTCCCCTTTGGGCAGAGTGTATAATGCACCATTATTTTTACTTAGCATGAAATTTATAAAACAACAAGGAGAATTACATATAATTGTCAAGGATCAATCCCTTTTGGGCAGACAAATCCTTTAAATCATACATCTCCATAATATCAACATAGAGGGGAATTACATATAATTTTCAAAACATTTATCCCCTTTGGGCAGATAAATATTTTTCAATTATACATCCACATCTTTTAAATATGGGAATAAATTTCATGCTATTTTTCCAAATTAATATACACAATAACTCGCTTTGGGCGAGTAATTGTATATATTAATTTTTTTTTTATCAATAGGGAATTCCAAAATTTATGCCCAAAATTCATCAAACAATATGAAACACTTTACAACATGTGCTTCCAATGATCATATTGCACTTTTTCAAAAAATAATTTATTGCCAAATTTTTTTTTTAAATTTTTATTATTATTTTATTATTATTATTATATTATTTAATATTACGGACTCTCGTGGGCCCAGGACCCGCGAGCAGCCCTAATCGAACCGCGGGCTAAAACCGCGAATCCTTAAACCTTCACGTGGCCCACCTCTTTCTTTTTCTTATTTTGGTTTTGGGCTCACGCCCATGAACCAAGAGAAGAAAGTTTCTGGGCGTGGGCCCAGACCAGACCAATTTAAAAACAAGGTTCTGGGCGTAGCCCAGAACCTTAAACATAAAATAAAATTATGGCAGGATGGGCTTACGCTTTGCAGCAAACCGGGTCGCATGACCCGGTTTCGACCCGAAGCTCCAAAGGCACAAATTAACATGGTTTTCGATGAAATTTCCTCATGGGTTTTGCTTCCAACATCAATATGATTAACTATAATCAATCAAACGACGAAAAAACAAGTTAATCTATCACAAGTAAGCTTCAAAGTTTCGAACCAAGCCTCCCATGGCCGAAAATTTGGTTTTCTTGAATTTAAGCCCTAAAAATTCAATTTAATACAACAAAAGGATACTAAAACAAATATATAACAATACCCATGCAACGTTTTTACATCAAACATCAATCGATTGCAAGTAATTTGCAAATTCTAGAACTTGTTCACATATAAACCCTAGAATTTCAAATCTAAAATTCTCTTTCAATTCTCAACGAAATTATGCAAAATATATATGGTTGGAAATATCTCGACATATAGAACAAAAGCCCTATGGTTACGGGATTAATCACGCAAAAAATCAACACGAAAAAATAATGCTCATATCCGGCTCAAAGAGGAAGATTTCGAATTTGTCATGAAAAAGAAAATTTTCGGGTTCTACAATCATTTATGACATGCTCGATACCACATGTAGAAAAATTTATTCTCATAAACAATTAATCAATTAAGAACAAACGGATCCATACATGATTGTAAAACACCGAGATCAATAAATGCAGCGGAATTAAAGCGTACTGTTTGAGCCATCGCTTAAGAAAACTAGATCACTCGATAATCGGGGATCTATTGGAATATCGATCTTCCTCTCTATGACCTATTTCGATATAGCAGCTTTCAATGGGATTAAAGCAATCGATAGGTATAACCTACCCTTTTATAGGCTAGAGAGGGGACCTAGCAAATCCTTATCAATAGCGTGTCAACCCGGGCCTTCCCATTACTTGATCAAACACAATTGCATACACTTTGCTCTCAACTAGGCCCGTTAACAATAGATGCCAATACCCAATTTAATCAGATCACTTTAGGATATAACAAATATTGGAATATCCATTAACCCGATTATTTAAAATAGAAAATCAATTAATTAATGTAAGCCCATATTATAGGAAATTTCCAACAGAATATTCAATATGAATTGATGCAAATAATGGGTTTGGAGGATGAAGATGACCATTTTGTTTTGGTTGGTTCTCGAAATATTTTTCAAGTGAATTATTTTTGATAATATTGAGTGAAAGAACTGATCGAGATGATCAAAAAGGCGAGTTGCATGCTGTCGGTCGATGCCAGACGTGCCTCCACGTGCGGCCGCAAGTTGTTTCGGCAGCCACGCGCGAATTACTCGCATGAAGCAATGCTTTGGGGTTGACCTTATCATGATGTCATCATCCTGGTCAGTAACCAACCTTATGATGTTGTTAACTAACCTACCTCGACCTCCCGACCTAACTGGGTTGATTGGTCAACCTGTCGGGTTGGATTGACTAGTTGCACCAATTGGACCGAGTTGCATGGTCGGCTAGTCGGATCGACCGACCTAGTTAGATCGGTTGGGCCAGTCGAATTGATATAGTAGAGCCGAATTAAGTCGTGGCGCACACGTGAGAGCTCTAATTAGGGTGTGGTTGGTGTCGTTGCGTTGCGTTCATGTTGAAATTATCTACATTGTAATTTGCATGTTTGAAATTTTTAAATATATAAAAATGCATATGAAACCTTAAATATTTGTATTTTTTGGAGTATTATTGCGAGTTTGTTTTTACTTAGCTACATTTCCCTATAATTTTTGAAATATAAAAGCTAGCCTACATATAAATAACCAAATACATGCTATGTAGAACTTGGTTCAATGATAACATGTATATGGTTAGAAGTGCTTGCAATTTCCTAGTTTCAAGTAAACTCAAATAATGGCCGGAGATCTTTGTTTTTTTTATCACGTCTTGAATTGCGCATATAGTTATGCTTGATGTATAAATATCTTGTATGTTGATTTACATCATGTTATGCCTTTTGATATTTAGCAGAAAATGTGGTAATTTTTTGAGATCATGTAATCATTTTTTCTAGTGGGAGTTTGTAGGTTGATAGAATTTGATGAAATTCTCACATAAAATTTAAAATTTATGCAAATTGAGCAAAATTAATGATAATAGGACAATCATATATAAAAACTGATTGGGAACATAGTGAACTGTCATTTCACTGTCTTTTGTTGAATTATTATTAATTTAGTTTGTTTTTACTACAAATTAAATATATTAGTATTGATTCTACATTTATTATGTCAATGTGTAGTATTAATTGATCATTGCCTTGGCATTCAAAATTTTGTGATTGACCTCAATAAGGATGAGAAGCTAAACAGTGAAAATTATGATATTTGGCATTAAAAGATTTAGTACATTCTTGAGGAGTTAGAGGTTTTAGAAACCTTCAATCATGCCATGGATAAACATAAGCATGGAATTTCTGTTCGATATGGAAGAGATCAAGAAGTTTATGAAGCTTGAAAAAGAAAAACAACATTGTTTGCATCACGTTACTGAGTTATATGCAAGATGATCTTATGTATGAGTTTGAGAATTATGATAAAACTTAAGCAATATGGGCTTATTTGAAAGATATAATTGAGAATACGTTTACAATTAAATTGAGAAAACTCATCATCAAGTTTTGACATATATCAAAAACGTCAAAATTAAAGAATGGGACAACATCTTTGGGAAATGGCAAGCATGATACGTGGGCTAAAAATGGCAAGTCATATCCTTATCGATGAATAGTAAGTTCATGCTGTTATAATGTTTTTTCTTGATAGTTAGGAGTATTTGAAAATCAACATGACACACAATGAGAGTTAGATGATATAGCGCACCATTTGGAATTAGGGGATAAATGCCTAGAGATTGTGATATTCTTTACCCATGCTTATGTTGCTGAATTTAGTTCTCACAAAGTTTTCGAGTTTCAAGGGCAAGAGGAATTATAAATTCAACAACAAAGAGAATGAGATTGGTTAGGCACCCAAGAGAGCTAAATTCCTCCGACACAAGAAGCGTGGTAGGAAGAAGGATAATGCTAAGATCAATTACTATAATCGTGGAAAGCTGGGTCACTGTACTCTTGTGCACTAAGTTGAAAAATGTATCACATTACTTCATTACTTTAATACTTATATTTCTAGCACTGTAATGCTTGCTAAATCTCATCCTAAATGGACTGTAGACTCAAAAGCAACAAATTACGAAGCATTTGTGGAGTGCCATTGAATATTGTTACGCTCCCAAACCTTTATCCCTCGCCTAGGGAATACGACATCCAATAATGGTTAATTATGTGACGTCCCAAGAAGTGCCTTCATCCCATTGGTTATTATCTTTCAATTAAATGCAAATGGAGATGTACAACATCAACACCCAATCATCAATCACATAAAGGGATTGTAAAGAAAATGCATATGCAAATATACATCTTATTTATCTGATTTGTGAGATCGAATTGTTTAAATTACAAGCCTGTCATTGGGCCAATCCGATTCATCCTCCAAAAAGATAGCATGGGGGTTAGTCCTAGCACCTCTTATGAGGGCGACTGGCAAAAATGGTTCTCAACAAAAGGCTGCCTGCTCACGGCTCAGGTTTAGGATTGTCCATGACTCCATCAAGAGGGTTCGCCACTAAACCATTAGGACTGCATGATGGACCATTGAAACTATGGAGGGGCCCGAAGACCTCTTCCTCAATCCATACGAACCAAGCCTCCTAAAAATGGGGAACTAGGTATCCTACCCCTCATCAATCCAGATCGTCATAATATGCCTATGATATATGATGTCGGCTTCCACATCCTCTATATCGAGGATCACCACCCCCATCTATATTTGGCAAACCGAAATGGGTCGAGGGCTAACTTATACTCATGGGCTTGAAAAAGGTGAAATAATAACAAATGAGTTGAAAACTTAATAACTAAATCGCCTAAACCTTGTATAAGTAGATGCCTTGTTTTGGAAGCATACGAACTCGATGCCTATTTGTCGATAGCAGATCAATAGTAAAGCCTTTGCTTTACCTTAATTATGAACATAAAGAAAACTCTTCCTCTACCTGAACATCCATCCTACAAGAATCTACATGGTATCTCATACTTAAAAAATTCTAAACGTGCCAATTAATAATTTCAATAGCATTTTCTCAAGTCCTAAATAATATTATAAAACTACACATGTCCTGCATATAGTACAATCAATAGCCAAAATTATTCTCACTTGTCAAATATTAGTTTCTAAAATATCACCATGACCTTTGAGTACCAAATACTGACTTCTAAAACATCCGTGTGCCTCTCACGTCACAAATAACGGCAATTATAATAGTCACGTGCCTTCTAAGTCACTAAAAATGACAATTAAATTATACACGTATTCCACACACTTCAAATAATACCATATCAAACCATTGCGGGTTTGCTCCAGTGGCCACTCTTCCAACTTGGAAGGGGGACGTTGGGGGTTCAAATCCCCACATTCTCAGGAGGGATTGGGGTGGGGACGATTTCATTTCAGGAGTGGGTTTCGACTCCCACGTCGTGCAAGGAGGCAATGGCAAAAGTCTGAGAGTGAGTGTTAGAGTGGGATTATAGTAGGATCGACAAAAAAAAAAAAAAACCATATCAAATATACTTCGAATCCCGCTGGTCGCACGGGATCTTAAGTGCGACGTCGGGGTGGTGGGTCCTCCGCTAGCATCGCCCTAGGGTTCAAATCCCTAGTGGCCACTCTTCCAACTTGGAAAGGGAGATATTGGGGGTTCAAATCCCCACCTTCTCAGGGGGGATTGGGGTGGGGACGATTTCATTTCAGGAGTGGGTTTCGACTCCCATGCCTTGCAAGGAGGTAATGGCAAAAGTTTGAGAGTGAGTGTTAGAGTAGGATTAGAGTAGGATTGACCAAAAAAAAAAAACCATATCAAATATACTTCAAATCCCGCTGGCCGCGCGGGATCTTAAGTGCGATGTCGGGGTGGTGGGTCCTCCGCTAGCGTCGCCCTAGGGTTTACCCCCCCGTCCCCCGTTACCCGAGCCTGTCGAGCTGTCCGTGTTGGTACGGTGCGCGGAGTTCCCTAAGTCATCAAAAAAAAAAAAAAAAAAAAAAAAAATATATATATATATATATATATATATATATATATATATATATATATATATATGCATGAGACATATAGCAACTTCCACAGTATGCACAAAACACTCAAATGCCTCACACATGGTTAACGTCTACATAATACCTTATAATATTATGCTGTCTCGAGTCCAATTATTTTACACATAGTTGAAACTCTACAACTCTTTTGAAAGTCTCTGGGATATCGTTCCGCTTCATTGGGTATGGCATTTGAACTTGTCAGACATCCGAAATTCATCGGGCATCATTTCGATAAACACTCCTGCAAATGGCCGCATGGCTTTCTTGCTAGTATGAATTATTTTTAAGATGGATGAATGTTGAATGCTTTATATTTTTTATAAAATGTTATCAAGCCTATCATGCTTGAGTAAGAGGTGTTATATTTCATTGATTCGCTATTAACGGGGTGTGTTCAAGGGGCACCATTTGCTCTAACGGGATGTGCTTCTAAGAGGCACCTTTTGAAAAGGTGTGAAGTTATATTTTAAGGAAAGTTATCTTTTGAGAGAAGATATAAAATAACTTCTGTAGATAACTCTTAGATTAAGAGATAAAAATAATGTTAAGAAATAAGAACATTTGGCTCTCCTCTCTCTATCAAAAAGAATAATACACAAATGGCTTGCATTATTACTTTGAGATGACGATCGTCATTAATGTTGTGGAATGTTGTGGAACGTGAAGTCGTAGATTTGTTCATTGCGTACTAGTGATTCAATGTATATTTACTGGGTAATCACTTTGGTCGTATCCATCGATCTTCTATAGCCACCTAAGTCCAACCAGCCGAGAGCTGGGATCGCATCTGACAACACTTGGACCCCGAACAGATTAAAGAACCTCATAATCGACCTCTCGCACTAATTTGCCTCGGCGTCGTTGCTGTCCGCGTTTGAACCACTGTATCTCTTCCCTCCCACCATTTTCACTGATATATTGAGCATCAGGTCTACTAGCCAAGACTTCATTTCCACTAATACCCCACTTCTGGGCTTACGCTTTTCGATCCAGGCCTTAAACAAGTCTTTAATTGCCGTCTCGACCTCAAAAACTCGTATGTGCTTCAGTGAGTCAAGCTGGTGGTTCAAGAGAAGCTCAGTCATCGCAATCTTGCGCATCGCTCGCCAGTATTCTCCGTAAGGACTGAAGCCGAACATGGCACCGTTGTAGTCCATGAGCCTTGTGGCGGCGATCACCGGCCGATTGGCAAAGGCCTTGTAGACGGTGAGACACTCCTTAGCTACTTCCCAACTGCTCACAACGATTGCTCAATGAGAGCCTAATCTTATGGCAAAAATTGGTCCGTACTTTTCAGCCATGGAATCCAACTTTTTGTGCATCAGTTCCCCACCGCCGAACAGAGGAAGGTGGCCGAAAATGGCCACCCACCTTTGGCTTCGGGCGCATCGCGATGGTCTTTGGACTTGTGTGATCGGTAGAGAGAGATGGCCATCAACAGGGCCGAGGTTGAGATCAGAATTATCAGCAACTCAATCAGAATTGCCATGATGAAGATTGCTGAAGTATAGCAGCACAGAATTTATCGGGAAAGGTTTCCTTTTAAGAGGTCGTTTGCTACTTTCCTTGCAATTTTCAACGGATTAAATTGAGTGCTCATAATTTTAAGGTCCAATGGAGTTGCATGTATTCTGAATGAAGGGCTCAGATCCTCATCTCTTATTGGAAGCTTGAAGTGTGTGGAGGACAGAAGCCAAAAGTCAGCCTAAGCAACTTATCATTAAATATATCTCCTGTAGCGTGAAGATCATCTTCAACTTGGTTGTTCTATGTGGCGTTTGCTAAATTATTTTGTTCACACTCGACAAAGTACTGTGGATTCGGTGGTACTTCATGGTTCAACCTGATGATTCCTCATGTATCATTAATGTTTGTCAGTCATATAAGTACTTGTTTTTGGTTCTATTTAGTTCTATGATAATCGCATACATTCAATTCTGGTATGATCACGTGGAGCTGCCCTTCTTCCAGATCACGTAATTTTTTGACCTTAAGTCCTAGAAAATCATCGATTTTCATTTCGAAGTGACATTCCCTTCCTCTGGTTCATCTTATGTGTGATGAAATGAAGGGCATGAACAAAGATTTTCAACTCGTGTGGCCTAAAACAAAAGAAAGTTACCCTGCTGAAATGGGTACGATATGTAAAGGCCTAAATCAAGAACGTACCATAATAAAAAAATAAAAAAACAATTATTTGAACTATCTCCAAGGACCTCAATTCAGCATTTATCATATGGTAGAGCCTCGCTGAATCTGCGTTTGTGTCGATGATACCCTAAACACAATATCTTCGCCATCACTGAACTCGAACAAACAGGTATCTCCAGACTGCAAATTATTATTCTTCGGAAAAACGGTCCAACCTCCGTAGGTCTTCCCTGGGAAATCGGATAGGCGCACGAATCTCACAGCCACAATCGATCTGCATACTGAAAACTCACGGCCTCAGAAAAGTAAAATAGTTCGCTTGCCCTGATAACAGCTAATGTTTCTCTTCCCAATCTAATGCCTCGTGTAAAATAAATATATAAATCGGTTGTATATTGAAAAGAGGTGTTTTTTTTTTTTTTTAAAGGAATCCTTTATTCTCTTTGTCGTGACCTCCCCAAGATAGGAAATCGTTTAGGATTTGGCTAATGAATTATTAAATTTAGACTTAATTTGGGTTTCCCAAGTGCATACTAAGTCGCGACTCAAGGTTTATGTTCTTAATATACAAACTGATTATCGCAACTTC
Organism: Eucalyptus decipiens; assembly: GCA_014182575.1. Lineage (NCBI taxonomy): Eukaryota > Viridiplantae > Streptophyta > Magnoliopsida > Myrtales > Myrtaceae > Eucalyptus > Eucalyptus decipiens. Next base: position 21,669,893 of record CM024616.1, read on the forward strand.
TCCAAAGTGGATGGAACCACCTAAGATTCGACTAATGATTATTAAGCCAAGACTTAATTCGGGCTCCCTTAAGTCCATACTAATTCGTGAATTAGGGTTTAGATTCTTATATGTAAATTGATTTCATTTTGGAGTCGCCACTAATATATTTTATGGGTCGATAAGAAACCCAAACAAAATAACGGGACAATTTCTTCACTTCTACAAATAAGATATTAAATGAGTTTGGGAATTTGATTATGCTAAATTACTTTAACGCATTTTTGGTACATTTTCTCTTTTATTTTGGAGGCAATTTGCATTAATTTTAAATTAATTGTAATATGTGAGATGATCAAGTGGGTACACAACCATTATTTAACACTCAATAATCAAAGCATTAAATAATTTGTGAAGAAAAGGACGAAATACTTATCTTGAAGCAACAAAGCATTTGCAATGTTAAATAGAAAATCATGTCAACATCTTAATTATGATTTCTAATTAACACGTTATTTCACTCAAATCTTTTTTTTATTATAAATTTTCTCTTATTTAATGACAACTAAGCTATACACAATGAACGCTATTAATCTAACATGACATGTGACATATGAATCCTAATGTCAACTAGATATATTCTTCTAACATGACAAGCAATTGACCTAATTCTGATGGCGTACAAAAATTTATCATGGAACTATTTTAGTATGATGACATACAAAGCATGCCTATTCTGATGCAACACGCAATTTTTAATTTAATGACCGCAAATTTTAATGAGGAGCAAAATTAATAGCAACTATTCTAGTATGAGACACAATTTCCTGAACCTAACATATAATTTACTAGATGATATGTGGGCAAGGACATGGCAAGGATGATGCAGTTTAAACTATATGACACGCACAATTTTTTTTTTTTTGTATATTTTATAAAATTCGAAATTAATTAAATTTCACAAATAAACTATCAAGATTAGAATAAAATCTAAATTGAAGTAGGGAATAAGTCTTTCTAAATCCTAATTCAAAACAGCAGATTACCCAATCTTTCTATAATAAAATCAAATAAACATCTATCCTAGGAAAGTAATTGAAATTTTCCCCTAAACATACAATGTTATCTATGATCTTTCTTTATAGAAACTAAATTAATTAAGCAAAAATAGAAAGAAATCACATCCACATCAAACACGGCACTAAATAATTTAAGATATTATCCACATACATTTAATTTTGAAAGTAAATTGACAAATCATATGTTGGATATGAGATTAGATTGGACAATTTTTTTTTGAATCACGAATCATATCTCAAGCTTGAGATCAGATTAACAATTTTTGTATCTTGAGTGCAGATTGGATTGAAGATTATGTCACGCTAAGAAATTAAGGTATAATCCTTAATTTAAAAAGCTACTCAAGATTTTGTATAGAATAATATATCAACAAAGTCAATCAAATACATCCACAATATTTCAAATAAGGAGTTATACTATTCGAAAATCAATTTCGACAAGATTTTGACCTAATTCAAATATTGGCTAAATTTAGCATTTTGCGAATTACGATTGAGTGGTGGATCGGTGATGACTTGCTCAATGGTAGTGGTGCTTGTCATGACCTCCCTTCTAGCCCTTACATGCAGGTCACAGAGGCTAATGGCTTGGTAAGTGTTAGGCTTAGCTTAGACTCTTCCAAACCCATCAATTCATGACTTATAACTTGAGTTTTTAACCTGTAAGTTAGTTTCATTTAGAGTTGCCACTAATTAATTTAAGGTAATTTGGGTGGGTCGATTAGAATCCCAAATAAAATATTGAAATAAATATTTTACTCTTGTAAAACCAAATAAATAAGGATCGGAACTTTTTTTTTTTTTTTGGTCAGTCTTATTCTATTACACTTGTTAATCAACTAATACCTTTGTGGGTCGCAACCCACGACCAAGGCTGGACAGCGGTGTGTTTGTGGTCAAGAGATTTGCAGTCTATTTTCTATTCTTCCATTAAAAAATATGTATATCTCCACATGCCTAAACTCTTCACGACTAGCAACAAAACCGTGGGGTCTCACAAATTCAAGAAGGGAATAAAGTTGAGAAAAGACCACGGGTGAAAAAGATTGGTGAGTTTGAAGAAAGTAATTCGTTATGGCAAAAAAAGATCACAATTTGGTCAAATAAGGGCAGGCAGAGGATTTGTCTTCTCTCGAATTTTGTCTAGATTTGAAAATCAGGCCTTGGCAATGCTTGAGCTCACCTAGATCTAGCAAGCCTTGAACTCTTCAAGATTGGGCGAGTTGCGAGCTCCCCAGCCTTGGCCAAGCTTGGACTCGCTTGGATGCAAGCTTTTTGGTCTCAACGGAGTTCGGGCTCATTGGCCTGTGTCTTGGCCGGTTGCTGTCGGCAGCAAGAAGGGGAAGAAGGAAGAAGAAAAAGAAACAAAAAAAAAAGGAAAATAAAATAAATAATAATAAAAAATAAAAAATGTGATTTTTATAATATCTTTATAAGAATAAACTTTTCATTAACTAAGGACCCATAAAACTAGGAAAACAATTTGGAAAACGTTTTCTAATTCTTTTAAAGGGGAAATCATTTTTTTGAATTTAAGCTTTGGTAGTAAAATTTTTTTTGTTAACTAGAAAAATATTTTCTGTTGATTCATTTTCCTAGGCGAGCCAAATACTAGAAAATGAAAAAAAATGCTTTTTCAGAAAATGTTTTTCGCAAAATAAACGCACCGTATGTTTCTTTGTGCCAAAGAGACCATACTTTAAATCAAGGTGTTATATACAATCGGTTTCTGCTGAAATGTGGGCCAAAAAGCCGGAGGAGAAGGGGCAATGAAAAAAAATTAATTTCATATGCCAGATAAACATCTAATAAAAAGCGAAAACATATAAAAATCAGAACCCAGGTAAGAGACTTTTCACCACTGGGAACCCATAATGTAGTTTTTTATTCTCAGATTTTTTCACTGGTCCTGATTACGAATACTACTACAAAATTATGAATTGCTTCGGAATTCATCAAATCCCGTATGTCGCACCAAAGAATGTCCATGAAACATGATTTTACATTGGCACATATGACATCACAATTCTGTGATATTCATAGGCAATTAGTTAATCTAGAATGTTAGCGGTTGAATTCTATAAAATGCTTTTCATTTTAGGCTATTCAAAGATCTAGCATCATATCATTGACATTGCTTTACATTAGCGATTAGATTAGATTTTGTGTACGAGTAAGTTACAGCCAGATGAATAAATCATGTGTGTCCTCCTGATCATGAAGTTTTATAAAGTTAATTTAGAACAACCCATGTTGAGGTGACAAATCTCAGAGGAATTTAATAGGAGAAAGGAAATAATGCAACTTATGTTTAGTTGTGTCCACGGAAATTTTCATTTGTTTGGAAGTAATACCTATTCAAAGGATAATTCGGAATGTTATAGGAAAAAAAAACAAGGAAAGAGTGGCACTAACATAACGGCACCGTTATATACAATTTCCAATGGTGCCGTTTTTTTTTTTTTTTTTAACAGACCAATGGTGCCGTTGAGGCCACATGTTTCATTTTGTAAAGATGGGCATATCTTTCTAATTTTAATGGATATTGCTCCATCAGTTAATTACGTCATCCATATAATCAGATCTATTTTCCTAGAAAAAAAAATCTAAGTGACGATATTCTAACAATAAGTAAGTTACGAAGGATTCAACGTCAACTTTGAAATAGTGGATGACCGTTCTTTATAATGGATCTATTTTCAAAAATAAGATTTAGTGGACGTTGGTTAAAAGAAATAAGATTATTTTGGTTAAAAAAAAAAAAAAAAAAAAACAGAGTAGGAAACTGAATATTTGGTATACTCTGAACTTTCGATTATTTTAGAATTTTGTTATCAATCAACACATATAAACGTGAAGATGCTTCTTTTAATTGCACGAAGGTAAGAGATATTCGTCAACGACCAAACTTAGTCGGTATTTATCAATATATATATATATATATATATATATATATATATATATATATATATGTATGTATGTATGTATGTATATAGATGTATTCATGTTAGCTAGTGATTATCTAAATTTGCTCTAAAATTACTTGTTTCCTTATGTTTTTTCTTTCTTTGTATTTAAGAAATCTCACTTGGTGGGATTTAGGGTTGTGCAATGGGTCCAATTCCAAATTTCAAAATTTTTGAACTGGTACAATGTGAATATGTTCCAAATTCTAGGTATTGAACTTATCTCCCCACCCACCCACTTAGGAATCGGTTAAAACCTATTTTTTAAGTTGGAAAAAATGATTTATTATTCTTAAATAAGCTTAAGTTCCCTCTTTATATTTCTATTTGTTTTGTATCAATGTATTACTTTTAGCCATGTTGTTGCTTGTATTATTTTGTTATAATTGCTATTTGTCTTGATTTTTTTTTTTGTAATAAATGACACAATAAGAAAAGAACAAACTAGTGAATTAGACCAAACAAACAAGATCTGCTCTAAGACAATCAGTGAAACTAGGAACCGATTCTAACATGATAGATTCTAGGTTCCAAGTTGGAACTTATTCACTTGGAAACCGTTCATCCTTAGTGGCATTTCTCTCCAATCCCACCACATGAGACTTTCTGATTCTAATTAATCCAAGAAACCGGTTAAACAAAAGGGAAAGTAGTTTGTTAAAGACTTGATAAATAGTTAATTCTCAATTTTATTTGTCCCTACGTATAAAAAATTCTAAATAGACAGTTAGAGTAGAAAGAAGAAGACTTCAACAGTAGGAACCCTAGATTCCCCGTTTCTTACATATAAAAGTACGGAATACAATATATATAAACACACACAGCTGAAAGTATTTATTTATTTATTGGTTCTTAATTGCAATCTTTAGTAGCCACTTAGGAGGGAACATATACATTCAAATTTGATTTGCAAGAGAAAATGGATCTTGTGGCTCTCTTCACAGTAAAGTACTGACCATAGACAGAAGATTACGTGCTCTCCTACTCGCCTCTTTCATATACTTTGTGATCAAGGCGTGGAATGAGCATAACTTCAAGCGGGCTCGCCTTCACATTTAACAAGCCAGGGCTCTCGGTCATGTCCACGGCTTCGTCCGAGACCGTGTTGATCTCGAAACTTTGCAGCAAGCTAGCCAGTGTCAAGTGCACCGTCTGAAGAGCCAGCGAAATTCCAGCGCAGGACCTCCTCCCCGCGCTGAAGGGGATGAACTCGAAGTTCTGACCTCTCAAGTCCACGTTCTCATGCGTCGTGAGGAACCTCTCAGGCTGGAACTCGTCCGGGTTGGACCATATGCGCCCGTCCCTCTGTATTTTCGAGATGTTCAACATCAAACGCGTACCTAACCAATCACAGAGTATAAGAGATTTTGCAGAAAAAAAGTGCAAACACAAGAAGATTTTACACAGATCTTGAGGAGTGAAGATACAAGTCAAAGTCTCAGAAAGTTTGGCAAATGGGAAAAGTGGGCTTGCCCTCTTGAATCAATGGACCGACTCAAATTCCGAGATCACAAACGAAAGAGACACAAAATTCATCATCGTTATACAACTCACAACCATTAGAGGAAGGCTAGTTGTTGTAATTTGTAAATTTACCTAATTATACAAATCAATGATGATGAGTATAGCTTGTATAAAATAATGATTCCACGGACTGTATATTTAAAAATAATCCAACTCTTTTCTGCAAAATCTTGATAGGTCTAAACTTTTTTTGTTGGTCCGGAATCGTAATTCCGTGCAACAACGCAGTCCATTCCATGATGAAGATATGGACCTCGCAGTTATTTAGTGAACTGGCTCAGTTTATCACATCGATTTCAGAGTATGTTTTTCATGCCAAAGGGACCATGCCATATATTAACGTCCTATAAAGTATTGATTTCTGCTGAAATGCAAGGGCCACGTACCTGCCGGAACACGGAAGCCAGTGGACAAGGTGCACTCTTCCATGGACCTTCTAAGACCGCTTATTGGCACTGGTGGATACAAACGCATTGCTTCCTTGACGATGGCCTGGAGGTAGGTCAAGTTCTTCACATCGGACTCTTCAACGGGCCTACTCTTGCCGACGTGGGTGTCCAGCTCTTGTTGCGCCTTCTTCAACGCGGCCCGATTGTTCATTAGCAGCGACAGTGCCCAGGTGATCGCCACTGTCAAAGTATCGGTCCCCCCGAGTATCATGTTCTACGCCCAAGAAAATGCAGGATTAGCTCAAAGTGCTTCGACACGGAAGGGTGGAAGATGTCAGATGATGATGGTGATATTGTTAGGATCAAATGTAATTTCGATGTCATATTTCCGATTCAAACCATTTAAACACGGTACTTATAAATGAGCTTGAATCAAACTAGATTCACACTCTCCGAATTTAACCTTACTCCAATTGTAAACTATCCCTCCCAATGACGATTATTAATTAGGTGAACAAGCATTCCCACGTATGCCGCAAAGGAAAACAGAGAGATTCTTTCTGAAGCGGCAGTACTTACTGCTTTGGCTCTTTGGGCCATTTTCTTTCTGCTTTGGATATTTTCTTACGATGATAACAATGGATTAACGCCATCTTCCGAGTAGACAAGTGTCTCTCTCTTTTGTTCAGATGGAGAAAGACGTAGAAAAGATGCAAACTTTGACTGTCATTTAATTTCTCTATTGATTCATTATGGGGAAGAGTCATTCGGGGACAGAAGGACGTTTTTAAATTCCACTACCGGTCATGATCTGCTGGATGAATGCGAAATGAATAGAAAACTATCGCCCATCTGTCCAGGATTCTAGATGTTTACAAAATGTCAACATCGGTATTGTTGGGAAAATAAAGCTTCGAATTGGGTAGAACAATGAAGTCGGATTTTTAGAGTAATTAAGTTAGACTTTGAAATGTGATATCACTTTCTTTAAGGATTTATTTATTTCACCAAATTGCTAATGGTCACCGGCAAATATCCTCTAGCATATAACAAAGTCTAAAAATTGAGAATACTAGATAGCAATTCTAGTATTTCTTCAGAGTCTCTTTAAAAAATAATTGAAAAAATGGCTGTTGTTTTTCAGAAAGAAATAACATTTCTAATTTTTTAAAATAATTTCCGAAATTTCTCCATAAACAAAAAACAACATTTTGAATTGATTAAAGTTAATAAGATAACCGTAAGAAAGAAAAAAATAACATAGGGGTTAGTGCTAATTAAATTGTAGGCACATGTGTGCTAAGTACGCCTAATGCTAATAATCGCGCACCCGCACATGAGTATGGTGGGGTCTAGCCCACAACCGATCATTTCTTTAGGTATGCTAAAAAAACCCCACACTTATTAATTGGCACATTTCCTCCTACTTTTTCTATGTGAGACAATGAAACATACATTTAGTTTGTTTTACAAACAAACTTCCGACAAGTACAACTTTAGTAAACAAAATAATGTGAGGTAGGAAGAACTTTAGGTGCTCCCAAGTTAAAATGTTTTGTGTAATCAAAAGATCAATTTTGATTTTTGTATGTGTACCAATGGGTCACTATAGTCTTTTTCCAAATCCGATGATTACGAGAGCACAAAAAAAATCTGCCCTAGAGCATCTGGTATTTGCTCTAGATGAACGTTCTGAAACTGGTTGCTCGTCAGAGACTAAGACTAGATTACTACATAATATTTGGACTTTTAAGGGATGTTAGAGAAAAAGAAAAAGAATACAAGCCGCTTGTTGAAAGATCCATTTGCAAGGACCGTATATCTTAGTTTACTAATTTAGTAGACCGATGTTAATATATCTTGCATCGCTCTTCCTGCTGTAAGCAACTAAAAATTTACATTGACCGGATCAAAACTAAGACTCTCTTACAGGCCAACGTCTAGTGCAAATTGTAAGTAGTTCGCACAAGTTCAAAATGTTTCTCTAGTACAGGCCAACGTCTAGTGCAAATTCTTGATATGATCAAACTGTATTTGGAAAAACATGTGAACAGGAAATATGTTTATCATTAACTTATAAGTGGATTTGGCTAAAAATACTATACTTCTGCTGCTTATGGATGAAATGACTCCAACAAAATTGCATTCATGAAAATGCTTAAGGTTTTCAAGCATTGATGGGGCAGAAGCTTTAGTGAATGCATTAACATGACTTCAGATCAACTTTTTATGCACACAGTCCGAGTTTCCAAACACTATAAGCTAGAATTACTCACCAAGCAAGTTGCCTTTATATCTCTATCCGCGTCGAAATCTGAAAAATTCCCGCCTTCGAGGGCGTTGATCATCAAATCCATGAAATCTTGCTCTCTATCACCTTCGGGGCAGGACAACCTCTTCCTTCTATGCTCCTCTAGCCACCCCTGAGCCAAGACATCCAACTCTTTTGCTGTCTCCGTCATCGATCGTTCATAGCCACCTAAATCCAACCAGCTGAGAGCTGGGATCGCATCTGACAACACGAGGACCCCGAACAGATGAAAAAACCTCCTGATCGACCTTTTGCACCTATCTGCCTCGGCGTCATCACAGTCCGCATTTGAACCACTGTATCTCTTCCCTCCTACCATCTTCACCGATATATTGAGCATCAGGTCTGCAAGCCAAGACTTTATTTCCACCAAGACCCCACTTCTAGGCTTACCCTTTTCGATCCAGGCCTTGAACAAGTCTTTAATTGCTGTCTCAACCTCAAAAACTCGTATGTGCTTCAGTGAGTCAAGCCGGTTGTTCGAGAGGAGCTCAGTCATCGCAATCCTGCGCATCTCTCGCCAGTGTTCTCCGTAAGGACCAAAACCGAACATGGCCCCGTTGTAGCCCAGGAGCCTCGTGGCAGTGATCACTGGCCGATCGGCAAAGACCTTGTCGTGGACAGTGAGGCACTCCTTAGCCACTTCCCAACTGCTCACGACGATTGCTCGATGAGAGCCTAATCTTATGGCGAAAATTGGTCCACACTTGTCGGCCATGGATCCCAACTTTTTGTGCATCAGGTCGTTGCTGCCGAACAGAGGAAGGTGACCGAAAATAGGCCAACCACCTTTGGCTTCAGGCACATCGCGGTGGTCTTTGGACTTGTGTGATCGGTAGAGAGAAATACCCTTCAGCAGGGCCAAGGTTGAGATCAGAATTATCAGCAACTCAATCAGAATTGGCATGATGAATGATTCCTGAAGGACAGCAGGACAGAGTTTATCTGGAAAAATTTCCTTTTAAGAGCTCGTCTGCTACTTTCTTTGCAGTTTCTAATAAATCAATTTGAGTTCTCGAAATTCTGAACTCCAATGGAGTTTGCATATATTCTGAATGAAGGGCTCCGATCCTTACCTCTCATTGGAAGCTAGGAGTGTGTGGGGACAAAAGCCAAAAGTCAGCCCAGGCAACTTGATCATTGATTATGACCAAAATAACTGTTCGCTATTAAATATATTTTCTATGACGTGATGAACATCACTTCGATCTGCTTGTCCTATGTGTTAGCAGCACCTCTTGTTGGGGCCAACTGTCATTAAAACAAAGGAAAAAAGAAGAAAAGTCAACAAGCAAAAGAGAGAAAAAGAGATATAGAGTTGCTATGGCAAAAATACACGATGAGCTTTGCACAGGAGCTGTTTCGTGGCAATCAAAGTTGCGAAATTGTATTGCTTTATCTACAACTGAAGTGGAGTGTATCGTTATTATTGAGGGAAGTAAAGAACTCTTGTGGATGTAAATATTATTACCATAAGAATTGTGCTTGAATAAGAGAAGTTTGTTATGTATTGTGATAATATGAGTACTATTTATCTTAGCAAAAATCCAATATTGCATTCGAGATTAAAGCATGTTGATGTGAAGCATCATTGGATCCGGAAAAAAATTAGAAGAGTGTTAAAGCTAGTACGAGCACCTAGAGGGGGGTAAATAGGTGTAAAAACAATTTTATGAAATAAATTTGAAGCACTACTCAACAATGGATTATGAAAAGGAAATTTATCTCTTGTAACCAAAACGAATTACGATCAAAGTAAAAGAGCGTAGGGAAGAGAATATGAACACATAGATTATAGTGGTTCGGCTTAATCCAAGCCTACGTCCACTTTTCCACACTGACAGTCCACCGGCTGAATTTCACTATGAACAAAAGAGTTGTTACAGTAAAGCTCTTCCTTGATTCCATAGTGTAGAGACTCTACTACACTTACTCAAGGTCTCTCAAAGATATAGACTCGCTTTTGCGAACAAGTATTTCGCTCAACAATTTAATCGACTAAGAACAATGAGCTTCAGACTTTGGAATTCTTCTATCGCGCACACCCTCAAACAACTGGAACGTCTTCCTTATATACTCCTTTATGCCATCATACCTATTGGCACTTACCAAAGGAATTATTCCAATCTATCCATTGGAGATAGAATCAATTAGGAAGATCTTCGAGCTATTTAAGGAGCATGATGATAACCCATCAATCCTGCTTGCTTGTACAATCAGGATCTAGGTTTCCATAAGTAGAACCTTCCAAGTATATTTCATCAATCAACGGATCCAAATCCCTGAATCAATCTTGATTTGAATAATGGATTCCGACATGCTATATCTAGCCAGGAGATCTACTCTAGTTGATCAAGTCAAATCCTTAACGAAACATCCAGTTCTGGATAAGCCTTCTTCGATGGTCTAGAAACTGTCAATGAGGATAGACTTTGAGTTTTGAGTCTGGCAATCCGGAGGTCTTCAGACTTTGATGGAAGAGTCTGCAAGTCTTTAGACTAAATTGATGGAAACATTTTGTCAGCTTCAAAACACTCAAGGAAGTTTTCTCCAACAATCTCCCCCTTTTTGATGATGACAAAACTTTCCTGCAGATTTGGATAACTTTGATATGCAAAACATTACTCAAGCAAATATGGATATCTCTCACAAAGATAAATGGCTTAGTAATAATACTAAAATCTGCATCCACAGAAAGTAGGTTAGTCTTGTAAATAAACAAAGCCATGAGATGTCAATAGTACTTAAGATAAACAAATGTTCAAACAGTCAAATCCAAATCAAGTCCAAATCCAAACAGCCAAACTCAAAAGTCAAGTTAATCAAACATAATCGCACAAAAGTTCAAAAAGTTTCAAAGTTCTTAATCAAATCTGCACCACATCTCTCCCCCTTTTTGTTAGCATTAAAAAGGTAGAGATGAAAAGAGAATGGAATTAAGATGGCTTGGGAACACGAACAAACTGGAAATCTCTCATTGACTGGACAATTCCTTCCAGCTTTTTCAAATCCTCCTTTAGTTGCGCCACATCTTCACCCTTGGCATTGGCTTGAACTTGAAAAGCAAGGGCATGAATTTGATTATGCAAAGAAACTGAATAAGATTGACTTGCATTTTGCAAGTTTTGTACTTCGCATCCCAGAGCATAAATCTGGCCTCTCATCTCCAAAAGAACATCAAGAATTCTGCGAAAGTCAGCCGAATTGTCTGTCTGAGTACTTGCTTCTGCACGATCAGACAGAGTATTGGCAAATGATGGTATTTTAGCACGATCATGCATATTGGGCGATGAAACCTCATGTCCTTCAGGAAATTGAGCGGCATAGATGTCCTTTAGATCTATTGGAGAGCGACTTACTCCTTCACTGGTGGCAGGGAATGAGGATGTTCTTCTTTTCTCAGGATCTCCCCATGTTTCCATGCCTTCAGTTGGAGAAAAGTGTTCCTCATGCTCGGCGTCCGCTTGGTCTCCTCTCTCCTCTTCTTCTTCTTCCTCAATTCTTTCATCCTCTGCATCTCTCTCCTTTGCTTCTTTCTCCAAATCTTCTCTCTCTCCAGTCCTCTGTTCTGTTTCATCCGTATCTTTTTCTTGTCTCTCCCTTGATTTTGGAACAAAACGACTCAAGTTCTTCAAAGCCATTGCAGAAATGGTGATATCATCCTCATCCTCTTCATCCTCAATGATGAGTGCTATTCTTTTCTTGGATGGAGCAACCATGGGCTTCTTCCCTTTCCTCTTTGCAGCCGAAGAGATTTGATGAGTCTTGATAGGGGTTTTCTCCTTGAATTGCTCCAACGCCTTGTTGATTTCCTTTAGACGCATTTTAGAGACCATTTTCAGTCCTACCACCATTTGATTGCACGTTCGAACACAAAGAATCCGAGGAGGCTGAACGTTCAAATGTTTGAATAACTTGGTCACAAGTGCTGGGTAAGGAAGTTGACCCTTGTCCTTCACCATTGCCCTGTACATGTGGAACATAATAGTGTATGGAAGAGAGAACTTTTTACCAGCATTGATGGCGTACATCAACTTTGCCTCCGAGTTGGAAACATCGGTCTTTGAGGTTGATTTTGGTCTAAGATAGTTGATCACTATCTTGTGAAGCAAAATGTTGGACGCATTCATTCTCAAATAGGAATTTTTCCTTTTGTCCCTCTATCTTTAACAAGCTCCAACATTGCACGAGTAATAGACACACTAATAGGTAGATATCTCCCTCTTTCAACCCCAATCACATCAGCCAATATATTCATGTCAACCACATAGTCCTGATTTCGAACACTAAAAGAGAATCTATTCGCATCCAAGAAACTGAGATTCGAATAGAAATAAGCAGTAAGTTCGGCATAAGCTTCTATAGATTCAGAACAAAACTGTTCGAGTTGCAGAAGACTGAATTTTTCCCGCAGATTAACATTCACAGAGTCAAGAAAATCAAAGTTGACACTTCTAGGGTTTATTACCCCACGCTTTAGCAACTTAGAGTACAATTGCTTGTGTTCCTCCAATCAAAATAAATCCACCATTTTGCTTCGGATTTTCGCTGCAACACCCATCCTAGGTTTAAACTGACTGTTCATCCTATCATCGTCATTCCCATATAGTTGACTCGACCCTCCAACACGTGGATCGCTCGAGATATTTGCCCATGCCTCTTTCGCCGACCTAGCAGGGGCAATTCCTAATCATTCCATTGTGCGTAAAAAGAAAGTTTCATTTCTGTACCCTTTGTTCTTAAGAAATTCATCAATGTAGTTCAACGGAGTACCACTCCTCTTCAAGGCACGATATAGCTTATAGGTAAAAGAGGGTTTATGAGTTCTTACGGGCTCTGCGTCTTCGATGATTTCCTCCTCTTCTCGATGTGCAACATCCTGAGGTCTAGATGGAGGAGATGGACGCTGCTGAGAATGTTGTGGGTTCTGTTGCTATTTAGGAGATTCTTCTTCTTCGGTTAGATCGAAGTGCGTAGGCCCCTTACGCATTTGTTGTGGTCCCCTGTTCGCGATCCTCGAAGACTTCTTTTGAGACGACATCTTTCACAGTCTTTGAGAGATTCCAAGCTTGTTTCCTAAGAAAGATGAAAACTTTTTCAAGGATTAAACAAGAGAAGAAGACAGAAATGGAAGATCAGTGCTCTCTTTAGGGTTTTTGTGAGTAAAAACGAAAAGGAACCGTCAGTATATAAGGCAATTCAAAGCGAGGTATACGAACCGTCGTAAAAAAAGGAAATATAAAAATACATTTTAAAAACAAATAACTGCCTTTTAGATAACTGTCATTTCAAAAATCACTTCTTTTTCGAAAATGTAGGTTTGCAATAATTACGAAAAACTGGGGAATAACACCAATCAATTTCGGATGATCGTACATTTTCAAGATTTGATCCGAGAAATAAATTTCTAAAATAGAAATAACTTACAGTCATAGATCTTGATTGTTCGAGACTGAGAGCCTTTAGACTTTCAGTGTTGAGTCTGAACTTCCTCAGACTTTAAGATATTGAGTTTGGAATGAATAACTTCAAATTGATTTTTCTCCAAAGGCTTTGTAAATATATCCGCTAGTTGATTCTTTGAGTCAATAAATTGAATCGAAACTTCTCCATTTTGAACATGATCTCTAATGAAGTGATGTCGAATCTCTATATGTTTTGCCTTTGAGTGAAGAATTGGATTCTTGGTGAGATTGATTGCGCTGGTGTTGTCACATTTGATTTCAGTGCATGAAACTTCAATTCCAAAATCTCTTAATTGTTGTTTTATCCACAGAATTTGTGAACAACAACTTTCAAGAGCTACATATTCTGCTTATGTTGTCAAAAGAGCTATTGTACTTTGCTTTCTTGAAAAGCAAGATACTGTCCTGCTTCCAAGTAGTTGACAGGTGCCCGAGGTGTTCTTTCTATTAACTCTGCATCCGGCTAGGTCTGCGTTTGAGTATGCAAGAAGAGTGAAGTCTCCTTCTTTAGGATACCAAAGACCCAAGTTTGAAGTTGAGGTAATGTATTTGATAATACGATTTGCAGCACTTAAGTGAGATTCTCTAGGGTCTAATTAAAATCTGGCACAAATGCAAACACTAAACAAAATGTCAGGTCTAGAAGCAGTAAGATAAAGAAGTGAACCAATGATACTCCTGTATAGCTTCTGGTCAACTTTCTTTCCTCCTTCATCTTTGTCCAACTTCAAGGAATTTGACATTGGTATATCAGTCTTTTTGCAATTCTCCAGTCCAAACTTTTTGACAAGATCGTTGGCATATTTTTCTTGATGAATAAAAGTTCATTCCTTCAGTTGTTTCACTTGAAGCCTGAGAAAGAAGGTTAGTTCACCCATCATGCTCATTTCAAATTCATCATGTATAGATTTAGAGAATTTCTTGCATAGACTTTCATTAGAAGATCCAAAAATGATATCATCAACATAAATTTGAACAAGTAGAAAACTTTTGCTTTCTCTTTTGATAAACAATGTAGTATTTACTTTACTTTTGACAAAGCCATTTTGAATTAAAAATTTACTTAGTCTGTCGTACCAAGCTTGAGATGCTTGCTTTAAACCATATAGAGCCTTTTTCAGTTTGAATACAGAGTTCGGTTTCCTTGGGTCTTCAAAACTGGGTGGTTGTTCCACATAGACTTCCTCTTGGATAAATCCATTTAGGAAAACACTTTTGACGTCCATTTGGAATAACCTGAAATTCTTATGACAAGCAAAAGCAAGTAATAATCTAATTGCTTCTAACCTTGCTACTGGCGCGTAAGTCTCATCATAGTCTATCCCTTTTTCTTGCGTATATCCCTTGGCCACGAGTCTTGCTTTGTTTCTTACGACCTTTCCTTTCTCGTTCATCTTGTTCCTGAAAACCCATTTAGCTCCAATGATAGACTTACCTTTCGGTTTAGGAGTCAATTCCCAGACATCATTAATGCTGAATTGTCTGAGTTCTTCTTGCATAGCTACAATATCCAGCTTTCATCAGTTAAAGCTTCTTCTATACTCTTGGGTTCTATTTCAGAAATAAGAGCCACAGCACTAGACTCTTCGCGCCTTTTGAATCTTGTGCGGATTCCTTCATTAATATCACCAATGATGAGATCTTTGGGATGACTGGACTTATGTTTCCAGTTGCTAGTTGATTTGTCAGACTGTTGATCTTTTTCCTCATTTGAATCTTCGACGATCATTTGTTGCTGATCTTCTGAAGTCTGAGCTGCTTCTGGAGATTTAGACTTTGTAGAGTCTGGAGCAGGTTCAGGTTCTTTAAGTTAAGTTTGAATCGCTTCATTTTGCATAGAGTCTTGAAACTTGACATTCATTGATTCCTCCACAGATTGAGTCTTTTTATTGTATACTCTATAAGCTTTGCTTGTGATAGAATAACCAAGAAAAATACCTTCATTTGATTTTTCTTCAAACTTACCAACTTGATCATTTGCATTTTTCAATATAAAACATTTACATCCAAACACATGAAAATATGAAACAATAGGCTTCTTTCCTTTAAATAACTCATAGGGAGTTTTATCCAAAATATGCCTTAGAAAAACTCTATTAATAATATAGCATGATGTAGAAACTGCTTCAGCCCAAAAACATGAAGAGATGTTGCTTTCAATTAAAAGAGTTCTAGCCATTTCCTGAAGTGATCTATTCTTTCTTTCCACGACTCCATTTTGCTCTAGAGTATATGGAGAAGAGAACACATGCTGAAAACCAGATTCATCACAAAATCTTGTAAAGTCTTGGTTTTCAAATTTGCCTCCATGGTTAGTCCGTATACTTGAAATAACATACCATTTCTCATTTTGGACCTTTTTAGCAAACTTTTTAAAGTAAGAAAATGTTTCAGATTTACTTACCAGGAAATATACCAAAGTGAATCGTGAGTAGTCATCCACAATTACTAGGTAATATTTCTTACCTCCAATGCTCTGAGTTCTGGTTGGTCCAAAGAGATCCATATGCAGAAACTGCAGTACACGATTATTGGAAACTTGATTTATTAGTTTGAATGAGTTTCTTACATGTTTTCCCAACACGCATGGTATGCATAGATCAGTCTTTTGGTATGACAGATTGGGTAGACCACGAACAAGCTTCTTTGCTGAAATTTTGGCTATTTGCTTCATGTTTATGTGCCCAAGTTTTCTGTGCCATAAGTTTGCTTCTTCTTGAATTGAGATTAGACATTGGCTTTCATCTGGTTTGACATCCAAGAGGTAGATATTTCCATGTCTTCGACCCGTGAAAGACTGAGAGGAGTCTTTATTGGTTCCTGAACCTATTCCTTCTTGAAAGTTGATTTTGAAACCGGTGTCGCACAGCTGACTAATACTTAGCAAATTGTAGTTGAGTCATTCCACTAAGGAAACATTACTAATCGTGAGGCTTCCAATCTTTACAGTTCCGAATCCCACAATTTTTCCTTTGCTGTTTCCTCCAAATGAAACTTTTCCACCATTAACTTGAACAAGCTTTATGAAGCAATTTGAATCTCCTGTCATATCCAGGTACCATTTAACCTTTTTCTTAATAGTGACCTCGATTTCACTGTCTGAATTTGAGTCTGTCTCGAAGTCTGACTATGAGTCTGATTGTGCCATGAGACAAATATTGGTATAATCATCATCACTTTCTTCACATTCTTTGTCACTCCAAGTTTCTGCTTTGAGTGCCTTTCGATATTTATCAGCTTTTCCTTCTTTTTTTCCTTAGAAGGGGACAGTTGGGTTTGATATGTCCATTTTTCTTACATTCAAAACAGACTACATCTCTATTGGATTCATCATCCTCAACAGACTTACTCTGTTGCTTTTGAAAACTTTGTTTCTTTGGATTGAATCTTCTTCCCTTTCTGTTTAGCTTTCTGAATCTTCTTATCATGAGGGCAAGCTCTTCATCATCCATATCATCTTCAGAATCTGTGACATCAGAATCATCATTAGATTTTAATGCAATGGATTTCTTACCTTTAGGATCTTCATCTTCGTTGATTCGCTCCACTTCATAAGACTGAAGAGTCCCAACCAATTCATCGACAGAAAGTGGCATAATTCTTTATGTCTCCCTTATTGAGGTCTTTATGTGATTCCAGTCCTTGGAGAGTCCACGCAGAAGCTTGTTTACTTTCATGGGATCAGAAATTGGTTGACCTTGATTTTCAAGACCATTCACTATTTCTGTAAAACGACTAAACATGTTAGTGATAGATTCTCCTGATTTCATTTTGAATGCTTCATATTGACCAAGCATAATGTTGATTCTGGTTTCTTTCACTCGATCTGTTCCTTTATAGGTGATATGTAATCTATCCCAGACTTCTTTAGTTGTAGCACATGAAGATATTATGTTATATTCAGTAGGTGATAATGCACAATATAACGAATAAATTGCTTTTGCATCAAGAGCTTGTCTCTTGGTTATCTCTTCTTGAGTCATCTAGCTAGACTCAATGGCTTCTTTTTCTCTTTTTGAGACAGATGCAGCTTTAGGAATGATTCCCTTTTCTACCACATTCCATTACAGAGGATCCTTTGATCTTAAGAATGCCTTCATCTTGTTTTTCCATATGTTGTATTCCTTTCCATCAAAATAAGGCGGTTTGGTATTGCTTTGCCCTTCAATCAGTCTTAGAGCCAACATACTAGCCATGGATCTTTAACTCTAAAGTAAAACACTTCAACTTAAATGAGTACATAGGCTTTGATACCAATTGTTAAAACTAGTATGAGCACCTATGGGGGGTGAATAGGTGTAAAAACAATTTTATGAAATAAATATGAAGCACTACTCAACAATGGATTATGAAAAGGAAATTTATCTCTTGTAACCAAAACGAATTACGATCAAAGTAAAAGAGCATAGGGAAGAGGATATGAACACATAGATGATAGTGGTTCGGTTTAATCCAAGCCTACGTCCACTCTTCCGCATTGACAGCCCACCGACTAGATTTCACCATGAACAAAAGAGTTGTTACAGTAAAGCTCTTCCTTGATTCCACAGTGTAGAGACTCTACTACACTTACTCAAGGTCTCTCAAAGATATAGACTCGCTTTTGCGTACAAGTATTTCGCTCAACAATTTAATCGACTAAAAACAAGGAGTTTCAAACTTTGGAATTCTTCTATCGCGCACACCCTCAAATAACTGGAACGTCTTCCTTATATACTCCTTTATGCCATCATACATGTTGGCACTTACCAAAGGAATTCTTCCAATCTACCCATTGGACAGAATCAATTAGGAAGATCTTCGAGCTATTTAAGGAACATGACGATAGTCCATCAATCCTGCTCGCCCATACAATCA
This sequence comes from Eucalyptus decipiens, assembly GCA_014182575.1. NCBI lineage: Eukaryota > Viridiplantae > Streptophyta > Magnoliopsida > Myrtales > Myrtaceae > Eucalyptus > Eucalyptus decipiens. Next base: position 21,688,463 of record CM024616.1, read on the forward strand.
GGATCTAGGTTTCCATAAGTAGAACCTTCCAAGTATACTTCGTCAATCAACGGATCCAAATCCCTAAATCAATCTTGATTTGAATAATGGATTCCGACATGTTATATCCAGTCAGGAGATCTACTTCAATCGATAAAGTCAAATCCTTAACTAAACATCCAGTTATGGATAAAGCTTTTTCGACGATCTAAAAACTGTCAATGAGGATAAACTTTGAGTCTTGAGTCTGGCAATCCGGAGGTCTTCAGACTTTGATGGAAGAGTCTGCAAGTCTTCAGACTAGACTGATGGAAACGTTTTGTCAGCTTCAAAACACTCAATGAAGTTTTCTTCAACAAAGAGAAACTCTCTCTCTTCTTTTTTTTCTTTGACTCGGGAAGTGCCGTACAGCCGGCAGAAGAGAAACTCTTCATACTTAAGAAAGTCCACACTGACGACAATGGATCCAATATGATGACCAATGCGATACCCATAGTGAAACTTGACTCTTGTAGAAGAAAAACGGGAATGATCGAACTTCTCATATGAGGTGGAGGGGGGATTTGTTGGTTGGGTCCACCTCTTGTGGGGCCCAACTAACATTAAAATAAAAGAAAAAAGAAGAAGAAAAGAAAAAAAGCAAATGAAAGAAAAAAAGATATATCTTCGGGCGTGTGTGCCCATGAGAGAGAGAGAAGAACACTGAAGAGAGCGTGGAGAAAGAAGAAAATGGGGTCGAAACTTTGCGACTCCGATTCAAAGGCCAAAGATTGAGGGAATTGGCTCAAATTTAAGTATGTTGTTCATGAGATCAAGTGTTACAAATTGGTTAGCTCTCCTTTGAATTCTCTGATCTTTGGTAGGGTTTTCTTGCCATGTTTATTTTATTTATTTATTTTTTGATGACCTAGGGAACCCCGTAAGCTGATAGCCGGCGGACAAACCCTGGGGCGACGTTAGCGGAGAACCCACCACCCCGACGTCGCACTTAAGATCCCATGCGGCCAGTGGGATTCGAACTCCTCTCCTCCTCGCAAAGGATCATGGGAGCCTTATCTAACTGGGCCACCGTAGGCGGTGGTTGCCCTGTTTATTTTTATCCACCTTTGTGGTGAGAAAATGAACTTGTAATGTTGATGATGAGCCTCTAACATGTGACTAGAGAAAAACACTTTATGTATTCTATTATTCTTAGTGATTATTAGAAGTTTTTGGGTAGTCAGTGATTTTTCTCGCATTTCCATGTTAAATCCTCAATGTTGTTGTCGGCTTTATTTTCTTATCAATTTGGCATTATATTTGCTTATTCTAGAGGTTGCATTAGCTAGTTATTGATGGATGTTGACACCTAAATTTTGACGGCCTGTTTAATCATTTATTGCATATAGATTTAGGTGCATTTTTATTATTTTATTTTAATTGGCATTTTATTTCTTGGACCAATGTGGATGGGTTGAAATTAGTTGGACTAAGCCCACAAAGCAAGCAAGTTGGTCCAAGCCCATGTTTTTTATTGATTGAAAATTATCTCGTGAGAAAATAGAAAGTTTGAAATTTTTCCCGGGATATGAATTTTTTGGATAAGGCATATGTGTGAAAAAATATTGTGATTTATCTTTGTAAGATTTGGATTTTGAGAAAAAATTTATCGTAATCTTGAATTCTTATCAATATGTGATAAGTTGGTGAAAAAGTATTGCGGATGTAAATTTGAAGGGGAAATCGAAAACCCATCTCCTACGCCCTATAAAAGCAACAGTGTACGAGGAAAGATGGGGGCTTCTCTTCGTCGAAAAAGAAAAACAAAAGTCAAGTGAAAAGAGAGAGACAAAGGAAGAGGGGTTTCGGTTCTTTGGGAAAGGAAAGGGAGAGAAAGTGACGTGAGAGAGACAGGTGAGAGAGACAGGAAAAAGTACAAAAAATATTTCTCTTCTTCGGTGAACTCCTCGCTGACCAGCATTGGAGCTCCGCCTCGCCGCGATCACCATCGTCTACCGCACCCACATGGCCGCCCTTGTTCCGCCTTGCAATGCCACCGGAGCCCCAAATCAGCCGTACCGCCGAGCCGATCTGCCCTCTATTGCAGCCCACTGTGACCCGCGACCTCCTGCTCGCTCGCCACCGCGCCGGAGTGCCACCCGATCCGCACCTCTGCAGCAACCGACACCGCTACGCCTCTGTACCCGCGAGCTCGCCACTTCGCTCTACTGCGCACTACTACCGTCCTGCTGCTCAAGCCTTCCAACCCGACGCTGCCCTGTCCGAGCCCGATTGCCCCGAGGACCAGCGACCGACGGCCTTGATCTCAACGCCCTGTTGCTCGGAGCCGAAGCCCTGTGACCTGCCTCTGCCCGTTGCCACCCTCGCCGGAGTTTCCCCCTGCCAGACCTCCGATCCGCCACCCTTCACCGGAGCCGGTGACCAACCGCACGAGCAAGCCCACTTTTGGGAAAAAGAAAAAAACAAAAAAAAGAGGAAAAGAGGATTAGGTAGTCTATTTATTTATTGTTTGTTTTTATTTTCTTCTATAACTTTTTTTTTTATATTAAAATTGTTCATAAATATATGATTGATATTCCAACATGAAAGTGCACCTCAAATTAGGGGTTGTTATTCCGATTTTTGCGCTCGAAATCCGATTCGCAATCTCTTGGAAAAATCGACAATCCAATCTCAAGCCCGAGATTCGATTCGCGATTTAAAATTAGGGGTTCCGATTGTCCTCGGTTTTCCCCCAACACTATGCGGCTTTTGCTTAATTATTTTGTTTGTGTGCGACGAATTACTGTGGAGTAGGGTGTACTTCATTGTCAGGTGGGGCCATGATGCCACAAAGTCTAGAAAATTGCCAGGTGGGCCCGTGATGCCACCAAGTCAATAAAGGCCGTGATGCCACTACGTCTAAAATTGCCACGGAAATTTTCATTTGTTTGGAAGTAATGCCTATTCAAAGGATAATTAGGAATGTTCTAGGGAAAAAAAAAACAAGGAAAGGGTGGCACTAACATAACGGCACCGGTATATACAATTTCCAATGATGCCGTTGAGGCCACATGTTTCATTTTGTAAAGATGGGCATATCTTTCTAATTATGTAAAGAAACACATCCGAAGTGATAATAGCAGAGCAAAGTGCAACTCTTAAAACCTTAAAGGGATATTGCTCCATCAGTTAGTTACGTCATCCATATAATGAGATCTATTTTCCTAGAAAAAAAATCTTAGTGACGATATTCTAACAATAAGTAATTTACGAAGCATTCAACGTCAACTTTGAAATAGTGGATGACTGTTCTTTGGCCAAAAATAAGATTTAGTGGACGTTGGTTAAAAGAATTAATTTTTTTTTTAAAAGAGTAGGAAACTGAATATGTGGTATACTCTGAACTTTCGATTATTTTAGAATTTTGTTATCAATTAACACATATAAACATGAAGATGCTTCTTTTAATTACACGAAGGTAAGAGCTATTCGTCAACGACGAAGCTTCATTGGTATTTATCACTATATATATATATATATATGTATGTATGTATGTATGTATGTATGTATGTATTCATGTTAGCTAGCGATTATCTAAAATTTGCTCTAAAATTATTTGTTTCCTTATGTTTTTTCTTTCTTTCTTTGTATTTAAGAAATCTCACTTGGTGGGATTTAGGGTTGTGCAATGGGTCAAATTCCCAATTTCAAAATTTTGGAACCGGTACAATGTGAATAGGTTCCAAATTTTAGGTATTGAACCTATCTCCCCACCCACCCACCCACTTAGGAATCGGTTAAAACCTATTTTTTAATTTGGAAAAAATTAGTTATTATTCTTAAATAAGCTTAAGTTCCCTCTTACTTTATATTTCTATTTGTTTTGTATCAATGTATGACTTTTAGCCATGTTGTTGCTTGTATTATTTTGTTATAATTGCTATTTGTCTTGATTTTTTTTTTTTTTGAATAAAGGACACAAAAAGAAAAGAACAAACCAGTGAATAAGACCAAATGTTGTTAAAAAAAATAAAAAATAAATAAGACCAAACAAATAGGATCCGCTCTAAGACAATCAAGATAGATTTAAGGTTCCAAAAACTAGGAACCGGTTCTAACACGATAGATTTTAGGTTCCAAGTTTGGAACTTACTCACCTGAAACTGTTCATCCTTGGTGGGATTTCCCTCCAATCCCACCACATGAGACTTTCTAATTCTACTTAATCCAAGAAACCGGTTAAACATAAGGGAAAGTAGTTTCTTAAAGATTTGATAAATAGTTAGTTCTCAATTTTATTTGTCCCTACGTATAAAAATTTATAAATAGATAGTTAGAGTAGAAAAAAGAAGACTTCAACAGTAGAAACCCTAGATTCCCCGTTTCTTACATATAAAAGTACGGAATACAATATATATAAACACACACAGCTGAAAGTATTTATTTATTTTTGGTTCCTAATTGCAATGTTTAGTAGCCACTTAGGAGGGAACATATACATTCAAATTTGATTTGCAAGAGAAAATGGATCTTGTGGCTCTCTTCATAATAAAGTACTGACCATAGACAGAAGATTACGTACTCTCCTACTCGCCTCTTTCATATACTTTTTGATCAAGGCGTGGAATGAGCATAACTTCAAGCAGGCTTGCCTTCTCATTTAACAAGCCGGGGCTCTCGGTCATGTCCATGGCTTCGTCTGAGACCGTGCTGATCTCGAAACTTTGCAGCAAGCTAGCCAGTGTCAAGTGCACCGTCTGAAGAGCCAGCGAAATTCCAGCGCAGGACCTCCTCCCCGCGCTGAAGGGGATGAACTCGAAGTTCTGACCTCTCAAGTCCACGTTCTTATGCGTCGTGAGGAACCTCTCAGGCTGGAACTCGTCCGGGTTGGACCATATGCGCTCGTCCCTCTGTATTTTCGAGACGTTCAACATCAAACGCGTACCTAACCAATCACAGAGTATAAGAGATTTTGCAGAAAAAAAGTTTAAACACAAGAAGATTTTACACAATCTTGAGGAGTGAAGATACAAGTCAAAGTCTCAGAAAGTTTGGCAAATGGGAAAAGTGGGCTTGCCCTCTTGAATCAATGGACCGACTCAAATTCCGAGATCACAAACGAAAGAGACACAAAATTCACATTTTGACATATTACAAAGACTCAGAGACTTTGTAATTCATCGTTATACAACTCACATCCATCAGAGGAAGGCTAGTAGTTGTAATTTGTAAACTTACCTAAATGTACAAATCAATGAGGATGAGTATAGCTTGTATAAAATAATGATTCCACGGACTGTATATTTAAAAATAGTCCAACTCTTTTCTGCAAAATCTTGATAGGTCTAAACTTTATTTGTTGGTCCGGACTCGTAATTCCGTGCAACAGGTGCAGTCCATGCCATGATGAAGATATGGACCTCGCGGTTATTTATCACATCGATTTCAGAGCATGTTTTTCATGCCAAAGGGACCATGCCATATATTAACGTCCTATAAAGTATTGATTTCTGCTGAAACGCAAGGGCCACATACCTGCCGGAACACGGAAGCCAGTGGACAAGGTGCACTCTTCCATAGACCTTCTAAGACCGCTTATTGGCGCTGGTGGATACAAACGCATTGCTTCCTTGACGATGGCTTGGAGGTAGGTCAAGTTCTTCACATCGGACTCTTCAACGGGCCTACTCTTGCCGACGTGGGTGTCCAGCTCTTGTTGCGCCTTCTTCAACGCGGCCCGATTGTTCATTAGCAGCGACAGTGCCCAGGTGATCGCCACTGTCAAAGTATCGGTCCCCCCTAGTATCATGTTCTACGTACAAGAAAATGCAGGATTAACTCAAAGTGCTTCGACACGGAAGGGTGGAAGATGTCAGATGATGATGGTGATATTGTTAGGATCAAATGTAATTTCGATGTCATATTTCCGATTCAAACCATTTAAACACAGTATTTATAAATGAGCTTGAATCAAACTAGATTCACACTCTCCGAATTTAAACTTACTCCAATTCCAAACTATCCGTCCCAATGACGATTAGTAATCAGGTGAACAAGCATTCCCACGTATGCCGCAAAGAAAAACAGAAAGATTCTTTCTGAAGCGGCAGTACTTACTGCTTTGGCTCTTTGGGCCATTTTCTTTCTGCTTTGGATATTTTCTTACGATGATAACAATGAATTAACGCCATCTTCCGAGTAGACAAGTGTCTCTCTCTTTTGTTCAGATTGAGAAAGACATAGAAAAGATGCAAACTTTGACTGTCATTTAATTTCTCTATTGATTCATTATGGGGAAGAGTCATTCGGGGACAGAAGGACGTTTTTAAATTCCACTACCGGTCATGATCTGCTGGATGAATGCGAAACGAATAGAAAACTATCGCCCATCTGTCCAGGATTCTAGATGTTTACAAATGTGAACAATAGAAAACTATCGCCCATCTGTCCATGATTCTAGATGTTTACAAATGTCGAACATTTGGGAAAATATAGCTTCGAATTGGGTAGAACAATGAAGTCAGATCTTTAGAATAATCAAGTTGGATTTTGAGATATGATATTACTTTCTTTAAGAATTTATTTGCCTTACAAAGTTGCTAATGGTTACCGGCAAATATCCTCCAGGATATAACAAAGTCTAAAAATTGAGAATATTAGATAACAATTTTAATATTTCTCCAGGGTCTCTTTAGGAAACAATTAAAAAAATTGCTGTTATTTTTCAGAAAGAAGGCTCGAAAAGATAAAAATGATCACACACACTCATAAATCGATCGTAAAAATGTTGACAACTTTTCGTGAAAAATTGCAAAGTGAACAAATGTATCCTTTCGTAAAATTGCCCAAATGAACAAATGTGTTCATTCGAAAGAAGTTGAAAAAATGAACAAATGCAACATTTTGGGAAATGTTGCAAACTGAATGAGTATCTTTTTCAAAGGTCGTCTTGAAGAGACAAAAAAAAAATTCGGAATAATTAAAAAAATTATTATTTTTAATAGATAAAATTTCTAATTTTTTAAATAATTTCGAAAATTCTCAATAAACAAACAATAACCTTTGAATTGATTAAAGTTAATAAGATAACTGTAAGAAAGAAAAAAATAACATAGGGGTTAGTGCTAATTAAATTGCGGGTGCGCAAGCGTGTGCTAAGTGCGCCTAATAATTGCGCCTAATAATTGCGCACCCGCACGCGAGTATGGTGGGGTCTAGCCCACACCCGATCATTTCTTTAGGTGCGCTAAAGAAACCCATATTTATTAATTGGCTCATTTCCCCTACTTTTCCTATGTGAGACAATGAAACATACACATAATTTGTTTTAGAAACAAACTTCCAACAAGTACAACTTTAGTAAACAAAATAATGTGAGGTAGGAAGAACTTTAGGTCCTCCCAAGTTAAAACATTTTGTGTAATCCAAAGATCAATTTTGATTTTTGTATGTGTACCAATGGGTCACAATAGTCTTTTTCCAAATCCGATGATTACGAGAGCACAAAAAAGATCTGCCCTAGAGCATCTGGTATTTGCTCTAGATGAACGTTCTGAAACTGGTTGCTCGTCATAGACTAAGACTAGATTACTACATAATGTTTGGACTTTTAAGGGATGTTAGAGAAAAAGAAAAAGAATACAAGCCGCTTGTTGAAAGATCCATTTGCAACGACCGTATATCTTAGTTTACTAATTTAGTAGACCGATGTTAATATATCTTGCATCACTCTTCCTGCTGTAAGCAACTAAAAATTTACATTGACCGGATCAAAACTAAGACTCTCTTACTTCCATATGTAAGTAGTTCGCACAAGTTCAAAATGTTTCTCTAGTACAGGACAACGTCTCTTGATATGATCAAACTGTATTTGGAAAAACATGTGAACAGGTAATATGTTTATCATTAACTTATAAGTGGATTTGGCTAAAAATACTATACTTCTGCTGCTTATGGATGAAATGACTCCAACAAAATTGCATTCATGAAAATGCTTAAGGTTTTCACGCATTGATGGGGCAGAAGCTTTAGTGAATGCATTAACATGACTTCAGATCAACTTTTTATGCACACAGTTCGAGTTTCCAAACACTATAAGCTAGAATTACTCACCAAGCAAGTTGCCTTTATATCTGTATCAGCGTCGGAATCTGAAAAATTCCCACCTTCGAGGGCGTTGATCATCAAATCCATGAAATCTTGCTCTCTATCGCCTTCGGGGCAGGACAACCTCTTCCTTCTATGCTCCTCTAGCCACCCCTGAGCCAAGGCATCCAACTCTTTTGCTGTCTCCTTCATCGATCGTTCATAGCCACCTAAATCCAACCAGCTGAGAGCTGGGATCGCATCTGACAACACGAGGGCCCCGAACAGATGAAAAAACCTCCTGATCGACCTTTTGCACCTATCTGCCTCGGCGTCATCACAGTCCGCGTTTGAACCACTGTATCTCTTCCCTCCTACCATCTTCACCGATATATTGAGCATCAGGTCTGCAAGCCAAGACTTTATTTCCACCAAGACCCCACTTCTGGGCTTACCCTTTTCGATCCAGGCCTTGAACAAGTCTTTAATTGCTGTCTCAACCTCAAAAACTCGTATGTGCTTCAGTGAGTCAAGCCGGTTGTTCGAGAGGAGCTCAGTCATCGCAATCCTGCGCATCTCTCGCCAGTGTTCTCCATAAGGACCAAAACCGAACATGGCACCGTTGTAGCCCAGGAGCCTCGTGGCGGTGATCACTGGCCGATCGGCGAAGACCTTGTCGTGGATGGTGAGGCACTCCTTAGCCACTTCCCAACTGCTCACGACGATTGCTCGATGAGAGCCTAATCTTATGGCGAAAATTGGTCCACACTCGTCAGCCATGGATCCCAACTTTTTGTGCATCAGGTCGTTGCTGCCGAACAGAGGAAGGTGGCCGAAAATAGGCCAACCACCTTTGGCTTCAGGCACATCGCGGTGGTCTTTGGACTTGTGTGATCGGTAGAGAGAGATAGCCTTCAGCAGGGCCAAGGTTGAGATCAGAATTATCAGCACCTCAATCAGAATTGGCATGATGAATGATTCCTGAAGGACGGCAGGACAGAGTTTATCTGGAAAAATTCCCTTTTAAGAACTCGTCTGCTGCTTTCCTTGCAGTTTCTAATAAATCAATTTGAGTTCTCGAAATTCTGAACTCCAATGGAGTTTGCATATATTCTGAATGAAGGGCTCAGATCCGTACCTCTCATTGGAAGCTAGGAGTGTGTGGGGACAAAAGCCAACAGTCAGCCCAGGCAACTTGATCGTTGATTATGTTATGACCAAAATAACTGTTCGCTATTAAATATAATCTTCTATGGCGTGATGAACATCACTTCGAACTGCTTGTCCTATGTGTTGGCTGCACCTCTTGTGGGGCCCAACTGTCATTAAAACAAAAGAAAAAAAGATGAAAAGTCAACAAGCAAAAGAAAGAAAAAGATATAATAGAGTTGTTATGGCAAAAATGCATGATGAGCTTTGCACAGGAGCTGTTTCGTGACAATAAAAGTTACAAAATTGTATTGTTTTGTCTACAACTGAAGTGAAGTATATCGATATTATTGAGGGAGGTAAAGAACTCTTTTGGATGTAAATATTATTACTATAAGAATTGTACTTGAATAAGAGAAGTTTGTTATGTATCGTGATAATATGAGTACTATTTTTCTTAGCAAAAATCCAATATTGCATTCGAGATTAAAGCATATTGACGTGAAGCATAGTTGGATCCGGGAAAAAATTAGAAGAGAAACTCTTCATACTTAAGAAAGTCCACACTGACGACAATGGATCAAATGTGATGATCAATGCGATACCCATAGTGAAACTTGACTCTTGCAGAAGAAAAACAGGAATGATTGAACTTCTCACATGAGGTGGAGGGGGAGATTTGTTGGTTGGGTCCACCTCTTGTAGGGCCCAATTGACATTAAAATAAAAGAAAAAAAGAAGGAAAGCAAAAAAGCAAATGAGTGAGTGAGAGAGAGAGAGAACTGAAGAAATTGCCTAACCTATCAAACATAGAGGATGAGTCCAAATTGACATGCATGTGTGAAAATATTAAATAAAAAAAATTGGAAAAAAATTATTATATGGGATTTGGGATTTGGGATTTGTTGAGTTATGGGATCACGCAAGTATCATTTTCATTAATTCTATTTTTGATTTTTGGGCAGCCTACTTTTCCATTAGATAGTTCATTTTTGGCCCCCCAAAGAAAGACGTCAAAAGAAAAGTTGAGTTCTAGTTGGCAGCTCATATTAACTATTTTAATTTTTATAATCTCCCACGTGGTTGAGGTCCCTTATGTGTCGAAGTAGATGGATAGGATTGTAAATATTATTACTATAAGAATTATCCACCTCTTGTGGGGCCCAAACTAGCATTAAAATAAAAGAAAAAAAGAAGAAGAGAAGCAAAAAAACAAATGAAAGAGAAAAAGATATAGCTTTGGGCATGTGTGCCCATGAGTGAGAGAGAGAGAGAGAGAGAGAGAGAGAGAGAACACTGAAGAGAGCATGGAGAAAGAAGAAAATGGGATTGAAACTTTGCGGCTCCGATTCAAAGGCCAAAGTTTGAGGGAATTGGCTCAAATTTAAGTATGTTATTCATGAGATCAATGTTAAATTGCTAAAGGGAGGATAGATGAGACTAAAACTTCATCTTACGTACAAAGCAACCAAGTCTTTTACAAAAGACAAAATATATAACGTAAAACACACCATAACTACTCATGTTCTCCATAAAGCACTTGCCCCACTAATACCTAAAAACTAGGATAACCAACACACATGACTCCACTAACTCTAATAACTGAAAAACCAAATCAGCAACATGTGCAAAATGAAATAACTATTATATCAACAATCCCTCCTTTAAACTAATGTTTGCTAACATTTAGTTTAAAGCCTTAACTTTTTTCACCGTGCAAACACCTAGTAACTTTCTGAGCTTCACGAATGACTCCATCTTGAGAGCCTTGGTGAATATATCAGCAACTTGATCTTCACTCCTGCGGTAGATTAGATCAATTGTTCCATCATTGCTAAGATCTCTCAAGAAATAAAACTTCACATCAATGTGCTTGCTTCTTCCATGTAACACCGGATTCTTGGAGAGTTTTATTGCCGAGTTATTGTCACAAAAAATTTTAGTAGGTCCCGGTTGCTTGAATTGTAGCTCCTCAAGAATTCTCCTTAGCCAAATAGCTTGACAAGCACTAATTGTTGCAGCAACAAATTCAGTTTCTGTACTTGACAATGTGACAATTGGTTGCTTCTTGGATGACCACGAAATAGCACATGTTCCAAACATAAAAGCATAACCCGAAGTGCTCCTCCTATCATCTTGATCTCCTGCATAGTCACTATCAGTAAATCCTAACAAATCAGACTTTTCACCCTTCTTGTAAAATAGCCCAAAGTCTCTAGTTCCTTGCAAGTAACGAAGGATTCTCTTGGCAGCTAACAAATGCATTTGTGTATGATTCTCCATATATCTACTAATTAAACTCACATAATACATTATGTCTGGTCTTGTTGCGATTAAATACATCAAACGCCCACAATTTGTTTATAAAGTGTGCTGTCAACCTTCCTCCCTTCATGATCTTTGTATAACTTTAAGCCAAACTCAATTGGAGTGTTTACAGGATTACAATCCTTCATTTGAAACCTGTCCAAAATTTCTCCCACATATTTCTTTTGAGAAATAAAAATCCCATCATCTGATTGTACCACTTCTATGCCAAGGAAGTAATGCATCATACCAAGATCAGACATTTCAAACTCATCCATCATAGATTTCTTGAATTATTCAAACATGCCATCACAACTTCCAGTAAATATAAGATCATCAACATACAAGCAGACAATAAGCATTTTCCCTTTATCTCCAATCTTGACAAAAAGTTTATGCTCATAAGGACATTTTGAAAAACCAACTTTAAGAAAATAAGTTTCAATGTGACTATACCAAGCCCAATGGGCTTGTTTTAGCCCATAAAGAGCTTTCTTCAATCTATAAACTTTATGCTCATTTCCAATCTTGACATAACCAATGGGTTGCTTGACAAATACCTGTTCCTCCAAGTACCCATGCAAGAATGCCGATTTGACATCTAGTTGGAAAATATGCCAAGAATTCTGTGCCGCCAATGCAACCACCAATCTGATCGTGTCATGTCTTGCAACCGGAGAAAAAACCTCTCGTATAGTCGATTCCATATTGCTGCTTGTATCCCTTGGCTACCAAACGTTCTTTGTATTTGTCAACTTCACCATTTTCTTTCAGTTTTGTTTTAAAGACCCACTTTACATCAATGGTTTTTGTCCATCCGAAAGATCGGATAGCTCCAAGTATCATTTCTTTCGATGGCATTGATTTCATCATCCATCGCTTTTCGCCATTTTTCTTCTTTGACAGCACTCTCAAAAGTTGTAGGGTCATAGTTTGAAAATAAGGCAAAATGAGTAATTGAATCTCAATTCCGGTTACCTCATAATCTTCCATCCAAGCGGGCTTTCTTCTAACGCGGCGAAGAGATTGGGCTTCTTCTTCATTGACTTCAGAGCCTGTTGGTGAAATTTCAGCAGCTGTAAAAGTCGTATTTGATGAATTTTGGGGCATACAAGGTGCTGAAATTTGCTCATGTTCAGCATCATTGTCATAAAGAACTTGGGTAGGTTGCTGCCTATTCCAATCCCAAGTGTTCTCTTCATCGAAAACAACATCCCTGCTAGTCACAATCTTCTTTGTTAGTGGATTGAATAATTTATATGCTTTGGATGCTTCACTTACACCAAGAAAGACACATTTTTCAGCCTTGTCATCAAGTTTCTTCCTTTTTACATCTGAGACATGGGCATATGCGATGCATCCAAAAATTCTGAAGTGATCTATAGCCGGTCTTCTCCCACTCCAAGCCTCTTCAAATGTCATATTTTGAATAGCAAAAGTTGGACTTCTGTTCAAAACATGAATACTCCAATTTACTGCTTCTGGCCAGAAAGTCTTTGGAACTCTTCCTCTTGCCAATAAACTTCTCACCATGTTGAGAATTGTTCTATTTTTCCTCTCAGATACACCATTATGCTGTGGTGTATATGCAGCAGTAAGTTCTTTTCGAATGCCATACTCTGCACAAAAAACTTCAAATTTTTTTTAGCAATATTCACCGCCACGATCTGTTCGAAGAGTCTTAATGGTCTTTCCTGCTTCATTTTCAACACGAGTTTTGAAGCTTTTAAATGTGGAGAAAGCTTCTGATTTTTCCTGTAAAAAATAAACCCAAGTTTTTTTGGAAAAATCATCAATGAAGGTAATTAAGTATCTTTTACCTCCATTAGAAGATGGATTTATGGGACCACAAATGTCCGAATGCACTAGCTGCAAAACATCCTTTGCTCTCCATGACTTTTCTTTTGAAAATTGAGAACGATGCTGTTTACTAACAACACATTCTTCACATACTTGGGAAGGAACAGTAATTTGAGGAAGACCCGTCACCATGTTTTTCTGTTGGAGGGTCTTCAATCCACCAAAACTCAAGTGACCATATCGAAAGTGCCAAAGCCATGAGGGATCTTTCTTTTCAGCCATCAAACAAGACTGAATATTTTCAATATTTAATGGAAACTTGATCTATTTGAATTCATAGGAACAACTGCAATAGCACTTCTAACAGAATCATATATTTCACAAACACCCCTCTGAATGGTGATTACATAATCCTTTTCTTGTAATCGGCCAGCACTCAATAGGTTACTTTTCAAGTCAGGAACATACAACACATTAGAGATCGTTTCCACAAAACCATTCTTGGTTCTTATCTTAATATCACATTTTCCCATCACTTTCACAGTAAAATGATTCCCAAAACTCATAGTGGAATGAAAATCTTCATTTAGATGAGAAAAAGAAGACTTACTTCCACTCATGTGGTTACTTGCAGCCAGTATCCACATACCAAATATCTGACTCATGCTTCTTTTCATCTTGAACAACCATCAACAATGTTTATGCTTCTTTTTCTTCAACAAAATTTGAACTCTCTGCCTTTTCTTTATTATTAGGCAGTCTAGTATAACATTCAGATGCATAATGACCAAATTTATGACATCTAAAACACTCTACCTTGAATTTGTTAGGATCCCGTCCTCTGCCTTTGTCTTGAAATTGGTCATTATTGGCTTTAAAATTCCTGCCAACATCTCTATTTCCTCAATCTCCCATTCCTCTAATTATTGGAATGAGTATTGGTAGAAGCCTTCAACGCTTGCTCCTCTACTGTTGAACTTCTGTTCATCTTTTGTTCATGGACCAATAAGGAGCTTTGCAATTCATCAAGAGAGAGCGCATCTATGTCTTTCGACTCTTCAATTGAGCAGACAACATAATTAAACTTTGGTGTCAAGGAACGCAAAATCTTCTCCACAATGGTGACATCTTCCATCTTCTCGCCATGGAATCGCATCTTGTTGCTGATCTCCATTGTTCTGGCACAATAACTAGTGACAGATTCTCCATCCTTCATCGCTAGTGTCTCAAAATCTCTTCTCAAGGCTTGAAGCTGTGCACACTTCACTCTAACAGAGCCTTGATATTTCTTCTTCATAGAATCCCAAATATTCTTGGAAGTTTCTTTGCAAAGAATAGTCTCCAAGATGGAACGATCAATAGCCTGAAAAAAATAATTTTTTGCCTTCAGGTCCTTCAACATTCTAGCTTCCAATTCTACTTTCTGGGGATCTATCAAAGCCATGCCTGTTGGTGGCTCTTGAATTCCATATTCGACAACCGACCAATACTCCTTTGATCGTAAAAAATTTTCCATCAGCATACTTTAATGGTCATGGACCATCAAAGCGTGGAATTGCTGGTTGAACAAAATTGTCGGTGGCCATTGGAAATATTGCTACTGTAATTTTCTCACGAAAGTTTTTTTATTTTTATTTTTATTTTTAAATTTTTAAACTCTCACGTTTCTCTCAGGCTCTGATACCACTGTTAAATTGCTAAAGGGAGGAGAGATGAGACTGAAACTTCATCTTACGTACAAAGCAACCAAGTCTTTTACAAAAGATAAAATACATAACGTAAAACACACCATAACTACCAATGTTCTCCATAAAGCACTTGCCCCACTAATACCTAAAAACTAGGATAGCCAACACACATGACTCCACTAACTCTAATAACTGAAAAACCAAATCAGCAACATGTGCAAAATGAAATAACTATTATATCAACAATCAAGTGCTACAAATTGGTCAGCTCTCCTTTGAATTCTCCGATCATTGGTAGGGTTTTCTTGCCCTGTTTATTTTTATCCACCTTTGTGGTGAGAAAATGAACTTGTAATGTTGATGCTGAGCCTCTAGCATGTGACTAGAGAAGAACACTTTATGTATTCTATTATTCTTAGTAATTAGTAGAAGTTTTTGGGCGGTCCGTGATTTTTCTTGCATTTCCACGTTAAATCCTCAATGTTGTTGTTGGCTTTATTTTCTTATCAATTTGGCATTATATTTGCTTATTCTGAGGTTGCATTAACTAGTTATTGATGGGGTTAAGTTGATTTCGGTCGGTTTACTTTCCAACGAGAAATTGATCCTGGATTGGACTTAGTTCGTGGTGAATTATTGTCCTCGGTTTTCCCCCAACACTATGCGGCTTTCGCTTAATTATTTTGTTTGTGTGCGACGAATTACCATGGAGTAGGGTGTACTTCATTGTTCAACCTGATGATTCCTCGCATATCAGTAATGTTTGTTAGTCATATAAGTAATTGTTTTTGGTTCTGCTTAGTTCTCTGATGGTCGCATACATTCAATTCTGGTACGATCCCATAGAGATGCTCTTCTTCCGGATCGTGTAAATTTGACCTTGAAGTCCTAGGAATCTTTCGATTTTTATTTCGAGGCAACATACGCGTCCTCCTGTTCATCCTACGTGCGACGAAATGTAGGGCATAAAAGAGGATTTCCAGCTTGCGTATTGCCGCAGTGAACACACAAAAAAACGGTAGACCATTACAGAAACTAGCTTCGAGCGAACCTGTGCGGAACTAACGGAAACTGCCTCTTCCCCTGAAGATCTTTGGTGTGTACCCTGTTTGGCGACTAACCATTCATATCGTCGCCGAAGTGCGTTTGACATATCCGCTGAAAACACAGAGAGCTACATCCTACTCTCTCAGTGTGGAAATGATCTCTCGAACAAGCCACACTCTTATTACATTGCCGGTGTAAGTGCAAAAGAAAGCTATTCAAGTAACTGGCTTCAAATTTACTGTAATTGAGTCCTTGTTTTATTTTAATTGCAATCCTTAGGAGCCTCCTAGGTGGGAACATGTCCATTCAAGTTTGATTTTCAGGAGAAAATGAAACTCGTGGCTCTCCTCATGATAATGCGATAACTATAGTCAGAGATCACAAATTCTCCTGCTCGTCCCTTTCATAAACCTTCTGATCAAGGCGTGGAATGAGCATGACTTCAAGCGGGGTCGCCTTCATATTCGACAAACCGGGGCTCTCGGTCATGTCCACAGCTTCGTCTGAGACCGTGCTGATTTCAAAACTTTGCAGCAAGCTAGCCAGCACCAAGTGCACCACGTGAAGAGCCAGCGAGGTTCCGGCGCAGGACCTCCTCCCCGTGGCGAAGGGGATGAGCTCGAAGTTCTGACCTCTCATGTCCACATTCTCATGTGTTGTGAGGAATCTCTCTGGCTGGAACTTGTCCGGGTTGGACCAGACACGCTCGTCCCTCTGTATTTTCGCGATGTTGAACAGCAAACGCGTACCTAACCAATGACCGAGTATAATAGCTTTTCTAGAAACAGGGCAAACACAAGAAAATTTTACAGAGATCTCAGGAATGAAGATGAAAGTCAAAGTCCCAGAGGAATTTTGGCAAGCTGGGCAGTCGACTTGGCCTCTTGAATCAATAAAAAGTTTCAAATTCCATGATCAAAGATGGAAGTGACGAAAAAATTAGGAATTCGACATAGTTACACAGCTCTCATCCACGATGATGACGTAGGTAGTTGTAATTTGAAAGGTTAACTAACAATCCAAATAAATGATGATGAATCTATATTATATCAAAGAAGATTCCATAGGCTGCATATTTAAAACTAATCCAAACCCTTTTGGCAAAATCTTGGGCTAGACCAAATCATAATACTGTGTAATAACGTGGTCCATTCTTGATCCTATGATAAAAGACATGGACTGCATGCTTATTTTATGAATCAGCCCAGTTCATCATGTCCATTATAGACAATGTTTCTTCGTACCAAAGATAGCATAATATAAATCAAGGTCCTATATGCGATTGGTCTTTGCTGAAATGCGAGGGCCACGTACCTGTGGGAATGCGGAAGCCGCCGGAGAAGGTGCACTCTTCCATCGAACTTCTGACAGCAATCGGCACAGGGGGATACAAGCGCATTGTCTCCTTGACGATGGCTTGGAGGTAGGTCAACTTCTTCACATCGGACTCTTCGACGGGCCTGCTCTTGCCGACATGGGTGTCCAGCTCTTGTTGGGCCTTCTTCAATGTGCGGCGGTCGCTTACCAGCAGTGATAGTGCCCACGTGAGCGCCGTCGTCATAGTATCGGTCCCCCCTACGATCAAGTTCTACGCCCCCCCGCCAAATGAAAAAAAAAGAAGTATGATCAACTCAAGTGCTTTGACATGAAGGGTGGAATCAAATATGAATTGATATGTCATATCTCCTATTCAAATGATTTAGTCACAATATTTATAAATGAACTTGAATCAAACTAGATTGATATGATCAAAATTTCACACCAATCCCATTAGAAAACTCAGAGAAGTAGAGAAGAAACATAACAAATCTTTGATTTCAGTAAGTTTTTGGATCTTTGATTTAATCTCTTCCGTTTGAAGCCTAGTTTGAATCACCGTACTCCACTTCTAAGAGTATAAATATGAAATGAAGAACCATCTCACATAATTTTTGGTTTTCCTATTGAAGATGCAAAATGTCATTGCTCTATTGGCGCTTAGTGCCGTATTATTTTTGCTTTAGATATTTTAAAATATCTTGAGCTAGCTGATCTCTGAGCAATCTTCTTTGTTCAACGGAAAAGATTTTAGATGATAACGATGAATTGACGCACTCTCTCAAAAGCAGACTTTCTTTCGTCTGTCTCTTAATTCTAAGATGTAGACAGATATAGATATAATAAAAAATGCAAACTTTGACCATGAAACCACCAACTACAGATCCAAGGGAAATGTAATAAACTATTGCCAGTCTATCCTGGATTCAAGATGAGCATACAACATAAAACATACGGCATATGTCATCAGTATAATGCTAGGTAGGAAAAATTTAGGTACTCCCTGAGTAAAGTCTCTGTATATTCTGAGTATTAATTTTGATTCTTATATGGTGGGTACCTACAGGTCGCAATATCGTCTTTTCTTGAATCTGATGGTCTCCACCGCTCCTCAGCACAAAAGAATCTACCAATGAGCATCCATTATATGCCGGACACTAAAGCTGGATAGCTAAAAGATTTTAGACTTTTATTGGACGTGAAATGAAAAAAAGAATAGAAGCCGCTTGTATGTCTAGCATCACTCTTCATGCCTCTGAATTTACAACTTCTTGCAGAGTTTCTTACAGCAACTAAAAATTTATACAGAAAATCGGAACTAATGGTTCTCTAGATCCCATAAGTAGGTAGTTCATACAAGTATAAAGGGTAATTCCATTTTAGCCAACATCTTCTGCAAAATCTTGATATGATCAAACTATATTTGGGAAACCAGGTGAACATCAAATAAGTTTATTGTCATTAAATTATAAGTGGATTTTGCTAAAAGTACCATATTTCAGCTGCTTATGGATGCAATGACTCCAACAATATGGCATTCAAGAAAATACTTGAAGTTTTCAGGTTGTGATGGGGAAGAAGCATTGTGAATGCATTAGCATGACTTCAAATCAGCGTTTGTGCACAGAGTTCTACTTTACTCACCAAACAAGTCGCCTTAATAACTGTGTCGGTGTCGAAATCTGAAAATTTCACACTCTCGCAGACGTTCAGCATCAAATCCATAAAATCTTGCTCTTTATCACCTCTGGGGCGGGACAACTTCTTCCTTCTATGCTCCTCTAGCCACCCCTGAGCCAAAACGTCCAACTCTTTTGCTGTCTCCTTCATCGATCGTTCATAGCCACCTATATCCAACCAGCCGAGAGCTGGGATCGCATCAGACAGCATGAAGACCCTGAACTGATCGAAGAACCCCCTTATTGACCTTTTGCATCTCTTTGCCTCAGTGTCGCTGCAGTCAGTGTTCGAACCAACATAGCTCTTCCCCCCAACCATATGCAAAGATATATTGAGCATCAAGTCTCCCAGCCAAGACTTCATTTCCACTGGGACCCCGCTTCTGGGCTTACCCTGTCTGATCCAAGCCTTGAACAATTCTTTTATTGCCATCTCAACCTCGAGAACTCGTATGTGCTTCAGTGAGTCAAGCCGGTGGTTCGACAGGAGCTCGATTGTCACAATCTTGCGCATCTCTCGCCAGTATTCCCCGTAAGGGGTGAAGCCAAACATTGCACCGTTGTAGCCCATGAGCCTCGTGGCAGTGATCAACGGTCGATCGGCGAAGGCCTTGTCGTGGATGGTGGAAAACTCCTTAGCCACTTCCCAACTGCTCACGACAATTGCTCGATGGAAGCCTAATCTTATCGTGAAAATCGGTCCATACTTGTCGGCCATGGAACCCAACTTTTTGTGCATCAGGTCCTTGCTGCCGAACAGAAGAAGGTGGCCGAAAATAGGCCAACCGCCTTTGGCTTCGGGCAAATCGCGACGATCTTTGGATTTGTGTGATCGGTAGAGGGAGATGACTATTAGCAGGGCCAAGGTTGAGATCAAAATTATCAGCAATTCAATCAGAATTGCCATGATGAGGGATTCCTGAAGTATAGTCAGGACAGTTTTTCTGGAAAATTTTCCTTTCAAGAGTTCATTTGCTGCTTTCCCGGCAGTTTACCCCCCGCCGCGCCCCCCCCCCCTTTTTTTTTTTTATCTTTCCTCTCCCTCACGTTTCCTCCCCCTTCTGCCAAACTCTGCCATCCACCCCATTTTCTCTCTCTCTCGCCATCTCCTGTAGCCCCTCTTCATTTGTCTTTTCTTCTCTCTCTCTTTCTCTCTCCCACTCTCTTCTTTTCCTTCCCCCCTCCCGGCCGAACCATTCTTGAATCTCACTCATCCTCTTCTTTTCCCTTGCCGCCGCCCTGCTCACCGCCACCAGCACCACCGCACTTTCCCCTCACCCTCATCTTCACCACCTCCACCACCACTCACCGCTCGCCCAACGAGCTGTCGCGCTGTCGCTCGCTTGACACCGCTCGCTCACCGCCGCAAGCCACCATCCGCGTCCCTTACCTTGTTCGTCGTGCCATCACAGTCGTCATTGTCTTGAGCTGCCGCCACCACCAAGCCAAGCCCCCCTTGGCGTGGGTTTGAGGAGCTACGGCCGCCACCGTCGAGTTTCTCCCGTTCTCAATGCGTCGCGCGCTGCCGTCGCTCACCATCGTCGGAAATCTCCTAATCATGGATTAGGTCATTAATTACGTTTAGGGATATATTAATTTATAACTAACGGTTAGTATTAGTTAATTTTAGTTTAACCTTAATTGCGATTAAGGATTGTTTAGATTAATTTTAAATGTAATTAGGTTAAGTAATTACGATTAGATTAATTATGTGACAGCTTGAATTTTTAGATTTCGTTTTCGATTAAATAAATCGGGCATTTTATCGATGCGTCGATAGTGCTATTCTCTGAACCAATCACTAATGAGATAACTAAATTATCTGGGGAAGCAATTAAGGAATCTAAAATGCAATGGACTTGAGAATTCGACTAGAAATCGATTACTCGACCGTGTTGGTCTGCAAGGGTTATTACGGCACTGTTAGAAATCAATTAGAGATAGGAGATAGGTTGATTTGACTAAGATATGTGATCAGAGTGTGGGTGATTCCACCTGATTGCAAAATACTTGTCGATCGGCACTATATCAATTTTTCTTTCATTTTGGTACCCGGTGCCCGTAATTGAAACCTCGAGATTTTCACGATAACAACCGAGGTCGCCAATGTATCGAAGATGTACAATGTGACTTGAGATAAATCGATCACGGGTCAATTGCACAAAAAAAAATTCCTAAAAGTTACCAAATAGACTAGGTCACACTAAAAGCGTGTCGGATTGAAATTAACCGCGAATTTGAATCTGATTTTAGAGATCGAAAGTTCTGTGGTGTTATGATCTATTTTAGGAATGTCGACTCATTTTCCGAGAAATTTTCAGAGATTTCGGGAATTTTTACGGAAAACCGTTTTGGATGTCGCGAAAAAATTGATGAAAATTCGGATGAGCCAAATTGAAGAGAATTTGGATTTCCAGATCGAGCTACTTGACGACAGGAAAGTATGGAAATTTTGTAGGCTTTTCTTCATCAATTTTGGACTTTAAATTTGGAGAATTTGAGGATAAAATTGAAGTCTAAAAAATTGAGTGAAATTCGGATCTAGCTTGAATGCTGCATTTTGGACATTTAAGTTGGATATTCTTGTGGGAATTTGTGCAAGAAAGAATGGGGAACATTAGATATTTTTGTTTGGCCTTTAAGGGGACCAAACATTAAATTTGTTGGCTAAGGATTGCTGACTTTTATTCTCCTCTTAGCTGGCCCCTCACGCACGCCTTCTCCCCCACCGCCTCTTCACTCGAGCAAGATTTCCGCTGGTTTCTGCCTTTGCCTTTTGTTCCATTTTCCTCGAAGCCGCTCCATCTCTCTCTCGGTTCAATTTTCTTGCGCCAGCCCTCAAGCCCCACGTCTCTACCATCTCCTCCACCAATTCTTTGCAAGCTGCCACGAAGACCTCAAGCTGCCCCATTTTCATTTCTTCCTCACGTGTCTTACCACCACCCTCATCATCATTCAACATCCACCATCATCCAACGCCATCATCATACCCCTCAACCCCACGTTCTCTCCCTCGGCTCCATCAATTTTGCTTCTTCCTTCACCGAAAACAACCCAGCCGCTGCCACGTTTTCTCAGTTGGTTTGTTGACCTTGCACCGCCTTCTTCATCCAGCTGCACGAAGACAAGTTGCCGAAGCAACTCCATCGCCCCGCCTCATCTTTGACCGCCAGTAGAACCCACCGATCTCCCCCTCGCTTCCTCGTCGTTGCCTCCATTTTGCCGTGTGAAGACCACCGAATTCCAGCCTGTCTTCGGTCCAGCAATTCCAGGCCACGCATCTTCTTCAAGCCGCAGCCCATCTTCAATTTCCAGCAGCATTCGGCCCAGCAGTTGGGCCATTTGAAGCCCAAGAAAAATTGCAGCAGCCCAAGTCTTTGGCCCATCAACTTTAGCAAACCCATCTCGGTCCAAGTGAGCCCAGCAGCCCACTTTGCAAGCCCAGTTCAGTTTTGTTTCAGCCCACTTGCAAGACTTTTGGGCCTGGTCCGAGTATCCGCCGATGCGGTCGAAATGCTGCCAAAAAGTTGGATTTCGGCCGCCATCGCGTCGCCGTCGCAGTGATCCGGTCTTCACTCTTATCAAGTGAGTTTTGCTCACTAATCTTTTATTAGTTGGTTAATGATGCTTAGAGGTTGATTAAAATTAATTAAGTGCAATTAGGTGGATATATTAGATTAGAGTAATTAAATTAGAGACTTATTAATGCATGTTAGGCAAATGGATAGTGTAGTTAGCAAGAAATATGTCTTGTATTTATTGAACGAGTCTCGGTAATTTTCCGATCTCGTCTCGGCTTCCAATTAGGCTATAACGGGCCTAAGTTGGATTTATTACATTTATTTATTATATTTCCGTAATTATTTATTTATTTATTTTCTGGAAATTAGGTTGGGATAATTGACAATCGGAATTTTGTGCCGATTACTGTGGTGCTCTCTATTTATTTAATTGAGTACCGGTTTGTGAAAATTGAGTGTGATTGGTGGTTATGAGATTTATCTCAAAATTGGAAAATGTTGTTATTTGAAGGGAGAAATAACCATGTGAGGTTGTGAGTTGGATAGATAATTGTTAGGTGGGGCCGTGATGCCACCAAATCTAGAAAATTACCAAGTGGGGCTGTGATGCCACCAAGTCAAGAAAATTGCCAGGTGGGGCCGTGATGCCACTACGTCTAAAATTGCCAGGTGGGGGCCGTGATGCCACTAAAGTCTAAACTTGTCGAGTGGGCCATGATTCCACTAATTAAAAATTATGCCTATAGGGCCGTGATTCAGAATCAAGAATGAATAATCGAAATGACCGGAAGTGGTCTTGTTGACATGTAACTGACTGAGTCGATTAATCGATGACTCGATCTGAATGATTGGATGCTATAATTGTCAGCATTTGTCATTTGAACTGACTTACCAGAAGGAAACTGAGGTCAAGGTAAGCCCTCTGACTCGTGATTGTGCTTAAGTAGCCCTAAGGCATATTTTCTTCCTAATCGGGTCTTAGAGAGTAGAACTCGTTGAGATATTATTTGACTGGTTATTGTATTACCATTTTCAGGTCCTTAGATGATGTTGGTAGAGGACTAAAGTCTTGGAGTTTGAGGAAGTGAATGAAACAAAATCGGCAAACTTTTAACTCACTAGTCATAGGACAACCCCTTTTTTATTAAATCAATATTTTTGTAAGTAACCTGATGTTATAAAATAAACCTATGTGTTTATTAAAGTTTGCTTTTGGTTTGAAAAATTTATGGCTTTACTTTTCTATCTCCATTGTTTTATTATTTAGGGATTATTTATATGCTTCCGCATGCGTATTAAGATCGAATGAGTTGGCGATGCGTCCTGGGACATTGCTATTATATCGACCAAGCAGGGATGGACACATGTGCTCGGAGGGTCAGGACATGACAAATGAATCGTAATTTATTTATTTAATCGTAATTATTTTAGTTAATATCGATTATTTATTTATTTAATTAAAGTTAGGCTTAATTAATCTGGTTTAGTTTAATTAATTGTAATTAGCCTAATTAATCGTGATTAGCTTAATTAATCGTGGTTAGCTTAATTATCGCAATTAATGATGAATTAGCCGTTAAGTAGACTTTTATGTTTGTTTTTCTAGATGAGATTGTGGGTAATTTGGGTTGTTTGCACTTGTGATGTTATGTTATTAATTGCCAATTGTAAATTTTATTTATTATTTTCAAAAGGGTTTTATAGGCAAGAAAATAGAAAAATAAATAAGAGGTGTCGGGTTTGGATAACAAATTTTATGTGCTAAATAAAATAAAATAATGGGGCTTTAAAATAGAAGTATGCAAAATTTGACGGGTTGATTTCAAATACGTGACCACATACAAATATTATATTGGGATTTTTAAATACGAAAAATTGCCAAAGTTAATTGTTGGAAAACGACATCTTTTGTTCTTGGCTAATTAATGGCAACAAAAATTGGTTTGATTGATGGTGTGCTTGAGTGATCATTTAATCAAACTTGTCACTCAACGGGAGTTTGGGGGCGATGCCTGATTTTTATCGGATGCTTGGCAAGGGTCAGGATGCCGAGTTGTGTAGGAATGCTATCTAGGTGGAGGTTCTAAATGATACCATACTTGATGGAGCGGAATGATGTCGGGTTATGCTGAAAGACCGCCGACTCTTGTGTTGGCCATGGTTCGAGAGGTCATAATAATTGAAACATGCGCTTGGCTATTATGGATTGTGTTTTGATTATTATTTATGTGCGTTGTACTAATATTGCCATGTGAGGTGTACTAATATGCATGGATATACCAAGGCGATGTAAGATTGTATATTGTTGCATGTTTAGGCTGCATCCTATGCGAATTTGCGTCCTAATCAAGTTTTAGCTTGTTAACTTGCTGAGATTTATATCTCACCCGTTGTTGTTAACTATTTTCAAGGCCGTAGCGTGGGGAAACTACTAAGTGCGGCTATGGTAGGCGCAAGACGTGACACTTTTTGACTGGCCTTGCCGTTAATGAAGCTATAGTTAACCCTGACCTTTCAGATCATTTTTGCTCATAGGTCGTGTAGGAGTTGCATTTTGTTGTAGGCATTTTGTTTTGTTGATTGTGTTTTACTATCTTTGTTTTGTTGATTGACTGGATGTTAATTTAATTTGTTTCCACATGTGTTTAATCGAAAGATAAAAAGAATGGGTTAATGACGCGTCTTGGACGTGCATTTTTAAATTGACCGTCAAGGAATGTTCGCACTCTCGGGTTCAGGACGTGTCATTTATAGCGGAAGAAATTGTGTTTGGACTTTTCAAGTCCAAGGGACTTGCACATGTTCTAAAATAAGTGCTCAAATCCTTGTCGTCTAGTGGAAGCTTGGAGCGTGTGCGGACAAAAGCCCAAAGTCAGCCGAAGAGTAGATTTCTCTGAAGCAAGTTAGTCATTGACCATTACCTAATTAACTGCCCAGTACTTAAGTAAATTGCTTGTTCTTGCTGCTTCTGCTTAATGATCCTGATCACTTGCGACGAAATACTGAGGAGTTGGGTGTACTTCACTGTTCAACCTGATGGTTCCTCTCATATCAGTAACTTCATATTTGAAAATTCGCCAGAAACTGTAGCTGCCTCAGATTGCTTGATAGTCATATAAGTACTTGGTTTTGGCTCTGTTCAGTTCTCCGATAGTCGCACGCGTTCAACTCTGGTTATGAGCCTGTAGACATGCTCTTCTTCTAAATCGTGTAAATTTGACCTTTTAAGTCCTAGGAGTCTTTCGATTTTTATTTCGAGGCGACATGTGCGTCCTCCTGTTCATCCTATGTGTGACGAAATGAAGGGCATGGAAAAGGATTTCCAAATTGCATTGCCGCAATAGACACAAAAAAATAAAGCTTTACAAAACCAGCTTCCAGCGAACATCGAACATGCGCGGAACTGTCCGAAACTACTTCTTCCCCTAAAGAGATCTTTGGTGTGTCTCTGTTTGGCGATTCAGCAACCATATCTTCGCTGAAGCGTGTTGACATATCCGCCAAAAACAGAGAGCTACATCCTACTCTGTCAGTGTGCAAATGATCTCTCGGACAAGCCGCACTCATTACATTGCCAGTATAAGCGCAAATGAAAGCTACTCGGAAATTCTTGATACCATGAAAATTTGCAAACTAACAAAATATGAACAGAAACGATTATTCAAGTAATTGGCTTCAAGGTTACTGTAATTGGGTCTTTGTTTTGTTCCTAACTGCATTCTTAGTAGCCTTTTAGGTGGGACACGTGTATTTAAGTTTGATTTTCAAGATAAAAAGGAGCTTGTGGCTCTCATCATGATACTGTGATTACTATAAAGATCACAAATTCTCCTGCTCATCCCTTATTGAGCCTTCTGATCGAGGCGTGGAATGAGCATGACTTCAAGCGGGGTCGCCTTCATATTCGCCAACCCAGGGCTCTCTGTCATGTCCACGGCTTCATCTGAGACCGTGCTTATTTCGAAACTTTGCAGCAAGCTAGCCAGCACCAAGTGCAACATGTGAAGGGCCAGCGAGGTTCCGACGCAGGACCTCCTCCCCGCGCCGAAGGGAATGAGCTCGAAGTTCTGACCTATCAAGTCCACATTCTCATGTGTCGTGAGGAACCTCTCGGGCCGGAACTCATCCGGATTGGACCATACGCGCTCGTCCCTCTGTATTTTCCACATGTTCAACAGCAAACGTGTACCTAACCAATAACAGTGTAAGAGCTTTTGCAGAAAAAAGTGCGAACACAAGAAGATTTTGCACAGATCTTGAGGAATGATGATACAAGTTAAAGCTACAGAAAGTTTGGCAAATGGGAAAAGTGGACTTGCCCTCTGAATCAATGGACAGATTCAAATTCCGAGATCACAGACGAAAGAGATACAAAATTGGCATTTTTACAGAGACTTGGTAAACCATCATTCTACAACTCACATCCAACACAAGTGTGAGATTTTGGTGGATTATTGTCAACTATTCAAAAAACTTAAGTTTTGAAAAAACAAATGGAATCGAAAAGACTCAAGCTCTCGACTCTATATCATGTGGAATGTTGATGAAACCACTGCTAACTATTGTAAAAGCTTAATCTATTAGATGAAAATGTAATTTATTATTTAAACATGCTAATAAGGGGAATGTGGGCAGTTGTAATTTAAAAATTAACTAATTGTACAAATTAATAATGGTGAGTATAGCTCGTATAAAAGAAGACTCCGCGCACTATACATTTAAAACTAATCCAACTCTTTTCCACAAAATCTTGATAGTATAAGGTCTAAACTTTTTTCATCGGTCCGGAATTGTGATATTGTGCAACGACACAGTTCATTCTTGATGCGATGATGAAGATATGGACCTCATGCTTATTTAGTGAACTGACTCAACTTATCAAGTCAATTTTAGAGTATGTTATTCATACCAAAGGGGTCATGCTACGTATCCACGTCCGATGTGAGATCGATTTTTGTTCAAATGCAAGGGCCACATACCTGCAGGAATGCGAAAGCCAGTCGAGAAGGTGCACTCTTCCATGGAGCTTCTAAGGCCGTTCACCGGTACTGGAGGATATAAACGCAGTGCTTCCTTGACGATGGCTTGGAGGTAGGTCAAGTTCTTCACATCGGACTCTTCCACGGGCCTACTCTTGCCAACATGGGTGTCCAGCTCTTGTTGCGCCTTCTTCAATGCACGACGGTCGTTCATTAGCAGCGACAGCGCCCAGGTGATCGCCACCGTCGAAGTATCAGTCCCCGCCATTATCATGTTCTAAGCCCAAGAAAATGTGGGATTATTAACTCAAGTGATTCAACGAGAAAAGATGTCAGATGGTGATGGTGATACGGTTAGGATCAAGTGGGATTTCGATGTCATGTTTCCTATTTAAACCATTTAAACCATTTAAACACAGTATTTATAAATGAGCTTGAATCAAACTAGATTCACGCTGTACAATTTCACCTTACTCCAATTCCAAACTATCCCTCCCAACGATGATTGCTAATCAGGTGAACAAGCAGTCTCTGTTGATGTATCAAGACTGCACGTTCTGTTTTTTTCTTCTTTGTTTTGTTTATACCGCATAGAAAAACCGAGAAAGAATCTTTTGCTGTCAACTTCTCCTCTGTTTTTTTTTTTTTTTAAAAACAACAGTCTCGAAGCGGCAGTACCTACTGCTTTGGCTCCTTGTGCCATTTTCTTCCTGCTTTGGATATTTTCTTATGATGATGACAGCAAATTAACGCCATCTTCCAAAAGCTGACAAGTGTCCCACTCTTTTTGTACAGTTGTAGTTGTAGAAAGATATAATAGTTATAGAAAAGATGCAAACTTCCACCGTCATTTATTTTCTCTATTGAATCATCACAGGAAGAGTCATTCTGGATAGAGCTGAACAGTTCCGAGTTTCATAAATATTCCATCTAAAACCTAAAACTTACTCATTATAATAAGTTTCTTATTTTTTGAAATCTGAAACCCACTCTACATAATTTGGAACCTATAACCTACCTTATCACATATTCCAAGTTTTACCTAGATTCCACTTATATGATTAATTAAATGATTGTAATGAATTATCATTTTTAATTATCATCACTTGTTGTTGCAGTCCACCGATTACAATTTATATTAAATATACAAGAATATGAAATATTAATAAAGTAAAATTTTAGTCATAGAATGAAAGCTTAGACTAGTGGCTTCAAATTATACACTAATCACCTAACGTTATGTTTAGGTTCAAAATTTTATCTTGGAACTTGAAACTGGATAGGTTTTTACTAGTTTGATTTTTAGGTTATAGAGTAGGATCTTAGACTCAGGTTTACCCCTAATTGGAGGACAGAAAGAATTTTTTATACTACTTTGCTGACCAAGATGTGATGGATGAATGCAAAATAAAAAGAAAACTATCGGTCGGCCGTCTGGCATGGATTCTAGATGAGTACCAAAAGTCAACATCAGTTCATTGTTAGTCAACCAAATAATGCGAGGTAGGAAGGACTTTAGGTGCTCCCAAGTTAAAACATTTTGTATGGTCCAAAGATCAATTTTGATTTTTATAATGGGTCACAATATCGTTGAGCACAAAATAATCTGCCCTAGAGCATCTGGTACTTGCTCTAGATAAACGTATTGAAACTGGCTGTTCGCCGGATACTAAAACTAGATTACTGCATGACGCTTAGACTTTTAGTGGATGTTAGAGGAAAAGAAAAGGACCACAAGCTGCTTGTTGCTTGTTGAAAGATCCATTTGCAATCGACCGTATATCTTAGTTTACTAATTCAGTACACTGATGTTGTTACATCTTGCATCACTCTTCCTGTCTTTGAATTAACAACTTCCTGCGGAGTTTCTTACAGCAACTAAAACTTTACATTGACCGGATCGAAACTAATGATCCTTTTACTCCCAAATTTTTGATATGATCAAACTGTATTCGGAAAAACATGTGAACAAGTAAAAAGTTTATTATCACTTAATTATCAGTGGATTGTACTAAAAATACTATATTTCTGCTGCTTATGGATGAAATGACTCCAACAAAATTACATTCATGAAAATGCTTAAGGTTTTCAAGTATTGATGGGGCAGAAGCTTTAGTGAATGCATTAGCATAAGTTCAGATCAACTTTTATGTACACAGTTCAAATTTCCAAACACTATAAATTAGAACTACTCACCAAACAAGTCGCCTTAATAACTGTATCCGCGTCAAAATCTGGAAAATTCCGACCTTCGAGGGCGTTGATCATCCAATCCATGAAATCTTGCTCTCTGTCGTCTTTGGGGCAACAATCTCTTCCTTCTATGCTCCTCTAGCCACCCCTGAGCCAAAACATCCAACTCTTTCGCTGTCTCGCCCATCGATCGTCTATAGCCACCTGAGTCCAACCAGCCAAGAGCTGGGATCGCATCTGACAACACGAGGACCCCGAACAGATCAAAAAACCTCCCGATTGACCTTTTGCAATTCCTTCGTCACAGTCCGCGTTTGAACCACTGTATCTCTTCCCTCCTACCATTTTCACTGATATGTTGAGCATCAGGCCAAGACTTCATTTCCACTAGGATCCCACTTCTGGGCTTACCTTCTATGCAAGCCGGTGGTTCCTCTAGCCCATGAGCCTCGTGGCAGTGATCACCGGCCGATCGGCAAAGGCCTTGTCATGGACGGTGAAACACTCCTTAGCTACTTCCCAACTGCTCACAACGATTGCTCGATTAGAGCCTAATCTTATGGCAAAAATTGGCCCGTACTTTTCGGCCATGGAACCCAACTTTTTGTGCATCAGCTCACTGCCGAACAGAGGAAGGTGGCCGAAAATAGGCCAGCCACCTTTGGCTTCGGGCACATGGTCTTTGGACTTGTGTGAGCGGTAGAGAGAGATGGCCATCAGCAGGGCCGAGGTCGAGATCAGAATTATCAGCAACTCAATCACGATTGCCATGATGAAGATTCCTGAAGTATTGCAGCAGAGAGTTTATCTGGAAAAGTTTCCTTTTCAGAGCTCATTTGCTGCTTTCCTTGCAGTTTCTAATGTATCGAATAGAGTGCAATGAAGTCGTTACTTTTGACCAAAAAAAGAAAAAAAAAAATGTATCGAATTGAGTGCTCAAAATTTTAAAGTCCAATGGAGTTGTATATATTCTGAATGAATCCTTCTCTCTTGTTGGATGCTTGGAGTGTGTGGGGACAGAAGCCAAAAGTCAGCCTAGGCAACTTAATTATCGAGCACCACCAAAATATCTGCCCGCTATTAAATAGATCTTCTGTGGCGTGATGATCATCACTTTGACTTGGTTGTCCTATGCGGCTCTGCTAAATTATCTTGTTCACTCGCGACGAAATACCGTGGAGTCAGGTTTACTTCGCTGTTCAACCTGATCATTCCTCGCATATCAGTAATGTTTGTTAGACATACAAGTACTTGTTTTTGGTTTTGTTTAGTTCTCTGATACTCAGATACATTCAATTCTGGTATGGTCCTGTAGTGATGCTCTTCTTCTGGATCATATAAATTTGACCTTTAAGTCCTAGGAATCTTTCAATTTTCATTTCGAAGTGACATACGCATCTTCTGGTTCATCCTATGTGTGACGAAGTAAAGGGCCTGAAAAAGGATTTCCAACTTGTATATTGCCGCGATGAACACACAAAAAAGACGAGGACCATTGCAGAAACTAGCCTTTAAGCGAACCCGTGCGTTGAACATATCCACCAAAAACACAGAGCTACATCCTACTCTCGCAGCGTTCATGATCTCTCCGACAAACCACACCCTTATTACATTGCCAATATAAGTGCAAAAGAAAGCTACTCGAAGATTCTTGTATTTTATAAAGTCATTTGACATTACACTCGTACCCCAATCTCTGAGGAAACAATTAAAGGTGAAGAGGACCGACAACAAAGACTGTTCCATTTCAATCCAACTTTTCTGTCCAAATGACTCGTCCAATCCAATACAGCTCAACGGTGTGAGGCTTTGAAACACACTCAGCCTAAAACAAAAGAAAAGTCACCCTGCTGAAATGGATAACGAAATGTAAAGGCCTTAATCAAGAACGCACTATAATCAAAAGCACTTAATCAAAAGCACTTACCACCGGCCTTGGTGGCGAAGTTGGATAAGACCTTGAACCTTGGGGGAAAGGTGCAAGGGTTAAAACCCAGTGGAAGCATCGGCGTCTTAAGCGTGATGTCGGGGTGGTGGGTCCTCCGCTAGCATCACTCCAGGGTTTACCTGGCGGCTATGTACCGCCGTAAGGTGACGAACGGTTGACGGGGTTCCTGGATTACCCAAAAAAAAAAAAAAAAACTATCTCATTTCAGCATTTCTCATTTAGTAAGGCCTCACTCAATCTGCATTTGTGTCGGGGACACCTTAAACGCAATATCTTTGCCATCAATCAACTCAAACAAACAGGTATCTCTAGACTGCAAACTACTGTTCTTCGCAATCCAACATCTATTGTCCTCCCCGGAAAATCAGGTAGGCGCATGATTCTCGCAGCCACAATTGATCTGCACACCGAAACTTCACGACCCCAGAAAAGTAATAGTTTGTCTTTTCGAAATACCCTCCTACAAATGTTTATACAGTTCTTGATGCCATGAAAATTTGCAAACTAACAAAATATGAACAAAAACGATTATTCAAGTAATCGGCTTTCAAGTTTACTGCTGTAATTGAGTCTTTGTTCTGTTCCTAACTGCAATTCTTAGTAGCCTCTTAGGTGGGAACACGAACATTTAAGCTTGATTTTCCAGAGAAAATGGAGCTTGTGGTTCTCTCATGACAACGTGATAACCATAAAGATCACAAATTCTCCTACTCGTCTCTTTCATAAACCTTCTGATCAAGGCGTGGAATGATGATGATTTCAAGTGGGGTTGTCTTCATATTCGACAAGGCAGGGCTCTCCATCATGTCCACTGTTTCGTCCAAGACCGTGCCGATTTCGAAACTTTGCAGCAAGCTAGCCAGCACCAAGTGCCATGTGAAGAGCCAGTGAGGTTCCGGCGCAGGACCTCCTCCCCGTGCTGAAGGGGATGAGCTCGAAGTTCTGATCTCTCATGTCCACATTCTCATGTGTCATGAGGAATCTCTCGGGCTGGAACTCGTTCGGGTTGGACCAGACGCGCTCATCCCTCTGTATTTTCGCGATGTTGAACGGCAAACGCGTGCCTAACCAACGACCGAGTATAATAGCTTTTTGTAGAAAATGTGCAGACACAGGAAATTTTTACCGAGATCTCAGGAGTGAAGATGCAGGTCGAAGTCCTAGAGGAATTTTGGCAAGTCGGGAATTGGACTTAGCCTCTTGAATCGATATAAAAAAGGTTCAAAATTCCAAGATTAAAGATGAAAGAGACGAAAAAGTTTGGAATTCGGCATAGTTATACTGCCCACATCCATCCTAGTGACGTGGGTAGTTGTGTGTGTATATATATAAAGAGATTCCATAGGCTATATATTTTAAATTAATCTAAACCTTTGACAAAATCTTGATATTATATGGCCTAGGTTTCTTTTGCTGTACCTGATCATGATACTGTGTAACAACGTGGTACATTTTTGACCCATGATAAAATACATGGACCACACGCTTATTTCATAAACCGGCCTGGTTCATCATGTCGATTCTAGAGTATGTTCCTTCGTGAAGGGATCATACTATAAATCAAGGTCCTATATGCGATCTGTTTCCTCTGAAATGCGAGGGCCATGTACCTGTGGGAAAGCGGAAGCCGGCAGAGAAGGTGCACTCTTCTGTGCAACTTCTGAGAGCAATCGGCACAGGGGGATACAAACGCATTGTCTCCTTGACGATGGCTTGGAGGTAGGTCGACTTCTTCACATTGGACTCTTCCATGGGCATGCTCTTGCCAACATAGGTGTCCAGCTCTTGTTGCGCCTTCTTCAATGCACGGCGGTTGTTCACTAGCGGCAACAGTGCCCACATGAGCGCCGTCGTTATAGTATCGGTCCCCCCCCTATGATCATCTTCTATATTAAAAAAAAAAAAAAGGTATGATCAACTCAAGTGCTTTGACATAAAAGGATGGAATCAAATTAGATTTGATATGTCATATCTCCTATTCAAATGATTTAAACACAATATTTGTAAATGAACTTGAATCAAACTTTATTAATATGATAAAAAATTCACTGATTTCATTTGAAAACTTGAAGAAGGAGAGGAGAAACATAACAAATCTTTGATTTAAGTAAGTTTTTTTTTTTTTATTTCTTTGATTTAATCTCCGGTGGTTGCTAAAGTGATAAGCACGTTTGTCTCTTCTGTTCACCTTACTCAACTTCCAAGAGTATAAATAAGAAATGAAAATCTATCTCGTATGATTTTTGGTTTTCCTATTGAAGATGCAAAATGTCATTGCTCCGTTGGCGCTTAGTGCCATTTTAGTTTTGCTTTCGATATTTTAATATATCTTGAGCTAGCCGATCTTTGACCAATCTCCTCTGTGCGATGGTAAAGATTTTATGATGACAATGATGATTTGACGCTGTCTCTCAAAAGCAAATGCCGGTCGTCTCTCAATGTTAAGATGTAGACAAATATAGTTATACAAAAGATGCAAACTTTGACTGCTAAACCGCCACCACAGATCAAAGGGAAATATCCTGGATTGAAGGTGAGCATACAATATAGAACATGCGAGTGTAAAGGTATAACAGTCGACTTATCTTAGTAGGGCCAAGGATGAGATCAAAATTATCAGCAATTCAATCAGAATTGCCATGAGGAATGATTCCTGAAGTATAGCAGGACAGTTTATCTGGAAAATTTTCCTTTTAAGGGTTCATTTACTGCTTTCCTGGCAGTTTATAGCGGAAGAAATTGTATTTGGACTTTTCAAGTGCAATGGACTTGTATATATTCTAAATGAAGTGGTCTGATCGTTATTGTTTTCTGGAGGCTTGGAGTGTGTGGGGACAAAAGCCAAGAATCAGCCTAAGAATAGACTGTTCTGAAGCAAATAAATCATTGACCACCACCTAAATAACTGCTCTATTAAGTAGATTTTCTGTGGCATGATGATCGTAAGTCCCTAAATTGCTTTTTTTTTGCTACTTTGGCCTCATCATCTTGATCAAATGCAACGAAATATCTGTGCTGTCAGCTGTACTTCATCATTCAACCTGATGATTTCTGTCCTATTAATGAATTTCTATATGCAGATTAACTGGAAACTGTAGCTGCCTCAGATTGTTTATTACTCATATAAGTACTTGATTTTGGTTCTGTTTAGTTCTCTGATAGTTGCATACAATCATTTCTGATATGATCAAGGAGAGACGCTCTTCTTTGAGATCATGTAATTTTGACCTGAAGTCCAAGGATTCTTTGATTTTTATTTCGAATGGACATACAGGTCCTCCGTTTCATCCTATGATTGATGGAATGAAGGGCCTGTAAAAGGATTTCCAACTTGTATATTGCCAATGGACAAAAGAAGAGCATACGTAGGACACTGCAGAAACTAGCTTTAAGCGAACCTATGCGAAACTACTTGAACTGCTTCTTCCCCTTGAGAGATCGTTGGTATGTTCTCTGTTTGGCGACTCATTCATATCTTCCCTGAAGTGCATTCCAAACTCCACCCGAAACAGAGAGCTACAGCCAACTTTCAGTGTGCAAATTAGCTCTCGTACAAACCACGCTCTTATTACATTGTCAGTAAGAGAGCAAAAGAAAAGTACTCTGAAATTCTTATTACTTTGAAATTCTATATCAGTCATTTGACATCACAGTTATATCCCAATCTCTCTGATGATACAAGTACCACCGAAAAGGTTCGACAACAAAAGTTGTTCCACTTCAATTCAACTTTTCTGTCCAACTGACTTGTCCAGTCTAATGCAGGTCAGCTGTCTGAGACCTTGAAGCACACAAATACATAACAAAAGAAGGGTAAACCCATCTGAAATGAGTATGAAATGTTATGGCCTAAATCAAGAGTGTATTAAAATCTAAAACATTCATTTGAACTATCTTCAAGAACCACATTTCGCATATCTCATTTACTAAAGCCTTGCCCAATCCATGTTGGTGTCGACGGATACCTTAAACACTATATTTTCACTGTCAATCCACTCGAACATATAGTTATCAGCAGACTGCAAATTATTGCTCTTTGCAAAAACAGTCCAACTTCCATAGAATCCTCCCTGGGAATATGGATACTCGCACAATCTCCCCTGCCACAATCGATATGCATACTGAGGTTTCACGGTTTGCTTCCCAGTTTTGATGTAACTCTTAATAAATTGTGAAGGTATGCTATGCGCTGAAGAAAATTAAAGCGAAATTTGGATAATAGCTACAAATGATAATTGAACATATGGAACTTATCTTCATCCACAACCACAGTAACGGGAGTTGAAGTCTTTGAAACCAGGGAAGATGCAAGCAAGACCCTTTCTACGAGAAAATAAAGCATATTCGTATAATAGCATCCTCAACTTGTCCTTTGGAACTTTGCCTTTATTTATTTATTTTTTGGTCGGTTAACTTTGCCTTTATTTGAAAGGACTTTTTAACGAGTGTTCCTGGGGCAA
Organism: Eucalyptus decipiens; assembly: GCA_014182575.1. Classification (NCBI taxonomy): domain Eukaryota; kingdom Viridiplantae; phylum Streptophyta; class Magnoliopsida; order Myrtales; family Myrtaceae; genus Eucalyptus; species Eucalyptus decipiens. Next base: position 21,724,597 of record CM024616.1, read on the forward strand.
TTCTTAAGCAAGAAGTTAAGGAAAAATTCACAGTTTTCCATACACTGTTTTCTTGTATTGAAGTAGTCATTCTCTTGAAAATTGAAAAGTTGCTAATTAAGCACTTTTTAACAGATGCCAAGGGACACTCGTTAGCAAGATCTTATTAAAGAAAAGTGCCGAATAAGCTTGAGGATTGCTGAACTATTGCCTCCTATACTGGTATTCCATTATTAATTGAATAAGGTGGCTGCACCACCCTAAATAAACTAGGGAAACTATCAGAAAAAGAATCAGGAATTATCCTATCTCAGTTTGGCATGGGTCAACTTTTCTGAAACGCAGCCTGGCTTAATTTGATGATGGTCATCGAGATCATTGCTTTTGATTGTTGATTTAGTCGTCCGATTGGTCTTCATGTGAATAACTTTTTTTCATTAATTTTCTACCATTATTGTGGTAATGAAACAATTAAAGGATAATAGAAAAAGCCAGGTCCCCGTGAAATGCATAAAATATAGTCTATAAAAACATCTAACCAAAATTCAATAAAGTCCATAGTAAAAAGCGGCTCCGGAACACCACTTTGAAGCGAACATGAGCATCCATGGAATTCGGAGTCTCTTCATAATAATGTACTGGCAATAGTAAAAAGATCACAAATTCCCCTACTCGTCTCTTTCATAAACCTTCTGATCAAGGCGTGGGATGAGCATGACTTCAAGCGGGGTTGCCTTCAAATTCGACAAGCCTGGACTCTCGGTTATGTCCATGGCTTCATCTGAGACCGTGCCGATCTCGAAACTTTGCAGCAAGCTAGCCAGCACCAGGGGCAACAAGTGAAGAGCCAATGAGGTTCCGGCACAGGACCTCCTCCCCGCGCCAAAGGGGATAAGCTCGAAGTTTTGACCTCTCATTTCCACCTTCTCATGGGTAGTGAGGAACATCTAGGGCTCGAACTCGTCCGGCTTGGGCCATACACGTTCGTCCCTCTGTATCTTTGAGACGTTCAACAGCAAACGCGTACCTAACCGATGGCAGAGTATAACAGCTTTCGTAGAGAAAGTGCAACCACAAGAAAATTTTGTACAGATCTTTGAAATGAAGATGTAAGTCAAAGTCCTATAGAAATTGGGCAAGTTGGGAAGTGGACTTGCCCTATTGAATCTGATGGTTTTATTTATTTGTATGGTGATGGGCTTAAGGCCCGTCCGCCCATGTTGGGCCTAAAAGCCCGACCCGTAAGATAAGGGCTCATGGATGAAGGGTTGAGATATGAAGGGGTGTTACGTTGATGGGATGTGTCTTTTGAAGAAGACGTATTTAGGGGGAGAAAAGAAAAAGAGAATGTACCTTTTGGTTGAATGTACGTTTTTCTTTTCTCTCTCCCCCAAAACCAACGTAACTTTTCTCTCCCTTTGAACCAACAGTATGCTCCTTGGTAGACTGGGATCAGATTCTTCCTCAAACTTCAACATTGGTGTTTAATCTGTGGACAATAAGGTACGTTCGATTCCGTGGTGTGTCTTTGATCGATGATATATGTTCTTCTTGGGCTCGTCTTCCGCAGTCGTTTTAGGGGTTCAATTTAGTGTCGAATCCGTTTTTGGGAATCCAACAATCCAAACATTAATATCAGAGTTGTAGTTCTTGTTTCCCGATCCTTTTCCATGTTTTTCTTGACCCTTTTCATGCTTATGGATGATTTCTTATTGATTTTTCGTGAAATTAATCGGCCGACACCGATCGGGGCGGAAAAATCCCGACACTCGAGCATTGTTCATCCATTTTTTCGAGTTTCTGTAAGTCGAAATCATTTTCTGATGGCGTTGGATGGAAGGTCTCGTCGAGACGATCGCGACGAGTGGCGGAATGCCACCAAAGGCTGCCGGACGCGCCCCCACACGCAACCGGAATGAACCGACGTCTTCAGTGCGTGCAACGCACGTGCACACGTGCAACACATGTGCGCGGGGGCCATCGATGGCACATGCCGCACGTGCCGGGTCGGACGGACCCGGCCCGACCCGCCGCCTGTTGACTCCTACCCGTTGACCGTTGACCCAAAAAAAAAAAGTATATGTTTCTTTTTCAATTACGTCTATGTAGGTTATAAGTAATCCATTTTTTGTTCTGCATTTGTTGCATGAATCATGGAAAATTATGTATTTTCCCTTATGTTCATTATGGATTATAAGTGATCCATTTTTAGTTTTGCATTTATTGCAGGAACTATGATGCGTTATGCACGGATACCTGCAATCCCAAGAACGGATGAAGGAAGTGCAAGACTTAAAAGGCAGATGATAGAGTTAGCTAATTATTGTTGGCATGACGGTGATTTAGTATCACATGTGGTCATGGTCAATCAGATGATACAGGAAATCATTTGGAATGGTTATCTTATGTTGGATTTTGAGAAGGTGCCGGTCTTGATTGTAACATCCCGGGCCCCACTGTGTAATATTGTCCGCTTTGGGTCACCCGCCCTGGCGCGGACGAACCGCCAAGTGTGATAGCCTCCTCTCTTGTCCCACATTGCTTAGGGAGAGAGGTCTTGGTTAGCTTATAAGGCTTGGGTCCCTCTAACCTGTGTAACGCGTTTTAAAGCCGTGAGGGAAGAGACCGTGGCTGGGATGGCGGTTCGTCCGCGCTAGGGCGGGTGACCTAAAGCGGACAATATTACACGGTGAGGCCCGGGATGTTACAAGTGGTATCAGAGTTGACTCCCGACTGCGTGTGGGACTATAGCTCGAATGCTGTTCTGACGCCCGTGGGGCCACAACGAGGACGCTGTTCTGTTAAGAGGTGGAGAGTGTGATAGTCTCCTTTCTTGTCCCACATCGCCTAGGGAGAGAGATCTTGGTTAGCTTATAAGGCTTTGGTCCCTTTCACCTAACGCGTTTTAAAGCCGTGAGGGAAAAGACCGTGGTTGGGATGGCGGTTCGTCCGCGCCAGGGCGGATGACCCAAAGCGGACAATATTACACAGTGGGGCTCGGGATGTTACATTGATGAATACTCTTCCACCTGAATGGCAAGCAGTGTTAGATCGCCTATGGGAGGTCAACGTGGTCCTGGGTTATAGGAGGCTAGTAGTAGCTTTTGTAAGAGAGTACTACAGGATTGAGTTAACCAAAACTTCAACCCTTAGATTGAGTGCCACATGGCGTAGAGTAAATGCGCCTTGGGGGCGACATGAAAGCTCTCCAAAAGTTTTTCCATGGTTGGCAAATGTGCCTTCAGATTTCTTAGATATTTTGACTGATAAATTAGAAGGGACTTTCCCTATTTATTTCTTAGATTAGTTTGAGATGTTTTGGGTGTAAATATCTCTTTTTATGTTGATATTTTCCTCTGTATATATTACTTAGTGTAGTGGATAGTTGTATTATGTGAAAGCATTATTATTCTATTAGATGTCAAATATTATTTGCTTTCTGTTATTGTTGATTGCTGTGGGAAGTTCATAGAAGTTTTTGTAGTTTCATAGAATTTATTTTGCATAAGACAATTATATTAATGATAGTTTTAAGTTAGGATTTTTGGAGGATGATTGGAAACATAGTGACCTTTTGATTCTGAAACCTTACTTGAAATTGTTCATTGATATGATGGGTCTGTACAAAGCGGATGCATAAATGATAGGCATTAATTATTTGTGCATATCTGTCTAATGTGTTCAGATTGATGGTCTAACCAACTAAGAACATAATTGCTAATATGAACGGCAACAATTGTGAAATATTGAATATGAAGATTTAATATGTGCTGGAAAAACAAGAAGCACTAAAAGCTCTTGACCATGTTATGGAAGATCTTGAGGATGCCGTGCGCCACCTTGAGCTAGTAGAGGACCGCCTAACGGCATTTAAGCCGAAAATAGATATTTGCAATGCTGGTTCTAGCTCAGAAAAGGGCTTTGAGCTCTAAGCGCAAGCGTATTGATTCGTTCAATATCTGGGAATGCAAAGGATCAAGTTCTTGTTGCAAGAAATCAAGAGTTAACCAACACAAGAGAGGAAAACGTCCTTAAGTGAAGAAAATGTCAAGGGTGAGATGTTACAATTGTGACAAGAAAGGTCATTATGCTCGCAACTGTTGTAAGCCGAAAAAGGTAAACATCTCTTGTACATTTGAGAACTTTGCTTATGTGTCAAGTTCTGTATTATTGGCTGAATCCAATCCTTTGTGGACTGTAGATTCAGGAGTGACAGACCATGTAGCGAAGGATAGAGAATCTTTCGTGGAATTCCGACAAGTACCGATTGAAACTAAGTGGATTTATGTAAAAAACAACTCCAAAGCAGAAGTAAAAGGGATTGACATCTGTCAATTGAACATGCGTGGTGGACGCACTTTGTTCCTACATGATGTGTTGTATGCTCCGGAGATTCATCGGAATTTAGTGTCTGTTTTAGTATTGGTTAAACTTGGTTTTAATATGAACTCTCGTAATAGCGGTGTAGATTTGTATTTGGATACAAATTACTATGATTGTGATTATTTTCTAGATGGTTTTATTGTACGAAATGGCTGCGTTTGGTCGTCCGGATTTCTAAACGGGATAGGACTAGATAGGATAGGATAAGAAATCTATGGATTTCTTTATATCCCATCAACTGTTTGGTGAACTACGAATTTAAAGTCGGATATCCTCATATCCTATCCAATCTATTGTTTGGTGAACTACAGATTTAAAGTTGGATATGCTCATATCTTATCCAATCTATCGTTTGATGAACTACGGATTTAATTTCGGATATTTTAAAAACACTAACATTAGGCAAGTACAAATTTGTAGGTTTAATATTCACAAAATCATCCTAAACAATATATCTTTTTCAAATTAACAGATTCTCATTGAATTTCATGATTACGCATCGTAATAATCTTTTACGTTCCTTTGAAATAATCTTTTGGATACCCCTTTAATGTCAAACGTTTTTATAATAAGCTCAATTTCAATATATTCACTTTCAAACATGAATTCTTTCTCTCTTACAAGTTTTTCATTTGTTTCCATTTTGTTACAGGTCCAATACCAAATCATGGCTAGGTTTTTTGCCAAAGAGACAGAGAAACTATTAAAAGACAGAGGCAAATAATATTATAGATAATGGTTTTCTTGGCAATGAACATAGAGATAAAGTTTCAAGCCATATCCACCTCCTTTCAAGTCATGGCTACGACTGAAAGGTCCAAAAAGATAACATTAAAGCTTATAGCTAGCCCCAAAAACCCTTAAAAAAAAACATAAAGAAGAAAAAAAGAAAAAGCATGGAGAGAAAACATATTTCCTACAAACTCATAAACAACTCATCATCACTCTTTCTCTTCTCTCATCTCTTGGAGAAGTAATTCCACAAATACTTTCCTGTCGTCTCTTTGAAATCCCAAAAATAGATGAATATTCTCAAGGTCCTTCACAATTTTTCTACATAATTTTATTCTATCCATAGTACCTAAAGACATTTGAAGAAGCTCCTCATTGATTTTTCGTTTGTCATTATCCAAATCCTTGGCATGTCCGATGCGGCTAGCAATCATCTCCATTCTCTCGTTAGCTTTATCCAAAAATGAGCCAAAAGTTCCTGCTGTCTCAACTAAGCCAGCAGCCCATTTGTCACTTGCTTTAGCCCTTTTTCTTTTTGAAGAATCAGAAACATTTTGTGCCTGAGAAGATGATAGTGGCGGTGAGTTTTGACTTACACCGTTGGTTGCCACATTATCATGATTTTTACATTCCTCATGATCTACAGCCGCATGAGCTTCTGTAGGGTCTTCACTGAGATTTCCTTTGGCATGGTCTTTTCCAAATATGTTTGCTAGTCGATCATATTGAGGGAAGGACTTCCCTCTCAAAGAAGCAACTCCTTGATAGGTCTACAAAGAAAATTATAATATTTTGTTAAAAATGAAACAATTAATAAAGAAGACAAATGAGAAGAAGTGACACAAACCTTGCAATATTTTTGCCAACTATCCTCAGAATGAATATTGACGCAATGCTTTTCATGGTCCCACCCAAAGTCACTTTGATTCCTCAAGTCATATATCTAATTATACAACTTTTTCAAGTTTTTCATTTTTGACTCTATGTGAAGATTACCCTTGATGCCAGAATGAGGGAACTTTTCTTCAAACCACTTCTCTAACATAACAATGTAACCACTCTTGAAACCGTTATCGGCTTTCATTCCTCGCATAACTAATTCTTCAAGACCATCTAGAAGTGCATTTTCTTCATCTATTGTCCATATACGTCGGTCTCTCTTTGTTCCCCTTCCTTGAGTTTGACTGAAATTGCTACCTTCCATTCCTAAACAGAAAACTATCTCAGCATATATGTCGATTGAACCACTCCCCAATTTCTTAAAGTAACAAAAAACAGAGAAAAAGAAAACTAACTCGACATTCAATCAGCCACGATATTCAACCACACAACAAAGTACAAGGATCTCCTTCATACGATAATATCTTGCAATTTCTACTAAATACAGGGATCTCCTTCATTACTTGAACTTTTCTTACTAGAAAGAAATTTACTTGAGATTTACCTAGAGTGAGAAGATCAATACATAATGTATGACCTATAAAGGCATAATCAATAGGGTTTTACATTTGAGTTATACTTTTACTTTTTGCTAATCAGGCCATGTTAACAACCTAACTCACTGCAATCTATCAATGATCTAGATTAATTCTCCAAAGAGTAGAACAATGTAGCATTGAATGTCATATTTTCAATATCAGTGCCAGGTTATATACACATACATTTATATATCTATTCCTAAATAAATTTATAATGGAACTCCAGCACATGCTACATGAAAAGGTCCCAAACTAAAGGAGTGTGCAAAAATTATAACCAAAGAAACTTTTAGATATATGCCAATATTTTAGGTGGAAGGCGATAGACTTTGCAGCCTTGAAGCATAGTTTCGTATCATTCTACAAGGATGATAAGCCTGAAACAGTTGGTTCTCGGTGGGCGAGGGCAAGAACTAGAGTTGCGAAGGTACATAAAAGGCAATCTTTTGAAAGAGCCCGTTTTGTTTTCCTGTTTTTGACTTACGTGACAATTAACAATATCATTAGGATGCTGATAAATTATCTTTCAAGTAGGAAAAGGTTTGTCAAAAGATGAGAAGGCTCAAAAGCTAGCATTACAGCACTGGCTTGAAGCTGTAAGTCCCTTAAACTCCTGAGACATGCTACAGCAAGGTCACTTTTCTTTCTAAGAAGAGGAGATTTAAAAATAAAGAATACTGCTGATAGTCTCCTGCTTGAACAGATTGACCCATGGCATCGTTATGGCCACAATTTGCATCTCTCATGCGCGGTCGTTGTGGGAAAGGCGTTGGGGGAGGGAGGGGGGTTGGAGAAGGGAGAGAAAAAGCACGGCAAGACAGGAACAATTGCGAATCTTTTGAGTCAGCTAGGAACATTGTCTATTCTTCACAATTATTTAATTATCTCACAGGGAGAGAGAGATGTAGTAGCCTTGGAAATTTAGGTATTGAAGAACAGAACCAAGAACGAACAATTCGCATTGAAGATATCAAATATTTTTCACAAAAATAGAAAGGCCTTTATAAATCTACAAATTCAAAACTATCAAGAAGACGATCTCAACCAACCAGCAAAAAAACCTAGAACTACAATTTTGACCTACGTAAGCTGAAACATTGATGAAACAGGAAAACAATCCATAACTACTTTAGAAATCAACGTTAGAGAGAGAATGATTATTTACCTTTGAAAATTCGTCACTTTCGTAAAATTTCGATGAGAATCGGAGAGCTATTGAGGAGAAGGCTTCAACGTCGATACTTTGGAAACAGAGAGTCGTCTGTGGGTGAACGACAGAGAAAAGAAAAAAAAAGCATAGGGTTTTATGTTTCAGATAAAAGAAATCCTATCCAACCTTATCCCACCCCACTCCCCCGGGATTTTTTTATCCGGTCTATATCCCTTCTATATCCGACCTTATCCTATCCTAGACAGCTACCAAACACATGATAGGATAAAACATATCCTATCCTGATTTTTATCCAGTCGATCAAACGCAGCTAATGTTGACTGTGGTGATGTCAATATTTGTTATTCCCTTTTTCACGTCTTCCACTTCATATGATAATGATGTGAATATGTGGCATGCTAGACTTGGTCATATTGACCAACAACATATGAATAGACTAGCCAAAGAGGGCTTGTTGGACAACATTGAAAAAATCGATTTACCTATATGTGAGCATTGCCTAGTAAGGAAAACGACAAAGAAACCATTTGGAAAAGGTAAAAGAGCTGAATTTCCTTTGCATTTAATCCATTCTAACGTCTGTGGTCCAATGAATGTGAGAGGAAGGCATGTGGCTGTTTATTTCATCACTTTTATAGATGATTATACTCGATTCAGATATGCCTATTTAATTTCTCATAAATATGAAATATTAAGTTGTTTCAAAAGATTTATGAACTTGGTAGAAAATTAATTAGACAAGAAAATAAAAGTATTAAGATCCGATCGAGGTCGGGAATATTTATCTGATGAGTTCAGAAAATTATGTGATGAAAAAGGAATAAAAAGACAATTGTCTATTCCATATACTCCTCAATAAAATGGTGTTGCGGAGAGAAGAAACAGAACCCTACTGGAAATGGTTAGGTCCATGATGACACATGCTAACTTACTTATCATTTTTTGGAGTGATGCGTTGTTAACTGCTGCCTATATATTTAACCGGGTGCCTTCCAAATCAGTTATTTCCACTCCATAAGTTATGGACAGGTAGAAAATCGGACTTAAGTTTTCTTAAGCCATGGGGTTGTACTGCCTATACTCATGAGCCCTCTCACAAGTTTGGGAAATTGGGTCCCAGAGGAAATAGGAGTATTCTCATAAGATACTCCGAACAATCGAAATGGTATGTGTTCATAGGTGAGCAGGAAAGTGGGACTATAACTGAATTTGAATTACGTGATGTCACATTCTTAAAGAATGAATTTCCTAAGAAGGGCGAAATAGGTGAAGATTACTCCATATTTGAAATCTTGGATCAAGATAATGATATTAGTGGAGTTCGTCTAAGTGGGAGTAATATGAGAAGTGATGGATTGAATTCAACTCATTCTCAATTATAACCATATGATGAGACGACATCATCATTATCTAATCCTAGTGGGAGCATAATGGGGAATGATGTGCAAAGTGTACGATCTTCCATACGGCGAACAAGTCGCAAAAGTATTCCCCGTCGACGTTTTGACATTGAAGGGGAAACTTTTATGATTGCCCCACAAGATGAGGATGAGCCAAGAAATATAAATAAGGCTCTAAGTTGCCATAGTAAGGAAAAATGGATGCATGCAATGAGAGAGGAAATTGAGTGAATGAAGTCAAACCATGTTTAGGAACTGGTTGATCTTCCAAAAGGACACAAAGCTATTGGGAATAAGTGGGTTCTCAAAATAAAGCGTAAAGCTGATGGCTCGATAGAGAGATATAAAACCCGCCTTGTGGCGACGGGATATAATTAACATGAAAGAATTGATTATAAGGAAACATTTTCTTCTATTGTGAGATTTACCTCGATTCGCATTATTCTGGCAATAGTGACAAGTATGGATCTTGAATTACATTAAATGGATGTAAAGACTGCTTTTCTCAATGAAGAATTGGATGAGGAAATATATATGGAACAACTTGTTGGTTTCATTACAAAAGGCCAAGAAGAAAATGTATGTCGACTTTTGAAATCAATATATGGCCTTAAGCAGTCGTCGAGACAATGGTATATACGTTTTCATAATGCCATAATGTCATATGATTTTACAATGAAAGATGGGGATCATTGTGTATATATCAAAAGATCCAAAGATCAATTTGTGATCATATTATTATATGTTGATGATATACTAATTGCTGGAAGCAATACGGAGTTTGTTAATACTGTGAAGAGTTGGTTATCTTCCAACTTTGAGATGAAAGATATGGGTGAAGCTGCATACATTCTTGGAGTTAAGATTTCAAGAGATCGTTCGAAGAGATCATTATCTCTTTCGCAAGAAACATACATAAATAAGGTTCTTGAACGATTTCGTATGCAAGATTGTAAACCCATAGACATTCCTATTGCAAAAGGTGAATGATTGAGCCATAGATTGTGTTCAAGGACTCTACAAGAGAAGGATCAAATGAAATATGTTCCTTATGCTAGTGCTGTTGGGAGCTTGATGTACGCTATGATGTGTACAAGACGTGACATATGCTTTGCAGTTGGAATGGTGAGTAAATACCAATCCAATCCAGGTCAAGCACATTGGAAAGCCGTTAAAAGAATACTGAGGTATCTGATGGGAACTGCTGATTACAAGCTGAATTACCAAGGAAATGATCTGCGACTTGAAGGCTATTTATATGCTGATTGGGGAGGAGATTTATATGAAATGAAATCTACCTTTGGATTTGCTTTCTTACTGAACAATGGCGCCATATGTTGGAGCAGTAAGAAACAAACGTGTATAGCCTTGTCCACGATGGAAACTGAGTTTGTGGTATTATCAGCAGCAATACAAGAAGGTATTTGGCTTAAGAGATTTTTGGATCATTTATGTGTTATTGGGTATGCTGCAAATCCATTATTGGTTAACTGTGATAGCCAAGCAGTTATAACGTACATTAAAGATCCAAAATATCATAGTAAGACCAAACACATACATACAAAGTATAATTTTATCAAGGATATGGTTGCACGAAAAGATGTGAACTTATAGTAATGTTACGCATATAATGGTAACGGATCCTATGACAAAGTCAATACCTAGAGATATGTTTTATGGTCATGTGAAATCTCTAGGATTGCGTAGAGGCTGATGTACTGAATATTGTAATTTTCCTTAAGTGTTCACATTTGATGAATTTATGTTTTCATCATTAATGCCTATGAACCTTTGTTTGACGTTTATGCATCTTAATGCTCAGTGCATTACATTAAGTTGAGAAAGTATGTCGGATAGATATAAGATTAGCTCATTCACACGGGTAATCGCCTCTATTTACTATGTGATAAATAGAGATGAGACGGTTTTTAAGCTTATTATCTAGGTGATAATCGAGAGCTCAAACTTAAAATATATATGTCGCATTAACTAAGTGTTAAGATGAGGACATGATATGTACTATGTCCAAAAGTAAAATACCTCACATGTTTACTTTATCTGTCTAAGATGCCAGATGTGAGTTCTGATAAATTTTGTGAATGAGTGGATACGTGAACTCAAGTTAGACATTGGGTATGTCTGAATTATCATCTGTACGGTATTGAAAGTGTAGACATACGCTCCATGGGAAATGAGTTAATACCGTAATACGTATTTCATACTACGTATACATGAAACGACCAATAAGAGTGGCAAAAGTTTGATCTTAATTTTTATACCATGTGAGACTCTTGAAGAAAATAGTTCCTCAATTTTAGTGCCCTAATGACTTTTACTTATTCTCAAGATTTCTATTTAGTGTTTGCTATCTTAGAATGTTGTCAAGAGTCATGAGTTGATTCGATCTAATGGGACATTTCTAGAAAGCAAGTTGAACTGAAATTGAGAGTTTGAAGGAAAGAGGAGGATCGAATTTGGAGAATCACATTTTAGTTTTTGTATTCACTGGTCAACCAATTATGACTGTCTTTGGGATAATCATAATTGTAAATACAATATATATATCATTGTTTAAAAGAGATCAAGAGAGATATAAATGTGATCGATCGATTTAGGGTACTGCATACTAAATCTACTCAGAGTGCGATGCCCATTATGAACTGTCGTATATTCCTAACAGATGTATGTCAACGAGTTCTCAAAGTATGCTGGTCGCACGGATTATTCATCGGTATGAACGTTGCAGAGAGGTAAAGAGGATCATGTTTTGCCTACCATATGCGAATGGGAGATGATTGTTTTATTTATTTGTATGATGATGGGCTTAAGGCCCGTCCACCCATGTTGGGCCTAAAAGCCCGGCCCGCAAGATAAGGGCTTATGGATGAAGGGTTGAGATATGAAGGGGTGTTACGTTGAGGGGATGTGTCTTTTGGAGAAGACGTATTTAGGGGGAGAAAAGAAAAAGAGAACGTACCTTTTGGTTGAATGTACGTTTTTCTTTTCTCCCTCCCCCAAAACCAACGTAACTTTTCTCTCCCTTTGAACCAACAGTACACTCCTTGGTAGATTGGGATTAGATTCTTCCTCGAACTTCAATGTTGGTGTTTGATCTGTGGACAATAAGGTACGCTCGATTCCATGGTGTGTCTTTGATCGATGATACACGTTCTTCTTGGGCTCGTCTTCCGCATTCGTTTTAGGGGTTCGATTTAGTGTCGAATCCGTTTTTGGGAATCAGTAATTCCCAACATAATCAATGGACAGGCTCAAGCTCCAGATGAAGGACGAAAGAGATAAAAAAAAATAATTAGGAATTCGACATAGCATAGAGACCTTGTAATCCACCGTTACAGCGCTTACATCCATCAGGGTGACTTGGATAGTTGTAATTTGAATTGTTAGCTAATTATCCAAATCAATGGCGATGAATGTAGACACTAAAAAAGTTCTATAGGCTATATATTTAAAACTAATCCAAACCATTTCGACAGGATGTTGATAGTATATGGTCTGGACTTCTTTCGATGGAACCAATCATAATACTGTGTAACAACTCGATCCATTCTTGATCAATGATGAAAGACATGGACTGTGCACTTGTTTGATAAATTGGCTGGATTTATCACGTCGATTTCAAAGTATGATTTTTTCATGCCAAAGAGACCATACTATCAATCAAGGTCTTATATGCGATTGATCTCTAGTTGTTCGAAAGTGTGCGTGAAAGAAAAATTTCAAAGTCTAAACTTCCTAGTTCCTTACTATTTCTTTCACCAAGGTCAAATTGTATACAAAAGAGAAACTCCTAGTGAGACTTTGTGAGAGACTAGTAAAGATTATTCATTGTGAAGTCGAGATCGCAAGACTGTAAATTTGAATTCTTAGTGAAATCCAGCCAATAGGCTGTCAACGCGGGAGAGTGGATGTAGGCTTGATCTAAGCCGAACCACTATAAATCTTGTGTTCTTATTCTCTTCTCTCAACTTCTTTATTTTGATCAGTAGCTTTATTTATATCTGTAATTTTCTATAAGCAATTATTGCTTTTGAATCTTGCGAGAATTTTTATTCACACATATTCACCCCTCTAGGTATTATTACTAGCCCTTTCACATCCTACTCTCAGCGTGGAAATGATCTCTCAAACAAGCCACACTCTTATTACATTGCCGGTGTAAGTGCAAAAGAAAGCTATTCAAGCTATTCAAGGAAGGGGGAGGTAAGGTTCAAAAAAGAAAAAAACTGGCTTCAAATTTATTGTAATTGAGTCATTGTTTTATTTTTAATTGCAATCCTTAGGAGCCTCCTAGGTGGGAACATGTCCATTCAAGTTTGATTTTCAGGAGAAAATGAAGTTTGTGGCTCTCCCCATGATAATGTGATTACTATAAAGATCACAAATTCTCCTGCTCATCCCTTTCATAAGCCTTTGATCGAGCCATTGTGCCGTTGAGCCCGATGAGCCGTTGCGCCGTCACTCACTTGACACCGCCGCTGCAAGCCGCCCGCATCTCTCACGCCATTCACCATGCCGTCACCGTTGTCCTCATCCCGAGCCGCTGCGAGCCACCGCCAAAGCCGAGTTCCCCCTTGGCCGTGTTTGAGCCGCGAGCGTCGCCTTCTCAACGGCAGCGCCGCCACTCGCTCGACACCGCCGCCGCAAGCTGCCCGCGTCTCTCACGCCATTCGCCATGCCGTCACCGTCGTCCTCATCCCAAGCCGCCACGAGCCACCGCCCAAGCCGAGTTCCCCCTTGGCCGTGTTTGAGCCACGTCGCCTTCTCGACGGCAGCACGAGTAGTTTCGCACGGGCTCGCCATCCACTTAATCGTGGATTAGGCCGTTAATTACGTTTAGAGGTAGATTAGTTTAACATTAATTCTGATTAAGAATTAGTATAATTAATGACAAAATTAGTTTGTTAAGTAGAACTTTATGCTATTTTTTTGGATAAAATTGTGCATAATTTCAGTTATTTGCACGTGTGATGTTATATTATTGATTGCCCAATTGTAAATTTTATTTAATATTTTCAAAAGGGGTTTTATAGGAAAGAAAATACAAAAATATGAGGTGTCGGGTTTGGATGCCAAATTTTACATGCTAAATAAAACAATGGGATTTTAAAATAAAAGTATGCAAAGTTTGATGAATTTATTTCAAATACATGATCACATACGAATATTTTACTAAGATTTTTAAATGTGAAAAATTGCCAAAATGATTATTTAAAAACGAACTATTTTGTTCTTGGCTAATTAATGGCAACAAAAATTGACTTGATTGATGATGTGTTTGAGTGGTCATTAATCAAACTCGTCACCTAATGGGAGTTTCGGAGTGATGCCCGATTCTTATTGGATGCCCGGTGGGGGTCCGGATGCTGAGTTGCGGTTGAGGCCGGACCAATGCTCGTTTATGGAATGTCGTCTAGGCAGGGGTTTTAGACGATGCCCCAATGAGACGGGACGATGCTCCTTTATGGAATGTCGTCTAGGCGTGGCCGTGGCCCGCTAGGTCGTAATAATCGGAACACTTATGTTGAACATGTATGTTTGACAATGTGCTTAGCTATTATGGATTGTGTTTTGACTATTTTTTATGTATGTTGCACTAATATTGCCATGTGAGATGTACTAATATGCAGGAGTATGCCAAGGCAAGGTAAGATTGTATGTTGTTGCATGTTTAGGCTGTCTTCGAGGCAAATTTGCGTCCTAATTAAAGTTTAGGCTATTAAATTGCTGAGATTTATATTTCATCCATTTGTTGTTAACCATTTTCAAGGCCGTAGCGTAGGGAACTGCACAGTGAGCGCAAGATGTGACATTTTTTGGCTGGTCTTACTATTAGTGAAGCTATAGTTAACCTTGACTTTTTCTAACCCTTTTTGCTCATAGGTTGTGTAGGAGTTATCTTTTGTTGTAGACCTGTACATGTTAAACTCCTTGGGTTAACAAGTTGATAAATAAAAATGCGGCTTTTGAAAATCGTTTGTTGTATTTTACTATCCCTAATTTGTTGGTTGAATGGGTATTTATTTAATTCGCTTACATATGCATTTAATCGAAAGATAAAAAGAATGAGTTGGCAACGCATCCTAGAATAACGCATTTTTAATCGACCATCAAGGGATGTTCGCATGCTTAGGGTTCGAGGCGTGACAACAATCATATCTTCGCTGAAGCGTGTTCACATATCCGCCAAAAACAGAGAGCTACATCCTACTCTGTTAGTGTGGAAATGATCTCTCGGACAGGCCGCACTCTTATCACATTGCCAGAATAAGCGCAAATGAAAGCTACTCGGAAATTCTTGATACCATGAAAATTTGCAAACTAACAAAATATGAACAGAAACGATTCTTAATTATTCAAGTAATTGGCTTCAAGTTTACTGTGATTGAGTCTTTGTTTTGTTCCTAACTGCATTCTTAGTAGCCTCTTAGGTGGGACACGTACATTTAAGTTTGATTTTCAAGAGAAAATGGAGCTTGTGGCTCTCCTCATGATAATGTGATTACTATAAAGATCACAAATTCTCCTGCTCGTCCCTTTCATAAGCCTTCTGATCGAGGCGTGGAATAAGCATGACTTCAAGCGGGGTCGCCTTCATATTCGACAAGCCAGGGCTCTCCGTCATGTCCACGGCTTCATCCGAGACCGTGCTTATTTCGAAACTTTGCAGCAAGCTAGCCAGCACCAAGTGCAACATGTGAAGGGCCAGCGAGGTTCCGGCGCAGGACCTCCTCCCCGCGCCGAAGGGAATGAGCTCAAAGTTCTGACCTCTCAAGTCCACATTCTCATGTGTCGTGAGGAACCTCTCGGGCCGGAACTCATCCGGATTGGACCATACGCGCTCGTCCCTCTGTATTTTCCAGACGTTCAACAGCAAACGTGTACCTAACCAATAACAGAGTGTAAGAGCTTTTGCAGAAGAAAGTGCAAACACAAGAAAATTTTGCACAGATCTTGAGGAATGATGATACAAGTTAAAGTTACAGAAAGTTTGGCAAATGGGAAAAGTGGACTTGCCCTCTTGAATCGATGGCCAGGCTCAAATTCCGAGTTCACAGACGAAAGAGATACAAAATTCGCATTTTTACAGACTTCATAAACCATCATTAGACAACTCACATCCAACACAAGTGTGAGATTTTGGTGGATTTCTGTCAACTACTAAAAAAAACTTGAGTTTTGAAAAAGCAAATAGGGCCAGAAAAGATTCAAACTCAAGACTCTATAGCTTTTATATCATGTGAGATTTTGGTGAAACGAATGCTAACTATTGTAAAAGTTTAATATATTAGATGAAAATGTGATTTATTATTTAAATATGTCAACAAGGGGAATGTGGGTAGTTGTAATTTAAAAATTAACTAATTGTACAAATTAATGATGGTGAGTATAGCTTATATAAAAGAAGACTTCGCGCACTGTACATTTAAAACTAATCCAAATCTTTTCCACAGAATCTTGATAGTATAAGATCTAAATTTTTTTCTTGGTCCGGAATTGTGATATTGTGCAACGACGCAGTTCATTCTTGATGCGATGATGAAGATATGGACCTCATGCTTATTTAGTGAACTGACTCAACTTATCAGGTCAATTTTAGAGTATGTTATTCATACCAAAGGGGTCATGCTATATATCCACGTCCAATGTGAGACCGATTTTTGCTCAAATGCAAGGGCCACATACCTGCAGGAATGCGAAAGCCAGACGAGAAGGTGCACTCTTCCATGGACCTTCTAAGGCCGTTCACCGGTGCCGGTGGATATAAACGTAGTGCTTCCTTGACGATGGCTTGGAGGTAGGTCAAGATTTTCACATCGGACTCTTCCACAGGCCTACTCTTGCCAACATGGGTGTCCAGCTCTTGTTGCGCCTTCTTCAATGCACGACGGTTGTTCATTAGCAGCGATAGCGCCCAGGTGATCGCCCCCGTCAAAGTATCGGTCCCCGCTATTATCATGTTCTACAACCAAGAAAATGTGGGATTAACTCAAGTGCTTCAACATGAAAGGGTTGAAGATGTCGGATGATGATGGTGATATGGTTAGGATCAAATGGGATTTCGATGTCATATTTCCTATTTTAACCATTTAAACCATTTACACAGTATTTATAAATGAGCTTGAATCAAACTAGATTCACGATTCACAATTTCACCGTACTCCAATTCCAAACTATCCCTCCCAACGATGATTGCTAATCAGGTGAACAAGCAGTCTCACGTATACCGCATAGAAAAACCGAGAAAGAATCTTTCTGAAGCGGCAGTACCTACTGCTGTGGCTCCTTGTGCCATTTTCTTTCTGCTTTGGATATTTTCTTATGATGATGACAATGAATTAACGCCATCTTCCAAAAGCTGACAAGTGTCCCTCTCTTTGTGTATGGTTGTACAAAGATATAGTTATAGAAAAGATGCAAACTTCCACCGTCATTTATTTTCTCTATCAAATCATTATAGGAAGCATCATTCAAGATAATGATGACGGTTCCAGGTTCCATATGTATTTCACCTGAAATCCAAAAATTATATGCTATAATAGGTTTTTATTTTTTAAACATAAAACCTACTCTGCATAGTTTGAAACCTAACCTACCTTATCACATATTCCAAGTTTTACCTAGATTCCACCTATATGATTAATTGAACAATTGTAATTAATAATCACTTTTAATAATCATCACTTGCTACTGCAGTCCATTGATTACAATTTATATTAAACATACGAAGAATATGAAATATTAATGAAGTAAAAATTTTAGTCATAAAATGGAAGCTTAGACTAGTAGTTTGAAATTATACATTAATCACTGAACGTTATTGAATACCACAAGATAGTGCGAAAACATAGATAAAGAAATATACAAAAAATTGTTTTAAGTTCTAAGTTATAGGTTCTTGGTTTCAAGTAATCTACCCATCAAAAGAGATTCTTCAATTTTTGAAATCTAGAACTTATTTTGCATATCTTGGAATTTGAGACCGCGTAGGTTTTTACTAGTTTGATTCTTAGGTTTTAGGGTAGGATCTTGGAACCATGTTTACCCCTTATTCGAGGACAGAAAGAATTTTTTTATACCACTCTGCCGGCCAAGATCTGCTGGATGAATGCGAAATGAAAAGAAAACTATCGGCCGTCTGGCATGGATTCTTGATGAGTACAAAAAGTCAAACATCAGTTCACTGTTAATAAACAAAATAACGCGAGGTAGGAAGAACTGTAGGTGCTCCCAAGTTAAAACATTTTGTATGGTCCAAAAATCTGTTTTAATTTTTATAATGGGTCACAATATCGTCTTTTTCCAAATCCAATGATCGAAATGGCTCCAAGAGCACAAAAAAAAATCTGCCCACGAGCATCTGGTATTTGCTCTAGATAAACGTATTGAAAATGGTTGTTCGCCGGATACTAAAACTAGATTACTGCATAACGCCTGAACTTTTATTGGATGTTAGGGGAAAAGAAAAAGAACACAAGCTGCTTGTTGAAAGATCCATTTGCAATCGGCCGTATATCTTAGTTTACTAATTCAGTACACTGATCTCAATACATCTTGCATCACTCTTCCTGTCTTTGAATTAACAATTTCCTGCGGAGTTTCTTACGGCAACTAAAAATTTACATTCGACCGGGTCAAAACTAATGATCCTTTTACTCCCAAATGTGGGTAGTTTGCACAAGTTTAAATGTTTCTCTAGTACAGGCCAACATCTAGTTGCAAATTTTTGATATGATCAAATTGTATTTGGAAAAACATGTAAAAAGTAAAAAGTTTATTATCGCTAAATTATCAATGGATTGTACTAAAAATACTATACTTCTGCTGCTTATGAATGAAATTACTCCAACAAAATTGCATTCATGAAAATGCTTAAGGTTTTCAAGTATTGATGGGGCAGAAGCTTTAGTGAATGCATTAGCATAACCTCAGATCAACTTTTATGTACACAGTTCAAGTTTCCAAACACTATAAATTAGAACTACTCACCAAACAGGTCGCCTTAATAACTGTATCTGCGTCAAAATCTGGAAAATTCCGACCTTCGAGGGCGCTGATCATCAAATCCATGAAATCTTGCTCTCCATCGTCTTTGGGGTAGGACAATCTCTTCCTTCTATGCTCCTCTAGCCACCCCCGAGCCAAAACATCCAACTCTTTCGCTGTCTCGTCCATCGATCGTCTATAGCCACCTGAGTCCAACCAGCCAAGAGCTGGGATCGCATCTGACAACATGAGGACCCCGAACAGATCAGAAAACCTCCTGATCGACCTTTTGCACTTATTTGCCTCAGCCTCGTCACAGTCCGCGTTTGAACCACTGTATCTCTTCCCTCCTACCATTTTCACTGATATGTTGAGCATCAAGTCTGCTAGCCAAGACTTCATTTCCACTAGGATCCCACTTCTGGGCTTACCCTTTTCGATCCAGGCCTTAAACAAGTCTTTAATTGCTGTCTCGACCTCAAAAACTCGTATGTGCTTCAGTGAGTCAAGCCGGTGGTTTGAGAGAAGCTCAGTCATCGCAATCTTGCGCATCTCTCGCCAGTATTCTCCGTAAGGACCAAGGCCGAACATGGCACCGTTGTAGCCCATGAGCCTCGTGGCAGTGATCACCACCCGATCGGCAAAGGCCTTGTCATGGACGGTGAGACACTCCTTAGCTACTTCCCAACTGCTCACAACGATCGCTCGATGAGAGCCTAATCTTATGGCAAAAATTGGTCCATACTTTTCAGCCATGGAACCCAACTTTTTGTGCATCAGGTCCTCACTGCCGAACAGAGGAAGGTGACCGAAAATAGGCCAACCACCTTTGGCTTCGGGCACATGGTCTTTGGACTTGTGTGAGCGGTAGAGAGAGATGGCCATCAGCAGTGCCCAGGTTGAGATCAGAATTATCAGCAACTCAATCAGAATTGCCATGATGAAGATTGCTGAAGTATTGCCGCACAGAGTTTATCCGGAAAAGTTTCCTTTTAAGAGCTCATTTGCTGCTTTCCTTGCAATTTCTAATGTATCAAATTGAGTGCTCAAAATTTTAAAGTCCAATGGAGCTGGATATATTCTGAATGAATCCTTATCTCTTATTGGAAGCTTGGAGTGTGTGGGGACAGAAGCCAAAAGTCAGCCTAAGCAACTTAATCACTGAGCACCATCAAAATATCTGCTCGTTTTTAAATAGATCTTCTGTGGCGTGATGATCATCACTTTGACTTGATTGTTCTATGCGGCTTCTTCTAAATTATCTTGTTCACTCGCGACGAAATACCGTGGTTTTTGGTTTTCCTATTGAAGATGCAAATTGTCATTGCTTCGTTGGCGCTTAGTGCCATCTTATTTTTGCTTTCGATATTTTAATATATCTTGAGCTAGCTGATCTTTGACCAATCTCCTCTGTCCAGTGGTAAAGATTTTATGAAGACGATGATGAATTGACGTTGTCTCTCAAAAGCAAATGCTCGGTCGTCTGTCAATGTTAAGATGTAGACAAATATAGTTATAGAAAAATGCAAACTTTGGGATATTAAAGAATGCTAAATGTCACAACTTTGCCACCACAGATCAAAAGGGAAAAACGGATCACTATCCTGGATTGAAGATGAGCATACAATATAGAACATAAAAATTAATTAAACTAAATTTAGTTAAAATATTTAAAAATAATAATTTTAAAATTAAATATAGTTGAAATATTAAAAAAAATTAAAAATTTAAAAATTTAAAAAAAAAAAAAAAAGGTACAACAGTCGACTTATTTTTTTTTTTAAAAAATTTAAAATTATTTTTTTAATATTTCTTTTAATTTTAAATATTTTAACTAAATTTAATTTTAAAATTATTATTTTTAAATATTTTAACTAAATTTAATTTTTTTATTTTTATTTTTATTT
This sequence comes from Eucalyptus decipiens, assembly GCA_014182575.1. Lineage (NCBI taxonomy): Eukaryota > Viridiplantae > Streptophyta > Magnoliopsida > Myrtales > Myrtaceae > Eucalyptus > Eucalyptus decipiens. The sequence goes on from CM024616.1 coordinate 21,745,652, forward strand.
TTACCACGTATATCTAACATCGGAAAAATGCTTCATGCCCTTGAATTTACACCTTGTAGAGTTTCTGGATTGAAGATGAGCATACAATAAAAATTTATACAGACAAGATAAAAATTTATACAGACAAGATCGAAACTAATGGTTCTCTAGATCCCGTAAGTAGGCAGTTCATACAACTGTAAAGGTAATTCCATTTTCTGCTAACATCTTTTGCAAAATCTAGATATGATCAAATTATATTTGGGAGAACACGTGAGGATGAAATAAGTTTGTTGTCATTAAATTATATGTGGATTTTGCTAAAAGTGCTTTACTTCAGCTGCTTATAGATAAAATGACTGCAGCAGAATGGCATTCATGAAAATGATTGAAGTTTTCAGTTATTGATGGGAAAAAAGCATTTTGAGTGCATTAGCATTACTTCAAATCAGCTTTGATGTACACAGTTCTAGTTTCAAACATTATAAGGTAGAATTACTCACCAAACAAGTTGCCTTAATAACTGTGTCGGCATTGAAATCAGAAAATTTCACACCTTCGATGACATTCAGCATCAAATCCATGAAATCTTGCTCTCTATCACCTCTGGGGCAGGACAACCTCTTCCTTCTATGCTCCTCTAGCCACCCCTAAGCCAAAACATCCAACTCTTTTGCTGTCTCCTTCATTGATCGTTCATAGCCACCTAAATCCAACCAGCTGAGAGCCGGGATCGCATCAGACAGCATGAAGACCCTGAACTGATCAAAAAACCCCTGATTGACCTTTGATCCTCTTTGCCTCAGTGTCATTGCAGTCAGCGTTCGAACCAAAGTAGCTTTTCCCCCCAACCATTTTTAAGGATAAATTGAGCATCGAGTATCCCAGCCAAGATTTCATTTCCACTAGGACCCCGCTTCTGGGCTTACCCTGTCGGATCCAAGCCTTGAACAATTCTTTTATTGCCATCTCAACCTTGAGAACTCGTATGTGCTTCAGTGAGTGAAGCCGGTGGTTTGACAGGAGCTCCATTGTCACAATCTTGCGCATCTCTTACCAGTATTCCCCATAAGGAGTGAAGCCAAACATTGCACCGTTGTAGCCCATGAGCCTCGTGGCAGTGATCAATGGTCGATCGGCAAAGGCCTTGTTGTGGAATGTGGAAAACTCCTTAGCCACTTCCCAACTGCTTACCGCGATTGCTCGATGAGAGCCTAATCTTATGGTGAAAATCGATCCATACTTGTCGGCCAAGGTCCCTGCTGTTGAACACAAGAAGGTGGCCGAAAATAGGCCACTGCCTTCGGCTTCGGGCAAATCAGGACAATCTTTGGACTTGTGTGATCAGTAGAGGGGGATGACCATTAGCAGGGCCAAGGTTGAGATCAAAATTGTCAGCAATTTAATCAGAATTGCCACGAGGAATGATTCCTGAAGTATAGCAGGACAGAGTTTATCTGGAAAATTTTCCTTTTAAGAGTTCATCCACTGCTTTTCTAGCAGTTTATAGTGGAAGAAATTGTGTTTGGACTTCATAAGTCCAATGGACTTGTATATATTCTAAATGAAGTGGTCAAATCGTTCTTATTTTTTGGAGGCTTGGAGTGTGTGGGGACAAAAGCCAAGAGTCAGCCTAAAGAGTAGATTGTTTTGAAGCAAATAAATCATTGATGACCACCTAAATAACTGCTCACTATTAAGTAGATCATGTGGCATGTTGATCATAAGTCCCCAAATTGCTTGTTTTTTGCTACTTCTTCCTCATCGTCTTGATCAAATGCAACGAAATGTCCGTGCTGTCAGGGTACTTCACCATTCAACCTGATGATTTCTGTCCTATCAATGAATTCCTTTATGCAGATTAACCAGAAGCTGTAGCTGCCTTAGATTGTTTATTACTCATGTAAGTACTTGATTTTGGTTCTGTGTAGTTCTCTGATAGTTGCATACAATAATTTCTGATGTAAGGAGAGACGCTCTTCTTTGAGATCAAGTAATTTTGACCTGAAGTCCAAGGATTCTTCGATTTTTATTTTGAATGGACATACAAGTCCTCCGGTTCATCCCATGATTGATGGAATGAGGGCCTGTAAAAGGATTTACAAATTGTATATTGCCAATGGACACAAGAAGAGCATACGTAGACCACTGCAGACACTAGCTTTAAGCGAACCTGCGTGAAACTACTCGTACTTCTTCTTCCCCTTAGAGAGATCTTTTTTATGTACTCTGGCAACTCATTCATATCTTCCCTGAAGTGCATTCCAATCTCCACCCGAAACACAGAGCTGCAGCCAACTTTCAGTGTGCAAATGAGCTCTTGTGCAAACCACGCTCTTATTACATTGTCAGTAAGAGAGCAAAAGAAAAATACTCTGAAATTCTTGTAACTAGACACAGGACAACAATTTTTTTTTTTTTTTGGTGAAAAGTAAGAAATATATTGATAACTTTGGACAAACAAGAAACGCGCCAACTTACACTCTGACCGCACAGCAGGAAGAGTGGAAGGGAGTCGAAGGGAAAACAAAAGAAAGAAGAAAAACGCCCACAACCCAGGTCGAGGCAAAACCAAACCTAGCAAATCTCTACTACACACTTAAAAGCGGGACGAGAGAACTAGGATGGTACAAAGACAAGCACCAACAGTAACAAGCAAAGCTACTAAGAAAAGACCGAGGGGTCGAAGCCCCAAATAGGACAACAATGTTTCTAGAGCTTTATGTGGTTATATTTCTCACCAAAACACATATGGGTCGAAGCAAGGATGGTTGCATGAGAACAAAGAGGGTTGGATTTCATTTCCAGCACTTGACGCCCTTCATCAACGCCAGTCGAAGGTCGGACCATTCTCCAAAACCGAGATTCAATGGATGAATTATTTGTACAAGAAATGCTCCTAGTTAGGATTCATCGCACAATCGCCAAAAAAGAAAAGAAAAGAAAAGAAAAGAAAAGAATAGGCTTGAATTGAACATTAGGACACTACTGGTACTGCCTTAAGCTGTTGGGTCAATTTTTCTACACATACAAAGATTGTGAAGCGAAAACAATTCAATCTTTTTGTTTCTAATTTTTTTCCGTTGATGTCGGTATTTTTGTTTGTTTGCAATACAACAGAACCAATTCTTGTCATTTGTTCGATTTGAGAGAAGAATAATGCTAGTAGAACGATAATCAGTACGTAAAAGTAGTGTTTTGAGTGATGCAATAAACTGTAAATGGATATGAAAATGAGTAGGTGATGGTTAGTGAGTTGCAAACTGCAAGTTTGATATCATTTTTTTTTTAATCATTTTCTCTTTTTTGCCCGAAGAGAGAATCGAACAATTTCTGAGCCAAACTATTGCTGTCGTACGACCAGATACGAGTTAAAATGAAATGGAAGTGATTATTTCGCCCGACACACAAGTCGAACTCACAGTAGAGAGAAATCGAAAGTTTTGGAAATCAATCAGTTATTGAAATATTCAAATTTATTGTGGTCAAGAAAGGCCAATTCGGCTAGCCACTTGATTGAAAGAGCAAATTGCATTGCTTGCGTAGGATGTCAACTTTTACATGGGGTGCAAAAATAGTGATTCGCACGGTGCTCACTTTGTTGAGGCTCAGCATTCTCATTGTTGTTGTTGTTGTTTTTTATTTTTTATTTTAATATTTCATTTAATTTCAGGGATATACAATTAAGAAACTTAGTCCAACTGTAAACCAAAACAGATCCCATATAAATCCTAAAAAAAAAACCAGCTCCGGATAAGAAGATGTATCACATTATTACAAGCTTAAAGGTCACATACTCAAAGAATAGATCTACGACATTTTTAAACCAAAACTAGATCACCGAATCCGTCTTAAGTAATGAGCAAACATTGAGATTTTCATATGTTATTTTGGTTTTATTTTTTGGAGATGTGCGTCTAAATTCAGCGTCCCCAACATCATCACTGTTCAAAGTAACAAGGTTGAATGCGCACGGATTTGACACCTATGAGAGCAAAACCTTCATGAAACTCCTTCGATATCTTTTGAAACTAGACTTGTTCATCAATAATACCCGAGGAAAGCAAAACCTCAAAATCATATACGCAAAAAATCCCAAATCTAAACTAGATTGTGATGGAAACCTTCTCATAATGGGAGAGAAAAACTTCTAGATCTAGACTAAATCAAAAGAGAAAAGGACCTCAAAACAAGAGGAAAAACAAGAAAGGAAAAGAAAAAGAAAAGAGAGAGAACCAAATCAGCTAAAGAAAAAGGAAAAATGAAGGGGAGGGAGAGATCTAGCTCAAATCTTCTCCTCCATGGAGACTGAAGAAGAAAGTTGTGCGAAGATAATAGGGAGAGAAGAGAACCCTAACGAGGAGATGGCACAGTTCAGTTGTTACGAGTTCTTTTTGTTTCATCAGGCATATTTTTTCTATGGTGGTGTCAAAAAGAAAGGTGGACCACCGAATAAACCTTCGAAAGGGAAATTTTAGGAATATAAAACTAACAAAACTCATTGGTACTTGTCGCGACCTCTTTTTTTTCGACGCCCGCGATTGGTTACGGGCGCCTAAGGAGGCTAATGGCTCGGCTGAAATTATTAAGCCCGGACTCTCCCAAGTCCACCAATTCATGACTTAATGGTCCAAGTTTTTAACCTGTAAATCAATTTTTAAAATGGAGTCGCCACTAATCGATTTGGGGTGGGTTGATTAGAAACCCAAGTGAAGTATCGGGAGAAATACTCACTCTGCGCAAACCGCAGAAATTAGGATCGGGGACTTGATTACATTAGTTAATCACTAATGCCGTTTCGGTACCTAATCTTGTTTAAACCCTAAGGCTTTTGGATTTTTTGAGGGATTTTCCATACATTTTGGGAGGAAAAACATTTTCTAGGTCTTTTTCTAATTTTTGGACACAAAGGGATTTTTTGGGATTTTTTGGTATTTTTGGGAAAATACAAGTCTTTTTTGGCTTTTTCTGAATTTTTTTGGCTTTTTCATGAATTTTTGACTTTTTTGGATTTTTGGCATTTTTTGGAAAATATGAAATATTTTTGATTTTTTTGATTTTTTTTCGGAAAATAAAATATTTTTATCATTTTTTATTATTTTTCGATTTTCTGGAAATTAAAACATTTTTAATTTTTTTGAAAATAAAATATTTATTATTTATTTATTTATTTAAAATATTATTTTATATTTAAATAATATAAAAATCCGACCGGGTCGGATCCGCGGGTTGGGTCCGACCCGGGTCGACGACCCAAAACGCGCACGGGCCCGCGTTGCGGGCCCGACTCGGATTTTTTGCTTTTTTCTTAAAAACTCAACCCACACACACACGGAATTGGGCCTATTAAAAAAGGGATGCCCGGCCCGAGTTCAGAAACCGGCCCGACGAGTGCAGGTCCGACCCGGAAACCCTACCCGAAAACGGAGGAACCGGGTCGAAAGGACCCGCGAACCGACCCGCCCCTGCCTCCTCTCTCCTTCGTTTGCTCGCGGCGCCGGTGAGAGGGACCGAGGCGTCACCGGGCGACGGCGACGCGGCGACGCGGCGAACTGGGGAACGGACTAGACGGCGATGACGGCGGCGACGGCGGCGACGGTGGAGACGACGGCGGCGGCGGTGGAGACGACAACGACAATCCGCTCATGAGGACAGCGAGGACGACCGACAATGGGTCTCCGATGGGGGTTTTAGTGGCGGCACGGTTCGAAAAGGAGGGAGACGCGACGGCGACAACACGACCGGAGGCGGCGGATACCTGGTGGTGGCGAACGGTGGTGGTGACGACGACAGAGCAACGACGACAGCTTCTCGACTCTCAGATCCGGTGCGGCGTCTACGAATCGGTCACGGCAACCGCTTCGGGGGGAACAACAGCAGCAACAACTCCAGATTGGTGGCGTAGATCTCGGCCGGAGCTTCCTCAGCCTCGATTCTCTCTCACTCAGGCCAGATCCGAGCCTCCACCGGCCAGATCGACCTTCTCGAAGTCGCTCACCGCCGGCCTTCCCGAAGTCTCTCGGTGGAGGACGGGCTGAGCTCGCAACTCGAGTTCTCTCTCGCGTACTCGCTCGTTGATTCTCCCTGAAGTCTCTCAAGGGAAGATCTCCGAGTTCGCCGTGTCCTTCGACGGAGGTGGTGCCTCGCTATTTATAGGCGAGGGGGCGGCCGGTCGACGGATCTTCGGCCGCCGGTCTTCGCACGCCGAACGGACACCCGCGGCCGAACCGGCGTCCCATCCTCGCTCCTCCAACAAAGCGTGCTCGGCATTGAAGGCAGCCATTAATGGCGCCTGAGATCTGTCATCTCCGGCCGACGTCGGCCTACCCTTCTCGGCCGTAGGTTGTCTTCGAGCGCGTGAGTTGCGGGCGTAGGGAGAAGAAGGGAGAAGAAGGAAGAAGAAGAAGAGAGGGGGGCCGGGCTTGTGGAAAAAAAAAGGCTGGGCCTGGGCCCGCGAAGGGAAGAGAAAAAGGAGGGGGGTCAAGCGTGAAGGCCCGGCCCGATGGGCTGCCAATTTTTGTTTTTGCTTGTTTTATTTATTTATTTTTTTTGTTGTTTTTGTTATTTATTATTTTTTTATTATCTAAAAAAAAGGAAGAGAAAATAAGACCTAATTAATAACCTAATCACAATTTAGGTGTCAACAGCTGCCCCTCTTTGAAGGTGAGTTCGCAGAGGTTGCATTCAAAGACAAACCTGATACGTAAATTTTGTCTATACATATGCAGCAGATTTTATTTGGGACCTATTGTCCTACACATACTAAGACAAATAAGAAGATACCCGTAGTTACTACGGAGTGAGTGAGATAGGGTGTGAACCCCGAGTTTTGGCAAGTATCAAGGCGTCATCTTACCTGTTGCATGAGGAGATTGCTTCTCTAGGACCCGAACCATTCTTCGGTCGCCTATTGGAGCAATAAGTGGTTTGTCTAGGACCCGAACCTTTCTTCGGTCGCCTTGACGGGGGATTGCTTTTCCAGGACCCGAACCTTTCTTCGGTCGCCTGTTAGAGCAATAAGTTGGTTTGTCTAGGACCCGAACCTTTCTTCGGTCGCTTTGACGGGGAATCGCTTTTCCGGGACCCGAACCTTTCTTCGGTCGCTGTTAGAGCAATAAGTTGGTTGTCTAGGACCCGAACCTTTCTTCGGTCGCCTTGACGGGGAATCGCTTTTCCGACCCGAACCTTTCTTCTGGTCGCTGTTAGAGCAATAAGTTGGTTTGTCTAGGACCCGAACCTTTCTTCGGTCGCCTTGACGGGAGATGCGCTGATCTTTCTCAGGGCATCTGTTTGTTGGGAGATAGTACCTGGACGATCACAGGTACAAACTCTTGGAGGATACCTAGACGATCACAGATATCGATGGGGTACTTGGACGATCACAAGTACAAACTCTTGGAGAGGACACCTGGATGATCACAGGTATCGAAGGGGTACCTGGACGATCACAGTACAAACTCTTGGGGATACTTGGATGATCACAAGCATCGAAGGGGTACTGACGATCACAGCACAAACTCTTTGGAGATACTTGGATGATCACAAGCATCGAAGGGGTACTGACGATCACAGCACAAACTCTTTGGAGATACTTGGATGATCACAAGCATCGAAGGGGTACACGGACGATCACAGGTACAAACTTGGAGATACTTGGATGATCACAAGCATCGAAGGGGTACCTGGATGATCACAGGCACAAACTCTTTGGAGATACTTGGATGATCACAAGCATCGAATGGGTACCTGGACGATCACAGGTACAAACTTGGAGATACTTGGATGATCACAAGCATCGAAGGGGTACCTGGATGATCACAGGTACAAACTCTTAGGGGATACTTGGATGATCACAAGCATCGAAGGGGTACCTGGACGATCACAGGTACAAACTCTTTGGAGATACTTGGATGATCACAAGCATCGAAGGGGTACTGGACGATCACGGTACAAACTCTTTGGGGATACCTGGATGATCACAAGTATCGAAGGGGTACCTGGACGATCACAGGTACAAACTTGGAGATACTTGGATGATCACAAGCATCGAAGGGGTACCTGGACGATCACAGGTACAAACTCTTTGGAGATACTTGGATGATCACAAGCATCGAAGGGGTACTTGGACGATCACAGGTACAAACTCTTTGGGGGATACCTGGATGATCACAAGTATCGAAGGGGTACCTGGACGATCACAGGTACAAACTCTTGGGGGATACTTGGATGATCACAAGTATCGAAGGGGTACCTGGACGATCACAGGTACAAACTCTTTGAAGGAAGAATCAAGGGCGTACCTGAGATATTCGTGAAGGTCTCTCACCTCCTGGTATGTGGGGATATCGAGGACGTACCTTGGATATTCATGAAGGTCTCTCACCTCCTGGTAATTGGGAATATTGAGGGCGTGCCTCACATATTCATGAAATTCTCTCACCTCCTGGTATTATAAACTTGAATGTAGCACGAGGCTTACCTGGATTGCCATAGGCACTTAAAAGGAGTGGAACACCTGGATAGCCACAGGTGTACAAAGTATTGGAATACTTGGATTAACACAAGTATTTAATGATATGATCTGGGACCACTCAGGCTGGTCCAAGTGCTAGAAAGCATACCTGGACAATGGTGGGTAGTTGACGATATGGGGATACCTAGACAGCATTAGGTATTCCAAGAGATACTTGGTCAGTCATAAGTATCAATACTCTGGGGACAACTCGAATAGGTCAAGTGTCAGAAAAATGGAGTATCCGAACGGTGGCCGGTACTCAAAGACAATAGGGATACCTAGACAGCAGTAGGTATTCAACGATAAAAGGGATACTTGGTCAGTTACAAGTATCAATACTCTGGGGACAACTCGAATAGGTCAAGTGTCAAGAAGAGAGTACCTGGACAGGGGTAGGTACTTTAAGACAAATGGGGATAGGGATATGCTTACCTGGCAATATCTCTGATCTCTGAGAGTATGTCTGTTATTTGCACAGTATGCACACATGATTGTATGTGTTGTAAATTCATGAGTTTAAATGAGATTCATGCATGATAATTTTGTCGGTTTGCATCATCCGAATTCCACTTTGGGAAGATTTTGAAAGACAACCTTCATTTAGAATGTAGATGTTTTGAGCATGCTAGATGAGGGACTTTCAATGCGAAAGGACTTTCCACTCACTCATGGAAAAGGCTATCCCGACCATTGATGCAGGGATTTATAAGGACCACACTTCTCACTATCATCATGTCAACGGGGTCTGAGTATTCTCGCAAGTGGTACGACTTTACCAATGTGAGAGGTCTTTGTTGAAATTGTGATGAAGACTTGGTCAATAGCTCATCAAATGGGACCGTCGAGGTTAAGGCTCATGAACGAAGTGCCGCACGATCATCTCCGGGTTTGCAAGTCAAGAGTCCTGCGAAAAGAGATAGAATAGTCTTGCTCGTACTTCTTCGAGCGATGCTTATGTACACATGAAATCCTACGTTAATTGAAGTTCCCTAGTCTGAAGAGACTTTTACAATGGGATGTAATGTAGGCTTAGCTCATGTGTAAAGGGATGAGAGCTGGTGATTGCCTTGGCATTTGTCACCGGTCTTTCTTCTCACTGTCAGATGGAGGCTCTACCAATTGAACCACAACAACAATTTTTTTCTTGGCTGTATTTTTGACTGGAGGGCATTGGCCTTGCTTTTACCAGGCACACTGCTTTTTTATGCCCATATTTTTTATTCCAGTTCTTCATTCATGGGCATTGACCTTGCTTTTACCAGGTACACTGCTTTTTTATGCCCCTGTTTTTCATTCTTGTCGTTAGAGGAACTAGCCTAGGCAAGTTCAATCACGACATTGTTGTTAGACTCTTGAGTCTTCATCTTTTGCCGGCACTTCTGATTATGCTGCTCAAATGGCAGTAGCTTCTGCTTTGCCTCCACATGAGGGTGAATTTACAGACTCAATTGAGTTATACAATAGACACAAGTACGTAAAGAAAGAATTGCTCTTCATGACTCTAGGGCACTTAAATTAATGCGAGTGTTCATATGCAATAAAGACACCCGAAGATTGATGCAAGTGCGAGCAAGAAAATTTCTATCTCTCTTCTCACCTTGTGATGCTGCTTTGTCTCCGATCCGCCCCCAAAGGTGGGGTGGTTCTTGACGAGGATATGAGAGAAGCTTCACCAGTGTATTGGGCTCAATGGGGTGAGCGATGGAATGCCTCTCACTATTTTGGTTATCGTACCATTCGCGAGAGAACTCTTTACCCTGCAGCCATGGAATCTTCTGCACTCATCTCACAAGTGTATAGATGGGAGACTGTGTGTAGGATATGGCTTGCCAGTCATCATTCTGACGTGCCTCATCCAGCATGCTCAATTAATCTTGTATTCTTCACTTAGCTGTCTATTTTAATAATCCTCAGTGGAATCAGTGACTTAGACAGGCTAAATCATCATGCAGAATTCATCTGGAAACGACATGCAACATTTCGAATATGATGGAGTTTGAATTCTTCAAAACAAGTGAATGGTTTTGACTCCAAAAAGTCCCTATTGACAACTTTAGGGGCTAACATAATGGTGTTTCCAAATATGTTAGATTTTGAACATCAAAATGGTTATTCGCAAATGGACGTCAATGGTTGTCCCTATTGATTAGGGATATGACACATGAAGGATCAGCCGGGGTTGGGGATTTGATCAAGCATCTCTGTTTTTGCCCCTGCAAAAGAGAAGATGAAAATGGATCAATCAACAGGGCCAAAATTAAAGGTGAATTGAGGCTGAAGGATCTCTGTCATTTGCTTTGGCGATACTTGAGACGCCATTTCTCTTAGGAGAGCTTATCAGAGTTTGACATGTCTTTCCTTGATTTGTTATCCGCATTTTTTACGGTCAAGTGATCCTGTAACAGATAAAATGGATCATGTTAGTCAGAAACTCTTTCAAGAGTCGAATAACTTGGAAGCGATACAACATTACCCTTCACTAGATTGGATGGACTAAGTGCAAGTGGGACACAAAGTCCTATGTCTTTTGCTTCGTTAGGTCACTGTTCTCTCATAATTTGCAAGTGCAAGAGAAGCAAAATTTTTTTATTATTTTTTACCAAGCGGCTAACTATGCGTCGGGGATTCGAACCCCCGACTTCGGACCTTTTTGCTTCTTCCCGGATACCACTCAGCTAGAGGTGCCGACGGTGTCCGTAGGGCACTTCTTTTTTATTTAACCGAACCGGCTCCAGGACGACACGTCCTTTCATACCAAGTTAGGTAAATCGATATGGATCATTTGATTTGCCCAAATTAACCATTAAGCTTGTTTCTTGAATCATATGCTTCATGTCAATAGGAGAAAATATGTCAAAAGCGAATTCAAAGAGTGGGGAGTATTGGAAACGATACCAAATTACTCTTCTCCAAAGCTTGTATGTGCTGACTCCTAGGGATCTCTATATGTTGATGACAGCCTCTTTGTCTTTGACACAGTTCAACATTTCTTTCGATTGGCCTTCCTCATTCGTGGCCATGTATGCATGATTGATGGTCATTGATTCATCTTCAACGCCTTCCTTCATGGAATTTTCTTGTCTTTGACTATATGACCATTAGCAGCATTAGGCAAAGTCATGTACTTCAACCTTCTATTGAATCTGAGATGGACAATCAAAATTTCCAATTCTCTGATGGTAATTACTTCTTGGGAGAGCATGCGTCTGAATAGGAAGTCAGGTTTCTAGGTCCTCATTTTGAATAGGGGCTAGAGACTGCTTCAACTGTCTGGATTTCTTCCCTGTTGACAGTAGCCAATTCAAAGAAAGAGAAAAGATCCCCTCCTTGTGCTTCTGGGCTTGTCAAAGCCGGAAGTCCTGTTGATGAAACCACAACATCTGGTTGCTCAGGCACATTGTGGGGAAAGGATATTGCTCTGGCTTGTGAAGGAGTTGGGCAGGAGCAAGGTGGAGTGTACAGAGCTCTTGGGAACGGCTTGATTCCAACCGTATGCCTGTACCTATTACGTCCTATTTTTCGTTTCCTGTAAATAGAAGAGAAAGGACATCATTTCTAAATTATATTCAGAGAATAAGAATTACCCTTTTTTGGTGTAGGATGCTTCTTTCTATTTGCCCCTGTTTTCTTGGCATGGTGTCTTTGAATTTGGCGAGTTCACCTGATGCGCTTGCTTCAAATGCCCCCTATCACACTAAGTCAAAGGGGACGGGAATGATCTTCTGAGACATGAAGTGAGTGAGTCAGAAAGACAAACATGATTAAATTTATCATCTTGTTTTGACAAAAGCTTTTGGGTGATGAAATATTTTTTATTTTCAAAATACGTCTTTGGGGGAGAAAAAGCATGAGGAAGCCCAGCCCTCAGTATTCTTCTTGGATGATATTTTCTTTTCATGGTTGGATAGCATCACTGAGCCGGTTTGGAGTACCGCCTCATGCTCTTAAAACAAAATATTATAACTGTACATTAGATTACTGGAATGGAAAATACAACAATAGCACACTAGACAGGATAAGAAACATGAAATTATAAAAACAAGCAACACCCATGAAAACTCCTATGAAAAGGAGCACTTTGATAGTGCTGGTTTTGAAATCAAGCGCCTTTGAGTTCCTCGCCTCCAGTAGACTCGAAGTATTCGCATGAGAGGACCACTTCATTGAAGCTACGGAAATGCAACCCATGCAACCAACAGCGATGCTTGCGGGGTAAAGCTCCTATGAACAACTTTATCATTTCTTCTTCGGCCAGCTGAGGGTAGGTTTGCATCATAAAAGCTTCCCACCTCCTTGCATATGCTCGAAAATCCTCCATTGGTCTTCTTCTAAAGTGAACCAAGTTCGACAAGACAATTCGGCTCCAATGCGGTGCCGGTACGATGCAGAATGTGGAAGACAGCTCATTCCAATCCCTCATGAGGCTGATATCTGCTGTGATGAACCATTGTAATGCAGACCCCGTAAGACTTTCTTGGAAGGCCTGAGTTGTGAATGACATCGGGCCATAGTACCGACTTATTTCAGCATGGAGGTACTGCAAGTGGGCCACGGGGCAAGTCGTGCCATTATACTTGCGGAAATTGGGTATCCACATTTCTATGGGGGTCATGATGCTACCAGGGCAAGACAAGCTTGGTATGTCTTGATTAGGCCACTGGTTTTCCCACTGCATATTCGTTGTAGCGGTGAATTCTTCTGTTTCAGGGAAGTTGGACTCTACCGAAATTACCCCATTACTTTCTTCTGGGTTAAAATTTCCGAATGAGGATGAAGTATTGAAGCTATCCTCATGGTCAGAGGACAAGCTTAGTACTTCGTTAGGATCGTAGCGGATAAAGACGTATGTTTCCTCTTCTGATGGGCCTTCATCCGGATGAGAGTAGGAAACTTGATTATACGATGAATCGTCAATTTCATTGTTGAAATAACGTTGGAAGTCCTTGGGATTGTATTCTAGGGCCGGGAAGTCTTCAGGGTTGTATTCTTGGGAATGCTTGAAGCTTTGGTGCGGTGCCTCGTCGGCAGATGCTGCATTGATCTGCTTAGGCTTTCTTTTCTTGGCTTCTGGTCCAGACCTTTTGAGTAAGGCCCTTCGTTTTGCCAGCTTGATTCTGTCAAGGGAAGTGAGAGACATTAGAGTTTCACTTTCTGATTCACTTTCCAGGTTGATAGAGGTTGGTATTCTTTGGACCCTAGCTCTTGGAGTAAGTTTGGGGAGTTGTCCAGTCGTGCCCCGGTCTTGAACAGGTTCTGTGTCTTTGATCTTGTACAAAGGCTCCTTGCCTTTCCTAGTGGGAAATTTTCCAGTAACAGGATGTTGTTCAGTCGCCCATTTATCATGCAAGGCTTCATTGACATGCTCTTCTCTTATCTCAGCGACTAATGGCTCCTCGTGCTCCTCGATCATCGGCTCTTCGTAGGGCAAGGTGATGTCAGGGGTGATGTCAATATTGTACTCTTGGTGAAAAACATAAATTAGTTCCCTCCAGGTTTTAAGGGGACTAATCTTCCTGACAATGTACCATCGCAAGGCAGAGCCAGTCAAGCTCGATTGGTACGATTGAATCATCCTTCGAACCAAGTAGGCTTGCAAGTAGGTCTCTGGGCGGGAGGTATCAGCATGCCTTTCGCATTCAGGTGCTTTGAGCTTTTCAGGGATCTCAATGCCGGCGTAATTGGACAGGTCCATGGGATTCTGCTCCTGTAGCTGGCTTAACTTTTTCATGATCATTTCAAACTGTCTATGGTACTGGCTATTATCTGGCAAATTCGCAAGTGTCATGACAGTGTTTAAGGCAACTACAGAGTTGGGCTCAGCTTGAGTGGATTTCATTTGTCTCGAGAGTTGTTGAAGGACAATGGACATCTGTCCTACGCCATCTTCAATGTTAATGAGACGATTTTGTACATCACTTTGATCGGGCCTTATTGCATGAGGCCATTTGCGGGCGATTGGTGGCCGGCGATTCATAATTACCTGTCGTTTGCGAAAACAATGAATGAGCATGAAAGTAAACAAAGATTGACCCATGGCAATGGTCTAACTGCTTTTTTATTTATCAAAAGAGGATATATAGGCTGCCAACTCCTAATATCTAAAACTTGAAATGGAAATGACGGGATGAAATACTAGATATTAAACAAGAGTCCCTAAACAATGGGACAAAACTTTCACACTATTAACACTAAGGGGCACATGATTGCCAATTTATATGCGACGGGGAGTCTTGCGCTTGCGCAGATGCTTGTTTTCCTAGACCGGCTCTGAGGTGTACATCCAGTCCATTCCCAAATCCCTCTCCATGAGCTCTGCTTGCTCGTGCGGGCTGCTCTGTCTGATTGAGCGAGGGACCGATGGTTTCCACCTTGTCGGGATGTGATGATTGTGGATATAGGCCGCAGAGGCGTGGTGGGCTTTTTCTTCTCCCTCAAGCCCTTCAGGTACCACGATTCTTTTGCGATGGCACTTGTTCCATGCTTCCTCAATAATGTCAATCATGTCTTCAGAACTTTGATGAGTGAAGAGAAGTGGAGGGACCCTCTTCTTGAAAGATGGAGGGATCTCCTGAAGGGCTCCATACTGTCGTGCCACCCTTTGTGGGAAATAGGAAAAGGCACCGGTGAGGCCGAGTAACGGAATTGGATAGCGGCGCTTGAAAGCAAAGCGAGCTCTCTTTTCATAGAACCAACCAGCACACCATTGGAATGCCTCAGGAGCCGGGTCTCTTAGGAAGTCAACCCAATTTAAACAACTTTGATTGGGAATATACGGTCCTAAAACCATAAATTTTTGTAACGGATTTTCAAAAGCATTTGTTTCAGCCGATCGCATGAAGTCTCGGAATTCGCTTAGGTGAGAAAAGAACCAGACTTGTAAAATTTCAGGAGAGGCTCGCATGATTTTCTCTGTGTTGTCTTTAAAACGATTAAAGGACAAAAATGTTTCAGTTAAAACCATGTTGACGTAATTCCCCCCTCTTAAGATCTGATCAACTATCCATGCGATCTTAGGACTTATGGCATTTCTTTGATGGGGGAAGATGATGAGTCCGAAAAAGGCCAGGAGGAAAATCTCACTTTTTTGGGTCATAGGCTGATTTTGAAAACATGCATTCATAAATTCAAATGGGCAAGTTTTATGGTTATCTTCAAGAATTTGTATCATAGTATGGACTTCAGTTCTTAAAAGCCGTGCTAACCCACGTATTGGGATAATGCCTGTCGATGGCCCGACAAGCTTTTTCTCAAGAGGCATTCCAGTGATGATGCTGTATTCTTCCAGGGTTGGGGTTAGCTCAAACCTACCGAATATAAAAGTAAATGTCTTCGGGCACCAAAAATGTGCCATGGCTTGTATGACTTCAGGACGAACAGTGATTTGGATCAATGATAGGAGATGACCGACTTTGGCCTTCACGCGCTCTTGGGCAAACTGATCTAATTGACCCCACCATCTGAAGAGCTCCGCCTTAGGAGTAGGAATGAACTGGATATCGTCTTTCCCCATCGCATATAAACTGGGACTTGAAAAGTTTATCCTAAATTGCCATGGGCCAATAAAAAGACTAAGTAAAAGTAAAGAAATCACTTTGCTTTTAAATAAAATGGCAAGCACAAAGACATGCGCATGGGACGTGCGGCTCGATTTCTAACTCAGAAAGCTTGATGAAATTAAAAAGGTATCCGCCTGTCGCAGTCTCGCGTTAGCAGCAAACCCCCTTAACCTCGGCTAAGAAATTCGGGGAAAAGAAAGGCAACCTCTACATCGCAGTCTCGCGTTCGAGGTCGTATCTTTCTTAACACCATCCTAGAAATCTTATGGCAGTCCAGGTCCGGCGGCCGGGTTGTGTGTGCCATGTGCAGTGTTCAAAACAGTAAAGCATGCACAACAATTTATAATCACAGAATAATCTATTTTAAGCAAAAATTAAAATAAATTTCTAAGCTTTTGACCTGCATAAAGAAAAAAACCCAAGTCAAGAGAGAATTTAAACAAGACAAAAATGGCCTAAGTCCTCAAAGTCCCCAGCGAGTCGCCAAGCTATCGCGACCTCTTTTTTTTCGACGCCCGCGATTGGTTACGGGCGCCTAAGGAGGCTAATGGCTCGGCTGAAATTATTAAGCCCGGACTCTCCCAAGTCCACCAATTCATGACTTAATGGTTCAAGTTTTTAACCTGTAAATCAATTTTTAAAATGGAGTCGCCACTAATCGATTTGGGGTGGGTTGATTAGAAACTCAAGTGAAGTATCGGGAGAAATACTCACTCCTACGCAACTGAGAAAATTAGGATCGGGGACTTGATTACACTAGTTAATCACTAATGCCCTTTCGGTACCTAATCTTGTTTAAACCCTAAGGCTTTTGGATTTTTTGAGGGATTTTCCATGCATTTTGGGAGGAAAAACATTTTCTAGGTCTTTTCTAATTTTTGGACACAAAAGGGATTTTTTGGGGATTTTTGGTATTTTTGGGAAAATACAAGTCTTTTTGGCTTTTTCTGAATTTTTTTGGCTTTTCATGAATTTTTGACTTTTTTTGGATTTTTGGTATTTTTTGGAAAATATGAAATATTTTTGATATTTTTGATTTTTTTTTGGGAAAATAAAATATTTTTATCATTTTTTATTATTTTTCGATTTTCTGGAAATTAAAACATTTTTAATATTTTTGAAAATAAAATATTTATTATTTATTTATTTATTTAAAATATTATTTTATATTTAAATAATATAAAAACTGACCGACCGGTCGGATCCGCGGTTGGGTCCGACCCGGGTCGACGACCCAAAACGCGCACGGGCGCGTTGCGGGCCCGACTCGGATTTTTTGCTTTTTTCTTAAAAACTCAACCCACACACACACGGAATTGGGCCTATTAAAAAGGGATGCCCGGCCCGAGTTCGAGCCCGCCCGACGAGTGCGGTCCGACCCGGCGGAAACCCTACCCGGAAACGGAGGAACCGGGTCGAAAGGACCCGCGAACCGACCCGGTTCCCCGCCTCCTCTCCCTTCGTTTGCTCGCGGCGCTGGTGAGAGGGACCGAGGCGTCACCGGGCAGACGGCGACGACGGCGACGACGGCGAACTAGATGGCGATGACGGCGGCGACGGCGACGACGGTGGAGACGACGGCGACGACGGTGGAGACGACAACGACAATCCGCTCATGAGGACAGCGAGGACGACCGACAATGGGTCTCCGATGGGGGTTTTAGTGGCGGCACGGTTCGAAAAGGAGGGAGACGCGACGGCGACAACACGACCGGAGGCGGCGGATACCTGGTGGTGGCGAACGGTGGTGGTGACGACGACGAGCAGCGGCGACGATGCTTCTCGACTCTCGGATCCGGTGCGGCGTCTACGAATCGGTCACGGCAACCGCCGGGAACAACAGCAGAAGAACAACTCAGATTGGTGGCGTAGATCTCGGCGGAGCTTCCTCGGCCTCGATTCTCTCACTCGAGCCGATCCGAGCCTCCACCGGCGGATCCGACCTTCTCGAAGTCGCTCACCGCCGGCCTTCCCCGAAGTCTCTCGGTGGAGGACGGGCTGAGCTCGCAACTTCGAGTTCTCTCTCGCGTACTCGCTCGTTGATTCTCCCTGAAGTCTCTCAAGGGAAGATCTCCGAGTTCGCCGTGTCCTTCGACGGAGGTGGTGCCTCGCTATTTATAGGCGAGGGGGCGGCGGTCGACGGATCTTCGGCCGCCGGTCTTCGCACGCCGAACGGACACCCGCGGCCGAACCGGCGTCCCATCCTCGCTCCTCCAACAAAGCATGCTCGGCATTGAAGGCAGCCATTAATGGCGCCCGAGATCCGTCATCTCCGGCCGACGCGGCCTACCCTTCTCGGCCGTAGGTTGTCTTCGAGCGCGTGAGTTGCAGAGGCGTAGGGAGAAGAAGGGAGAAGAAGGAAGAAGAAGAAGAGAGGGGGGCCGGGCTTGTGGAAAAAAGGCTGGGCCTGGGCCCGCGAAGGGAAGAGAAAAAGGAGGGGGGCTGGGCGTGAAGGCCCAGCCCCGATGGGCTGCCAATTTTTGTTTTTGCTTGTTTTATTTATTTATTTTTTTGTTGTTTTCATTATTTATTATTTTTTTATTATCTAAAAAAAGGAAGAGAAAATAAGACCTAATTAATAACCTAATCACAATTTAGGTGTCAACAGTACTTTTATAAGTGTTTTTGGGCTTTAGGTTTGACAATTCTAACTTTCGATTGTCGTATTTTTATTTTATTTTTTAATCATTAATAGCTTTTGATCTGACTGAATTTGAAGCATGTGACATTATATACGTAAATACTTCTGATATCTACTAATCGTGAAATAGTTGGCACACACTTTTTCCTCACGGTTGAACATATCGAAATCTCTAGATCATGCATAAATAGATCGATGTACGTATATCTAAAACTATTATCAGACAACTAGTAAGCAGGCAGAATTTTGCCGACCATTAGGGCAACGCAGTTCAAATGCAATCCATCTGCAAACAATGCCAGATCAAGCACTCTGTTGCACAAGCCTAGGAACTTAGCATTCAAAATACATTTCATGGTTAAAAATGTGCAATCCATCGGCATATGGAAAGAACTTATACGCATATTCTCATGCTATGTAGACTACCATGTCCAAACAGCAGCTGGCTTACATTCCCGGGACGCTGCATGCCAGTCATCATCATCAGTGTAACTTAATCGATGCTGTACCTGAAGATGGAGACTTTGAGGACTATGAGGTCTGAATCGAGGAGCTCAAATATGCAGATGTCTCCTACTTGAAGAGCATTGTCCCTTGCGAAATTGAACCACCCCGCAGAGATTTTGCCCTTGAAGCTATTGGAGTTGGGCTGGGGATAAATGCGAAGCTTGACAGACCATGTCCTGTGGCCAACTCTCAGAGTCCCCTTTAAGTGGCTGTGTTCTAAGTACCTCCTAACGAAGCCAGCCGGTACAATCTGGGAGCAGACCATCTGTGTGTTAGATAAATTGAAATCCACGAAAGGCTGTGAGATCGGCTCTATTTGGTCCATTTAGTAAACAAAGTAAACTGGAGTGAAACTTGGCTTGCAATTTCGAAAGAACTTGTTCTTTTATATACATGGCATGTGTTTACTAATAAAACAAATGTACTTGATATTGTCACTGACCGGAGTAGATCTGCGCAAGTGTTTTGGGCAAATGACTACTCGGAAAGATGGGCAGTTCGTGCGAAACTTGCTTGCAGCTTCAATAGATGTTAAACCAGCAGGAGAAAATTTTCCGCCGGTGCCTTCCCCATGGCCGTCACTGCAGGCCTTGGGGAGTGTGATCATTTGCATGGCTGAATATTAGACCAAAGCATCATAGTGAAGACAGTCTACATATTGTTTTCTGCTATGTTAATCTTCTACATTTGGATCTAAAGCTGTTTTACCTGGTTCAAGCTCAAAACTTTTGTCTGCAGATTGATCATGAGAGGCGGGTTCTTGGTTTTTGGCCTGGCCATACTCAGATGCAACAGGTTCACCCGAGCTTTTTTGGAGCTTGAGTTGGGAAGCTTCTTTTGTTTGAACTGATCTTGCCCATAGAGGCAAAAAGGAAAACAAGGGTGGCACATTAAAATCCAAAAATCACAAAGACCATAATGGATCGTGGCCATTTGGGGCTGAAGAGAGTTTCGTTAAAAAGTTATCCAAGCTCAAGGGTTGGACTAAACAAATTAGTTCCACAACTTGGTAATTGCATAAACACCCTCTAAATCATTAGATGACCAATAAAACAAATTTAATGTGCAAATTGTTTGTCACCTACCAAGTTCAATTGCATCATGGTTGGCTCGGAAGATGACAACTCTGAATGAAACTTGGCCAACCTTCCTCGTCAGTTCGAACACACAAGCATCACCCACCTTGAGATTATTGTCTTGCACAAAAAGTTTCCAGCCACTGTTGATTTTGACTTGTGTTTTTCGGCCGTATATCCCAAACTTGTACCGGGCCAACCAAAATCTCTCATTGGATACATATAAATCTATGTCTCCACCGCTTCTATAACTGGGAATATGCTTCATGAAAAACTTAGCCGGTGCATTCTGGAACATGAAAAGAAGTCAAAATACTTCTACAAAGGATATGGCAATGGAAATTTTTCATATATTTTAAGTAATGCTAGATATGTAAAGGCTGATTTTAAAAAATTGGTACAAGAAATAGTATGAGTGCTTAAATAAGTGAGGCCATTTTCCTCCATAGCAATATTATGTAACAAACGAATGGCCCATATAGACCTGACTGTTCTCCTCAAGACCACCCAAGAATTTTAACCTCAGGGCATCTCACTGACAACTTTTGAATGGTGAGTAACATAATAACAGTAGAGAAAGACTTTAGTTGCCTAAACTCATTTATGACGGCAAAACCACATTTTATTTTTACCCAAACTAACCGTGATTTTACTTTCCGTCAGCATTTGTTGCATCGTTTATTAGCTGATACGTATTAGTAAAGAATCTTAATACCACTGTTAAAATCAAATGATGATTCAAATATAACTCTTGACTCTTTGGCATTAGCTAGAACCTACTGATTTTATTCCCCTTACCAGAGAGTGGCGAATGAGGGATGGTTGCATCAAAGTCAGGAAGAACGGATTTGAAGATTGGAAAGAAGCAGCTCTTTTTAAGGCCTCAGATTTTTACCGCCTCTGAAGGAACGTTCCCTTTTCCAGCAGCTAGAATCGAGGCCTGCATTGACATCGCAGACGATATTGCTTGCACCACCTGCAATTTCAAACATATGAATACAACATATTAAGGATCGGGTAGAGATGAGTTAGATATAGCACCTTTTGGTTGCGGGAGAATTACCAATTCAGTCCTAAACCTATTGCAATTTGGCCAATTCAGTCCTAAACTTTTTTTTTTTGCCAATTTAGTCCTAAACCTTTTATAATTGTGCCAATTCAGTCCTTCCGGCCAAAATTGGCCGGCGGGCTGACGTGGACGGGAGATTAGGCTAGCCGGCGAACAAATTTTTAATAATTTTTTAATTTTTTTTTCGAATTTTTAATTTTTTTCGAATTTTTTTCAAATTTCTTTTGATTTTTACCTTCTTCTTCTTCCTCTCCGGCCGGCGCCGGCCGGGCGGCGGGCCGGCGAGGCCGACCTCGCCGCCACCGGCGAGGCTCGCCCCGCAGCCACGGCGGGGCGAGCCTCGCCGCATCTGGCGAGGCCGCCGTCACCCGGCCAAGGCGAGGCTTGGCCTCGCCAAATGGCGACGGCGGCCTCGCCGTCGCTGGCGAGGCTCGCCTTCGCCCGGTAGCGAGGGCGAGCCTCGCCTAGCGACGGGAGGCAGGTCGCCCGGCCAAGGCGAGCTCGGCCTCGCCCGGCCATGGCGAGCCTCGCCGGATCCGGCGACGGCGGCCTCGCCGGCCACTAGCGAGGCCGTAACCGATCCGGCGAGGCTCGCCGCCATGGCCGGGCGAGGCCGAGCCTCGCTTTGGCCGGGCGACGGCGGCCGCCCGTCGCTAGGCGAGGCTCGCCGCCGATGGCCGGCGGGGGCAAGCCTTGCCGTGGCCGGCGAGGTCACCTCGCCGGCCCTCGCCCCTCGCGGCGCCGCGCCGGCCGAGGAAGAAGAAGAAGGTAAAAATAAAAAAAATTAAAAAATTAAAAAATTAAAAAAATTGAAAAAAATTAAAAAATTATTAAAAAATTGTTCCGCCAGCCAGCTGTCTCCGGCCGGCGTCCACGCTTGGCTCCGGCCGGCCAATTTTGGCCGGAAGGACTGAATTGGCACAATTATAAAAGGTTTAGGACTAAATTGGCAAAAAAAAAAAGTTTAGGACTGAATTGGCCAAATTGTAATAGGTTTAGGACTGAATTGGTAATTCTCCCTTTTGGTTGCAGGAATTGCTTTGTCACCCTGAAATCCTGTTATAACTGGAACTATATTAGCTATGGCGTAGCTCTGTGTCAACCTTTGCTACAACCTTTGACAGACTTCTATAAGACAACATACGTTGTGTATGTTCCACTTACTTAAACGCTGACTAATCATCTAGCACATCATTTAGTAAGTAAATCCCGTGCATTAAGATAAAATTTTTGTTACTACAAAAATGTTAAAATTGCTTCACAATGTTCAAATAAAATGTGTAAAGTCATGAGCTACCTCCAACTGCCTGCTTATTCAAGCACTCGTTTGTTTTTTTCTTCTTCGAAGGTGGAGATAATAATGTCGATGAAGGCAGCTCTTTACTTTGGATTCGGAGTGGCCGATCAAAATGGTCCTCAAATACCTCAACTAACGTGTCCCCTTCATTTTCTTCCCTTTTTGGCAATTCAGTATTAATGGGGTATTTAATCTCCGAAGCACTCTTGTCGAATATGACCACGCGAAACGCAGAGCCTCCTTCGTATCTGAACACTAGGAAATGACCATGCTCGATGGCGTAGTGCTTCACGAAGTCTGGCCATCCCCTTCGGAGCCAAACGCCGTCGGTTCTCCTCACCAGTTCCACTTCCCAAGCCTGACCACTGGGTACCTGGAGGAAGACTAAGTCCGACAGATTGCTCCCATATTTTCTCACGAATTTCTTTGGTATTCCCTGTTGCATGATGAGCATGGAAGCATAAAATTCCTGTGACAAGTGCTAACCCTAAAAGACAAAATATTTAACTGAAATTGGGTGACTAAGCCATGTTGCATACTTAAATTGTGCGATGGTTGAAGAAATGAAGATCATTCCATGCAAAGACCCTTTAAGAGAGAGAGAGAGAGAGAGAGAGAGAGATTACGAGTCTTCCATTTTGAAGGGCATCAGAAAGAATAATCTTGAAGAAATGCGGAGTCTGGGACTCAAAGTGTCTTTCTCCCACCATCTCTTCAGAACTCGTTAAGAGTTTACGTTCGCGTATGTATGTGTCTGAAAGCGAAGGTCTGGTGAGTTGCAATGCATGATGAAGGGGTTTTGTATCCTTCTTTATAATTTCGTCGTATTCCAAGAGAAGGAAAGACAAATACCGTAAAGCGCAAGGCAACATCAGCCATGAGTCAATTGGCCGCTTCAGCTGTTTAACGTCAAAATTGATGCCCTGCGTGTTGCAGGATCTGAAAGACTCTTGCCCATTGTCATACTAGTTTTGCGGTCATGGACTTGACCAGAAATCGAGGAGCTCACAAGTCCCAAGTTCTTTCACCCTCGCGTTGACTCAAGCTCTTTCTTTTCATCGGTAACTAGAAAGACCCCTGCGCGTTTTGCTGCAGCAAAAATAAATTCTTATCCTCGCGACTCGTGAAAGTTTGGCTCTGTCTGTGCCTCGCATTGACTTATAATTAATGAGACATTGTGCGATTGCGTCTAATGTATAATTCTCGATACATGAAGTGAACGAAAAGTGTACAGTGCCTATTATTTTACATGTCATAATAATTTTGCAGATAGATAGAAGTAAAAACATAGCTATAAAAGTGTAGAGTTTTAAGAATCATGCAACAAAGTAACGTTGCTCTATATAAATTGTAATCTTTGATACATGTCATAATAATTAAAATTTGTGAAATAGTACTGTTGCTCTATAAAAATTATAATTTTCGATACATGTTACACTATTTATAATTTGCGACAAAGTATTGTTGCTCTATAATTAATGAGACACTGCGCAATTGCGTCTAATGTATAATTTTCGATACATTAAGTGATTAAAAATTTTACACTGTCTATTAATTTACATGTCAAAATAAGTTTTGCATATCGATAGAAGTAGAAACATAGCTATAAAAGTGTAGAGTTTTATGGATCATGCAACAAAGTACCGTCGCTCTATACAAAGAAGAAAATTTACATTTACAAAAATATATCACGCTTGAAGTTCAAATCTTTTTCAAGTTATATTACTTGTCCTCCTATAGTAAAATGAGTTTTTGTTTGATTGTGATCTATAGCCAATGTTTCTAAAATTCTCTATCTTTCACCAAAAAAAAAAAAAAAGATTCTTTCTTTTCTCCAGATATTATTTACCTTTCTTAGAAGCCTTAAAATTACTAATTGTTATATAAAATAACCATGTTTTATCTGAGTCACACGGCAATTTTTTTTTCTCAATTGAGCAACCTAATATAAAATTTGAAAATTAATTTATAAAATATTGGTAATCAACTCAAATAAAAGTCGGTAACCCAAAATTCATTGATAACTTCATCGAAAGCCACCAAATTGTTTGAATTTGGTAGTAGGAATTTTATGTAAGAGATGGCAAATTTAAATAGAATTTAAGAAACATAATTTAAAGCTGATAAAATTTAAGAAAATTTGGTAATTAAAAGAAAAAAAAAACCATAAATGAATAATAAGATTGTAAATGCATAATACTAGCAAATCAACAAGAAAAATTGCTTTTGATTTCGAAAAACTCGTCAAGGAAAAGCATGTTTCCAAATATTCCTTTACTAAGAAAATGAGATAAATAAAAAGTATCTGAACAATTAAGTTACATTTGGTAATGCTAATTACCTGAGGCTTCATGTTGTTGATATGACTGAAAAATATCAGATAAATGGATGTTTGGACTCATTGAACAGAAAATAGAACAATTTCCATGAACTTTGTAAAGCAATACGAAGAATGCCCGTCAACATTTAATGTATCCAACTAAAAATTAACAAGAAGAATGTAAAATAGACTAACAACCAACTTTTACTAAAGAAACAGAGCCTTACACATGTGCAACGCGCATGCATTTTGCTAGTTTAGAATGAATTATGCGATATTTTTGAGTTTTGACTAAATTATAGCATTGTTCTTTTTTTTTTTTTTTTTGAAAATTACTTCAACACTATCTCCAACTTTTGACCCAAAAAAAAAAGAAGTAATAGCTCGCTTGCCCTGAAGGCAGCTAATTGTTTTTCTTCCTAGTCCAATGACTATATAAAATGAAATAGTAAATCTATTTCATACAGAAAAGGGATGCTATGATTGTTTTTGCCGAAATACTCTCCAACACCAATATTGAAACAATCCATAGATGCGTTAAAAATTTGTAAACTAAAAATATGACTAAAAACGATTAAGCAAATGGATTCAAATGTAATATAATTGAAGTCTTTCATATGTTCCTAATTGCAATCCTTAGTAGCCACTTAGGTGTAAACATATACATTCAAGTCTGATTTTCAAGGGAAAACGGAGCTTGTGACTCTCCTCATAATAAAGTGCTAACGATAGTCAAGAGACTCCACTTTCTCTTACTCGTCTCTTTCATAAACCTTCTGATCAAGGCGTGGAATGAGCACAACTTCAAGCGGGCTCGCCTTCAAATTCGTCAAGCCAGGGCTCTCGGTCATGTCCACTGGTTTGCCCGAGACGGTGTCGATTTCAAAACTTTGCAACAAGCTGGCAAGGGTCAAATGCATTGTGTGAAGAGCCAGCGAGGTTCCGGCACATGACCTCCTCCCGCGCCGAAGGGGATGAGCTCGAAGTTCTGACCTCTCACATCCACATTCTCATGCGTCGTGAGGAACCTCTCGGGCTCGAACCTGTCCGGGTTGGACCATACGCGCTCATCCCTCTGTATTTTCCAGGCATTCAACAGCAAACGAGTACCTAGCCAATGGCGCAGTATAATGGCCTTTTTTTTAGAAAAATGTGCAAAGACAGGGAAATTTTGCACAGATATTAAGTAATGAAGATGCAGGTCAAAGTCTCAGGGAAAATTTTGCCAAGTTGGGAAGCGGACTTGCGCTTTTGAATCAATTGATGGATTCAAATTCCGAGTTTAAAGACGAAAGAGATAAAAGGTTCTTGTATTGTGAAGTTGTATAAAGACCCCAACTCATTGTTACACAACTCATATCCATCATGTTAGCGCGAGTAGTTGGAATTTGTAAAATTCACTAACTAGCAAACTCAATAGTGATGTAAATGAATTGTATAAAAGAAGATACCACAGGCTGAATAGTTAAAATTAATCCAAAATTTTTTTCGACAAAATCAGGATAGGATATGTTCTAGACTTATGCTTAACCTGACCATAATCTTGTTTAACACCACAATCCGTTCATGACGCTATAAAAAGACATGGACTGCATGTTTATTTCATGAATTGGCCCCGTTTATCACTTTAACTTTAGAGTATGTTTTTTAATGCTGAAGAGGCCAAACCATATATGAAGGTCCTATATGCTATCGGTTTCTACCAGCATGCAAGGGCCTCATACCTGCAGGAATGCGGTAGCCGGAGGAGAAGGTGCACTCTTCCATGGAACTTCTAATACCAACGATCGGAACCGGTGGATAGAAACGCATCGTTTCCTTGACGATGGCTTGGAGGTAGGTCAAATTCTTCACGTCGGACTCTTCCACACGCCTGCTCTTGCCGACATGTGTGTCCAGCTCTTGTTGCGCTTTTTTTAATGCGTGGCAACTGTTCACTAGCAGCGATAGCGCCCACGTGAGCACCACTATCAATGTGTCGGTCCCAGCTATTATCATGTTCTATAACCAAAAGAAATGGGATTAACTCAAGTGCTTCAACATCAAAGATTGGAAGATGTCAGATGATGGGTGATATAGATTAGATCTAGTATGATTTTGATCGATCATATCTTCTATTTGGATGATTTGAACAAGTATTTGTAAATGAGCTTAAAACAAACCAGGTTCAAAGGGTTGAAATTTCACATAGATAGCATCTCGAAGGATAAACTAAATTAAGTTTGTGAATTTTTTATTCAAATGATTTCTAAAGAGGTAAATGTTTTTGTCCTTCTAGATTAAATCCTAATTCTTCACGTTACTCCACTTCCAAGAGTATAAATCTCATGGTCTGCGGAATGGGAACTATTGTAAATGTGCATTTGATATCTTTACCGAATAGATTGTTATGAGAAAGTTTAAGTCCAAACCCATCATTATATTAATTGAACCACTTTCACTCAAATCACTCAAAAGCTTAAAGCTAATGAGTTATGGATCACTTAGAAAATATTAACCGTTTTACATCATACAAATTCTCTTTTGTAAGACTTTTTCAACTAAGAAAGAGTTCAAACCTTTTGGTCTTCCTAGTCGATAGATTCTTACATAAGAGATAAGAAGTTATTTGGCGCTTTGTGCCATTTTCTTCATACGTTGGATATTTTAGATGATCTCTGACTAATCCCCTCCATCTACTGGAATAGAATTCATGGTGATAATGATAGAATCAACGTGTCTTTTAAAAGCAGCCGAGAGTTTGTCTCTTTGTATTAAAACAATAGACAGATATTGTTATAGATGAGACAAACTTTTGACTGGCTAAATATGTTCTCGAGTTAAGTGACCTTTTCTTCTGGATGAAAGCGAAATGTAACTGCCAGTCTATCCTCGACTGATGGTGAGGACAAAATATGACATTCTTGCTGCAAAAGTAAGCAATACTATACTAGGTAGGAAAATTGATGGGTACCAATAAGCCACAATATTGTCTTTTCCTAAATCGGATGATTGCAATCGCTCCTTCAGCAGAAAAAAATATATTTTCATGAGCATCTGGTATTTGTTTTAGATAAATATATTTCAAAGGTGCATTTTTCTTTACCAGATACTAAGACTGAATTACCAAATGATGTTTAAAGACCCGTTTGTAATCAGCAGTATCTCTTAGTTTACCATTTTAATAGTAGACTAATCCTTATTATATCTAGCATCTCTGTGGTTACAGCTTGCTATGAAGTTTCTTACGGCAACTAAAAATTTATATTGACTAGACCGAACTAATGATTCTCTAAGTACCGGAAGTTTAAATTTATCTCTATTACCAGTCCAGATCTATTGAAAAATCTTGATGCCATCAAACTGTATTTGGAAAAAGATGTGGATAGGAAATAAGATAGGATCAAACTGTATTTCAAAAAACATTTGGACAGCAAATAAGATGGACAAGAAATTAGTTAATTGTCATTAAATTATAAGTGGATTTTGCAAAAGCACTGTACTTCTGCTACCCCAACAAATTGCATTCATGAAATTAGAGGCATTAGCGAATGCATTAGCACGACCACAGAGCAACTTTTATGCACAGTTCTAGTTTCAAAACATTATAAGCAAGAATTACTCACCAAACAAGTTGCCTTAACAACTGTATCGGCATCAAAATCTGAAAACTTCACACCTTCGATGACCTTCAGCATCAAATCCATGAAATCTTGCTCTCCATCGCCTCCGGGGTGGGACAATCTCTTCCTTCTGTGCTCCTCTAGCCACCCCTGAGCCAAAACATCCAATTCTTTTGCGGTCTCGTTCATCGATCGTTTATAACCACCACAGTCCAACCAGCCGAGACCTGAG
Organism: Eucalyptus decipiens; assembly: GCA_014182575.1. Lineage (NCBI taxonomy): Eukaryota > Viridiplantae > Streptophyta > Magnoliopsida > Myrtales > Myrtaceae > Eucalyptus > Eucalyptus decipiens. The sequence continues at coordinate 21,774,446 of CM024616.1, forward strand.
ATCGCATCCGACAACACGACGACTCCAAATAGATCAAAGAACCTCCTGATTGACCTTTGGCACCTCTTTGCCTCGGCGTCGTCACAGTCAGCGTTCGAACCGCAGTATCTCTTTCCTCCTACCATTTTCACCGATATATTGAGCATCAAATCTCCTAGCCAAGACTTCATTTCCACCAGCATCCCATTTCTGGGCCTACCCTTTTCGATCCAGGCCTTGAACAGGTCTTTTATTGCTGTCTCGACCTCGAAAGCTCGTATGTGCTTTAGTGAGTCAAGCCGGTGGTTCGAAAGGAGCTCGATCGTCGCTATCTTGCGCATCTCTCGTCAGTATTCCCCATAAGGAGCGAATCCGAACATGGCACCATTGTAGCCCATGAGTTTGGTGGCGGTGATCATTGGTCGATCGGCGAAGGCCTTGTCATGGACAGTGAAACACTCCTTAGCCACTTCCCAACTGCTCACGACGATTGCTCGATGAGAGCCTAATCTTATGGTGAAAATTGGTCCGTACTTGTCGGCCATGGAGCCCAACTTTTTGTGCATCAGGTCCTTGCTGCTGAACAGAGGAAGGTGGCCGACTATAGGCCAGCCGCCTTTGGCTTCAGGCACATCATGATGGTCTTTGGATATCTGTGATCGGTAGAGAAAGATGGGCAATAGCAGGGCCAAGGTTGAGATCAAAATTATCAGCAATTCAATGAGAATTGGCATGATGAACGATTCCTGAAGTGTAGCAGCAGGGTTTATCTGGAAAATTTTCCTTTTAAGAGTAGAGTTGCCGCTTTCCTGGTAGTTTCTAGTGGAAAAAAATTATTGTGTGGAATTTTGAGTCCAATGGACAATTTATTATAAATGAAGTGCTCTAACTCCGGGTCTTTATTTGAATTTTTGGTCGAGGTGGGCGGTTCCAAGATTGGTGTAGGTTCCACTTGAAACCTATCCATTGGAATTGGTTCTCAAATTTATGGAACCCAAAACCTATCCTGCGTAGTCTCTTATTTGGAACATATCCTACCACTTGTTTCAAGGTATATCCAGGTTCCTCTACATGTATTTTTAATTGAAACACTGCAGTGAATCATAACTTATATTTAGACACAAAAAATATTAAACATTAACAAAATAAAAATATTGGTTATGGATGTGCCGAAATTGAAGTCTATACTAGTGGTTCCAAAATACATGCTCACCATAGAATACCACAGGATTACATAAAGACATAGAACAAGAAAAACACAAAGATATGTCCCACATTCCTAAAACTTGGAATCTATCCATCGGAATCGATTTCCCAATTTTTGAAACTTAAAAACTATTTGGCATACCTTGAAACCTAATTGTCCAATTCTCGGTTCTACCCTAGAACAATGCTCACTCCTAATTTTGGTGTTGCAAAAAATAAGGGATGAAATACAATAACAAACAAAGCTAGGAAATTAATTCAAAAGACTAGCACAAGGTTCCACTATAAATCATGCAAAGTAATGAGCACACTTAAATCACTCAAACACTCTCAAGCTTTCTTAGCCACCAATTACATCCGATAATTCACCTAGTGCTTTGTGACATCCTAAATTTCAGGCTCTATTTTCGATTGAATAAGTTAGGCTTTTCATCGACGCACCTGTAGTTCTTTTCTCTGAGTTGGCCACTCATGAAATAACTAGCCTATCAGGTGAAGTCGTTAAGGAATATAAACGCAATAAACTTGAGAATTCAATCAGGCATCGATTGCTCGATCGTGCTAATCTGCAAGGGTCATTACTACACAATTAAAAATCGATCAGAGACCGAAGATAGGTCGATTCGATAGAGGTGTGTGATTAAGTGTGGGTGATTCCATGTAATCGCAAAATTTTGGTCAATCGGCACTAGACCGATTTTCCTATCGTTTTGGTACCCCGTGTCCATATTTGAAACCTCGAGATTTTCACGACAACCGAGAGTCGTCAATGAGTTGAAGATGTACAATGTGGTTTGAAAATAATCGATCACAAGTCATTGTGTTAAAAGTTCCTAAAAGCTACCCGGTAGGTTATGTCACACTAAAATTGCGTTAGATTGAAATTAATCGTGAATTTAAACCCGATTTCAGAAATTGAAAGTTCTTTCATGTCACGATTAATTTTAGGAATGTTGACTCATCTTTCGAAGAATTTTCGGCGAGTTTGGGATTTTTACGGAAAATCAATTCTAATAATTCGGAAAATAACGAAATTCAGATGGGCCAAATTGGAGGGATTTTTGACTTCCAAACTGAGCTATTTGGTGATTGGAACTTGTGAAAATTATGTGGGCTTCCTCCTTAGTAAAATTGGACATCAAATTGAGGAATTTGGTGAAGAAATTAAAGCCCAAAGTGATGAAATTTGGAGGCTAGCATGGGACTGCAACATTTAGCTTCAAATTGGATTATTTGTGGGATTTATTTGCAAGAAAGTAATGGGGAGACCAAAGAGATAAGCTTGTGGACTTTTGGGACTAATCAATGATGAAATGAGATATTTAATCTTGACTTTCTCTTCCTCCCCTCTAGCTTCCTTCGCACGCCTGCCCGTTTCATCCCCTTCGCGGCTCCTACTTCCCTTTCATTTCTCCTTGCTTGGATGAGCTATTTTTGCTTTCCTTTCATTCCTTCGAATAGTCCAACTCCTCCACTTTCCCTCTGCCATCGCCACCTGCAGCTCACGCACGTCCACCATTGGGTATCCCCTTCCATCAAAACAATCTCCACCGAACAACCCCTGCAGCCGTTTGCCTTCATTCCACGTTCCCTCTCTCTCTATTTGCTGCCATCTCCACTGGATTTCTTGCGCTACCACGACATCAAAGTCCACCGAAGCAGCTCCACCAATCGTCAGCTTCACTCGAGCAGCTATCCATTACGTCAAATTCCTCCCAGTAAACTGCAGATGTTGACTCCTCCTCTTGAGCTCACCGCTTCGTGCCCCCCTGTCAAGTGAAGACCCCGCCTAACCTTCAACACTTAACGTCGCAACAGCTCCATTCCAACGACGTTCCACAAGCCCAGCAGTCTGCAAGCTTCAGCCTAGTCCTGACTCACCAACCAGCTCGTCTTCAGCCACGTGCAGCTCACGTCTCAGGCCGCAACCTCCACCAAAGTCAACCTAACTTCGATCCAGCTCAATTCAAGAATGAATCTCAACTTAGGTTGAGATTTGTTAGGCCATTTCCGGGCCCTCCCAAACTGTTGTTGGTGTAGTCGTAGGCCCAAGTTTCGGCCACTGTCGCGCCGCCGTCGCCGTGAACCGGTTTTCGCACCAAACCAGTGAGTTTTCTCACTAAACTCTGCTTAGAGAGTTAATGATGTTTAAGGGGTGTTTAGATTAGGCTAATTAGGGATTATGTGGTTAGTTAGAACGGATTGGTGATTTAATTATTTGACTTAACATGATAGGTGGTTAGAGTAGCATAATTAAAGACTAGATAAGTTATATTATTTATCTAGATTGGTTCAGAAATTTTTCGGACCCGTTTCAATATTTAATTTAGCATTTCCAACCTAAGTCTTTATTTTCGGTAATTAATTGCATTTATTTAATTATTTTTTGTATTTATTATTTTTCGAAAATTAGACCGGGATAGCCAATGACCGGAATTTAGTACTAATTGAATTGATGTGCTTGGTTTATTTAATCGGATGCTATTTTGTGCAAATTGAGTGGTGATTGTAATTTTTGGGTATTTATCCTAAAATCAAGTAATTTCGATATTTAGTCAGAAAATACCGGGGCATCAATTTTTAACGCCAAAAATGTTTTTAGGCACTATAATAAATGGTGATATTTTTAAAAGAAAGATATTGCATTTTTTGTTCAAGCCGACCATGTACCCACACACGATTATTTTTATAGGGTATTTTTAATACGAAGAAAATATGCCAAAACATTATTTTAATCAATGAATTTAAGTGCGAAGCACAATATCCTTAGCTATGAGTGAATAATCGTGTGATGGTTTATAGCCATGGCAAGTTAACTATTGAAAGATGAGGTGACGTGTTTTGTGTAGAGGGAACCTAATAGGTTATGAGCCGATAAAGAACTAAGTGCTACACGATAATGAGAATTCATGTGAGCCACCTCTAGTACCTTGTATTGTAACCTATTTGTAATAAAGGTCTAAGTGCTACATGGTGACTTGAGTCACATGAAGAGCCACCTCTAGAAGCCTTGCAGTATTGTCCTGTATAATCAAGAACTAAGTGCTACACAACAGTTTGAATTTGTGGGAGCCACCTCTAATACCTCGTATTATGATTGATTGTGGTTAGGGAGTAAGTAGGGGTGAGCATGGTTCCGGGTAGAATCGAGAACCGGAACCGCTCCTTCGGTTCCCGGTTCTAAACTGGCCAGTTCCGGTTCCCGATTCCTTTTTTCTAGTAACCGGCGGTTCTCGGTTCCGATTCCGGTTCCTAGAATAAGAACCGGAACCAGTCAAATTCAAAAAAAAAAAACCCTAAACCTCTCCTTCTCCCTTTTCTCCGCGTGATTTCCCCCTCGATTTTCCCTCCTTCCCCTTTCTTTCTTGTTTTCTCTCTCTTTCTTTTCTCTTCTTTTTCCTTCTCACACGTCACTTCCTGCCCCCTACCCCTACTTTTTTCTTTTCTTCTCTCTCTCCTCTTTCCCCCTCTCTCGGCCGAAACCCCCATTCTTCTCTTCTTCTTCTTCTTCTTCTTCTTCTTCTTCTTCCTTCCTCTTGTTGGCTGCTGCTTCACCCACCACCACACCGCTGCCCCACGCCCTACTTACCACCACCTCTTGGCCACCGAACCACCACCACCCACCGATCATCCGACGAGCCGTCTCGCCGTTGAGCCTGACGAGCTGTCGCGCCGTTCGTGCCGCCCCTCGCCGCCGTGAGCCACCGCCGCCGTCCCCAAGCCACCGTCACCACCTCTTGCCGCCGCTCGCTCGGTCGTCCGGGCCATCGTTGCTTCGAACCGCCACCGCCTCCGCCAGAACCGAGCTCTTCCCCCCTTGGCCATGGGTTGAGCCACGACCGCCGCCGTCTTCGTCGGGCCGTCGTGCGCCCGTTGGTGCCGTGAGACTCATGTCTTCGTCGTCGTGTGCTCGCAGTCGCCGGACCTCCCTCGACACCGCCGCTGGACGCCGTCACCCCTCGCTCACCTTGCCGCTCAGCTGCTTGCTATCGACGCCGCCGTTGGACGCCGCTCGTCCCGCCGGTGGAGGCTGCTGGCTCGCCCAGCCGCCCCGACGCAGCTCACCGCTCGCCCAGCCCCCCAATCAGCCTTAACTCCACACCCCTTTGCCTCCGCCTCCACCTCCACCTCTTACATATGGTATTCTACTCCTGTCCTTTGAGGCCTTAATTAGATTTGCCGGTGCTTATTCTGAAATATTCTAATAATTTGAGTCACTACCCCCTCAGTTACTTGGTGTCTTGTTGTTTTCGTGCTTGTAATAGGCATGGGGCTTAGAGAAATTAGACTGATGATTCTTAATCTACTCATTTCTCATTAAAGATGACTGCTTTAAGGACCGGTGACTTGGAGCTGACTGATTCTTTGAGTTTGGTTGAGTATGTTTACCAACGAAGTAAAACATGCTTTACGTTATGGTGGAAGTTTATGAAATCCCTTTGATCTTGACCCGGTTGTGCTTCCGAATTAATTTTCAATGTGGAAAATTAGACACAACTTAACAATTGTTAACTTGATTTCTCTAATGGAGGGGCAAGATCTTGCAATGTTCTCATGAAGTACCTTTCTTGAAGAGGTAAAGTTTAAAGGAATAAAAGAACACTTTGATCGATTTGGCAAAATTGTAGTCTTTTAATTGTCTCTTTGAGTTCTTTGATTATGAAATTATTTGAAAATGTTTCACTTTGTTTCGCTTTCTTGAATTGGTATTTAGTTCTGTTTTTTTGTAACCATTTGGTTTATTATAATTGCATAACTACTTTTTTATGTGCTCCCTTATGCAGCCATCTAGTCAAGATCAATGTTATCAAGATTTTTTGGCAGAGTACTTTTTGGTGTTGCTAGAATAAAGTCTTATGCTGCTTGGACTATTGCTGGTGCTTTTGTAGCTACATCTAGGACAGGACACAACATTCTCGAGGCATTCTTTCAGGCAGATAAAAACCCAGAGAATGACACTCCCGATGTCTACGTGCATTGGTGGTTTTACCTATTCGGGACTTAGCATTGCGGGTTAGAGACCTCTTTTATTTTTGTTGCCATTGCTTCTGTAGAGCTGAATTCTTAAGATTTCTACTATATAGTGTAGATATGGAATACAGAAACGTGAATGCCATGTCTATATTTAGTCTCTCCATAGATTGGTGTCTCTTTGTGGAAGCTTTTTAATAAGTTTTGTCACATTTCCAAAGTAGGCCGATGATGAGTTGGCTGATTTTAGAGGATGCCTTGATATTATTCCACATAAATGTTATGAACTTGAGATTAGTGTTTTTGAATGTCAAATTTTTGTTAGTGCTTTTTTTGGACCTTGTTGTTTTGCCATCGTTGTTTTGCCGTCAACAATGCTGCTGCTGTTAGGACTTCAATGACGAGCAGCCCGCGTGTCGACGAGCTGCCATGGAAAAAAGTCCCACGTGTCGCTGTTCAGTTTTATTTGTTTTGTATTCTCACTCATAAATGACAAGCTTGTTTATTATTGTTGCGTTCATTTTCGTTTTGCTTAATTAAAAATGAAAAAAAAAAAAAGGAACCTGTTGGACCACGGAACCGACCAGGAACTGTGATAGGGTAGGTTCCAGGTTCCAGATTCCGACGGGTAGGTTCCAAGTTCCTCAGAATGAGGAACCTGTACCCGAGGGTAAGTTCTAGGTTCCAGGCGGAACCTGTAAGGAACTTGGAACCACTCACCCCTAGGAGTAAGTGCCACGCAATGTTGGAACTTCGTGGGAGAGGGCACCTCTAAAACCTTGAGCCTAGTATTGAGTATTGAGTCGGATTATTGAGTGTGGATGTTGAGGTTGGATTGGGAAATTGAATATTGAGGGTGAATATTGGGACTATTGTGAGCAATTGTTTGATTGAATAATGGATCAATTGTATTGATTCAATTGATGGATTGATGGATTGACTAAGGTTGAATGAGACATTATAAATGCTCAAGTGTTGTTACCGCACTTATGTGATATATGAATTGTGTTAACATGCATGAGGGAACTGAGGCGAGGTAAGTCTTATGTATTGTGTGCATAGACTACCTCTAGGCGTATTTCCTCCTTAGGGGGTGAATTTGCTAACACATTGTCTCACCCCGTTATGGGCTCAACTTTTCAAGTCCCTAGGGTGAAGAACTTAGAGCCTGAGGTAAAAGGGTTAGGAGCATGGGTGGCTCAGAAGTTCTGTTTGGAAATAGACCTCTTGTACTTAGACCCTAGAGTTGGCCTCTATTTGTAAACTAGATTGTGGCTTTTCATGATGTGTTTGATCTGAAATTTGTTGTCCTACTTTTCTATCTCATGTATGTTTCTATCATGGGATTTGTAATTCGCTTCCGCATGCATATTAAAATGAATGGGTCGGCGACGCATCTTGGGACGTCGCAAATTTTATCGACCACCGAAGGATGGGCATGCGTTCGAGGTTCGGGGTGTGACATCCCCACCCGAAGTAGTATTAAAGTTGGTCGGTGTTTGGAGTGATAAGGTGCGATGAGTCATGGGATAGTTAATAGGAAAGACCGTTTTATTATGCCATGCATGTAAGTGATAGCTATTTGATAGCTTGTGTGGTGTGGATCACTCAAATTCTAATATAGTATTGGAATGAAAATAGGTGTCTTAAAGAACCTATAGCATGAGTGATCAGGAGTAGAGGACTCCTAGGAAAAGGGCAGTAGGCCCTGCGACTCGGGGTAGGACATCGGCTAGGGTTGGTACTCGAGGCGGTTGTGGTAACCGCAGGTTGAGACCAGCGCAAGTGGAGTAGCACTGCCTCCAATCGGTGCTGATGTAGTAGCACCTAGTGATCCGGGAACTGTCGAGATCATACAAGCGTTAGAAGCCTTGGGAAATCTAATGGGGCAGTAGGCCCATAATCAAGCCGCCGCCATTACCATCGCCGCCGCTGCTAATGCTGTTGTTGCTACAGCTTTGCACCTACTATCATACCTACGCTGAGGTTCCACCTAGGAATATGGTTCTTGTGAGGCTGATGCATAAGCTAGTGGAGTAGTTTCTGAAGTTGAACCCGCCAAGGTTCACAGAAACAAGACATCCAAAGGTTGCAGCCCTTTGGATCCAAGATTTGGAAAAGGCTTTTGCACTATTGATGTACATTGAGGCAAAGAAGGTTGTCATTGCAACCTATTAGCTACAGGGAATTACAAATACTTGGTGGAGGGCCACCAAAGGAATAATGTTCCCTAAAGGTGTGGTCCCGAGTAGAATGCCTTTGTCAAGGTCTTCAACGGCAAATACTTTTCCGATGGTGTTAGGAAACTGAAGATGGCAGAATTTCAGCGCCTTCGCTAAGGTACAATGATAGTAGATCAATATAAAGCAAAGTTCGCTAGCTATCGCAGTACGCCCCCAAAGTGATCGAGGATCCGATAGACCGAGCTAGGAGGTTCAGAGATGGGCTCAAACCATCATTGAGGAGTCCGCTGATACCATTTAATTTGAAAGATTACAACGACCTGTATGAACAGGCCCAGTTGGTAGAGAGAGTTCAAAATGAACAAGCCGCCACATCTGAGTCGCGGTTCAGGTCCAATAGAGATGGTAATCGTTTTGGGAAGAAGCCGGTGTCTAAAGGAAGATATCCCATTTTGCCCAACAAAAATGATGGGATGGAAAAGTCAATGCCCAACTCAAATGACGTGTGTCATTTTTGTAGGAAAAGTCATGGTTCAGTTCCATGTCATCTCATAACAAAAGCTTGTTTTAAATGTGGCCAGCAAGGCCACCGGTTTAAGGATTGTTCGCGCAGGCAAATGGGACCACAGCTGCCACTGCCGCCATTGATGGGATAAGACAAAGGGAAGGCACCGCAGATAGAACACCACTAGGATGGCCAAAGGGATAGTAATGAACTGAGCCATGCACCGATCAGGGGAAGAGTGTTTTTGGGGAAATTTTATCAGAGTGATGCTGAGGAATTTTGGTTAAGCTTATAGAACTTTAGTTTGTTGTAATGAAGTTGTAAAAAGGAGAATCGCTAATTATAGTTGTACTTGACAATTTTGCATATGTATAACTTTGATATCCTATATGAAAAGGTTTGGCTTGAGGAGCTTTTTGTTGTAATGAATTGTTGTCATAATACATTTTGATCTATTGATGGATGAAAGTTTTGACATTTTGACCTATTGTTTATCTTGTCGCTTGAGGCAATCGGTTTGTTAAACGGGAGTTGCCAAGGTTATTTGATAACCGTAGTGGATACAACAGTTGAGGAGTTGAAGGTGGAGAACATAGTCGTAGTACATAAGTTTTTTGAGGTGTTTCCTGAAGAATAACCCGATCTGCCCCAGAAAGGAGATCGAGTTCTTGATTGAGTTGGCCCCTAGGACGGAGCCAACCTATAAGGCCCCTTACCGTATGGTGTTGTCAAAGTTGGAGGAACTAAAGGCCGCGAATGCTTTAAGTCGGAAATTATCGATTGCCCAAATGGTACTCAAGGAATGGATTCTACTTGAGAGAGAGCTTGAGACTTGGTTTTCAAGTTTAAGGTAGGCCACCTTTTGAATTTTATGGCCACCCTCAGAATTGAGCCGGAAGTGCAAATCAAAATCAAGATGCTTTAGCCGACAGATCCAAAGATTCAAAAGATCTTGCAAGAAGATATCAAGAAGAGAAAAGCCAACTTTCAAATCGTTGAAGACGAAACACTAGGGTTCCGAGAACGATTGTGTGTACCTAACGATGCAACACTTAAAGAGGAGATTTTTGTCAGAAGTTAATCATAGCAATTACAGCATTCATTCTTGCAATATGAAAGGACCTTAATTTAGATAGGCACATAGAGTGGTACGTGCGTTAGATAGTTCGTCTGCATGGAGTGCCGGTAACAATTATATTAGACCGAGACCCGAGGTTTATAGCTGCCTTTTGGAAAAGTTTGCAGGTTGCCTTAGGAATGAAGTTGTAATATAGTTCAGCCCATCATCCTTAGACGGATGGCTAATCTAAGAGGACGATTCAAACTCTCGAAGACATGCTGCTAGCTTATGTGTTGGATTTCAAGGGAAGCTGGGAAAATAAGCTTCATCTTCTCGAGTTTACCTATAACAATAGTTACTAGCAAAGCATTCAGATGGCTCCTTTTGAAGCGTTGTATGACAAAACGTGCAAAACACCAGTGTGTTGGGATGAGGTTGGAGAATGAAATATCACAAGCCTAGAATTGGTTTAGCAGTCAGTGGATGCAGTTACAGTCATCAAGGACAGATTAAAGACCACTCAAAGCCTCCAAAAAAGCTATGCTGATGAACGTCAAAGACCTTTGGAATTCCAAGTTGGTGATTACGTTTTTTTTAAAGGTGTCACCAATGATGGGTACTTTGCGCTTTGGCTAGAAGGGAAAGCTAAGTCCGAGGTATATAGGTCCCTTTAAGATTCTTGAAAGAATCAGGAATCTAGCGTATCGTCTTGCATTACTTGTAACACCCCGAACCCTTCGCAGGTCGTTAACAGTGCCTATGTTACATCTTTTACCATTCTTATCTCTTTACTAGATTAAGCCTTGCCAGATTACAGGCATTTTTTTTTTTTAAAAGCGGTCCCATGCGCGACTCATAGCGGAAGCAAAATTTATATCGCCATCTATCTCCTCTCTATCCCATGATACAAATACACACCAACTAAACACCACGATTTTATAAACAGTGTTGACGCTTTGCTTGCATACATACATATAGCAAGATGGGGTTTTTCCTCGGGTCGGTACAAAAGAAACAGAAAAGGTAAGGACTCTGCCATGTCCTTCCTAAAATCTCAAAAAGAAACTCCGACCTCTAACATCATATGAGCACAAAAACCCTCCCATCACGAGCGTCAACTATCTATACCAAAAAGCGGTCTAGCTCCTACTCCTTGCGCACGATCTCACACCTATCCCGGTGCGTCAGGTGGTGGCGGTGGCAGCATCCCCCGCATCACTCCATCCCGTCGTATGTGCACGGACAAAAACTCTTGTATGACAGGGCCCCCAGCCAGGCCAATATCATACATGACTAAGCATCGTACTCAGATAAAAGTCAATCCAGGTACCGAGGGACAGTCTATCTCAGTCATCTCCACCTCGACGTCAGACGGAATACCGTAAAACACACCACGCGATACAGCAGGTAGCGGCATAGTGCTAATCTGAAATGTTATCCCCAAAAGAGGTGAGTACGACCACTCAGCAGATAGGGATATCGAATAACAACTCAGTGCACCATGCATACCATCATACAATGCAGGCATTTCTTACCTTTTCGATGTCAAGCGTATTCATGCATCATCATGGCATACGTATCATCATCATGACATCTCATATATCATTATCACATCATCATAAACCATACATCACCATGCATATCACATCATATCATCGTTAGCCATGCATCACTTTGTGCATATCACATCATCATTATCATTAACCATGCATCACCATGCATATCACATCATCATTAGCCATGCATCACTATGCATATCACATCATCATTAGCCATGCATCACCATGCATATCGCATCATCATTAGCCATGCATCACCATGCATATCACATCATATCATCATTATCATTAGCCATGCATCACCATGCATATCACATCATCATTAGCCATGCATTACCATGCATATCACATCACACCATCATTATCATTAGCCATGCATCACCATGCATATCACATCATCATTAGCCATGCATCACCATGCATATCACATCATATCACCATTAGCCATGCATCACCATGCATATCACATCATAGATCAATTTCCACTTTTACTTATCAATTGATCCCACATTATCTTTTCTCAAATCATCAAATTCACCATCATCATCATCCTCCCTTCGGGCAGAAACCTCCGACAGGGGATCCCAATCCCACCATCTCATGGCCACTGGGCTTCCGGCCCCCCACATTCCGGGCATCTCGCACCTCAACTAGCATCACGAGGAACCTCCCTTCGGGCAAAGACCTCCGACAGGGACTTCCGGTCTTTACCCTTCTAACCGGGGATCTCGCACCCTAACCCTGGCATCGCGAGTCACTCCCTTCGGCGAAACCTCCGACGGGGACTTCCGGCCCCCACATTCCGGCATCCCGAAACTCCCGGGAATCTCGGAATTATGCCACTCGGCCACCGCACATCAACCTCCGCCACATCCTCTTACTCACATACCACTTCCACATTTTATCATTCTTTTCATCTCATTATTTCATGGCATATGATTCACACATGCATCACAATTCATGATCATTCATGCATCAATGCCATATAGCAATGCATCATAGTTCATGATCATGCATACATCAATGTCATATAACAATGCATCATAATTCAATAGAACTCATGGACGATAAAATAATCCACTTTTATTTTATTATTATTTTATTATATTATTATTTTAATATTATATTTATTTATTTCCATAAATAAATATTATCTTTAATATTTATGATTTTCCAAAAATCATGAAAATCAAACAATCATTAAACAACTAATTAGAATCACAATTTCACACAATTTCATGGCCAAATTTGCATTTCACATAGTTTCCCAAATTTCCACCAAATACACTTAATATTCGGATAATGGCCAGATTGCACAGTTTTCGGATTTATTCAATTAAAATACTCATATGACCTCCGAAAATTCCCAAATTTTACAGGGTGATAGCCAACACATTTTCGTGCACTTTTCATGAAGAACACTAAGCCAAATTATTTATGGATTAATTTATAAAACTCCATGAAGCTTCTGGAACCTCTACCGTTTCGTCCAGAACACACATCACCGAAAAACTTAGATTTTACCCATTAAATCTCTTTTGTTTCTTCTGAAATTCGAGTATGTTATGTACCAATGTGTCCTTTACAAGTTTCATGAAGAGATCTAGGTTAAATAACCAAAGTATGATCCTCTTTTAAGTCCTTGAAGTCTCGGGTGTCTCGGTATACTTCAACAGAACCAACCATCTCAAAGATCTAGCCGATTAACTAGGCTATACTTGTTCATTTATCTTCAAATTTGAGTATGTTGTAGTTTAGGATGTTACCAAAAACTTCCATGAAGACAACAAAGTGAGATCTCCAACAGAAATCAACATGCAACCAAGAAATCATCAAGAGGTCAGTAGGAAATTCGCAGATCTGAAGTCTCCGTATAACAGAGCTTTTGACCCCTCATATCACCTTCGTTTTCCATGAAATTCGAGTATGTCATACTACAAGATGTTAGCTTCAACTTTCATGAAGACATCGAAGCCAAAATCACACTCCAAGTACACATTCAAGCTCGAATGAGAAACTGTCTACCACAAACCGAACGGAAACAGCCACATAACATGAACACATGCAACCCTTGCTTGGTATTTCGCCCAAAACACCCCTAAAACCTAGCATGCAAACACCAAAAACAACATGCAAGAGAAGTCATAGACCCCCACTTGCCTTCAAGATGAACGAACAGCAACAAGCAACGGCGTACGGCGGCGTAGGACGGTCGGACAAGGCGGCGATCGGCGAACGGGCGGCTCCTCCCTCCGGCTCCGCCTCCTTCCCTCTCGGTTCCTCTCCTCTCTCTCTCGAATTCTCTCCCTCACTCTCTCTCCTTTGGTCGAAAATGGAGCAAAGAGTCCGCCACTCTCTCTCCTAACCCCTTTTATACCCCCTTAGGCCATCATTTGCAATGATTAACTCACCTATCCAATGGCCAATGCATGTGATAATCCCTTGCCACTTGTAATTTCTAATTTTGAAATTTGATTTGAATTAATGGGCTTGGGCTTAGGCCCATCCGGCCATTCCCCCTTGGGCTGGTCGAGCTCCTCTCTTGGGCCCAATGGGCCGACTAGCTTGGCCCACCAAGCTTTTGGCTAATGGGCTCAAGGCCCATTCGAATTTTAGCCCTTTTTTTTTTCTTTTTTCTTTTTTTGAAATTCCTTCTATAATATTTTTGAATTTCAATTTCCATCTTGGCCAAAGTCTTGGAATATTTTTAATTATTGAAATTCAAATCATATGGCCAAGCATTAATAAATTAAATTTAAATTTCCACAATCACAAGCACAATTCATCAAATTAAAAGATAAATTGGCTAAAGCATAGGCCATAAAATTCTATCACCTAATTAAAGACATTTGACACACCTTAAGGCTTGGCTTTGAATTTCCGGGATGCCACAATTCTCCCTCCTTAGAGAATTTCGTCCTCGAAATTCAAGCACTACTCGCGCCTTCTTAAAATAAATAAGGGTACTTTTCCCTCATCTGATCCTCACTTTCCCATGTGGCTTCCTCCACATCTTGATGTCGCCATAACACCTTGACTAATGGGATCTTCTTAGTCCTAAGGATCTGCTCCTTTCGATCCAATATCTGCACAGGCTCTTCAACGTACCTAACTTTCTCATCCATTTTGATGGCTTCATGATCGAGTATGTGACCAGGATCCGGCCGGTACTTCCTCAACATCGATACATGAAACACATCGTGCAGATTTTCTAATCTAGGAGGTAATGCTAAACGATAAGCCCTATCTCTTATCTTCTCAAGAATTTCAAAAGGTCCAACAAACCTGGGGCTTAACTTACCCTTTATCCCGAATCGAGATATTCCTTTCATTGGAGATACCTTAAGGAATACATGGTCTCCTACACTAAACTCCAAAGGCCTTCTACGCTTATCTCGCGTAGCCTTTCGTCTACTCGAGCTGCTCTAAGCCTTTCCCTAATAATATCAACAGCTTCAAGTGGTAACTTGTACCGTTCAGTCCCGTCAATTTCCTCTCACCTACTTCATTCCAACAAACAGAGTCCTACATCTCCTTCCATATAATGCTTCATAAGGTGCCATGCCTATACTCTTCTGAAAGCTATTATTATAGGCAAACTCTACCAAATGCAATCTCTCGTCCCAATTTCCTTTGAAATCAATCACACAAGCTCTTAACATATCCTCCAGTATCTGAATTACTCTTTCTGATTGGCCATCTGTCTGAGGATGAAAAGCTGTACTAAACTGAAGCTTAGATCCTAACGCAGCTTGGAGACTCCTCCAAAAATTCGACGTAAACCTCGGGTCTCGATCTGAAGTAATAGTCACTGGAATACCATGTAAGCGTACCACTTGACTTACATACATGTCCGCATACTTATCCATTGGGTAATCCATGCGAATCGCTAAGAAATGCGCCGACTTAGTCAAACGATCCACTACAACCCAAATTGAATCATGATTCCTTAATGTCCTTGACAATCCTTGCACAAAATCCATCGTTACATGTTCCCATTTCCATTCAGGAATGTCCAATGGTCTCAAAAGTCCTGCGGGTTTTCGATGTTCCGCTTTTACTTGCTGGCACGTCAAACATTGAGATACGTATCTGGCCGTATCTGCTTTCATACCATTCCACCAAAATTGCTCACGTAAATTTCTGTACATCTTTATACTACCTGGGTGGATACTATAGTTACTCTTATGTGCTTCGACAGAATTTCCTTCCTCAATTCCTCATTGTCGGAACACAAAGTCGTCCTGACATCTTACTATCCCATCATCGAGAGATCTGAAATTCCGATCTTTTCCCTAAAGACACAAAGATCTTTCACTTTTAAAATCTCCGGGTCGATTCTTGCAAAACTTTAATTCTCTCGGATAATCTCTCGGCTCAATCCTTAATGCACTAAGCACGCCAAGAAGACAATCCAATTCCAATTTAAATTCAGAATTTGCTACTGATTCTAACAATTTCCATTCCGCCATTCTCAAACTAGCAATTTCCATCGCCGACTTTCGACTAAGAGCATCTCGCTACTCTATTCGCTTTTCTGGATGATATTTTATTTCACAGTCATAATCCTTCAATAATTCCATCCACCTCCTTTGTCTCATGTTCAACTCCTTTTGTGAGAACAGATATTTCAAACTCTTATGATCCGTATAGATCTCAAACTTCTCCCCATACGTATAGTGTCTCCATATCTTCAAAGCAAACACTATAGCCGCTAGCTCTAAATCATGCGTCGGATAATTCAGCTCATGGGGTTTCAATTGTCCGGATGCATAGGCTACAACCTTGCCATGCTGCATCAACACACATCCTAGTCCTTTGTGAGATGCATCACTATACACTTTGTGAAACCATCGGAGTCCAAAAGAGGGTATAGTCGAATTGGAGCTGAAGTCAATTTCCTTTTGAGCTCCCGAAAACTTCTTTCACATTCCCCATTCCACTCAAATTTTACATTCTTTCGAGTCAATTTAGTTAAAGGTCCCGCGCTGCGAGAATCCTTCAATGAACCTTCCGTAATAACCGCCAGTCCTAAGAAACTTCGTATTTCGGTAGGTGTCGTTGGTCTCGGCCAATTCACTACCATTTCAACTTTTGGCTTTGGATCTACCGCAATTCCTTTTCCCGACACCACATGTCCTAAAAATACTATCCGGTCCAACCAAAATTCACACTTACTAAACTTAGCATACAACTTATGCTCTCGCAGGTCTCGCAAAACTATTCTCAAATGCTGCTCATGCTCTTTAGGCCCTTTCGAATACACCAGAATATCATCAATGAAGACAATCACAAACTGGTCTAAATAAGGCTGAAATATTCTATTCATCAAATCCATAAATGCAGCCGGGGCGTTAGTCAATCCAAATGGCATAACAAGGAACTCATAGTGTCCATAACGAGTTCTAAATGCAGTCTTAGGAATGTCCTCCTTTTTAATTCTTAACTGATGGTATCCCGATCTCAAATCAATCTTAGAAAAGACCGAACTTCCCGAAGTTGATCAAACAAGTCATCAATTCTAGGCAAAGGATACTTATTCTTAATGGTCGCTTGATTCAATCGCCTATAGTCAATACACAAGCGCATTGACCCATCCTTCTTCTTTACAAACAAGACCGGTGCACCCCAAGGTGAAGCACTTGGTCTAATAAATCCTTTATCAAGCAATTCCTGCAGTTGCACTTTCAACTCTTTCAATTCAACTAAAGCCATTCTATATGGAGCTTTTGATATTGGTCCCGTTCCAGGCATTAATTCAATTTCAAATTCAATTTCCCGCTCTGGCGGCAATCCAGGCAATTCCTCAGGAAATACATCTGGAAATTCATTAACCACATGAACTTCCTCAAGTTTAGGCTCCTCTCTGGCACAATCTCTAACTATGGCTAGGTACCCTTGACATCCTTGGTCAAGTAACTTACAAGCTTCTATTGCCGAAATAAGCGCTACAGGCAAATGGGTTTGACCTCCTAAAAATTCACAACTAGACTGATCAGGTAAAACAAATTGAATCACTTTTCTATAACAATCCATTCTAGCCCGATATTTACGAAGCCAGTCCATTCCTATAATAACATCAAAATCATACATAGCCATTACAACCAAGTCTATTTCCATGTCCTTTCCTCCCATGGAGATCTTACAATTTCCACACATCAAATAGACAATACCATATCCTTTAAAGGCGTGGAAACACAAAGAGGCGTCTCAAGAGGCATAACTTCTATCTTTTCAAACATCTATATCTTTCGGACACAAACGAATGCGTTGCACCCGTGTCAAACAATGCATATGCCTTTTCGCCATTAATAAGAATCGTACTCGAGATAACATTCTTGGAAGCTTCCGCTTCCTCCCGGGTGATCGCATACACCCTTCCTTGTGCAGGCGGTCTCTGAGGATTTCCCTGCGGGTTTGACCTAACAGCACTCTGATATCCCTGTCGCACTGAGCCAACACTCACTTGCGACCTTTCTCCAACACTCACTTGCGACCTTTCTCGCGGGCAATTCCTCCTAAGATGTCCCACTTGTCCACAGCCAAAACATTTCTGTTGTCCAGGCTGATAGGGTGCTTTTCCTATGTTCAGACCACTCCTTGTTCCTCCAAAATTTCCAAAATTACCCTTCTTCTTCACATTCCAGGTCTGACCTTGACCAGAATAAGGTCTCTTCCCTTTTCTCACATCACCAAAGTTCATCGGTTTCTTAAATTCCGACCTTTCCCTCAACAACTCCCGCTCCACTAACTGCGCCCTTTCATAAATCTCATTATTATCTCTTATGTTCAAAGGCACCGCTTGCTTCCTAGTATCAGTCCTCGCCTCCTTTCAGAATCTCTTAGCCTTCTCTTCCCGATCCTCAATCAATCTAGGAGCATATCTAGACAATTCAGAAAATCTAGCCTCATACCGATCTACAAATCAATCCCTTTTGTTCTAGCTGAACAAACTCGCAATCTTCCTATCCTTAGCACGCCGAGAAATGCTTCCTATTAAAGGCCCTAACAAACTCCTCCCGCTTAACATCGCACCGGTGGAAAGATTATGTCCTTCGAAGCTCTCCACCAAAACTTCGCATTTCCCTCCAATTGATACTCGCTAAAACTATTTTCTCAAAGATTAGTGTAGTCCAACAAAGGAAAATTCGTTCCATTCCATCAATCCATTGCTCGCCTCCTCGGGACTTCCCATTCCATTAAACTTAAGTGGCTTCAGCTTCAAAAACTGCTCCACTAGTCTCGAGTACGGCGTTCGCTCCGGCCGTTGCTGTTGCTTTGCGCGCCTCTCCATCGATTTCCAATATTGGCTAATGCCTGTAGGATATCTTCCATTCGGGGTTCAGCCCTCGCAGCGGAGGCTTCAGCCCTCGATGGATGAGCACTTCCAGCTCGCACCATAACTCTCCCCGCAATTTCCAAGCATTGCCTCGGAATAATCGAGACTCATTGCCTCCACTCAAAGCGATTCTTGCTACTACATAAGTAACATATACATGTTACTGACAATTCAAGGCAAACTACTGGGGATCTACGAGTGAATACTCATCACCCGTTATTCAATTATTTCGTTTACATCCTATGGTGTGTATTGTCATCATGTTCCTCAATTCCAAATGAGGCTCCTTATCACTCCATCTATAACCATTCGCTCTGATACCAAAAAGGGGGCGACTGTAACACCCCGAACCCTTCGCAGGTCGTTAACAGTGCCTATGTTACATCTTTTACCATTCCTATCTCTTTACTAGATTAAGCCTTGCCAGATTACATGCATATTTTTTTTTTTTTTTAAAAGCGGTCCCATGCGCGACTCATAGCGGAAGCAAAATTTATATCGCCATCTATCTCCTCTCTATCCCATGATACAAATACACACCAACTAAACACCACGATTTTATAAACAGTGTTGACGCTTTGCTTACATACATACATATAGCAAGATGGGGTTTTTCCTCGGGTCGGTACAAAAGAAACAGAAAAGGTAAGGACTCTACCATGTCCTTCCTAAAATCTCAAAAAGAAACTCCGACCTCTAACATCATATGAGCACAAAAACCCTCCCATCACGAGCGTCAACTATCTATACCAAAAGCGGTCTAGCTCCTACTCCTCGCGCGCGATCTCACACCCATCCCGGTGCGTCGGGTGGTGGCGGTGGCAGCATCCCCGCATCACTCCATCCCGTCGTATGTGCACGGACAAAAACTCTTGTATGACAGGGCCCCAGTGCCAATATCATACATGACTAAGCATCGTACTCGGATAAAAGTCAATCCGGCACCGAGGACAGCCTATCTCGCCATCTCCACCTCGACGTCGACGGAATACCGTAAACACACCACGCGATACAGCGAGGTAGCGGCATAGTGCTAATCTGAAATGTTATCCCCAAAAGGGGTGAGTACGACCACTCGGCGAGATAGGAAATCCAATAACAACTCAAATGCACCATGCATACCATCATACAATGCAGGCATTTCTTACCTTTTCGATGTCAAGCGTATTCATGCATCATCATGGCATACGTATCATCATCATGACATCTCATATATCATTATCACATCATCATAAACCATACATCACCATGCATATCACATCATATCATCGTTAGCCATGCATCACTGTGCATATCACATCATCATTATCATTAACCATGCATCACCATGCATATCACATCATCATTAGCCATGCATCACTATGCATATCACATCATCATTAGCCATGCATCACCATGCATATCGCATCATCATTAGCCATGCATCACCATGCATATCACATCATATCATCATTATCATTAGCCATGCATCACCATGCATATCACATCATCATTAGCCATGCATTACCATGCATATCACATCACACCATCATTATCATTAGCCATGCATCACCATGCATATCACATCATATCATCATTAGCCATGCATCACCATGCATATCACATCATAGATCAACTTCCACTTTTACTTATCAATTGATCCCACATTATCTTTTCTCAAATCATCAAATTCACCATCATCATCATCCTCCCTTCGGGCAGAAACCTCCGACAGGGATCCCAGTATCCCAGCCATCTCATGGCCACTGGGCTTCCGGCCCCCCACATTCCGGGCATCTCGCACCTCAACTAGCATCACGAGGAACCTCCCTTCGGGCAAAGACCTCCGACAGGGACTTCCGGTCTTTACCCTTCTAACCGGGGATCTCGCACCCTAACCCTGGCATCGCGAGTCACTCCCTTCGGGCAGAAACCTCCGACAGGGACTTCCGGCCCCCCACATTCCGAGCATCCTGAAACTCCCAGGGAATCTCTGGAATTATGCCACTCGGCCACCGACATCAACCTCCGCCACATCCTCTTACTCACATACCACTTCCACATTTTATCATTCTTTTCATCTCATTATTTCATGGCATATGATTCACACACATGCATCACAATTCATGATCATTCATGCATCAATGCCATATAGCAATGCATCATAGTTCATGATTATGCATACATCAATGTCATATAACAATGCATCATAATTCAATAGAACTCATGGACGATAAAATAATCCACTTTTATTTTATTATTATTTTATTATATTATTATTTTAATATTATATTTATTTATTTCCATAAATAAATATTATCTTTAATATTTATGATTTTCCAAAAATCATGAAAATCAAAAAATCATTAAACAACTAATTAGAATCACAATTTCACACAATTTCATGGCCAAATTTGCATTTCACATAGTTTCCCAAATTTCCACCAAATACACTTAATATTCGGATAATGGCCAGATTGCACAGTTTTCGGATTTATTCAATTAAAATACTCATATAACCTCCGAAAATTCCCAAATTTTACAGGGTGATAGCCAACACATTTTCGTGCACTTTTCATGAAGAACACTAAGCCAAATTATTTATGGATTAATTTATAAAACTCCATGAAGCTTCTGGAACCTCTACCGTTTCGTCCAGAACACACATCACCGAAAAACTTAGATTTTACCCATTAAATCTCTTTTGTTTCTTCTGAAATTCGAGTATGTTATGTACCAATGTGTCCTTTACAAGTTTCATGAAGAGATCTAGGTTAAATAACCAAAGTATGATCCTCTTTTAAGTCCTTGAAGTCTCGGGTGTCTCGGTATACTTCAACAGAACCAACCATCTCAAAGATCTAGCCGATTAACTAGGCTATACTTGTTCATTTCTCTTCAAATTTGAGTATGTTGTAGTTTAGGATGTTACCAAAAACTTCCATGAAGACAACAAAGTGAGATCTCCAACAGAAATCAACATGCAACCAAGAAATCATCAAGAGGTCAGTAGGAAATTCGCAGATCTGAAGTCTCCGTATAACAGAGCTTTTGACCCCTCATATCACCTTCGTTTTCCATGAAATTCGAGTATGTCATACTACAAGATGTTAGCTTCAACTTTCATGAAGACACCGAAGCCAAAATCACACTCCAAATACACATTCAAGCTCGAATGAGAAACTGTCTACCACAAACCGAACGGAAACAGCCACATAACATGAACACATGCAACCCTTGCTTGGTATTTCGCCCAAAACACCCCTAAAACCTAGCATGCAAACACCAAAAACAACATGCAAGAGAAGTCATAGACCCCCACTTGCCTTCAAGATGAACGAACAGCAACAAGCAACGGCGTACGGCGGCGGCGTAGGACGGTCGGACAAGGCGGCGATCGGCGAACGGGCGGCTCCTCCCTCCGGCTCCGCCTCCTTCCCTCTCGGTTCCTCTCCTCTCTCTCTCGAATTCTCTCCCTCACTCTCTCTCCTTTGGTCGAAAATGGAGCAAAGAGTCCGGCCACTCTCTCTCCTAACCCCTTTTATACCCCCCTTAGGCCATCATTTGCAATGATTAACTCACCTATCCAATGGCCAATGCATGTGATAATCCCTTGCCACTTGTAATTTCTAATTTTGAAATTTGATTTGAATTAATGGGCTTGGGCTTAGGCCCATCCGGCCATTCCCCCTTGGGCTGGTCGAGCTCCTCTCTTGGGCCCAATGGGCCGACTAGCTTGGCCCACTGCTTTTGGCTAATGGGCTCAAGGCCCATTCGAATTTTAGCCCTTTTTTTTTTTTTTTTTTTTTTTTGAAATTCCTTCTATAATATTTTTGAATTTCAATTTCCATCTTGGCCAAAGTCTTGGAATATTTTTAATTATTGAAATTCAAATCATATGGCCAAGCATTAATAAATTAAATTTAAATTTCCACAATCACAAGCACAATTCATCAAATTAAAAGATAAATTGGCTAAAGCATAGGCCATAAAATTCTATCACCTAATTAAAGACATTTGACACACCTTAAGGCTTGGCTTTGAATTTCCGGGATGCCACATTACTGCCGAAATTGGCGCAAGTGCATGACGTCTTTCACGTGTCGATATTGAGGAAGTATGAGCCTGACCCGACCCACGTACTAAATTTTGAGGATTTAGACGTGGACGACAAAGTGTCATATATGAAAAGCCCGGTTCAGATTGTGGATCACAAAGAACAGATTCTGCGCACCAAGACCATTCCGTTGGTCAAAATGGTCCGATAACACCATGGTACTAAAGGAGCAACCTGGGAAAGTGAAGAGTCAATGAGACGACTGTACCCCCACCTATGTAGCGGACATTTGAAATCAAGCAAAGAAGATCCGAAGATCAACTTCTCAAAATTTGAATATGCATTTGAGAGTTTGGCCGCTAAAATAGGAAAGTCCAACTTTCACTTGGATTTGGATTTTGTTTAAAACATACAGAGATATGTTCTGGATAAAATCATTTAAGATGGGAAATAAAATCCCATGAGAAGTTGGCAAAAGAATAAGGGTCTCACTTATATATATCTAGACTTGTGGCCATGGATGGAAGAGGGTTGATCATGAAAATGTGTTCTTGAAGTGCATCTTGTCGTTGAGTGCTTGGAAGGGATTTTTCTTTATTGTTCTTGTTCGTGAATTACATCCAAGAAGATTTAGTGTTCAAGTCAATTAAATCTTATGATATAATTTGCATGTAATTCCTTCGTGAGATTGAGAGATTATTTCTTGAGGAATTTCAAGACTAAACATTGCGTGCGTTATTGGGTGTAATTTGGGCTTGGGAAACACCGAGAGAGTGTTTGAGTAACTCAAGTGTGTAATCTCCTTGTATTGCTTGATCTATAGTGAAATTCATCGTTGCTCTCCCCGTGGACGTAGGTCTTTACGACCGAACCACGTAAATCCGGTGTTTAATTTATTTTCTTCTTCTGTCTATGTTATTGTTCGATCAATCACCTTTCGCAACAATTGGTATCAAAGATAGGTTTGGCTAAGTTGAAGCGATTCGATGGTGACATAAGAAGTAAAAGTAAGAATGGACAGATTTGATGGGAAGGATTTTAGTTTCTATAAGATGCAAACTGAAAATTATCTTTACTTAATGAAACTACACTTGCTTTTATTTGGAGAGAAACCAGAAACAATGAGGCAAGCTAATTGGGATTTGCTGGATAGACGAGCTATGGGTGTTATTCGGCTGACATTGACTCATAATGTCGCATTTAACATCTTGAAAGAGAAGATCACTGCTGATTTGATGCAAGCCCTATTAGATATATACAAGAAACCCTCCGCGATCAACAATGTCTATTTAATGTGACGTCTGTTCAACTTGAAGATGAGCGAAGGTGCATCAGTTGCAGATCATATCAATGAATTCAATGTGATAGTTAGTCAATTGAGTTCAGTTGAGAATGACTTTGAAGATGAGGTACGTGCTTTAATTCTATTATCTTCATTGCCTGATAGTTGAAATACTAATGTTACCGCTGTTAGTAATTCCTCTGGGTCAACAAGTTTGACGTTTGATGGGGTTCAAGATTTGATTTTGAGCGAGCACATTCGTAAAAGAGAATTTGGCGAACATGTATTTACTACTTTAGTAGGTGAAAATAGATGAAGATCTATAACACGTATGGGTAAGAGTAGTAGTAATATGAACAGACATAATCAATCTAGGACTGCTGATGTTACTATTGGAACTGTGGCAAGAGAAGTGAATTGCCTTAAGCTGAAGAATGAGAAGGGTGAGAAAATTATAGTTGATTCTGCAAAGAATGTTACAGTTATAGCAGATAATGCCGATTATGTCTTGTCTATCACTGATTATTCATCATTTGATGGATGGATTATGAATTCTGGTTGTTTTTTTCATGTCACACTAAATAGAAACTGGTTTATCACTTATTAATACACGGGTAGTGATAAAGTCTAGTTAGGGAACAACGCTGAGTGCGATGTTGTGAGTGTTGGTGATGTTAAAGTCAGAATGCATTATGGCATTGTGAGGACATTGACTAGAGTAAGACACGTTCCAAAATTGAAAAAGAATTTAATTTCCTTGGGTGCCATAGATTCAGCTGGTTGCAGGTATTCTTCAAAAAGTGGAGTTCTGAAGGTTGTTTGAGGTGCCTTGGTAATAATGAAAGGAATCAAGCATGGAGGCCTGTATAAACTTCAAGGTGAGACAGTGACAAATTTCACTGCAAAGACGTCGTATGCATCTGTTCGAGAGTCTTTTGATTGCTCGAGGAAAACCTGAGTGTTTGTGCCAATACACAAGTTTGATGCTAGTGTCAGGATCACGCGATTGAGAGCTTTGATCGAGATGGAGATTGGTAAGTCGATCAAGCATGTGCGGACTAACAATTCATGGAGTTATGCTCGGAGCTGGCAAATAAATTTTGCATGAAATAGGGCATAATGAAACATTGCACTAGTGCCGGTAAATCACAACAATTTGCAGAATTGATAAGCAAAACATTACTAGAGACGGCTCGAAAAATTATCTCTAGTGCTGGTATTGCTAGGAGAATCCTAACTTATGTGCTTAGTACAATAAGCTACCTAGTGAATAGATCCCCATCAACTGCTATTGAATGGCGAACTCCTAAACAAGTGTGGTCAGGTAACATTGCTAGTTATTCTATTATTAAAATGTTTGGCTGCCCGTGTTATTTTCGAGTGAGTGATGGTAAGCTCGATTGGAGGACAAGATACATATTCCATGGCTATGCACAAGATGAGCGGAGCAATCAGTTGTGGTGCCTAGATATAAATTCACCTATTAACAGTAGAGAAGTTACTATTGATGAGTCTCTGGTACTTCTGGCTAGAAGTGTTTGTGGTAGTGTTAATACGGATTTGAATAGTGTTCAGCTTGAGGTAGAGTTGCGACCAGAAACTCCTAAGGTAGCGAGTATGAGTACTAGCAAAGTAATCGACACGGATGGTGCTTGTAGCGAGATTGAGCCTATAGAGCCAATGGTTGCCGTAACTGCTGAAATTAACAAGGCATGTATTCGATCTCCTGATAGATATGGATGCAACAATGGTTTTGCTTTATCTACGGTTGAGAAGGTTGTGTCGGAAAATCCTTGCGGAGCAGTTAAAAGTGCATGTGGACTTGGTATTCTGATGAGGTCCTCGGTTATAGCGAAGTTCAAGCGAGGCTTGAGCTTGGATAATATCTGTGACGGTTGAGCCCATCGGGGGCTATGGAATTTGGCAGAGTTTGAATTTTTTGCGAAACGATTGCAACTTGGCTCAAACGTCAAGCTAAAGTGGAGATTGTTAAAATATATCTCGAGTTTGAGCCCAATGCAAAACTACAAATATTCCAAATTGGATATGTTGCGGACATTCGAAATCAAGCAAAGAAGATTTGAAGATCAACTTCTCAAAATTTGAATCTACATTTGAGAGTCTGGCCGCTAAAATATGAAAGTCCAACTTTCACTTAGATTTGGATTTTGTTTAAAACATACAAAAATATGTTTTGGATAAAATCATTTAAGATAGAAAACCGAATCTTATGAGAAGTTGGCAAAAGAATAAGGGTCTCACTTATATATATATATATAGCGGCCATGGATGGAAGAGGGTTGATCACAAAGATGTGTTCTTGAAGCGCTGTCTTGTCGTTGAGTGCTTGGGAGGGATTTTTCTTTGTTGTTCTTGTCCATGAATTACATCCAAGAAGATTTAGGGCCTGCATGTTTATGTTTATTTTTGTTGTTCATGAACAGATTTTCTGTTTTTTTGTTCCCGAGAACAAAAAAAGAACAGAAACGCGCTTGTTTGTATTTTTGTTCAAAATATGTTTTTTAGTTCCGGGAACAAAATTAGAACAGAAATAAGAAACAAAAAAAAATTATTTTTTTGTTCCATAAACACTTTTGAAAAATTGAAAGAATAAAAAGTTGTTTTTTTTTTCTTCCTCTTTTCCTCTTTTTTCTTCTTTTTTTCTTCTTTTTTCTTTGGCCGGTGCCGGCCTCGCCATGGCCGTCGCCGACCGTCGAGGGGTCGGCGACCTCGCGAGGGTCGGCCTTGACCCCTAGGAGGCCGACCGTCGCCGGCCCTTGGCGAGGCTCAGCGAGCTCGGCCTCACTAGATCTAGGCGAGCCCGAGCTCGCCCGGCCAAGGTGAAGCCGCCAGCCCTCGTCGGCGGCGCGACCATGGCCAAAAGAAGGAAAAAAAAAAAAAAAAAAAAAGAAAAAAAAAGGAAAATAAAATAAAAATATTAAAAATTTAAAAGAAACAAAAAAAAAAGTACAAATTTACCAAACGTGTTTCTATTCATTTTTTATTTCGGAACAAGTTTACCAAACGTGTCTTTCTGATCAAATATTGTTCCCCGGAACAGAAATAGTTTTTTCTATTTCTATTCCCCAGAACAATTTTTGAACAAAAATACAAACAAAGACGCTATTAATGTTTAAGCCAATTAAATCTTGTGATAAGATTTGCGTGTAATTCATTTGTGAGATTGAAAGATTATTTCTTGAGGAATTTTGAGGCTAAACACTGCGTGCGTTATTGGGTGTAATTTGGGCTTAGGAAACACCGAAAGAATGTTTGAGTAACTCGAGTGTGTAATCTCTTTGTATCGTTTATCTAAAGTGAAATTCGTCACTGCTCTCCTCGTGACGTAGATCTTTATGACCGAACCACGTAAATCCGGTGTCTGATTTATTTTTTTCTTTAGTCTATATTATTGTTCGATCGCTCGCCTTTCGCTACACCATGCAAAGACCCTTTAAGAGAGAGAGAGAGAGAGAGATTAGAGATTACGAGTCTTCCATTTTGAAGGGCATCAAAAAGAATAATCTTGAAGAAATGCGGAGCCTGGGGCTAAAAGTGTCTTCCTCCCACCATCTCTTCACAACTCATTAAGAGTTTACGTTCACGTATGTATGTGTTTGAAAGAGAAGGTCTGGTGAGTTGTAATGCATGATGAAGGGGTTTTGTATCCTTCTTTATAATTTCATCGTATTCCAAGAGAAGGAAAGACAAATACTGTAAAGAGCAAGGCAACATCAGCCATGAGTCAATTGGCTGCTTTAGCTGTTTAACGTCAAAACTGATGCCCTGCGTGTTGCAGGATCTGAAAGACTCCGCCCATTGTCATACTAGTTTTGCGGTCACGGACTTGACCAGAAACCGAGGAGGTCACAAGTCCCAAGTTCTTTCTCTCTCGCGCTAACTCAAGCTCTTTCTTTTCATTGGTAACTAGGGCTGCGCATGACAACGTCTTGTTCCGGGAAAAGTTTTTTTTTTTTTTCATAAATAGTTCTTTTCTATTTCTGTTTCGGGGAACAATTTTTAAGTAAAAGAACCTGTTTGGTAACTACACAAAATTTCTACTCTTGAAATAGAAAAAGAATAGAAATGCGTTTGGTAATGCAACATTTTTTTTTTTTTTTTGTATTTATTCATTTTTTATTCTTGTTCAATGATCTCTGTTGCCGCCACGACCGCCAACCATCACCGCGACCGCTGGCCGGCCGCCCCTTCCGCCTGCACAACCGCCGGCCGCCGGCCAATCATCACCGCCGACCGCCCCGGAAGCCCATGTGGCTGCCCCAATCCGGCCGGGCGGCGACAGTGACAACCACGACTGGCGGGTGGCGACCAACGCGGCACCGGCGGCGGCGGCCGGCGACCGGAGGCGGCCAGTGGCTCCGGGCGGTTGACGATGGGCGCGGCAATAAAAAAAATATAAGAAAAATAAAAAGAAAATTAGCTTATTTCTAGAAATTGTTTCCGAGAACAAGAAGCAACTTTTTTTTTTTCTCAAAACTGTTCCCGAACAAAAAATTAGAGAAATTGTTCCCGGGAACAAATGTTTTACCAAACAGGTTTATGTTCTTTTTTTGTTTTGGAGAATAAAATAACAGAAATTGGGAGAAACATGAGCGTTACCATGCGCTACCTAGAAAGACCCCTGCGCGTTATGCTGCAGCAAAAATAAATTCTTATCCTCGCGACTCGTGAAAGTTTGGCTCTATTGGTGCCTCCGCATTGACTTATAATTAATGAGATATTGTGCAATTGTGTCTAATGTATAATTCTCGATACATGAAGTGATCAAAAAGTGTACAGTGTCTATTATTTTCCATGTCATAATAATTTTGCACATAGATAGAAGTAAAAACATAGCTATAAAAGTGTAGAGTTTTAAGGATCATGCAACAAAGTAACGTTGTTCTATACAAATTATAATTTTCGATACATGTCATAATAATTAAAATTTGTGAAAAAAAGTACTATTGCTTTATACAAATTATAATTTTCGATACATGTTACACTATTTATAATTTGCGACAAAGTATTGTTGCTCTATAATTAATGCGACATTGTGCAATTGCGTCTAATATATAATTTTCAATACATTAAGTGATTAAAAAATGTACACTGTCTATTAATTTACATGTCAAAATAATTTTTGCATATAGATGGAAGTAAAAACATAGCTATAAAAGTGTAGAGTTATATGGATCATGCAACAAAGTACCTTCACATTATACAAAGAAGAAAATATACATTTACAAAAATATATCACTCTTGAAGTTCAAATCTTTTTCAAGTTATATTACTTGTCCTCCTATAGTAAAATGAGTTTTTGTTTGATTGTGATCTATTCCAATGTTTCTAAAATTCTCTATCTTTCACCAAAAAAAAAGATTCTCTTTCTTTTCTCCAGATATTATTTACCTTTCTTAGAAGCCTTAAAATTAATAATTGTTATATAAAATAACCATGTTTTATCTGAGTGACATGGCAATTTTTTTCTGAATTAAGCAACCTAATATAAAATTTGAAAATTTATATAAAATATTGGTAATCAACTCAAATAAAAGTCGGTAACCCAAAATTCATTGATAACTTTATCGGAAGCCACTAAATTGCTTGAATTTGGGATTAGGAATTTTATGTAAGAGATGGCAAATTTAAATAGAATTTAAGAAACGTAATTAAAACTGATAAAATTTAAGAAAAGTTGGTAATTAAAAGAAAAAAAACCATAAATGAATAATAAGATTGTGAATGCATAATACTAGCAAACCAACAAGAAAAATTGCTTCTGATTTCGAAAAACTCGTCAAGGAAAAGCATGTTTCCAAATATTCCTTTACTAAGAAAATGAGATAAATAAAAAGTATCTGAACAATTAAGTTACATTTGGTAATGCTAATTACCTGAGGCTTCATGTTGTTGATATGACTGAAAAATATCAGATAAGTGGATGTTTGGACTCATTGAACAGAAAATAGAACAATTTCCATGAACTTTGTAAAGCAATACGAAGAATGCCCGTCAACATTTAATGTATCCAACTAAAAATTAACAAGAAGAATGTAAAATAGACTAACAACCAACTTTTACTAAAGAAACAGAGCCTTACCCATGTGCAACGCGCATGCATTTTGCTAGTTTAGAATGAATTATGCGATATTTTTGAGTTTTGACTAAATTATAGCATTGTCTTTTTTTTTTTTTTTGAAAATTACTTCAACACTATCTCCAACTTTTGACCCAAAAAAAAGTAATAGCTCGCTTGCCCTGAAGGGAGCTAATTGTTTTTCTTCCTAGTCCAATGACTATATAAAATGAAATAGTAAATCTATTTCATACAGAAAAGGGATGCTATGATTGTTTTTGCCGAAATACTCTCCAACACCAATACTGAAACAATCCATAGATGCGTTAAAAATTTGTAAACTAAAACTATGACTAAAAACGATTAAGCAAATGGATTCAAATGTAATATAATTGAAGTCTTTCATATGTTCCTAATTGCAATCCTTAGTAGCCACTTAGGTGTATACATATACATTCAAGTCTGATTTTCAAGGGAAAACGGAGCTTGTGGCTCTCCTCATAATAAAGTGCTAACGATAGTCAAGAGACTCCACTTTCTCTTACTCGTCTCTTTCATAAACCTTCTGATCAAGGCGTGGAATGAGCACAACTTCAAGCGGGCTCGCCTTCAAATTCGTCAAGCCAGGGCTCTCGGTCATGTCCACTGGTTCGCCCGAGACCGTGTCGATTTCAAAACTTTGCAACAAGCTGGCAAGGGTCAAATGCATTGTGTGAAGAGCCAGCGAGGTTCCGGCACATGACCTCCTCCCCGCGCCGAAGGGGATGAGCTCGAAGTTCTGACCTCTCACATCCACATTCTCATGCGTCGTGAGGAACCTCTCGGGCTCGAACCTGTCCGAGTTGGACCATACGCGCTCATCCCTCTGTATTTTCCAGTAGTTCAACAGCAAACGAGTACCTAGCCAATGGCGCAGTATAATGGCTTTTTTTTTTTTAAGAAAAATGTGCAAAGACAGGGAAATTTTGCACAGATATTAAGTAATGAAGATGCGGGTCAAAGTCTCAGGGAAACTTTTGCCAAGTTGGGAAGCGGACTTGCGCTTTTGAATCAATTGATGGATTCAAATTCTGAGTTTAAAGACAAAAGAGATAAAAGGTTCTTTTATTGTGAAGTTGTACAAAGACCGCAACTCATTGTTACACAACTCATATCCATCATGTTAGCGCGAGTAGTTGGAATTTGTAAAATTTACTAATTAGCAAACTCAATAGTGATGTAAATGAATTGTATAAAAGAAGATATCACAGGCTGAATAGTTAAAATTAATCCAAAATTTTTTTTGACAAAATCAGGATAGGATATGTTCTAGACTTATGCTTAACCTGACCATTATCTTGTGTAACACCGCAATCCATTCATGACGCTATAAAAAGACATGGACCGCATGTTTATTTCATGAATTGGCCCCGTTTATCACTTTAACTTTAGAGTATGTTTTTTCATGCTGAAGAGGCCAAACCATATATGAAGGTCCTATATGCTATTGGTTTCTACCAGCATGCAAGGGCCTCATACCTGCAGGAATGCGGTAGCCGGAGGAGAAGGTACACTCTTCAATGGAACTTCTAAGACCATTGATCGGAGCCGGTGGATAAAAACGCATCGTTTCCTTGACGATGGCTTGGAGGTAGGTCAAATTCTTCACGTCGGACTCTTCCACACGCCTGCTTTTGCCGACATGGGTGTCCAGCTCTTGTTGCGCTTTTTTCAATGCGTGGCGATTGTTCAGTAGCAGCGATAGCGCCCACGTGAGCACCACTGTCAAAGTGTCGGTCCCAGCCATTAACATGTTCTATAACCAAAAGGATATGGGGTTAACTCAAGTGCTTCAGCATCAAAGATTGGAAGATGTCAGATGATTGGTGATATAGATTAGATCTAGTATGATTTTGATCTATCATATCTTCTATTTGGATGATTTAAACAAGTATTTGTAAATGAGCTTAAAACAAACCAGGTTCAAAGGATCAAAATTTCACAAAGATAGCATCTCGAAGGACAAACTTAAATTAAGTTTGTGAATTTTTTATTCAAATGATTTCTAAAGAGGTAAATGTTTTTGCCCTTCTAGATTAAATCCTAATTCATCACGTTACTCCACTTCCAAGAGTATAAATCTCATGGTCTGTGGAATGGGGAACTATTGTAAACATGCATTTGATATCTTTGGCGAATAGATTATTATGAGAAAGTTTAAGTCCAAACCCATCATTATATTAAATAAACCACTTTCACTCAAATCACTCTAATGAGTAATGGGTCACTTAGAAAATATTAACCGCTTCACTTCATACAAATTCTCTTTTGTAAGACTTTTTCAACATAAGAAGGAGTTCAAACCTTTTGGTCTTCCTAGTCGATAGATTCTTACATAAGAGATAAGAAGTTATTTGGCGCTTTGTGCCATTTTCTTCATACGTTGGACATTTTAGTTTAGCTCTGACTAATCCCCTCCATCTACTGGAATAGAATTCATGGTGATAATGATAGAATCAACGTGTCTTTTAAAAGCAGCCAAGAGTTCGTCTCTTTGTGTTAAAACAATAGACAGATATTATTATAGATGAGACAAACTTTTGACGGGCTAAATATGTTCTCGAGTTAAGTGACCTTTTCTTTTGGATGAAAGCGAAATGTAACTGCCAGTCTATCCTCGACTGATGGTGAGGACAAAAATGACATTCGTGCAGCAAAAGTAAGCAGTACTATATTCGGTAGGAAAATTGATGGGCACCAATAAGTCACAATATCGTCTTTTCCTAAATCCGATGGTTCCAATCGCTCCTTCAGCAGAAACAAATATCTTTTCATGAGCATCTGGTATTTGCTTTAGATAAATATATTTAAAAGGTGCATTTTTCTTTACCAGATACTAGGACTGAATTACCAAATGATGTTTAAAGACCGTTTGCAATCAGCAGTATCTCTTATTTTACCATTATTATTATTATTATTATTATTATTATTATTATTATTATGCCGAGGATTTGGCCTAGCTCACTTTATGAGAGCACAACACCGACTATACTACGGGGGAGACTAATCCGGCAACCCACTAGCTGGAGTCCCCCACTTAAGTCACGGAATTGCTCTGGGAGTCGAACCCCTAGAGGTCAGGAGGCTAGGCCTCAACCAGCACGTCAATGCGTGGGAGGATAGTTAGTTCACCATTTTTATAGCATATTAATCCTAGATTCCTAATATATCTAGCCTCTCTGTGCTTACAGCTTGCTACAAAGTTTCTTATAGCAACTAAAAATTTATATTGACTTAGATCGAACCTAATGATATTCTTTAAGTGCCGGAAGTTTAGATGTATCTCTATTACTGGTCCAAATCTATTGAAAAATCTTGATGCCATCAAACTGTATTTGGAAAAACATGTGGACAGGAAATAAGATGGACAAGAAACAAGTTTATTGTCATTATATTATAAGTGGATTTTGCCAAAAGCACTGTACTTCTGCTACCCCAACAAATTGCATTCGTGAAGAGGCATTAGCCAATGCATTAGCACGACCACAGAGCAACTTTTATGCACAGTTCTAGTTTCAAAACATTATAAGCAAGAATTACTCACCAAACAAGTTGCCTTAACAACTGTATCGGCATCAAAAT
Organism: Eucalyptus decipiens; assembly: GCA_014182575.1. Classification (NCBI taxonomy): domain Eukaryota; kingdom Viridiplantae; phylum Streptophyta; class Magnoliopsida; order Myrtales; family Myrtaceae; genus Eucalyptus; species Eucalyptus decipiens. The sequence goes on from CM024616.1 coordinate 21,808,266, forward strand.
CTGAAAACTTCAGACCTTCGATGACCTTCAGCATCAAATCCATGAAATCTTGCTCTCCATCGCCTCCGGGGTGGGACAATCTCTTCCTTCTGTGCTCCTCTAGCCACCCCTGAGCCAAAACATCCAACTCTTTTGCGGTCTCGTTCATCGATCGTTTATAACCACCACAGTCCAACCAGCCGAGACCTGAGATCGCATCCGACAACACGACGACTCCAAATAGATCAAAGAACCTCCTGATTGACCTTTGGCACCTCTTTGCCTCGGCGTCGTCACAGTCAGCGTTCGAACCGCAGTATCTCTTTCCTCCTACCATTTTCACCGATATATTGAGCATCAAATCTCCTAGCCAAGACTTCATTTCCACCAGGATCCCATTTCTGGGCCTACCCTTTTCGATCCAGGCCTTGAACAGGTCTTTTATTGCTGTCTCGACCTCGAAAGCTCGTATGTGCTTTACTGAGTCAAGCCGGTGGTTCGAAAGAAGTTCGATCGTCCCTATCTTGCGCATCTCTCGCCAGTATTCCCCGTAAGGAGCGAATCCGAACATGGCACCATTGCAGCCCATGAGTTTCGTGGCGGTGATCATTGGTCGATCGGCGAAGGCCTTGTCATGGACAGTGAAACACTCCTTAGCCACTTCCCAACTGCTCACGACGATTGCTCGATGAGAGCCTAATCTTATGGTGAAAATTGGTCCGTACTTGTCGGCCATGGAGCCCAACTTTTTGTGCATCAGGTCCTTGCTGCTGAACAGAGGAAGGTGGCCGACTATAGGCCAGCCGCCTTTGGCTTCAGGCACATCATGATGGTCTTTGGATATGTGTGATCGGTAGAGAAAGATGGGCAGTAGCAGGGCCAAGGTTGAGATCAAAATTATCAGCAATTCATTGAGAATTGGCATGATGAACGATTCCTGAAGTATAGCAGCAGAGTTTATCTGGAAATTTTTCCTTTTAAGAGTAGAGTTGCCGCTTTCCTGGTAGTTTCTAGTGGAAAAAAATTATTGTGTGGAATTTTGAGTCCAATGGACATAATATATTATAAATGAAGTGCTCTAACTCCCGGTCTTTATCTGAATTTTTGGTAGAGGTGGGCGGTTCCAAGATTGGTGTAGGTTCCACTTGAAACCTATCCATTGGAATTAGTTCCCAAATTTATGGAACCAGAACCTACCCTGCATAGTCTATTATTTGGAACATATCCTATAACTTGTTTCAAGGTATATCCAGGTTCCTCTACATGTATTTTTAATTGAAACACTACAGTGAATCATACTTATATTTAGACACACAAAAATATTAAATATTACAAAATAAAAATATTGATCATGGATGTGCTGAAATTGAAGTCTATACTAGTGGTTCCAAAATACATGCTCACCATAGAATACCACGAGATTGCATAAAGACATAGAACAAGAAAAACACAAAGATATGTCCCACATTCCTAAAACCTGGAATCTATCCATCGGAATCGATTTCCCAATTTTTGAAACTTAAAAACTATTTGGCATACCTTGAAACCTAATTGTCCAATTCTCAGTTCTACCCTTGAACAATGCTCACTCCTAATTTTGGTGTTGTAAAAAATAAGGGATGAAATACATTAACAAACAAAGCTAGGAAATTAATTCAAAAGACTGGCACAAGGTTCCACTATAAATCATGCAATGTAATGAGCACACTCAAATCACTTAAACACTCTCAGGCTTTCTTAGCCATCAATTACATCCGATAATTCACCTAGTGCTTTGTGACATCCTGAATTTCATGCTCTGTTTTTGATTGAATAAGTTGGGCTTTTCATCGACGCGTCTATAGTTTTTTTTCTTTGAATTGGCCACTCACAAGATGACTAGCCTATAAATCATGCAATGTGAAGCCGTTAAGGAATATAAATGCAATGGACTTGAGAATTCAACCATGCATCGACTGCTCGACTGTGCTAATCTGCAAGGGTCATTACGGCATAGTTAAAAATCAATCAGAGACCAGAGATAGGTCGATTCAACAGAGGTGTGTGATTAAGTGTGGGTGATTCCACCTAATCACAAAATTCCGATCGATCGGCACTAGACCGATTTTTCTGTCATTTTGGTACCCTGTATCCGTATTTGAAACCTCGAGATTTTCACGACAACCGAGAGTCATCAATGAGTTGAAGATGTACAATGTGGTTCGAAAATAATCGACCACGGGTCAATTGCGTTAAAAATTCCTAAAAGCTACTTGGTAGGTTAGGCCACACTAAAATCGTGTCAAATTGAAATTAACCACGAATTTGAACCCGATTTCTGAATTCTGTCATGTCACGATTTTTTTTAGAAACGTCAACTCATCTTTCAAATAATTTTTGGCAAGTTTGGGATTTTTACGGAAAATCAAATTTGAACAATTCGAAAAAGAACGGAAATTCGGATGGGCCGAATTGAAGGGATTTTTTACTTCTAAACCGAGCTATTTGGTGATGAGAACTTGTGGAAATTACGTGGGCTTTTTCCTTAGTAAAATTGGACATCAAATTGAGGAATTTGGTGAAGAAATTGAAGCCCAAAGTGATGAAATTCGGAAGCTAGCTTGGGGTTGCAACATTTGGCTTCAAATTGGATTATATGTGGGATTTATTTGCAAGAAAGCAATGGGGGGACCAAAGAGATAAAATTGTGGACTTTTGGGACTAATCAATGCTGAAATGAGATATTTAATCTTGACTTTCTCTTTCTCTCCTCTAGCTTCCTTCGCACGCCTGCCCGCTACATCCCCTTCACGGCTCCTACTTCTTTTCATTTCTCCTTGCTTGGACGAGCTATTTTTGCTTTCATTTCATTCCTTTGAATAGTCCAACTCCTCCACTTTCCCTCTACCATCGCCGCCTGCAGCTCATGCATGTCCACCATCGGCTGTCCCCTTCCATCGAAACAATCTCCATTGAACCCTTACAGTCATTTGCCTTCATTCCACGTTCCCTCTCTCTCTATTTGATGCCGTCTCCACTGGATTTCTTGCAGCTGCCACAATGTCAAAGTCCACCGAAGTAGCTCCACCAACCGTTAGCTTCACTCGAGCAGCCATCCATAGAGTCAAATTCCTCCCAGCAAACTACAAACATTGACTCCTCCTCTTGACCTCACCACTTCGTGCCCCCCACTGGAAACGTGGGATTTAAAGATATTGCATTTTGGCTCAGATCGACTATGTACCCACACACGATCATTTTTATCGGGTATTTTTAATACGAAGAAAATAGGCCAAGACATTATTTTAATCAATAAATTTAAGTGTGAAGCATAATATCTTTGGCCATGAGTAAATAATCGTGTGATGGTTTATAGCAATGGCAAGATGATTATTGAAAGATGAGGTGACGTGTCTTGTGTTGAGGGAACCCAACAGGTTGTGAGTCGGTAAAGAACTAAGTGCTACACCATAATGAGAATTCGTGTGAGCCACCTTTAGTACATTGTACCATAACCTATTTATGGTAAAGGTCTAAGTACTACATGGTGACTTGAGTCACATGGGAACCACCTCTAGAAGCTTTGCAGTACTGTCATGCATAGTCAAGAATTAAGTATTAATAGCGAGACTTCGTGCGAGTTACCTCTAGAACTTTGTACTAGTGCTTTTTATAGTCAAAAACTAAGTGCTACACGACAGTGTAACTTCATGGGAGCCACCTCTAGTACCTTGAGCTATTGTCTAGGATAGTCGAGAACTAAGTGCTACACAATAATGTGAATTCGTGGGAGCCATCTCTAGTACCTCGTACTATGACCAATTGTGGTCAGGGAGTAAGTGCCACGCGATGTCGAAACTTTGTGGGGAGAGGGCACCTCTAGAACCTCGAGCCTGGTATTAAGTATTGAGTCAGATTATTGAGTGGGGATGTTGAGGTTGGATTGAGAATTTGAATATTGAGAGTGAATATCGGGACTCCTGTGAGTGATTGTTTGATTGAATGATTGATCGATTGTATTGATTCAATTGATGGATTGATGGATTGATTAAGGTTGAATGAGACGTTCCAAATGCTCGAGTGTTTTTACTGCATTTATGTGATTTATGAATTGTACTAACATACAGGAGGGAACTAATGCGGTGTAAGTATTCTGTATTGTGTGCATGGACTGCCTTTAGGCATATTTACTTCCTAGTTGGAGTTTAGGGGGTGTTGTTAGTCTTAAGATGAGATAGTAGATTTGTCCAAATTGCTTTCAATATGTTGTAGAATGACGGTGTAACATGCTACTATGATCTATTCTTGATTGACTTGTTCATGTTCTTAATATTTTTAGAAACTCATGCGTTAGGAATCTTGAGGTGCTTCCTTCATGGAATGACATCCTTTATCAATTGTCTACAAAACGGTTTTAGGTATCATGAGGGTTACACATTGATTGCTCCGTTTGCCTTAAATACATATGTTGAGTGAATTCAATGGTGCATGTTTTGGAATAAGTGATCTTTAGTTGGTTCATTCACTGTTTTGGGTTGATTGAAGACCAAGGTCATATGGCTTGAATGTTTGTCATGTTATATGCTTTGTGTGTGATCGTTAGATAGATGATTTAGATGTAATACATAATGATGCTAAATTTTGGGATTTCACTTAGAATTTGGTGTAAGGACTTCATGACTTTATCACCATTTTTGAACACTAATAATGTCCTGTTCTTTGATGTTTTGATATGTTTGTTTGTTTCCTTCCACTGCATATACCTAGTTATAGGTTTATTAGATTAGGTTTAGATTAGGATCCCGAAGATGGAGAAGGCGTGAAGATGGTGGAAGTCGATGTCCACTCCGACTGTTGCCATGTAATATTCTTTTTTTTTTTCCGACATATGTCTCGGGTCCATGCATTGTATAAAACCCGACGAGTTGCGGGTTTCTTTCTTTTCTTTTTAATTGTTTCTCTTTTATATTTTTAGGACTGCCTGATAGATTTACGGCTTTCCCTTGATTGCTTACTTAATGCATTGCAATTTCAATTTCATTGGTTGTTTTCCTTTCTATTTTTTTAAAAATAGAATAGCATGTAAATAATCCACCACGCATGATCATTTAGTATAGAATTGATGATCTTGAAAATATAAAAAGAAATGCATGGACATGTTAGGAAAAACACAACATACTGTTTAGGTACCGAAAGGGCGTTAATAACAATATTAGCGTAACCCAAGTCCCCGAACCTAGATATCTGGTTACGTAGGAATCGAGGGAACACTCCCGACCCTCGATTGGGTTTCTAGCCGACCCCCAAAATGAGGCTAGTGGCGACTCCTGTCTATATTCTTAGGTTGTTAAACAATTAGACCGCATAAATAAATCCGCTGTCACGCGGGGTACGAGCTTGGGAGAGCTCACGATCTTGAGATCAAGTATCCCTAAACCTGACCTTTCCCCACCTTGGATACTTCTCGAGGGTCGGGCGAGATCGGGTCGCGACAGGCTAACAACAACTAGCCACAGAAAAGACAGCATTGCAGTTCAAGACAAATTCTAGATTTCAAAGCTCGATTTGAAAAAAAGGAAAGGCAGGGCAAATGATGACCAAATCGCACATATAATATGTCAATGGAAAGTTTGAGAAGCCTATTACAAATCTCTAGAAGACTTTAAGTCCTAATAACATCATCTTCCAGCTCGTTCCAGTTAAAACAGAAAATTGCAGTAGGTCAAAACAGTAAATCAACCTAAAAAAAACTACTGCAGAATTGACAGACTTTGTCGGTATTTTTCGATGACCGGATGATGTCCATTCAGGGCGTGCAACATATCAAATCGAAGCTCTACAAGTGTATTTTTTGTGTCTAGAAGGGCTCAAGACCAGAAAACCTCATCTATCAATTCATTTAAGCCAAAACAGAAAGTCTATCAGTCATACGAAATCGCAACACATCGACCATTCCATTTCAATACTAACAACAGCTAGCCACAGAAGAAAAAGAAGCAAAACAGCATATTACAAGCAGCAGTATCTCGAATCAAGAAATCAATATAACATTTGGACCAAAAGTAAAGAGAAAGACAACTTAAATTGGAGCTGTCCTGCTCAGCAATTCAAAAGATCCAATCGAATATTTCTTTTGCAAGGAGCATATATTGAAATTTGCTGCATCAATGTGGAGAAGACAGCCACACAAGCACATATAAAACTTTTGGCATTGACTTTAACGTCCATAACAGTGCAAACAACAACTCCTATTACCACCACCAGAACAGCCATTTCTACTTCCCTCGAGTAATACTTACTTTGTAGGATCCACTTCATCACGCAGACAATAGGAATCATGCTCAGTGTCAAAATTTGGTAAAATCCAACAGAGTTAAGCATCAAACTTAAGTTCATCCCCGTGATGGACGTATTGGCAATAATAGAGAACCACAGAAGATCCCACACGGGAACGTATCTAAATGCAGAATAACCAGCAGCATTGACACTAGACCAACCAAGGCAGAACAGCCAATTTGTTTGATTAACCATGGTATGATGAGACGAACATCAAATGTAGTCATCATAATCCGGAAAGCATAATGTTTAATCTTTGACAGCATGTTGTGGTAAAAAAAAAACTAAAATCTATGTTTACAGTAAACACGAATCGAATTTTGATGAAAAGAGGGTAAAAGCTTTATGCCATGGACAAAGCTATCATAAGAGAGTAGCTAGGTCATTTAACCGTAAGGTTAGACCAAGGCATTTCGAGATTAACGATCTTGTCTTGAGGAAGGTTTTACCTATCATTCCAGATCCTCGTGGGAAGTTTACTCCAAACTATGAAGGTCTGTATATTGTAAGGAAAGTGCTACCTGGTGGGGCATTGATCCTTATAGAAATGGATGGTCAAGAATTGCCAAGACCTGTAAATGCTGATGTTGTCAAGAAATATTATCCATGAATAAAGTGAAAAGCCTTTGAGCCATTTTTAGATGGAATCTGAGCCACTTTAGGATGTTTGCATCATGCATTTTCATGCATCTACATGTTTGTTCATTTTGCAGGATCTCTGATGAAGATTCTACCTATCCACAAGAGGTTCATCTCAAGAGTGCAAAACTTTCAAAAGTGTCCATTCTTTAGAACTTAGAAGTGACCCTATCCCTTAGAATGCCAAAAAGAGTCAGTTTAAACTTTAGAGTCGGTTAGAACTCTAGAAGTACGGTTAGAACTCTGGAAATGAACCCATGTACTAAGCAAAGCCTGTTTTGTTTACAAATTTTACCAAACCTTAGTTTCAAAAATCTCCCCAATAGGGTCAAGGAAACATGTCCTTTTAAGCAAAATTTCATAACATTTTCATTTCCCCAGTGGAATCGCCAAGCCTGTCGCGACCCGATCTCGCCCGACCCTCGAGAAGTATCCAAGGTGGGGAAAGGTCAGGTTTAGGGATACTTGATCTCAAGATCGTGAGCTCTCCCAAGCTCGTACCCCGCGTGACAGCGGATTTATTTATGCGGTCTAATTGTTTAACAACCTAAGAATATAGACAGGAGTCGCCACTAGCCTCATTTTGGGGGTCGGCTAGAAACCCAATCGAGGGTCGGGAGTGTTCCCTCGATTCCTACGTAACCAGATATCTAGGTTCGGGGACTTGGGTTACGCTAATATTGCTATTAGCGCCCTTTCGGTACCTAAAGAGTATGTTGTGTTTTTCCTAACATGTCCATGCATTTCTTTTTATATTTTCAAGATCATCAATTCTATACTAAATGATCATGCGTGGTGGATTATTTACATGCTATTCTATTTCTAAAAAAATAGAAAGGAAAACAACCAATGAAATTGAAATTGCAAGGCATTAAGTAAGCAATCAAGGGAAAGCCGTAAATCTATCAGGCAGTCCTAAAAATATAAAAGAGAAACAATTAAAAAGAAAAGAAAGAAACCCACAACTTGTCGGGTTTTATACAATGCATGGAACCCGAGACATATGTCGGGAAAAAAAAGAATATTACATGGCAACAAATCGGAGTGGACATCGACTTCCACCATCTTCACGCCTTCTCCATCTTCGGGATCCTAATCTAAACCTAATCTAATAAACCTATAACTAGGTATATGCAGTGGAAGGAAACAAACAAACATATTAAAACATCAAAGAACAGGACATTATTAGTGTTCAAAAATGGTGATAAAGTCATGAAGTCCTTACACCAAATTCTAAGTGAAATCCCAAGATTTAGCATCATTATGTATTACATCTAAATCAGGGGGTGAACTTGCTGAGACATTATCTCATCCCATCGTTGGCTCAACTTTTCAAGCCCCTAGGGTGAAGAACCCGGAGCTTGAGGCAGAAGGGTTAAAGCATGGGTGGCTCAAAAGTTCTTTTTAGAAATAGATCTCTTGTACTTGGACCCTAGAGTTGGCCTCTATTTGCAAACTAGATTGTGGTTTTTAATGATGTGTTTGATTTAAAATTTGTTGTCTTACTTTTCTATCCCATGTATGTTTCTATCAGGGGATTTGTAATTCGCTTCCGCATGCGTATTAAAATGAATGGGTCGGCGACGCGTCCTAGGACGTCGCAAATTTTATCGACCACTGAGGGATGGGCACGAGCTCGAGGTTCGGGGCGTGACATACTTAGCCTTGACAATTTATCATGAAACAATCTCTTAACTTGGTAAATCAATTGCACAATTTTTTGTTCGAAATACCCTTCAAATTGCGCTTGGATGCAAACATGATGAAGCCCACCTTCGTGAGATTTGGTGAGACCATTTTTTGTTATTTATAACTATCACCTAGAGAGTGATAAATAAGTAATTGTGCGGAAATGAAAGAATTTAAATAAATATTGCAGCAAGACAACTTATGATGAAGTGGTAAGATCTTATTGGTGTACAATGTTAGCACAATTAATAAAACGAGTAAGGGATAGAGAATTGTAAACAAAAGTTTTTAATGGTTCGACTTTTGTAAGCCTACATCCACCCTCCCGTGCTACAGTCTATTGGCAAAATTCACTAGAAAAAACCGTTCAGAGATTACAAGTCCTAAGCTATAAGTACTCAAGTTTGCATAAACAACTCCTCAGACTCTCAAACTCTAAGGGTTACACAATATTGCTCAGCAAATATGAATATATGAGATCACAAAAACACTCTTCAAACTCTCAAAATTAAAAGCTTCAAATCTCGTGAATGCGAATTATTTTCCTTCAGCTTTGAAACCTCCTCTTATACTCCTTTTAGTCCAAGCTAACTATTTATAAAGCTTAAAGTTCATGTACAGAAGAGATACATGAATAGACGCATCTATCCAATAAATTCATGAATTAAGAGATATGTGAATCCAAATTAAATAGACGCATGTATCTAAGAAATTCATAAATCAAGAGATACGTGAATCCAAGAGATTCATGAATTCAGAGACACATGAATTCAAGAGATTCATGAACTCAATAAATATATGAATTAAAAGATAGGTGAATTTAGGAAATTCATGAATTCAATAAATATGTGAACATAAAAAACATATCTTAATTTGTTGGTTTTTGTTGATCCATTAACCATAATTATAACACCAAACTATTGTTGTCGTATAGCCGGATACGAGTTAATGAAATTGAAGTGATTATTTCGCCTGACACACAAGTCGAACTCACAGCGGAGATAAATCGAAAGTTTTGGAAATTGATCAGTTATTGAAATATTCAAACTTATTGTGGTCAAGAAAGGCCAATTCGGCTAGCCATTTTGTTGAAAGAGCAAAGTGCATTGATTGCGTAGGATGTCAACTTTTACATGGGGTGCAAAAATAGCGATTCGCACGGTGCTCACTTTGTTGAGGCTCAACATTCTCATTGTTGTTGTTGTTGTTGTTTTTTTTAAAAAAGAAATATTTCATTTAATTTCATGGATATACAATTAAGAAACGTAGTCCAACTATAAACCAAAACAAATCCCATATAAATCCTAATTAAAACCAGCTCCAAATAAGAAGATGTATCACATTATTACAAGCTTAAAGGTCACATACTCAAAGAATATATTTGTGACATTTTTAAACCAAAACTAGATCACTGAATCCATCTTAAATAATGAGCACACAACAAGATATTCATATGTTATTTTGATTTTATTTTTTGGCGATGTGTGCCTAAATTAAGCGTCCCCAACACCATTACCGTTCAGAGTAACAAGGTTGAATGCACACAAATTTGACACCTATAAAAGCAAAAACTTCACGAAACTCCTTCAATATCCTTCAAAATTAGACTTGTTCACCAACAATACCCAAAGAAAGCGAAACCTTGAAATCATATACACAAAAAATCCCAAATCTAAACTAGATTGGGATAGAAACCTTCTCATAATGGGAGAGAAAAACTTCTAGATCTAGACTAAATCAAAAGAGAAAAGCACTTCAAAACAAGAGGAAAAACAAGAAGGGAAAAAAAAAAAAAAAAAAGAGAGAGAACCAAATCAACTAAAGAAAAAGGAAAAATGAAGGGGAGGGAGAGATCTAGCTCAAATCTTCTCCCCCATGGAGATTGTAGAAGAAAGTTGACCAGAGATAAGTGGGAGAGAAGAGAATCCTAACGAGGAGATGGCACAATTTAGTTGTTACGAGTTCTTGTTGTTTCATTAGGCATCTTTTTTCTAGGGTGGTGTCAAAAAGAAAAGTTGACCACCGAATAGACCTTGGAAATGGCAATTTTAGGAATATAAAGTTAACAAAATTCATTGGTACTTTTATAATTGTTTTTGGGCTTTAGGTTTGACAATTCTAACTTTCGATTGTCGTATTTTCATTTTATTTTTTAATCATTAATAGCTTTTGATCTGACCGAATTTGAAGCATGTGACATTATATACGCAAATACTTCTTATATCTACTAATCGTGAAATAGTTGGCACATACTTTTTCTTCACGGTTGAACATATCAAAATTTAGATCATGCATATATAATCGATGTATGTATATGTAAAACTATTATACGACAACTAGTAAGCGGGCAGAATTTTGCTGACCATAAAGGCAACGCAGTTAAAATGCAATTCATCTGCAAATAATGCCGGATCAATGTTGACACCTAAATTTCGTTTTTTAAAAATTAATTAGGTTTTTTTGTCTTTTTTTAATAATAATAATAATAATAATAATAATAATAATAATAATAATAATAATAATAATAATAATAATAATAATAATAATAATAATAATAATAATAAATAAATAAATAAATAAATAAATAAATAAACAAAAACGAACAAAAAACAAAAATAAAAACAGCAAAAAAAGTAAAAGCAAATAGCCCCCTTTTTTCCCTCCACGCGAGCCTAGGGCCCATCCCTTTTTTTCCAAATCCGGCCCGGCCCTTCTCCTCTTCTTCTTCTTCTTCTTCTTCCATCTTCCCTTACGCCTTTGCAGCTCACGCGCACAGAGGACATTGACGCCCGAAGGACAGCCTACGGCCGAGGAGAGTAGGCCGACATCGGCCGGAGATGATAAGATCTCAGGTGCCATTAATGCTAAGCGGGCTTCATTGGAAAGCTCGATGGGACACCGATTCAGCCAAGGGGAACCGGTGGGCAAGCTGGAAGTCGGCGGCCGAGGCCCTCCGTCGCCCGAATTTCCTTCGCCTATAAATAGGCAGCGGCAAGCACCGTTGGAGGGTAGCGAGCTCGAAGATCTTTCACTGAGAGACATCAGGAAAGATTAAAGGGCGAGCGCAGGGGAGAACTCGAGTCGCAAGCTCAGCCCACCCTCCACCGAGAGACTTCGGGGAAGGTCAGCGGTGACCGAGTTCGAGAGGGTCAGATCTGGCTAGTGGAGGCTCGGATCTAGCCGAAGTGAGAGAAAATCAAGTCTGAGGAAGGTCCGGCCGAGATCTGCACCTCAGACCTAGATTGACTGAGCCCCTCCGCAACGACACCATGCCATCGTCTTGATGTCGTCGCCGTCGTCATCGCCGTCATTGTTGCTTCTCCAGAAACCCTCACCGCGCCTCGATCGTCGCCGCCAAGTAGGAAGCTGTCCGTTGCCGTTCCTGTTCGAAGAAAGGTGAGAAGCCCGCTGTCGTCGCCTCTGCTATTCATCTCAATCACTGTTTTCCATTGACCTAGTCGTCGTCGCCGCCGTCATCGCTGTCGTCGTAGCCACCATAGCCGCCATCGCCACCCTAACGCCTTCGTTCCCCCCCTTCAGCGTCGCGGATTCGCAAACTCTAGGGTTTGCGATTTTCCGGGTCACGAAGCAGATCCGAGTCTCGAAAATCAAGTAGGGTTTGCGATTTTGGGGCGGCTGGAAGACGGGTTGCGAGCCGGAGTTGGGTTGGGTAGGGTTTCGCCAAGAGATCGGGTTTCTGGGGTCGGGTCATTGGGTCGAGCTGGGCGTCCCCAAACGCCTGGCCACGACATCGTTTTAAAAAAAAAAAAAGGTCGGGCCCGTCTGCATTTTGGGCTTACCCAGTTGGACACAACCCGTGGATCCGACCCGGGTTTGTTTTTATTATTTAAAATAATGTTTTAATAAAAATAAATAAATAATTTATTTATTTTCAAAAATAATTAAAAAATGATTTATTTTCGAAAAAAATTAAAAATAGTAAAAATATTTTATTTTCCAAAAATATTAAAAAATACTTATTTTCCAAAAAAAAATCAGAAATTCAAAAAATGCCAAAAATCCAAAAAGAGCCAAAAATTCATGAAAAAGCCAAAAATTCATAAAATGCCAAAAAGACTTATATTTTCTAAAAATACCAAAAATCCAAAAAATCCCTTTTATGTCAAAAAAATAGAAAAAGACCCAAAAATGTTTTTCCTCCCCATCAAATGCATGGAAAAATCCCTCAAAATCCAAAAACCTTACGGTTTAAACAAGATTAGGTAACGAAAGGGCATTGGTGATTAACTAGTATAATCAAGTCCTCGATCCTAATTTTTTTGGTTGCGCAGGAGCGAGTATTTCTCCCGATACTTCGCTTGGGTTTATAATCGACCCACCCCAAACTGATTAGTGGCAACTCCATTTTAAAATTGACTAACAGGTTAAAAACTTGGACTATTAAAGTCGCGAATTGGTGGACTTGGGAGAGTCCGGGCCTAATAAATTTAGCCCAACCATTAGCCTCCGCCAGCGCCCGCACCTGATTGCGAGCGCCGAAAAAAAAGAGGTCGCGATAGCTTGGCGACTCCGCTGGGGAATTTGCGGACTTAGGCCATTTTATCTTTGTTTAAAAGTTTTGCTGACTTGGGTCTTTTTCTTTTGTGCAGGTTAATAGCTTAGAGTTTATATATATATATATATATATATATATATATATATAATGTTTTGTGATTATAAACTGCTGTGCATCCTTAAATGTTTTAGCACTACACATGGCACACACAACCCGGCCGCTGGACCTAGGCCGCCATAGGATATTTAGGATGGTGTTAAGAAAGATACGGCCTCGAACGCGAGACTACGACAGGCGGATACCTTTTTTATTTTAACAAGCCTTCTCAATTAGAAATCGAACCACACATTCCATATGCATGTCTTTGTGCTTACCATTTTCTTTAAAAGCAAAGTGATTTCTTTACTTTTACTCAGTCTTTTTATTGGCCCATAGCAATTTAAGGTAGGTTTTTCGAGCCCCAGTTTATATGCGATGGGAGAAGACGATATCCAAATTATTCCTGCTTCTAAAGCAGAGCTCTTCAGATGGTGGGGTCAATTGGACCAGTTTGCCCAAGAGCACGTGAAAGCCAAAGTCGGTTATCTCCTATCATTGTTCCAAATCTCTGTTCATCCTGAAGTCCTGCAGACCATGGCACATTTCTGGTGCCCGAGGACATCCATTTTAATGTTCGGTGGGTTCGAGCTAACCCCAACTCTGGAGGAATATAGCATCATCATTGGAAAGTCTCTTGAGAATCGGCTTGTTAAGCCACCAACAGGCATTGACCCGTTGCATAGGTTAGCATGGCTTTTAAGAACTAAAGTCCATGTTGTGAGGCGAACTCTTAAAAACAACCATAACACCTGTCCACTAGCATTTTTAATTGTCTGTTTTGAAAATCAACCCATGATCCAAAAAAGTGAAGTTTTCCTTCTAGCATTTTTCGGATTCATCATTTTTCCCCATAAAAGAAATGTCATAAGTCCTAAGATGGCATGGATAGTTGATCAGATCTTGAGGGGGCAAAATTATGTCAACATGATTTTAACTAAACATTCTTGTCATTTAATCGTTTTAAAGAAAACACGGAAAAATCATGCGAGCCTCCCCGGAAATTTTGCAGGTTTGGTTCTTTTCTCACCTAAGCAAATTTGGATGTCTCATGCAATCATCCGAAAATGATTTCGAAAATCCATTACAGAAGTTTGTGATCCTAGAACCGTATATTGCCAACCAAAACTGTTTTAACTGGATAAATTTCTTAAAAGACCCCACTCCTGAGACATTCCAATGGTGTGCTGGTTGGTTTCGTGAAAAGAGAGCTCGCTTTGCTTACAAACAAAGCCATCCAATTCCATTGCTCGGCCTCACCAGCGACACTCCCTGTTACCCATATAGGTGGCTCGACAATATGGAGCCCTTCAAGAAATCCCGCCGCTTTCCAAGAGGAAAATACATCCACTCCGTTTTACCCACCCAAGTCGTGCCTACGCATTCGAGATTGCCATTGTCGAAGAGACATGGAGCAAGTGCCATCGCAAAAGAATCGCGGTACTTGAAGGGCTTGAGGGAGAAGAAAAAGCCCACCACGCCTCTACATCCTACATCCACAACTATCGTATTCCGACAAAACTGAAGCCATCGGTCCCTCACCTAATTAGTGAGATTAGTTAGCACGAGCAAGCAGAGCTTATGCAAAGGGATTTAGAAATAGACTGGATACATATCTCAGAGCCAGTTCAAGGAAGCAGGCATCCTCGCAAGAACAAGGCTCCCCGTCGCATATAAAATAGCAATCATGTGCCCCTTAGTGTTAATATCGTGAAAATTTTGTCCCATTGTTTAGGGACTTTTGTTTAAATATCTAGTATTTCCTTCTGTCATTTCAATTTCAAGTTTTAGATGTCAGAAGTCTGCGGTCTATAAAATCCTCTTTTGATAAATAAAAAAGCAGTTAGAGCATTGCCATGGGTCAATATTTGTTTACTTTCGTGCCCATTCGTTGTTTTCACGACGACAGGTAATTATGAATCGTCGACTATCAGCCACCCGTGAATGGCCTCACGTAATAGAGCCTGATCAGAATGATGTACAAAATCGTCTCGCCAACATTGAAGACGGCGTAGGACAGATGTCCATTGTCCTTCGACAACTCTCGAGGCAAATGGAATCCACTCAAGCTGAGCCCAACTCCGTAGCTGCTTTAAGTACCATCATGACACCCGCGAATTTGCTAGAGAATAACCAACATCATAGACAATTTGAAAAGATCATGAAAAAGTTAAACTAGCTGAAGGAGCAAAATCCCATGGATCTATCCAATTACGTCGGCATTGAGATCTCTGAAGAGCTCAAAGCACCTGAATGCGAAAGGTATGCTGATACCTCTCACCTAGAGACTTACTTGCAGGCCTACCTGGTCCGAAAGATGATTCGATCGTACCAATCAAACTTGACTGGCCCCGCCTTGCGATGGTACATTATCAAGAAGATTAGTTCCCTTAAGACCTGGGGGGAACTAATTCATGTTTTCTACCAAGAATATAATATTGACATCAGCCTTGACATCGACTTGCCCTACAAAGAACCGATGGTCACGGAGCACGAGGAGCCGTTAGTCGCTGAGATAGGAGAAAAATATGTCAATCAAGTCTCGCATGATAAATGGGCGACTGAGCAACGTCCTATTGCTGAAAAGTTTCTCACTGGGAAAGTAAGGAGCTTGTGTACGAGGTCAAAGACACAGAGCCTGTGCAAAACCGGGGCACGATAGGACAACTCCCCAAGCTTACTGCAGGAGCTAGGGTTCAAAGAATACCGACCCCTATCAACCTAGAGAGGGAAGCAGAGAGTGAAGCTCCACTATCTCTCACTCCCCTTGACAGAATCGAACTGGCGAAACGAAGGGCCTTACTCAAAAGGTCTGGACCAGGAACCAAGAAAAGAAAGCCTAAACAAATCAATTCAACATCTACCATTGAGTATAGGCAAAATTTGATAGCTGATGAGCCACCGCACCAAAACTTCGAGCATTCCCTAGAATACAACCCTGAAGACTTCCAGTCCTTAGGATACAATCTCAAGGACTACTAGTGTTATACAAATGAAATCGGCCATTCATCGTATAACTACTTTCTACCTACACACAGGGTCGAAAGCCTGTTAGAAGAGGGAACATTCGTCCTTATCCGCTATGATCCCAATGAACTACTAAGCTTGTCACCTGACCATGAAGATAGCTTAAATGCCTCATCCTCGTTTGGTGATTTTGGCCCAAAAGAAAGCAATGGGATAATCTCAGCAGAGTCTAGTTTCCCTGAAATAGAAAAATTCACCACTACAACGAATATGCAATGGGAAAACTAGTGGCCTAACCAGGATACATTAAGCCCGTCTTGCACTCATAGGATCATGACCCTTGGAGAGATGTGAATACCTAATCTTCGCAAGTATAATGGCACAACTTGCCCCGTGGCTCATTTGCAATATCTCTATGCTGAAATGGGTCGGTACTATAGCCCGATATCATTCACAACTCAGGCCTTCCAAGAAAGTCTTATAGGGCCTGCATTGCAATGGTTCATCATAGCAGTTATCTACCTCATGAAAGATTGGAATGAGCTGTCTTCTACATTCCCGCTTCAGTATCAAAGCCAGATTGGAACTGAACTGTCTTGTGAGAACTTGGTTCACTTTAGAAGAAGACCAATGGAAGATTTTCGAGCATATGCAAGGAGGTGTAAGGCTTTTATGATGCAAACCTACCCTCAACTGGCCGAAAAAGAAATGATGAAGCTGTTCATAGGAGCTTTACCTTGCAAGCATTGTTGTTGGTTACATGGTTTGCACTTCCGTAGCTTCAATGAAGTGATCCTCTCATGCGAATACCTCGGGTCTATGGGAGGCAAGGAACTCTCAGGCGCTTGATTTCAGAATCAACACTATCAAAGTGCTCCTTTTTCATAGGAGTTTTCATGGGTCTTGCTTGTTTTTATAAGTTCATGTTTCTCATCCTATCTAGTGTGCTATTGTGGTATTTTCCAGTAATCTAATGTATAGTTCTAATATTTTGTTTTGAGAGCATGAGGCGGTATTCTAAACTAGCCCGGTGATGTTGTCCAACCATAAAAAAATATCATCCAAGGAGAATACTGAGGGCTGAACTTCCTCATGCTCTTTTCCCTCCAAAGATATATACTTTTGAAAACAAAAAATATTTCATTACCAAAAGCTTTCATCAAAACAAGATGTTAAATTTAATTATGTTTGTCTTTTTGACTCATTCACTTCATGTCTTAGAATATCATCCCTTTTGACTTAGTGTGATATGGGGCATTTAAAGCTGGCGCATCATGTGAACTCGCTAAATTCAAAGACACCCTGCCAAGAAAACAGGGGCAAACGGAAAAGATCATCCACTTCAAAGAAGGTAAGTTTTATTCTTTGAATATGATTTTGGAAATGATGTCCTCTATTTTCTATTTATAGGAAACCAAAGATATGACATAATAGGCATAGGCATACGGTTGAAATCAAACCGTCCTCAGGAGCTTTGTGCACTCCACCTCGCTCCTGCCCAACTCCTTCTCAAGCCGGAGCAATATCTTTTCCCCACAGCATGCCCGAGCAACTAGATGCTATGGTTTCATCAATGGGATTTCCAGCTTTGACAAGCCAAGAAGTGCAGAAAAAAAATTTCTTATCTTCCTTTAAATTGACTACTATCAACAGGGAGAAAATCCAGACAGTTGAAGTGATCTCTAGTCCCTATTTAGACGATGACTTAGGGCCTAGAAACCTCATTTCGTGCTCCAAACATATGCTCTCGCAAGAAGTAATTACCATCAGAGAATTGGAGGTTTTGATTGTCCATCTCAGATTCTATAGAAATTTGAAGTACATGACTTTGCCCAATGTTGCTAATGGTCATATAGTCAAAGACAAAAGAAAATTCCATAGAAGCAAGGCGTTGAAGATGAATCAACAACCATCAATCATGCATACATGGCCATGAGTGAGGAAGGCCAATCGAAAGAAATGTCAAATTAAGTCGAGACGAAAAGGCTGTCATCGATATTCAAATATCCCTAGGAGTCAGCAAATACAAACTTTGGAGAAGAGTAATTTGGTATCGTTTCCAATACTCCCCCCTCTTTGAATTCACTTTTGACATATTCCTCATATTGGCAGGAAGTATTAGGATTCAAGAGCCAAACTTGATTATTAGGTTTGGCAAAGCTAGTACGTGGAAATGACCCACATCAAATTCACCTGGCTTCGTGTAAAAAGACGTGTCATCCAAGAGCCAATTCAGAGAATAATTGACCTAATGAAGCAAGGGATGTAGGACTTCGTGTCCCCCTCTCACTTCAGGTTCACCCAATCATCTGCAAACCAGTGAAGGGTAAAGTTGTATCGCTTCTAGTTATTCAACTCTTGAAAGAGTTCATGATTAACACATTCCCTCTTGTTTGTTGTAGGATCACCTGACTGACAAAAACAAGGATAACAAATCAATGGAAGCATGTTAGACTCTGATAAGCTCACCCAAGCGAAATGGCGTCCTGAGTAATCACTAAAGCAAATGACAGAAACCTTTTAGGACTCAAATGACATGCGATTTTGGCCCTACTGATTGATCCATCTTCTCTTCTGCAAGGGCAAAAGCAGAAAGACCCGTCAAATCAATGATCAAATCCCCAACATTGGCTGATCATTCATGTGTCATATCCCTAATCAATAGGGACAACCATCGACACCCATTTGTGAATAATCTTTTTGATATTCAAGATTTAACATATTTGGAAATATTATTTTATTAACCCCTAAAGCTATCAATAGGGTCTTTGTTTGAACCATTCATTTGTTTTTAGAGTACAAACTCCATGACATTTAAAATGCTGCACACATTGTCCAAATGGATTTTGCATGATAATTTTGTCTGTCTAAATCACTGATTCTACAAGGATTATTAGAATAGACAACTAAGTGAAGAATACAAGATTAATTGAGCATGCTGGATGAGGCACATCAGAATGATGAAAGGCAAGCCATATCCTACACATAGTCCCCCATTTATACACTTGTGAGATGAGTGCAGAAGATTCCATGACTGCAAGGTAAAGAGTTCTCTCGCAAATGGTATGATAATCAAAACAGTGAGAGGCATTTCATTGCTCACCTCATTGAGCCTCATACATTTGTGAAATTTATGTCCTACCCCCTCAAGAACCACCCTACACTGGGGAAGATCGGAGGTGAAGCAGCATCACAAGGTGAGAAGAGAGATAGAAATTTTCTTGCTCGCACTTGCATCAATCTTTAGGTGTCTTTATTGCATATGAACACTTGCGTTAATTTAAGTGCCCTAGAGTCATGAAGACCAATTTTTTCTTTATGCACTTGTATCCATTGTACAACTCAATTGAGTCTGTAAATTCACCCTCACATGGAGGCAAAGCGGAAGCTACTGCCGTTTGAGCAGCATAATCAGAAGCGCCGGCAAAAGATGAAGACTCAATAGTCTAACAAAGGCGTTTGCTTGAACTTGTCAAGATTAGCTCTCAAGCAACAAGAACAAAATAGGGGCATAAAAAAGCAGTGTATCTAGTAAAAGCAAGGTCAATGCCTGTGGATGAAAAACAAAAGCAAAAATTATGGACATAAAAAAGCAGTGTGCCTGGTAAAAGCAAGGCCAATGTCTCCAAACAAGAAATACAGCTGTTTGTATTCCCGAGAGAAGTTGCTGTTGTGGTTCGATTAATGGAACCTTCATCTAACAGTGAGAAGAAAGACCAATGACAAACGCCAAGACAGTCACCAACTCTCACCCTCTTACATGTGAGCCAAGTCTATGTTACATTCCCATTGTAAAAGTCTCTCCAGACTATGGCACTTCAATTAACGTAGGATTTCATGTGCACATAAGCATCACTCAAAGAAGTACAAGCAAGATCACTCTATCTCTTTCCGCAGGGTTCTTGAATTGTAGACTCGGAGATGATCGTGCAACATTTTCGTCCATTGGCTTCGACCTTGATGGTCCCCTTTGATGAGCCGCTGACCAAGACTTCATCACGGTTTCAACAAAGACCTCTTACATTGGTAAATTCGTACCGTTTGCGAGAATACTTAGACCCCTGCTGACATGATGACAGTGAGATAGTGTGGTCCTTATAAATCCTGCATTAATGGTCAGGATAGCCTTTTCCATGAGAGTGAGCAAAAAGTTCTTTCAGATTGAAAGTCCCTCACCTGGCATGCTCAAGACATATACATTCTAAATGAAGGTTGTCTTTCAAAATCTTCCCCAGTGGAATCCAAATGATGCAAAACTGACAAAGTTGTCATGCATGAATCCCATTTTGAACTCACGAATTTATAGCATATACAATCATGTGTGCATATTGTGCAAATAACAGATATACTCTCAGAGATCAGAGATATTGCCAGGTAAGCATATCCTTATCTCCATTTGTCTTAAAGTACCTATCACTGTCCAGGTACTCTCTTCTTGACACTCGACCTATTCGAGTCGTCCCTTGAGTTTGGGTGCTTGCAACTGTCTCAGTATCCCATTGTCTTTGAGTACCCACCACTTGCCGGGTACCCCCATATCGTCAAGTACCCACCGCTGTCCAAGTACTCCCTTTTCATGACACTCAACTTACCCGAGTTGTCCCCAAATAATAGCAGTTGTTCAAGTATTCCATTGTTTTGTGTGCCTGCACCTACCCAGGTATGCTTTCTTACACTTTGACCAACTAAGTGGTCTTAGGTCGTATCATTAAATACTTGTGTTTATCCAAGTATTCCAATACTTTGTACACTTGCGGCTACCCAGGTATTCCACCCCTTTAAAGTGCCTGTGGCAATCCAGGTAAGCCTCATTACCACATTCAAATTTATAATACCAAGAGGTGAGAGACCTTCACGAATATGCGAGGCATGTCCTCGATATTCCCAACTACCAGGAGGTGATAGACCTTCATGAATATTCAATGTACATTCTCGATATTCACATTACCAGGAGGTGAGAGACCTTTATGAATATCCAAGGTACATCCTCGATATTCCCATTATCAGGAGGTGAGAGACCTTCACGAATATCCAAGGTACGTCCTCGATATTCCAATTACTAAGAGGTGATAGACATTCATGAATATCCTAGGTACGTTCTCAATATTCCAATTACCAGGAAGTGAGAGACCTTCATGAATATCCAAGGTACGTCCTCGATATTCCAACTACCAGGAGGTGAGAGACCTTCACGAATATGCAAGACCCATCATCGATATTTCCACATATCAGGAGGTGAGAGACCTTCACGAATATCTCAAGTACGCCCTTGATTCCATCTACCAAGAGTTGGTACTTGTGATCATCTAGGTACCCCTTCGATACCTGTGAACGTCCAGGTATCCTCCAAGAATTTGTACTTGTGATTATCCAAGTACCCCTTCAATACCTGCGAACATCCAGGCACCCTCCAGAATTCGTACTTGTAATCATCCAAGTACTCTTTCGACACCTGTAATCATCCAGGTACTCCTTCAACGCCTGCTAACATCCGGGCACCCTCCAAAATTTGCACTTGTGATCATCCAAGTACCCCTTCAACGCCTGCAAAGGCCCAAATATCCTTAAGGTTATTGCTTGTGAATATCCAGGTACTCTTTGATATGCCTGTGAATGTCCAGGTATCTTCCAGATTCGATGCCCTGAGAAAGGTCGGTGCATCCTCCCGAGAAAGGTCGGGTTCCAACTGGTGTCTTCGACAAAAAATCAAACACCCCACAAATCGGTGCCCTGAGAAAGGTCGGCGCATCCTCCCAAGAAAGGTTGGGTTCCTACCGGTGTCTTTAACAGAAGTCAGACACCCCAACAAATATGATGCCCTTAGAAAGGTCGGCGTATCTCTCAAGAAAGGTCGGGTACCAACTGGTGTCCTCGATACAAATCAGGCACCCACAAATAGATGCCCTAAGAAAGGTCGGCGCATCTCCCGTCACGGCGACCGAAGAAAGGTTCAAGTCCGAGACAAACCACTTACTGCTCTGATAGGCGACCGAAGAATGGTTCGGGCCCTGGAAAAGCATTTTACCGTTATGGCGACCGAAGAAAGGTTCGGGTCCGAGGCAAATCACTTATTGCTCTAATAGGCGACTGAAGAATGATTCGGGTCCTAGAAAGACAATTTCCCGTCAAGGCGACCGAAGAGAGGTTTGGGTCTTAGACAAATTATTGATTGTTTTAACAGGCGACCGAATAATGGTTCGAGTCCTGGAAAAGCAACATTCTCATATCACCAGGTAAGAAGACGCCTTGATACTTGCCAAACTCGAGGTTCACACCCTATCTCACTCACTCCCGGTAAGTAACTACAGGTATCTTCTTATCTGTCTTAATATATGTAAAGTTATATTGCTCTTTTTCCGCATAGAATAATAGGTCCCAAATAAAATATAATCTGCTACGCGTGCGTGGATAAAATTTAGGCATCAATTTGTTTTTGAATGCAACTTCTGCGAACTCACCTTCAAAGAGGGGCAGCTATTGACACCTAAGTTTCGTTTTTTAAATTAATTAGGTTTTTTTGTCTTTTTTGGATAATAAAAATAAATAAATAAATAAATAAATAAATAAACAAAAATGAACAAAAATTAAAAACAGCAAAAAAAGCAAAAGTAGCCAGCCCCCTTTTTTGTCCTTCTCTTCTTCTTCTTCTTCTTCTTCTTCTTCCTTCTTCCATCTTCTCCTACGCCTCTGCAGCTCACGCGCACAGAGGACATCGACGTGCGAAGGACGGTCTACGGTCGAAGAGAGTAGGCCGACGTCGGCCGGAGAGGATAAGATCTTAGGCGCGATTAATGCTGAGCGGGCTTCGCTGGAAAGCTCGATGGGACACCGGTTCAGCCAAGGGGAACTGGTGGGCAAGCTGGAAGCCGGCGGCCGAGGCCCTCCGTCGACCGGATTTCCTTCGCCTATAAATAGGCGGCTGCAAGCACTGTTGGAGGGTGGCGAGCTCGGAGATCTTTCACTGAGAGACATCGGGAAAGATCAAAGGGCGAGCGCAGGGGAGAACTCGAGTCGCGAGCTTAGCCCACCCTCCACCGAGAGACTTAGGGGAAGGCCGGCAGCGAGCTAGTTCGAGAGAGTCAGATCTAGCCGGTGGAGGCTCGGATCTGGCCGGAGTGAGAGAAAATCAAGGCTGAGGAAGGTCCGGTCGAGATCTGCGCCTCAAACCTGGAGTGACCGAGCCCCTCCGCGACGACACCGTGCCACCATCCCGACGACGTCGCCGCCGTCATCGCCGTCACCGTTGCTTCGCAAACCCTCACCGCGCCGATCGTCGCCACCAAGTGGGAGGCTGTCCGTCGCCGTTCCTATTCAAAGAAAGGTGAGAAGCCCGCTGTCGTTGCCTCTGCTATTCTTCTCAATCACCGTTTTCTGTTGACCTAGCCGCTGTCGCCGCCGTCATCGCTGTCGTTGTAGCCGCCGTCACCGCCGTCATCGCTGTCGTTGCTAGCCGCCGTAGCCGCCATCGCCGCCATTGCCACCCTAACGCCTCCGTTCCCCCTCTCGTCCAGCCAGAATTCGCAAACCTTAGGGTTTGCAATATTCCAGTCACGAAGCGAATACGGGTCTCGAAAATTGGGTAGGGTTCGTGATTTTGGGGCGGCTGGAAGATGGGTCGCGAGTCGGAGTCGGAGTCGGGTCGGGTTTCGCCAGAGATCGGGTTGCTTGGGGTCGGCTCATCGGGTCGGGCCAAGGCGTCCCCAAATGCCCGACCGGCCGTTTGAAAAAAAAAAAAAAAAAGGCTAGCTCGGCCTGGACACAACCCATGGATCTCGACCCGGATCGGTTTTTATTATTTAAAATAATTTTTTAATATAAATAAATAAATATTTTATTTTCAAAAATTAATTAAAAAATGATTTATTTTCAAAAAATATTAAAAATAGTAAAAATATTTTATTTTCCAAAAATTAGGAAAAGATGAAAAATAATTTATTTTCCAAAAATATTAAAAAATACTTATTTTCCAAAAAAATTCGGAAATATTTCATATTTTCAAAAAATGCCAAAAATTCATGAAAAAGCCAAAAAATTCATAAAATGCCAAAAAGACCTGTACTTTCTAAAAATACCAAAAAAAATCCAAAAAAATCCCTTTTATGTCCAAAAAAATAGAAAAAGACCCAAAAATGTTTTTCCTCCCCATCAAATGCATGGAAAATCTCTCAAAAATCCAAAAAACCTTAGGGTTTAAACAAGATTAGGTACCGAAAGGGCATTAGTGATTAACTAGTGTAATCAAGTCCCCGATCCTAATTTCTCTAGTTGCCCAGGAGCGAGTATTTCTCCCGATACTTCGCTTGGGTTTCTAATTGACCCACCCCAAACTGATTAGTGGCAACTCCATTTTAAAATTGACTAACATGTTAAAAACTTGGACTATTAAAGTCGCGAATTGGTGGACTTGGGAGAGTCTGAGCCTAATAAATTTAGCCCAACCATTAGCCTCCGCCGGCGCCCGCACCTGATTGTGGGCGTCGAAAGAAAAGAGGTCGCGACAATCAAGCACTCTGTTGCACAGGCCTAGGAACTTAGCATTCAAAATACATTTCATGGTTAAAAATGTGCAATCCATCGGCATATGGAAAGAACTTATACGCATATTCTCATGCTATGTAAACTACCATGTCCAAACAGCAGCTGGCTTACATTCCCGGGACGCTGCATGAGAGGGTCGACCAGTCATCATCATCAGTGTAACTTAATCGATGCTGTACCTGAAGATGGAGACTTTGAGGACTATGAGGTCTAAATCGAGGAGCTCAAATATGCAGATATCTCCTACTTGAAGAGCATTCTCCCTTGCGAAATTGAACCACCCCGCAGAGATTTTGCCCTTGAAGCTATTGGAGTTGGGCTGGGGATAAATGCGAAGCTTGACAGACCATGTCCTGTGGCCAACTCTCAGAGTCCCCTTTAAGTGGCTGTGTTCTAAGTACCTCCTAACGAAGCCAGCCGGTACAATCTGGGAGCAGACCATCTGTGTGTTAGATAAATTGAAATCCACGAAAGGTTGTGAGATCGGCTCTATTTGGTCCATTTAGTAAACAAAATAAACTGGAGTACATCTACGCAAGTGTTTGGGGCGAATGACTATTCAATTTTTTTGGGATGATGGACAGTTCAGGTAAAATTTGGCTTGCAATTTCGAAAGAACTTGTTCTTTTATATACATGGCATGTGTTTAATAAAACAAATGTACTTGATATAGTCACTGACCGGAGTAGATCTGCGCAAGTGTTTCGGGCAAATGACTACTCGGAAAGATTGGCAGTTCGTGCGAAACTTGCTTGCATCTTCAATAGATGGTAAACTAGCAGGAGAAAATTTTCCGCCGGTGCCTTCCCCATGGCCGTCACTGCATGCCTTGGGGAGTGTGATCATTTGCATGGCTGAATATTAGACCAAAGCATCATAGTGAAGACAGTCTACATATTGTTTTCTGCTATGTTAATCTTCTACATTTGGATCTGAAGCTTTTTTACCTGGTTCAAGCTCAAAACTTTTGTCTGCAGATTGACCATGAGAGGCGGGTTTTTGGTTTTTGACCTGGCCATACTCAGATGCAACAGGTTCGCCCGAGCTTTTTTGGAGCTTGAGTTGGGAAGCTTCTTTTGTATGAACTGATCTCGCCCATAGAGGCAAAAAGAAAAACAAGGTTGGCACATTAAAAGCCAAAAATCACAAAGACCATAATGGATCGTGGCCATTTGGGGCTGAAGAGAGTTTCATTAAAAAATTATCCAAGCTCAAGGGTTGGACTAAACAAATTAGTTCCACAACTTGGTAATTGCATAAACACCCTCTAAATCATTAGATGACCAATAAAGCAAATTTAATGTGCAAATTGTTTGTCACCTACCAAGTTCAATCGCATCATGGTTGGCTCGGTAGATGACAACTCTGAATGAAACTTGGCCAACCTTCCTCGTCAGTTCGAACACACAAGCATCACCCACCTTGAGATTATTGTCTTGCACAAAAAGGTTCCAGCCACTGTTGATTTTGACTTGTGTTTTTCGGCCGTATATCCCAAACTTGTACCGGGCCAACCAAAATCTCTCATTGGATACATATAAATCTATGTCTCCACCGCTTCTATAACTGGGAATATGCTTCATGAAAAACTTAGCCGGTGCATTCTGGAACATGGAAAGAAGTCGAAATACTTCTATGATGGATATGACAATGGAAATTTTTCATATATTTTAAGTAATGCTAGATATGTTAAGGTTGATTTTTAAAAATTGGTACAAGAAATAGTATGAGTGCTTAAACAAGTGAGGCCATTTTCCTCAATAGCAGTATTATGTAGCAAACGAATGACCCATATAGACCTGACTGTTCTCCTCAAGACCACCCAAGAATTTTAACCTCAGAGCATCTCACTGACAACTTTTGAATGGTGAGTAACATAATAACAGTAGAGAAAGACTTTAGTCGCCTAAACTCATTTATGACGGCAAAACCACATCGTATTTTAACCAAACTAACCATGATTTTATTTTCCATCAGCATTTGTTGCATCGTTTATTAGTTGATACGTATTAGTAAAGAATCTTAATGCCACTGTTAAAATCAAATGATGATTCAAATATAACTCTTGACTCTTTGGCATTTGCTAGAACTGTTGGTATTTTTGCGGAAGCGTGTGTGAGTGCAAGTGTGTATGTGTGAAATGTGGGCTACAAAGGCAAGGGTGTATGGGTTTAAAAAGCAGAACTTTTATTATAAAAGTAAGTATTACAAAGGAATGAGTGGTTTTGGTTTTTTCTACCACTCAAAACACACACCCCCAGCCCCTATTTATAGGCGTGTCACCGCCATTCTCCACCGACATTAGTACAAAATAATATAAAAGTACAGCTTTCTTCTTTGTCTCTCGGCTTCTCCCGATTCTTCTGGTGTGTTCTCCATTTTTCTGCATTTTTCTATTCTTTGCAACTCCTAGCCACTTTTGTTGACTTTTCAACCAATTTTCAACTGGCTTTCTTCCTTCATACGTAGAGTAGTCTAGGGAGTTCTAGATTTTTCACAAAATGGATCACTTTTTTAACACTCCTCCTTGATCCATTTTTGTGATACTCCAAGCATGCTTCTCAATGTTTCGAATTTTGCCGTAGGTAGTGTTTTAGTGAATATGTCCGCAATTTGGTTTTCAGTCTTGCAATACTTCAACTCGATTTCTCTTTTGTTTTGTGCCTCTCGTATGAAGTGATATTTGATGTCTATATGTTTGGTTCTTCCATGGAATACTGGATTTTTTGATATAGCGATTGCGGACTTATTGTCGCAAAGTATCGGAGTTGTTTCCATTTGTGCTTCTCCAATGTCTTCTAAAATTCTTCGAAGCCATATTGCATGACTAGTAGTTGTAGCAGCTGCGATGTATTCAGCTTCTGCAGTAGACTGTGCCACTGAGTCTTGTTTTTTGGATGCCCATGAGAATAGTCCAGAACCCAGAGTGAATGCATAGCCAGTTGTACTTTTCCTATCATCACCGAACCAGCCCGGTCGCTATCGTGTAGCCAATGAGCTTGGCATTTGTACTTGGCTGATACCAAATGCCGTAATCTATAGTTCCTCGTAAATATCTAAGAATTCTCTTAGCTGCTCCAAAATGTATTTGACTCGGACTTTGCATGAATCGTGATAGTAGACTTGTTGCATACATAATATCTGGCCGTGTAGCAGTGAGATATAGCAGACTGCCAATCAAACTTCTGTAGAGGGTAGCGTCAGCTTTTTTTTGCTTCATCTTCTTTTAATAGTTTCTCATTTGTCATGAGCGGGGTTGAAACTGCTTTGCAATAGTTCATCTTGAATTTTTTAGGAGGTTTTCGGTATATTTCTTTTGCGAGATGAAAATTCCTTCATCTTGATTAACTTCAATACCGAGGAAATAGTTCATCAAGCCCAAGTCCGTCATTTCAAATGTCTTCATCATTTCTTCTTTAAATTCTCGGATCATTGTCTCATTGTTTCCTGTATATATGAGATCATCTACATATAAAGAGACAATGAGAGTGTCAGACTTACCTTGGGTCTTGATGTAGAGTGTCGGCTCACTCATACTCCTCCTGAATCCTTGCTGGACGAAGTATTCATCGATTCTACTATACCACGCACGTGGTGCTTGTTTTAATCCATATAGGGCCTTCTTAAGCTTTAAGACTTTTTCTTCTTGGCCTTTGAGGATAAAGCCTTCTGGTTGAGCTACATAAATTTCTTCTTGAAGATATCCATTTAGAAATGCTGATTTTACATCTAGTTGATAAATCTTCCATGCTTTTTGTGCCGCTAAGGCTATAAGTGCTCAAATAGTATCAAGGCGAGCGACGGGAGCAAAAGTTTCAGTATAGTCGATACCTGGTTGTTGCAAGTATCCTTTCGCCACAAGCCTTGCTTTATGCTTTTGGATTGATCCATCCGCGTTGAGCTTCGTCTTGTAGACCCACTTGACTCCAATGATCTCTTTGTCTTCGGGTCGATCGACAAGCTCCCAAGTTTCATTTTTCTCGATCATCTTGATCTCTTCCTCCATGGCTTTTCTCCAGACTTCAACTTTGGATGCTTGTTCATAGTTTTCTGGTTCCAAAATAGCAAAATTGCATGTGTCATAAATTCTTCTAAGGGCTTTTACCCTTAGTACTGGTGACTCTGGAGTAGATTCTTCTTGTGTTGCTCTTGGAGAGCTTGGTGGAGTTACGTCGTGAGTGGTAGAATCCGGTACTTCTCCTTCTTCTTGTGACGTTGACTCCTCTTGAGTAGGTATGTCTGGCAAGGTTATGTACCTTTTCTCGATCTTTTCGTCCTCCCAATTCCAGGCAGCATTTTCGTCGAACTCGACGTCTCGACTAATCACAAGTTTCTTAGTTCTTAGGTTGTAAATCCGATAGCCTTTTGATTGGTCACTGTATCCAAGGAATATTCCTTTTTCTGTCTTTTCATCTAGCTTACTCCTTTTTTGAGCAGGGATGTGAACGTAGCAAATGCATCCAAATACTTTGAGATGCTTTGCTGAAGGCTTCCGTCCACTCCATGCTTCGACTGGAGTTTTGTTTTGAACTGCTTTAGTTGGACACCTGTTTAATAGGTATACAGCAGTATAAACTGCTTCTGCCCAGAAAGTATTGGGAAGGCCTTTCTCCTTTAGCATGGACCTTGCCATCTCCATGACAGATTCTGTTTTTTCTTTCAACTACTCCATTTTGTTCGGGCGTAGCCAACGCTTAGTTGATGATGGACTCCTTCATCTTCACAAAATTTATTAAACTCCTTTGAATTGTATTCTATGCCTCTGTCACTTCT
The DNA here is from genome assembly GCA_014182575.1 of Eucalyptus decipiens. Taxonomy (NCBI): domain Eukaryota; kingdom Viridiplantae; phylum Streptophyta; class Magnoliopsida; order Myrtales; family Myrtaceae; genus Eucalyptus; species Eucalyptus decipiens. Next base: position 21,837,778 of record CM024616.1, read on the forward strand.
TAGGACTTTGATTCTTTGGCCACTTTGATTCTCGACGTGGTTCTTGAATTTTCTGAAGATAGAGAAAACCTCAGATCTTTCTCGAAGAAAGTATACCCACGTCATTCTTGTATAATCGTCAATGAATAGGATGAAATATTTATTTTGACTGGGTGTAAGTGTCCTCATCGGACCGCACACGTCCGTGTGGACAAGTTCTAATGGCTTCTTAGCTTTCCATGAAACTCCAGATGGGAAGGACTGTCTCTGTTGTTTTCCAAGAAGACAGCCTTCACAAACATCTGAAATTTCTGTGATGGCTGGAAAATCTCTCATCATATTTTTCTGATGAAGAATTTTTAGCCCAGCAAAATTAAAGTGGCCAAATCTTCGATGCCATAGCCATGAGTCATCAAGTTGAGCTTTCATGGCTATACCTTTGACATATTTCCATTGAATAGGAAAATTGTTATTTTTCATCTTAATAGAGGCAATGATATTTTTATATTTATCATAGATAATGCAGGTTTCTCTATTAAAATATAGAGAATACCCACTTTGTATCATTTGGCCCACACTTAAAAGATTTTGTGCAAGACGAGGGACTAGATATACGTTATGTATATATTTTGGGCCTTTATTTGTTTCCACGGCGATGGTGCCTTTTCCTTTGACATCTACTAATGCACCATTGCCCAACTTTACTTGCGATTTTACTGACTTATCAATATCAGTGAATATAGTTTCGTCCCCGTCATGTGATTGCTACACCCACTATCGATGTACCATGTTTCACTTTTATTGTCATTTGCCGCTTGGCCTGCGTAGAATGTATTCTCTTCACTTTCTTTTTTTTCTACATAGTTTGCTCGATTATTTGTTTTCGAGCGACAATCTTTTTCTACGTGGCCATATCTTTTACAAAAGCGGCATTGTTTTTTATTTTTAAACCAACAATCCTTCTCCAAATGATTTGTTTTCTTGCAAATGCCACAAGGTGGATAATTTTCTTTTTTTATAATTTCTCCTCCTCTTTTGTTTTTCCATGAGCTCCTTCCATCATTTTTAGTTTGATGAGACCGTATATTTACTTTAGACCGAAAGGCACTTTCAACTGAATCTTCATCTTGTGCCATTAGTCTTTTCTCATATGCTTCTAGAGAGCCAATTAATTCACTTATTGATAGGGTCGTCAAGTCTTTAGTTCCTTCTATAGTTGTAACTATGGAGTTGTATTTTTGGTAAGTGACACCAATATTTTCTCAACAACCCTTTGATCGTTATCCCATCTCCATAGGCTCTCATTTGATTAACGAGTTCTTTTAATTTTCCACAATATTCTTGTACGGTCTCATAATTTTTCATTTTAGAATTCTCAAAATCTCTTCTTAAAGTTTGAAGGCGAATAGTGCGTACCTTTTCCGATCCTTGAAATTCTTCTCGTAGTATATCCCAAGCCTCTTTTGCAGTCCTCGCTCCAATAATTCTTGGAAATACAGTTTCCGAGAGCGCTTGTTGGATAAAATATAGCGCCCTTGCATCATTTTGTAGTTGATCCTTCGAAACACTTGCACCTTCTGGCAAAGCCTCGCAACCTTTTTCCACGATATCCCATAAGTTTTGGGCCATCAAGAATGTAGTCATTTTTATGCTCCAAAAATCATAGTTGTTCCCATCAAAAATGGGAATGGGAAATGATGATGAAGTAGGGTTGGCCATGGTTTAGTTAGTGGGTATTTGGAAAGGGTAATTTTAGGAATGGGTAGGTAGGACAAACGCCCGACACCAACCAAAGACGTGGCTCTAATACCACTGTTGGTATTTTTGCGGAAGCGTGTGTGAGTGCAAGTGTGTATGTGTGAAATGTGGGCTACAAAGGCAAGGGTGTATGGGTTTAAAAAGCAGAACTTTTATTATAAAAGTAAGTATTACAAAGGAAGGAGTGGTTTTGGTTTTTCTACACTGAAAACACACACCCCCAGCCCCTATTTATAGGCGTGTCACCGCCATTCTCCACCGACATTAGTACAAAATAATATAAAAGTACAGCTTTCTTCTTTGTCTCTCGGCTTCTCCCGATTTTTCTGGTTTGTTCTCCATTTTTCTGCATTTTTCTATTCTTTGCAACTCTCCTAGCCACTTTTGTTGACTTTTCAACCAATTTTCAGCTGGCTTTCTTCCTTCATACGTAGAGTAGTCTAGGGAGTTCTAGATTTTTCACAAAATGGATCACTTTTTTAACAAGAACCTACTGATTTTATTCCCCTTACCAGAGAGTGGCGAATGAGGGATGGTTGCATCAAAGTCAGGAAGAACGGATTTGGAGATTGGAAAGAAGCAGCTCTTTTTAAGGCCTCAGATTTTTCACCGCCTCTGAAGGGACGTTCCCTTTTCCTGCAGCTAGAATTGAGGCCTGCACTGACAGTGCAGACGATATTGCTTGCACCACCTGCAATTTCAAACATATGAATACAACATATTAAGGCTCGGGTAGAGATGAGTTAAGTATAGCACTTTTGGTTGCAGGAATTGCTTTGTCACCCTGAAATCCTGTTATAACTGGAACTATATTAGCTATGGCGTAGCTCTGTGTCAACCTTTGCTACAACCTTTGACAGACTTCTATAAGACAACATACGTTGTGTATGTTCCACTTGCTTAAACGCTGACTAATCATCTAGCAGATCATTTAGTAAGTAAATCCCGTGCATTAAGATAAAACTTTTGTTACTACAAAAATGTTAAAATTGCTTCATAATGTTCAAATAAAAAGTGCAAAGTCAAGAGCTACCTCCAACTGCCTGCTTATTCAAGCACTCGTTTGTTTTTTTCTTCTTCGAAGGTAGAGGTAATAATGTTGATGAAGGCAGCTCTTTACTTTGGATTCGGAGTGGCCGATCAAAATGATCCTCAAATACCTCAACTAACGTGTCCCCTTCATTTTCTTCCCTTTTTGGCAATTCAGTAATAATGGGGTATTTAATCTCCGAAGCACTCTTGTCGAATATGACCACGCGAAACGCAGAGCCTCCTTCGTATCTGAACACTAGGAAATGACCATGCTCGATGGCGTAGTGCTTCACGAAGTCTGGCCATCCCCTTCGGAGCCAAACGCCGTCGTTTCTCCTCACCAGTTCCACTTCCCAAGCCTGAACACTGGGTACCTGGAGGAAGACCAAGTCCGACAGATTGCTCCCATATTTTCTCACGAATTTCTTTGGAATTCCCTGTTGCATGATGAGCATGGAAGCATAAAATTCCTGTGACAAGTGCTAACCCTAAAAGACAAAATATTTAACTGATATTGGGTGACTAAGCCATTTTGCATACTTAAATCGTGCGATGGTTGAAGAAATGAAGATCATTCCATGCAAAGTGTTCCATTTTGAAGAGCATCAGAAAGAATAATCTTGAAGAAATGCGGAGTTTGGGACTCAAAGTGTCTTCCTCCCACCATCTCTTCAGAACTCGTTAAGAGTTTACGTTCGCGTATGGATGTGTTTGAAAGAGAAGGTCTGGTGAGTTGCAATGCATGATGAAGGAGTTTTGTATCCTTCTTTATAATTTCGTCGTATTCCAAGAGAAGGAAAGACAAATACTGTAAAGCGCAAGGCAACATCAGCCATGAGTCAATTGGCTGCTTCAGCTGTTTAACGTCAAAACTGATGCCCTGCGTGTTGCAGGATCTGAAAGACTCCGCCCATTGTCATACTAGTTTTGCGGTCACGGACTTGACCAGAAACCGAGGAGGTGTCAAGTCCCAAGTTCTTCCCCTCTCGCGTTGACTCAAGCTCTCTCTTTTCATTGGTAACTAGAAAGACCCCTGCGCGTTTTGCTGCAGCAAAAATAAATTCTTATTCTCGCGACTCGTGAAAGTTTGGCTCTATCAGTGCCTCCACATTGACTTATAATTAATGAGACATTGTGCAATTGCCTCTAATGTATAATTTTCGATACATTAAGTGATCAAAAAGTGTACAGTCATTTTACATGTCATAATAATTTTGCAGATAGATAGAAGTAAAAACATAGCTATAAAAGTGTAGAGTTTTAAGGATCATGCGAAAAAGTAACAATGCTCTATACAAATTATAATTTTCGATACATGTCATAATAATTAAAATTTGCAACAAAGTACTGTTGCTCTATAATTAATGAGACATTGTGCAATTGCGTCTAATGTATAAGTTTCGATACATGAAGTGATTAAATAATGTATCTGTCTATTAATTTACATGTCAAAATAATTTTTGCATGTAGATAGAAGTAAAAACGTAGCTATAAAAGTGTAGATTTTTATGGATCATGCAAGAAAGTACTGTCGCTCTATACAAAGAAGAAAATATACATTTACAAAAATATATCACGCTTGAAGTTCAAATCTTTTTCAAGTTTTATTACTTGTCCTCCTATAGTAAAATGAGTTTTTGTTTGATTTTGATCTATAGCCAATGTTTCTAAAATTCTCTATCTTTCACCAAAAAAAGATTCTCTTTCTTTTCTCCAGATATTATTTACCTTTCTTAGAAGCCTTAAAATTACTAATTGTTATATAAAATAACCATGTTTTATCTGAGTGACATGGCAATTTTTTCTCAATTAAGCAACCTAATATAAAATTTGAAAATTTATTTATAAAATATCGGTAATCAACTCAAATAAAAGTCCGTAACCCAAAATACATTGATAACGTAATTGAAAGCCACTAAATTGCTTGAATTTGGGATTAGGAATTTTATGTAAGAGATGGCAAATTTAAATAGAATTTAAGAAACGTAATTAAAAGCTGATAAAATTTAAGAAAAGTTGGTAATTAAAAGAAAAAAAACCATAAATGAATAATAAGATTGTAAATGCATAACACTAGCAAATCAACAAGAAAAATTGCTTCTGATTTCGAAAAACTGGTCAAGGAAAAGCATGTTTCCAAATATTCCTTTACTAAGAAAATGAGATAAATACAAAGTATCTGAACAATTAAGTTACATTTGGTAATGCTAATTACCTGAGGCTTCATGTTGTTGATATGACTGAAAAATATCAGATAAATGGATGTTTGGACTCATTGAACAGAAAATAGAACAATTTCCATGAACTTTGTAAAGCAATACGAAGAATGCCCATCAACATTTAATGTATCCAACTAAAAATTAACAAGAAGAATGTAAAATAAACTAACCAACTTTTACTAAAGAAACAGAGCCTTACGCATGTGCAACGCGCATGCATTTTACTAGTTCAGAATGAATAATGCGATATTTTTGAGTTTTGACTAAATTATAGCATTGTTCTTTTGGAAATTACTTCAACACTATCTCCAACTTTTGACCCAAAAAAAGTAATAGCTCGCTTGCCCTGAAGGCAGCTAATTGTTTTTCCTCCCAGTCCAATGACTATATAAAATGAAATAGTAAATCTATTTCATACAGAAAAGGGATGCTATGATTGTTCTTGCCGAAATACTCTCCAACAACAATATTGAAACAATCCATTGATGCGATGAAAACTTGCAAACTAAAAATATGACTAAAAACGATTAAGCAAATGGATTCAAATGTAATATAATTGAAGTCTTTTTTATGTTCCTAATTGCAATCCTTAGTAGCCACTTAGGTGTAAACATATACTTTCAAGTCTGATTTTCAAGGGAAAACGGAGCTTGTGGCTCTCCTCATAATAAATTGCTAACGATAGTCAAGAGACTCCACTTTCTCTTACTCGTCTCTTTCATAAACCTTCTGATCAAGGCGTGGAATGAGCACAACTTCAAGCGGGCTCGCCTTCAAATTCGTCAAGCCAGGGCTCTCGGTCATGTCCACTGGTTTGCCCGAGACGGTGTCGATTTCAAAACTTTGCAACAAGCTGGCAAGGGTCAAATGCATTGTGTGAAGAGCCAGCGAGGTTCCGGCACATGACCTCCTCCCAGCGCCGAAGGGGATGAGCTCGAAGTTCTGACCTCTCACATCCACATTCTCATGCGTCGTGAGGAACCTCTCGGGCTCGAACCTGTCCGGGTTGGACCATACGCGCTCATCCCTCTGTATTTTCCAGTAGTTCAACAACAAACGAGTACCTAGCCAATGCCGCAGTATAATGGCTTTTTTTTAGAAAAATGTGCAAAGACAGGGAAATTTTGCACAGATATTAAGTAATGAAGATGCAGGTCAAAGTCTCAGGGAAACTTTTTCCAAGTTGGGAAGCGGACTTGCGGTTTTGAATCAATTGATGGATTCAAATTCCGAGTTTAAAAACGAAAGAGATAAAAGGTTCTTGTACTGTGAGTTGTACAAAGACCACAACTCATTGTTACACAACTCATATGCATCATGTTAGCGCGAGTAGTTGGAATTTGTAAAATTTACTAATTAGCAAACTCAATAGTGATGTAAATGAATTGTATAAAAGAAGATACCACAGGCTGAATAGTTAAAATTAATCCAAAAAAATTTTCGACAAAATCAGGATAGGATATGTTCTAGACTTATGCTTAACCTGACCATTATCTTGTGTAACACCGCAATCCATTCATGACGCTATAAAAAGAGATGGACTGCATGTTTATTTCATGAATTGGCCCCGTTTATCACTTTAACTTTAGAGTATGTTTTTTCATGCTGAAGAGGCCAAACCATATATGAAGGTCCTATATGCTATCGGTTTCCACCAGCATGCAAGGGCCTCATACCTGCAGGAATGCGGTAGCCGGAGGAGAAGGTACACTCTTCCATGGAACTTCTAAGACCATTGATCGGAACCGGTGGATAGAAACGCATCGTTTCCTTGACGATGGCTTGGAGGTAGGTCAAATTCTTCACGTCGGACTCTTCCACACGCCTGCTTTTGCCGACATGGGTGTCCAGCTCATCTTGCGCTTTTTTCAATGCGTGGCGATTGTTCAGCAGCAGCGATAGCGCCCACGTGAGCGCCACTGTCGAAGTGTCGGTCCCAGCCAATATCATGTTCTATAACCAAAAGGAAATGGGGTTAACTCAAGTGCTTCAGCATCAAAGATTGGAAGATGTCAGATGATTGGTGATATAGATTAGATCTAGTATGATTTTGATCTATCATATCTTCTATTTGGATGATTTAAACAAGTATTTGTAAATGAGCTTAAAACAAACCAGATTCAAAGGATCAAAATTTCACAAAGATAGGATCTCAAAGGACAAACTTAAAATTTTACAAAGATAGCATCTCAAAGGACCAACTTAAATTAAGTTTGTGAATTTTTTATTCGAATGATTTCTGAAGAGGTAAATGTTTTTGCCCTTCTAGATTAAATCCTAATTCATCACATTACTCCACTTCCAAGAGTATAGATCTCATGGTATGTGGAATGGGGAACTATTGTAAACATGCATTTGATATCTTTAGCGAATAGATTGTTATGAGAAAGTTTAAGTCCAAACTCATCATTATATTAGTTGAACCACTTTCACTCAAATCACTCAAAAGCTTAAAGCTAATGAGTTATGGATCACTTAGAAAATATTAACCGCTTCACTTCATACAAATTCTCTTTTGTAAGACTTTTTCAATATAAGAAAGAGTTCAAACCTTTTGGTCTTCCTAGTCGATAGATTCTTACATAAGAGTTAAGAAGTTATTTGGCGCTTTGTGCCATTTTCTTCATATGTTGGATATTTTAGTTGATCTCTGACTAATCCCCTCCATCTACTGGAATAGAATTCATGGTGATAATGATAGAATCAACGTGTCATTCAAAAGCAGTCAAGAGTTCGTCTCTTTGTGTTAAAACGATAGACAGATATTATTATAGATGAGACAAACTTTTGACTGACTAAATATGTTCTCGAGTTAAGTGACCTTTACTTCTGGATGAAAGCGAAATGTGACTGCCAGTCTATCCTCGACTGATGGTGAGGACAAAATATGACATTCGTGCAGCAAAAGTAAGCAATATTATACTCGGTAGGAAAATTGATGGGCACCGATAAGTCGCAATATTGTGTTTTCCTAAATCCGATGGTTCCAATCGCTCCTTCAGTGGAAACAAATATATTTTCATGAGCATCAGGTATTTGCTTTAGATAAATATATTTAAAAGGTGCATTTTTCTTTACCAGATACGAGGACTGAATTACCAAATGATGTTTAAAGACCCGTTTGCAATAAGCAGTATTTCTTAGTTTACCATTTTTTTTATTTACCACTTTATTATTATTTTTTTTATGCCCAGGATCCGGTCTAGCTCACCTTACGAGAGCACAACACCAACTATACCTCAGGGGAGACTAGCTTGGCAACCCACCAGCCGGGGCCCCCGCTTAAGTCATGGAATTGCTCAGAGAGTCGAACTCTGACCTAGCGGTCAGGAGGCCAGGCCTCAACTAGCGCACCCATGCGTGGGTGAGTAGTTAGTTTACCATTTTAATAGCATACTAATCCTAGATTCCTAATATATCTAGCATTTCTATGCTTACAGTTTGCTACGAAGTTTCTTACAGCAACTAAAAATTTATATTGACTTAGATCGAACCTACTGATTCTTTAAGTGCCTGAAATTTAGATGTATCTCTATTACCGGTCCAGATCTATTGAAAAATCTTGATGCCATCAAACTGTATTTGGAAAAAGATGTGGACAGGAGATAAGATAGGATCAAACGGTATTTGGAAAAAGATGTGGACAGGAAATAAGATGGACAAGGAACAACTTTATTGTCATTAAATAATAAGTGGATTTTACCAAAAGCACTGTACTTCTGCTACTTCAACAAATTGCATTCGTGAAATCAGAGGCATTAGCGAATGCATTAGCACGACCACAGAGCAACTTTTATGCACAGTTCTAGTTTCAAAACATTATAAGCAAGAATTACTCACCAAACAAGTTGCCTTAACAACTGTATCGGCATCAAAATCTGAAAACTTCACACCTTCGATGACGTTCAGCATCAAATCCATGAAATCTTGCTCTCCATCGCCTCCGGGGTGGGACAATCTCTTCCTTCTGTGCTCCTCTAGCCACCCCTGAGCCAAAACATCCAACTCTTTTGCGGTCTCGTTCATCGATCGTTTATAACCACCACAGTCCAACCAGCCGAGACCTGAGATCGCATCCGACAACACGACGACTCCAAATAGATCAAAGAACCTCCTGATTGACCTTTGGCACCTCTTTGCCTCGGCGTCGTCACAGTCAGCGTTCGAACCGCAGTATCTCTTTCCTCCTACCATTTTCACCGATATATTGAGCATCAAATCTCCTAGCCAAGACTTCATTTCCACCAGGATCCCATTTCTGGGCCTACCCTTTTCGATCCAGGCCTTGAACAGGTCTTTTATTGCTGTCTCGATCTCGAAAGCTCGTATGTGCTTTAGTGAGTCAAGCCGGTGGTTCGAAAGGAGCTCGATCGTCGCTATCTTGCGCATCTCTCGCCAGTATTCCCCGTAAGGAGCGAATCCGAACATGGCACCATTGTAGCCCATGAGTTTGGTGGCAGTGATCATTGGTCGATCGGCGAAGGCCTTGTCATGGACAGTGAAACACTCCTTAGCCACTTCCCAACTGCTCACGACGATTGCTCGATGAGAGCCTAATCTTATGGTGAAAATTGGTCCGTACTTGTCGGCCATGGAGCCCAACTTTTTGTGCATCAGGTCCTTGCTGCTGAACAGAGGAAGGTGGCCGACTATAGGCCAGCCGCCTTCGGCTTCAGGCACATCATGATGGTCTTTGGATATGTGTGATCGGTAGAGAAAGATGGGCAGTAGCAGGGCCAAGGTTGAGATCAAAATTATCAGCAATTCAATGAGAATTGGCATGATGAACGATTCCTGAAGTATAGCAGCAGAGTTTATCTGGAAAATTTTCCTTTTAAGAGTAGAGTTGCCGCTTTCCTGGTAGTTTCTAGTGGAAAAAAATTGCTGTGTGGAATTTTGAGTCCAATGGACATAATATATTTTAAATGAAGTGCTCTAACTCCCGGTCTTTATCTGAATTTTTGTGGTAGAGGTGGGCAGTTGCAAGATTGGTGTAGGTTCCACTTAAAACCTATCCATTGGAATTTTATGGAACCCAAAACCTACCTGAGTAGTCTGTAATTTGGAACATATCCTATCACTTGTTTCAAGTTATATCCAGGTTCCTCTACATGTATTTTTAATTGAAACACTGCAATGAATCATAACTTATATTTAGACACACAAAAAATATTAAACATTAACAAACAAAAATCTCGGTTATGAATTTGCCGAAAATTGAAGTCTATACTAGTGGTTCCAAAATACATGCTCACCATAGAATACCACAAGATAGAATAAAGACATAAAACAAGAAAAACACAAAGATATGTCCCACATTCCTAAAACTTGGAATCTATCCATCGGAATCGATTTCCAAATTTTTGAAACTTAAAAACTATTTGGCATACCTTGAAACCTAATTGTCCAATTCCCAATTCTACTCTGGAACTATGCTCACTCCTAATTTTGGTGTTGCAAAAAATAAGGGATGAAATACAATAACAAACAAAGCTAGGAAATTAATTCAAAAGACTAGCACAAGGTTCCACTATAAATCATGCAATATAATGAGCACACTCAAATCACTCAAACTCTCTCCGGTTTTCTTAGCCATCAATTACATCCGATAATTCACCTAGTGCTTAGCCTTGACAATTTATCATGAAACAATCTCTTAACTTGGTAAATCAATTGCACAATTTTTTGTTCAAAATACCCTTCAAATTGTGCTCGGATGCAAACATGATGAAGCCCACCTTTGTGAGATTTGGTGAGACCATTTTTTGTTATTTATAACTATCACCTAGAGAGGGATAAATAAGTGATTATGCAGAAATGAAAGAATTTAAATAAATATTGCAACAAGACAACTTATGATGAAGTGGTCAAATCTTACCGGTGTACAATTCTAGAACAATTAATAAAAAGAGCAAGGGATAGAGAATTGCACATAAAAGTTTATAGTGGTTTGACTTTTGCAAGCCTACATCATCTCCCGTGCTATAGCCTATTGGCGAAATTCACTAGTAAGAATCGATCAGATATTACAAGTCCTAAGCTATAAGTACTCGATAGGGCTAGTAAGGACACTTAGAAGGGGGTGAATAGGTGTTAAAAGATGTTTTTGCAATACTTAATAGATTAACTCGTCTTTTGAGGATAATAGAGTGAAGACGTAAAAGACTATAAACAATTATATAAAACTACGAATTAAAGTAAAGAGTTCAAGGAAAGAAAATTGAAACACAAGATTTATAGTGGTTCGGCTTAGACCAAGCCTATGTCCACTCTCCCGCACTTACAGCCCACTGGCTGGATTTCACTAAGAATCAAAAGAGATTTTACACTCTCACGTCCTTGATTCCACAGTGTAGAAACTCTACTATACTTCCTCAAGGTCTCACAAGTGTTTGATCCCTCTTTTGAGTACAATTTAAGCTCAACGATTGAAATAGCAAAGAACTAAGAGCTTCAAACTTTGGAATTTTTCTTTCACGCACACACTTGAATAACTTGAGTGTCTTCCTTATATACTCCTTCATGCCTTTATAACCGTTGGCACTTTCCAAAAGAGTTCTTCCAATCTACCCGTTAGACAAAATCAATCAAGGAGATCTCGAGTTATTTAAGGAATGTGATGATAATCCACCAATCATGCTTGCCTATACAATCAGGATCTAGATTTTCATAAGTAGAATCTTCCAAGTATACTTCGCCAATCAATAGATCTAATTATCCGAATTGATTTCAATAAGAATAATTGATCACGAGATGCTATCTCCAGCCGTAAGATCTTCTTCAACCATACAAATCAAATCCTTAAAGATAAACTCGCATCTGAATAAGTCTTCTCTTCGTCAGTCTGGAAACTATCAGTGAGGGTAGACTTTAAATTTTGAGTCTGGAGGTCTTTAGACTTTGACGATAGAATCTGCAAGTTTTCAGACTATACTGATGGAAACGTTTTGTCAACTTCAAAATAATAAGGAAGTTTTCTCCAACAATCTCCCCTTTTTTGATGGTGACAAAACTTTCCTGCAGATTTGAACACTTTTGTCCTGCAAAACAACACTTAAGCAAAACAAGATATCTCATAAAAGATAAGTAGATTAGGACATGGATAGTAACGATTCTGCAACCACAGAAAACATGTTAGTTTTGCAAAATAACTATCATTCCATAATCATTATCACGGCCTAAGTTATTGCAAGCATCAAAAGATCAAATCAAATAGTCCAAAGTCAAAAAGTCCAAAGTCAAAAAGTCCAATCCACAACCAAACAAAAATAAGTCCAAAGGTAAAATAATCCAAACCAACAAACAAAAGTCAAATCTGCATCAAACATCTCTCCCTTTTTGTCAATAGCAAAAAGTGGAGAACAAATAAAAAGAGTTGTTTGAAAATAGTGGGGTTTGAGTCAAGGCTGTTTGGGCAGGCAAACAAGCTGGAATTCTCCCATAGAATTCACTTGTCTTATCAAGATTTGCTATAGTCTCCTTCAGCGGCTGTAAATCTTCACCCTTCACATTAGTCTACACTTGAGTCTTCAAAGCAAGTAGCTGTTCTTGCAATGACATTGAAGTAGCCAAGAAAGCCTTTTTGAGATCTTTTATCTCATAGTTCAAACCATATTGACCATTCTTTAAATCTAGCATAACATCCATTATGCGTGAAAAGTCCGCTGAATGAGTTAATGTAGCACTGGGTCCAACCGAATCTATTCTTGGAGTTTTGAGAGTGGAGGGATCTTCAGCAATTTGTCTACTGTGACTTGGAGTGAATGCTTCAAATTCTAGTTCTAGATGGTGAGAAGCATACACATCCTCTAGATTTGCTGCAAACCGACTAACATCACTAGTGAGAATAGGCGAAGAAATACCTCGTTTTTCCGTAGCTCCCTTGTTTGTGTGCCTTTAGGAGGAGAAATGGATTCTTCTTCCTGTTCTGCTTTAGCAAGAGAGTGATGTTGTTCTTTTGCTTTCTCACAAGCATTTCCACTCCTTGTCTTTTCAGAGTTACTTGACAAGGAGACAGCCAAGTAGGCTCAAAAGAGTCATCTCAAGCCTCTTCTTCCTCTCCTTCTCTTCTTCTTTCTTCCTCTTCTGCTTCTTCTCCTCTTCTTTCCTCTTCCTCTTCTTGTCTTCTTCTTTCTTCATCTCTTCTCTCAGTCTCTTCTCTAGTCTCGTGAAAGCTGACAAAACTCTTCAAGTTCCTTAAGGCTGAAAGAGTCATCTCGTCCTCATCTTCTTCATCTTGCAAGATGAGAGTTCTCTTTTTCTTTGCTAGAGCATCCATGGGCTCCTTGCCTTTCCTTTTGGCTGCTGTAGAGTCTTGTTTCGCTTTGACAAGAGACTTCTCCTTCATGTGCTCCAACACCCTGTTAAGCTCTTTCAGACGCATCTTGGTGACCATTTTAAATCCAATCACCATTGGAGTAATGTTTGTCAAACATAAAGGTGCAAGAATGTGGATTTTAAAATGTCTAAAAAGGTGCGTGATAAGAGTATAATAAGGGAGTTGTATCTTGTCTTTCACCACTGTCCTGTATATATGAAACATGATGGTGTGAGGCAGAGAGAATTTGTAGCCAGCATTGATGGCATACATTAGCTTTGCTTCGAAACAAGAGACATCAGTCTTTGATGTAAATTTTGGACGGATGCAGTTGATCACAATTTTGTGCAACAAGATGTTTGAGGCATTCATCCTAGAGTAGGAGATCTTGCCTTCAACATTCCTGTCTCGTACCAATTCCAAGGTAGCATGAGCAATGGACACACTAATTGGTTGGAAACACCCTCTTTCCACCCCAATTAGGTCAGCCAAAGTGTCCATATCCACCAAAAACTCCTTATCCCTTACTATGAAAGAGAAACTGTTCGCATCCAAAAAGGATAAATTCAAATAAAAGTATGCTGTGAGTTCTGGATAAGTAATTATAGATTCATAACAAAAATGCTCCAATTGAAGAAGTGCAAACTTCTCTCGCGAATTTACTTTTACTGAATCGAGAAAATCAAAGTCAACACTCCTAGGGTTCATCACCCCTCTTTTCAGCAAATTCAAATAAACTTTCTTGTGCTCCTTAGAGCGAAAAATGCTCGCTCCATCACCAACAGCATTAACAGCCACTCCCATCCTAGGCTGAAAATGTGTAAACATTCGTTCATCGTCGTCTTGTCCTTGTGGTTGATTAGCAGTACCAAAACACGGGTCACTTGGAAAATTTGCAAAGGTCTTTTCAGCCATCCATTTCTCTGCAACTCCTAACTTTTCCATCTCTCGCAAAAATAAGGTTTCATTCTTGAATCCTCTTTCTCTAAGAAACTCGTCAATCAAAGACATCGTGGTACCTCCTTCTTTCAACTTAGAGTAAAGCGAGAAAGCAACATTAGGTCTCAACACTCTTACAAGTTCAATTTCTTCCACTATTTCTTCTTTTGGTTGAGGTGGTGGAGGAGATTGACGCTGTTGAGAATGTTGTTGCTTACTTGGTTGTTGCTGATGAGAAGAATCTTCTTCCTCGGTCAAGTCAAAGTGAATAGGACCCTCAAGCATGTGTCGTGGTCCCCTACTTGCGATTCTCGAAGACTTTCTTGAAGACATTGTCGCTTCAAGGGAGAAATTCTCAAACTTGCTCGAAAAGGTGAAAATTTTTTGGGTTAATCGAGAGTGAAAGTGAAAGCAAATGGGAGTTTAGAATTTTAGGGTTTGAGAGTGAAAACGGAGAAGATGAAATTTCAACAGTATATAAAGCAAGTGAAACAAAGCAAATGAATCGTCATAAAAATGCCTTTTCAAAAATGAATAATTTCCTTTTTGAAAATGAATAACTTGCCTTTTTGAAAATGAATAAATGCTATAAATTCAAAAACTTGGAAAGATAATTTCAATCAATTAGTGATTAAAAAGTAACCGTACATTTTCAAGTCTTTAACCAAAAATTAAATTGCTAGTACCGAAATAACTTACAATCGTAACTCTTGGTCTTCTGAGTTTGAACACCTTCAAACTTTACCTCTAAGTTTGAGCACCTTCAAACTTTATTAGATAAAAGATGTGATGTTCAGTCTGGTGCGAATAGACTCAAATAGGTTTTTCTCCAGTGGCTTTGTAAATATGTCTTGCCAATTGATTCTTTGAATCAATGAACTAAATCATAACTTCTCCATTTTGAACATGATTTCTAATAAAGTGATGTCGAATCTCTATGTGCTTTGCCCTTGAATGAAGAATTGGATTCTTTGTGAGATTAATTGCGCTGGTGTTGTCACATTTGATCTCGGTGCATGAGTCTTCGATTCCAAAGTCTCTCAGTTGTTGTTTTATCCATAAGATTTGAGAACAACAACTCTCAAGAGCCACATACTCTACTTTTGCTATTGAAAGAACTACAGTACTTTGCTTTCTTAAGAACTAAGATACTGTCATGTTTCCCAACAATTGACACGTACCAAAAGTACGATTTCTATCAACTCTGCAACCCACTAAATCTGTGTTTGAATATCCAAGGAGAGTAAAGTCTCATTCTTTGGGATACCACAAACCTAACTTTGAAGTAGTTGCAACGTATTTGATGATGCGTTTTGCAGCACTTAGATGAGATTCTTTGGGATCTGATTGAAATCTAGCACAAATGCAAACACTAAACAAAATGTCAGGTCTAGAAACAGTAAGATAAAGAAGTGAACCAATAATATTCCTATAAAGCTTTTGGTCAATTTTCTTTCCTCATTCGTTTTTGTCCAACTTTAAAGAACTTGACATTGGTATCTCGGTCTTTTTGCAATTCTCCAATTCGAACTTTTAAAAGAGATCTTTTGCATATTTTTTTTTGTGAATGAAAATTTCTTCCTTCAATTGGTTTACTTATAATCCGATAAAGAAAGATAGTTCACCCATCATGTTCATCTCAAATCCATCATGCATAGACTTAAAAAACTTCTTGCACAAGTTTTCGTTAGGTGATCCAAATATGATATCATCAACATAGATTTGAACAAGTAAAAGTTTTTACCTTCTCTTTTAATAAACAAGGTAGTATCCACTTTTCCTTTGACAAAACCATTTTGAATTAAAAACTTACTTAACATGTCGTACCATGCTCGAGGTGCTTGCTTTAATCCATATAGAGCATTTTTCAATTTGAATAATGAGTCTGGTCTCTTTGGGTCTTCAAATCCGGAGGTTGTTCCACATAAACTTCTTCTTGGATAAATCCATTTAGGAATGCACTTTTGACATCCATTTGGAATAACCTGAAATTTTTATAACAGGCAAAAGCAAGCAATAATCTAATTGCTTCTAACCTTGCTACTTGTGTGTAGGTCTCATCATAGTCTATCCCTTCTTCTTGCGTATATCCTTTGGCCACGAGTCTTGCTTTGTTTCTACCACCTTTCCTTTTTTCGTCCATCGTGTTCCTGAAAACCCATTTAGCTCCAATAATAAATTTACCTTTTGGTTTAAGAGTTAGTTCCCAGACATCGTTAATGCTGAATTGTCTGAGTTCTTCTTGCATAGCTTCAATCCGGCTTTTGTCAACTAAAGCTTCTTCTATGCTTTTGGGTTCTATTTCAGAAATAAGTGCCACGGCGCTAGACTCTTCTTGCTTTTTGGATCTGGTGCAAATCCCTTCATCAATGTCATTGATGATGAGTTCTTTGGGATGACTAGACTTGTGCTTCCAATTACTGGTCGGTCTGACAGTTTGCCGATCTTCTACTTCAGTTGATTCTTCAACTTCCGTTCATTGTTGTTCTTTAGAAGTCTAAGCCACTTCAGGGGAGGTAGACTTTGTAAAGTCTGGAGCATGTTTAGATTCTTCAGGTTGAGTCTGAATCAATTGATTCTGCAAAGAGTCTTGGAATTTGACGTTCATAGATTCTTCCACAGACTGAGTCTTCTTATTGATGTAGGCTTTGCTTGAAGTTGAGTAGCTAAGGAACATTCATTCGTCTAATTTCTCTTCAAACTTACCAGTTTGATCATTTGCATTTTTCAAGACAAAACATTTGCAACCAAATACATGAAAATAAGAAACAATTGGCTTCTTTCCTTTGAATAACTCATAAGGAGTTTTCTCCATAATAGGCCTTAAGAATACTCTATTAATAATATAACATGCTGTAGAAACTACTTCAGCCTAAAAAAGAGAAGAAATATTACTTTCAATTAAAAGAGTTCTTGTCATTTCTTGCAAAGATCTATTTTTTCTTTCCACAACTCCATTTTGTTCTAGAGTGTATGGAGAGGAGAAAACATGCTGAAAACTAGATTCATCACAAAATTTGGCAAAGTCTTGATTTTCAAACTCACCTCCATGGTTTGTTTATATGCTTGAAATAACATATCCTTTCTCATTCTGAACTTTCTTGGCAAACTTTGAAAAGTGAGAAAATATTTCAAACTTACTTGCTAGAAAGTAAACCCAAGTAAATTGAAAGTAATCATTCATAATTACTAGGCAATATCTCTTTCCACCAATGCTTTGAGTTCTGATTGGTCCAAAGAGATCCATATGCAGAAGCTGCAAAATACGATTAGTAGAAATCTAATTTATTGGTTTAAAAGAACTTCTAACCTATTTTCTCAACACACATGGTGTGCATAAGTCAGATTTTTAATACTTTAGGTTGGGTAGTCCACGAACAAGCTTCTTGGATGAAATCTTGGCAATTTGCTTCATGTTGACATGGCCAAGCTTTCGATGCCAAAGATTCGTTTCATCTTGAATTGATATTAGACATTGAGATCTTTCTGGTTTTATATCTAGAAGATAAATGTTACCATGTCTTCGTCTAGTGAAAAATTGAGAAAAATCTTTACTAGTTTCCGAACATATTCCTTCTTGGAAATTGATTTTGAATTCAGTGTCGCACAATTGGCTAATGCTAAGTAGATTGTAATTTAGTCCTTCCACCAAGGAGACATTATTCATTATGAGACTTCCAATCTTTACAGTTCTACACCCAACAATTATTCCTTTGTTGTTTCCACCAAAAGAGACTTTTCCACCATTTATTTGCACAAGTTTTATAAAACAACTTGAATCTCTAATCATGTGTCTTGAACAGCCACTATCCAAATACCATTTAACCTTTTTCTTGATAGTGACCTGCAATTAAAAAAGAACTCAAGCTTTCTTTGGTACCCACATTTTCTTGGGTCTAGGAGAGTTAGTGCAATATATAGTCTTTGCCCATTCCTTTTTAATAGGTCTCCAAACCATAGGACATTCTTTCTCAAAATATTATAAGCTATTGCATTTTGAACATTTGAGAGCACTTTGGCCAACAGGTTTTACAAAGACTTTTTGAAAATGGTTTCTGTAAAAAGTTTTTGTAGGTCTTTGTTTGATTCTTTCCTTTACTTTTGGAAAATCAATTAGAGGAATAGTTTCTAAAGTCATTCCTAAGCCCGATTTGTTGAAATAAGGTCTTTGTACTAAAAAAATATTTTCCAACTTTTCAAATCCTATTAAAAACCTTTTTGAGATATTTGAAATGTCCTTTTTTAAAAATGTATTTTCTTTTGAAAGAGAGTCTACATTTTCTTTTAAAACAACAAAACTTTTGTCTAGATTTTCAAACTTTTCTTTCCAAGAATTTTCCTGTTGCTTAAGTGTAGAATTCTTCATTTTTAGCTCGGAAATCCTTTTAAAAGAGGTTTTGAGACTAAGACAAAGTTCATCAATATATTTCGAGACTTTAGTAGGAATTTTTAAATTGCTTACCTTGATTTCGCTATCTGAGTTTGAGTCTAAGTTTGAATCTATCTCAGAGTCTGAGCTTGATTCTGATTTTGCCATTAGACAAATATTGGCATAATCTTCATCACTTTCTTCGCATTCAGTATCACTCCATGTCTCTGCTTTGAGTGCCTTTTTGTATTTCTCAGCTCTTCCCTTCTTTTTCTTCAACAGAGGACAGTTGGGTCTAATGTGTCCCTTTTTCTTGCATTCAAAATAGATCACATCTTTGTTGGCTTCATCATCCTCAGTTGATTTGTTTTGAAACTTTTGAGTGCTTTGCTTCTTCCAATTGAATCTTCTTCCCTTTTTGTTCAGTTTCCTGAACCTCCTTATCATAAGTGCTAGCTCTTCATCGTCCATATCATCTTCAAAGTCTGTAACATCAGAATCATCGTTAGATTTTAAAGCAATTGACTTATTACCTTTGGATCTTCTTCCTCGTTGATTTGCTCCACTTCATAAGACGGAAGTGTGCCAACCAGCTCGTCTACAAAAAGCGGCATGATCCTTTGAGTTTCCCTTATTGAAGTCTTCACGTGATTCCAGTCTTTGGAGAGTCCACGCAGCAATTTGTTAACCTTCATTGGTCTTGAGATTGGCTGTCCCCGATACTCTAGACCGTTTACAATCTCTGTAAAACAACTAAACATGTCAGTGATAGATTCTCCTGACTTCATCTTGAAGGCTTCATAATGTCCGAGTAGAATATTGATTTTTGTTTCTTTCACTCGATCAGTTCCTTCATAGGTAATGTGCAGCCTATCCCAAACTTTTTTGGCTATTTCACAAGAAGAAATTCTGTTATACTCAGTAGGAGATAAAGCACAATATAAATAGTAAATTGTTTTAGCATCAAGAGCTTGTCTCTTGGTTATTTCTTCTTGTGTCATCTTGCTAGCATCTGCAACTTCTTTTCCTCTTTCTGAAACTGATGCAACTTTAGGAATGATTCATTTTTTTACCACATCCCATTCCAGAGAATCTTTCAATCTTAGGAATGCCTTCATCTTGTTTTTTCATACGATGTATTCATTTCCATCAAAGTAAGGAGGTCTGGTGTTGCTCTGGCCTTCAACCAAACTTGGAGCCAACATACTAGCCATAGATCTTTAACTCATAAGTAAAAACACTTCAATTGAATGAGCACACAAGCTCTGATACCAATTGATAGGGCTAGTAAGGACACCTAGAGGGGGGTGAATAGGTGTTAAAAGAAGTTTTACAAGATTTAATAAATTAACTCGTCTTTTGAGGATAATAGACTAAATATGTAAAAGACTATAAACAGTTATACAAAACTACGAATTAAAGTAAAGAGTTCAGGGAAAGAAAATTGAAACACAAGGTTTATAGTGGTTCGGCTTAGACCAAGCCTACGTCCACTCTCCCGCACTGACAGCCCACTGGCTGGATTTCACTAAGAATCAAAAGAGATTTTACAGTCTCACGTCCTTGATTCCACAATGTAAAAACTCTACTACACTTCCTCAAGGTCTCACAAGTGTTTGATCCCTCTTTTGAGTACAACTTAAGCTCAGCAATTGAAATAGCAAAGAACTAGGAGCTTCAGACTTTGGAATTTTTCTTTCACGCACACACTCGAATAACTTGAGCGTCTTCCTTATATACTCCTTCATGCCTTTATAACCGTTGGCACTTTCCAAAGGAGTTCTTCCAATCTACCCATTGGACATAATCAATCAAGGAGATCTCGAGTTATTTAAGAAATGTGATGATAGCCCACCAATCATGCTCATCCATACAATCAGAATCTATGTTTCCATAAGTAGAACCTTCCAAGTATACTTCGCCAATCAACATATTTGATTATCCGAATTAATTCTAATAAGAATAATTGATCTCGATGTGCTATCTCCAACCATAAGATTTTCTTAAACCGTACTAAATCCGAATCATTAAAGATAAACTCGCATATGGATAAGTCTTCTCTTCGTTGACTTTGATCTAGAAAACTTATGAATAGAAAGGATTTTTCGCCTTTAGAAAGAAATTCCAAGAAAGTTAAATCTCCGAAAGATATTAGCAAGATTTTCCTTTTGAAACTCTTTATAAGTATGGCAAGAAATCCAACAAATCGCCACTAGCCATTGTACAAGGATATTTGACTCATTCCTAGCCGATTGACATAATGTATAAGTAATGAAGTAATTAAGCTATGACTCTGGTTCTGACTGATAACTTTTGATCACATCCATCAAACTTTCCACTTGAAAATACTTTTTATTAGAAACAAAGTCTCTAAGTTTTATTAGTCATTGAAATCACTTAAGGAATGTTTTCTCAACATTTTTAATTGTTCTAAAAATTTAATCTGTTAAATGAAAGCATTATTTCCTTTACATATAAGTTGTACCCTGGCCTAAGCCACAAGACCTCTAAAACCTGATATCATGTGAGATTTTATAAGATTACTACCAACTACTCTAAAAGTACAGCATACACTGTTGCAACTTTCTTAAAGGTGAACTACCGAAGGAAGCTAATGGATTACTAAGAAAAGTTGGTAATTAAAAGAAAAATAAACTATAAATGAATAATAAGATTGTAAATGCATAATACTACCAAATCAACAAGAAAATTGCTGCCGATTTCAAAACTTACAAAGGAAAAACATGTTTCCAAATATTTCTTTACTAAGAAAATGAGATAAATAAGAAGCATTTAATCAATTAAGTCACACATGGTAATGCTCATTAACCGAGACTTCATGTTGTTGATATGACCAAAAAAGTATCAGATAAATCCATGTTTGGGCTCAATGAACAGAAAATTGAACAATTTCGATTAAGTTTCCAAAACAATATGACCAATACCAATCAACATTTAAAGTATCCAACTAAAATTAACAAGAAGAAGCAAAAAATGTAAAATAGATTAACAACCGACTTGTATTAATTAAAGAAAAAAAGAGCCTTACGCTCGTACACCGAACATGCATCTTGCTACTTT
Organism: Eucalyptus decipiens; assembly: GCA_014182575.1. NCBI lineage: Eukaryota > Viridiplantae > Streptophyta > Magnoliopsida > Myrtales > Myrtaceae > Eucalyptus > Eucalyptus decipiens. Next base: position 21,859,472 of record CM024616.1, read on the forward strand.
CTCTCGTCTTGTCGAGCTCCTCTCCCTACCCTCTCGGTAGTTTGCCCTAACCCCTTTTTCGCGTTTTCTTCCCCCGCAAGTTTTCGTTTCTTCTTCACTCTACTTCTCTGGTTTGCCTTCCCCTTTCGGTTTCTTCCGCCCCGGTCTCTCTCGATGGCTTCACAAACGAATTCCTTCTCTCGAACTCAACCTCCTTCGCTTCGCAGTAGCTCTGGACTTCTTCAAGTTCCAGATTGAAGTGCGGCTCTCTTCCGCGCTTTCCTTCCCCCGGGTTCTGGTTTTTTCGCCCCCTCTTCCTTCTTCGGACCTCGCCTCAATCCTTGCTCTACGCTGCGTCCCCGCCTTTTTTCATGTCCCTTCACCCCTGTTTCTCTTCGTGCTGGTTTTTTCCCTTTGTCGCCCCTTTCCCCTTTTTCCATGGGAGGAAACATCTTGGAGGAGGAGTCACGAATAGCTGCCCTCTGCAACAAATTGGGCAGACTCTGTGCTGACCATGAACTGGAAGATTGGGAAGGCTCGCCACCGCTGGAACAAATTGAAGAATGCAAGCTTATTTTAGTTGGTAATCTCCTTTCAAACCCATCTGTAAATTTCCAAGGTCTTCAATCCACGCTGAAACACTCATGGAGAGCAGAACAGGCAGTTTTTTCACAACGTGATGCAGGCCTATATGTTGTAAGGTTTACTTCGGTAGAGGAGAAAATCGCATCCTTGATGGAGGTCCCCGGTCGTTCTCGGGTCATCTTGTCATCCTAAAACCTTGGCTTCCTAACACACCGCATTGCTATGATTTCTCTAAATGTGCCTTTTGGGTCCACGTTCTCGGTCCGCCTCTCGAATGGTGCTCGTAATGGATGCTGGACAAAGTGTTTCGGCATGTGGGACGAGTGATTGAAACCAGAGTAGACACTAGGGAAACTCCTAATTTCATAGCAGGAAGAGCTAGGGTCGAACTTACCCTCAGTCAGCCGTTGAAATCAGGTCACTTACTCCGTATTAATGGCAAGACTTTCTGGCTTGATTTCAGGTACGAGCGCCTCCCTCATTTCTGCTACTCTTGTGGTAGGTTAGGCCACTTTGCTGTGAGTTGTCCAGAAACTCCCCTCACTGCTGCAGAACTGGCAGGTAAGGAATCAATGGCCTTTGGTCAACGGTGCGAATGTTTAGAGAACATAGCCCTTCCTGGCATACCTTTTATGGCGATCTTGTTTGCCCTTCTGAGATGGATGATGCTATACCTGAAACACATCCTTCCTTAGTAACCAAGACCCTTGCGCTCCCCGCTTCTAAAGTGCCTCTCTCACCCTCTGGGCTTAATGACCAGCATGTTGGAGCCTCCACTACTCGTCGATCAAAAACTGCCCTGCTTCCCTCGAGTGATACAACCCCTGCATTATCAACTCAACCAAGTGTTATGCAAGACCTCCACAGGTCTGAGAAGGTGCAGCCACAACAATCAGGACAAATTGTTGTCATATCTCAGCCAGCACAAAGAAGGGATCACTATATGCAGGGGGCAAAGTTAAAAGGCACCTCAGATCAGCAGGGTCATCTTCAGGTTGAAGCTGCCTTGCTTAAAATGAAGTCCCCTGTTTCAGCGAAGTACCTCCACCGCACTCAATGTTCCAAAGAGCGAGATTCATCAAAACCCGGTCAAATTAAAGAATTCTCACAAAGCTTACCGGGCGGCCCCCCCCGAAAAGCTAAGAGGTTCTCGCCTTATGAATCACTTGCTCTGGATTACCTGTTTTGGATGACAACCAACTAATGGACACCCCTATCCTTGAAGCCGAAGGGGTTGACAATTGGGCGATGGTGGCTTGCCCTAAAAAGCCACCAGGGGATAGATGAAGTTTGTAAGTTGGAACTGTCAGGGGCTGGGCAACCCCTTGACAGTCCAAGCTCTTAAGGACCCCGTGGTCCATGATTGGCCCGACCTTTTGTTTTTGATGGAATCTAAAAACCAGGACTCCTTTTTATCTAGAGTACAAAGGAGATTGCATTACCAGCATAGCTTTTTGGTGTCCCTTGTCGGTCTAGCTGGTGGTTTGGCTGTCTTTTGGAATGACCCTCTCTCTGTTTGTGTGGAGGACTCCTCAGCCCACTATATTGACCTGATCTGCTCTGGTCCCCATGATGAAAGCCCAATGCGCCTCACTTGCATCCATGCCCCTACATCCTTCCAGCAGAGACAGCAATTATGGACGGTTCTCAAGCATATCGGCGAGTTATTACAATGCCTTGGGTATGCATCGGAGACTTCAATAAAATACTAAACCACTAGGAAAAAGTAGGTAAACGTTTCACTCCATCTTATCGGTTGCGCTCTTTTAGGGACTTCTTAAATGATTGCTCACTCATGGAAGTAGAATCTAAAGGCTGTGCCTATACATGGGCGAACAATAGGGACGGCGACGAATTGATTAAGGAAAAACTTGACAGGGTATTATGCAATATGGACTGGAGGTTAACATACCCAAAGAAAGTGTTCGCCCTACCCGCCATTGGCTCGACCATAGTCCGCTGATTTTATCGCTTATGTCTCCTGCTACAAAGCGCAAACAGACTTTCACCTTTGAAGCCTTCTGGCTTCATCATCCTGAATGTCGTCAGATCATTGCTGCTGCCTGGTCCTCTCTTTCTTAAGGACCTGTCTCCATCTTCAGAAAACTCCAGGCTGCTACCATAGCGCTCCTACAGTGGAGTAAAGACAAGTTCAGCAATGGCTATCACCGGATAAACTTACTAAAGCAGCAGCTTCAAGATCAGTCAAACCAACCATCCTGCTACCATGACAACCAGCAGATTAAAAATCTAAAAGCTGAAATTCAACAAATTTGGCAACAAGAGGAGCAATACTGGGCTATGCGTTCACGAGTTAAATGGCTGCGTTGGGGAGACAAAAATACCAGGTTTTTCCATGCGACTACAATCCAAAGACGCCAAAGAAATCGCATAAGTATGCTGCAAGACGCAAACAATCTTTGGATTCGTGATCCTACTCAACTTAAGCACATGACTAAGGACTTCTTTTGCAGTCTATATACTTCAGTTGGAGCTCGTGACTTCAATCCTATCCTATCTCAGTGTAGCCCAGCAGTTACAATGGAAATGAATCAGTATTTAACAGCAGAGGTAACTAAAGAGGAAGTCAAGATTGCTGCTTTTAAATTAGGTGCCACAAAAGCCCCCGGTCCTGATGGCTTTAATGGTCTATTCTATCATCGGCCTTTGGGATATAGTGGAGGATGATATTTTTACCTCGTGCAAACTTTCTTCATATCGGTAGGATGCCACCAGCCCCGAATAGAACCATCATCATTCGATTCCTAAGGTTCAGCAAGTAGAGAGGTTAGACCCGTTTCGACCAATCGATCCAGTGCAACTTTATATACAAAATTATATCCAAAATTCTAGCTAACCGGCTCAAAAAATGGCTTCCCGACCTTATCTCACATGAACAGAATGCTTTTATCGAGGGCGGAGACAAACTCAAGACAAGTATATTGATTGTTCAAGAGGTTATACATCGGTTCGAAATCGGGCGAGAGAAAGAAGAAGTTCCAAGGAATCCTGAAGTTGGACATGAAAAAGCATATGATCGGGTCGAATGGGATTTTTTGGAGGTGTATTTTCACAAGTTGGGATTTGATTCTAGATGGATACAGTGGATAATGCAGTGTATCACCACAGTATCAATTAGCATTAAGTTAAATGGTGAAACTCTTCCCTACTTTCAGCCTTCAAGGGGTCTACGCCAAGGTGACCCCATTTCTCCTTATCTCTTCATATTACTAGCTAACCTCCTATCTAGACTTATCACACAAGCAGTAGATATGGGCAATCTAAAAGGGATAAGGCTTAATAGGTGGTGTCCCACTTTGTCTCACCTTCTCTTTGCCGACGATGCAATCTTTTTTCTAGATGGTAAGCTTCTTGAATGTCAAAACCTATCGAATATTCTGCAGCAATATTGCCTAGCCACGGGTCAAGCTATAAACGGAACAAATCTGGCCTTTTCCTCGCAAAATTGCCCGATGAGTTTGCGGAGAATCGGCCACGGGACTGAGAGTCCCCTTGCTACAGAAATCTGGGAAGTATTTGGGGATACCGTCTGATTGGGGTGCCTCTAAAAAAGATATGTTTTCTTGGATTATGGCTCGAGTCAATTCTAAATTAGCAGGCTGGAAAGAGAACCTTATCTCTAAAGGTGGCAAAGAAATTCTACTTAAATCAGTGGTGCAAGCTCTCCCTCAGTATGCTATGTCCATTTTTAAGCTCCCTATCTCTATTTGCAAATCTATTGAACAGAGAATAGCTAGCTTTTGGTGGCGAGACTAGCAAAACCAAATCGGTATCCACCGGAAAAGCTGGGATTTGCTGAAAGAATGTAAAGATAGAGGTGGGATGGGATTCGAGACTTAGTGGCTTTTAACAGGGGCCCTTCTTGGCAAACAAGCATGGCGTCTTTCCCAAAAGTCATCTTCCCTATGGAGTTCAATTTTTAAGGGCTTATATTACCATTCCAGTGACTTCTGGCATTCTGACCATGGCTCGCGACCCTCCTGGGGTTGGCAAAGCCTTCTGCTGGGAAGGGACTCCATCAAAGAGAACATGCATTGGTCGGTAGGTAATGGCCAAACTGTTAAAGTTAGACAGGATAAGTGGCTGAGGAAAGGAGTTATTGGTGGCCCAGCACCTAGAAATGAACCTGATAAAGTGGCTGGCTTTATTTCTTCAAACCAGCGCACTTGGGACATCCCTAAACTCAAGCAAAGCTTCGATAACCGTCGTTAATGAAATTTCATCCATTAAGCCGCGAACGGAGCCTATCCTGCACAAAATTCTATGGAATGACACACATACAGTACATATTCAGTTAAAAGTGGCTATCATCATATTCATCGGTCAAGTCACTTTATCGAAATACTCGGCCCTCATCATCCTATACCACACCGCAGCGCCTTTGGCATGATTTGGAAAATTCAGACGGCACCCAAAATCCGAATATTCCTATGGTCTATCTGTCACAATGCGCTTCCAACTAAGGAAAATCTTCACAAGCGCCATATCACAGATGATCCATCATGCCCTATTTGCCCGTCTCAAGTCCCAGAAACTCTAGAACATCTACTACTGCTTTGCCCTAGGTCACATCAGGTTTGGTCCCATCCGCAGATACAAATTACAATCTCAGCATTTAGCACTCATCGAATGGATGCATGGTTGACTGATCTAATTGGGCATAGATCTCACTTACCTGGTTTAGAAGTCATTGCTTCCCTTCTCTGGCAGCTTTGGAAGGCCCGCAACCTATTTATCTTCCAGCGACAGTTCTCCAGCCCTCAACAGATCGTTGATTCGGCTCTCACCTCGGCTCCGGGCCGTACCTCTCGGCTCCAAGTCGAATCCGGCTTCATCAATGGCCTCTCCGAATCCTCTCGGTGGATGGATCCCCCTGAACTGGCACCATTAAAGTGAATCTGGATGGAGCCTTCCCGATGCCTCCTGAAGTAGGGTCGATTGCGTGCTTGTGTCGTGATCATAACGGCACCTTGCTCGACGGCTATGCCCAGAATGTTCAGGCCTCCTCACCCCTTCAAACAGAAACCCTAGCCTTATTATCCACCCTCCAATTTCTGTTGCAACAGGGTTTGGGAAATACTCACATGATTCTTGAATCAGATTGTCTGGAGTTGGTGGAAACCGTGAATCACCGCAGGAGGCCTTCACAGGTTTGTCAATCTTCGCTCGAGCACGCCTCAACCCTTCTTCGTGAGTGCCCTAATTTTCTTCTTCAGCACTGTCGCCGTGAAGCTAATTTGGCTGCCGACTGGATCGCCAAGGCCTAAGGCCGAGGGTCTCGTTTCTAAATTGGGCTCTTGATCCGCCCATTTCTCTCTTCAATTTGCTTTGTACTGATGCCCTCTTTAAGGGTTGTAACCTGGTTTGCTCTTAAATATCATGCTTATGTTTCGACCAAAAAAAAGAACATGCATCTTGCTAATTAAGAATTAATTATGTGATATTCTTGAGCTTTGACAAAATTATAGCATTATTTTTTCGAAAATTACTTTAACACTATCTCCGAATTTCGACCCAAACAAAGTAAAAGCTCGCTTGCCCTGAAAGCAGCTAATTTTTCTCTTCCTGGTCCAATAATTATGAAAAATAAATAAGTAAACCGATTACGTAATCAAAAGATAAGCTATGATTGTTTTTCTCGAAATACTCTCCAACTCCAGTATTGAAACAATTCATAGATGTGACGAAAAGCTGGAAACTAACAACATGACGAAAAGCGATTATAATAAGTAAATGGATTCTAGTGTAATATAATTGAAAGTCTTTGTTTTGTTCATAATTGCGGTCCTTAGTAGCAACTTAGGTGGAAACATTTACATTCAAGTCTGATTTGCAGGAGAAAACGGAGCTTGCGGCTCTCCTTATAATAAAGTGCTAACGATAGTCAAGAGACTCCACTTTCTCTTACTCGTCTCTTTCATAAACCTTCTGATCAAGGCGTGGAACGAGCAAAACTTCAAGCGGGCTCGCCTTCAAATTCGTCAAGCCAGGGCCTTCGGTCATGTCCACTGGTTCGCCCGAGACCGTGTCGATTTCGAAACTTTGCAGCAAGCTAGCCAGGGTCAAGTGCATCGTGTGAAGAGCCAACGAGGTTCCGGCACATGACCTCCTCCCCGCACCGAAGGGGATGAGCTCAAAGTTCCGACCTCTCACGTCCACATTCTCATGCGTCGTGAGGAACCTTTCGGGCTCGAACTTCTCCGGGTTGGACCATACGCGCTCATCCCTCTGTATTTTCCAGTAGTTCAACAGCAAACGCGTACCTAACCAATGACACTGTATAAGGGCCCTTCTTTAAAAAGTGCAAACACAAGGAAATTTTACATAGATATTAAGGAATGAAAATGCAGGTCAAAGTCACGGAGAAATTTTGTTAAATTAGGAAGTGGACTTGCCTTTTTGAATCAATTGACAGATTCAAATTCCGAGTTTAAAGACGATAAAGATAAGAAGTTCTTGGATTTTGACATAGTACAAAGACTATGTGACTCAATGTTACACAACTCATATCCATCAAGTTGGCACGAGTAGTTGTGATTACTAATTACCTAAATCAATGGTGATGTACATGGATTTTATAAAAGAAGATATTACAAGCTGTATATTTGAAACTTATTCAAAAACTTTTTGGACAGAATCATGACTGGACCCGGCTAGAATCCTACACTTCTTTCACTAGACCCGACCAGAATCCTATGTAACAATGTGGTCCATTCTTGACCCAATGGAAAAAGATATGGACCACATGTTTATTTCACGAATTGGCCTGATTTATCACTAAATTAAGGTTGTGGATGCCATCGATTTCAGCTGACATACAAGGACCACATACCTGCAGGAATGCGGAAGCCAGCAGAGAAGGTGCACTCTTCCATGGAACTTCTAAGATTGATGATCGGAACAGGTGGATACAAACGCATTGCTTCCTCGATGATGGCTTGGAGGTAGGTCAAGTTCTTCACATCGGACTCTTCCACATGCCTGCTCTTGCCGACATGGGTGTCCAGCTCTTGTTGCGCCTTTTTCAATGCGTGACGGTTGTTCAATAGCAGCGATAGCACCCACGTGGTGCTCACTATCAAAGTGTCGGTCGCAGCTACTATCATGTTCTATATCCAAACGAAAATGGGATCACCTCAAGTGCTTTAAAAAAAGGTTGAAATATGTCAGATGACGGTAATATGGATTAGATCTAATATGATTTTTACATATCATATCTTCTATTCAGATAATTTGAACAAGGTATTTGTAAACGAACTTAAATCAAACTAAATTCAAATTATCAAAATTTTACATAGATAGCATCTCAAAAAAGGATAGACTTAAAATAAGTTTCTGAATTTTTATTTGCCCTCAAATGATTGGTAAAGTGGAAAGTGTTTTGGTCCTTTTAGTTTGAAGCCTTATTCATCACCGTACTCCACTTCCAAGAGTATAAATTTGATACCTTTAGAAAGCCCAAATCCAAATCAGTCATCATATCTAACTAGACTGCATTTACTCAAAAGCTTAAAAATCAATGAGTTATGAGTTAATTACAATATATTAATTGATTTACATCATGCCAATTCTCTTATGTGAGGTTTTTTTCTTAAAACAAAACTCAGTAATGGGGATTATTAGTTAGCTAAAGAAAGAGTCCAAACCTTTTGATCTTCCTAGGCGATAGATTCTTACTTAAGAGGTACCGAGTTGTTTGGCCCTTTGTGCCATTTTCTTTCTACTTTGGATATTTTAGCTGATCTTCAACTAAATCTCCTCCGTCCAGCGGAGAAGAATTCATGGTGATACCGATAGAATCATCGTTATCTTTCGAGCAGCCAAGAGTTCGTCTCTTTCTGTTGAAGAGTAGACAGATACGATTACGATAAGACGTAAATTTTGACTATTTTCTCAAGTTAAGTGATCAAATCTTCTGGACGAAAGCGAAATGTAATTGCCAGTCAATATTGTCACATTTCGCTTTAGTCCAGAAGATTTGATCACTTTTGTCCAGAAGATTTGATGGGTACCAAGCACTTTTGATTATTTTCCTATTTTTGTCCTAAACTTTTGTTGCATTAAGTTAAGTAAACTTTTGTCCTAGATTAGGACAAATTATGAGACATTAATGCAACAAAAGTAAGCCAGACAATGATTGGTAGGAAAATTGATGGGTACCAATAGGTCACAATATTGTCTCTTCCTAAAATTTTATGGTTGTGATCGCTCCTCGAGCACAAAAAATCTATTTAGAAGCATCTCGCATTTGCTTTAGATAAACATACCAAACTACTTTTTTTTTTCGCTAGATACTAAAACTAGATTACTAAATGATATTTAAAGACCCATTTGCAATCAATGATGTATCTTAGTTTACTATGTTAGTAGACCAATCTTAATATATTTAGCATCACTCTTCATGTCTTGATTTTTACAACTTCCTATGGAGTTTTTATAGCAACTAAAAATTTATACTATGTAGGAGTGAGCACGGTTGGGTGGGCCGTTTTCACCATGAAAAAAACGGCCCACTAAGGATCAATTTCAAAATATTGAAATCAGGAACCACCCGTTGATTTCATGGACCTACTTAGGAACTCAACCATGATCCAGTTCCCAAGTGGGGTTTATGAAACTAGTCCTCAAACCTTACAAATTGTATTCATCAATTAATATTATGTGCACCTAGTTTTATTTATGCTCTTAAAATGAGCTGTTGGCTCTTAATTTCCTACATGATGACAAAGTGCTGCAACATTTATGGATGTCTCCAATCAATCATCTCCTTCCTCTTTGTTTGTTTATTTTGTTTTAGTTAAGAAAGCAAGTAAATTGATTATCGAATGATAAAAAAAAAAAAAAAGGTAGGGAGTTAATCTTATCATGCACCCAAGAAACAAAATTAGTTAATAATATCAAATAACTATAAATACACATATATGTACATATATATTTGGTTGAAAAACTACAAAATCATTCGGTAGTTGAGATGAAATTTCTTTTTTTCTTATATATGTATGTATATATACCAATTTGGGTGGGTGGGTGATTCCACGCCTAAACTGGAAACCGAACCGGTACTCACTAGTTCCACTAAATTGGAACCAAGAACTGGACCGTTTGCCATGGGAATAGCCGGTTCTAGGCTAGGCCCAATCCGGTCCGGTCATGTTTCTGGTGATTCTCAATTCCTTTGCACACACCCCTAATACTAAGCAAATATAAATTAATGATTCTGTAAGTCCTAGAAGTAGATAGTTCACACAAGTTTAAATTTCTCTCTATTGCCGGTCCATATCTATTGCAAAATCGTAATATCATCAAACTGTATTTGGAAAAACATGTGAACATGAAATAAGTTTATTATCATTAAATTATAAGTGGATTTTGCCAAAAGTATTATACTTCTGCTTCTTATGGATGAAATGAAAACTCCAACAAAATTGCATTCAGGAAAAATGAAGCATCGATGAATGCATTAGCATGACCTCAGATCAGCTTTTCTGCACCGTTCTAGTTTCAAGATACCATAAGCTAGAATTACTCACCAAACAAGTTGCCTTAACAACTGTATCGGCGTCAAAATCTGAAAACTCCACACCTTCGACGACGTTCAGCATCAAATCCATGAAATCTTGCTCTCCATCACCTCCGGGTTGGGACAACCTCTTCCTTCTATGCTCCTCGAGCCACCCCTGAGCCAAAACATCCAACTCTTTTGCGGTCTTGTTCATCGATCGTTTATAGCCAACTAAGTCCAACCAGCCGAGAGCCGGGATCGCATCTGACAACACGACGACTCCGTATAGATAGAAAAACCTCCTGATTGACCTCTGAAACCTCTTTGCCTCGGTGTCGTCGCAGTCAGCGTTCGAACCACAGTATCTTTTTCCTCCTACCATTTTCACTGACATATTGAGCATCAAATCTCCTAGCCAAGACTTCATTTCCACAAGGACCCCCCTTCTGGGCCTACCCTTTTCGATCCAGGCCTTGAACAAGTCTTTTATCGCTGTCTCGAACCTCGAAAGCTCGGATGTGCTTCAGTGAGTCGAGCCGGTGGTTCGAGAGGAGCCCGATGGTCACAATCTTGCGCATCTCTCGCCAGTATTCCCCGTAAGGAGCAAACGCGAACATGGCACCGTTGTAGGTCATGAGTTTTGTGGCGGCAACCATCGGTCGATTGGCAAAGGTCTTGTCGTGGATGGTGTAAAACTCCTTAGCCACTTCCCAACTGCTCACGACGATTGCTCGATGAGAGCCGAATCTTATGGCGAAAATTGGTCCGTACTTGTTGGCCATGGAACCCAACTTTTTGTGCATCAGGTCCTTGCTGAAGAACAGAGGAAGGTGGCCAACGATAGGCCAACCACCTTCGGCTTCAGGCACATCGTGACGGTCTTTGGACGTGTATGATCGGTAGAGAGAGATGGGCAGTAGCAGGGCCAAGGTTGAGATCAAAATTATCAGCAATTCAATGAGAATTGGCATGATGAATGATTCCTGAAGTATAGCAGCAGAGAGTTTATCTAGAAAGTTGTCCTTTTAGGAGTCCAGTTGCTGCTTTCCGGGTAGTTTCTGGTGGAAAAGATTGGCTGTGTGGAATTTTAAGTCCAGTGGACATACTTATATTGTAAACAACTCCTTGTCTTTTTCTGGATTTTTGGTGCTGCAAAAATAAGGGTTCAGATGTAATAATAAACAGAGCAAGGAAATCGATTGGGGAAAGCAATACAAGATTCCACTATAAATCATGTAATGCAATGGATGTAATCAATTCATTCAAATACTTTCAATATTTTTCAGCCACCAATTACATCCGATAATTCACAAAGTATTTAACTTTGCCAATTTATCATGAAACAATCTCTCAATTTGATAAATCGATCACACAATTTTTTCAGTCAAAACACCTTTCAAATTGTGCCTAGATAAACACAATGAAGCCTGCCTTTGTGAGTTTTGTGGGGATATTGCCAATTATTTTAAAATTTTAAGTTGTTAGATGAAAGCGTAGTTTAAATAATCTAATATTACTCCTTACATATAGGTTGTACAAGACCTCTAGAACCTTATGCCACGTAAGATTTTGTAGGACTACTGTTAATTTCTCCAAAAGTACAACATACTATCACGACTTCCTAAAAGGTGAACTACCAAAGGAAGCCAATGGATTACTAAGAAAAGTTGATAATTAAAAGAAAAATAAACCATAAATGAATAATAAGATTGTAAATGCATAATACAAGTAAATCAATAACAAAATTGCTACCGATGTCAAAAATCTTAAAGAGGAAAATCATGTTTCCAAATGTTTATTTATTAAGAAAATGAGATATAAATAAAAAGTATTTAATCAATTAAGTCACAAGTGGCAATGCTAGTTAATCGAGACCTCATGTTGTTGATTTGACCGTAAAAATTATCAGATGAATGGATGTTCGGACACATTGAACAGAAAATATAACAATTGCCATGAACGTCGTTAAGCAATACGAACAATACCCATCAACATTTAATGTATCCGACTACAAATTAACAAGAGTCAAAAAAATGTAAAATAGATGAACAACCAACTTATATTATTTAAAAAAATAAAAAAACAGAGCCTTACACTCGTACACTGGGCATGCATCTTGCTAATTAAGAATGAATTAGACAATATTCTTGAGTTTTGACTAAATTAAAGCATTTTGTTTCGAAAATTACTCTAAAACTGTCTTCGCCTTTCGACCCAAAGAAAGTAAAAGCTCGCTTGCCCTTAAGGCAGCTAATTTTTCTCTTCTTAATCCAATAACTACGAAAAATAAATAAGTAAATCTATTACATACTGGAAAGAGACGCTATGATTGTTTTTCACGAATACTCTCCAACATCAATATTGAAACAATTCATAGACGTGATGAAAAATCGGAAACTAACAGTATGACTAAAAACGATTATAATAAGTCTTTGTTTTATTCCTAATTGCATTCCTTAGTAGCCCCTTAGGTGGGAACATTTACATTCAAGTCTGATTTGCAACAGAAAATAGATCTCGTGGCTCTCCTCACAAAATAAAGTACTTACTACAGTCAAAAGACTACAAATTCTCTTACTCGTCTCTTTCATAAACCTTCTGATCAAGGCGTGGAACGAGCACAACTTCAAGTGGGCTCGCCTTCAAATTCAACAAGCCAGGGCTCTCGGTCATGTCCACTGGCTCGCCCGAGACCGTGTCAATTTCGAAACTTTGCAGCAAGGTAGCCAGGGTCAAGTGCATTGTGTGAAGAGCCAGCGAGGCTCCAGCACATGACCTCCTCCCCGCGCCGAAGGGGATGAGCTCGAAGTTCTGACCTCTCGCATCCACATTCTCATGCGTCGTGAGGAACCTCTCGGGCTCGAACCTGTCCGGGTTGGACCATACGCGCTCATCCCTCTGTATTTTCCAGGCGTTCAACAGCAAACGCGTACCTATCCAATGAAGCAGAATAAGGGCTTTTCTAGAAAAGGTGCAAACACAAGGAAATTTTACATAGATATCAGGGAACGAAGGTGCAAGTCAACGGCGCATAGTAATCTTGGCAAGTTGAAAAGTGGACTTGCCCTCTGAATCAATTAACAGATTCGAATTCCAACTTTAAAGAAGAAAGCATAAAAAGTTTTTGGATTTTGACATAGTACAAAGACTCTGTAACTCATTGCTACACAACTCACATTCATCGTGTTGGCGCAAGCATTGTGATTTGAAAAATTAACTAATTATCCAAAACAACAGTGATGAATATGGATTGTATAAAAGAATATTTGAAATCCCGTGTAACAACGCAGTCCATTCGTCACCCCAACGTAGTCCATTCATCACCCCGTGGACCGCATGTTTATTTCAGGCCTGGTTTATCACTTCAATTTTACAATACGTTTTTTAATGTGAAAGAGACTACTATATATCAAGGTCCCATGTGCTATCGATTTCTGTTGACGTGCAAAGGCCACATACCTGCAGGAATGCGGAAGCCGACAGAGAAGGTGCATTCTTCCATGGAACTTTTAAGACCGTTGACCGGAACCGGTGGATACAAACGCAGTGTTTCCTTGACGATAGCTTGGAGGTAGATCAAATTCTTCACATCGGACTCTTCCACATGCCTTCTCTTGCCGACATGGGCGTCCAACTCTTGTTGTGCTTTTTCCAATGCATGGGGATTGTTCATTAGTAGTGATAGCGCCCATGTAATCGCCACTATCAAAGTGTCGGTCCCTGCTATTATAATGTTCTATATTCAAAAGGAATTGGGATTAACTCAAGAGCTTTAACACGACAGGTTTGGAAAAGATGTTAGATGTCAGATGATGGTGTCATGGATTAGATCTAATATGATTTTGATATATCATATCTTCTATTCGAATGATTGAAACAAATTACTTGTAAATGAATCGAATAGATCCAAAGGATCAAAATTTCACACAGTTAGCATCTCGAGTAAGAAGAGATTTAAGATAAGTTCATATTTAACCTCAAATGGTTGCTAAGATGGTTAGTGTTTTCGTCCTTTTAGTTTGAAGCCTAATTCATCACTTTACTCCACTTCTGAGAGTATAAAATCTCCTTATATGTGGAACAGGGAGCTGTTAAGAGTGTGCGGTAGAAATTCAATATTTTTATCAAGCAAATTGCCAAAAGGGGATCTAAGTCCAAGCTTATCATCAAATTCAATTGGATTTATATTCACTCAAAAATTTAATCCTTTAAATTATGAATTAACTAAAATATATCAGTTACTTCACATACTAATTTTTTCATGTCAAACTTTTTAAATATAACTCTAACAAGATTTTATCTCTATGTTAAAGAGTAGGTAGATATAGTTACAAGATAACAAATAGGTTACATTATAACATCCTTTTTTTTTTTTTTTTTTGGTGAACCTCCGACCCCCGCGCGCTTCGCGGGAGAGTAAACCCCGGGGAGCGCACGGGGGGACCCACCCCCACGTGCGCGGGTAAGACGCGCGTTATGCATTGAAGCATCGCTTCCACGGAGGGATCGAACCCTTCCCCTTTCGTTTGGGGTCCAAGCCCAACTAACGCCACCACCGCCGGCGGTGGTTACATTATAACATTAGTACAACAAAAGTAAGCAAAATAGTGGTACGTAGGAAAAATCATTTACAAGGGTACCGATAGGTCATGATATTATCTTTTCCTAAATCTTATGGTTGCGATTGCTCCTCGAGCCAAAAAAAAAAATCATTCAAGAGCATCTAGTATTTGCCCTAGATAAACATACTAAAATCGCATTTTTTTTGTTTTTTTTTTTGTTTTGAAAGATACTAAAACTGAATTACTAAATGATGTAGTCTTTTATTGGATTTAAATGAAATACAAGCCTTTTTTTTAAAGCGGTATATCTTAGTTTATTATTTTAGTAAACTGATCCTAATATATCTAGTATCACTGTTTATGTCTCTATGTTTATAACATCCTGCGGAGTTTCTGACAGCAACAAAATATTTATATCGACTAGATCGAAACTAATGATTTCCAAAAGTAGATTGTACAACATATGTTTCTCTATCGCCAGCCCACATCTAGTGCAAAATCTTGATGTGATCAAACTGTATTTAAGAAAACGTGTGAACATGAAATAAGTTTATTATCATTAAATTATAAGCGGATGCTAAAAGTACTAAATTTTGCTGCTTATGGATGAAATGACAACTCCAACAAAATTGCATTCATGAAAATGCTTTAAGTTTTCAAGTATGGATGGGGGAGAAGCATTCGTGAATGCGTTAGCGTGACTTCAGATCAACTTTTATGCACAGAAATCTAGTTTAAAAACATTATAAGGTAGAATCACTCACCAAACAAGTTGCCTTAATAACTGTATCGGCGTCAAAATCTGAAAACTTCACACCTTCGATGACGTTCAGCATCAAATCCATGAGATCTTGCTCTCTATCGCCTCCGGGGCAGGACAATCTCTTCCTTCTATGCTCCTCTAGCCACCCCTGAGCCAAAACATCCAACTCTTTCGCGGTCTCGTTCATCGATCGTTTATAACCACCTAAGTCCAACCAGCCTAGAGATGAGATTGCATCCGACAGCGTGACGACTCCAAATAGATCGAAAAACTTCCTGATTGACCTTTGGCACCTCCTTGCCTCGGTGTCGTCACAGTCAGCGCTCGAACCACAGTATCTCTTCCCTCCTACCATTTTCACAGATATATTGAGTATCAAATCTCCTAGCCAAGATTTTATTTCCATCAGGATCCCACGTCTGGGCCTACCCTTTTCGATCCAGGCCTTGAACAAGTCTTTTATCGCTGTCTCGACCTCGAATGCACGTATGCGCTTTAGCGAGTCAAGCCGGTGCCTTGAGAGGAGCTCAATCGTCGCGATCTTACGCATCTCTCGCCAACATTCCCCATAAGGAGCGAACCCAAACATGGCACCGTTGTAACACATGAGTTTTGTAGCTGTGATCATTGGTCGATCGGCGAAGGCCTTGTCGTGAACAGTGAAACACTCCTTAGCCACTTCCCAACTGCTCACGACAATTGCTCGATGAGAGCCTAATCTTACGGCGAAAATTGGTCCGTACCTGTCGGCCATGGAACCCAACTTTTTGTGCATCAAGTCCTTGCTGCTGAACAGAGGAAGGTGACCAACGATAGGCCATCCGCCTTCAGCTTCGGGCACACTGTGACGGTCTTTGGACATGCATGATCGGTAGAGGGAAATGGGCAATAGCAGGGCCAAGGTTGAGATCAAAATTATCAGCAATTCAATCAGAATTGGCATGATGAATTGTTCCTGAAGTATAGTAGCACAGGGGTTATCTGGAAAATTGTCCTTTCAGGAGTTCAGTTGCTGCTTTCCAGCACGTCTATAAAATCATGCGTCCCTTAAGTCTAATCGATTTCAGACGATCCTCAACTCTTTTATACGGGTAATCAGAATTGCACCCAAACCAAATTTCCTTATATTAAATGGCCATAAGAACTTGCAAAGAGGATGTCCATCAGAACGGTCCAATGGGGTGGGAACCAATGTGCAATGACAGAACTAACTTTGGGTTGGACACCACGTCATTTGAAGATAAGATTTGCCGGAGCTGGAAACTGCCAAGGGAAATATAAAACAAAAATCCAACCAAGAGGCTCATCAAGCCGAGGACACATGGAGAGACGCTGACAAGTGGCGTTCGTCCGAGGAGACCAGACACTGCCCGGCAAAGATATTAAATTGCACACATTCTGCTAAAGTCAAGAAATCTCATTGATCCTACTCGCTTCATTCGGTCAAGGACGAGGTTCAAATGTTCAAAGAGGACATTTGACCGTTGAAAATAACGTGCCTAGAGTCCCACCCCTCCAGAGCTCTTCTCCTGTTACAATTTCTGAGCCTTTAAAAACCAACTCATGTCTTACAGCCCAATAAATCAAGTCACTCATACACTGGTTCCTCTTATTTGTCAATTTACTATAACAGTGTGATGGAACTCTTAATTATTAAACCACGGTTTCATTTAATTATTAAACCACGGTTTCGTTTAATTACTTAAACTTTTAAAATAGTCGAACAGTGCCTCCTAAGTTCGAATATATTCAGACCCTTATTTGTCTTTCCAATTGCATATTTTCATGCTTAGTGCTG
This sequence comes from Eucalyptus decipiens, assembly GCA_014182575.1. Lineage (NCBI taxonomy): Eukaryota > Viridiplantae > Streptophyta > Magnoliopsida > Myrtales > Myrtaceae > Eucalyptus > Eucalyptus decipiens. The sequence continues at coordinate 21,876,682 of CM024616.1, forward strand.
GCAAAAATAGACCAGACTAAGCATGAATCTAATGGCTTAAACTTAAATAGATTGGCAAATTGCAATTCCAAAATAACATTATGTATTGAGCCAAAGTTAATGGACCATATGTTTTTTTTCCCTTTTAAGTATTAGAAAACAAAACTTAGTTTGACTCCAACTTTAATTAGAAAAGTCGATATCTTTATTTTACTCTAAAACTTAGTGCCCTTGTGGACTTCCTTTTTAATTTCTAAATTCATATGTCCATTGTATAAAGGCCAGTCATCTCAAACAAGAAATCTCCTATGTAAATTTGGACTTTCACTTAAGGGCTCAAACTTGAGACATAGATAAGCATTTGGACTGCATTTGGTAACATAAATTTGAGTCCGGATAAGATAATTTATTATCTCATCTATTGTTTGAGAACGCCCTTTGAACTAGATAAATCAAGATACGTCCGAATAAAATGGCAAATAAGAAATTAGGTGTAGGGGTGGGATATATTGATTTGGATAAGAAAAAAATTAAAAAAATTAAGAAGAAGAACAACAACAAGCTATTATCTTATCTTGTGATGATCGATGCTACCAGTGATAGCCATGGTGGCGCAACGCGATCTCTCCGGCATGTGAGTTGCACCGGTTGAAGAGCTCGTCGGAATAGCTCTGACTCATCGGATTGCATTGCGACCGTTGATTTCTAATCAAAACCAGAGGCACGGAAACACCTGCGGTTGGATTGTGTCGCCGAACTCGGATTTGAATCTCTTGACGAGATTAATATCGGTGCTGATTTGGCAATCACTCTGATTTTATTGCGCTGGACGACCGTGGCAATTGACCTTGCAGCGAGTGGTCGCCCAAAATTCCCTCGCCTCGTCTCTCTATTGCGGTCTCAGATCTACGGTGAGTCACAGTCCTTAAGCGACACCTCTATCTCCCCAATTCGCCACGACCGCCATGATTCCTCAATCTAGGGTGTTTCGGTTGCAATTCATGCGCACTCTTGTGAAAAGGATTGTTTGGAATTTCCTGAAGTCGTCCTTCTTTCTTTGAGTGACTGTGTGAGCACTCTTGATAACAGGAAGTGACGGCCCTAATTCCTTCTTCCAAAATATTGTATTTTTTTCGAGGATTACAATCTTTGTGTTCTAGTATTCAGTTTTTAATTGAATTTATTTATTATTTTCCAATTTTAAGTATACCCAATACTTGATAGGATAAAATATGTCCCACCTTTACTACCCAAAAGATTTTTTCATCCCATTTTATCTTATCCTATCCCGATCCTTTTGCCAAAAACCACACACAGCCTCTGAGTGTTCAGTAACAAAAGCCAAAATTCAGCCTCAGACTAAGCAAATTAACCATTGCCCACCCCCTAAATAACTGCCGACTATTTATGTAAAGCTGCTGTAGCGTGATGATCATCACTTCCCAAATTGCTTGTTCTTATTGTAAGCTGCGAAAACAATAGTCATGATCTCCATAACTAGAACCAAGGACACATAATTGAGTAAAAGAGATTTGTGCACCTGATTTAGAATTTATCGTTCTTAATATGGAGCTACAACGATCCAAAGCTCAATCTCTTCTCTATTACTCTATATAACTCTAGCTCAATAATACGTTTGGTTGTCTAGATTTCTAATCAAAATAGGACTAAATCCAAAAATTTTGCTATATCATATTCATTATTTGGTGAATCACAATTGTAAATTTGGACATGTTTACATCATATCATATATATTGTTTCATATAAACGGCAAATCAATGTCAATAAACCTAAAAGTTGCACAAAGGTGCTAAAAATCTCTTACAGCACTCTTGCCTACTTCATTTTTATTGCTTTTTTTTTCCTCTCTTGTTAATTTTTTTTCTTTTTTCTTTTCCCCTTCCACCATTCTCTAATAAAATTTTGTTAAATAATAAACTATACTAACATACCTAAATTACCTCAAATATGTAATAAATATAAATATATGTATATACAAAGTTTATATTAGAAGATAGAATTAAATTCATATATATAAGTAAAAATGATATTAAATTAGAATAACTAAATTGTTGTAATTTTTTATTATTTTGAATTTCTTATTTTAAAATTCAAATATTATGTATTATGAAATATAATTTTAATTTTATCAATCTAAGAGTTTGTTATTCAGAGAAAATAACTTTCATATAATAGATTTTAGAAATCATATCCACATTTGTCTCACCTCTCCCATAAAATAATTCTATCCGAGTTATATCCTTGATATATCTAATTTTATTTTATTTTGAGTAAGTACCAAACGTAGGACATGATAAATCATATTTTAAATTTTATCCTAACTGCCATATGCAACCTTAACATTTAGCAACCACTCCTTAGTAAGGATATTTGCGTATAATGGTTAGATGAGAAACTCGAGCATTATTTATTAAATTTTAAGGCATAGACCCTCTCATTATAGGTTAGGCTTTTCTTGGCCCATACTGGCCAAATCTATAGTAGACTAATTAAGAATCTTTATATCTCATCTTATTAAATCAATTCCGTAAAACGATAAATTATAATAACAAAAATATAACCAGATCAGAAAAAACTCTTATACTTGCTGACCGCTTAATTATATTGATTATGTGCAACGAAAAACACAAGGAGTCGGGTGCACTTCACTGTACAAGCTGATGATTCCCCTCATTTCAAGAGCTTTTTGTATGCAAAATTGCCACAAACTATAGCTGCCTCAGATTGTTCATGAGTCATATAAGTACTTGGCTTTGGTTCTGTTTGGTTCTCTGATAGATGCATGCATTCAAATCTTGTCTTGATCAAGGAGAGATGCTCTTCTTCCGGATCACGTAACTATGATCTGAAGTTGTAGGAATCTTTGATTTTTATTTGGATTTGACACACATCCTCCGATTCATCCTATGCGTTGCCAAAATGAACACGGAAAGACATAGACCACTGCAAAACTAGCTTCAAGCGAATCTGTGCAAAATTACTCAAAACTGCTTCTTCCCCTGAAGAGATCTTCAGTATGTACTCTGTTTGGTGACCCATCATCTGTATCTTCCCTGAAGTGCGTTCGACATATTCACAGAAAACAGAGAGCTACAGCCTATCTTATCTCATTGCTGGTACGAGAGATACTCTGAAATTCTCGTAATTAGACACCAAAGAAAGGTACTCTGAAATTCTATCATAGTCATTTGACATCATACTTACATCACGAGCACAAGAAAGGTAGACCTGTCTGAAATGAGTTTGAAATGTTATGGCCTAAATCAAGAGCGTACTAAAATCTAAAACATTCATTTGAACTATCTCCTCGAATCTTACTTCAGCATTTCCATTTGCTAAAGCCTCACTCAGTCGATATTTGTGTGAACGGACACCTTAAACACGATTTCTTCGTCATCAATCAACTCAAACAAACAAGTATCTCCAGACTGCAGATTACTGCTCTTCGCAAAAGATGGTCCAACCTTCATAGAATCCTCCCTAGAAAATTGGACGAGCAGGCAACCTCACTGGCCAATTTGCATACTGAAGCTTCGTGTTTTGCTTCCCAGTTTTGATTTAACTCTCAACGAATTGGCAAGGTATGCGCTGAAGAAAATTAAAGAGAAATTAAGATGATAGCTGCATAATCAAAAAATAATTGTTCGCATGGAATTTATCTTCATCCGCAATCACAATAACATAAACCAAAGTCTTTGAATCTAGTAAAGATGCAAACATATGACCCTTTCTAAAAGAAAAACAGCTTATTTGGTAAACGCCCTTTTCTTCCTAAAATCTATCTTGTTTAAAATTGATGATGACCGAGATAATTGTCGTTGATGGTTAATTTAGCCAATCCGGTCGGTCTTCTTGTGAATAAGGTTTTTTCTATTCGCAATTTTCTACTATTATTTTGTTAATTAAACAATTAAAAATAAAAGAAAAGGCCTGTGCGGCCGGAAAATGAATGCTATAGTCTATAAGAATGGCCAATCAAAATTCGTTAAAGTCAAATAGTGTCCTGAACCTACCAAATACCGGGGATTCCTGAGAGAATTCGATGTGAGAACCACTTTGAAGCAAGCATGAACCACCCCCATTCACATCCATGTGATACGGAGTCTCTTCTGCATCCTCTTCAGGTTCCATTACAGAATCGGAATCTTCATGCTTGAGATTTGATCCTAATGAGTGCAACCCGCCATGCTCTTCGCCGCGCATGCTTCCTGTAGGATTATTTTTATTTATCGGAGTGGACTCGCCGCATTTGCGCTTCCTAGCGAACGACAGGGCCTACTTCACGCACTCGTGCAATCCGTTTGCCCTCACGGAGAATTCGGAGACTCCACTGAACCTGAAGACCAGGAAGTCTCCGAACTGCAATGAATTGTCCTGAGCGAATGCTTTCCAACCTCTTGTGAAGAACAAGCCATTCTAGACCTTCTTGATGTTCACGTGCCAAAATCTTCCGGCACAATTTATTAGCTTGAACCTTTTGGGTGTCCTTAGTTGTTGCAGAAATATGCAAAAAGATGCACCAATTGAAGCACAAGTAGTAAAGGATGAAAAGAAAATTGAAATCACATGAGACGCAAGATTTACGTGGAAAGTCTAGAAAAGGAAAAATCACGGGAGAGAGAGGGGTTTCACTATCTTCAACAAAGAGTATAAAAGCACAATCTAAAAACTCAAAAAACCACTTGGTGAGCCACAAGATCTATATATCCAATAAGAATATGAAAAAAAATAAAACAATAAATAATATGGAGGCTAGGGTTGGAGATGTATTATAAACACATTCCTTTTATAGTCTTCCTTCAAAAATAAATAAATGTGTATGGTCTAAAATACCTATGATATCCCAAAATTTGACCCGTATTTCAAAATATATTAAATTATTATTTTATTGATGCACTTATGGTTATTTTAATTTGAACAAACCACTCACGAGTTAACAAATCTATTGGATGAGGCCATACAGGGTTAAAATGCAAATGATTAGAGAATTCAGTTAGGGATCGACCATGTGACCATAAAGATCAACAGAGAACAATACTACGCTATTATAAGTTAATTAATGAACATATATAAATCATTCGATGGAAGTATGTAATCAATTCGCGAGTGATTCCACACGATTACGATACTCACATCATAAACTAATTTTCCATTAATATTGTATTCATAGTACGTAATTGAACCCTCGCGATTATATTACAACCGAGGGTTGTCCATGATTCGAAAAGGTACAAGCATGAATTGAAAATTATCAACCATGGGCCAACTACACGAAAAAACCTCTAAAAGCCACTCAATAGTTTAGGTCGTACTAAAGTTTCGTTTGATCATTTTCAACCATGAAATTTTATTTGAATTTTGGGTATCGAGCTTTTGAGGGTTTAAAAACTAATTTATTGGACATTCCCTCATTGTTCATCGAATTATCGACAAGTTTGAAATTTTTCAGAAAATGAATTAATAGACAAAAAAATTGGAAATCTGAAAGGGAACTAGATCTAGTGGCAAAGCTGTGATTTGTTGGCCAAAATCTTGGCTTTAAGGAAAGAGAAAAAATAAGAAGATATTGTGGGGACATAAGACTAGGCCATGAGGCTTTTAAGGAGGTGGTTGAAAGGAAAAATCATGGGATTTTGGAAGAAATCTTGGAAATCTTTTGTTTCTTTCTATTTCTTCTCTCTCTCTCTCTCTCTCTCTCCTCTCACGCCGTTTCCACCTTCTTCAACAGAAGACCCCATGCTCCTTCCCCTCCTTCATTTTTGCTCTCCATTTTCCTCTCATCACCATCTTCTTCTTCCCTTTCAATTCTTCTCAAGCCGCCCACCTCCACCGCCATCACCCACCCTGACCACCATCCACCACCACCCGCAAATCCGCCACCCCCACCACTGTCCACCACCACATGCATCACCACCTTGGACGCCATTGAACCACCTTTTCCGAATAGTCATTCGAGCCACCCACTGTGCCGCCCGTCCGTTCGTGTCCTTTGCGCCATCCACCGTCGTCGTTGTGCCGCCAAGCCGCCCTCCCTTTACAGCGCCGACTCACCTCCACCAAACCCCCCTTCCCTCGGTGGTCGAGAGTCTCAAGGGCTTTGCCGCCATTGTTGAGTCTCTATTTGAGCCATGAGCGTCACGTCCTTGATGCTGCCATGCTGCCATCACCACTGGAAAATTTGTGAATTAACTCATAATTCTTAAATTAGATAGTTAATTGTGTTTAGGGATAGTAGACTAATGATGATTAGTGCTAAATAAGTATGGTTTAGCTTTAATTATGTTTACGGACTATTAAATTTAAGTGTAATTAGTTTAATAATTACCGTTAGTCTTAATTAATCGTGGTTAGAATAATTAACTGTGATTATATTTATTAATCGAGTTTAGTTTTAATTAATTGTCATTTGTTTAATTAATCATAATTAGCTTACTTAATTTTTATTATTTTAATTAACAAAATTAATTTTAATTAATTATAGTTAGATAATCAATTATAGTTAGCTTTAATTAATCTTGATTAGCTTAATTAATCACGATTAATTCACCTCAATCACAAGATCAAGATATGACAGAGATGATCCTGTACAGTCCTCTCAAGAATTCTATGCTCAATCATCCTATGTCCAATTGGAAGGGCCTCTCTATCAAGATCTCTATGATCAAGTACCCTTGTCCTTATCTTTCGGATTAGACCCAACAAAGTCTCCAATTATGCTCAAACAGCAAACTTAAATATTCACTTTTAACCACGAGTAGCACTTAAGTAATCACTTATAACATAAATTGACACGTGATCATTTTTTAACCATGACCGGCATTTAAGTGAACAAGGATGATGACATCATTTTAGACATGAATTGCTTAGTAGAGCTTTTGACAAGCCACATAGACCAATTTTATTAATAAATTAACATAATGTTTGATTTCCGGCAAGCTCATCGGAGTTGGCACTTAAATGGACCTTTTGGAAGTTTCAGCACTTATATATTTCCTTAGATCAAATTGTGGCCCGATTGTTGTGCAACCTTGCAGGCCAAAATCATTTAATTAATTCGTGGTTGTATAAAAAGAATGATACATTTCCTTTTTATTAACTAAGAAGGGTGAGAAGGCGTGAACAATATTCACAACCCTTTGGACGTTATAATAGGAGTTTCACACTCATGATCAAATTACTGGGTTTGAATTGTAGTTATTGCTCATTTTGAACAAACCCATCACTGTCGCACAGCTGAATGCAAGTTGAAATGAAGTTGGAGTGACCAATCCGCCTGATACACAAGTCGAACTTACACAAGGAATCAAGATTCTTGGTCATCGATGAGTGATTGAAAGATTCAAAATTATTGAGATCAATAAAAGGTTCTAAATTCATTGGAAATAAATCTTGGCCAAGTCGACTAGCCACCTTGATTGAACCTATATATATACATTGGTTTTTAGGATATGTAAAAAATATATATATACCTTTCTGGTTTTTAGACCTCACTAGAAATTTAAATTAGGATATTTTTATTTGGGGTGCAAAAATAAAATAGAAGATGAGCCAATGACATCTATGAGTAGTGCGATTCAAATGGTTTTCACTTTCATGAGGCTGAACATTCGTACTGGTTTCATTAGGCATCTTCATGCTCTATTGGACCTCGAGAAGGGTAATTTCATGAATAAAAAGTTCGAAAACTCATTGGTGCTTCCGTAGCTGTGTTTTGGCTTTAGATTTGACATGGAATTTATATTTAGGATCAATATTTGTCCGACTTCCGATTGTTTTATTTTATTTTATCTTAATTAGCTTCTGATCTGACTGAATCTAAAATATGTGACATTACATATGTATATAATTCTGGTGTCTTACTAGCTATAAAATAGTCAGCACATGTCCTTTTCCCCATAGTTCAAGATATCAAAATCTCTGGATCATGCATGTATAATCAGTGCGCGTACATCTAAAATTATAATCTGACAACTAGTGAGAAGGCAGTATATTGCCGAGCACTAGGGCAACACATTTTAAATGCAATCCATCTGTAAACATTGCAAGATCAAGTACTACGTTGCACAGGCCTAGGAATCTTACATTCAATGTAGATTTCATGATTAAACTGCGCAAAACTATCCAGCCCAAACTACTGGAATTTTTGGCACATGGAAGAACTTACACACATTCTCATGGTTTATATTTCCAGAACGCCGGCGTAAGAGAGAAAACCGGTCATCATCATCGTAATTCAATCGACGCCTTCCTGAAGATGGAGACTTTGAGAACCATGAGGTCCGAAATGAGGAGCTCAAATATGCAGATATCTCCTACTCGAAGAGCATTGTGCCTTGCGAAATTGAACCAACCTGCAGAGATTCTGCCGGTGAAGCTGTTGCAGTTGGGATGAGGATACACACAAAGCTTGATAGGCCATGTCCTGTGGCCAACTCTTAGAGTCCCTATTATGTGTCTCTGCTCTGAGAACCTCCTGACAAAGCCAGCCGGCACATTCTGCACGCAGACCATCGGTTGTATGTTAAAAAAATTGGAATCAACGAATGGGTGGGAGGTCGAATCATCAATTTGGTCCATCTAGAAGACAAAGTAAACTATAGTACTTCTTGCAACTGTTTCAGGCAAATGACTGCTTGGATTCTTGGAAGGATGGTCAGTTCTTGCGAAACTTGCTGGAAGTTTCCAAAGAAATTGTTCTTTTTTTCATGCATTGCATATGCTTTCTACATTGGTCTTGCCACTAACCGGAGTGCATCTGTTCAAGTGTTTTGGGCAAATGACTATTCGGAAGGATGGTCGGTTCGTGCAAAACTTGCTCGCAGTTTCAATGGATGTAATACAACTTGGAGAAACTGTTCCACTGGTGTCTTCCACATTGCCGGCACTGCGTGCTTCAAGAAGAGTGTACATTTGTTTTGCTGTATATTACATCATATCATCATTATGTTAGATTGTCTACAAGTAATTTTCAGCTAATGTTGATCTTCTCATTTGTATCTCAAGCTATTTACCTGGTTCAACCTCGAAACTTTTGCCTGCAGATTGATCATTAGAAGCGGATTCTTCATTTTTGGGCTGGCCATACTGAGATTTATCAGATTTGCTGGAGCTTGTTTCGAGCTTGTGTTGAGAAGCTTCTTCTGTTTAAACAGATCTCACCCATAAAGGCAGAAAGAAGAACAAGGATGCACATCAAAATCCAAAATCATAAAGACCATAATGGATCATGTCCATTTGGAACTGAAGAGACTTTGATTGAAAAAGAAATTTGTAAGCTCAAGAATTGGTTTGAACAAATTAGTTTGATAACTTGGTTGGAAAGAATGCTCAAGGTTTCTAAACTTTTGAAAAGCTTTACAAGAGAAGGAAGCAAAAGTGAGAATGAACTAAATCCAATACCAAATGCAATTTATTAAAACAGAAGGCACAAATCAAAGTAGATACTCGCATAAACACCCTCTAAATCCTAAGTCAGCGAATAAAACATAATTTAACGTGCAAATTATTTGTCCCCTACCGAATTCTACTGCATCTCGGTTGGCTCTGAAGATGAGGACTCTGAACGAAATTTGGTGAACCTTCCACATTATTTCAAACACACAAACATCACCCAACTTGAGATTGTTGTCCTGCACAAAACGTTTCCAACCCCAGTTGAATTTGATTTGTCGTCTTCTGCCGTATATTCCAAACTTGTACCGGACCGACCAAAATCTCTCATCCGACACGTATAGATTTATGTCTCCACTGCTTCTGAAATTGGGAATGTACTTCATGAAAAACCTAGCCGGTGCACTCTACAACATGTCACGTAGTTGAAATATTTCATCAGAACAATATGGCAATTGATTTGTTAAGGCTGATTTAGAAAGATTTAGTACATGAAATAGTACGAGTGCTTGAATAAGTGGACCACTTTCAACAATTAATAGCATTATCATTCAGTAATTGAATGATCCATATGGACTTTATTGTTCTTATGACCACTCAACAATTTGAACAACAGAGCATCTCACCAACAATTTTTGATTGGTGAGTAGCATGACAACGTTGCTAGAGATAGACTCTAGTAGCCTAAACTTAATCATGCCAGCGAACCCACAACGTATTTTTAATTAAACCAACCATGATTTTACTTTCATAAAACTCCATCGCCATTTGTCTGCGTCTTTTATTAGCTTGTAAGTTTTAGTAAATAATCTCAATACAAACACCGTTACTAATAAAATTAAACAATGATTTGAATATCACTCTAACTCTTTCGCATTAGCTCCAGCTCAGTGATTTGATTCCTTACCAAACAGTGGCGAATGAAGGATGGTTGCATGATAGCCAAGAAGAATGGATTTGGAGACTGGAAAGAAGTAGCTCTTTCTAAAGCCTCAGATTTTTCACTGACTCTGTAAGGATGGTACCTTCTCGAATAGCCAGATTTAAGGCCTGCATTAGCATCACAGGCACTATTATTTCCACCACCTGAATTCAAACAGATGAATACACACACCTTAAAGATCAGGCAGAGATTTATTGGATAAAGCAGTGTTTGGTTGCAGGAATAACAAAACCTACAGTAGCTATGGCTTAGCTCTGTGTCAACCTTTGCTACATTAACTGCCCATTAAAATGGGTCTAATCAACATTCGCCAAATGCTCGATCTACTAAGACTTTTTGACAGACTTCTATAAGATTACATATTTTTTTCTATGTCCACTTGCTTAAACGCTCGCTAATAATCTAACGCGACATATAGTAAACTAATCTTTGAGATATAACTAGCCTTACTAAAAAACAATGTTTATAGTGCTTCATAATGTTCCGATAAACAGTGCAAAGTCAAGAGCTACCTCCAACTGCCTGCTTATTCAAGCGCTCGTTTGATTTCTTCTTCTTCTTCGAAGATGGAGATAACAATGTTGATGAAGGTAACTCTTGCCTTTGGTTTCGGCGTGACTGATCGGAATGATCCTCAAAGACTTCAACCGACGCGTCCCCTACATCTTCTTCCATTATAGGATCATCATTTTCAGAAATGAGGGGGTATTTAATCTCGGTAGCACTCTTGTCGAATATGACCACGCGAAACGCGGAGCCTCCTTCGTATCTGAACACTAGGAAGTGCCCGTGTTCGATGGCGTAGTGCTTCACGAAGTCTGGCCATCCTCTTCGGAGAAAAGCACCGTCGTTTCCTCTCAGCAGTTCCACTTCCCAAACATCACCGCTGGCTAAACGGAGGAAGACCAAGTCCGACAGACTGCTCCCATATTTTCTCACGAACTTCTTTGGGATTCCCTGTTGCATAATGGAAAAGAAAACAGCAAATTTTACGTGAGTGCTGGTCCTTCAGGGACACGTTTCGAAAGGGGCGAGAGAGAGAGAGATTACGAGTCTTCCATTTTGAAGGGCATCGTATAGAACAATCTTGAAGAAATGTGGAGTCTGGGACTCAAAATATCCCCTTCTCACCATCTCCTCAGGGACTCGTTAGAAGCTTACGTACGTGTACATGTTTAAAAGAAAATGTCTCGTGAGTTTACTATACTTGAAGGATTCCGTGTCGATTGGGTTGCGTGTACCCTTCGTTTTACTTTCGTCGTTTCTGAGATAGAATGCAATGCAACTTCAGTCATACGTCCAATCGACTGCTTGAACTGCTGAACGTTGCTGCCATGGGTTTTGCAGGATTTGGAAGACTTTTGTGTCCATTGTCAGTCGAGATTTGGGGTTTGCGGACTTGACCAGAAGCGGAGGGGGTTTCAAGTCCCAAGTTCTTCCCTCTCACGTTGACTTAAGCTTCATCCTTTACTCTTGACTTAAGTGGTTCACTCTTTGGTTTTATTAAGGGAGGGCCTGTTTGGCACGTTGCCAAACAGTGCCAGATTCTGATTTTTTGTTCTCAGAATCAGTTTGAGATGAGAATCGCGTTTGGTAAAATTTTTGTTCCCGGGAACAATTTTGGACAAGATTTGAGAATAAAAAAAAATATGATTCTCCGTCCGAGAATCAGAAAAAGAATCAAAACGGTGAAACCCTCGCTCTTCCCTTTCGTCATCCCGGTTGCCGTCCGCCACCGCCCGCCGCCTCCGTCCGCCGCCCACCGCCGGTCGTCGAAGGCTCGCCAAGCCAGGGCGAGGTCCGGTGCCTCGCTGGGGCGAGGGCAAGCCTCGCCCGGCTACCGGGCGAGGCTCGACCTCGCCAAATCGGGCGAGGCTCGCCCGCCTCGCCCAACCGGCCGTGGCCTCGCCGAGGCCACGGCGAGGCTCGCCCGGCCCCGCTGGGCGAGCCTCGCGGGGCCCGGCGAGCTCGCCGACGAAGGCCGAGGCTCGCCGGCGGTGACGCCCGATGAGCCTCGCGAAGGCCCTGACGCTCCGGTGAGCGTCGCGGCGGCCGGCCGATGAAGAAAGAAGAATAATAATAGGAAAAAAATGGAAAAAAAAAAAAAAAAAAAAAAAAAGTAAAAAGAAAAAAATTAAAAATTATTTAAAAATTAAAAGAAATTAATTTGGAACATAATCAATTAATACGGTATCAAACGCAATTCTATTCCAAAATCAAAAATTTTGGACGGTTACCAAACGTGCTTTTTTATTCAGAATTAGTTCTTAGGAACGAATCAAAAATAATCATTTCTAGTCGAATCGGCTCTAACGGAATCGTTACCAAACGCGCCCTAAGGGTCTCTTTTATAATCGATCAATTCTTAGTTATTTCTATTCTTTTATTTCTCGAAACAAAAAACAAAATCCGATAAACTAATTTTTCTACTCCTGAGAATAAATTTATTCCCATAAATAGAATTAGAACAAAATCAAGAAATATAAACAAATTACTTTTTTTGTTCAATGAATAATTTTGGAATCAAGCCAATTTTATTTTTTTCTTGTCTTCTTCTTCCTCATCTAGCTAGTCACTAGCCTCACCAAGAAGACCTTGTCAGGCCAACGCCGACCATCACCTAGGCCGATGACTAGCTAGATGCGAAAGAAGACAAAAATGTCATAAAATTATTTAAAAAGTAAAAGTAATTCTACAATATAAAAAAAAATTTAATTAATGGCCTAAAGTGGAACCATTTTCTCAAAAAATGACCAAAAATGGACATTGTCTCAAACAAGAACCCGAAGTGATCAACTTAATTTCAAATAAGGACCTCAATTTAAAAGCCAACCAAATCTTATTTGCATCTAGAGGTATTTTCGTCTAAAGACTTTTTTTTCCTTCTTTTTTTTAATTTATTTTCTCATTGTCTTTCTTTTCTTCATCATCATCGTGTCTTCGCCTTTTTCACTCTTTAGATCGCATTCTCCAAAGTCCATATCTATCTTTCTTGTTGAATTAGCCATCAACGCCCTCAACCTCATTTATCATTGCCCTCAACAGCAATTCCAATACCTTTGTTGAAAGATGGAGGTCAATCCAAGCCCTAGATCGAGCACGAGTGGACCAAGATGTGATGCTCAGCTCAATTCGATCGCCACATCTTGTGGTCGTGGTCAAGCACGGAGCATGATAATGTGTAAGCCATTAGCTTGTTGCCCTCGTTGTCGTTGATGCTTGAATTCAAATTAGTGCTCATGCAAGCTATGATCGATCTTAGCGAGGAAAAGCCAAATTGAAGTGCCTAAGCCAAATTTATTAGAGGTTTTTGAGGAATCTCTGTGATACTCATGTGCATTGATTTGTTCAATGAAATACGTGGTTTTAGGAATTTGTGAGTGATTTTGTACTTTTTTCATCTTATTATTCTCTCTCAAATCTGTGTAGATAATATTTCAGAGTTAGAGAGGCAAATTTGTTTGAACATGTGTAGACTAGAGTCATTTGTTTTTTAGATTGAGTGATGTCTGATTCAAATAGCCACCAAATGCGAGTATCTTCAATCACAAGTCAGAATAATTCAACAGCCTTTGAAAATAATCAACATGCACGACACAATTGGACCCTCTCAAGAAGCCATATATTCCACCTCGCAAGCTGTGTCTATGAATGTTATGAATAATCCAACCCGCACCCAATAGAACATTCCCAAGAAGCTACAAGTGAAAGTTATTGTGGCATAGGCAATTTCATTGGCGGGGAGAGCATGAAGTTTGCTGATGTGGAGGTTGCAGAACTGAAGCACGCAATTTGTAGTTTTGCAAAACTATATAATTTCTCAAATATCTTTTCATTTTATCCTTTTCCTAAATTGTTCAAATTGTTTTGCACATGTGCAAGCTTGTGCGTGAGGAGTCTGATGCATTTGTCAAGAAGGAGGTGAGCAAGGTGAAAAAAGAAAGAAAAGAAAAACAAAAAGGAAAAAGAAAAAAAAGTCTTTAGACAAAAATACCCCTAGTTGCAAATAATATTTCACTGGCATTCAAGTTGAAACCCTTATTTGAGACTAAATCGGTCACTTCGGGCCCTTATTTGATATAATGTCCACTTTATGCTCTTTTTTGAAGAAAACAGTTCCACTTTAGGCCCTTAATTGAAATTTTCCCAAAAAAATATGAGTACCAAACACATTTCTTTTTTTTTTTTTTTTATTCTGGGAATATAAATTTTGTATAATTACCCGACACTTTTTGAATGCTCAAAAACTCATATGGGAAATAGAATAGAAAAAAGTATTTCTAAACAAAAATTATTCTTGAGAATAAAATTATTATCCAATAGGCCCTAAGATAAATCTTGAAACATAGAGCAATCCAAATAGTTGGACAAACGGAGCAAAGATTATATTTTTTATGTTCTTCTATCTTTTTCTACGGATGGTTAGTTAGGGTGCGAATAATAACCACTTTATTCTAAGAATCAATTTTTAGCTAAAAATTGATTTTTTTATTTCTATTCCCAAGATAAGTTTTTGATAAAAAAAAATATACATTTAATAATGATACAAGATTTCTATCCTCAAAATAAAAATTCGTTTGAAAATAATACAAAATTTATCTCTCCTGGCAGCCAACGGATTGGGGATGGTAGCATCGGTTAGTAACGAGGGCAAATGATGAGAAAAGTTTTTTTATTTCTCATTTTTGTTCAAAAAATAGAAAAAAAAAATTAGTCTCCATTTATGTTCAAATACTACTTCCTGACTTAAAAAATTGTTCCAAAACACGTATGTATGTCTTCACCCAATCAAAGTTTTACAATGTGCATAAGCTTGTCAATCTCTAGCAAGACATAACATGGGAGCATGACTTGGTGATGCTACCAACTAGACGGATAAAATGATATATATGAGCACGCGTTAGACCAAAAAAAAAAAGAATTATATATATCATTTACCAAAGTTAACTTTATGAAATACGTTTGCAAGGCAATTTCAAATAAGACAGAACATCAAATATTTCATGGTCACCCGTTTAAGTATAGCCTAGAATCAGGGAAAATGGTCTCTCCTTTATAAAGGTGATAGTCTCCATTCTATTAAACGAAGGATGTACGTTCGTCAGCTCTTTGACAAGTCATAACATCCTGTTGTCTTCTTTATAGCTAGCTAACCATTTAATGACTGGAATATAGTAATAAATCTTTGACCCTGCACGCACTTAATCTACATATGGTTCTTTCCTACCTCAAAAATACCCACCAGAATACAAGATTAAGAGACTACACAAAGAGAAGCGAGCAACCACATGAAGATCAAAGCATCAAAGAGAGAGGTGTCGATAATAGTAATAAATCTGACTCTGCACGCACTTAAGCTACATATGGTTCTTTCCTACCTCAAATCACCCACCAGAAGACAAGATTAACAAGATTACCACAGAGAGAAGCAAGCACCACATGAAGATCAAAGCATTGAAGAGAGGGGTGGCGATAATGTTCGTGGCAGGGCTAATATATAGCGCATTTCTCACTTGATCTTATAAAAGGGGAAATAATCTTTCACTCTTATTTCCCACTCTTCTCAATCAAAGTCAAGAACAGGGTAGAGAACCCCCGCGTAATAAAATCCAACTCACCTTCAACCCAACAATTAACTTGAATACTGTCAAAAGAACTGCAGTCAAAGCCGCCCAGTGGCTGAACTAACGCAGTAGACAACAGAGAATCAATCCGAAGCAGCAAGCGACAGAACAAACATGATGTTTCATAGCTTGCCCACTTAATAAGAAACGTCTGGTCTGCCGTACAACGAATAAAGAAACCACGACAATGTCGCATTTCGCGTGCGAATGAATGACACTGCAAAAGATTTTCTCGAAAGATGGGACACACAATCCATCGACGCCAAATGCAACGCCGTGCCAAAATGAAATCATCTCGCCCACCAAAAGGAAGTCACCTCCATCATAAAAAGAATATAGGGGAAGCTCGATTTGGATGTTGAAAAAGTTTGGTACATCATAGCTCAGAGAGAGAGGGGGAAGAGAGAGAGAGATTACGAGCTTGTGGGTGATATATGGCCGTTCAGCAGCTCGAAGAGAGAAGGGCGACGCATGCTCTGCTCATCTATGGTCATGTCTGCCTCCTCGAAATTGAAGGGCGGAGATAAATGAAAAGTTTTTTCTTTATTGTTTGCACTGTTGGAGCGACTGCTCGCTGTCCAATCCTCGTTCGTGACCGACCGCGTCAATCAAATTCGAAGCCACGCTCGTGAGGGAAGCCAAAAAACCGGGAGAATCGCTTCAAACTATTTTTTTTTTAAAAAAGATATACAACAAATTCATCTCAACCGTTAATTATGTAATCCCTATTATTAAATTAACGTAATTAATAAGTGAAATTTTATTAATTTATATAATTCATAGATCTTCCAACATACCACCATAAAATGTACTTTTGACGCTGTTCTTACAAGCCCGACAACCTATAGCATGACTTGTCGAATCGAACAAGAAAAAAGTTATTCGGAATATTCTAGCTGCTATTGTCAGCCGTTTGATCTCGCACAATCCTCAGGACTTAAGATAATCAATATCACGATAAAGCCGTTCTTTTGTTCCATGACAAATATGATGTTTTCAGAACGTATTTCTTGAAAAATTAAGTGTGAAAATATAGTGGCAATCTTTTCAATTTATTAGAAAATGAGATATGATTTAATTCTGATTATTTTAATCGTAGTTAATTAATTCAGTCAATCCATAAAATTAGATATTCAGAATATAGAATAGGAAATATAATTTCATATATTTTTCCTATTGTACAATCTTCTTGTATTATAAATAGGCTTGTAATGCATGTACAAAAGTTAAGAAATAGATGGTACAATTTTCTCCAATATTCTTCATATTCTGTTCGGAAACATGGCATCAGAGCACAGATGATCATTGAGCCCATCTCTTTTCTTTGGTCATCCGATTTTGGCTGGTGACCACTAGCCGTCCGTTTGCTTCTTTTTTGGACCCATCATCCTTCGTTAGTTTGCTTTGATTGATTTTTCTGGGCACCGTCTTTTGTTTTTTGGATTGGTTATCATGTCCGAACAAAGCTCCCGGACTGAGGAATTCTCCGGCCACATACCAGCTCATGAACAGACCAATAGTTTGTTCTTCCTCCATGCCTCGAACAGCCCTAGTTCGCCCTAGTTCAAATTTAGTCAGCATGGTTTTGACGGGTGATAATTATAACAGCTGGTCACGAGCCATGACCATTGTTCTGTTCGCAAAGAAAAAAATGGGTTTCGTTATGGGAGATATTTCGAAACCAGAATCAACCGACGCCACATATGCCCCATGGGTTCGCGTCAATAGCATGATATTATCAGGGATACTGAATTCCATCCGCCAAGATCTTGTCCCAACAGTGTTGTACACGAAATCTGTTGTGGAATTGTGGGCTGATCTGCGTGAACGCTTTTCACTATCTAATGGTCCTCGCATATTCCACCTCAAGTAAAAAATATGCACTCTTGAACAAGGTGAAGACGACATCACTAGGTATCACAATAATTTGCAGCGTTATTGGGATGATCCAAACAATTTGGAACCCTTGCCGAACTGCTCTTGCGAGGCGAGGGCATTGTTTGTGACGCAACTTGAGAATCAACGTCTTTATCAACTCTTAATGGGTTTAAACCCGAGGTATTCTAATGTAGTCGGTCAAGTTTTGCTCTTGAATCCGTTATCCACTGCTGCTGCGGAGGCTTACTAACTTATTCTCGAGACGAATCTCAATGCCATATTCACTCGACTCGTTCTTCCGCCGAAAACAAACTGTTGACATCTGGCATCATGGGAAACATCCCCACTCAAATGGACTCGCCACTCTCGGCTACATCCCATAAGCACACCGAGACCGCTTCTGCTCACCTTGGAAAACACGGCCCTCTATCACGTGCCTGTGAACGTTGTGCCCATTGCCGTATACCAGGCCATTCTCGTGATGTTTGCTTCCGCCTCCATGTATTTCCCACTAATTATAAGGGACGGTGCCGGGACCAGCTCCCCACCAAGCCCTTGGATAGCAAGCTTGCCACCAATCTCGAAAACTCCTCTTCCACGTCTCCACCACCATTCACCAGTGAGCAATATAAACAAATCATGCGATTACTCCAAGAGGTAAACATTTCTGAGGCAAATCTCGCACGTACTATTCTCAACTCCACTTCTAATTCATTAAATATTTGTACTTGGGTTATGGACACCAGAATCACGAATCACATTACACATAACCCCGAATCACTCCAATATGTCCA
Source organism: Eucalyptus decipiens (assembly GCA_014182575.1). Taxonomy (NCBI): domain Eukaryota; kingdom Viridiplantae; phylum Streptophyta; class Magnoliopsida; order Myrtales; family Myrtaceae; genus Eucalyptus; species Eucalyptus decipiens. The sequence goes on from CM024616.1 coordinate 21,895,311, forward strand.
AGTATACCCGAAACCTCTTCCCATTGCTGGCATACCTAACGGGATTGGCATTCCTATCAGTTCACACAACTCGATATCTTTGACACCGACCCTCACCCTTATCGTTGTTCTTTTTGCTCCAACTTTTAAATTTAATCTTCTATCCATTTCAAAAATTACTCAACACTTAAATTACTCTGTTGCTTTTTTTCCCTCTTATTGCTTGTTACCCACAGTTTATGGCATGCCCATCTTGCCACTCGTCTTAGTCAATAAAGAATCCGGTCCATGTGATGCTTGTCATCTATCCAAACAAACTCATTTAAGTTTTCATTCTAGTTCCATTTCTAGTATGCAACCTTTTGATATTATTTGTGTTGACATTTGGGGACCTTACTCTCAATTTACTCGTAAGACATATTGTTACTTTTTTTATCATCATGGACGATTTTTCTCGTTATACGTAGGTATTTCTTCTCACTTTTAAGTCCGATGCTATTGATGCACTTATTAAATTTCACACTTTTATTAAAACCCATCATCAAATAACCATCAAAACTGTTCAATCTGACAATGGATCTCAATTTTTATCTTCCAAAGTGTAATTTTTTTTTTCACTCACAAGGCATTCACCACCAGTGTAGTTGCGCTCATACTCCACAACAAACATCGCCGCTTACTCAATGTGGTATGTGCTCTTCGATTTCATTCGGGAATTCCTTTGTCTTTTTGGGGTGATTGCATTCTCACTACAACACAATTAATCAATTGTCTACCCACACCTCTACTTCAAAATAAAAGTCCATACGAACTCCTCCACAAAACACCGCCCACTTATTACCACATTCGAGTATTTGGTTCCCTTTGCTACGCTTCTTCTGGACACCTCCATTTCGACAAATTCCATCCCCCACTCCCGTCGTTGTGTCTTCATTAGATACCCAGCCAACCATAAAGGCTATCGCCTCTATGACCTCCACGACCATACAATTTTCACCAGCCGCGACGTTATCTCTTATGAAAACATTTTTCCCTTTCGTGCCACATATAAACCTACTTCACCTCTACTCAACATTGTTATACCGCTAGCCATTCCCAACGACTCTTTGTCCGACCCTGACCCCGCATCGTCTGCCTTATCTTAACCTGAACAGACCGTCCCATCCCTTGATACACCCGTGACCAAATATGATGATCAAATTCCCAACTCTTTAAGCAAACCGACATCGCTGCCCCAACGCCCATCCCGCACTAGCAAAAAACCCACCTACCTCCAAGATTACCATTGTGCCATTGCCGCTTCCGACCAATTGTGTTCAGCACTTGAGAGTCCTGCTATAGGTACGCCCTATCTCCTCTCCAACTATTTATCATATTCCAAATTCTCTCCATCTCATCATTTTTTTAGCCACTATCAGTATTGAGCAAGAACCCACCACCTATGACTCCACGTGTCAATCTCCCAAATGGAGGGAGGCAATGCCTTTAGAATTACAGGCTCTTGAACAAAACCACACATGGGATATTATACCTCTTTCTCGTGGTAAAAAAACAAGTGGCTGCAAATAGGTTTACAAGATTAAGTACAAATCTAATGGGACCATTGAGCAATTTAAAGCTTGCTTGGTTGTAAATGGTTATACTCAAACCAAAGAGATCAACTATCATGACACCTTTGCCCTTGTTGCTAAAATGGCCACAGTAAGAACTCTCATTGCTGTAGCCACTGTTCGTCATTAGTCTTTCATCAACTCAATGTTAATAATGCATTTCTTCATGGCGACCTTTATGAAGAGGTCTATAAGAATCTACCTCTAGGACTTCACTCTAATGGGGAGAACTTGGTTTGTCATTTGAATAAAATGGACTTAAACAAGCCTCTCACCAATGGTTTGTCAAGTTTGCATCTGCTTTAATTGATCTTGGTTTCACTCAGTCTAAGGTGGATTACTCTTTATTCATGGCTACACGTGGTTCCCTTATTACTGTGGTTCTTGTTTATGTTGAGGATTTGGTGATCACAAGGGATGACGAGGTATGCATACATCTACTCAAGCAATTTTTACATACTTGTTTTCACATCAAGGACTTAGGTCCTCTTAAATATTTCCTAGGCATAGAACTTTCTCGATCAAAAAAGGGCATTCATCTCTATCAAAGGAAATACGTCCTCAACATTATTTCTGATACCAGTCTCATTGTCGGGCGTCCCATTGACACACCCATGGAACCGAACCTTTGATTCGGTGAATCCCTTGAGCTAGCCGATTCGGCTCCTTATCGTGGCTTAATTGGATGCCTTTTGTACCTCACTACTACTCGCCCGGATATTCTGTTTCCTATTCATAATCTTAGCCAATTTATGCATGCTCCACATGATGATCATTGGCAAGCTGCACTTCGGATAGTCCGGTATTTGAAATCTAATCCGGGTTCTAGAATATTTTTCCGACTGACTCATCCCTTGCATTACAGGGATATACTGATTCTGATTGGGTTGCATGTTCATCCTCACGCCATTCAATATCTAGTTACTGTATGCTCCTTAGCTCTTGCCCTATTTCTTGGCATTCTAAGAAACAACGCACTATTGCACGGTCTTCCGCCAAGGCTGAATACAGAGCCATGGCATCTGCAGCTTGTGAGATTACATGGCTTCACATGCTCCTCACCGATCTTGCCGTCCCATTGTCTATTGCCGAGGTTTCTTGTGACAACCAAGCGGCTATTCACGTTGCTACTAATCCAGTTTTCCACAAGTGCACCAAACATATTGAGATTGATTGCCATCTCGTTTGTGAAAAAATTCAGGACGGCACACTTTGACCTCTTTATGTTCCTAGCAATTCCCAGCTCACGGACTTATTCTCAAAAGTGGTTTCTCGTGATCTCTTTCTTTCTTTCAAGAGCAAGTTGTTGACATTCATGCACTCACCAACTTGAGGGGGAGTATTAGAGAATGAGATATGATTTGATTCTGATTATTCAAATCGTGGGTTAATTGATATAGTTAATCCGTAAGATTAGATATTCGGAATATAGAATAAGAAACATTATTCCTTATATTTTTTCCTATTGTACAACCTTCTTGTATTATAAATAGGCTTGTAATGCATGTACAAAAGAAATATACAGTACAATTTTCTCCAATATTCTTCATATTCTGTTTGGAAACACTATTTGCTTACAACTGCACAACGAGTTGAAATAAATTTTTTGCCTTTTAATTGGAAAATTTTAGCATATTCTACTAAAATTGACCTCCAATACAATATGAATGATCATCAGTACAAGATTTTCTTTTATGATATCATGATACATCCTTTGATATTTTAATCTACAAGTAATTGCTTCTCCTTTAAAGTCATCATACATTATGCCATCGAAAATTTTTAATAGTTAAGAGATGGAGAAATATTATAGAGTAACTAAATCTATCATGATCCCCGATTGTGAAATTTAACTATCCTATATCTATGTTGATGGCTTGTGTTAATTAATTTCTTAAGATGGTTTAAAGATCTGATAATATTTCCTCCGTCATATCTCATCCCCTTCTCAAAAGCCAATGCAATCCTTTACATCGCAAGACCCTTCCATTGATTCCCCGTCTAAAGATTTATATCACATCCACCTATGCAACTTTCATAAAATAAAAAAAAATAAAAAAAAATAAAAAAAATCTTGTCATATCATATCTCTTTTCTATAAGTTGTGAAGTGAACTTGATTTTTTTTTTTTTTTTTTTATGTCACGATGAAAAAGGATGCCCGTGCATCATGGTATCTTCTTTGTCTTCTGAGTTATGTACTCAAAGTTGGTAAGATCGTTTGTTCACATCCTCGTGAAACTATAATTAATAAAAATAAAAAAATTGAAATGCAAATCACACAAAATTGGAAAAACATTTCAGATTAACTATGGACAATCATCACTTACCTAATACAGCTCCTTTTAGAATAACTTATTAGGCTATCACCCTTTAAAAAAAGCCCTATCTTATCATAAAATTTTATTCATCTCATAAAAAAAACTCATAACTTTTGGTCCAATCTTAATCCTACCCTCAACTTTTTTTTCCGTTAAAAAATCACAAACTTGAGGAACATTTTATTGTCTCACGAAAAACTATAAACTTTCTTTAGTTCCACATTTGCCTCCATGAACCTTCGGTCCAATATCATTTTCAATGATGTTGCATTTCGACATCATTTCCTTAGCTTTTTTTTTTCGCAAATTTCATATCTAAGAACATGTCTTTTGGAGACGCATTTCCCTATCAGTTTAAATGAAAGTCTTAAGAATTAGGATTTTTTATTTTTTTAATTGCTATTACTCTTAAGAAAGTCTTCCTTCCATCATGTTCAAGGATCTTCGATTTCATGCTCGGTCTTCAATTTTTCATGCTCAGAATATTCTATTTCTTGCGGTCAAAGAGCTCATGCTCTAGAAGTTTGAATAACTCATGCTCAGGGGTTATCCATCTCTTGGTTGTCAAGATAAATTTTGGACGAATGGATTATTGGACCAAATTTGGGCTCCAATAAAAGTTTGTGGTTTTTTATGAAACAAAAAAAAAAATATTGGATAGAATTGAGATTTGACCTGGAATTTGATTTTTATGGGACAAAAAAAGTTTAAGGTAGATACCAAAAAAAAAAGTTTAAGGTAGATCTGGGTGAACCTAAAGCAAGGGTTTATTAGCCCATTGTCAAGCTACAAGATAGAGAAGATAAAATTTCAGTGTGATGGAAGTACCATTGCTAAGTTATCGTTATCCATAGAAGTTCCCCCCCTCCCCCAAAAAAAAAAAAAATAAATAATCTACATGTCCCATTATTTTTATAATCGAAAAGTTGTGATGGCGGTTTTTTTTTTTGGTGACCTAGTTGATTATGTTAAAGTTCTTGAAAAGTTATTGTTGATTATGTTAAAGTTCTTGAAAAAATCCTATAACTCTCGCTTAAAAGGTTTAAAAGTTACGACACCTCAAACCTACTAAGGGCACTTTACTTTATTTCACAGTTTTAGCAGTAAAACACAGTTATGATGAGGATGTGGAATTATTTACCTACATCACTCTTTTTATTTTTGTTACAATGCTTTTCCAATGTCATAGATAGCAGATAAAAACAGGCATTGGTGGGTTTAAATTCGATTTTGTGAAAAAAAGAAATAAGAGGTTTTGCATAGGCAGATGCTACATTTACTCAAAATATTTCATTTACTTTTTCCTTGTTTGCAAAATATTTCTTAGAATTTATACAAGTTTTGTGGCTCTTGTGTAATTATTGGTTTAAAGCTCAAATTTACTACCATTTACCAAAAAAAAAAAAAAAAAATTCTAGTGAGACGAAGAAGCTCAATCTCGTTTAGCACCCAACATCTCAAGTTATTTTCACGTCATTTAGTGCAAAAACTGTTTCAACAAAATTTTAGTAGCTCTAAACCCTAGTCATCACATAAGGCCAAAACAAGTGAAAGAGCTATCCATTAGTACATCAAGAACCGGACTTTAAAAACATGGATATTATGGATGAGGCCTACCTCATTTAAAATTTTACACGAACCAAGCAACAATATTTACCACAAAAAGAGAGATGGACATGCGTATATCTACTTATTCCCATAAAAAATCTCTGCTCATCGTCCATCAACAAAAATTTCATTAAAAAAAAAAAAACAAAAAAACAAACAAACAAACAAACTATTTATGCCCGAAAGCATCTACTTCTTTTTAGCCCGTTTCCCATGAGCTCGCCTCTCCCCCTCTCTTCCTGCTCTGCTAATGATTTTCAACTCCATGGAATCACCCTTGCCTTGAAGGTACTCCAACATTAGGTTGTCGCCGGTCGCTCTGACCGCACTTGACCACCTACACATACCAGTGTGATTACGAGAATAGCGTAAGCCGACCGACCATTTTCTTCCAAGTGGATCCATTATCGCTACATGACACTGTGTCCTCAGTCTTGCATTTCTTACAAATGCCCTCTGAAGACCCTGAAAATTCCCACAGCTTTTTTAGGTCAGTCTTAACGTGAGGAACAAAATATGCATATGGTAAAATCGAGCAAAATTAGAGATAAGTTGGGAAATCTAATCCTATAATTAAAATAGTATGCTTAGCTATGTTGGTATTGTAAGGATGGAACAAAATCGTAATCCTACATGCTTGATTGTTAAACTGTCCAAACTTAACGAATCTAACAAGCACTCTTTAAAATATAAATAATAAAGCTCCATTCGTTTCGCGAAAAATAACTTTCACAAAAATATTTTCCGGATTTTTCATGCTTTTGGTTCACGGACAATGAACTAATCGGGGAAAATATTTTCCATCAATGGAAAAAATCTTATAAAATAAGGGAAAATCTTTTACTCTTTTCAAGTAGGGAAAACATTTTCTATATCTTCTTTCCCCTCACTTTTTTTCACAAAGCATGTCTTCCTTTTTTTTCTTTTTTTATCCTCTTCTTTCTTTTTATTTTTCTTCTTCATCACCTGATGTGACATAATTTCCATATTCATAATTATGTAATCCAAGTGTGACATCCGGAATTTTCATATTCATAATTATGTGACATTTGGAAATTTCCGTATCCAATAATGATACTTAGATTACAAAGCTAAGTATTATTTAACTTAAAATTATGGTGGACACATAAATTTTAGTCGAACCATAAATTTTGTGAAGTGCGGAAGCTAATTTTTCCATAAACGTAATCATCCTAAGTCCAAAGTATTGAATCAAATTGATAAATGCCAATGTACACATTAATAGTAGAATAGTGTTAATTAATTAACCATCGTCTTAGTTTTTGATGGGTGGTATTATTTATTTGAACTTTAGTTAATTAGTATTAATAGTCAATTATTTAGATTAACGGCCACGAAGATAGAAGATCATTATTTTCTTATAATTATTTACAAATTTCCCTGGTTATGACAAATAATGGCATTTCGAGAAGAAGCGCATGGCCATATGCCACCTTCAAACTCAAGCTTTAACCCTAAACATGACACCTATCCATAAATCATCATTCCATTTAGATTAATTATCAACACTACATTCTAATTTCCTTACTCCTGTTCATATGACAAGCTTAATCATGCCGCACGTTATAAGGAAGTACTAACGTGCATCTAAACAGATGACATCGAGCAAACTCTCTTAGAACCTTTAGAGGGACATTCTCAGACGCAGATTTTTCTTTTGGTCCTATCTTTTCACGAGTTAGGAGGTGATCACAGCCATTGCTTATTCAAGTTTGTTCGAGATAAGTAAGTTAAATTTCTAGACGTTAAGTCAGCTCAGTCTACTTAACATTTTTAACTTGGTTAGTTGGTTGAGATGTATAATTTTGATGTGCAATAAGGTTGTGGATATGGTGATCATTAAAAAAAAAAATAATGATCTATTGCATGTTTAGAAGGTGCGTGATTGGATTTCCTAAAGTGTAGTACAATTGGTAAGTGAAAATGATGAATTTAAACTTGGAAGAAGTATATTGCAAATTTTAGATTCAAACGTTATTACTAATATTCACTTTCTATTTGCTTGAAAATGATGAATCTCAACCGTAGTATCCACCTCATGTTCAGAAGGAGACGTTCTTACACTCTTGAGCAAGCCCTCCTCCGCGCCACTCCCACGACGAGTCCTCCACATGCTCAGCCGTCACACCTCCAATCGAGGCAGTCCTTGACGACAACGCCGCTGCCGCTTCCCTTCGTCGAGAGTCCCTGCCCGTGATGCCTGCACCTCAACCAACTTGTGGCTGTCCTTGCAGCGGGAACCACCGTCAACCTCCTAGTGTTTTTTATATCACCGACGGTCCAACCCAGTGTGCCAGCGAGCCAATTCCAGCGAAGCCAGCATCTCCCGTTTCTGTAACGCAAGTCCAGCAAGCGTGCAAACAGCAAGCAACTGTCGCTATTCCCATCTTGCAGTCCCCCGACGCCTCAAACCAAAATCCGGCGAGCTTCTGGGTCGACTACAGGTTGATCAGCGAGGTTCAACGCTGGTTTGACCCAAGCTCCCCGCCGCACCAAGCTGCGGAGCCTCGCTGTGCCATGCCTGCTATTTCCAATGCCTCTGCCGCCATCAACGTCCCAGCCTGTGAGCTGCCTGCCGCCATCGACATCCCAGTCCTTGAGCTGCCTGTTGAACCATCACACTCAGTTAAAAAAAAAAAAAAAACACCATCACACTCAGTTGATCATGCTTGCTGGCGCACACAACATGGAGCCAAGCGGAAGAAAAATGTGAGTAGGCGTGGAAGTCTTCAAAGAAACAGGTGACCTTGAGCAAAGTGAGAGAAAAGTCAAACGGTGGTCAAGTGAAAAAGATTTAGAAACAAAGAAGATTTATTCCACTGTGTACAAGGAGAAATAATTGTATAACAGTTTTTAAATTCTGAAAATAACAGTCTATTCTAGATCATAAAAAAATCAAATCACAAATAATTATGAATTGTTGTGGAGTTTTACTAGCATAACAGTTTGGGTACTTTAAGAATAACTGTCTTTTATAAGTCACAAAATTCACAAATTCTTGAAGAAATTGGTCCCATAATTGCAAACTCTATCCACGCCCCCATCGTGCCTCGCATTGACCCATCAAGTTCCGGATTCGTCGCCAAGTTCATCGAGACACCTGTTGCTCCCGTGTCCATCAGAGCCGACGCCTTGCTGTTTTGTTTCTTTTGCTATGTGTGATTATCTTTTCACAGTTTGTTCAGAGTAGGCTGGCGTTGATTAAGCCGAACTATTGGCATTGGATAGAGACCAGACAATCGCGATTTCTCTAGTGAGGAGCCCCCTGTTTTACAATTCTTTTTGTCTCACCAGTGATCCCGGTGCACCGCGAGGCTCGCCATCGCCACCATCGAACGCCACTGCTGTTAACATCCTAGCCCGTGAGCCACCATCGCTTTTGTCCCATTATCCCGAGCCACGATCCGTCATCCTTTCAAATTTGGGAAGTTATTTGCAAATTAGGTAGTATTATCTTGCAAATTTGATATATTAAATTTGTTGCCTATTCTGTGGATTTTTTGCTATGTTTTGGGTGAATGTGTGATATCTGCGAAATTTAAAGAAAAAAAAAAAAAAATTCACTCAAGTGAGGAAACTTTGTGCTTGGACGGCAATCAGAGAAACATACCCACCTCATGAGATATCTTTCATTCTATCTATAACTATTTGGATATGATTGTTAATTTACTTGTTTCCAAATTTAAATAGAAAACCTTCCATCAATCTTCTTAACTACTTGGGATATGATTGCTAGTTTATTCTATTTTTCTCCCATTCATAGAATTAGATACCAAATACAATTAGATACCAAAAAAAAAACGTATTTTTATATTTATTGGATTGCACAAAGGGATTCGCAAATAAAAGTGCTAAGGCTACAATCAATTCATAAATTGTTGACACTTCACAATGGAATCTGATAAATGAGATTTTGAGTAAGCATTTATATAATCTTCTTCTATCCAAAGAAATGATTCATCGAAATAATGAGTTACTATTGACATCGATCCATTTGAGATCTCCAAATGTTCAGGGGTCCTTCTATTCAATCCTTTTCTTTCTTCTATTGCTATATATATATTCAAACTCTTTCTTTCCCAAGCCTATAGTGAGTTACACAAGGTCAAATCTTGGATGATTTCGTCATATAGTATGGAGTTGTGAAAACTTAAACAGATAAGATAAGCTTCGTGGATTGGTGGATGTTAATTGATTGAAAGATACTCTTTACTTGATTGTGTTCATAAAATAAAATAGAAGGGATCAACTAGGTTGCACGGACACTCTCCGAGACCCTTTGTGTCGTGTCCGACACTCCGACATGTGTCCGACACGCGGTCAACTGCCTCCAACACACCAACACCTGAGTCGGAAATTCCGACATGTGACCCCAACAAGCGCAGGGTTATTTTTACAAATTTCCAATACTTATGGGTCTAAATATAAATATATGAAAAAATAATAAATAAATAATAAATAAATAAAAAGCTAAAACGGATAGTGGAACGTGGATTACTTGTTTTTTCCTCCAAGTTTTATGGATTATTATAATGAAATGTAGTTGAATTTGTCAAATTAAAACAATGAATGATATTAACAAATGTAGGATTAATGTTTTTAGTATAGATTAATTATACGCTCTTTTATTATTATTATTTAGTTATTTATGCATTTATATATTAAAATATTTATTTAATATATAACGTGTTGGAACGTGTCGAAATTTTCTACTTCTTGAGAAATGACGTGTCGGCGTGTCGTGTCCTATCCTGTCCTGTCGCATGGTGCGTGTCCGTGTTGTTGCAACCTAAGGGATCATATAGGATTTAATTGATTTTGGTTGATAATACTGAATGTTTTAGTTTAGATCGCATATTTAAATTAAATAATTTATTTATTCCGAATTTTCATAATAAAAATACAAAAGCATGCCTTAGAATAAATTGGATTTCTTTTTCTTAATATAGTTTGCATGTTTAAATATAGGGTATTTCTATTACGAAATTTAATTAAAAGACAAAAAAAAAAATCATGCACATGTCATTTAGAATTAGATTCATCAACTACATGTAATTTAGTAATTACATGTTTAGTGTCAATAAATTAGAATGTGTGACATGTCAGAATAGTCACATTAATTATTTCTAGTCATTCAAATTAGGTCATTTAATTAAAATTGTGTCTCATATAGTGTGCATGTTAGGTTGATTTAATTACATGTTGCATCTCATTTTAGTATAGACAAACTTTGTGAGTCATTGCATTTGGAATTCTTGCATTGCATTGCATGTAGTTTAAATTTCATTTAAATAAGTGAAAATCCTAAAAAAAAAAAATTGAGTGAATTGCGTGTTAAGTAAAAATCATATCTAGATTATTGATGTGATTTTTTTTTAATTAAAAATTCCGTTGCTCTAAGGCAAGTACACTCTCCCTGCATTTTATTAATTACTTTATTGGGTGTTTATTTTGATGGTTTGCACACCCGCATGATTACTTCGCATACTATGCAGCTTCTGGCAAGCATATATAGTATACAATAAAATATTTGCAACAACTTCTGGTGAGCTATACTATCTACTATTAGCTTAGAATGAGCATTCCTAATTATGATCGCACTTTATAGATAGTATTGATTAAGTTGACCAGGGAATGGTCTTGATGACATGATCAATCGACTAAGTCAATTGATCGATTATTCAATCCGTCTTGATGTGTTGAACTGATTGGTTGAAAATGTCAATGATACTAACTTGTAGGAAGGAATAGAGACAAAGGTAAGACTTCCGACTCATGTTTGTGCTTAAGCAGCCTTATGGCATATTTTCTTCCTAATCAGGTCTTAGGGGGTAGAACTCGCTGAGACGTCGTCTCACTCCATTGTGGGATAACATTTTAAGTCCTTAGATGGTAGCTCGTGATTTTTTTAGATGGCCTAAGAGGATTACAGAACAGACATCTTATATTCCATCCCTCTTCCTCACACACCGCCACTTGGGCCAAGTGGCAATGCGTCCGCACCTCGGTCCCCGAACGTGCGCAGGGAAAGGGTCCGTCATCCCACATCGCTTAGGGGGGAATCATGAGCTAGTTTATAAAACTTGAGTCCTTCTAAGCTGTGTTACGCATTTTAAAGTCGTGAGGGCCGAAGACCCAAAGCAGACAATATTACACAGTGGGAGACCCAGGTCCTTACAAATGGTATTAAAGTCGCTCCCAACTGCGTGTGGGGCCACAGTGAGGGCGCTATGCTCCCAAAGGGGGGAGAGTGTGACGGCCCAAGCGACGGTGCGCTGGAAGGAGGGATGGCGATGCATCCGTGCCTCGATCCCTAGACGTGCGCAGGGAATGGGTCCCTCGTCCCACATTGTTTAGGGGGGAATCCTGGACTAATTTATAAGACTTGGGTCCCTCTAATCTGTGTAACGCGTTTTAAAGCCGTAAGGGCCGAAGGCCCAAAGCGAACAATATTACACAGTAGGAGGCCCAAGTCCTTACAGGTTCAACCATCACAGACTAATTGGTCCCACCATAGCTTGAGTTCGGCCTTAGGAGTGGGAATAATCGAACATCAGACCTTCCCATCGTGTATGAACCAAGACTCGATCAACCTAGATGTGAATGCACAAAAAATGGATTAGTTGGCATTCAAGAATCTGCCCCACATTCTTTGTCCTCTATCTTCACCTTAGCGGTCAATTGATAATCGCCTTCTCATTTCACCTAGGCACCTACATTCCACAAATGATTACATGAGCACGTCAAACATTGAAATTTACTAGGGGTAGTGAGAGAATTAATATGGACACAGAGCTCTCACTAGGTTGTCTTGCACAATGTTTGGACGAAGAAATCATATTTTTTTCACAGAAATCATGTTTTTCTCACAGCAAGTTGGGCCATATATGACCACTTCAAATTTCTCTTGACCAACCAATGAGAAAATCACTCGGTACTGTTTGGTAACTGGCTAAACAATATCTTATTCAATTCTTTTGTTCCACAAAAAAAAAAAAAAAAAATAGAAATCCATTTGGTAATTTTTTTTTTTTTTTTTTTTTATAGATTTAGAACATAAAGTTACTTTGTTATTCTCAAGAACAACTCCAAAAGACTGTTTTTCTTGTTTTCTTTTTATTTTCTTCTTTTCCTTTACTTCTTCTTCTTACTTTGCTGGTCGCCGACCTCAGCTATGGTCAGCGACCAACCGGACAAGGGCTAGCAGCCTTGTCGGAGCTTCGCCGGTGGTTGAGTGAAGCTCAACCTCACTAGATCTACGCAAAATTGACCTCCCCTAGGCACGGTGAAGCTTGGCCTCACTGGGCCACCGCGAGGTCAATGTCGCCCAACCATGGCGAGGCCAACCTTGTGGTGGCTCGACGAGGTCGAGCCTCACCATTGGTAAGGCTCGGTCTCGCTAAGGGCCAGCTAGGTCGCTGCCAATGCTCCGGCGAGAAGAAGAAGAATAAAAAAGAAAAAGAAGAAAAAGTAATAAAATTATTTAAAAATTAAAAGAAATTCTATATCACAAAAGAATTTGACATCGTACCAAACAAACTTCTATCCCCGAGAATAGAAATTTGAACAATTATCAAACAACTTCAGATGTTTAGAAACTCGTCCAAAAAACAAACAAGCCCTAAATCCCCGAATTCTAGGAGCAAGTCTCTCACGAGCTTCCCAAAGCCTCGCAAAAGGCAATAGCCATTATTGGATTCTTCAATCCTAATGAACCACGATCTTACGCCGGATTTGATGAGAAATTTCTTGGGTGAGTGTCCTCCGAAATTGTTCAGAAAGGCTGGCGGTAATCTCTGCATGACAGTAAACGAGTTTACTAGTGCATTTCTCGGTTGACCTCCTCAAGAACTTCCGTAACACAGTTTCAAAACAAATCACAGAGAAACTCGAGCTCTAATTACAATTGCAGACATGTACTCAGGAAAATCACTATTTACCAACAATGCAGAACGGTCCAGGACACTGATGAGACAAAAAGCTAGCAAATTTTGTTACCGCAAAGAACTTTAGACAGGTGAGTATAAGGATGAATAACTTGATGCCCCAAAGCTTTGATGCTTTCTAACCAGCCGAGAATTCTTAGAAATTATCTACCTATTGGCACATGAGACATAAGTAGAAATGATTCACATGGGAATTTTAACCAAATTGACCTGCAATGTACCCATGTTTTTTATTCGTGCATACGTGTATCAGCGACCGACTTAAGAGCTGAACTTGTGACGCGGCAGACGACGACGAAAATCAGTCACAAACCCGCGAATGAAAATCAATGTTAATCTACAGAGAACAAGGGCTCTCTAAAAGAAATGTACATATCCTGACACAAACAGAAAGGATTCATAATCGCATGCCGAAATCAATACACCAACTCGCACCAAGAATCGCCATCATCAACCCAGCATAGCCGGCAAAAGCTTTAAGATGTCGATCTGCTAATTAGCTATCACAAGCATTTCCTCTAAGACATCAATCTGCTACGCGAGTATATCGTCGAGTCAAGCTCGCACTCATCAACACTCGACAAGCTTGCAAGTCTAATCGAGCTTTCGTTACTTTTTAATACATAGCAGAATACTCAAAAATCACACAATATTCGAAGTTACGAAATTCAAGTTCAAGCTTTATTTTTGACGGGATGTAATCGAGCCAAGCTCAAATATGAAATTTAACACTTGATCAAGCTCGAGCTGAGATTCACACATCGAGCATGTAAGTAGAGCTTAATTCAAACTTTACAGTGACGAAGAGCCATAGAAAGACACAACCAATATATTGACAAAGACTAGATTGTTTGGGTAAATAAAAGAGGCAAAACTCACAAGATCAATTCTTGTGTCGTGCCGGTGCCACGAGGGCTCTCAAACTCTCTCTGGCAATCAAGGCGGCAGTGCTACTCGTGTGTTTTGAAACTCCACAATTAATCATATAAAAACAACATTTTTGCAAAGGAAAAACACCAAACACAAAAGTTCGAAAATTATGGAAACACTTGAACAAGGCTATCCTTATATCTATAACCACCAAAGAGGCAAAAAGGTAATAAAAAGAAGCAATTCTTTTTTTTTGTTGTTGAATTAAAAAACGGAATGGAACGAAATATATTTTAAGATCCAAGAATTAGGGTAATAATGAGAAAACTTTGAGTAGTAGACTGATTTTACTTTGTTATGAAAAAATCGATGACTTGACAAAAGAGAAACGAAAGCTTATAGACTAAATTGCACATCACACAATAGTTTAAGAACTAGATAGCATATTTTGCAATAAATTACAAAGTTTCAGTAAAAGGACTATATCAAACATTTATGAATAGTTCGAATTCTTCACTGGACAAATTAAAAGCCAATCTATGATAATGCACATTGGATCAAAATTTCAGAACTGTCAATGTCATTCTTTTGTAAATTACTTGTTATTGGTCCGAGCATTGTCAAATTGCACCACTATTATACGTTAATAGTGGTGCCCTTAAGTCAATTAATTGTTATGGAGTAATCTTTGACCTATCTAACTTGAAGCAAACTCAATTATCTTCATAAATATGTATTCTTTAATCTAAAGCAAAGATGCATGCCTCCGTTAAAGATCCGTCCGAGACATACAACAAATTCACCATTTCTTCTCTCCCACATTCTCTACCTTTCTAGGTCTTCCCCTTCGCCGTTCATTATGGTCCCGATCACTTCGATCTTCTCGTCGCCTGGCCGCATCTTTCTAGGTCTTCCTCTGCCCCTTCTAACCTGAGTCTCCACCGGAGCATGCAAAGGCCTAGCTGAAGCATGCAAAGGCCTCTGCTTTCTAGGTCTTCCTCTGCGCCTTTTAACCTGAGCCTCTGCCGGAGCATTTAAAGGCCTTTGTTTTCTAGGTCTTCCTCTACCCCTTTTAACCAGGGCCTCCGCCAGAGCATCAAAGGAAGGCCTAGTCGGAGCATCCAAAGACCTCTGCTCTACGCAGCTGGAATGTTGAGCTTCTTCTGTCTTCTCTTCAATCGGGTTCTTGATTGGGTCTTTGGTTTGGTTCTTGATTGGCTCGGCATTGTTTCTCAACTTATCTGACATTATAAGATCACCAATCAATCAAAGTTGATGGATCATCTAATCAAGCATAGTTCTATACTAATTTGTATGAAGTGAAAAAAACTGACTGTTAGATGATAAATACGACAAAGATAAGTAGATCAACTTGTGCACTACAGAGTCAATCAAGGGATGAAATGCAAAGATACAGTTAGGTTCAGAAACAATCTCAAAATATCAAAAAAACAATCCAAACAATAAAATTAACATTGGACCAACACGACCAACTAATAATTTTTCAGGTAATATTTCCCATGAATGAAATGACGACCGTAATTCTTCTCAATAACAATAATGACCATTACTGAGGCAAAAAATATTGATTGATTAATTACACAGAATATGTTGAACAAAAAAATAATAATAAAAACAATATGGTCGCCACCACTTATGTCATTAGGTTGATCTGCACTCTCGATAGAACAAAATCCTCAAATCGTATCTAGTTTCTGTCGAGGCAAATGGTATTTATTTTTTCTGTAGTGACAATTAGCAGGGAAAGTACTGTGTTTTTTTTAACATATTTTACGTAAAAGGTTGCCTATTGTTTTTTTTTATCTCATGAAAACTTGAAATATCATTTAAAGTCCAACAAAATGGAAAAGCCTTATGGTACTTCACATATCGCGCTTGCGTGTTTTCAGAGGCTTCAGATGTCTTGTATATAACAAAGTCAAGTAGCATGAACAAGAAAAATGGACAAGTGTAAGTTTTTGTGACTTACTAGATGAATAACCACAACTTGAGCATTGATTGGCTCTGTAGATGATGACCTTGAAGCTACCAGTAGTTGTCAATTCAAAGACGCAGGCATCACCTTTCTGCAATTTGTTGTCCAGCACAAATGCTCCCCAACCGCTTTGGACCCTCACTTTTGGTTCCGCGCGGTATATCCCAAGATGGTATTGGATGGTCCAAACCCTCCCGCTAGAGCCGAGTAACTTTATACAACCAATTCCGCTAGTATTAGAGACGTGTGTCATGAAAAATGCAGCTGGTATGTTCTGCAAAAGAGTTGGAGGGGAAAAAGCGGATGTCATTCAACGGGTAAGATAATCTAATTCTCCTTCACAGAGTGAAGACAGAAGAATCATGGTGTAGTGATATATGAGAGTGTCATCTCCTGAGTCTCTATTATATCAACAGTTAGTGACCATTTCGAGGTCCATCAATGATGCTTCTGTTATGTCTATTTGTTAGCTACACCAATGCTGCAAGTGGTAAGGAGAAATTCATGAGGTACCCTTTTGGGTATCTGCTCCCCTCAGCTGCCAGAGTAGAGCGGATCCCATCCCATGTTTACCACTTGGCTTCCTTACCTAGCTGGTCTGGAGGTATGCGCTACGTTGAGCTAGACCCTTGCGGTACATACGTCACCACCCTAGCCTAATCAAAGCATAAACGTATGCACCAAACAAATTATAGTCCTTAAGAAATTCCAGCAATTGTATTAAGCACCCAACTCATTCCTTACCATTGAGTATGGAGGCTGAACATAGGATGGTTGCAAGAGAACTATGAAAACTGGATTCGTAGTTTCAAAAGAAGCAGTCCTTGAAAGCACTTCGACCTCTTCTGCAATTCTGAATCGTAGGCTACTCAAACAAGGCACCGATTTTGGACAATGATCACCATCGGAGATTTGTCCATCATCATGAACATCTGCAACAAAGATGTCATTTTATTTTAAATTAACTGCCAAGTATATACACATAAAATACCTTTTCACTTAGAGTAAAAAAAAAAACAGCAGATTCACAGGGTTTAGTAGGTTTCCAGTGTTTTCTTTCCTTTTTGATCTTTTGACTTTTTCTCCAACTTCTAAAGCTTGAAATTAGATTAACTTTACCTTTTCTTACTTGACGTTCTTTGTCGTTTGAAATTTCAGTCCACTCTTGAGACCCACTGTAACTGCTTGTTTCCATGGATGGCTCATACAAAGAGTCGCCATCATCAGCTGGTGATTTTGTCTTCTTCTTCGGGGATCGAACTTGTGTTGATGAAGGCGATTCCCTCCTTTTACATTTGCATGACTGAAAATCATTGTCTGATAGTGACAACAAATGCTCGTCGCCAAGCTTAGAATTTCCGCAATTTTCTTTTGAAACCATAGGGTATTTGATTTCTGAAGTACTCCTATCGCATATGACCACATGAAACACAGAGTTTCCTTCATATCTGAAGACTAGGAAGTAACCGTGTTTGATTGAGTAGTGCTTGACGAAGTCTGACCAACCATCTTGTAGACAAAAGTCATCATTTTGCCTCCTCACTTCCATTTTCCAAACATCACCGCTAGGCAAATTGAGGCATGCTAGGTCGGAGAAATTATTCCCATATCTTCTGGCGAATTTTTTTGGAATCACCTATATAAAAAGCAGAGCACAATTTAGGCAGATACTTGGAGTCAGGCACGGAGGATTTTATTGTTTGTTTGGAACTATTACTTATCAAAGGTGTATTCATTACGTGGTAAAAAAGTGATTATACATAAGCAGAAAGATCTTTTGACATTATTGAAAATGAAACATACCCATCGCCTGTTATTAGATTCACCCATCTCAAGCAATCAGATTGTGTATGCTACTTATATAGTATGACTCATTGATTAAACCGAGCATAGAATACTGCTAAAAATACACATCACTTGTTGAATGTTAAGTATGATGACACCCTTTGCAATCTATCCAAGACTTTCTAAACCAGTTACATCTGTAGATCAATCGCAATGCACCTAGCATTACTCTCCAAGAAGTATCACCCAACTCGCCACAACACCGCGTTGCTATCCAAATATCTTATTACGTGAAAAAAAAAAAAAATCAGACAAAAGCATACGAAAGACTTGTCGTTTATACTAAAAGCAACCACGCACAAGAACAAGCAAAGCAACCAAATGACAAAACTAGAAAAGGCTCGTATAAAGAAAATAAAATATGAAAAAAAAAAAAAGACAGCCCCCACCCAGGAACTAACAGCGAAACCCAGAAAGAGACAGAGCTTCATCTACAGTGACATCAACAAAACAGCCAATTCTTGTCCAAGGAACTAGCAAAAGATTGCTTTTTTTTTTTTTTTTTTTTTTGACTGGGTCACTAAAAGATTAATCATGGAACCAAAAGGAGCTGCTAATTCCTAGAGTTAATTTAAATCTGCATGAACTCTAGTACCTATGGATCTGCATTAATTTTTCCAGGGAGAAGTTTCTATCCGATCGTCAAGAAACGGAAACGGTGGCAGCAAAAGGAGTTTCCAAGAAAGAAAAATGCATAAGTAACTGGGACGAATCGAAGGCTCACGAGCTTCCCACTCTGAATGTGGTCGGCGAGGACAATCCTGAAGAAGTGGGGAGTCTCGGCCTCGAAAAGAAGCTGACCATCTTCTTGGGCATGAAGAGGACCAGAGTCGCTCCAGCATGCACTTCCCTCTCCCATGGCAGGGAGGAACGACCGTGTGCAGGACTCGCAACAAAGATCCCTCCAAGCCTCTCCCTCAGTCAAAGTGGACGTCTGGTTTCTGCTTTCCGGACTGGATATTCGACAGGGTCGAACAGGGTCGAAACAAATCGTCGTTCACCGCGCAGAAAGTCTCGTGCATTTTACATTCACGGCCCGATCCATCAAGGAGCCCTTGTCTAATCCCGCTTTTCTCCATTTATTTCATTGAAAACATTTTAAACTTCGGGTCTTTCTTTTTTCTCTTTTTTTGGGTCTGTGACCTTCACTGTCGGACCCCCAACGAGGTGGCCCTTCACTGTCCCCGTTAGGAAAGAAAGGAAAAGGGAAGGCAACGTGAGCGGCGAATTGCCTGCTTGCTTTTGGATAAACCCGTACGATCCTAAGAGGAGTTTGCGTGAAAGGACGAAAAAGATCTTTGCCAACAGCGACCATTTATTGTCCCTGATGTGGGGAAAACAGAGCAAGGGAGGCAGAAAGAGGAGAAAATATTCAGGGTATGTGCGCGCCAGGTCATCAGAGGAGAGGGAGAGATAATATGTTCTGATTCTTTTGCTTTTACGGGGGCAAACACGTTTTATTTTGATGTAAAAAAAAAAATGGCTGAATACTCTAAGAAATCTATAATTTTAACTTTTATCCCAATTTTACCTTTCGTCTCATGAAAAACTTCCAATTATAAGTCTCGTCCAAATTCTACATAAACTTTTCTTTTACCTAAGAAAAATGCCCAACTTTATATTTTCTATTAATTTTACCGTTCAATCCAAATATTACCCTAAATTTTTTACAATTTTATAAAAATCATAAACTTTTACTTGATACAAAACTTACCAGCATTAATCTTCCATTCAAAATTTCTCGTTGATAGCCAAGAGATGAAAAAATCCAAAGTGCGAGCTATTCAACAAGCATTTTGACTATGAGAAATAAAACATTTCCAAGCATGAGAGATTGACAAGTGCAAAATCACTAATGGCAATTTTGACAATGGGTTGACGAAGAGCAAATAGTTGGTAATATTTTATAAAATAAAAATTATTTAAGTGAAATTGAAAGTGAACCTAAAGTTAAGACTTTTTATGAGATTAAAAAAAACGTTTATGGTAAAATTGATATTAGATCTAAATTTGAGAGTTTTTTATGGTACGAAAAAAGTTTAGAGTAAAATTAGGATTAGACTTAAAGTTGAAGGTTTTATATAGGACAAAAAAGAGTTTAGGGGAGGGGACCTAAAGTTGCGAGCATTTTAGGAGACAAAAGGTAAAATTAGTACAAGAACTAAAGTTTTAGTTTTTTATATAGCTTTATGTCATGTGTCATAATCTCGAGGATCCTTGTGATCGGAGGGACCATGCTCAATCCAAGAAGATTAGGGTGCGTTTGGGAGTGGTCTTTAGAAGCCACTTTGAATTCCCAAAGATCCTTAGGCCAATTTAGGGGTGTTTGGTAAAAAAATTTCAAACCCCATTTGAAAAATGTCAACCTTCACAAGGCTAAAAGCCCAAGGTAAGTTGGGGGCTTCTTGGACTTTTAGCCTTCTCGGCATGCTAAGCTAAAGGGGTAAATAAAAAAAATTCTTCCCAAATTATTTTCATTAGTTTTTTGTTTTTTCAATTTTGCCCTCACTATTCATCTTCTCCTTCTTTTTCTCCATGAGCGATCACTAGCAAAGGGCAGGCAATCACCGACGACCGTCATGCCAGCCGCATCGCGACCTCCGTGCGAAGGTTGCCAGGGCCACGCAACCCATCTAGTCGCAAATTTGGTCGTAACCAGATGTGGTCGTCGCGGAGGTCGCAACCCTCAGGGTCGCACGACCCATCTGGTTGTAGATTTGATCGCAACAATATGTGGTCGTCGGGACCCTTGCCGTAGGCTCGCATGGCCGCACGACCCTCCAACGAGGGTTGCGTGACCCAAATCACGAGGTCACAATGAGGTTGCCGCAAAGGTCGCGACCTTTAAACAACCTCCATGGAAGTCTCAACCTTCGCGCGACTCATCTAGTTGTAGATATGGTCGCCACGACCCTCGCAAGAGGGTCGTGGGACCCAGATCACGCGGCCTCAACGGAGGTTGCAGCGCATCGAGCGATCCTCCAGAGAGGGTCACGGTGACCAAATCTGGCCAACCTTCTAGCGAGGGTCACGACGACAGGATCTAATCGCCACAATGCTCACCAAAGGGTCACTCGGCCCTTGTCAAACTACCTACCTTTGCCGAACGGCTTGCATCGAACCGTCTGTCCTTCGCCGAATCGCCCGCCGGTGACTACTTGTTCATGGCTGACCAACTCTCCTTTTTTCTTTTTTTAAATAACAAAAACCTTTTGCAAATATAATTTTTCCAAACATTTACTCAAAGCTACTTCACAATTGACTTTTACAATATAATTTATCAAACACAATTTGCATTTTGGAAAACACATTTAACTCAACCACATTTGCATTTCCCCAAAAACTTTCCCAAAAAGCCTTTCCAAATACACCCTAAGTTGCCTAAGGTTTATGGATCTTTCCCAAGGATAGATAATATGATAATTGTGTTGGATTCTAAAGCATTCTTGACAAAAAATGCTCGTAGTTGGTAAATGGAGATATGCGATCCCATCAATTATATCAAGAGAGAATTGATGGTTATAATCCAAGAGCTTCTTGTATAAATAAGAGAGTTCTCCCCTCATTTATATCAATCTGTTGGGAATAACGGATCCCCAAAAACCGGATTCGACACCGAATCGAACCCTTAAATCAATGCGGAAGACGAAGCTCGGGAAAAACCACGCATCACCGATCGTAAAGCACACCACGGATGGGAGCGTACCTTGTTAGCCACAAATTAAACACCAAACGCCAATGGAGGAAGAGAATCCGGTCGAATCGATCCGATGAAGCCTTGAAGGGAAGAAATTGGAAGCCGTATGCCTACTGTTATTCTGAAGAAAAACGGGAGAGAGAGAGCGCGCGTAAGAGGAGAACGTACGTGAGTTTTGTTTTCCAACAGATGCAATTTCTCTCTCTCTCCTCCCTTTTATACCCCCTCCTTTCCACGGGCCCTATTCCCGTGGGCCGGGCTCTCTGAGGCCCAACTTGGGCGGACAGGGCCTTAAGCCCAATATAATAAAGCCTTCATCTCCCACTCGCACATGGTGATCCAAAACCAACATGGGCGGACAGGCCCTACTCAGGCCCATCAGAGAATAATCCATCATAGACTCTCTCTTAACATGGTGGGCTGAACAGATTCTCTTTACCTCACTTCAACATTCATATCGGTGAATAATCCGTGCGACCAAAGATACTTTGAGAGCTCGTTGCTATACATCTGTTAGGAATATATAGCAGCTCATAATGGGCGTCACACTCCGAGTAGATTTAGTATGCAATACCCTAAATCGATCGATCACATTAATATCTCTCTTTATCTCTTTTAAACAATGATATATATTGTATTCACAATTATAATTATCACAAAGACATTCATAATTGGTCGACCAGTGAATACAAAACCACAATGTGATTCTCCAAAATCGATCTTCCTCTTTCCTTCAAACTCTCAATTTCAGTTCAGCTTGCTTTTCTAGAAATGTCCCATTAGATCGAATCAAACTCATGACCATTGGCAACATCCTAAGATAGCAAACACTAAATAGAAATCTTGAGAATAAGTAAGAGTCATGAGGGGACAAATAATTGAGGAACTCTTTTCCTCAAGAGTCTCACACGTCATAAAAGTTGAGATCAAACTTTTTGCCACTCTTATTGGTCGACATATGCATACGTAGTATGAAATACGTATTATGGTATTAACTCCTTTCCCATGGAGCGAATGTCTACACCTTTCAATACCGTACAGATGATAGTTCAGACATACCAAATGTCTAACTTGAGTTCACCTATCTACTCATTCACAAAATTCATCAGAACTCACATCTAGCATCTTAGACAGATAAAGTAAAATATGTGGGGTATTTTACTTTCGGACATAGTAAGTATTATGTCCTCATCTTAACACTTAGTTAAGGCGACATACGTGTTTTAAGCTTGAGCTCTCGATTATCACCTAGATAATAAGCTTAAAAACAGTCCCATCTCTATTTATCACACAGTAAACAGAGGCGATTACCCGTGTAAGTGGGCTAATCTTATATCTGTCCGACATACTTCTCTTAACTTAAAGCAATGCACTGAGCATTAAGATGCATAAAGATCAAACAAAGATTCATAGGCATTAATGATGAAAACACAAATTCATCAAATGTGAACACTTAGGAAATTACAATATTCAAGTACATCATCGCCTCTACGCAATCCTAGAGATTTCATATAGCCACAAAACACATCTCTAGGTATTGGCTTTGTCATAGGATCTGCTACCATTCTATGCGTAGTATATACTCTAAGTTCACATCTTTCGTGCAATCATATCCTTGACAAAATTATACTTGGTATCTATAGGTTTGGTCTTGCCATGATATTTTGGATCTTTGGTGTACCCTTTTGCTTTTTGGCTATCACAGTTAACGAATAACAAATCTGCAGCACTTCCAATAACACCTAAATTATCCAAAAAATCTCTTAAGCCAAACACCTTCTTATGCTGCTGCTGATAATGCCACGAACTCAACTTATATCGTGGACAAGGCTATACACTTTTGTTTCTTACTGCTCCAACATATGGTGCCATTATTCGGTAAGAAAACAAACCCAGAGATAGATTTTCTTTTATCTAAATCTCCTTCTTAAACAGCATCATAATAGCCTTAGAGTCGCAGATCCTTTCCTTGATGACTCATCGTATTATCAGCAGTCCCCTTAAGATACCTCTGTATACTCTTAACGGCTTTCCAATGTGCTTGACCTAGATTGGATTGGTATCTACTCACCATTCCAACTGCAAAACATATGTCAGGTCTTGTACACATCATAGCATACAACAAGCTTCCACCAGCACTAGCATAAGGAACATGTTTCATTTGTTCCTTCTCTTTTAGAGTCCTTGGACACGCTTTATGGCTCAATCCTTCACCTTTTGTAATAGGAGTGTCTATGGGTTTGCAATCTTGAAATCTTAACTCCAAGAATGTATGCAACATCACCCATGTCCTTCATCTCAAAGTTGGAAGACAACGGATTCTTCACCGTATAAACAAACTCCATATTACTTCTGACAATTAGTATATCATCAACATATAATGATATGATCACAAATTGATATCTGGATCTTTTGATATATGCACAATGATCCTCGTCAATCATTGTAAAAAAAAATCATATGCCATTATGGCATTATAAAAACGTATATACCATTGTCTCGACGACTGCTTAAGGCCATATATCGACCCCCAAAGTTGACATACATTTTCTTCTTGGCCTTTCACTATGAAACCAGTAGGTTGTACCATATATATTTCTTTCTCTAATTCACCACTGAGGAAAAGCAGTCTTTACATCCATTTGATGTAACTCAAGATCCATACTAACCATTATTGCCAGAATAATGCGAATCGAGGTAAATCACACTACAGGAGAAAATGATTCTTCATAATCAATTCCTTTCTGTTGATTATACCCCTTCGTCACAAGGCGAGCCTTATGCCTTTCTATCGAGCCATCAACATTTTGCTTTATTTTGGGAACCCATTTGTTCCCAATTGCTCTGCGTCCTTTTGGAAGATCAACCAGTTCCCAGACTTGGTTTGATTTCATTGACTCCATTTCCTCTTCCATTGCATTAATATATTTTTCCTTACTAGGGCAATTTAGAGCCTCATTAATATTTCTTGGCTCATCATCATTTTGTGGAGCAACCATAAAAGTTTCCCCTTCAATGCCAAAACGTCGACGGGGAATACTTTGGCGACTTGTTCGCTATATGGGAGATTGTACACTTTGCACATCAGTCCCCATCATGCTCCCACTTGGATTAGGTAGTGGTGATGCCGTCTCATCATGTGGTTACAATTGAGAATGAGTTGAATTCAATTCATCACTTCTCATATTACTCCCACTTGGATGAACTCCACCAACATCATTATCCTAATCCAATGTCTCAAATAGGGAACAATCTTCCCCTATTTCGCCTTTCTTAGGAAATTCATCCTCTATGAAAGTGACATCCCGTGATTCAAACTCGCTTATACTCCCACTTTCCCCGCTCACCTATGAACACATACCCTTTTGAGTGTTCCGAGTACCTTATAAAAATACTCTTCTTTCCTCTAGGACCCAATTTCCCAAACTTGTGAGAGGACTCATGTGTGTAGGCAGCACAACCCCATGGCTTAAGAAAACTTAAGTCCGGTTTTCTACCTGTCCATAACTCATATGGAGTGGAAGCAACTGATTTGGAAGGCACACGGTTAAATATATAGGCAGCAGTTAACAACGCATCACTCCAAAAGGTGATAGGTAAGTTAGCATGCGCCATCATGGACCTAACCATTTCTAGTAGGGTTCTGTTTCTTCTCTCTGCAACACCATTTTGGTGAGGAGTATATGGAATAGACAACTGTCTTTCTATTCATTTTTCATCACATAATTTTCTGAACTCATCAGATAAATATTCTCGACCTCGATCGGATTTCAATACTTTATTTTCTTGTCTAATTGATTTTCAACCAAGTTCATAAATCTTTTTGAAACAACTTATGCTTCAGATTTATGAGAAATCAAATAGACATTTCCGAATCGAGTATAATCATCTAGAAAAGTGATGAAATAAATAGCCCCATGCCTTCCTCTCACATTCATTGAACCACAGACATCAGAATGGATTAAATGCAGAGGAAATTCAGCTCTTTTACCTTTTCAAATGGTTTCCTTGTCATTTTTCCTACTAGGCAATGCTCACATCTAGGCAAATCGACTTTTTCAATGTTGCCCAATAAGCCCTCTTTGACTAGTCTTTTCATATGTTGTTGGCCCATATGACCAAGTCTAGCATGCCACAATATTCACATCATTATCACATAAAGTAGAAGACGCGAATCAAGGGAATAACATATTGACATCACCACAGTCAACATTTAGTACAATAAAACCATCCAGAAAGTAACCAAAATCATAGTAGTTTGTATCCAAATACAAATATACACCTCTATTACGGAAGTTCACACTAAAACCAAGCTTAACCAACATCAAAACAGACACTAAATTTCGACGAATCTCCGGAGCTTATAGAACATCATGTGGGAACAAGGTGCGTCCACCACGCACATTCAATTGGCAGGTGCCAATCCCTTTTAACTTCAGTTTTGGAGTTATTTCCCACATGGATCTACATAGTTCCAGTTGGTATCGTCGGAATTTCACGAAGGATCCTCTATCCTTCCTTACATAGTCCGTCTCTCTTGAATCTACAGTCCACAAAGGATTGGATTCAGCCAATAATACAAAACTTGACACATAAGCAAAGTTCTCAAATGTACAAGAGGTGATTACTTTCTTTGGCTCACGACAGTCGCGAGCATAGTGACCTCTCTTGTCACAATTGTAATACCTCACTCTTGACATTTTCTTCACTTGAGGACGTTTTCCTCTCTTGTGTTGGTTAACTCTTGATTTCTTGCAATAAGGACTTGATCTTTTGCATGTCCACATATTGAACGAATCAATACGCTTGCGCTTAGAGCTCAAAGCCATTTCTGAGCTAGAACCAGCATTGCAAATATCTATTATCGACTCAAATGCCGATAGGCAGTCCTCTACTAGCTCAAGGTGGCGCACAACATCCTCAAGATCTTCCATAATATGGTCAAGAGCTTCTAGTGCTTCTTGCTTTTCCAGACATATTGAATCTCCATATTCAATATTTCATAATTGTTGCCATTCATATCAGCAATTACGTTCTTAATTGCTTAAACTATCGATCCAACACATCGGACATATATGCACGAACAATTAATGCCTATCTCTTATGCATCTACTTTTGCATGCACTGTCATATCAATAAACAATTTTAAGTAAGGTTTCGTAATCAAAAGGTCACTATGTTTCCAATCATCCTCCAAAAATCCTCACTCAAAATTATTATTAATATAATTGTCATATGCAAAATCAATTCTATGAAGCTACAAAAGCTTCTAAAACTACCCACACTAATTACCCACAAAGAAACCAAAGAATAACAAAAAAGCAACAATATCTAATTGGCATCCAATAAAACAATAATGCTTTCAGCTAATACAAATAAGATATAAATTGCTATATCAACAACAATCAGGTAGTAATCATTACATAATATGTACACAAAGCTCACTTAACAAATATCAGCCAGTACAACTAACACCAAGTCAGCACACGAACTGGGAAAGATCATCTTTTGATCTATTAGTCAAATATCTGAGAAATTTGAAGGCACATTTGCCAACCATGGAAAAACTTTTGGAGAGCTTTCATGTCGCCACCAAGGCGCATTCACTCTGCGCCCTATGGCGCTTAAACTAAAGGTTGAAGTTTTGGCCAAAAGCTTCCACTAGCCTCCTATAACCCGGGACCACGTTGACCTCCCATAGCCGATCTAACACTGCTTGCCATTCAGGTGGAAGAGTGTTCATCAAAGCCGGCATAAGATAACCATTCCAGATGATTTCTTGTATCATCTGATTGACCCTGACCGCATGTGATACTAAATCACCTTCATGCCACCGATAATCAAATCTTTCATCAACCTTTTAAGTCTTGCATTTCCCTCGTCCGTTCTCGGGATTGCAGGTATCCGTGCATGACGCATCATAGTTCCTGCAACAAATGCAGAACTAAAAATGGATCACTTATAATCCATAATGTATATTAGGGAAAATATATAATTTTCCAAAATTCATGCAACACATGCATAATAAAAAAAATGGATTACATATAAACCACATAGGCATACATGAAAAAAGAAACAAATTCCTTTTTTTTTTTTTTTTTTTTTCGGTCAACGGTCAGCGGGTCAACGGTCAACGGGTCAGCGGGTCGGGTCAATGGTGCGCGGGTCGGACCGGTCGCGACGGTCGAACCGGTCGGACCAGACGGGCCAGTCGGGCCGCTCGCGCGGACCGACCGCACGCGCCTCGCGCGTGCGGGATGACGTTATGTCACGCCCCGAACCTCGAGCACGCGTACATCCCACTGCGGTCGATAGAAATGCGACTTCCCAGGACACGTCGCCGACCCATTCTTTTTAATTACACATGCGGAAGCGGATAAATAATCCCCAGACAAAACTCAATTGGGATAGAAAAGCAGGATCACATTTTCAAAACCAACCACATACTTCTTATACATATCAAACCAGTCGATTTACAGGACTAGGCTATTTACGAAAGATCTATAGAAGATCAGTCCTCAAAAACTAAGCTGTCCTAAGATCGCTAGACAGTCCATTCGCCAGCTCTTCGCCGGGATCGGCGAAGTCAAAATCCTCTCGGCCGACCCTCACCGGTCTACCAAAAGCTCCAGAGGATCCGCCATCTAGGGACCTGAAATATTTTCCCCAAACCGGGATGATACAATGTCTCAGCGAGTCCTACCCTCTAGAACTCGATTAGGAAGAAAATAAGCCCCAGGGTGCTCTAGCCACACAAAGAGAGTAGAGGACTTACCTCGCCTCAATCCTTCCTGCACGTCAGTACAATTCAATAATCAATCAAGTCATTCACTAAAACCACGGTCGGAAGGACACGACCTATCTTTAGGTGGCAAATTACGGCCCAATGGGCGCGACCTTTAATAGGTGGCGGTTTACGGCCTTATCAGGCGCGACCCTTATCGGGTGGCAATTTACGGCCCAACGGGCGCAACCTTCAATAGGTGGCAGATTACGGTCTAACAGGGGCACAAATCGACCTTCGACGATTTTCTAGATCCAATCACAACCTTTCACAATCAAATTCCAATCGAATATCGATACTAAACATCTTTGGGATAAATCCCCACATAAACAACCATTCAATCAATCGATACAAACTAGCCATACAAACCAATCACGGTGCTAGAAGCTAACACTGGGTATTTTCAAGTTAAATACCAAAACTTCTCCAATTTCACTTAATTCCACATTTTTGGAATTATTAATCACAATCATCATTTTCACTCAATTTCGAAATTTAACATATAATTAGCACAAACCGACCGCACTGCTGCGATCAGCGCGAAATTCTAATGACCGGCCATCCCGGCAAAATTTTCGAAATTATTAAATAATTAAATTTAATTCCGAAAATTAAATAATTAAATATTATATTATAATAATATAAAATAATAAAATAATATTTAAAAATTCGAAATAATTATTTAATTAAAAATAATCAATTAGGGCTTAAATTAGATTACACTAATTTAAACATACAATTAGCCCTAATTAAACATCCATTAAACTAATCATACAACTAATCTAATTTACATTAAAATAATCTAATCTAACCACCTAACCCTAATTAGACTAATCTAAACACCCCTTAAGCATGATTAACTTGCTAAGCGAGGTTTAGAAGATAAACTCACCGGTTTTGCGCGCCGGTGAGTTCACGACGACCACGACGCCAAGGCGGTCGATAAACCCCAAAGCGGCGACACCAACGGAGGCCGGGAAGGGCTTGAAAACGGGCCACGAAGTCTGGAACTCCTTGCTGTCTTCGGCTACTGATCTTGCTGGAGAAGAGCCATTCGGTGGCCTGATTTGCTGGAAACGGCAGAGAGGAACAAGAATGCTTCAGGCGGTGCAGGCGGTGGTTCCGGCGACCCTGCTGGCTCCGACGGTGGCCAGGCGTGGCTGAACGACGGCCTGAACGAGCGGACACAAGCGAAGCAACTGCTGGACGAACTGGAGGGCGCGACGACTGCAGCTGGCTTCGGTTGGCTTCCACGGGCGAGCGATGGCGATGGGGAGGTCAGACGGGCAAGAGGAAGCTTCGGGCGGCTCCCAGGCGGTGCTGTGGCTGTCGAACGGCGAGGTTAAAGGCCAGAGAACGCGGGACGAAGGTGGAGCAGCGGCTGGACTCGCGGCTGCACGGGACTGGACGCGACGGACGAGCTAGCTGCTCCGGCGGACTTGCGGGGCTTCGGACGGCTGCTGGACGAACTCCACTGGTTTCTCAAGCTTTTTCCCTTCCTCAACCATGGAGAAAGCTGCCGCACGAGGGATTCAAGGAAGGAGAAGCTTCAGCTGAAGCAAGGGCCCCCCAAGAGCTCTTCTAGCTTCAACACTTGTCAATCTCTCTCTCTCCTTGCCCCCACCATGGCCGGCCCACCCTTCAGCCTCTTTCTCTCTCCTCTAGCTCCCCTACAAGCTAGTTAATAGGTCCAAAATGAGGTGTGCCAAGGGGATTTCGAATTTTGAACATTTGTTCACTTAATTCATTCAATTGCTAATTAATTCCATCCAATTGAAGCTCAATTAAATCAACCCATGTGTCCTCGGCCTTCTCATGACATTTCCCCGTCAAAT
This sequence comes from Eucalyptus decipiens, assembly GCA_014182575.1. NCBI lineage: Eukaryota > Viridiplantae > Streptophyta > Magnoliopsida > Myrtales > Myrtaceae > Eucalyptus > Eucalyptus decipiens. Next base: position 21,925,822 of record CM024616.1, read on the forward strand.
GATCCAACTTGCATCCCGAAGATTCGATTAAAAACGGCCCTCTGACAATCCCGAACAAAAACGGCCTTAGTTTGCTTTTCTGCCAAAAATCTTGATTTGTAGAAAAATCTTCTGGAGATGAGTCGACGTTCCTAAAATGAATTGTGACATGCCAGAACCTTCAATTTCTGAATCCGGGTTTAAAATCACGGTTAATTTCAATCTGGCGCGATTTGAGCGCGTCCTAATCTACCGGGTAGCTTTTAGGAAATTTTCAGTGCAATTGACCGTGGTTGATTATTTTCAAGCCACGACATAAATCTTCGACACATTAGCGACTCCCGATTGTCAGGAAAATCTCAAGGTTTCAAATACGGACACAGGGTACCCAAAACGACAGAATAATCAGTTCAGTGCCGGTCGACGAGGATATTGAAATCAGGCGGAATCACCCACACTCTAATTACATATCTTAGTCGAATCGACCTATTGCACGATCTCTGTTCGATTCTGACAGTGTCGTAATGATCCTTGCAGATTTATACGGTCGAGCAATCGGTTCATGGTCAGATTCTCAAGTCTATTGCATTTAAATTCCTTAACGGCTTCACCTGATAGACTAGTTATCTCGTGAGTGATCAGCTCGGAGAATTGAACTATGAGCGCGCCGTTGAAAAGTCCGTCTCATTTAATTGAAAACAGAAGCGGAAATTTGGGATGTCACACGTTAGGGGTGAGCACGGTTCCCGGTTCTTAAGAGACCGGTTCCGGTCAAAATTTAAAAAAAAAAAAAAAAAAAAAAAATCTAACAGGTCACTTCCCCCCCCTCCCCCACGTGATTTACCTCCCTCCCGCCGATTCTTCCCCCTTCTCCTTTCTTTTTCTCTCTCTCTCTTTCTTTTCTCCCCTTTTCCTCTCCTCACGTCACTTCCTGCCCCTACTTTTTTTCTTTTCTTCTCTCTCTCTCTTTCTCTTCTCTTTCCCCCTCTCTCGGCCGAACCCCACCCTCCTTCTCCTCTTCTTCTTCTTCTTCTTCTTCCTTCTTCTCGCTGGTTGCTGCTTCACCCACCACCACATCGCCGCCCCACGCCCTACTCACCACCACCTCTTGGCCACCGAACCACCACCTCCCACCGATCGTCCGACGAGCCATCTTGCCGTTGAGCCCGACGAGCTGTCGCGCCATCCGCGCTGCCCCTCGCTGCCGTGAGCCACCGCCACCGTCCCCAAGCCACTGCGACCACAACTTGCCGCCGCTGCTCGGCCGTCCGGGGCCGTCGCTCCGAACCGCCATCGCCTCCGCTGAACCGAGCTCTTCCCCCTTGGCCGTGGGTTTCGCCGCGATCGCCGCCGTCTTCGCCGCGCCGTCCGTGCCGCCGTTGGTGCCGTGAGACTCGTGTCTTCGTCGCCGTCGCGCCTTCCGTTGCCGCGTGCTTGCCCTTGTACGAATTTATTCTCTTATTTTTTATACAGGAACCGTGGAAAACAAGTGTATTTGGTTTTTCCTGTTCGGGTTCCGATTCGGAGATAACGGGGGAGGTGAAAAGGGGGAAGAAGGAATCGATTCAGCTCCATCTCTCTTTGGCTCTTCCGCGGAAGATTCTCGTTCCTCTCGAAAGGATAACCACCCAATCGCGTCGAGAACGAGGCCGATCGTCTCCTTGCAGATCTGGGTCGATCTTCTCTTATGTGCCCGAATCGTGTTCTGCAAGTCGAGAAGCGCGTCTTTGAGCCATGGGGAGGGGAAAGTTCAAGGGCAAGCCCACGGGTCGCCGCCAGTTCTTGACTCCCGACGAGATGAGTAAGCTGAGAGCGCAAATATTTGATTTTTCTTGTGAATTTCGACGACCCTCTTTCGTTCGGCATCGCTTGTGATTGTTGGGAATAGCCCATTCGTTGAGCGTCGGTTGGTTGTTTGTTTGGATGTGGTCGGGCTGAATTTGGGTGTGGTTCTCTCTCGTTGAATCTGTTTGGTTTTCTGAGATCGCCATGTACAAATATGCAAGTTGTACCAAAGAGATAAGTGATAAGAAGATGGGAAAAAACAATCGACAATTGATTTTGTGCATGCTATTCCCTGTTTTATGTATTGCTTCATGAATGAAGCTTCAATTAGTTCATAACCTTGCAGGTATCAAGAGTTTTATGAATAGTGATTGATCATGTTGTGGCGATGTTTTAATCCTGTGAAAATGAAAAAAAAAAAAAGAAAAGAACCTATTGGAACCGGAACCGACCCTGGAACCTGTAACAGGGTAGGTTCCAGGTTCTTAGTTCTGACGGGTAGGTTCCAGGTTCCAAAAATTGAGGAACCTGTACCCGAGGGTAGGTTCCAGGTTCCAAACGGAACCGAACCGGAACCGTTCACCCCTAGATGACGTCACGCAGACGTCATCCGGCACGTGCCGGGCGCGTGCCTGCGTCCGCGAGTCGGGTCGGATCGCCGGTCGGGTCGGGTCGCCGGCCGGTGACCGCCCGGCGAAACGTCGTCGGCGATGACGTCATCGGTGAAGTCATCCGAGCGATTACCGACCGTTGGATGACGTCACGATGACGCCATCGTGTGACGCGCACGCGTCGATCTGCGGACCGGCGCGTGCCGTTTCACCGTCGCCCCGGCGCGCACGTGCCGGTTCGTCACCAGCGCGTGTGGCGCACGCGCTGGCCATTGCCAGCACTTTCGGGCGCGTCGCGCCCACATGCAGCGGCTTCTGGCCGCGCGTGTGGGCGCGTGTGGCGTCGTATGGCGGCGTGTGACATGTCGCCAAACTCGTCTCGACGTCGCCTTTCACCCAGTGCTTTCAGATTTTGATTTCGACTTACGGAAACACAAAAAATTGGCTGAACAGTGCTCGGGTGTCGGGATTTCTGCCCCGATCCGTACGGCCGAAACTTTTTTGCGAAAATTCAATCAAAAACACGATAAAAAGATCGGGAAAACGTGAACTATGGCTCTGATACCAATGTTGGGAATAACGGATCCCGAAAATCGGATTCGACACCGAATCGAACCCTTAAATCAATGCGGAAGACGAAGCCCGGAAAAACCACGCATCACCGATCGTAAAGCACACCACGGATTCGAGCGTACCTTGTTAGCCATAGATTAAACACCAAACGCCAATGGAGGAAGAGAATCCGGTCGAATCGATCCGATGAAGCCTTGAAGGAAGAAATGATGAAGCCTTGAAGGGAAGAAATTGGAAGCCGTATGCCTACTGTTCTTCTAAAGAAAAACGGGAGAGAGAGAGCGCGCGTAAGAGGAGAACGTACGTGAGTTTTGTTTTCCAACAGATGCAATTTCTCTCTCTCTCCTCCCTTTTATACCCCCTCCTTTCCACGGGCCCTATTCCCGTGGGCCGGGCTCTCTAGGCCCAACTTGGGCGGACAGGGCCTTAAGCCCAATATAATAAAGCCTTCACAATCTAAATACAATAGAAAGCATTCTCTCCTAGACCTCCTCTCTCTGACTGTCTATAATCCTGGTTAGCAAGGCGCTTTCGAGGAAGTCTAAGCCGTCGCACGTTATTTATGCAAAACAATCAGCCCGCAATGCATGTCTGTCCCTATTCCCACACCGCCCAACAGATGAAAGAACCCAAGGCAGCAAAACCTCAAGAAACCCTGAAATGGAACGCCAAGAAGAGCCTAGGATAAACCTCATCCATGGAGTCACAGAGAGGGACGTTTTCTGGTGGGAGCTGACGATAAAAACTGCCACGGTTTTGAAGGAGAAGTCACGCCTGCCTTTGGAAGCCGAAACCCACCAGAAAAGAAGTCACAACATGCTACAGCCGAAGGCGGACGCGGATCTGAGCCGACGCATCGAAGGCAGAGCTTTGGATCCGACAGCTGCGACCAGCGGGGGGTTCTTGGAGAAATCGGAGCCGCTGATGGGGCTCCTGAAGGCAACCTGCCAAAGCCGGAGGCGAAGGCAAGCGGAGGGGAGAGAGTCTTAAGCAAAGAGAGGGAGACAGAGATGATAAAGGAAGAGAGACGATGCGGATATCTTCAATGAAGAGATGAGGACTCAAATGGAGAAAGAAAAAGCGAGACATGTAGACGACACGGGACGCCCATTGAATGTGCGGCCTATATATTTTCTCCATTTCCTTTTCAAAGAGAGCATCCATCGATTCCCATGTAGGCCCTTTTAGCTTGAAACTAGTTTAACTCCTGCTCAAGATTCAAGTCCCTGCCATTAGCAGTGCACATTTTTTTTCTCCCATCAAAATCTCACCGGCCGGTCCACCACAATAGCAATCCAGCAACATGTATTGCAGGTACCAGCCCCGGCAACTTAATCCCATGGGATTCTATGATCGCTGCACTATTCATCTTCCTGAGTCTCATCCCTCTAGCAAATCCAAGCAGCTCAGAGACGCCGCAACGCTCCAAAATTATTTATCTAATTCCTTGTAGTATCCTAACACGACGAAATCAGACTTTCACATGTTGGACTTTGTCTTGTATTAATATTTTCTGTATAACTCAGATAAAACAAAACAAGCTCTAAATAAACATATTAGGTAGGAAAATCTAAATCATTCACCCAAATTCAATAGCGACGTATTACTGAGCTTTCCCGGAGCCAAATGGTCTCTAGTACCTATCAAACCTCAATGAAACCATGTTCCTCTTTTAGAAGAAGCAAGAAAAAATTTAGTGAAAGGCCTTTTAGTAAAAGAACTATTTTATATCATTGTTAGAATTTATCTTCAATACCTGAAAATCATGCTTTTCATTGTTAAAAGAAGCCTGGAAGTGATATAAGGTCAAGAAACTAAGAAACCATGGATATTGGTCAATTGAGCTGATATACTCGCTTCATCTTTTCTAATAGTCCCGATGCTCTTGTGCTCCTCTTACATGCAAAATGACCACGAATTGAGTTGTAACACCTGCAGCAAGACAAAATTTACAGGCCAGAAGCTGGAATGCTAATAGAGGAACCAAAATGCTTCAAAACAATGTTTTGGCCTAAATCTCGAATCCTCAGCAAATGCTAACCGAGAAATACTATATACCTATATGCTATTCAAAATGTTGCCAGACCACCATGCAGTTTACCCGATCAACCAGAGATTACTACCGGGTTTTCCTTTGAACCCTACATCAACATCTGCAGTCAACCGCTTGCACAGTGGATTTCCTTCTCTTCACCGTCATCCTTTTCCACCACAGTATTCTTGACATCTGAAACTTCTCCCTCATCCCTCGGCTCGTCCAGATTTTCCTTGCTAATTCTGCGCCTGAGCCTCAATCTTCCAGCAATGCTGTTGGGTGAAGGATCGGGGCGGCGGTTCCTTTTAGCTAGTGGTTTTGGACTTTTCGCTACTTCAGTGCAATCCACATTGAGATCTTTGACACCATTTTGTAGTCCCTTGGGCTTGGACTGTCCACAATTTTCAATATTTTCAGCAGAACATATATCATTAACACTTTGAACGTGTGCTTCCTTGCCAGAAAAGGGTAACGACCTTTTCACAGAAACGTGACCAGTGGAGTTTTCTTGTACCAAAGGATCAGATTCAGACTCTGTCAATGCAATGGCATCATGATCGGCAAGCATGGGAGATACATTTGCCACTGTTTCCACATCTGAGAAGGGCAGCGACCTCTTTGCAGAAGCATGCACAAGAAAGTCTGAAGTTTCTTCCTCCTTCGCTTGTAAGCGGCGTGTCTGAACAAGATAATGTGCTACGGACTTAAACCCCAGTTTGTTTACCTGAAAGAAAGAAGGATTAAGTCTAGCTTGGCATTAGATGATCAATCACTTGGTCAGGTGAGAGAGAGAAGATGACCTTCTTATAAAGAGGACCAGTAGGAGGCCACCCTTTTGCTTGCCGGCACAAACTGCAATTGCATATTCCGCGACAAACTGGACATAACCAGTTCGGGTTTTCTCGGGCTTCCAGCACATGTTCCCCATATCTGCAAGATACGTGAACCAGAAGTTTGACATATGCAGTTAGGATATGCCAAAGCCTCAAGATACACATACACTTCCCAGCAAGTTGCAAGTTTGGCAGCCTAATCTTGAGCGACCGGCCAACTTAACATCCATACGGACTCTATAACACTGTCGCCAACACATAGACCAGTTGCTAATCTATTTAAATGGTGTGAAGGATCCTTGTACTAATTGTATGAATAATAGTATAATTCACATGCAGCTTCCAGCTAGGCATCTGTTTAAAAATAGTTGGTGATAAAAAAGAAGACTCATTGATCCTAGGCATGTCAAAGAAGACAGACATCAAAAGACTATGAACGAGTTGTGTATGCAAGTGTTAACTTTTTGCGCGAAGAATTAACAAATCAGAGCATAAACATGTTTTCTCTACCTGACTGACAAAATCAGCGTTAGAGCATGGTAAATGGCATCAAAAAGCCTTAGCGAAGAAGAACTCGACAGGAAGAAAATGATTGGTGTGTCCAAGAAGCTTACCTCATGTACAAACAATCCCCGCAAAACTGTCCCTGCACCATGTTACATTGGCAGCATTGAGTACGATAGCCAAGAGTTTTCTGCCTGTTGAAATGAAAGCAACTTTATCTCGGGATTGAAAGATATCAAATGAATTATACATGCAATTTAATTACCACATAAAAGATCGACATGGTGAAAGGCGTACTATAGTGGGCACCTGATACTAATTGGCACAGTGATTTATATCTAGCTGATTCTAGCAGAATTTGAGAAATTTTTCCATTGATATATTCCCTATTCCAAAGACACTTCTTTTCACGGCAAAGCAAAGTGCAAAAGATGTCATTTTCCCGAATCATACTAAGTGAAACTAATATTGTTTGCAAGTTCTTGTTGCCATATACCAAGAGAGAGAAAATATACCAATAGCACATATATTCAAAATCAACAAAAGTGATTGTGTTTGACTCAAGGGCTTAACCCTCTTGGAAGAGATCGTTATGCATTTGGGACAGGATTGAAGTTTTAAATAAACTGCTCATTTCTCAACCCAATTAAAAGAAGTACTTAAGAGTCAGCAATGTGGGATAAATCTCCAACTTGAGTTATCATATCACAAGCTCTTAGCATTCAATGTGAGACTTGGGGTTAAGGCATCATAGTAAATGATCAGAGAAGACCGCAATACTAATTAGGAATCCAGTTTTGGTAAACTCCACATTTGGTAAAACTCTATTTGCAAAAACTAGATGAAAGAAAACAAAACAAGTATGCGGCATCAGTTGCACTTAGTCCAAAACAAAATTTTAGGTCTTATACCAGGATAACACTGTCCACTTCAGGCTAGAGCATAAAAGAAGCTAAAGTAAAATCATCACCACAATAAAGAACTTCATACAGCAGTATTTCACAAAACTAATAGTTGTAGGTTTAAGGTCGTTAAAAGAAAACCTCAATGTCGAATGACATACTCTCTTTTATCATTAATATGGAGATATAATTTCTATATGGTGTATTTCATGTTTATATGACAGTTAGACAGAAAATACCAACTTACCTACATTGATGGCAAGTCTTGCCTCTGACTGGATCATAAATCCGCTTCCCGTCTTTCCCACACCCATCCACGAAAAGTTCCCAATTTTTCTCAGTGTTGCCCAACAGTTTCTCATGCTCCTCTGTATAAATCTCTGGCTTTGAGCCCTCTTCCAGAATTATTCCCTCATCTTCTAAAGACCTGTCCTTCTTGGCCATCCGAACTTCCGCATAGCTTATCGGTGTGACACTCTGCAACCTAGCTCCACAATATTACGGACACAACAGTACGCAAGCAAAGATTAGAAAACCAACATTATGTGACGCTCCGCAACCTAGCTCCACAACATTACAGACACAAGAGTACGCTAACAAAAAGTTAGAAAATCAACAATGTGTGAACTTATACCAGCATCGAAATACGTTGATTTGGTTCCCTAGGATGAATAAAGATACATTACTAGGATAACTCTAAAGAAAAAGGAAAAAACGAGAATTATCTCTGCAAGGCTACAGTCAAAGTCATCATATTGTCAAACCAGGTTAGGAGCAAAGTACTCGCAATTTCATGGAACCGGTTAGTGAAGCATTTTCATGGAACCAGTTACACAAGATACATTTGGCATCCATCCGAGCCAAGCCCTTGTTCTTAACTTCTAAGCAAAACATTCTCCATCCTATAGCTCTATTTTATCAGTAACCAAACGATACATCTCACACAAAACACACACACACCCACACGTGAAAGCGAAAACGAAGGAGGAAACAGTCCCGTTGGTCAGCAAAAAAGAAAATCTCCAAACCAGAGCAAAAACCAAAACTTTGAGACCGCAAAGGAGACATTTTTACCAAACAAAACGCACCAGCATCTCTGATCAAACCCCACAACCTCCATCACACTCCCGCATTTTTCCCTCAGCAAACCCAAACAAACCATCAGGCACAACCCAAAACCCAAAACCCAAAACGCTTCCTCGCAAGGACCGGCGCCATCGCAAACGACCCACCTTGAAGATCGCCGGATGGGGCCTGACGGCGGGGCCGGGGCGCACTTCTCGGACGGTTTGCGGTTCGGGGTCCGCTTGGGCGGCACGGAGGAGGACCGGAGCTTCTGGGAGAGGTCGAAGATGCCGAGCTTCTGCATCCGCTCGAGGTTCGCCTTGATCCGCTCCTCCCTGGACTGCTCGTAGAGGGACATCTTCCTGGCCTCGGCCTGGTCGTCACCGGCGAGGGAGGTCGGGGTCGAGATGGGTTCCTGGGTACTCGCCCGCTTCCTCATCGTCGGCATTGTTCCTGGCCTCTTCTTGGGTTTTTCCGCAGAGAGCCAACGGTCGAGTTTTGAAAATGGGTAGAGAGAGAAAGAAGAGAGAGAGAGAGAGAGAGAGAGAGAGAGGGCTTGTTTTGGCTAGTGCTCTAATGGTGGAAATGGACAGGCTTGCTGTATTTTTCTTTCTTTATTTCCCGTTGCTCTTCCCTTTTTGGTCTGCTTTTGAATTTCACATGTCTACCACCTGGGGATTTTCCCAAGCAAGTTACCATTTTTCAGGGGCAAAAAGAAAAAAATTTGAATTGAGTTCTCAAGTTAGGTGCAATTGCTACTTTTTGATAAAATCCGTAGTTTATATCCTCAATTTTCGGTATCAAGGACACCCTTCGTTAATTTTTTTTTATTTTATCTTTTGGCCATACCAGTTTGTTTAATTAATTCGGAGTAGTCGAGCGAATCCATGGCAACCCCAATGGTGATGGGTGATGGCGATGGCAGTTGGCAAGGCCATGGATGGGGGGATTCCCCATGACTAGGGCGAGGCCACATCGCAACAGGTCATGGAGAATGAGAGTTGGTGAGAGAAATTCACAATATTTGGCGATTATATTCCTTTTAAGACTTGGGATATTTATTGAAAAAAAAAATAGTCTTGAACACCTTCAAATCTTTTTCACCTTTCCTTATAATTTTTGGGCCAAACCCTATTAAAGATTTCATATTATCTATTATCATATTAACTGCAAAAACTTTTTGTTTTTCAACTATTAATGTTATGCAATATATTTGATAATCTCTAGGTCATGCAACTTCATTTATCACCTCAAGACAAACAAGCACATAATACTTCCACTTCATCAACTTATGTCCTTCTCTTTGTAGATAATTAAAAGGGAAAATTCCAAAATGGGACCCGAAGTGCCATATTTTTCTCAATAAGAATCCCAAGTGAGCGTTGTTTGAATATGGATCAGAAGTCGCCATTATTTTCTCAAATAAGGGTCTGAAGTAGATGTTGTTTCAAATGAGGACCTAAAGTAGTTATGTTTGTTTCAAATAAGAACCTGACTTTTCGGTGATCAAGGGTATTTTTGTCTTTCCATTTTCTGCCTTTTTTTCTTTCCTCTTTTTTCTTTTTTTTTTCTGGTTCTTCTTCTTCCTCTTCGCAAGTGGCCAGCTGACCACCGACGATGCCCACAAAGGGCTGGATGAGGCTGCCCACACCGGTCCTTACTAGTAGCTAGCGAGGGCCAACCTCATAGATGGCCCCTAGGTGAGGGTCGCCACGCCCAAGTGACACCATCCCTCACTTGTGGCTAGCGTGGATGGCTCTCACTGCAAAGGCCGGCGGCGCTTTGGGGCATCGCCGATGGCCAACCATCGACAATGAGGAAGAAGAAGAACTAGAAAAAGAAAAGGGAAAAATGGGAAAATGCCAAATGACGAAAATACCATTGACCGGTCAAAAAATTTAGCTAGTCGGCAATCGGCGAGGTGGGGTCCATATTTTGAAACAACCAGAGCCACTTTAGGTTATTATTTGAAACAAAATCCACTTCGGGCTCTTATTTAAGAAAATAAGGGCACTTTGGGTCATTTTTTGAAATTTTCCCAAAAAAAAAAAAAGAGGAAAGAAAAAAGGTGGAAAATCGCAAAAGAAAAATATACCCTCGATCACCGAAAAGTCAGGTCCTTATTTGAAACAAACATAACCACTTTAGGTTCTCATTTGAAACAACATCTACTTCAGGCTCTTATTTAAGAAAGTGATGGCACTTTGGGTCCCTATTTGAAACAATGTTCACTTTGGACCCTTATTTGAGAAAAAGATGGTACTTTGGGTCCCATTTTGGAATTTTCCCTAATTAAAATAAAATTGGCCAAAGTAAATAATCACTTATGAAGAAATGTGAATATGTAAGGTTACAAATGCAACATGGTTTACCTCTTCAAGCCTACTACCCACATGGGCCAGAGCTCTTCCATGGCCTTATTGGACTTGAGATGCCAATCAGGCCCATAGACAGCCACCCAAAACAACCCTCCGCGAGGCCCATGAAGAGATTCGTTTCTCTGGACTCGTCAATCTCAAAAAGTTCCGCAATCAAACGTAGTCTCCGGCAGGCCCAAAAGCATTATCTGATGCGTGGCTTACCAATATAATCCTCTGGGATCTCAATCTCATCGGGGCCATAACCCAATCAGTCCTAAATCTATGATAAAAATTTCAATTCATTCTTAAAATTTTCAATTTTACCAATGTAAACCTAAATTATTGTGTGAAATTCAAATGTACCCCTTCTAACCAATTATTGTCGGATATCGTTGACGTAACATTCGATCATCATATGCAGAGGATGTAACACGCTTATGTGGACAAAATTACAGATCACTAGTTTCTAATGGTAATTGGTCGAAAGGAGTACACTGGAATTTCGCACAATAATTCAAGACTAAATTTGCAAAATTAAAAAATTTCGAACCAAATCAACATATCTTTTATAGTTTGATGACGGATGTATTATGTGTGAAGTTTAAATCAACCCACGTGTTTGACAACATCTTAACCTTTAATTTGTTCGAAAAAAATAGGTGAAGAAAAATGAAAAACCCTGCTAAAAATGGTTATGTAGGCTTCTTATAAATCTTTAATAAAAATAAATGGATGATGAGAACCCAACCTAGTCCTCAAAATGGGAAGGCGTTGATGTATGCACCTGCTTCAATTGGCTGCTTCAATTGGCTGTGTGTGCAGTATTTGTGGATCTCACATGGATTCACACTATCTAACGAACCCACATGAATCTAGCCTATACGATCCGAGCGTAGCAAATACTGATAGGGCTCGTGGATTTAAGTCCTCTCTTGCTTTTGTTAAACATAACTAGGTAGATAAATGGAGGACCTAAGTTTAGCTACCCTAGGAATCAATTTTTGCAAAAGCATTAAATTTGCTATGAACCATTTTCCACCCTCCTGACCAAACACTCACCTAAACAAGTACTCCCACAATCTCTCTCTCTCTCTCTCTCTCTCTCTATTTGTGCCACGACCACAGCGACAAAAGTCTCCGCCAAGTACTAGTTAAGGTAATATTCTTTGTTTTCTAAGGGAACTTGTAATGAAATGTGCACAATTCCGAAAATTTCTGCCATTTTCAATGAAATCCCATCTTCACATGCGACGTCCGAATTCCCAACTTCCATTTCAATTGACTCCAAAGTGGGTGTGGGACCTTTCTTGAGACAAAAGCAATGACAACCTCTTCAAAACTTTTCACAACCGTTTCATGGTACGTTCCAAGTGTCGATGAACCACCACGACCACCAACGAAACCTTGCCGAATCCGAACCCTTCCTGCCCTCTGCAGAAGACACGTCAAACCAGATTCGCAACTCCATTAAGGGCTAAGCTCAAGCTCACAAGTTTCGCCAATCGCCCGTCCCTCTTTTTCTTCTCTAATGGGTGGACAGGACGGTTGCTTATAACTAGCGCACCAGCGTTGAACGAACATGGTGTTCTAGGACATCCTAGCTAAAACCAAAAGCCAAGATCAGCAAAGGAACTGGCAATGGCAATGGCGCGGCTTCAACCTTGTACTCTGATCTTGGCTCTTTTGCTGGCGAATGTCATTTGCTTCCTGGGAAAAGCCGACAGCGATTCAGATTCTCTAGGGCTCGGAGCTTCGTTCATTTTTGGCGACTCGTTAGTCGACGCAGGGAACAACAATTACCTGCCAACTCTCTCTCGGGCGAATATACGTCCGAATGGGATCGATTTCAAGGCATCGGGAGGGATGCCGACAGGGAGGTACACCAATGGGAGGACTATTGGGGACATTGTGGGTATGTGTTCTTGATCATAGACCTAAATCCCAGAGCTAGATACCTTTTTCGGGTCGTCAAAAGGCTGGGAAATACATGATGTCTAGACTTAACCTCACGTTGCAGAATCTTCTTGCTGTTGAAATTGATGAAGGGACAAATGCAATTGTAGTGATGAAAAACTGTGTTTCATGAGTCAATTTTCATGAGTCAATTTGGCAGTAAACTATGGTGTTCTTCATTTTCTTCGTTTCTGCTCTTCCCAGGAGAATTACTGGGACAACCACATTACGCGGTACCCTTTCTGGCCCCAAACACGACCGGGAAAGCGATATTGACTGGAGTGAATTATGCGTCCGGGGGAGGAGGCGTTCTCAATGCAACCGGAAGGATTTTCGTCCGAACTCAAACTCTATCTCCTTATTATCATGAGAGATCTTGCATTCTTCTGCACTAACTAATTGACGTGAACAAGGGTATCTTGTGCAGGTCAATAGGCTGAGCATGGACATCCAAGTGGACTACTTCAACATCACAAGAAAACAGATTGATGGGTTGCTAGGCGCATCAAAGGCCAAGGAGTACATAATGAAGACATCCATCTTCTCCATCACAATCGGAGCGAACGATTTCCTCAACAATTACATGCTTCCGGTCCTCTCCGTCGGCGCCCGGATCTCTGAAACCCCTGATGCCTTCATCGACGACATGATCAGCCACCTAAAAGACCAACTAACGGTGCGTAAATCTCTTCTCATAATCGTCCTCGAGAGATGACCCTCAGAGCTACGTTTGACAGCATCTGACGAGGCCATGTCGATTGCAGAGGCTTTATAAGCTGGATGCTAGGAAGTTTGTGCTCGGGAACGTCGGCCCAATCGGTTGCATACCTTATCAGAAGACGATAAATCAGCTAAACCCAGATGAATGCGTCGACTTGCCGAACAAACTCGCGAAGCAGTACAACGGAAGGTTGACGGATTTGCTGGCCGAGCTCACCAAAACCCTCCCGGGAGCCACCTTTGTCCATGCCAATGTCTATGACATGGTCTTGGAAGTCATCACCAACTATGACAAATACGGTACTGTCTTCTTGATACAGATATAGAAAATACACACTTACTATCATGTTTTAACAAGCAACACGATTCACAGACATGAACTTGGAACTTAGATTTATTTGTTGAGAGAGAATGTGCACTTGCTTTGGAATCACAGGATTCACGACGGCGAACCGGGCATGCTGTGGAAATGGGGGCCAATTTGCCGGCATAGTCCCATGTGGTCCGACCTCCAGCATGTGCACGGACCGGTCAAAGCACGTCTTTTGGGACCCGTACCACCCGAGCGAGGCTGCCAACATCATCCTTGCCAAGCAGCTGGTCGACGGCGACAGCCGTTACATCAGCCCCATGAATCTCAGAAAACTCCGAGATCTTTGATCCTAATTATCAGTGACCAACTGAGGCCGCGCTTTGTCGAATTGATTGTCGCTCGTGCATTTACAAGCACACGATGCTTCTTTGTAATTCCGTTATAAAGTTTCGATATACATGAAGGACATTTAGCTTTTCTTTCTATATTTACATTTATGGTTCAATGTTCATGTTGTTAATATTTTATTTAGCTACGTAGCCATATCGCCTTGTTCGAATCTTGAATTAGACGTAATATTTTCATTAAATCTTAAGCCCAATTTATATTAAATTGCGCAGGCAATCTATTCTAGACCCCATAATTGTAGTTACGGGAGGTTGATCTAGCACGATGAGGTTTGCAATTTGTAAGACCTCACCCAAAACTGCTTATAGTTGGTGTACTTACTACGGCGTATTGTCCGACCAATTCTAGAATAATTTAATGAAAGGTCCATGGACATAATGACCAATTCAGCCCTAAAAGTAAATGCATTGTAGGGATGTTAATTCAGTTCTCAACTTTTCATTTTTGCTGATATGGTCCTAAATCTTTATGCAAAATCTCAATGTAATCTTTCTAACCAATTGCCCTTTGAAATTGCTGACGTAGCATTTAGTAATTGCTAATCACCTACGTAGCTTGCTAATATTGACAACTTGTGGATCATCGCGTTAGTGATTCTCGGCGATAATGGATTAAAAGATATATATTAGAATTCCATGTAAGATTTGATATTACATTGGTAAAATTGAAGATTTTAGAACTAGATTGGTAATTCTCTTAATGTCCATGACTTGACCGCTCACATCATCATAAAATTCATATCCCAGCTAACTGAAGATAGAGTAGGAAAAAAGGAGTCTTTCTTTAATGGATATCAGCCATTCCCCACGATTCCACTGTAGTAGGAACAACCCTAAAACAACACCGATAGATTTTGGATACAGACCGCACTAAAAGGGCGTGGATCCCGTGTGTTAGGCTCCGACAATAACTTTTTCCTCGCTTTGGATTATTTACGTGAGCCGTGAGCATTACCAACTTGAATAGCATCACCCGGAAAGGTAATGCCACCGAGTTGGATTTGTTTGGGGAAAATCTTGTCGAGACTCATATTCAATAATAGATTGGGACAATCGTGATGATCTATGGGGGGGCTCCACTTGTACCGCAAGATTGAACAATGCGATCACATCCAGTTGGAGTCACATGAGACCTCCTACAGAAGTCGGGGTTATGAACCGAATGTGGTACAATCATCGATTTTATGAGACGCAAGGGTGGAGTCTCTCTCCCCCTCCCTCTCTCTCTCTCTCTCTCTCTATCCATCCTTCTGGGGATGTGCGCGCATGCACACCTACTATCCTCGCGACTAAGGTTTGCAGCCTCAAATCAGCGGCCGCCTTGAAGTCGAGCATAGAAAACTGATTTTAAATAGTTTGATAATTATAGAAGAAAAAAATTCAAGGGTTATATTGGACAACAAGGAAAAACTTAAAAACTGTGATGTCACTGATATTCAAGTCAAATTCCATGCGTGAAATTGGATAGGCCTTAAAGGATAGAACCAAATTTCATTAAAAAAAAAGGGTCATTAAGACATAGATGATCTTCTCAAGTAATCGTCACCCTCAAACTTCCCATGGTAGGAAACGAGAGGAAACCTTGAGGAGGCTATAGAGGGGCAATAGCATCATGCAAAAGGAAGGGGGGGAAAGAGAGAGGACACGGCGAGGGTCATCATCAATTGCCCACACATAATGTGAAAGCGGAAGGGGAGGGGACACATAATGTGCGTACCTTCCATAATGATTACATTTACGCATGTGGCAAGGAGAGAGAGGGAGGGAATCGCTGTCTCGCAAGAAATGGCCAAAAAGAAACAGGATAAGATAATCAAATCCGAAATGGGAAGAAGACTTTCATGGGGAAGAAGGGAAGGGAAGGAAGGAAGGAGAAGGAATCGGGGCAGCAGCGGCGACAGAGGGGAGGACAGCATTGTCTTGACAGGAAGACAGGGCTCGGTCAGTCACTGGTGTTTCGTAGACTTGACTGAAAGGAAGGAGGAATTCTGCAGAGCGAGAGAGAGAGGGAGGGAGCCGTAGCGGTAGGCAATAGCGACAGCGTCCTTGGTGGCGAGACACAAGGAAAGCGACTCGTGATAGGAAGGGAAGGAGCCTGACGACCGCGCGTGCCCGGACCCCCCCCACTCCGCACCCCCGCCCCAACGAGAATCTACAGACAGACATACGCCTCCCTCCGTCCCTTCGCTGTCGCGACGCCAGAATCATTCTCAGCCTCTTCCTCTTCCTGTTCCGTGCGGTGCGGGGCGCGGCGGACCCACCACCCATCGGCTCTTCCTAAAGAAGGTCCCAGCCCTAGCCCCAGCCCCAGCCCCAGCCCCAGCCCCAGCCCCAATGAGTTAAATAGGGATCGAGCGGGGGCGACACGGTGAGGGTTCTGTCCTTGCCTATCCCTCTTCTGTTGCTCCTTGAAAAAGGGTTACGCTTATTTAAGGATCTAGACTTGACCGAGGTCGAGATACTTGGGTGAACTATTTGTGTGTGGACAAGTTCAGGATCAGTTTTGAAGTTTTTGGAACTTGAAAATGACCCTATAAACCCTCTAGTCAACCATATCGATTTGGTTTGTCTCGAGATCTATTAGAGAACCGGCCAATTCCTTATTCTTCTTTTTGTTGTTGTTGTTTTATTCATTGAAAAGACAGATCTTACTAAAACATTCCCTTAATTAACAATCAAGACAAATAGAAAATACTTCAAAATAGTTAAGCAACAAAAAGGCGAGAAATAAGTACAACAAAGATACAAAATGTAAAGTACAACTAAAAAGAGATAATTAGGGTTTTTTTTTTTTTTGTTATTGGTCTAGTCCGGCTCCGTGGTTCGATTTGATTCCGCGCCCAGAACCGAAAATTTGACTGATAGAGTTGGTCTAGTTTGGTTCCGAGGTTTTTCCTAAACCAGTGTTCACCCCTATTTGAATTTGCCCTTCAACAATAAAATTGACGAGAACTCTTTTATGATGGTAAATTTTATCTTACTTCTCAAAAATGTCATCGAATAGGGTTTGTCTATTCTCAACTACTACTCACCCCTAATTGAATCTACCCATTACCTATTCAACATTGAAGAGAAGTCACTGCCACTATCAACCATCTTTGTCAGTTAGGCCATTTGACATATCCGGTGATTGTCGTTATTTGGGTCTTTAGGGCGGACTCGAGATCCCCCCAATCTAGGTCACCATCGGTTGGCCCAAGACATTGAAAATCAGTTGGTCCTAGATCATTGTCAATTGGAGTCGGATTGCCAGTTGTGGATGTAATCATTGGCTTGACCTAAATCGAGCCCTTGAGTTGGGTCTAATTTGTTGCTCGAGCTTGCCTATTAAAAAAACCAATGTGTGGAATTTTTCGAGAAGGGCAAACCTAGTTCAAGCCTTTCGAGCGAGGCTAACCTTGAAAATGAAATGCTCTTTACTAAATCTACCCGAATGTGCCTTTATGCCAAATTGGACCAGTCGAGCATAAGGGGGCTTGCAAGCTACTAGCTGAAACAAATGGGATGTACATTCTAATGTGTACATTACCATTCAAAAGTTCGTCAATGAGAAAGGCATTGCATGAATAAATATATTCAAATCACATGGTAGCCCATCTGAACGCGATTCCTCAATTTCCATAATCATCGCAGGTCGCGACAATGTACATCCTAATCATAGTCACGACACTAATAATCGACAACTCAAAACTTATAAATTTTTTAGCACATTTTGTCAAATCCAACTTTGAATTTCAAATTTAGAATCATCAGGTCGACTCTATCATGGCCATTCACTCTATTGCCCAGTTTCTACATGTGAAAACCCATGAGATGAATTCGTTGATATATTCCACATGGTCCAATGAACTCGGGTCCACAAGGAAGAATCCCCCCTTCCCCCATTTTCACCCAAAGCCGTGATGGTCTTTCGGAAACCATCATACTTTCTCGGTTCGCCCCAATCAGAGACGATCGAATTTCAACGTGCTTTTTCCCCCTTTTTCTTGCCCCCACCGACCCGTCCCCACGTCGATCGCCGCCGTCGGTTTCGCCGGGGCTCAAGACAAGAGGAGGTCATCGGACGGCGGTGGGGGAGGGAGGGAGGGAGGGGGGTGGTTGGTGAGCGACGAATGCGGTGAGGGGGAAGGCGTACGGAGGAGGAATCCGCTGCAGACAAGACGCGTCCGGAATCAGAGGGGACGGCCCCCAATTATTTCTCCCCGCACTGCCCCGACATTCATGATTCTCCTGTCCCTCCCTCCATCCCTCTCTCTCTCTCTCTCTCTCTCTCTCTCCTGCCGTCTGTCTTTCTCTTCCACTGTTCTTCTTCATCTCGATCTCGTCCTCTCTCTCCTTTGACCGGACATGAGGGCAGAACCCTCGGCTCTCTCTCTCTCTCTCTCTCTCTTCCCCCGCCTTTGACCATTCAAAGCTGATCCCGCTCTCTCTTCAACAACCCAGCTCGACACTCACGCCTCATGCACGTACGAACCAGCTCTCTCTCTCTCTCTCTCATGGAGATTTTCATCTTGAGGTCCAAATTTGGTCTCGATGTTACCATGGAAAAAGTCGGCACTTTGCGAAATCTTGGATATGGGTCTTGCGTTTGTCTCCTGATCATCTTAGAATGTCAGTTGAGAGTATTTAAGTGACTGATGTCCTCCTTGATTTTCTCTTTGGCCAATTGAGTTTTAAGTGATTTATTCGGATAAACTGAGTTCAGTTTTCACTCGTTCAAGTCCATTGGTCGAGATTTCTCGTTGAAACAACGACATGCCTTGATTATAGGGCAAGTTGACTATGACTTTCTAAAAAAAAAAAAGGACGGTGAGATTTAGACTTGATTAACCAAAACATGATGCATAATTATGTCTGCTAAATGAAAAATAACTGACTTGATGAATGAACCGATAAGTTTTAGGACTTTGGTACTCGTCCTAAGATTAAGTAGAAACAATGTCCGACAAATTTCTCTAAAAAAAGAAAAAGAAAAATAGTGGTGAAGGGCCCAATAGACGAGCTATGTTGAATATAATTTATTTTCCATGGTCTATTAGGTAGTCCTGTATAGCTTCCTTTCAACAGTTTCGGGTGTAATAACGATATTATAACTTGAGAGATGTTTGCTAGTTATTTCAACTGCTGAAGCAGCCCCAAAGTTACAGTAACTTATAATGGCTTTCAAGAAGTTGCCTCATCTAGTATGAAGCTACCATAGCTTTCAAACAAAAATGATCAAATATATAATTAATGATACTTCATGACGCAACTGCACTACAGTTACGGTAGAATATGGCTACAATATAATCACAACTATATCAAATGACCTTTTATGTTTGTAGCACCTCATGACCATCCATATAGTCTTACCAAAAAAAAAAAAAAAAAAAACCATCCATATAGTATCAAGAAATTACATGAGAAACATTTGGTTTTGACGTAATTAACATCGCTTAAGTGTTCTTTTGAAGAAAAAATAAATTTGGACATAGAACCGTCAGTATATAAGTTCAATATTTATGAGGATTTCAAATAATTCAGTAACTATAATTGCAATCCATTTATTTCACTCAATTTGTGCAATTGTCAATCAATCTACATCAAAAATAGATGTAGATAATTAAGAATAAATAAGTTGTTTCACTCAATTGTGCAATTATCAATCAATCTATAGTGACATATAGTCCTCGAGAGATGGAAGCTTCAGAGCAATTCATAAGGGGTGTCTCGAGGTAATTGTTACTTATCCAAATAAAAGAATTTTGTCATTCTCAAAACACCATTTTCTCCGTGTTTTGCGTGATTAGTGTCCGGAAAGCAAAAACCTTTCTTTGTTAGGTGCATTTAACTAGGGCACTTGTTAAATGCCCTAGACAAGACATTGGAAAGAGAGAAATAGAACATGTGTCTAAATTCAGGAAAAGGGTGATCCCGGCACCAAAAATAGAACTCGAAGAAAGGGCATACTATGACGAATTAAGCATACCAAGATTAGCCACTCATAACTAATATGGTCCCAATAAGTTGGAACTTATGAATCAGTCGTGCGTTCTCACATCCAACAATCCATGACGTTAGTATACCCTAGGATGAATAGTACCTCTAATCGTTCCAAAGCACTAATCAAATGCCCTAAAACCGGCCGGTTGAAGAATTGCAAAACACATAAAGTCTTTGGAAGTTTGTCCCACCATAAATTCCTGGCCCAAGTGTTAGGAAACAAGTGACAAAAACTTCAGATTGAAGCAACCCGGGGATACCCTTTCATAGGAATTGTACGACGGAAGGTCTGCAGCATCATCAACAAGGAAGTTGCACCAGAAGCTTCCACTCATGTAGGTTAGTGCCTTCTTGAAGGGGGTCACCTTTGAGGAGCAAGTCATGTTTGTTTGTTTGTTTTTATTTTTTATTTTTTTTTTTTTTGGCATTATAGCACTGCTTCATGTGGATGAGAAAAAGATTGATTTGGCGCATTCCCACGAGCGCATCCACCTCTTTTCAAAAGACACCAAGGATTATCCGTATGAGTTGTTTAACTTCCCCAATGGGGTTTGTGCAAGCTAGGGTTTTGATCGTATTTATGAAGCTTCACGGTTTGAATATGCGGCATGTACGTGATTCATTTTGTTTTTACATATGAAACATACACATGAGCAAGATCGATACTATTGTGCGTGGAAGCTAAAAGAACATTCGACGCAAGTCTGTCTCCGAAAGAAGCATCCATCCTACTTCTCCGAGGAGGTATCATACTTTGGTATTTTGTCAACATGGGTCGCTTCATCCCCAAGCCGTGATGATAACTTCAATTAATCTCAAACGAATGTACGGACAGCCGTCATGATTAGATTCTTACAAATTGAAATCCACCGCCAACCGCCAATATCCTCTTGCCTGCACACTCATAACTTTTTTAATGGGGAAAATGCTAAACGTTGCATTCGTCTAAACAGGCACGCGCATAATGTGTGTGGTATCCTCGGACCGACATACGTCCATACGTCGAGACGGGTAGGTAAAAAACAGACAACCGATTGTGGCCTCGAAACCAAAACTCACGACAGACAAAACCAGAAGCAGCACTGAACCAAATCACGGAATTGGGCTGGGAGTTCGTTTCGATTGGCGGTAGCAGGTATGATCATAAATGCAATGCAAGAAACGACCAATCGACGAACCCTTCTCTCAATCCTACGAATGCTAGGCCAAGGTTGTTCCGAACCGAGGACGACTTTAGCTTGTTGTGATTTTGTCTCATGTGGAAGGATGGAGAGCCGCACTATCCGCTGCAACATCTACTGAAAGACAGCAGCCGACTCAGTCAAAATTATTCTTCTCCCCTTCCCCCCAAAACAAAAACAAGAAAAGGGGAGAGAAAAAGAAAATGAGAAAGAGAGGAACATGAATTTCTCTCCTTTGAGCCGTCTGAAACCAAACAGCATGATGTCGTGCATAACAGAAGCCTGCAGCTAAAGCTGTCCACTCCCTCTGCACATCTCACCTCCTCTCCCTCCCTCCCTCTCCCTCTCTCTCTATCTCTCTCTCTCTCTTTCTCTCTCTGCCCGACCAACCATAAAACCCCACCTTCACCAACACCACCTCCCACCACCACCACCACCACCACCTACCAGCAGATATCAAGAACGTCGCCCCATCAACTCCACCCGGCGCTTTCAAGAACTCGCGGAGATCAAGAACTCGAGCCGGGTTTTGCAGCGTGCACCGTTATGCCGTCGGAGTGCGCCGACCGCAAGCCCGCGAAGGCCCCCCACGGCGGCCACCTCCACGCGGCCGGGGCGGGGGCCGCCGCGCCGCAGCCGCAGGAGCAGGAGCACCTCCCCTGCCCGCGCTGCGACTCCACCAACACCAAGTTCTGCTACTACAACAACTACAACTTCTCCCAGCCCCGCCACTTCTGCAAGTCCTGCCGCCGCTACTGGACCCACGGCGGCACCCTCAGGGACATCCCCGTCGGCGGCGGCAGCCGCAAGAACGCCAAGCGCTCCCGCACCGGCGCCTCCGCCTCCTCGTCCTCCTCCTCCGCCGCCGTCGTGCTCCCCGGCGTCGCCCCCCAGGACCACCACTTGCACGCCGCCTCCCTCCTCCTGCCCTTCGCCGGGAGCCACGGGGGGCCCGTACACCTCGCCGCCGCCGGCTGCGGCGGCGGCGACGGCGACGGGAAGCCGGGACTGAACGTGTGCGGGAGCTTCACTTCCCTGTTGAACGCCCACGGGCCTCCTGGGTTCCTGGCTCTGGGCGGGTTCGGGCTCGGGCTGGGGCCGGGCGGGCTCGACGAGATGGCGTTCGGGCTCGGGAGAGGGGTCTGGCCCTTTCAGGGGTAGGAGAAGGTGTCGGCGCGGGCGCGGGGAGCAATGGCGGGCCGGCGGGGATCGGGAACGCGTGGCAGTTCGAGGGCGGCGACGAGGGCGGGCTCGTGGGCGGCGGCGGCGGCGGCGGCGGCGGCGGAGGCGGCGACTCGTGCTTCTCTTGGCCAGGACTCGCCATCTCCACCGCATGGAGCGGTCTCAAATGAGTGGTGTTACATTCCCACCTCTTTCCTCTTCTCTATTTCTTCCTTTCTTTTTTTTTTTTTTTTTTTTTTGGTTATGACGATAGCTTTTTAGGGTTTAATCAGTATTGCTAGGTGTGAAAATTAAAGGAATTGCAAGGCCGTTTTAGACATGTCCATCCCCATGTAATTTGAGAGGAGTTTCATGCTGTACCATTTTGTTGATGCTTGTATGGCACGGAAAAATTTGCTCTTTAACTTTACCCCTCTCATGTAATTCAGTCAAGCCTTTTCTTTTTATGATTTCAAACTCTGCTAAATGAATTATGAATCCTTACAGGAAGTTTGAAACTTCGATCGACAAGTTTGGCCAAATTGCGTGGCAATTAAAAAAGGGTTTTGCAAAGTAAAGAACGAGAACCTTCGCCAGATTTAACTGTTGATATTTTTTCCAATATGATTACAAAGGAAAAAACTGCAATGTGTGAGTGTCTTTCCCGCCTGATTCCCTTAAAAAACAGAGCTTTTCACTTGGGTCTTCATTCTGGCCAAAATTTTCTATTGATCTCGCAAAAAAGCATCAATTTTCAATCGATTTCCAAATCTGAATTCCATCAAGGTTTCGTCCAATGATATCATTAAAGATTTAAGGTTTCGTCCAATGATATCATTAAAGATTTGAGGTGTTATTCTACGTGCAATTAATAACTTACATGATTGTCACCACTGTCGGAATCTGAACCAAGCAAGAGGAGGAAACGCGAGCATCGAAGCTTTGTTCTTGGCGACAAAAATGGAAATGGACTAAGGAAATGACTTGTCATGGGCAACCAAGGCGCGAATGATCGATATGTTAGGATCCGAGCATGTCTAGAAACTGAGAACAATGGAACCTTGAACTTGTGACCGGTAGCTTTCGAAAATAGGAGAAGCTTTCGGATCGCATACAATCTATCCACGTCCATAACTGTGGATAGTTGAATACGTGTGAAATGACACATTCCATTCCGTCTTTCACGGCATCATTAAACAGAAACTCAAAGATTTGGATACAAACCGAAAGTTGGTGCCTGTTGGTGCCTTTTTCTGAGACTGGATTGTGATCTAAGCTAAACTTGGTAATTTTTTTTGTTCACAAGACAAAAGAAGTTTGGGCCATAATAGAAGAAAGAGGTAAAGTAGGTGCTTTTTGAAGTGAATATGGCCGATTCCTTTCATGCTCTTTTGGGTCAAGAAAGATGTGAGCTTCGAGCATAGAATTTTAAGAACAAATTGGAGGACGTCCTTTGTGTTTTTGCTAAAAATGGAACATGTGCCTTTTAGAGTCCGAAAATGGACGGCCACACAATTTACTCTCAGTTCCTAAATTTTTCCACACCTCGTGGATTGCCACATTCGGGAAAGAGGATCCACCGCTAGATGGGCCCGACAGCTCGGAGAGCCCACTGAGGCCCAACGTGCATGTATCCATTGAAAGAGAGGGCCTGCCGTTGCCCGGCCGAGTTCCTAGTCTAGTTTAACCGTGAAGTGCCGTGACGCGTGCATTTGGAAATACATGTTTCGAAGTTGCAGCACCCTAAAGTTGGGCGTGATAGTTCTCGAGAACGTATCAAATAGTCTCTTGATAGCATTTTTCATGTTGCAGTTTACTGGCCTCTCTTGCTTTGCCGGTAGGTGTACTTTGACTCTTGTGGTACAAGCTTGTTAAAACTGAACGGGGAATATTTAAACGTCAAGTAAGTGGGTCTCTTGTGAAATCTATTTGATCTGTTCTTCTCTTGAAAAACATATGTTCTGAGCATGCTTCATTGCAAGGTTGCACTCAATACATGTAACTATTGGATTAGGGATCCGGAATGCGACTTGTTTGATGTCTCTCTTTGCTTGTTCTGTGTGTGCTTGCATTAGACATGTGATTATCGGTTTTCTTCTAGAAATCAGCTTAGGAGGTGGCGCAGTGCAAACAAACCAAAAGCCGGTGATTAATTATCGGGGTGAGAGTTTACCTAGTACTTAGGTTCACATGAACCGAGTACTTAGGTTCACATAAACCGAGTCCATTATAATCGTTGATCATGTGAGTCCCACGTGAGACTCGTATGGATATTATAAAGATTAATGATTGTAATTATATATGACCAATAAAATCCGAATCCGTACATATATTATTCCGATCATCACGAGTCTTAAGATATTGGCAACTTGAAACTGTAGAGGACCTCAAAGTTTTCCTCGTGTGAAATCTAATGTGAATGTATGACCAAGAAAAGAAATCTAACGTGAATGATTTTTTCAGCTAGGTATTATTTCATGTTAGTGCAAATTGGAGATTTTATGTTATGTTTCACTGAGTTTTAATATAGATCTAACCCGTGTTTCAAAGCATTGCGTGCTATGATTTAGAACGCCTCCCATTTCTTAGTTGAGAGGAGGCTATACGTTCGATGAGCTAATGGACTCGTTATCAATTTTTCAGGCGCTCAAGGCATAGGCGTGAACTACGGCAGAGTCACCGATAAGCTCCTGCCGTCGGAATCTGTCGTAAATTTGCTCAAAGAACATAGAGAGAGCTTGTCCGTCCCAATGACCACGGTTGTGTCCCAGTCGATGTTGGCATTGATTGACCTGTCCTCCTTCCCTGTCGAATTGGAACGCCCATGCAACTCCATTCCTGCTACCTCTGGAGGTTTCAGCTACCAACAATTACCCTCTTCTTTGCAACATATATCCTTACTTCGCCTACCACGACGGTCCGGTTCACGTCTTGCTGGACTATGCTCCGATCAATAAGGAGGAGGTGGTCGTGATAGACGGGGCTCTTGGCTACACGAACTTGTTCGATTCGTCAATTGATGGTTTCTATTGGGCACTAGAAAAGGTCGGTGGAGTGAACATGGCAGTAGTAACAAGCGAGACTGAGTGGCTGTTGTCCGGGTCGAAAGAGATGGATACATTGTCGAATGCTTGCTCCCATCAAAATTGAGATTAGAAAGTTGAGTGAAAAAAAGGGCAAAGTACATTTATCCTGAATTTTTTTCAATTATATTAAAAAATTTATTGTTGTATGACATATTTATCTTCCTTTATCAATATTCCGTTAATGAATACCGTACAAAATTATGAAAAAGTAAATAATATTGATGTGATGTCACATGGTAATAATTTTGTTTTGATTGAAAAATCATTTGATTGAACTTTAGTGGAGGTTAAATCTATCATATAAGTATATAAGTATGAGTTTATGATTTTTTAAAGTAAATGTGCGATAATAAGTATAATCCGGAGCTTATGGCGTCATAATTTTTTTTTTTTCATGGTATATATATCACGCATATAATTTAAAGTTTTTTTGGTGGCTTTTTCTACAAAAAGGAAAAAAAAATTAGAGAGGGACAACAAATGCAAAATCAAAAATACTCAGGGACAGCCAGGACAGGAGGGCGATTCATTTCTCCGTTCTCGTCCCAATTGGCAATTTCCCTCCCTCCCTCTCTCTCTCTAAAACCCTAGCGAGAGGAGGGGGGTTTTCGCACGTTCCGATCCTCCCGGTTCCGACCGCAGCTTCATCGTCCGTTCGAATGCCGACCGCGGAACGTCGGAGCCGGAACTGAGGGAAATCCTCGTCTCGAAGAGGGCCGGAGGAGCCGGCATAGAGAATGTCGTCCTTCTCTTTCTTTTCGACTCCGCAGCCCCAGCAGCAGCAGCAGCACCAATCTCCGTCGCTGTTCCAGCCCCAGCAGCAGCAGCCGCAGCAGAGCACTCCACTTTGGCCGCAGCAGCAGCAACAGCAGCAGCAGCAACAGCAAACCCAGCAACAGATTCAGCAGCAGCAGCAGCAGCAGCAGCGGCTTTATCTTTTCACGAACGACAAGACCTCGGCGAGCTACGGCACCAAGTGGGCGGATCTCCACCCGGATTCCCAGAAGATCCTGCTCCAGATAGAGTATGTTCTTGGGGACTCATTGTCGTCGAGCGTTGTCGGGTTCCTCTTGTTTTCCATCGTTCGGCTGTTCTTGAAGATAATTCGCCGGAGTCTGCTTTTCTTTTTCCGTGGGGCGTTGTTGGGTTCCTCAATCCTTGTTTTGTATGCAGGGAGAAGATATTGGAATACAGGGTCGAGAGCCAGAAGCTCGATCAGTGTAGCCGCCTTTATGATTCCTCCGTTTCCAGTGACGGTTTTGAGCATGACGCGAGCCATATTGTACAGGTTGTTCCTTTAATCGCTTTTCGACCCTTGTTTTAATCTGCTTTGCTTCTGCTACTAATTTGCATCTTCTGTAGATTACGGTATTCTTATGGCTTAGGATTTGAAGGAATTATGGGTTTTTA
This sequence comes from Eucalyptus decipiens, assembly GCA_014182575.1. NCBI lineage: Eukaryota > Viridiplantae > Streptophyta > Magnoliopsida > Myrtales > Myrtaceae > Eucalyptus > Eucalyptus decipiens. The sequence continues at coordinate 21,952,682 of CM024616.1, forward strand.
ACTTCGGACTCTTCCTCGAAGAGCCCGCACGGTTGCTGTTCTTTTGAATGTGTTGAGAGAAGTCTTGAAGTTTCACTTTTGATAGAATGTGATGGAGCATTAGATGTTCATGGTCAATTTGGTGTTTTGTAACCATGATTTGATTGACTCATCGTCTCAGTTGCTTATTGCTGAACCGTTGAGGGGAAAAAGATTGATTGGGTATATGGTCAAAGAATCCATGTTTGACTTGCTGTTGCCAAGTCGCCGGGGAAACAAATTGGAATTTAAATGGAAAAAAATAATTATTTCTCCCTCTTAAGAAACAAGAGACAAGGGAATACCTGGGTATTGCGCATGATGTTTTTGCTCTAGTACCTCTGTTGTTACCAGTGCACCATGGTTTAGTTTACGGATGTTCCATTTGAGCTATCGATATCCATGACATCATATCTACTTATTTTTCATTAAAAACATTCTAATTTTAAAAGATCTTTCCACTGTGTGTGACTAGGAGCTTGGTGGAATCAGCACCTCTATGGAACGCCAAAAAGCTTTGCTGCAGGAGTTGATGGCTGCTGTTAAAGATATGCTACGCAACACCGAGGTAGCGGTGCGTTCTTTCATGATGCTGCGACCAAGGTTCATACATTCAAATGCTGGAAGCAGTACAAATGCCACAGCACCATCCCAAACCCCAGGAGCAACGGTTACTCCGAGTTCAAGCGGTCAACCAGCATCAACCTCTGTAGTTCCCGTATTTGATTTCTACAGTGGACTTCCAAAGAAACCTTCTCCGTTTTTACAGCAAACAGTAGCCAGATTTGAGAAGTATCTCGGTGCATGTCGCCAGTGGGTCGAAGAGTTGGAGCAGCTCCTGCTGTTAGATTCAGACAGGAATGGTACCAATCTTAGTTCCTCATTGGTGGAATCTCTTCCCAAAGTCATATCAAATGTGCACGATTTTTTTGTTCATGTTGCGGCTAAGGTAAAAGGCAATATTGTTACTGATCTTTGCTTGAGTCTTCATGTTGTATTATTTTTTGAGCATGTTTGATCAAAAAAGTAAATTTTAGAGTAATGGCGATAAATTCCTATTTTTCCCTTCATGCTGTTTGTCTTTTTTTTTTTTTTTTTTTTTTTTTTTTTAACAATATTGTAGTTTGACTCATGCTATCTTGATTACTATGCTCAAGAAACAGTTAAAAGTAATAGCAGTTTTTACTTTTTATCTCTGATATGCATTTTTATCTAAATGATGCATTTTTATCTAAATGGTGCATTTTTATCTAATGTGTTTCCCATGTCTTTGTAAGGTGGAGAGCATTCATCAATACATTGGATCAATGAAAAGTGCATATCTTGCTGATCAACGCCGTCGAGGCGATGGGAATGACCCGTTTCTTGAGGCGGACAGACGCGAGACCGCCAGACAAGAAGCTGCTTCCAAGAGGGTACATCCAACCTTGCATTTGCCTCCAGTTTCTCAACCTTCAACACAAGTTGCTGGGCTTTTTGCTAGCTCTGCTACTCCAGGGGCATCGACTGCTCCCCAGACATCTAGGGCAATTGTATCTGCATCATCTGGAAGTGGTTTATCACTTTTTAGTACACCGTCTTCTGCTCCTTCTATGTCGTCATCTTCTTTATTTGCAACGCCTAGCACGTCAGCTCCAGTTTCTTCTCTTTTTGGAACTGCTGGCGCTTCTCCTCAGACGCCACAATTTGGTTCTTCTTCATCAGCTTCTTTATTTGGGTCTGCGTCGACTCCCTCATTGTTCGGAAGTAGTGCTCCATCTTTAGGTTCTACCCCTGCTATCGGTGGTTCACTTTTCTCTACACCATTTGCATCAGGTACCTTTTCAGACCTTATATTGGGGCATGGTTGGTGGTCAGTGAAGAAAATGCATTCGTTTTGTATTTTGAAATGTTTGTTCCTTGTAATACTAACCTAAAACGGAAGGCGGAAAAGGACAAAAGATTAGAGTCCTTACTCATTTCTCTGATATTTACTCAGTTGGGTGATGGTAACTAAACTTTTGGACTTCTGGGGATGTTTAAGTAAATGATAGATAACTCAGGACTCTTTTTTTTCTATAGCTGCGATTATGTTGTCATTGTTTATAAATAATGCAGAGTTGCATATTTATTTGCACGTAATCATTTAGTGATTTTGTCTTGAGCTTGATAGTTTGAGAAAAAGTGATGTCTCTCTCATTGAGGTTTTATTTTTATTTTTTTTGGTTCTTTCGCTAGGTCCACCACCGGTGTAAAATATCCTTAAACATTCACATCGGATGAGTGACGTGTGGCTGGAGTTAATTTTGTAACTGAATTCTTTCATATGGAAACCATCTAGCGGTGAATGTATAAATTAATTTTTATAGGCATTGGACATCCAAAAAATTAGCAGAAGCAGTTATTTTGTCCAATGTTTTATAGTCATAGTGGTCTAGTCTTACTATAAGAAAGAGAATATAGTTTGTGCCCATCAATATTTCAGGTTTATAGATAGATTACCTACAGATGCTCCCAAAAAATTATTAAGTACTAAAGTTGTTTTCTCTTGTTCTGGCAAAGTAGATTACTGACCAGCTTGTCTAGCTTTATTTGAGCCTAAAAGTTTCCCATCTTGCTTCATCAGTCTCAGGCAATTGAATCTTGTTGCTGATGTTCTTTCCTCTATCCTTTTTGTTTTTAGTATGATTGGCATGAACCTTGAGTTATGCATAATATTGACATGATAACCATCTTTTGGAATTGGCCTGTGATTTTTAGCAAATCTGATGTAGAGAGTCTATACACTTAGTGGATCTTTTTTTGGTTTTATTTCATATTTTATGGGTTATTACTGCTTATAATGCCCCTGCATATATGTTTTGAGCAATTAGGAAGCTATTGGTAAATTGATCATGTCTCATGGCAGAGGTTTTTTTTTGGGTGGCGGTAGATTGAAGGGGCTGTGTCTTGATTGATGACTGATAGTTGCATTTATATTATTCTGTGACGTATATTAGATATACTTTATCGAATTCATTTTACTGTTGTGCTAATAATAGATCCTTTTCCTCTCAGGTGCTGCAACTGGATCTGGAGCAAGCTTTGGCAATGTATCTGTGAGTATCAGTTATCCCATCATTTTTTATTGTTGCCTCAAAACAAATTAATTCTCTCACATGCCAACACAAACAACTACATTTTTGAAGGGGCAATTCCTGTAGAACAGCCTCGTTCTTAGAACAAATGACGATGGAAAGTAGTTCCTCTAAAATTTCATTTGTGCCTGCAGAAATCAGCAAGGCCAAAGTCTCGGACAGCTCGTCGTTAGTGAGCGGCATTCACATGACTAACTCCGGCTGCTATCTCACACTTCCTAAATCTTTCTTTTGGCCACCTTGACTATAGAAAAACAAGAAGCTCGGAGAGGTCGCCAAATGTTCTTTAAAGAGTTGCAATTTGATTCCTTTTTCTTTTTTCTTCTGTGGGACTAGTGTAGATCACCTCTCTTCTGGGAGGTCGACATCAGGAACATGTTACTAAATTGTGAGTGATATAGCGGATCTCTTTTGTAGCTCTAAATTCACATTTAGGTTTAGTGTCTGAGTACACTTTCACTAACATTGTATGGTAATATCTTGTAAAATGGCCTTTGCAACTGAATTTCCTTGAAGAAGTTTGAAGTTCATGCTGTGTTGATCGCCTTTTGCTTAAGTGTTTTCTTCTACTCTTTGCTTGTGACCTGGATAGTCTCTGCTTGGTCAGCTTCATAGCTGGAACTGCATTTTTTCGTGTAGTGCAATATGTTCTTGTGGGCTGTTGTTGTTTCTGAAGATACAGCTAAAGGAGGCAGAATGGTGGTAAGAAGATACCTGTTATTACTGTTCATCGATGCCAAAACTTATTTACATCTATCTTGGATAAGTTGTTTCGTTTGTCATTGCTTGGCTTGTCTTACCATTCCATGCTGAAATGATGAGGCAAAGCTCTGATGATTGGGTTGCTGGTGAAGTGTACTAATGTCTTGACATGTTAATGTCCCAAAGAGTTGCTTCTCCATGAATCACTCTTCTATTCTTGAATGGCTTGTGTTTTAGTCTATGTATCAGCACTTGAATCAACTATATACCGTATTTATCAGCGGCTATTTTCCTGATAAGTGAAGAGATTATCACTGAGGCACCAAGGGGTGCCGATCCATTTACAAAACGAGCTCGAAGCCAAAATTGAGAAAAGAGCTTGTTTACAAGATGAACGGTTAACCATGTCAATCAAAACATTGACATTGAAGCATAAATCTACGCGACTTAACGGGAGGAGCTCTGTATCAACTTTCAATGATTTCTTTTAAGGAAGACTCTTATCCTTGAAGATACTCGTGTTCGTTCTTTCCAGATCCATCAGTAAACAAAAGAAGGAAACTACCAGAAAACAGGAGGGATAAGGTTGTCCTCCCACTTTGTCGTATGCCGTGGGTTTTGAATGCCTCGTCGGGCCCAGGGTGTTTGTTCGTTAGACTCGATTATTGTGAAAACCCGAATGAGTTAAACATCCGATTAGGACTTCTGCCATCGCAAGATGTTGAGTACGAATTCACTTGATTTGGCTGTGATTATGATCGAGAAGATACCATGCGGAATTATCCGTCTTTTAGTCAAAAACTGCAATAGCACGGAAAGTTCGGACATTATTCGTGTGGCTCCGGAGGGATAGGGCAGGAGCAATTTGATAGACTGTCTCTACAAGGATAGAAAATGACACCGAAAAGAATCAATCTAACTATGGGACCATTCCGACAAAAAAAAAAAAAAAAAAACTACGGGACCATAAGACAACAGCCATTGAAACTTCAACCTAGCATCAAACAAATCCTGAAGCAACCAAAGCGAAGCTGACAGAAGCCTGAACACAGACACAACTCATCAGATATGGAGGGCAAAGAAACAGGGAGAGAGAAGCACTTTGTGCTGGTCCACGGGGCTTGCCATGGAGCTTGGTGCTGGTACAAAGTGGCCACCCTCCTGAAGTCCTCAGGCCACAAGGCCACTGCCCTGGATATGGCCGCTGCAGGGGTCCATCCGAAGCAGGCCCGAGAGCTGAACTCGATTGTGGAATATGTCGAGCCGCTGTTCGAATTCTTCGAGGGTCTTCCACGAGGAGAGAAGGTGATCCTGGTGGGGCATAGCATGGGTGGGGTTGTGATTTCATTGGCCATGGAGAGATTTCCCGAGAAAATTGCAGTTGCTGTTTTTGTAGCTGCAATCATGTATGGTCCTGAGCTCAGCGTTGAAACTGTTTATGAGGAGGTAGGTACTTTTTTCTACTTTGAATGTAAATTAAGGGGAAAAAACATATTTTGATCGTAGTTTTTTTTTTTTTTTTTTTTTTGTCAAAGATCGTAGTTTTAATTGTCCCAAAGGAATCGTGTATATTAACCGGTAGGCTTCCCATTTAGCCTTTGTTAATCACTCCACTGACCATATTGGTTTAAATTCAGTGTAAGGCGAATGGGTTTGGAATCGGTCGACATACATGGTCTACATTTTCCAATTTAGGGTCATGCAATCGATTTGGGAAAAAATCTGTCATGGAGAGGCAAATATCAATCTATGATCAGGACTAGTGAAACAAACAGAGTAGTTCTGAAAGGCTCTCTTTTCCAAACATAGAAGCACATCCTTCGTGAAGAGAATAACACTTGTTATAATCATAAGCAGCAATTAATCCATTTCACGATCTTCATGAAGAACATCAATATTTTTATTTTTATTATTATTTATTTATTTATTTTTGTATAAGATAATTCTGGAGCTCAGCGCATTGATATGTGTACTGCTTGTAAATTCTCAGTATGGTCGCAGATCGGATTCATCCATGGACACAAAATATGCTTTTGATGATGGCCCTGAAAAGCCTCCAACCAGTTTTCTGTTTGGATACAATTTCATGGCCTCTAAGCTGTATCAACTCTCTCCACCCGAGGTAAAGATATTCGACCATTTTATTGATGAAGATTCTTGTAATTTCATTTTGAACATCAAACAAAACTTCCCAAGTGATCAACAAGCTCAGAATCAAGTTCTTTTATTAGCAGAATCAGTTCTATCCGGCCGAGTTAAGATGCATTTATTCACTTCATTTTATGTAGGATTTGACATTGGCCTCCTACTTGGCGAGACCTCACCGCATGTTTCCAGACCAATCCAGATTCAAGGCGGAAGCAACGGTCACAACGGCGAAGTACGGTTCGGTTCCTCGAGTTTACATTGTGTGCGACCAAGACTTGGTGATAAAAGAAGACCTGCAGAGATGGATGATCGAACGCAATCCAGTGGACGAAGTTTGTGTGATCCCTAATTCAGATCACATGGTCATGTTCTCCAAACCACTGGAGTTTTGTTCTACTCTCAAACAGATTGCAGAAAATTATTCCTGAGGATTATTTAAAGGCTTGCTTCTATAGATTTCTAAGTCGTTTTGACAAGTTAAGCAAAAGGATTATGGGTCTAATCACTCTTCTATTCTTGAATGGCTTGTGCTTTAGTCTATGTATCAGCACTTGAATCAACTATATACTGCATTTATCAGCGGCGATTTTTCCTGATAAGTGAAGAGATTATCACTAAGGCACCAAGCGGTGCCGATCCATTTACAAAATGAAGTCGAAGCCAAAATTGATGGACAAAGTACAGCCCAAATACCAAAACTTGGTACGGAGGGATACTTAAAGCACAAAAAGTTAGGAAAATGACACGTGTACCAAAATCGGAGCAAAATGGATCATTTAAGTGCAAATCTAGTCAAGTTGCTAACATGAATTTTTCGGCAAAATAAGTGTAAAACGGCGTCGTTTTTCTTTGATATGGTAAATAATTAATATAAAAATTAATTAAATTAAATTAAAACTAAATTTATTTAAATATTACAAAAATTAAAAATTAAAAAACTTAAAAAACTTAAAAAAAAGGGGCCAAAAGGAGGTGGCTGACGGCTGAGCCCTCGCTGCTCGCCTCCCTCCGCCGCCACAAAGGGTCGATGATGGAGGGGAGGGTTGGCCAAGGGGTTGCCGCCCCGGCTATCGTTGGCAATAAAGGCCACGACCCGCCCAGATCGCTAGCCCCTAGCTAACCTACGGTGAGGGCCGTGAGCCCTCGCTAAATTTGGGGCGAGGTTGGCGGCCCTCGCTCGGTTGGGCCAAGGGCGCGCCACTTGTGAGGGGTTGCCCTAGCATGCGATGGCCCTTGGCTCGGCCGAGCGAGGGCCGTTGACCCTAGCCGGATTTGGGTGAGGGCGTGATCCTCGCCCCGGATCTAGGCGAGGGCTCGTGGGCCCTCGCCGCCGGTTAGGTTTGCATCGCCGGTCCCTAGCTAGGGCCCGCGACCTCGGCCGACACTCCTCCCACCGTTGCTAGCCCTTCTGGTGACATCGGCGAGGCGGCGGGGCCGGCGAGCCCTCGCTGGATCTAGGCGAGGGTTGCGCCTTGGTTGACCAGGGGTCGGTGACCTTGGTAGACCCTCCCCCCTTCGTCGTCGGCCCTTCTCGGCGGCGGGGCTCACCCTCAACCACCTCCCCCCCTCCTTTTTTTTTTTTATTTTATTTTTAAATTAAATTAAATTAAATTAATTTTTATATTAATTATTATCACATCAGAGACAAAACGACGTCGTTTTTGCATTTTTTAGCCACGTCAACTTGCAAAATGACGCCATTTTACACTTATTTCGTTGGAAAATTGCAATGTCAGCAATTAGCCAAATTTTGGTCGGATTGACACTTAAGTGATCCATTTTGCTATAATTTTGGTATTTAAGTGTTACTTTCCAAACTTTTGACACTTAAGTATCCCTCTGTGCCAAGTTTTGGCATTTTAGGTGTCCGTACCTCTAAAATTGATAAAAGAGCTTGTTTACAAGATGAACAGTTCACCATGTCAATCAAAACATTTACATTGAAGCATAAATCTACGCTACTTAACGGGAGGAACTCTGCATCAACTTTCAATGAACTCTTTTAAGGAAGACTTTTATTCTCGAAGATACTCGTGTTCGTTCTTTCCAGATCCATCAGTAAACAACAGAAGGAAACTACCAGAAAACAGGAGGGATAAGGTTGTCCATCCACTTAACCGTATGCCGCCGGGCTTGAATACCTTGTCGGGCCCACGGTTTTTGTTCGTTAGACTTGATTATTGTCAAAACCCGAATGAGTCAAACATCCGATTAGGACTTCTGCCATCGCAAGAAGTTGAGTACGAATTCACTTGATTTGGCTGCGATTATGATCGAGAAGATACCATGCAGAATTATTCGACTTTTAGTCAAGAACTGCAGTAACACGGAAAGTCCCTACATTATTCGTCTGACTCCGGAGGGATTGGGCAGGCTACAAGGAAAGAAAATGACACTGAAAAGAATCTATCTACGGGATTATTCCGACCACAAAAAACAAAAACTACGGGACCATAAGACAACAGCCATTGAAACTTCAATCAAGCATTAAAGAAATCCTGAAGCAAGCAAAGCGAAGCTGACAGAAGCCTGAACACAGACACAACTCATCAGATATGGAGGGCAAAGAAACAGAGAGAGAGAAGCACTTTGTGCTGGTCCACGGGGGTTGCCATGGAGCTTGGTGATGGTACAAAGTGGCCACCCTCCTGAAGTCCTCAGGCCACAAGGTCACTGCCCTGGATATGGCCGCTGCAGGGGTCCATCCGAAGCAGGCCCGAGAGCTGAACTCAATTGTGGAATATGTCGAGCCGCTGTTCGAATTCTTCGAGGGTCTTCTGCGAGGAGAGAAGGTGATCCTGGTGGGGCATAGCTTCGGTGGGGTTGCGATTTCATTGGCCATGGAGAGATTTCCTGAGAAAATTGCAGTTGCTGTGTTTTTAGCTGCATTCATGTATGGTCCTGAGCTCAGCGTTACCTCTCTTGTTGAGGAGGTAGGTACTTCTTTCTACTTTGAAGAGTAAATTAAGGGGCTAAAAAACATGTTTCGATCGTAGTTAAAATTCCGATTCCGATCCTGAAGGACTTGTGCATATTAACCAGTAGACTTCCCGTTTAGCCTTCTAATCACTCTGTTTGACCATATCGATTTAAATAAAGTGTAAGACTAATGTGTTCGGAATTGGTCGACATACACAGTCTCGATTTTCCAATTAAGGGTCGTGTCATCAATTTGGGAAAAAATCTGTCATGGAGAGGCAAATATCAATTTATGGTAAGGACCAGCGAAACAGAGCGGTCGCGAAAGGTTCTCTTCACCAAACATGAAAGAAAATCCATTACACGCCCATCATCAAGAGAGAAACACTTTTTATAATCGTAAGCAGCAATTAATGTATTTCATGATCTTCAAGAAGAAGATCATCATTTTTTTTTTTTTTTTTTTTGGTATACGATAATTCAGCAGCTCAGTGCAGTGATATTTATACTGCTTGCGAATTCTCAGTATGATCGCAGATTGGGTTCATCCATGGACACAAAATATGCTTTTGATGATGGCCCTGAAAAGCCTCCAACCAGTTTTCTGTTTGGATACAACTTCATGGCCTCTAAGCTGTATCAACTCTCTCCACCCGAGGTAAAGATATTCGACCATTTTATCGATGAAGATTCTTGTAATTTCATTTTTCAACATCAAACAAAACTTCCCAAGTGATCAACAAGCTCGGAATCAAGTTCTTTTATTAGCAGAATCAGTTCTATCCGGCCGAGTTAAGATGCATTTATTCACTTCATTTTATGTAGGATTTGACATTGGCCTCCTACTTGGGGAGACCTCTCCGCCTGTTTCCAGACGGATCCAGATTCAAGGCGGAAGCAACGGTCACAACGGCGAAGTACGGTTCGGTTCCTCGAGTTTACATTGTGTGCGACCAAGACTTGGTGATAAAAGAAGACCTGCAGAGATGGATGATCGAACGCAATCCAGTGGACGAAGTTTGTGTGATCCCTAATTCAGATCACATGGTCATGTTCTCCAAACCATTGGAGTTTTGTTCTACTCTCAAACAGATTGCAGAAAATTATTCCTGAGGATTATTTAAAGGCTTGCTTCTATAGATTTCTAAGTCGTTTTGTCAAGTTAAAGCAAAAGGATTATGTGCCTAAACTTTTCGTTAATGGGCCAAACCATCTCTCAACTTTCACTTGGTTCAGTGAAATTCTTATACTGTTTTGGTCCGTTCAATACTGTCATCCCATCAGTTACCAAAGCAATCTAATGAACTTAACACTGGATGGAAAAAAAAAAAAAGGAGAAAAAACCCATTCACGTGGATTTCGTCATTGCAGAAAATAATGAATGTTCCTCTTCTACGTCTAGTATTCAATTCAGATAGACAATAATCGCTTAATCGATGGAATTGACGTTGCATTCCCTCTTCTATTAGCAGGTTTAAAAGCATAGTGTATACGTGTCGGGGTCTACTAACCCTATTCATCGGTTCTTGATTTCCCACTTACTCCTTACTCCAATTCTTCATTTATGTGTTGGGGTCTCTGTCAACATGAGATCAATCCAAGAACGAGCCAGAAGATAGATCATCCGTGGTCACTGTCTCATCATCAAGTTGCAATACCAAAATAAATGCCATAACCTCTCAAAGACCATATCCATGACGGAACCGCAACCTACGTTTGGCACGTAAGACGCAGACTCACCCTCGTCCCGACAAGCCACCATTGCACGCCTCTTTTTGTTGCTATTTGATTGCCTTCACTCTCAACTGTCCCGGAAAGAGAGCAAAGATTACAATAGAGGTATGAAACTTTCTAAGTCACAAAAAAAAAAAAAAAAAAAAAAAAAATTCGTGGTTGTACCAAAAGTAATTCTACTATGAGAATAGAAATTTTGTCTAACACCTTCAAATACTCAGAAACTCGTTTAGCGTTGTGTTTTAGCCTATATATAAGCACTTAATTCAACTATATGTTGCATTTATCAGTAACATTTTTTTCCTAATAAGTGAAGAGAATATCACTGAGGCACTAAGGGGCGCCGATTCCTTTACGAAACGAGCTTGAAGCCAAAATTGACAAAAGAGCTTGTTTACAAGATGAACAATTCACCATGTCAAGCTAAACATTGACATCGAAGCATAAATCTACACTACTAAGCGGGAGGAACTCTGCATCAACTTTCAATGAGTTCTCTTAAGGAAGACTTTTATCCTTGAAGATACTCGTGCTCGTTCGTTCTTTCCAGATCCATCAGCAAACCAAAAGGAGGAAACCACCAGAAAACAGGAGGGATAAGGTTGTCCATCCACTTCGCCGTATGCCGCGGCCGCCGGGCTTGAATACCTCGTTGGGCCCACAGGTTTTGTTTTTTTTTTTTTTGTCAGTCCTACTCTATTCCTACTCTACAATCATTCGCAGACTTGTGCCCTGCCTCTTGCAGGGCGTGGGAGTCGCAACCCACTCTCGAAACTTATGCGTCCCTACCTCCATCCCCCCCTGAGAAGGTGGGGATTTGAACCCCTCACCTCCCCCTTCCATGTTGGAAGGGTGGCAATTGGGGCGAACCCCCAGTGGTTTTGTTCGTTAGACTCAATTATTGTCGAAACAGGATTAGAACTTCTGCTATCGCAAGAAGTTGAGTACGAATTTACTTGATTTGGCTGCAATTATGGTCGAGAAGATACCATGCGGAATTTTCCAACTTTTAGACTCCCTCCGCTTCGCAGTTTTCGTATTTCTCAACGTTCATTTAACGGAAAATAAATTGTTTGGAAATAAATAATTTCTATGAATCGAAAAAAAGTTTTTGAAAATAGGAGATTTTTTATTTCATTTTTTAAAGGTGAAAAATATTTTTCTCACTTACTCTTTCTAATCTCCCGTCCCTACAAGCCCGAACCTCCTCCTCTTTTTTTTTTGTCATTTTTTTTTTAGTTCGAATCTCACATCCCTACGTTTTCCTCTTCTTCTTACTTGGCCAGTCACTGACCTTCTCAGTTGCTCTCTCTTGTCTCACATTCTTACAAGCCCCCTACTTTTTTTTTTTTTTTTTTTTTTTTTTAAATTTTCATTATTTATTTATCTTTATTTTCCTCTTCCTCTTTCTTGGCCAGTCGCGGGCCTTCTCACATGCTCTTTTTTTTTTTTTTTTTAATCTCATATCCCTAAAAGCCAAAACTTCTCTCTTTCTTTATTGTTTTCTTTTATTAAAATTCGAATTGTTTTTTTAATTTAATTTTCTTTATTTTCCTCTTTCTCTTTCTTGGTCAGTTGCTGGCCTCCTCGCATGCTTTCTCCTATCTCACATTTAGGGGTGTGCAAAATACCCGGGATCCGTCCGGATTGCCCGGAATCGGATCGGAACTGCCCGGAACCGGACCGGAACTGCCCGGAATCGGTCCGGTTCCCGGTTCCAGTTTTTGGGAACCGTTGGGAACCGGTCCGATTCTCGGTTCCATGGGCAGATCCGCCCGCCCGCCTGCCCGAACCGGACCGGTTCCCTTTTAATATTAAAAAAAAAAAATTACTAAAACAAACCTAGGTTTCACGCTCTCTTCCACCTTTCTTCGGTTTCTGCGGCTGCCCCTCTCTCTCTGTCTCTTCCACTTCTCTTCAGTTTCTGCGGCTGCCTCTCTCTCTCTCTCTCTTTGTCTCTTCCTCGGTTCCTCTTGCTATTTCGATTCCTCCTCGGTGACCTGTGCGTCCGCCTATGTAGCACCGACACGGACACGCGACACGCGACACGACACGACACGACACGCCGACACGTTATATAGTAAATATATTTTTATATATAAATACACAAATAAATAATAATAAAAATAGCCTGGAATTAATTTACACGAAAAATATTAAATAATATCATTCATTATTTTAATTTGTTATAATAATACATAAAACTTAGAGGAAAGAAACATTGTTTAAAGAAAAATACTGAAATGATATTTTTAAATTTATTTATTTATCATATATATCATTTTTTTTATTACTTCTTTCATAGTAAAAGACTTTTTAAAAAACTAAAAAAATTCTTAAAAAATAACTGAAAAAAAAATTGACCCCATGCATGTATATTTATAGCTTTTTTTATTACTTCTTTTGTGTATATTTATATTTTGACCCCACAAGTATTAGAAATTTTTAAAATTGATCCCGTGCGTGTCGAAATTGCGTGTCGGAATTCTAGACTCAATTGTCGGAACGTGTCGGATTTTTCGACACTTGTTGACTGCGTGTTGGAGCGTGTTGGGATGTGTCGGAGTGTCGGACACGACATGAAGACTTTCGGAGAGTATCCGTGCTACATAGGCGTCCGCCTCACCGCACGAGCAGTGAAGCCGCTGTAGCCCAGTTGTCCGCCACCCTCCTGCCGGCGCCGCTCCGATCTCATACCCACGTGCCTGCCGACCTGCGACAGCTCCGCACCTTCGCCATTGTCGTCCTGCCAGATCCGCCTTCCCCCCGACGTGCAGCACCGCAACCGCCACTCGTTTCTTCACGCCGGTGGTTGCGACTCCAGCAACCCACGAGACCCATCCGCGACCAACGCTCGGTGTCCCCTGCTTCAGCCGCGCTGATCTCACTCGACGACTACAGATCTGAGCTCATCTTAGCCCTGACGCCGTCGCCTTTCAACCTCCTTGCTAGATTCGCCTTCCCCCGATGTGCAGCACCGCAACCGCCGCTCGTTTCTTCACGGCGGTGGCCGTGACTCCAGCAACCCACGAGACCCATCCGCGACCAACGCTCAACGTCCCCTGCTTCAGCCGCGCTGATCCCGCTCGACGACTACAGATCTGAGCTCATCTCAGCCCTGACGTCGTTGCCGTTCAGCCTCCCAGCGACCCGCGATCCAGTTCAGCGACTTGCGATCCAGTTCAGCGACCAGCGACCCAGCTCCGCTGTTGCCTCTCGCCCAAGCGACCCTTCTGCAGATCCCGAAGAACTAGCGTCGCCCGCGTCAAGATCGGTTCCATGGATCTACCTGGGAACCGGACTGGACCGACGGTCCAATTCCTGGGTGGATCCATGCAACAAACAGGTGGATCCCGATTCCAATTTTTCGGAACTGGTACTTAGCGGGCGGTTCCCGGTTCTAGATCAGGAACCGCCCGCTCGGACCATGCACACCCCTACTCACATTCGTACAAGCCCCAACTTTTTTTTTAAAATTATTTTTTAAAATTTGAATTATTTTTAATTTTTGATCTTATTTTTCTTTTGATTTCTTTGTTTTGCTCTTCTTCTTTCGTGGCTGGTCACCGGCCTCCTCATATGCTTTCTCTTATCTCATATCCCTACAAGCCCCAATTTTTTTTTTAAATTTAAAAAAATTCAAATTATTTTTATTTTTTCTTGTTAATTTTATTTTCTATGTTTTCCTCTTCTTTTTTCTCGGCCAGTTGTCGGCCACGACGACAGCTAGTGATCAGCGACAAGCGAGGCTTGAGGCTGACGAGCTTGGAGCTTGCCGATCTGGCAAGGTTTGAGGCCAGCGAGCTCCAACTTTTAGTGAGGCTCGTGCTTGCTGATCTGGCAACCCTCAAGCTTGTTGGCCTCGAGCCTCTCTAGATCAATGAGCTAAAGGCCCTCACTCGCCGATTGGGTGAGGCTCGAGCTCTATGCTCAATGCTCGCACTCATCGTTCTAGCAAGCGGCGAGCTTAGGTGGATGAGCCTCATGCTCGGGACCACAAGACAACAACCATTGAAGCTTCAACCTAGCATTGAACAAATCCTGAAGCTCTAAATTCATAGGTGTTGATACTTCGATGTCAAGACTACCGAATTATTGATACTTTGATACCAAGACCCCAAAATTGATACAATAGATTGTTCCGTACCCACATTGAGGAAGAGTCATGGTTGCTGTGTTACTTTTAATGAGTCATTTTGTGTTTCTAGATGTAATGATTATTTCTAGAGATATGATGAGATATACCAATTGTTTTGTAAGTTTCTAGAGATTCATCTTCTTTGGAACGCTAGCTATATTTAATGAGAAGAACATATGTCATGTAACAACTCTATAAATAGGGGAGCCTTGTAATTGTTTTCATTAAGGTGAAATAAATTGACAAGCCTATCTTATCTTCTTTGTGTGAGTTGTGAGCATTTGACCTTCAAAATTTTATCCCAACAAATTGATATCAGAGCTGCGCCTCTAACTTTTCAACAGAAGCAACCAAAGAGAAGCTGACAAAAGCCTGAACAGGCACAACTCATCAACTATGGAGGGCAAAGAAACAGAGAGAGAGAGAGAGAGAGAGAGAGAGAGAGAGAGAGAGAGAGAGAAGCACCTTGTGCTTGTCCACGGGGCTTGCCATGGAGCTTGGTGCTGGTACAAAGTGGCCACCATCCTCAAGTCCTCAGGCCACAAGGTCACTGCCCTGGATATGGCCGCTGCAGGAGTCCATTCGAAGCAGCCTCGACGGCTGAACTCGATTATGGAATATGTCGAGCTGCCCTTCAAATTCTTCAAGGTTCTTCCGCGAGGTGAGAAGGTGATCCTGGTGGGGCATAGCTTCGGTGGGGTTGTGATTTCATTGGCCATTGAGAGATTTCTTGAGAAAATTGCAGTTGCTGTGTTTGTAGCTGCATTCATGTATGGTCCTGAGCTCAACGTTACCTCTGTTGTTGAGGAGGTAGGTACTTCTTTCTACTTTGAAGAGTAAATTAAGGGGCTAAAAAACATGTTTTGATCGTAGTTTCAATTCCGATTCCCATCCCGAAGGACTTGTGCATATTAACCAGTAGACTTCCCATTTAGCCTTCTAATCACTCTGTTTGGCCAAATAAAGTGCAAGACTAATGGGTTCGGAATTGGTCGACATACACCGTCTAGATTTTCCAATTAAGGGTCGTGTCATCGATATGGGAAAAAATCTGTCATGGAGAGGCAAATATCAATTTATAGTAAGGACCAGCGAAATAGAGTAGTCGTGAAAGGTTCTCTTCACCAAACATGAAAGAAAATCCATTGCACACCCATCATCAAGAGAGACACTTTTTATAATCGTAAGCAGCAATTAATGTATTTGATGATGTTGAAGAAGAAGAACATCATTTATTTTTATTTATTTTTATTTTGGTATAAGATAATTCAGCAGCTCAGTGCAGTGATATTTATACTGCTTGCGAATTCTCAGTATGGTCGCAGATTGGGTTCATCCATGGACACAATATATGCTTTTGATGATGGCCCTGAAAAGCCTCCATCCAGTTTTCTGTTTGGATACAACTTCATGGCCTCTAAGCTGTATCAACTCTCCACCCGAGGTAAAGATATTCGACCATTTTATCTATGAAGATTCTTGTAATTTCATTTTTCGACATCAAACAAAACTTCCCAAGTGATCAACAAGCTCAGAATCAAGTTCTTTTATTAACAAAATCCCAGCCGAGTTAAGATGCATTTATCACTTCATTTTATTTAGGATTTGCCATTGGCCTGCTACTTGGCGAGACCTCTCCGCCTCTTTTCAGGCCAATCCAGGTTCAAGGCGGAAGCAATGGTCACAACGGCAAAGTATGGTTTGGTTCATCGAGTTTACATTGTGTGCGACAAAGACTTGGTGATAAAAGAAGACCTGCAGAGATGGATGATCGAACGCAATCCAACAGACGAAGTGTGTGTGATGCCTAATTCAGATTGTTAGAGAAATCCCTTATGATGTTTTGAAGATGACAAAATAAATCAAAGGCTACTAACATGTTTAATGGTTAAGTAATAGACTATGCAGATAATAGAACGCATATTGTCAAACTCTGAAGCTGAACCAGAAGACAGACTCTATGCTGAAGCAGAATATGTTCAGACTCAGATTGCAAAGTCTATCGTGCTCAGACTCAGATTGTAAAGTCTATGACTCTTAGACTTTACATCCAGATTCGACAGAATGTAACTCAAGCCCAATCATACAACGGCTAGTGATCTGGTTTGGATTCCACATCAAGATTGATTTGATTGATTCAATCTAATTGATTGATGATTGGATCTTGAAGACAAGGACTTTCTATACGAAAAAGTTTTACTTATGGAAACCAAGATTTCGTTTGTATGGGCGATCGGAATCAATTTGGGATTCTACCTTTATCACTCAACGGCTACCGAATCTTCTAGATACAGAGCTGTCCAATGGGTATATTGGAAGACGATTCTTCGGGATATTGTCCAACGGGTAGTTTGGAAGTGGAGGAGTATTTAAGGAGATCATGGACCGATGAGCAAGTAAGAGACGGAGCGTAGAATTTATAATTCCAAAGTCCGAGCAATCTTTGTTCATACACTTGTCTTTGGAGAGCTTAAACGTTTGTGATTGTGAGAGAAATACCAAAAGAGTGACTTAGTGAGATAGTGTGATCTACTACTAAGTGTTTGCACTCGAAGTTGTAATCTCTTGTTGATTGCATAGTGGAATTCAGCCAAGAAGGCTGTTAGCGTGGGAGAGTGGACGTAGGCTTGGATTAAGCCGAACCACTATAAATCTTGTGTTTTTATTCTCTTCCTTAACTCCTTTGTTTTACGCGAAGTTTATTTTATTCCGCATATTTTTGCCAAGGTTTATTTTATACACCTATTCACCCCCTCTAGGTGTTCATACTAGCACTCTCACAGATCACATGGTCATGTTCTCCAAACCACTGGAGTTTTGTTCTACTCTGAAACAGATTGCAGAAAATTATTCCTGAGGATCAAAGGCTTGCTTCTATAGATTTCTAAGCCGTTTTGACAAGTTAAAGCAAAAATATTATGTGTCTAAACTTTTCTCTAATGTGCCAAACCATTTCTGTACCTTCACTTGGTTCAATAAAATCCTCATACTGTTTTGGTACGTTCAATACTGTCATCCCATCAGCTACCAAAACAATCTACCAAACTTAGCACTGGAGGGAAAAAAAACTATTCATGTGGATTTCGTCACTGCAGAAAATAATGCACGTTGCTCTTCTACATCTAGTATTCATTTCATATAGACAATTTAATCTTCGACTTAATTGACGGAATCAACATTACATTCCTCTTCTATCCGCAGGTTTAAATGGATATCGTACATGTGTTGGGGTCTACAAACCCTATTAATCGGTTCTTGATTTCCCAGGAAACTCCGATACCTCATATATGTGTCGGGGTCTATGTCAACATGAGATCAATCCAAGAACGAGTCACGCGACAGAAGATCATCCGTCGCTACTGTGTCGTCTTCAAGTTGCAAGACCAAAATAAAAGCCACAACCTCTCGAAGACGATATCCTTGGTGGACCCCCATACTAAGTATGGCCTATAAGACAGACTCACCCTTGTCCCGACAAGCCGCCGTGCGCACCTCTTTTTGTTGCCATTTGATCGCCTGTAGTCTCACCTGTCCCAGAGAGGGAGCAAAGATTACAGTAGAAGTATGAAACTTTTTCTTTATCGCTGGTAATTTGATAGACACAATTAGTCGCGCTGCACCAAATTTTTTGGGTTCCGTGTGATTATTCCTTGTAGAAGACAAATTAATGATCTATTAGGAAAAAAGAAGTGTAAAATCCTCAAACATGTAAACTTGATCCCTATTTTGATCTTTAAAGGCTTGTGCTTTAGTCTATGCATCAGCACTTGAGTCAACAATATGCCATATTTGTCACTAGAGTTTTTTGGGCTAAAATACACCTCAAATGCCAAACCTTGGCACACTTTTTTTTTGTTGTTGAAAATTTGGACACTTAAGTGAGGGTAGCCGGAAATTCAACATGGCACTATTTTAAGAATAAATTAGTCTACGTAGCTTGTTGGAGTTGCCTATCAACAAGGAATGTGTAAAAACAATGTTGTTTTATGCCAAAATTGATTTTTAATCATATTAATTAAATTAAATAAATAAACCAAATCTAAAAAAGGGAGGAGACAGCATTTAGCGGGGGCCTCCATGGCCCTTGTCGCCACTACTACGCCAACATCATTGAAAAGGGCTGGCAATGGTGGGGCGAGAGTTGGCCAAGGTGGCCGGCACTGGTTGGCTAGGGTTGCCGGTCACCTTGGCCAACCCTTGCCCCATCATTGCCGACTCATTCCGGTGATGGTGGGGCAGTAATAATGGCGAGGGCTATAGAGGCCCTCGCTGAATGTTGCCCCTCCCTTAGTTATTTATTTATTTATTTTTTTTTAAATTTATTTTAATTAATATTTATATTAAAAATCAATTTTGGGGCAAAACAACATTGTTTTGGGACAAGCTAGCCACGTCAGCGGCACTGGATAATTTTTTTTAAAAAATAATTGCCACCTCAGTAAAAAAAAAAAAAAAGTTGTTGGAAAAAGTTTAGACACTTAAATGCCACAGCACCATCCCAAACCCCAGGAGCAACGGTTTCTCCGAGTTCAAGCGGTCAACCGGCATCAACCTCTGTAGTTCCCGTATTTGATTTCTATAGCGGACTTCCAAAGAAACCTTCTCCGTTTTTACAGCAAACAGTGGCCAGATTTGAGAAGTATCTGTTGTTACTGATTAAAAACAGTAAACAAAAAACAGAAAACCAGAAGCTATATTTTTCAGATGAGGAAGAGAAGCACAGAGAAACAAAACACAAACTTGCATACGTCTGTTCTAAAGAAAAAAACTGTCGAGTACCACAACTAAATACAAAACAAAAACTACTTACGTATGTGCAACACATAAGTGCACACAAACGTGCTATTAACTTCCTAGAAAATAGCAAAAACACTAAATACATAACTAAATGAACTTGGCTGTTTTTTAATAAAAAAATAGAGTAAAACAGAGTAAAAACATAACAGAAAACAGCAGCATCATTGAGACATTATAATCCAACAAACTCCTCCTTGGATCAGTTGCTGCATACTCCAATTTTCTTTCTTAATACTTCAAATCTTCCAGCTTGAAGTGGTTTTGTGAACATGTCTACAAATTGATCTTCAGATCTACAATAAACCAGCTTAACTTCACCATTTTGTTGCACCTCACGTAGAAAGAAGAACTTAACCTTGAAATGCTTAGTTTTGCCATGAAAAACTGGATTCTGAGATATTGCTAAAGCGGCCTAATTATCTACATTAATTTCAATGCAATCACTAGAATTCAACCACAAATCCTTAATTATCTTCTTCAGCCACAAAGCTTGATTTGCAGCTGCAGTAGCTGCTATAAACTCAGCCTTTGCAGTAGACTGAGCTACAATCTCTTGCTTTTTAGAACACCAGGAGAAACAAGCGAACCAAGACTGAAACAATACCCGGACGTACTTTTCATGTCATCCACTCGAACCAGCCCAGTCACACTATCGAAAATCCTTGTAAATTAAACTTCGACCTTTCTTAAACTTCACACCAAAGAACAATGTTCCTTTGAGATATCTCAATACCCTTTTTGCTGCAATCAAATGTAACCGACTAGGACTACTCATAAACCTGGATAAAACACTCACAAAGAAATAGAATATCTCGGTCTGGTTCTTTGTAAGATACATGAGACACCCAATTAGACTTCTATACATAGAAGCATCTACTGCATCTGTTCCATCATTCTTCTGCAGCTTCTCTTTAGTAGCCATAGGAGTGCTTACACTTCGACAATCTTCCATCTGAAACTTCTTTAGAATTTCTTTCATGTATTTTTTCTGACAGATGAAGATCTCATATGAAGCCTGTTTGACTTCCAGACCCAAAAAATAAGACATCTTTCCCAAGTCTGACATCTCAAAAACTGCAAATAGATCTTGCTTCACCTTCTCTATCAATTCCATATCATTCCCCGTCACTAATAGATCATCTACATAAAGTGACAGAATTACAACACTGTGATTCACCTTCTTGACATAAAGAGTGAACTCACTTAAGCTTTTTACAAAGCCAAAATCCTGCAAATATCGATCTATCTTCCCATACCAAGCTCTTGGAGCTTGCTTCAATCCATATAGAGCTTTCTTCAACTCGTATACACTCTCTTCTTGCCCTTTGATACTAAAGCCTTCGGTTGTTCAACAAAAATCTCCTCCTCAAGCTCTCCATTCAGAAATGCAGACTTGACATCTAACTGAAATATAGGCCACCCCTTCTCTGCTGCAATAGCTAACAGTAACCTTATTGTATCAAGTCGTGCAATAGGAGCAAATGTTTTAGAATAGTCTACTCCCCATATTTGTGCATAGCCTTTCACCACCAGTCTAGCTTTGTGTTTATTGACAGAACCATCAGGATTAAGTTTTGTTCTAAACACCCACTTAACCCCAATCACATTCTTATCAGATTGTCTGTCAACAAGCTCCCATGTGTGGTTTTTCTGGATCATTGCAATCTTCTCCTGCATTGCTGCAATCCACCTTTGATCCTCCTTAGCTTCCACAAAGTTAGATGGTTCGAGCATTGCCACATTGCTTCTTTCATAGATTTCAGCAAGTGACCTTGTGCCTCTTATTGGTAAATCATCCACACCGTCTTCCAATCCATCTATAAATTCATCAACCTCTACATCTGTTGCAGGTTTTTTTTTTGAACTGTTGCTGTTCTACACTCTTTCCTTCCATCCAATTTCACTCATCTTCCTCTAGAAAAACAACATCTCTGCTTACAGTCACCTTTCCTGTCATAGGGTGAAAATTCCTGTAAGCCTTTGATTGGAGACTGTACCCAATGAAGATTCCAAGCTAAGCTCTTTTATCCAACTTGTCCCTCTTGACCTGAGGAACATGAGTATAACACAAACACCCAAAAACCTTCAAATTTTTCACAGAAGGTTTAACACCATACCAGACTTCAAAAGGTGTTGACCTCTCTAAGGCCTTTGTGGGCAATCTGTTCAACAGGAACACTGCAGTATTAGCTGCTTCAGCGCAGAACTTCTTAGGCAACATCTTCTCCTGCATCATACATTTGGCCATCTCTATAATGCTTCTATTTTTCCTCTCACTGACCCCATTCTGTTGAGGTGAATATGCAGCAGTGAACTGCTGCACAATTCCTGCTTGCTCACAATTCAACTTAAACTTGTAAGCAGTATACTCAGAACCATTATCAGACCTGAGCATTTTAATTTTCTTCCCACTCTGATTCTCAACTAAGGCTTTAAACTTCACAAACACATCAGCAACTTCAGACTTGGCTCGCAGAAAATAAATCCAACTCATCCTAGTCATATCATCAGTGAAGGTAATGAAATACCTGCTACCATTGAGAGAAGACTCAGACATAGGTCCACATATATCTGTGTGGACTAATTGTAGCTTCTCACATGCTCTCCAGCCTCCTCCTTTGAAAGGAAATCTGGCTTGCTTGCCAAGAAGACAAGTTTTGCATTGTGGAAATTCCTCCTCTAAACTTGGCAAGTCATCTGCCAAGCTATTTCTTTGCATAAACGACATGCTCTTCCTGTGAACATGCCCAAGTCTTTTATGCCATATCTTTGCATTTTCTTCTTTGTACTTTAAAGCCATTTGTTGCATCTCTTGTGGCTTGAACATGAAACTCTTGTCCTCCATTGGAATTCTTAGCACTTCTTTGCTATCTGCATTATTAATAAGACATTCATTCCCTTCGAACTTCACTTTATAGCCCATCTCAACTAATTGACCAACGCTTAACAGATTATGGTCAATATTTGGCACAAAGAGAACATCACTGATCAGCTTCACCTCATGATTTCCTTCAATAGCCACTGTACCCTTCCCTTGCACTTTGATATACTGTCCGTTGCCAATTCTGACTCTGGACCTGACTGACCTGTCTAGACTCCTAAATAGCTTCGAATTGCCAGTCATATGATTGGTACAGCCACTATCCACCAGCCATGCATCATTCCCAACAAAAGATTCAGAAAAGAAGCTACAAACAAGTGCTCTTCCTCGTTTCATTCACTGCTACTGTGCTTTTCCCGCTTGCTGGTAATTTTTCTTTGCGAGATGGCTTCCATGTGACCCAACTTGTGACATCTTCTCATCTAGCATCGGGCTTTCTCCAACATCTAAAAAACTGATGATTAGTTCCACCTCAGTATTGACAAGGCTTTTTGTACATCTTCCATTTGCTAGACCCTCCAGAATTTCATTCTTTTGCTACAAACTTGGAGTCACCGGCATTTTCTCTGGACTGAATCCATTTCTTTCCTTCGCCTCCATCATTTGACTTCACTCTAGCTTGGAGCGCACCCTTTACAAACTCTTCTCTTCTCATCAGTCTTCTGTGCTCCTGTGCCTGCAAAGCATTTAACAATTCTACAAGCTTTATATCAGCTAAGTCTCTTGTATTTTCCAGAGATGTTATGGTGGCTTCGAACTTCTCTAGAAGAGACACCAGGATCTTCTGAACAAGCCTTTCATCCTTCAAGTTAGTCTCTAAAACTCTGATTTTTTCAGCTATCCCAACCAACCTATCAGAGTACTCCTTCACTAACTCTGAATCTTTCATCTGCTGTCTCTCAAACTCCCTCAAGAGATTCAGCACCTTCATGCCTCTTATCTTCTCATCTCCCTAGTATTCATCATTCAAGAAATCCCATATTACCTTTGCAAAATCACATCTCATGATCCTTGTGAAGATAGTGGGTGAAAAAAAGCAGCGTACGGGCATGACTTTGCCTTGGCCTTCCTTGTGATTCTCTCTTTATGGTACTTTATCTGATTCAAGGTCGGATTGTCTGGAAGTGGAGCAACCTCATAATCATCCTCCACAGCTTCCCACAGATCATGACCCTCCAAAAATGCTGTCATCTTAACAGCCCATGCTTGATAATTCTCTCCAACTGGAGAAGCCATTGCAGAGAAACCACTCGACCCTGTCTCCATCACCCTTTAACTTCTTTACACTTCAATACTTGCTTCACTTCACAGTCCCTCAAGATCATTCACGCTCTGATACCAATGTTGTTACTGATTAAAAGCAGTAAACAAGAAACAGAAAACCAGAAGCTATATTTTTCAGATGAGGAAGAGAAGCACAGAGAAACAGAACACAAACTTGCATACGTCTGTTCTAAAGAAAAAAAACTGTCAAGTACCACAACTAAATACAAAACAAAAATTGCTCACGTACGTGCAACACATAAGTGCACACAAACGTGCTATTAACTTCCTAGAAAAGAGCAAAAACACTAAATACATAACTAAATGAACTTGGTTGTTTTTTAATAAAAAAACAAAGTAAAACAGAGTAAAAACCGAACAGAAAACAGCAGCAGCATTGAGACATTATAATCCAACAGTATCTCGGTGCATGCCGCCAGTGGGTCGAAGAGTTGGAGCAGCTCTTGCTGTTAGATTCGGACAGGAATGGTACCAATCTTAGTTCCTCATTGGTGGAATCTCTTCCCAAAGTCATATCAAATGTGCACGATTTTTTTGTTCATGTTGCGGCTGAGGTAAAAGGCAATATTGTTACTGATCTTTGCTTGAGTCTTCATGCTGTATTATTTTTGAGCATGTTTGATCAAAAAAGTAAATTTTGGAGTAATGGTGTTTGCACTCAATGGCGATAAGTTCCTTTTTTTTCCCTTCATGCTGTTTGTCTTTTTTCGCTTTTTTTTTTACTTTGAGGATTTTATTTTCTAACAAGATTGTAGTTTGCCTGATGCTATCAGGATTACTATGCTCAGGGGGCAGTTAAAGTAATAGCAGTCTTTACTTTTTATCTCTGATATGCATTTATCTGAATGTGTTTCCCATGTCTTTGTAAGGTGGAGAGCATTCATCAATACATTGGATCAATGAAAACTGCATATCTTGCTGATCAACACCATCGAGGCGATGGGAATGATCCGTTTCTTGAGGCGGACAGACGCGAGACCGCCAGACAAGAAGCTGCTTCCAAGAGGGTACATCCAACCTTGCATTTGCCTCCAGTTTCTCAACCTTCAACACAAGTTGCAGGGCTTTTTGCCAGCTCTGCCACTCCAGGGGCATCGACTGCTCCCCAGACATCTGGGGCAATTGTATCTGCATCATCTGGAAGTGGTTTATCGCTTTTTAGCACACCATCTTCTGCTCCTTCTGTGTCATCATCTTCTTTATTTGCAATGCCTAGCACGTCAGCTCCAGTTTCTTCTCTTTTTGGAACTGCCGGCGCTTGTCCTCAGATGCCACAATTTGGTTCTTCTTCATCGGCTTCTTTATTTGGGTCTGCGTCGACTCCCTCATTGTTCGGAAGTAGTGCTCCATCTTTAGGTTCTACCCCTGCTATCGGTGGTTCACTTTTCTGTACACCATTTGCATCAGGTACCTTTTCAGACCTTATATTGGGGCATGGTTGGTGGTCAGTGAAGAAAATGTATTCGTTTTGTATTTTGAAATGTTTGTTCCTTGTAATACTAACCCAAAACGGAAGGCAGAAAAGGACAAAAGATTAGAGTCCGTACTCATTTCTCTGATATTTACTCGGGTGATGGTAACTAAACTTCTGGGGACGTTTAAGCAAATGATAGATAATTCAGGACTTCTTTTTGTCTATTGCTGCGATTATGTTGTCATTGTTTATAAATAATGCGGAGTTGCATATTTATTTGCACCTAATCATTTAGTCATTTTGTCTTGAGCTTGATAGTTTGAGAAAAAGTGATGTCTCTCTCATTGATTGAGGTTTGGTTTTTTTCTTTTTGTTCTTTCGCTAGGTCCACCACCAGTGTAAAATATCCTTACACATTCAAATTGGAGGAGTGACGTGTGGCTGGAGTTAATTTTTTAACCGAATTCTTTCACATGGCAACCATCTAGCGGTGAATGTGTAAATTAATTTTTATAGGCATTGGACATCCAAAAAATTAGCAGAAGCAGTTATTTTGTCCAATGTTTGATAGTCATAGTGGTCTAGTCTTACTATAAGAAAGAGAATGTAGTTTGTGCCCATCAATATTTCAGGTTTATAGATAGATTACCTACAGATGCTCCCAAAAATTTATGAGTACTAAAGTTGTTTTCTCTTGTTCTGGCAAAGTAGATTACTGACCAGTTTGTCTAGCTTTATTTGAGCCTTAAAGTTTCCCTTCTCGCTTCATCAGTCTCAGGCAATTGAATCTTGTTGCCGATGTTCTTTCCTATATCCTTTTTGTTTTTAGTATGATTGGCATGAACCTTGAGTTATGCATAATATTGACACGATAACCATCTTTTGGAATTGGCCTGTGATTTTTAGCAAATCTGATGTAGAGAGTCTATACACTTAGTGGATCTTTTTTTTGGTTTTACTTCATATTTTATGGGTTCTTACTGCTTATAATGCCCCTGCATATATGTTTTGAGCTAATAGGAAGCTATTAGTAAATTGATCATGTCTCATGGCAGAGGTTATTTTTGGGTGGCGGTAGATTGAAGGGGCTGCGTCTTGATTGATGACTGATAGTTGCATTTATATTATTCTGTGACATATATTAGATATACTTTCTTGAATTCATTTTACTGTTGTGCTAATAATAGATCCTTTTCCTCTCAGGTGCTGCAACTGGATCTGGAGCAAGCTTTGGCAATGTATCTGTGAGTATCAGTTATCCCATCATTTGTTATTGTTGCCTCAAAACAAATTAATTCTCTCACATGCCAACACAAACAGCTCAATATTTTTGAAGTGGCAATCCCTGTAGAACAGCCTCGTTCTTAGAACAAATGACAATGGAAAGTAGTTCCTCTAAAATTTCATTTGTGCCTGCAGAAATCAGGAAGGCCAAAGTCTCGGACAGCTCGTCGTTAGTGAGTGGCATTCACATGACTAACTCCAGCTGCTATCTCACACTTCCTAAATCTTTCTTTTGGCTGCCTTGACTATAGAAAAACAAGAAGCTCGGAGAGGTTGCCAATTGTTCTTTAGCGAGTTGCAATTTGATTCCTTTTTCTTTTTTCTTCTGTGGGACTAGTCTAGATCACCTCTCTTCTGGGAGGTTGACATCAGGAACATGTTACTAAATTGTGAGTGATATAGGGGATCTCTTTTGTAGCTCTAAATTCATATTTAGGTTTAGTGTCTGAGTACACTTTCACTAACATTGTATGGTTATATCTTGTAAAATGGCCTTTGCAACTGAATTTCCTTGAAGAAGTTTGAAGTTCACGCCACATTGATCACCTTTTGCTTAAATTGTTTTCTTCTACTCTTTGCTTGTGGCCTGGATAGTCTTTGCTTGGTCAGCTTCATAGCTGGAACTGCATTTTTTCGTTAGTGCAATATGTTCTTGTGGGCTGTTGTTGTTTCTGAAGATACAACTGAAGGAGGCAGAATGGTGGTAAGAAGATACCTGTTAATTTTGTTCATCGACACCAAAACTTATTTGCATCTGTATTGGATAAGCTGTTTCGTTTGTCATTGCTTGGCTTGTCTTACCATTCCATGCTGAAATGATGAGGTAAGCTCTGATGATTGGGTTGCTGGAGAAGTGTATTAACATGTTAATGTCCCAAAGAGTTGCTTCTCCATGAATCACTTTGGCATCAAACTTTACCTGTCTTACATGACAAATATATGATGTATGAAGAAAAAAAGACCAGCAAAATCCTTAAAACATCAGAACTTAATCACTCTTCTATTCTTGAATGGCTTGTGCTTTAGTCTATGTATCAGCACTTGAATCAACTATATACTGCATTTATCAGCGGCGATTTTTCCTGATAAGTGAAGAGATTATCACTAAGGCACCAAGCGGTGCCGATCCATTTACAAAACGAGCTCGAAGCCAAAATTGAGAAAAGAGCTTGTTTACAAGATGAACAGTTCACCATGTCAATCACAGCATTGACATTGAAGCATAAATCTACGCTACTTAACGGGAGGAACTCTGCATCAACTTTCAACGAGTTATTTTAAGGAAGACTTTTATCCTTGAAGATACTCGCGTTCGTTCTTTCCAGATCCATCAGTAAACAAGAGAAGGAAACTACCAGAAAACAGGAGGGATAAGGTTGTCCATCCACTTAACCGTATGCCGCCGGCCTTGAATACCTCGTCGGGCCCACTGTTTTTGTTCGTTTGACTCAATTATTGTCAAAACCCGAATGAGTCAAACATCTGATTAGGACTTTTGCCATCGCAAGAAGTTGAGTACGAATTCACTTGATTTGGCTGCGATTATGATCGAGAAGATACCATGCGGAATTATCTGACTTTTAATCAAGAACTGCAATAGCACGGAAAGTTCCTACATTATTGGTGTGGCTGCGGAGGGATAGGGCAGGAGCAGTTTGATAGACTGTCTCTACAAAGAAAGAAAATGACACTGAAAATGATCGATCTAACTACTGGACCATTCCGACCAAAAAAAACAAAAAAAACTACGGGACCATAAGACGACAGCCATTGAAATTTCAACCTAGCATCAAACAAGTCCTGAAGCAACCAAACCGAAGCTGACAGAAGCCTGAACACAGACACTACTCATCACATATGGAGGGCAAAGAAACAGAGAGAGAGAAGCACTTTGTGCTGGTCCACGGGGCTTGCCATGGAGCATGGTGCTGGTACAAAGTGGCCACCCTTCTGAAGTCCTCAGGCCACAAGGCCACTGCCCTGGATATGGCCGCTGCAGGGGTCCATCCGAAGCAGCCCCAAGAGCTGAACTCGATTGTGGAATATGTCGAGCCGCTGTTCGAATTCTTCGAGGGTCTTCCACGAGGAGAGAAGGTGATCCTGGTGGGGCATAGCTTCGGTGGGGTTGCCATTTCATTGGCCATTGAGAGATTTCCTGAGAAAATTGCAGTTGCTGTGTTTGTAGCTGCATTCATGTATGGTCCTGAGCTCAGTTTTGAAACTGTTTATGAGGAGGTAGGTACTTTTTTCTACTTTGAAATGTAAATTAGGGGGGAAAAACATGTTTTGATCGTAGTTTCAATTCCGATCCCGAAGGATTTGAGTATATGAACCAGTAGACTTCCCATTTAGCCTTTTTTAATCACTCCGCCGACCATATCGGTTTAAATTCAGTGTAAGGCGAATGGGTTTGGAATCGGTCGACATACATGGTCTACTTTTCCAATTAAGGGGCATGCAATTGATTTGGGGAAAAATCTGTCATGGAGAGGCAAATATCAATCTATAATCAGGACCAGTGAAACAGAGTAGTCCTGAAAGGCTCTCTTTTCCAAACATAGAAGCACATCCATCATTAAGAGAGTAACACTTGCTATAATCATAAACAGCAATTAATCCATTTCACGATCTTCATGAAGAACATAATTTTTTTTTTTTTGGGTATAAGATAATTCTGGAGCTCAGTGCATTGATATGTGTACTGCTTGTGAATTCTCAGCATGTTCGCAGATTGGATTCATTCATGGACACAAAATATGCTTTTGATGATGGCCCTGAAAAGCCTCCATCCAGTTTTCTGTTTGGATACAATATCATGGCCTCTAAGCTGTATCAACTCTCTCCACCCGAGGTAAATATATTCGACGATTTTATTGATGAAGATTCTCTTAATTTTGTCTTTTGACATCAAACAAAACTTCCCACATTTTCAACAAGCTCAGAATCAAGTTCTTTTATTAGCAAAATCAGTTCTATACGGCCGAGTTAAGATGCATTTATTCACTTCATTTTATGTAGGATTTGACATTGGCCTCCTACTTGGGGAGACCTCTCCGCATGTTTCCAGACCGATCCAGATTCAAGGCGGAAGCAACGGTCACAACGTCGAAGTATGGTTCGGTTCCTCGAGTTTACATTGTGTGCGACCAAGACTTGGGGATAAAAGAAGACATGCAGAGATGGATGATCGAACGCAATCCAGTGGACGAAGTTTGTGTGATCCCTAATTCAGATCACATGGTCATGTTCTCCAAACCAGTGGAGTTTTGTTCTACTCTCAAACAGATTGCAGAAAATTATTCCTGAGGATTATTTAAAGGCTTGCTTCTATAGATTTCTAAGTCGTTTTGTCAAGTTAAAGCAAAAGGATTATGTATCTAAACTTTTCGTTAATGGGCCAAACCATCTCTCAACTTTCACTTGGTTCAGTGAAATTCTTACACTGTTTTGGTCCGTTCAATACTGTCATCCCATCAGTTACCAAAACAATCTAATGAACTTAACACTGGATGGAAAAAAGAAAGGAGAAAAAACCCATTCACGTGGATTTCGTCACTGCAGAAAATAATGCACGTTCCTCTTCTACGTCTAGTATTCAATTCAGATAGACAATAATCGCTTAATCGATGGAATTGACGTTGCATTCCCTCTTCTATTAGCAGGTTTAAAAGCATAGTGTATACGTGTCGGGGTCTATGACCCTATTCATCGGTTCTTGATTTCCCACTAACTCCAATTCTTCATTTATGTGTTGGGGTCTCTGTCAACATGAGATCAATCCAAGAACGAGTCAGAAGACAGATCATCCGTCGCCACTGTCTCATCATCAAGTTGCAATACCAAAATTTATGCTACAACCTCTCAAACACCATATCCATGGCGGAACCGCAAACTATGTCTGGCACGTAAGACGCAGACTCACCCTTGTCCTGACCAGCCGCCATTGCACGCCTCTTTTTGTTGCTACTTGATCGCCTTTCCTCTCGACCGTCCCAGAAAAAAAGAGGAAAGATTACAGTAGAAGTATGAAACTTTCTAAGCCACAAAAAGAATTCGGGAGTTGTACCAAAAGCAATTCTATTACGGAAATAAAATTTTTATCAAACGCCTTCGAATGCTAAGAAACTTATTTAGAGCTTGTGCTTTAATGTATGTATCAACACTTGAGTCAACTATATGCCGTACTTATCAGTAACATTTTTTTCCCGATAAGTGAAGAGAATATCACTGAGGCACCAAGGGGTGCCGATCCATTACAAAACGAGCTTGAAGCCAAAATTGAAAAAAGAGCTTGTTTACAAGATGAACAATTCACCATGTCAAGCTAAACATCGACATCGAAGCATAAATCTACACTACTACGCGGGAGGAACTCTGCATCAACTTTCAATGAGTTCTCTTAAGGAAGACTTTTATCCTTGAAGATACTCGTGCTCGTTCGTTCTTTCCAGATCCATCAGCAAACAAAGGGAGGAAACCACCAGAAAACAGGAGAGATAAGGTTGTCCATCCACTTCGCCATATGCCGCGGCCGCCGGGCTTGAATACCACGTCGGGTCCACAGTTTTTGTTCGTTAGACTCAATTATTGTCGAAACCGGATGAGTCAAACATTCTTCTGCTATCGCAAGAGGTTGCATACGAATTCACTTGATTTGGCTGCGATTATGATCGAGAAGATACCATGCGGAATTTTCCAACTTTTAGACTCCCTCTACTTCGCAGAAAAAAATTTTCAAAAAGAAATTTTCCACATTTTTCAGCGTTCATTTAACGGAAAATGAATTTTTTGAAAAAAATAATTTCTATGAAAGAAAAAAAGTCTTCTAAAATAGGAAAAAATATTTTTTCATTTTTTAAAGATAAATAACATTTTTCTCACTTACTCTTTCTAATCTCACATCCCTACAAACCCCAACCTCCTCCTTTCTTTATTTTATCATTTTTTAAAGTTCAAATCTCACATCCCTACGTTTTCCTCTTCTTCTTACTTGGCTAGTCACTGGCCTTCTCAGTTGCTCTCTCTTGTCTCACATTCTTACAAGCCCCTACTTCTTTATTTTTTTTAAATTATTTATTTATTTATTCTTTATTTTCCTATTCTTCTTTCTTGGTCAGTCGCGGGCCTTCTCACATGCTCTTTTTTATCTCATATCCCTAAAAGCCGAAACTTCTCTCTTTCTTTATTGTTTTCTTTTATTAATATTCGAATTATTTTTATTTTCTTTATTTTCCTTTTCTTCTTTCTTGGCCGGTTGCTGGCCTCCTCGCATGCTCTCTCTTATCTCATATCCCTAGAAGCCCCTACTTCTTTCTCCTTTTGAAAATTTGATTTTTTTTTTTGTTTTGATTTTTTTCTTTGTTTTCCTCCTTTTCTTTCTTGGCTGGTCACTTATCTCACATCAACCCACTTCTCTCTCTCTCTCTCTCTCTCTCTCTTTAATTGTTTTTCTATTTAAAATATTCAAATTATTTTCTTATTTTTATTTTCTTTGTTTTCCTCTTCTTCTTTCTTGGTTGGTCGCAGGCCTCCTCGCATGCTTTCTCCTATCTCACATCTGTACAAGCCCCAACTTCTTCTTTTTAATTTTTTTAATTTGAATTATTTTTAATTTTTAATTTTATTTTTCTTTTCATTTCTTTGTTTTGCTCTTTTTCTTTCGCAGCCAATTGCTGGCCTCCTCACATGCTTTCTCTTATCTCATATCCTTACAAGCCCCAACTTTTTAAAAAAATTCAAATTAATTTTATTTTTATTTTTAATTTTCTTTTCTTTGTTTTCATCTTCTTCTTTCTCGGCTGGTTGTTGGCCACAAGCAAGGCTTGAGGCTGACAAGCTTGGAGCTCACCGATTTGGCAAGGTTCGAGGCCAGCGAGCTCCAACTACTGGTGAGGCTCGTGCTTGCTGATCTGGCAACCCTCAAGCTTGTTGGCCTCGAGCCTCATTAGATCGGTGAGCTAAAGGCCCTCGCTCGCCGATTGGGTGAGCCTCGAGCTCGATACTCAATGCTCGCACTCATCGTTCTAGTGAGCGGTGAGCTTAGGTGGACGAGTCTCATGCTCGGGATGACAAGACAACAACCATTGAAGCTTCAACCTAGCATTGAACAAATCCTGAAGCTCTAAATTCATAGGTGTCGATACTTCGATGTCAAGACTATTGAGGTACTGATACTTTGATACCGAGATTCCAAAATTGATACCGAAAACTATTCGGTACCCACATTGAAGAAGAGTCATGGTTGCTGCATTACTTTAATGAGTCATTTTGTGTTTCTAGATGTAGTGATTGTTTCTAGAGATATGATGAGATATAGCGATTTTTTTGTAAGTTTCTGGAGATTTATTTTACCGTTGTGCTAATAATAATAGATCCTTTTCCTCTCAGGTGCTGCAACTGGATCTGGAGCAAGCTTTGGCAATGTATCTGTGAGTATCAGTTATCCCATCATTTTTTATTGTTGCCTCAAAACAAATTAATTTTCTCACATGTCAACACATACAGCTCAACATTTTTGAAGGGGCAATCCCTGTGGAACAGCCTCGTTCTTAGAACGAATGACAATGGAAAGTAGTTCCTCTAAAATTTCATTTGTGCCTGCAGAAATCAGCAAGGCCAAAGTCTCGGACAGCTCGTCGTTAGTGAGTGGCATTCACATGACTACCTCCAGCTGCTATCTCACACTTCCTAAACGTTTCTTTTGGCCACCTTGACTATAGAAAAACAAGAAGCTCGGAGAGGTCGCCAAATGTTCTTTAAAGAGTTGCAATTTGATTCCTTTTTCTTTTTGCTTCTGTGGGACTAGTGTAGATCACCTCTCTTCTGGGAGGTCGACATCAGGAACATGTTACTAAATTGTGAGTGATATAGCGGATCTCTTTTGTAGCTCTAAATTCACATTTAGGTTTAGTGTCTGAGTACACTTTCACTAACATTGTATGGTTATATCTTGTAAAATGGCCTTTGCAACTGAATTTCCTTGAAGAAGTTTGAAGTTCACGCCGCATTGATCGCCTTTTGCTTAAATTGTTTTCTTCTACTCTTTGCTTGTGGCCTGGATAGTCTTTGCTTGGTCAGCTTCATAGCTGGAACTGCATTTTTTCGTGTAGTGCAATATGTTCTTCTTGTGGCCTGTTGTTGTTTCTGAAGATACAACTAAAGGAGGCAGAATGGTGGTAAGAAGATACCTATTATTACTGTTCATCAACGCCAAGACTTATTTGCATCTGTATTGGATAAGCTGTTTCGTTTGTCATTGCTTGGCTTGTCGTACCATTCTATGCTGGAATGATGAGGCAAGCTCTGATGATTGGGTTGCTGGTGAAGTGTACTAATGTCTTGACATGCTAATGTCCCAAAGAGTTGCTTCTCCATGAATCACTTTGGCGTCAAACTTTACCTGTCTTACATGACAAATAAATGATGTATGAAGAAAAAAAGACCAGCCAAATTTTTAACATCAAAACTTAATCACTCTTCTATTCTTGAATTCTCGAATGGCTTGTGCTTTAGTCTATGTATCAGCACTTGAATCAACTATATACTGTATTTATCAGCGGCGATTTTTCCTAATAAGTGAAGAGATTATCACTAAGGCACCCAGGGGTGTCAATTCATTTACAAAACGAGCTCGAAGCCAAAATTGAGAAAATAGCTTGTTTACAAAATGAACATTTCACCATGTCAATCAAAACATTGACATTGAAGCATAAATCTACGCTACTTAACGGGAGGAACTCTGCATCAACTTTCAATGAGTTCTTTTAAGGAAGACTTTTATCCTTGAAGATACTCGTGTTCGTTCTTGCCAGATCCATCAATAAACAAAATAAGGAAACTGCCAGAAAACAGGAGGGATAAGGTTGTCCACCCACTTTGCCGTATGCCGCGGGTTTTGAATTTTGTTCGTTAGACTTGATTATTGTCAAAACCCGAATGAGTAAAAAAAAAAAATAAAAAAAAAAATAAAAAAATTCTCTCAATTTGGGTTGAGCTCTCTCTATCCCTCAAGGTGATAGTTGATTCCTTCTATCAAAACCCCAAATCATAAAACCCTAAATCTGTTCATCATGGCAGATTTTAGGCTTTTTCCACCCGATTGAACCCTCCCATCCTCAATTTCTTCTATCCAAAGCGTCCCTTTGCAGATAGACTTGCAGATTCACTGGTTTCTCCGCATCTCAGAGTTTCTATAGCCGAGAAGTCCCAAGCGGCTGGTAGTTCCTTGGGTTTTGCGCTTGGGCTTTTGTGCCTCCTGTGGTGATCTTCCCGTTTCTTCACTGATTTTCTCCGCATCCCTCCAGACCCAAGGTACCACCGTCGCACCTCAGTTTTTCTCTAACCGAGAAGTCCCAAACGGCTAGTAGTCTTTGTGGGTGTTGCGCCTGGGTTTCCTTCGTTTTCTTTCTTGAAGCAAATCCCTTGATTTCATTTGCAATACAAACCCATTTCATCAACCATCACCTCCAAAGCTCCTTTCACCCCATAACCAAATATCCTTACTACCTCAGAAAACTTAGAATCGGTGGTAGAAAATGGACGACAAGGTACATTTAGGCAATATGCGTTTTGGGTACATTTTATAGGCCTTCCACGAGCTAGAGTCATTGAAGATGCCATTTGCCTTTTAGCCTCTAGATTAGGGAAAGTTTAGGAGATAAAAATCGAGGCGAGAAGCAACAACTCCCGGAAAACTGGGAAGGCCAGAGTGTTGCTGAACCTGTTTAGCCCGCTCAAAATAGAAAGTGTGATTAATTGTGGGGATAAGAAATGGTGGATAGATTATAAGTATGAAGGGCTTCCTCACTTCTGCTATTCTTGTGGGCGCATTGGGCATTATGCCAACTTTTGCACTGAAATACCGTATGAAGAAACTAGATTTGCTTATGATCAACCGGGTCAGTTTGGCTTGTGGCTAAAGGCGGAAGTTCGAGAAGTTAGTTCTTATTGGAAGGCATTTTATTGTAAACTTGAACTCTCTGCCTCAGATGAAGAAGTTGTGATGGAACCTCAAACAATGGCGACTGAAATTCCCCTGAGAATAGCTGTAGATGAACCAAATGCACTGGCAATTGTTCTTGTCCAACCTTGAAAGATAGAGCAAATGAGTATAATCAAGGGGCAAAACTCAGACCATCACCCAATGCGACTACCGTCTCTAGCAAGGAACGAGATATACTCACACAACACCAAGAAAGGCAAGGTGATATATAAAACTCCTGTGGCAAAAAAACAAAAGAGGGTCAGTCCTTATGAGAAGAAAACTTCACAGGATTTTGTGGCGGATGAAAACCAACTTTTGGATGCCCCAATTCATTCTTGGGAATGGGCGAGTACATGGGTTGTGGTGGCTAGCCCTAATAAGCCACCATAGAATAGGTGAAGCTATTGAGCTGGAACTGTCAAGGGTTGGACACCCCCTTGACAGTCCAGCACCTCAAAGCCTTAGTGGTTCAAGAGCGGCCCAACCTAGTTTTCCTCATGGAAACAAAGAACAAGTATATTATTATAGAGAGAGTGAGGAAAATGACTTATTTCAAATCTTTGTTTACTATTGAACTAGTTGGTATAGCAAGAGGCTTGGCAATAATGTGGGACAAGGAGGTTAAGGTGGAAGTGAAGGGAAGCTCCGGGGAGCTCATCCATATAAAATGCAAGGATCTTACTAGAGGAGACCTAATACGGATATCTTTTTTACATGCACCAAAAAATTTTCAAGAGAGACTGAGGCTATGGCGGGCTGTAAAAGATAGCAACTATCATAATTCACTCCCAGAGTTATATATAGGAGATTTCAATGAAATACTTTACTATTGGGAAAAAGCCGGGTGTAGAGAGGTGGACTGTTATAGAATTGTAGCCTTTCGTGGGTTTATAGATGATTGCTCTATGATGGACATTGAAAGCAAGGGCTGTGCTTATACCTAGTCAAATAATAGAGAAGGCAGCGCATTAGTAAAGAAGAGATTAGACAAGGCGCTTTGTAATATGGAGTGGAGAGTTCAATACCCAAACACGATGGCCTTTACTCTACTGGTGATTGGTTCGGATCACAGCCCAGTTATTCTATTCCTACACCAAAGGGAAAAGAAAAGTAAGAAAATTTTTAGATTTGAACCATTTTGGCTAGAAGACCCTGAGTGTGAGGAAGTGATTAAGCGAGTTTGGTTTGCAAATAAAACAACTGAAACTAGCCTTACAAATAAAATAAGGTTGGTTGCTACGGAATTAAACAAGTGGAGCAGGAAGAAATTTCAAAACACCCAAAAACATATTAATACCCTCAAATTCCGGCTGTTGGAGTTAACAAATACAACGAATGGGGAGCAAAACAGAGAGGAAATCAGCAATATTGTTGGGAAAATCGAAGAGTTATGGAGGCAAGAAGAGATGTATTGGTGTATGAAGGCTAGAATTGACTGACTGAAATGGGGGGGGATCAAAACACCAAGTATTTTCATGCAACTACAGTTCAAAGAAGACAACGAAATAAAATATCTATGCTTTGAATTGATGATCAAACCTGGTGCAAAGAACCCCAAACTCTCAGTCAGCACATTTGCAGCTTCTATCGATCTTTATTCACCTCGGTGGGAGACCAGAACTATCAACCTGTATTAGAGCAATGTGCAACGGTAGTTAATAAGGAGATGAATGAAGACCTTATCAAACCAGTCACAAAAGATGAAATTAAAGCAGCTGTGTTTTAGTTAGGGGCAACAAAGGCACCGGGTTCGGATGTATTAAATGGTTTATTTTATCAGAATCATTGGCCTATCATCAGTGATGACATTTTCAGCATGGTGCAATCTTTTTTTAGTCAAGGTACGCTTGATCCAAAGCTTAAAAGAACCCACATAAGTCTTATCCCTAAAGTAACAAACCCAGAGAACATCACCCAATTCAGATCCATAAGCCTTTGTAATTTCAACTATAAGATTATAGCAAAGATGATGGCTAATAGGTTGAAACCTTGGCTGCCAAATATAATATCTGAAAAGCAAACTGCTTTTATAAGTGACTGGTAGATCCAAGATAATATCTTTATTGTCCAAGAGGTGATTCATTAACTAAGGGTGAGAAGGAGGAAGTGCAAATTTCAAGCCATTCTAAAATTAGATATGCAAAAAGCGTACGACAAAGTTGAATGGGATTTTCTATGTGATTACATGCTGAGGTTGGGTTTCCATGAGAAATGGGTCAAATGGATTAAGCAATGTATCTCCTCAGTGTCTTTCGGCATCTTAGTTAATGATGAATCTTCAGTTGCCTTTAGGCCCACTAGAGGCATCCGGCAAGGGGACCCCTTTCCCCCTATCTATTCATAATTATGGCCAACGCCCTCTCCACCCTTATGAGAAAAGTTGTACAAGATGGAAGTATTAATGGTATTCAACTAAATCCTACATGCCTAACCCTCTCACATCTCCTCTTTGCTGATGATGCCATAATTTTCCTAGATGGAACGATAAAAGAAGCTCAGAATGTAGCAAATGTCCTGAACCAGCATTGTTTTGTATCAGAACAAGCTATAAACCTCAATAAATGAGGTCTTTTCTTTGGGAGAGATTGCCCACAGAACCTTAACTAGAATTTAGCTACTGAATTGAGAGTCTCTATCTTTGAAAATTTAGGGAAATGTCTTGGAATTCCATCTAACTAGGGCCAAACAAAAAAGCAAGTGTTTGCTTGGCTCCTTGCTAGAGTCAAAAGGAAACTTGAAGGGTGGAAAGAGAGGTTGATATCGAAGGCGGGCAAAGAAGTCCTCATTAAAACAATCATTCAAGCCTTACCCCAATATGCTATGTCCATTTTTAAAATTCCAACCTCTATTTGTCCCACTAATAAGAAGCGAATAGCCTCCTTTTGGTGGAAACATAATGTTGCTAGAAGAGGAGTTCATTGGAAGAAATGGGATGACTTGAAAATGAGGACGGATTATGGTGGCCTAGGCTTTAAAGATTTGGTAGATTTTAATAAAGCCATGTTGGGGAAGCAAGCTTGGAGAACTGTCCAACAACTGAATGCCTTATGGTGTCAAGTCCTTACAAGTATCTATTACCCTAGAGGTGACTTCTAGACAGCAAAGAAAGGTAATCGTTCTTCATGGGGATGGCAAAGCTTATTGGTGGGGAGAGATGCAATCAAACCAACCACTAAATGGGAGATTGGTGATGGACAGACAATAAGAATTAGAGATGATGTCTGGCTCCCTTCTAGAATAAGACTTATAGGACCAGCAAATAAGAATGATCCAAGAGTGGTGGCTGAATTAATTGATCACGAAGCAAATGAGTGGGATATGAGCAAAGTAAATGAACTATTTGAGGAAAATGTTGTGAAAGAGATTCTTGCCCAACCTCTTAACCTGCATCCCCGCTCAGATAAGCTTGTCTGGACAGCCAACAGCTCGGGGTCTTATATTGTTAAGAGTTGCTATAACCAAATACATAACAGAGCTGACCTCTCCACCAAACGCAACCCATCCTCCTCCTACCAAGTTCCAAAATTGCTATGGAACAAGATATGGAAATGCCTGACTTCCCCCAAAATTCGTTTCCTACTATGGCATATATGCAGCAATTCTCTCCAACAAAGGAAAATTTGTATAAAAGATAAATGATACTTGATCCAACCTATTAGATCTGTGGCAAAGCACTGGAGACAATTGAACACCTATTCCTCCTATGCGATTGGACAAAAATGTATGGTCAGCCCCTGAATTTCAAGCCGACATATCTCCGGTATGTATCACTCAAATTGACAAATGGGTTTTTGAAAATCTCACCACGAGAGCTGATTCATACTCAAAGACCCTCTTTGCCGGTCTCTTGTGGCAGATTTGGAAGACTCAAAACCTAGCAATCTTCCAAGGAAAGAAGCCCGACCAGCTCCATACCTAAAAGGAAGCTCGAACAACCGTCGATCTATACACGAAATGGATAAATAAGGGACAAACTGAAGTAGACGACAACAACAGACCCAAAAAGCCAGACAAACTAGACCTCACCTGGTTTGCATGAGCTGAAACTCAACATTGATGCCTCCTGGTGTAGATCGACACTGGTGGGAGCGGTTGCTGGAGTGTGCAGAAATGCTGGTGGCCTCCTCATTGCCGGTTTCGCCAAAAAGATCTATGCTTCATTGGCCTGGGTGGCTGAAACCCTAGCCGTGTGAGAGGCGTTGTTGTGGGTAAGGGAGAGGAGATCTACATGAACTGAACTCCAATAGCAAGACTTGAACATAATTGTTCTGCAGGTGTACATATCTTCCGACAACTTATCTTTGGTGGAATGCTTATCAAGCCAGGCTGAGTCCCCTTGGCCGGCCTAATCTATTGTAGATGATTGCACAAGAATCTTGGCCCAACTGAGTGGAGTTTCGGTCCTCTACAAAATGAGGGAAACCAACAAGGCCGCGGATTGAGTCGCTAAAGCCCACCGAGCCAACTCTCTTCCCACGAATTGGGTTTCTTTTCCTCCTCAGCCTTTAATTTCTATCTTATGTTTGGACTTTCCAACTAATGGTGCCCTTTTTGTGGGTTAGCAATGAAATCATTATCTTTCGGGAAAAAAAAAAAATCCGATTAGGACTTCTGCCATCGCAAGAAGTTGAGTACGAATTCACTTGATTTGGCTGCGATTATGATCGAGAAGATACCATGCGGAATTATCCGACTTTTATTCAAGAACTGCAATAGCATGGAAAGTTCCTACATTATTTGTGTGACTCTGGAAGAAAATATTAGGTGCATCTTATGCTTCAGCCTGGCAAACAAGAAGGCGGTGAGAGCGTGACATGTGTCCTCGTGGGACCTACATTCTGCAGAGAAAAAGAGGCACCAATTTGAAAAGATTTCAGTCCTGGTTTTCTTTCCTCACGCCTCTCTCTCTCTATCCTCGCTCTCTCTATCCGACGAACTCCGTCTCTCTCTCTCCACCCTCCCTTTTCCGACCGGCGAATCACCGCAAGCAACCGACGAACCAGGAGGATAACGGCGAGACGACCGCGATCAACCGACCCGCGTGCGACCTCCCTCTCTCTCTCTGCCCTCCCTCTTTTTGACCGGCGAACCACTGCGCCACCCCTCCGGCTCCGGATCTGGCCCCGACTTGTCCGTCCCCTGCTCTTTCTCTCCCCTTGCCTCTCTGTCTGCCCTCCCTCTCTTCGCGGTGAACCACTGCGCCCCCCCTCCGACCCAAGATCCGGCATCGGCTTGTCCAGGTAATTTCTCGCTTTCTCTTTTCTCTCTTTCTCTCTGTCTGACGGGGTGACGGAAGGGATTTTATAGGAGTTCAGCAATGCTTGAAAAGTCATTAGTTATGTTGTTATCGCATGGGTACCAATTTTTACCGTAGGCAAAGCTTTCACTTGGTCCCAAAATTGCAAGTTTTCACTGTTTCTTTTCCTAGTCATCATTCTGCATAGTTGCGATAATTCATTTCCATGCCTATTTGGAAGCTAAACTCTAACGCCCCTAGGTTGCCATTTTTGCATGTGAAGCTTCTTAGGAGCAATTTGAACTGGTGAAAATCTTAGAAAGGGGTAATGTGACATCCCGATTTTCCAATTCTATTTTCAATGAATTGAGACGGGCATTTCGTTGGCACACATATAGT
Source organism: Eucalyptus decipiens (assembly GCA_014182575.1). Taxonomy (NCBI): domain Eukaryota; kingdom Viridiplantae; phylum Streptophyta; class Magnoliopsida; order Myrtales; family Myrtaceae; genus Eucalyptus; species Eucalyptus decipiens. The sequence goes on from CM024616.1 coordinate 21,993,735, forward strand.
TCTTTTCCTTGAGTCGGCCACTCATGTGGAAACTAGTCTATCAGGTGAAGCCGTTAAGAGTTTCTAATGCATCAAACTCGAGAATTTGACTAGGAAGCGACCTTTCGATCGAGCTAATCTGCAAGGGTCATTACGGCACGATTAAAATCGATTAGAGATCGGAGATAGGTCGACTCGACAGAGGCATGTGATCGAGTGTGGGTGATTCCACCAGATTGCACAATTCTTGTCGATCGGCACTAGACCGACTTTTCTGTCGATTGGGTACCCTGTGTTCGTAATTGAAACCTTGAGATTACGTCGACAACCGAAAGTCGCCAATGTTTCAAAGATGTACATTGTGGCTTGAGATGATCAACCATAGGTCAAATGCATGAAAATTTCTAAAGGCTACCTGGTAGGTTGGGCTGCGCTAGTATCGTGCCAAAGTGAAATTAACCGTGGAATTGAGATCGAATTCAGAAACTGGAAGTCTGGGTGCGTCACAAATCATTTTCGGATCATTGGCTCATCTTCAGAAGATTTTTCATGTAATCAGAATTTTACAGCGATTAAATCAGAGAATGGTTAATTTGACCCGAGAAATTAGTAGGCTTGCCTTTGGTCTTGCTTTTAGGACTTAAGTTAGTTCTATGGACAAGTGAAGATGTGAATTGAAGTGTGGTGACATTGGATTAATTTTATGAACTTTAATTTAATTCAATTGGGAGAGAATTGATTGGAATTGAAGGAATTAATGTACAAAGTTTCATGCCCCGGCGGAAAAATAAAATGGACCCATTGAAGATTGTTGTGGGAAGGGATTTGAAGTTAGTGGAGCATGACATCACTGATGATGTCATGGTGGGCCAATAGTTGGATGAAAGAAAAGGAAAAAGAAAAGGAAAAATGCCTCCTCCTTCTCTCTCCTCTCTCCCTCTCTCCCGTTGCCTCTCTCCTCCATCTTCTTCTCCTTGCTTCTTCGAACCAGCAACCGGAAGAAGACCTTAGCAGCTACAAGAGATCCGTCGGAGCCTCCATGCGTCGCCGCAATGCCGCCGTCACTGCTTCGTCGTCGCCGTCGCAGCCCCTCGCCTCACCGCTCGGACCTTCGCCTCTTTCCCCCCTGCTGGCGTCAAGTTCATCTTCTTCTTCTCTGGGTTCGAATGCACCCAGCAAATCTGAGCACGCCGAGGCTAGCTGCAGCCCAGCCGAACCGCCGTCCGCCGCTCGCGCGCCGTCCACCGCCCCGCTTAGCCGCTGCTCCTCGTTCGCCCGCACCTAGCCGACGCCCAGCCTCCTCCGTCTGCCCCTGTTCGCTCGTTCCAAGAGCTGCCGGAGCTCGTCTCCGCCGCCGTGAACCGCCGCACACCCCCGCCTCAGCCCGCCGGAGGTCCCTCAGCCCATCTCGGCCGTTATTCACCTCAATCGGCGCCGGATCCGCCTCCTCCAGCCCCAAATCAGTAGTTGCAGAAAATGGGTATGGCAGCGGACGTTTGGCCCGTTTTGACCGCCATCCAGAGCCCGGATGCTCGGCCCGCCTTGAGGAAAGTCGATCCTCGCGTCGTCCTCGTTGTTTTGGTCCGCTCGGCTCGTTAATCCGGTGAGTTTAGCTCACTAAATCTCGATTAGACGGTTAATGATGTCTTAAGTGTGCTTAGTCTAAGTTAAGTAAGTTTAGGTGGTTAGATTAGTTTATTTAATTGTGAATTAGATTAAGATGTTTGTTTAATTTAAAGTATGCTTAATTAAAGGCTAAGAGAGTTTATTTAATATAAAGCCTTGATGTGACATAATAGGGTTTTATTTTTGAATTATTTAATGATTTCGAATTCTGGAATTTATAATATTATATTATATTCCGAAATTATTAAAATATTATTATTTAAAAAAAAAACGGAAATTTTTTTTTTGACCCCGGTTGCTCAGAATTTCGTGCCGATCGCTGCTGTGTAATTAGATTTTGAAATTGATGATTGGATATTATAAATTGAGGGTGGATTGCGAAAAATATGGATATTATTATTTAATTAATTTTTGGAATAAATTTAATTATTTAATAAATTCCGAAAATTTCGTCAGGACCTTATTCTCTTAGAATTTCGTGCTAATCGCCGTTGTGTATTTAGAATTTGAAATTGATGATTGGTTGTGATAAATTGAGTGTGATTGCGACAAATAAAGATTCTTTATAAAATCCTAAGTGTGGAAATTGATGGGAGATTGGCCGTGATTGACCACCTATTAGAGGTCGTGCCTAATGAGGCCGTGATGAACCACCTATGAGAGGTCGTGCCCAGTGAGGCCATGATGAACCACCTATTAGAGGTCGTGCCTAGTGAGGCCGTGATGGACCACCTATGAGAGGTCGTGTCTAATAGGGCCGTGATGAACCACCTATGAGAGGTCGTGCCCAGTGAGGCCGTGATGAACCACCTATTAGAGGTCGTGCCTAGTGAGGCCGTGATGGACCACCTATGAGAGGTCGCGCCTAATAGGGCCGTGATGAACCACCTATGAGAGGTCGTGCCCGTGAGGCCGTGATGAACCACCTATTAGAGGTCGTGCCTAGTGAGGCCGTGATGGACCACCTAATTAAAGGTCGTGCCAAGTGGGGCCGTGATTGCCACTGGTTGTTAAATCTTCCTATAGGGCCATGATTGAGAGCAATGATTGATTTGCTAGAATGACATGTAATCGGCCAAGTTGATTGATCGCTGAGACGATCCAAGTGGTTGAATTGTTCTGATGACGTGATTGTGCCATGGTTGTTTGGTTATCATAATTGCACGTGGTTGAATTATATAAATTGTGCTAACCTGCAGATGGAGGCTAATGCGAGGTAAGTCTTCTGTGTGATGTGGCTAGGCCACCCGGGGCGTATTTTCTTTCTAATAGGGGTTTAGGGGGTTGAACTTGCTAAGACATTGTCTCATCCCGGTTTGGGGATTAAAATTTCAGGTCCCTGGTGGATGGAGCGGCTAGATAGCTTTGGTTGGCATTCAGGAGTTGCAGAGGTGAAGTCATAAGGATTGGAGAACGTGTTCGACTTGTAGGTCGTAGGATAGTTCCTTTTTAAGAGCCGGTCTTTTGTAGACTTTTGGCGATAGGCTTCTGCTCATAATCCTGTTGAATTATGAAAGTGTTTTGTTGTGGTTTTGCTTCCTGCTTTTCTATCCCGTATTTAATGGTCAGGGGTTTTATAATACGTTCCGCTTGCGCAATAATAAATTAATGGGGTCGGCGACACTACCTGGGAATGTCGCATATTTGATCGACCGCAGTGGGATGTGCGCGCGCTCGAGGTTCGGGGCGTGACAGGTAAGGTGTATATTAATTGGCGTTTTATGGGCAAGCAAGAAGGTGAAAGTACTAACCACTTGTTGCTACAGTCTAGTGTGACCAGAGAGCTTTGAGAGCTGCTACTATGTGTGGTGTTCAATAGGTCATGCCGTACTTGGTGAAAGAAGTTTAGGGTTTAGCAAAGGACTTACTTAGGTGAGAAATAAGAGAACCTCTTGAAATGGAAACTTTGTGAGTGCTTAACAAAGTGTTGTTGTAATCTAGTGCTTTAATGTGAGTGCAATTTCTCTTGGATTTATTAGTCTAAGTAGGAGACAATATATTTTGATATTATTGATCATTCTTTGATTAAAAGAATCATCCCATCTCAATTGAAAACGTAAATACCTTTTTAGGAAAAAATCAAGCTCTACTTCTCTGTTGCTCTTATATTCTTTTTTCTTTCTACGTTTTTTCATATCAGAGCTTGCATAATCTTCTCCAATATATTTTTCTTGGTCTGAGGTGTACATATATCATGTTGATGATGTAAAGTTAAGAGAGTTTGGACTGCCTATTGTTTTTGCTGTCATAAATATATGATACAACTAATATATTGCGTCTGTTGACTTTGTCCATCTCTCTTTTTGTCAATTTGATATGCAGCACGTTATTCACGTGCATTCTTTATGATTTGCAGCACGTTATGCAATGCTTTTGCTGGTTTATATCAAGGATAATGTCCTATTCAGAATGTATTAGCTATAGTTTAATTGGCTTACGCCTGGAATCCATTTTCAGTATGTGCTGGTTATTTGCGGTGTTCAATAGGTCATGCTGTACTTGGTGAAAGAAGTTTAGGGTTTAGCAAAGGACTTACTTAGGTGAGAAATAAGAGAACCTCTTGAAATGGAAACTTTGGGAGTGCTTAACAAAGTGCTGTTGTAATCTAGTACTTTAATGTGAGTATGTAAAAGAGTTTAAGCAAGCTCACAGGAGGGATGATGATATTGCCATTTTAAATGCTGGAATGCGTGTTTTTCTTGAGAAAAAAGATGATGATCTGGTTGTTGCAGATGCATCAATCGTTTATGGTGGAGTGGCTCCTTTATCTATTGCTGCAAGGCAAACCAAATAGTACTTGATTGGAAAGACTTGGAATCAGGAGCTTTTGCAAGGAGCTCTGGAAGTTTTGAGGAGTGACATAATCATCAAAGAAGATGCTCCGGGTGGGATGGTTGAGTTTCGAAAGTCTCTAACACTTAGTTTCTTTTTTAAGTTTTTCCTCTGGGTTTCTCAGGAGATGGATGAGATGAGATCCATCAGGGAAGAGATACCATCGTCACATATATCTGCCATTAAACCATTTGAAAGACCATCTGCTGTTGGAAGTCGGGATTACGAAATTGTGAAGCGGGGGACTTCCGTGGGATCCCCGAGATCCACCTTTCCTCAAGGCTACGGTATCTCGTATTACATCGGGGAATCTAACGCAGTGAGACTCTTGCATCTTTTGCGTGGTTGCTATTGCGTATTTTCATTTGCATCATGGGACTTAGTGCTACTTTCCTCAAAACCAATTTTAGTTTCTGTGATTGCCATCAAATCAGGTATTCGGTTGCACCTTCCTTTCATCCAATAGTATGAATTCGTGGCCTACAAACATGTTGTAATAAAGATATACACACGCAAGAATGCATGAAATGGCTGCATCCGTTTCCCAAAATTGAGTCCACAAACTTTAGACTTCTATTTGCTTGCTACAACTAATTTAAATAAAGCCAGAATGTTCAGTTAGTCTTCACTTCCCATATTGACATGACCAATCTTTAACCGGTGACAGTTCTTGATGCTTATTCAACCCAAAATTCCAACTATTATTATTTTTTATTTTTTTATAACTTCACATTAGTTTGTCACCAGATAATATTTAAGTAAGCTCATGAAGGATGGCCATTTCTGATCTCAGGGTAGCTGTTTTGCATTCTTCAATGACTATCTCTAACTCTTCCTTATTTCCTTTTTCTATTTCCTTCTTTGCAATTATGTTTTGTTTTCTAGGCGGGACATCTTTGTTTCTTTGTTTTGTGAATTATCCTGCTGCAAATTCTCTGATGTATTTAGTACGCTAATATTACACATGGTCCTGACTAATGTGCCTAAAAACTTTTATGTCAATTGTTTAATGTGCGAGCAAGGTTTTTCATCTTATATTTTATATAGTTGTGCGATGAAGATGTCATGATGATGTGATCTGTAAATTTTTATTTCCTATCAGTTGCTTTTTTCCATATGCTGAGAATAACTGTTTCACATTCTTATCTGCTATTATTTCTTCAGGTCACAGTTGAGGCGGAATATGCTTGATGACACACCCTTGCCACCTGATGGTCTGAATGCCGCGTTAGTGCTAAGCAGAAAACCCCATGCCTGTATAATTTCGGTAGATGCTTGAGGAGTGAAATCTTCTCCTGGATTTGCCGGCATATTTCTTGCAAAAGACATCTCAGGAAAAAACGAGATGGGGGTTGTTATATCAGATGAGGAGGTATTCACTTCAGAATCTGTCACTTGTGTTGGCTAGGTATATCATAGCAGTCAATCTTTGTATGTTGTACATGTGCTTGGGACTCCCCCGAACAAATCGAACTTATGAATTAAACTGGGACCCTCATATTGAAAATTCAAGAGTTAACCACCAGACTAGGAAATGTTTTTACAGTTTTTTGACTCTTCCTTGCCACTTTGTATGTGAAGTCTTCTTGTTTCCATATATTTGTCGCAGGTTATTGGGGTAGTTGTTGCCGATACATGAGAATGCGAAACTAGCCGTGAGAAAGGTTCATGTGGAGTACGAAGCACTTTCGGCTCTCTTTTCAATAGAAGATGCCATCAAAGCTGAAAGCTTTCATCCAACACAAAGAGGTCTTTGCGAAAAGGTGACGTGTATATCTGCTTTCGGTCGGGCGAATGTTGGCAATAGAATTAAAAACTTGTGTCAAAGCTCTCCACTACCCAAACTCACTGGGGAAAAAAATCAATACATGTGTGCTTCTCTTGATCTTATTAAACAAGAAGGAAGCATTATGCACTAGGCAATGCATCAAAGATTCCAAGGTAGAAATGCCAAGTAGATAAGGCAAAATGAAGAATACTCCAAGGAGAAAAACTCTAAGCCAAGGATAAGGAACTGAGATTGGTGATGCAAAATAAGATGAAGAATGTGCCAAACAAACTTCTTGAATGCGAGCAACTTTGCAGTGTAGAAATTGTAGGCATGTCGCAATGAAAACAGTTGTAACAGAGTTAGAACTGTTAAGAGTATAACACAAGATATGGGTGCTGATAGAAACAGAGGAAAGAAGAAAGAAGACTTCAAGAACAGAGGAAAGGAAGAAGGTGAAAGGGAGTTCGATAGCAGCAATAAGAAAGCTGATGGAAACAGAGAAGTTAACAACAGAAATTACAGAACTTGTAAAATTGATTTACCTTTGGAAAATCGGTTTTCTATTTTCAATTTGTAAAGTAAAACTCTGTTCTTTACTTTTAGTTAGTTCGTTAATACTGTTAAGCTGGTTAGTTTCATTCAGTTAAAGCTCTTCAGCAGATATAAAAGCTGATCAGAGAAGAGCAAGAAGCACGAAGCATTTTTCCATTGAAAACAGAACTCTCATTCAAATGATATACGATTTTACTCTCTGAATCATCTCTTCTTCTCGCTTTCATTCATTGTTTTGTTCATCAAAACCTTTCATGGTATCAGAGCCAACTTCCTGAAAGTATGAATCAACCTTCTTCTCAATGAAAAGATGATGAATCTTGCAGCAGATTGAAGCTTCATCGATTGCTGTCTTCTCGTTGTTGATGGATCGATTTGATGGTGGTATGTACTCTTCATTTGAGGATCTGGAACTCAATGAGTTGCTTCTTCTCGTAAATCAAGTTCTCATCATCATCAGTAGTAGAATCACAACTCTGTTCTCTGTTCTCTGTTCTGCAAAATCAGTAGGGGATTGGTTTCAGTAATAAAGAATCCTCAAGAATCTGATTGTGAAAATGGCAGCAAGGGTGCAGAAGTATCCATTCCCTATTCATGTTAACATCACAAACTTTGTTACCATCAAATTAGCCGAAGATAATTTTCTTCTTTGGCAAGCTCAATTTCATAGGTTTTTGAGAAGTCAAGATCTGTTCGGTTTTGTTAGTGGAGAAAGTCCACCACCTACCAAATCATTGCGAATTGAAGGAGAAGAACAGGGTATTGAAGTTATAAACCCTGATTACAATGATTGGATTAAGACAGATCAACTTGTGTCGTCGTGGATTAGTGGTGCTGTCTCAAAGAACATACTTAGCCTAATAATTGGTTTAGATACTGCGTTTGAAGTTTGGCAGACACTACTTAACCGATTCACACAGAAGTCTGTGGCCAGAGAATTTGAGTTAAGAGGGAAGTTGCAAGGATGTCAGAAACGTGATCGAGCGTTGGCTATATATCTTAGGGAATACAAGTCAATCTGTGATCAACTTAAGGCCATAGGGAAACCTGTTGATGAAATAACAAAATTGTTTGGAGTTTTGGAAGGTTTAGGGTCTGAGTATGAAAGTTTTAAGACCACAATATATTGCTTAAAACCACAACCTGAATATGATGAGGTGATATCACATTTGGAGAGATTTGAAGCAAGATTACAGAACTACTCGTCAAATCAGTTCAGTCCTAATCTAGCCTATTATGGCCAAAGGAAAACTGAACTTCCACAAAGAGAAGTTTTTGACAGAGAACCAGCACAAAATGTCAGTTTTGGAGGATCAAGAGGATATATTCGCGGAGGCAGAAGTTATGGAAGAGGACGTCCATTTAATAATCGATATCGCAACTATGGATATTCTGTAGAAGTATAAGATACGAGATGAGAATAACCCAAGTTATGATCAAGGGGAACAACAGTTCAAGCAATTCAACACTATCCCTGGCATTAGTTCTGGTCAAGGGTTTAGACCGTATGCTGGTTCCACACAAAGAAATCCAGACATCAAGACATATCCCTCTAACTCATCAAATCTAACACTTCACAAAAATCTGCAGGAAAATAGAGTGACAGAAAACACTCGCTTAGAGTGTCAGATCTGCAAACGTCCTGGACATGATGCTCTTCACTGTTGGTATAGATTCGACAACTCTTATCAAGCTGAGGAAATACCAACAGCACTAGCAGCAATGCATCTTGAAGAACCAGGTGGCAGTGAATGGTATCCAGACACTGGCGCAACAGCTCACATCACTGCTAATGCTGGTATTCTTCACAATTCCTCTAAACACATTGGTAATGATACTGTTATGATTGGTAATGGCTTATGCTTACCTATTACTCATATTGGTGATGCCTTATTACCTACTACAGTGGATACTTTACCTTTGAATGATGTGTTAATTGTTCCAGAAATTAAGAAAAATCTTTTGTCAGTCTCGAAATTAACTGATGACTATCCTTGCTCATTTGTCTTTGACAAAATCGGTGTATATATAAAGGACCACTCATCCAGCAGAATCAAGATGCTCGGAAGGAAAATTAATGGACTCTACCGAGTCGACCCTCGTGTTACAGAAGTCCTTTTCACTCAAAAACACAGGGATAGCTGGAGAAGATGTGTGGCACCAACGTTTAGCCCACACAAACTTGAAGGTCTTGGAGTACATGAAGAATCGCGCTTAATCCACCGCAATACAAAGCTACGCCTATATGCGGGAGTTGTAAAATAGCTAAGAGCACTGCTTTACCCTTCCCATTATCAGACTCTGTAGCTTCTAGACCCCTAGAACAGATTCATTGTGACATCTGGGGACCTTCTCCAGTTAATTCATTTCAGCACTTCAAGTATTATGTGATTTTTGTGGACAACTTCTCGCGATTCAGCTAGCTTTATCCACTAAAACTGAAGTCAGATTTCTATAATGTCTTTCTCATGTTTCAGAAGTTAGTAGAAAATCAGTTTGATTGTAGAATCAAGGTCTTCCAGTGTGATGGTGGAGGAGAATTCATCAGCCACAAATTCAAGTCTCATCTACAGAATTATGGAATTCAACAACGTATGTCCTGTCCTTACACACCTAAATAGAATGGCATATCCGAAAGAAAACATCGACACATTGTTGAGATTGGTCTGGCTATGCTTTATCATGCAAGACTTCCTTTAAAGTTTTGGGTTGATGCATTTATAACAGCAAACTACATTGTTAATCTACTTCCCACTCCAAAGTTACAAATGAAGTCGCCCTACACTATGCTATATCAGCAACAACCAAGTTATGATCATCTCAGGATCTTTGGGTGTGCATGCTATCCATGTCTCAGACCTTATGCACAAAACAAGTTTGATCCAAGATCTCTTACTTGTGTATTCTTAGGTTACAGTGATCGCCATAAGGGATATCGGTGCCTTATTCCCACCACTGGTCATATATACATCCGTCGTCATGTTGTATTTGATGAAAGTTTCTTTCCATTTACTCAGAAACTGACAACAGACTATCCTCATCATACCAAACTATATCAACTGTGGACAAAGGAAGCTCAATTCTTCAACTCTCCAAAGGAAGAAGGTGAACAATCCACATTATCTGAACATACAAGCCATTTACGAACAACAACATCATCACTTTGCTCACTTACAGGACTCTCCTAGTCCAGAATCACCTCCAAACTTGTCTTCTTCTTATTCATCTCCATTGCCCATAACATCTGTTGATTCTTTAAATTTAGCACCCTCCTCAACCTTGTCTCGAACTGATTCTGCAGAATCAAGGGCTCCTATCTCCACCACTGAATCATCAGGTGATCCTACTATTGCTCGAACTTCTTCTTCCCCAATTATCTCATCACACATATCATCTACTCATCCTATGCAAACTAGATCCAAATCTGGCATTGTAAAGATCAATCCTCGATATGCCTGTTTAGCTGAATATCAAGTGCCTTCTGAGCCACGCTCACTTAAATCTGCTCTAGCAGATCAAGGCTGGTATAAAGCCATGAAAGATGAAATGGATGCATTAGATGAAAATCGAGACTTGGATACTAGTTCCTCGCACTAGCCGATGAATGTTATTGGCTGCAAGTGGGTATACAAGACAAAACTTGCACCAGATGGCAGCCTTGATCGTCTAAAGGCACGGTTAGTAGCCAAGGGCTTTCATCAGGAAGAAGGAGTGGATTTTACAGAAACATTTAGCCCTATTGTCAAGCATGCCACCATCCGCATTGTGCTCTCGGTCGTTGCAATAGTACGGGAATTGGTCAATCCATCAACTCGATGTGAAAAATGCATTTCTTCATGGCAACTTGAATGAAACAAGATATATGATGCAGCCTCTCCGGCTTTGTTCATCCACACAAATCCGAGCATGTCTGTCTTCTTAAGAAGTCCCTTTATGGGCTTCGGCAAGCACCACGTGCGTGGTTCGATAAGTTCAGCAATTTCCTTCTTGAGGTTGGTTTTTTTCGTAGTACCACGATCCATCTCTCTTTATATTGAGAAATGGTCAAGAAATAATACTGCTGCTATTATATGTGGACGACATTATCTTGACTGGCAACTCAGAAGCATTATTACATAGTCTGATTCATTCGCTCAGCCTTCAATTTCATATGAAAGATCTTGGCCACCTTCACTACTTCTTAGGAATTGAAGCAAAACGTACCAGTACAGAACTGTTTTTGTGTCAAACTAAATATGCTCTTGACTTACTCAAACGAGCACACATGGTTGACTGTAAACCAATCTCCACTCCCTTGTCCCTACAACCAGTTATCCTTAAAACTGATCACACCCTTCTCTCCAATCCAGTTGAATATCGAAGTTTAGTTGGTGGATTGCAATATTTGACTATAACATGACCTGATCTTGCTTTTGCCACCAATCTTTTATGTCAGAAAATGCAGCAGCCTACTGTAGGCGATCTTCATCGGTTAAAAAGGGTCCTTCGGTATGTTAAAGGCACAATTCATCTTGGCCTCTTCATTCATTCCCACAGCTCTATGCAATTATATGGCTTCTCTGATGCAGATTGGGCTGGCTGTGTTGAGACCAGACGATCAACAACTGGTTACTGTACTTTTCTTGGATCAAATCTCATTTCATGGGCAGCTAAGAAACAATCTACTGTCTCTCGCTCCTCCACTGAAGCCGAATACAGAGCGCTTGCCTCGGCTACAGCTGATCTAACCTGGATTAGTTTTGTTCTCCGTGATATTGGCCAACCTTTGCATTCTCCAACTCTTCTCTTCTGTGACAATCGGGCCCGCTATCTCACTCACAGCAAATCCTGTTCTCCATGCACGCACCAAACATATTGAAGTCGACTTTCACTTTGTTCGTGAGAAAGTTTCTTCTGGTTCTCTTCGAGTTCAATATATTCCGAGCAAATGTCAACTTGCTGACATTTTCACTAAAGCCTTAACACGTCTCACACATTCTAATCTATGGATCAAATTGGGTATCGGTATACTACCTCCTACCAATTTGAGGGGGGATGTTAAGAGTATAACACAAGATATGGGTGCTGATAGAAACAGAGGAAAGAAGAAAGAAGACTTCAAGAACAGAGGAAAGGAAGAAGGTGAAAGGGAGTTCGATAGCAGCAATAAGAAAGCTGATGGAAACAGAGAAGTTAACAACAGAAATTACAGAACTTGTAAAATTGATTTACCTTTGGAAAATCGGTTTTCTATTTTCAATTTGTAAAGTCAAACTCTGTTCTTTACTTCGATTAGTTCGTTAATACTTGTTAAGCTGGTTAGTTTCATTCAGTTAAAGCTCTTCAGCAGATATAAAAGCTGATCAGAGAAGAGCAAGAAGCACGAAGCATTTTTCCATTGAAAACAGAACTCTCATTCAAATGATATATGATTTTACTCTCTGAATCATCTCTTCTTCTCGCTTTCATTCATTGTTTTGTTCATCAAAACCTTTCAAGAACATCATAATTTTCAGTATAGTGGTTGCCCATTTAAAATTCCTCCTTCTTCTGTTCACTTTTCATCCTTGCAACATCTCATCTCCTGCTTTCTCTGTTTCTGAGTTAAAATTCCTCTGTTTTTGAAGGTTGGCTTAGGGGGTTTTCTTCAAATTGGGCTACATCTGGCTGAAAGCATCAGTTTTAAAATATGAACTCTAATATCTATCCTTAACATGGTGAGCGTGAGCAACTACTCTCCCTCCCATCTTCTATCTTGGGTTTCTCCTCTTTAAAGCTCAAATAACCTTTGATTATCATGGCAAAAGTTTTGACAGATGTCTTGTCACCTCTTACATGCTCCAAGAAAACCTCAAAGAACTAAATTGTAGCCGCTTCAACAATGATTATTTTCTTTTGTAATAGTATGCCGGTGGTGGCATTATATGCCGTTAATTCCTAAAAGAAATAAACTGAAGTTTTATCAATGGAGCCAAAAGGGAAACTTACACAATGCCTGTTTTTCATTTTATACACAAGAACTCATGAAAAGTGTCCTTAGTTGGACTGTGTATGTACTTCAAAATGAGTTCCTCGCCGAAGGTACATTCTCAACCTCTGCATCTACAAATAAGCTTGTCAAACTGAATTGGCTTGACACAATTTGCAATCTAATCATCATCCCCTCCGAATCTGCACCAGTATATATAGAGATCAGTAGTGAATTCACACTCCACAATTGAGGTTATAAACGCACCGATATGGCACAGCTTGTCTCTTTGGACACCATGACTTCGTGTATCACACTATGTAAGGAAGTTGAGTTGAAGGCTTACCGGATCGTATATCTTCGCACACTTTTCCTCGGTTCTTTAGCTGCCTTCTGATCATAGAGCATATTAGGACCCACCAATAAATGTGGAAGATGAGCAAGATTTCAACATTGAGTTGAATATGTAATAAAGCGGTGTGGCATAAGCTTCCCCCATTGGTAAGTAATCACAGAGAGTGGTATTGCACAATTTAAAGCAATCGTAAGCCCAAGGTATCCTAAAACCTGTAGAAGTAAATGAATTGAGATCAATTACACGAGGTCGGACCCTGTTGTTCTGATGACCCAGAATGGGAAGTATATTAGATGTAGCACGAGCCATGAAAGGGCGAATAATCCCAAGAAAATGCTCGCTCCAAGCTCATGTTCAGAGTACTTGAAAACTTCAGCAGCTTCTAAGAACACGTCGCTCGCATCATGAAGTGCCAGGACAATTGCGCCAACTCGAAAGAAACTGCACAAGCAAGTAAAGTGTCCTGTGATAAGAAAGACACACGTTTTCATAAAATAGATTGTGCCAGCGATAAGATAGGAAAAAAAGTTCAATACTGTAGAGGTATAGATGAGACAAAGTTGATCTTCAATGACTAGTTTATATGCCATTTACAAGTTGCAAGTGCATTATAGATATGGATGGTTTCGTGTGACACGGCCTGTAATTCTCTTTGAGGGTATAGATGAGACAAATACCTAGTCAAGTATGAGTAGCCAATCAAGAAGACCGTGATTACATGATGGGACATCATGACAGCAAAGTCCTTCCTTCGAGTTTCCCGGGTAACAAGAGCAGCAATATCAGAAAGGTAGAATCCGCATTGGCATACGTAGATAAGCTTTAGAGAAAGCCTGAAATGATGAAAAACAGATGAATACACGTACTTCTGCAATTGCAACCTTTAAAATTTGACCAACGTTCTTGCATACGACTTGAAATGAAAGGACTCTTTGTACTGTAAAATAGGTGAGAAGCAGTGGTGTATATACACTGAAATAGCATTGCTTGTTTTATCAGCACTCTAATTCACAGCAGTAACACAATAATTTTTTGGCATGTCTGCTGAGCTTACACATTCACAGTGCCCTCCAACATTTTCATTAGTGCTAGCTTACGTTATTTAGCAACTTAAGCATGCTAGCAAATAACACAAGTGAAAAGACAAAGAAGAGAGAGAGCTTGACAACTCGCCACGAACGACAACAACACACTGAAGATGACAATAGATCACCGTGAAAATGCAATTCCGAGTATGTCGATAGTTAGAACTCGGAAATGCATCAAACCTGTCAAACTCACAAGCACGAAATCATTTACTTCAACTCCTGGTTAGGCCAACCTTCAAAGCGTGGACGAAGGAGGAGAAAAAGAGAGAGAAGCGAAATTACCTGGACGTTGGAGAGGAGGGCTGGGGACTCGACGAAGGAGGTGGGGCGAGCGATTGGCGGGATCGTGATGCGGGCGGAACTGGAGATTAACAGGCCGGTGGGTGTGAGGCGGTCGGGCGCGAACGTTCCAGATCTGGGGTCGGAGGGGGGGCGCAGTGGTTTGCCGGTCACGCCCTGGTTCGCCGCGAAGAGAGGGAGGGCAGACAGAGAGGCAAGGGGAGAGAAAGAGCAGGGGACGGACGAGTCGGGGCCAGATCCGGAGCCGGAGGGGTGGCGCGGTGATTCGCCGGTCGGAAAGAGGGAGGACAGAGAGAGAGAGGGAGGTCGCACGCCGGTCGGTTGATCGCGGTCGTCTCGCCGTTATCCTCCTGGTTTGTCGGTTGCTCGCGGTGGTTCGCCGGTCGGAAAAGGGAGGGTGGAGAGAGAGGGAGACCGAGTTCGTCGGACAGAGAGAGAGAGGCGTGGAAAGAAAACCAGGACTGAAATCTTTTCGAATTGGCGCCTCTTTCTCTCGATCTGCAGAATGTGGGTCCTACGAGGACACGTGTTGTGTTTCCACCGCCTTCTTGTTTGCCGGATTGGAGCATAAGACATACCTAATATTTTCTCGTGACTCCGGAGGGATAGGGCAGGAGCAATTTGAACCTAATATTTTCTCGTGACTCCGGAGGGATAGGGTAGGAGCAATTTGATGGGACTGTCTCTACAAAGAAAAAATGACACTGAAAAGAATTAATTTAACTATGGGACCATTCCGACAAAAAAAAAAAAACTATTGGACCATAAGACAACAGCCATTGAAACTTCAACCTAGCATCAAACAAATCCTGAAGCAACCAAAGCGAAGCTGACAGAAGCCTGAACACAGACACAGCTCATCAGATATGGAGGGCAAAGAAACAGAGAGAGAGAAGCACTTTGTGCTGGTCCACGGGGCTTGCCATGGAGCTTGGTGCTGGTACAAAGTGGCCACCCTCCTGAAGTCCTCAGGCCACAAGGCCACTGCCCTGGATATGGCCGCTGCAGGGGTCCATCCGAAGCAGGCCCGAGAGCTGAACTCGATTGTGGAATATGTCGAGCCGCTATTCGAATTCTTCGAGGGTCTTCCACGAGGAGAGAAGGTGATCCTGGTGGGGCATAGCATGGGTGGGGTTGTGATTTCATTGGCCATGGAGAGATTTCCCGAGAAAATTGCAGTTGCTGTTTTTGTAGCTGCAATCATGTATGGTCCTGAGCTCAGTGTTGAAACTGTTTATGAGGAGGTAGGTACTTTTTTCTACTTTGAAATGTAAATTAAGGGGACAAAACATGTTTTGATCGTAGTTTCAATTCCGATCTCAAAGGAATCATGTATATTAACCAGTAGACTTCCCATTTAGCCTTTGTTAATCACTCCGTCAATCATATCGGTTTAAATTCAGTGCAAGGCGAATGGGTTTGGAATCGGTCGACATACATGGTCTAGATTTTCCAATTAAGGGTCATGCAATTGATTTGGGAAAAAATCTGTCATGAAGAGGCAAATATCAATCTATAATCAGGACCAGTGAAACAAACAGAGTAGTCTTGAAAGGCTCTCTTATCCAAACATAGAAGCACATCCATCATTAAGAGAGTAACACTTGTTATAATCATAAGCATCAATTAATCCATTTCACGATCTTCATGAAGAACATCAATTATTTTATTTTATTTTATTTTATTTTATTTTTAATTATTATTTTTTGTATAAGATAATTCTGGAGCTCAGCGCATTGATATGTGTACTGCTTGTAAATTCTCAGTGTGGTCGCAGATTGGATTCATCCATGGACACAAAATATGCTTTTGATGACGGCCCTGAAAAGCCTGCAACCAGTTTTCTGTTTGGATACAATTTCATGGCCTCTAAGCTGTATCAACTCTCTCCACCCGAGGTAAATATATTCGACGATTTTATTGATGAAAATTCTCTTCATTTTGTCTTTTGACATCAAACAAAACTTCCCAAGTGATCGACAAGCTCAGAATCAAGTTCTTTTATAAGCAAAATCAGTTCTATCCAGCCGAGTTAAGATGCATTTATTCACTTCATTTTATGTAGGATTTGACATTGGCCTCCTACTTGGCGAGACCTCTCCGCATGTTTCCAGTCCAATCCCGATTCACGGCGGAAGCAACGGTCACAACGGCGAAGTACGGTTCGGTTCCTCGAGTTTACATTGTGTGCGACCAAGACTTGGTGATAAAAGAAGACCTGCAGAGATGGATGATCGAACGCAATCCAGTGGACGAAGTTTGTGTGATCCCTAATTCAGATCACATGGTCATGTTCTCCAAACCACTGGAGTTTTGTTCAACTCTCAAACAGATTGCAGAAAATTGTTCCTGAGGATTATTCAAAGGCTTGCTTCTATAGATTTCTAAGTCGTTTTGACAAGTTAAAGCAAAAGGATTATGGGTCTAATCACTCTTCTATTATTGAATGGCTTGTGCTTTAGTCTATGTATCAGCACTTGAATCAACTATATACTGCATTTATCAGCGGATTTTTCCTGATAAGTGAAGAGATTATCACTAAGGCACCAAGCAGTGCCGATCCATTTACAAAATGAGGTTGAAGCCAAAATTGATGGATAAAGTATAGCCCAAGTGCCAAAACTTGGCACAGAGGGACTTAAGTATTAAAAGTTAGGAAAGTGACACTTGTGCCAAAATCGGAGTAAAATGGATCATTAAGTGCAAATTCCGGCCAAGTTGCTGATGTGGTAATTTTTGGCAAAATAAGTGTAAAACGGCGTCGTTTTGTCTTTGACATGGTAAATAATTAATATAAAAATTAATTATATTAAATTTAAAACTAAATTTATTTAAATATTAAAAAATTAAAAAAATTAAAAACTTAAAAAACTTAATAAAAAGGGGGGCTGAAAGGAGGTGGCTGAGGGCTGAGCCCTCGCTACCGTCACCTCCCTACTGCCGCCAGGAAGGGTCGGTGATGGAGGGGGAGGGTTGGCCAAGGTCGCTAGCCCCTGGCTAGTTGGCAATAAAGGCTGCGACCCTCGCCTAGATCGCTAGCCCCTAGCTGACCTGTGGTGAGGGCCAGCGAGCCCTTGCTGAATCTAGGGCGAGGGTTGGTGGCCCTCGCTCGGTTGGGCCAAGGGCCGCCACTTGTTGAGGGGTCGCCTAGCAGGTGATGGCCGTTGGCCTAGTCGAGCGAGGGCCGTTGACCCTCGTCAGATTTGGGTGAGGGCCGTGATCCTCGCCTTAGATCTAGGCGAGGGCTCGTGGGCCCTCGCCGTCGGTTGGCTGGCATCGCCAGCCCCTAGCTAGGGCCTCGCGACCTCAATCGACACTCCTCCCACCGTTGCTAGCCCTTCCTGGTGACAGTGGGGAGGTAGCAAGGGCCCGCGAGCCCTCGCCGGATCTAGGTGAGGCTATGCCTCGGTCAACTAGGGGCCAGCGACCCTGGCTGACCCTCCCCCCTTCATCGCTGGCCCTTTTCGGCGGCGAGGGCTCAGCCCTCAGTCACCTCCCCACTCCCTTTTTAAAAAAAAATATTTTAAATAAATTTAATTTTAAATTCAATTAAATTAATTTTTATATTAATTATTATCACATTAGAGACAAAACGACGTTGTTTTTGCATTTTCTAGCCACGTCAGCTTGCAAAATGATGCCGTTTTACACTTATTTCGTTGGAAAATTGCAATGTCAGCAATTAGCCGGATTTTGGTCGAATTGACATTTAAGTTATCCATTTTGCTCTGTTTTGGCATTTAAGTGTTACTTTCCATACTTTTGACAAAGTGTTCCTTGTGCCAAGTTTTGGTACTTTAGGTGTCTGTACCTCCAAAATTGAGAAAAAAGCTTGTTTACAAGATGAACAATTCACCATGTCAATCAAAACATTTACATTGAAGCATAAATCTACGCTACTTAACGGGAGGAACTCTGCATCAACTTTCAATGAGTTATTTTAAGGAAGACTTTTATCCTCGAAGATACTCGTGTTCGTTCTTTCCAGATCCATCAGCAAACAAAAGAAGGAAACTACCAGAAAACAGGAGGGATAAGGTTGTCCATCCACTTAACCGTATGCCGCCGGGCTTGAAGACCTTGTCGGGCCCACGGTTTTTGTTCGTTAGACTTGATTATTGTCAAAACCCGAATGAGTCAAACATCCGATTAGGACTTCTGCCATCGCAAGAAGTTGAGTACGAATATACTTGATTTGGCTGCGATTATGATCGAGAAGATACCATGCGGAATTATTCGACTTTTAGTCAAGAACTGCAATAGCACGGAAAGTTCCTACATTATTCGTCTGACTCCGGAGGGATTGGGCAGGAGCAATTTGATAGTCTTTCTCTACAAGGAAAGAAAATGACACTGAAAAGAATCTAACTACGGGATTATTCCGACCACAAAAAACAAAAACTACGGGACCATAAGACAACAGCCATTGAAACTTCAATCAAGCATTAAAGAGATCCTGAAGCAAGCAAAGCGAAGCTTACAGAAGCCTGAACACCGACACAACTCATCAGATATGGAGGGCAAAGAAACAGAGAGAGAGAAGCACTTTGTGCTGGTCCACGGGGCTTGCCATGGAGCTTGGTGCTGGTACAAAGTGGCCACCCTCCTGAAGTCCTCAGGCCACAAGGTCACTGCCCTGGATATGGCCGCTGCAGGGGTCCATCCGAAGCAGCCCCGAGAGCTGAACTCGATTGTGGAATATGTCGAGCCGCTGTTTGAATTCTTTGAGGGTCTTCCGCGAGGAGAGAAGGTGATCCTGGTGGGACATAGCTTCGGTGGGGTTGTGATTTCATTGGCCATGGAGAGATTTCCCGAGAAAATTGCAGTTGCTGTGTTTGTAGCTGCGTTCATGTATGGTCCTGAGCTCAGTGTTAAAACTGTTTATGAGGAGGTAGGTACTTCTTTCTACTTTGAAGAGTAAATTAAGGGGCTAAAAAACATGTTTCGATCGTAGTTAAAATTCCGATTCCGATCCCGAAGGACTTGTGCATATTAACCAGTAGACTTCCCATTTAGCCTTCTAATCACTCTGTTTGACCATATCGGTTTAAATAAAGTGTAAGACAAATGTGTTCGGAATTGGTCGACATACACGGTCTCGATTTTCCAATTAAGGGTCGTGTCATCGATTTGGGAAAAAATCTGTCATGGAGAGGCAAATATCAATTTATGGTAAGGACCAGCGAAACAGAGCAGTCGCGAAAGGTTCTCTTCACCAAACATGAAAGAAAATCCATTACACGCCCATCATCAAGAGAGAAACATTTTTTATAATCGTAAGCAGCAATTAATGTATTTCATGATCTTCAAGAAGAAGATCATCATTTTTTTTTTTTTTTTTTTTTTGGTATACGATAATTCAGCAGCTCAGTGCAGTGATATTTATACTGCTTGCGAATTCTCAGTATGATCGCAGATTGGGTTCATCCATGGACACAAAATATGCTTTTGATGATGGCCCTGAAAAGCCTCCAACCAGTTTTCTGTTTGGATACAACTTCATGGCCTCTAAGCTGTATCAACTCTCTCCACCCGAGGTAAAGATATTCGACCATTTTATCGATGAAGATTCTTGTAATTTCATTTTTCAACATCAAACAAAACTTCCCAAGTGATCAACAAGCTCGGAATCAAGTTCTTTTATTAGCAGAATCAGTTCTATCCGGCCGAGTTAAGATGCATTTATTCACTTCATTTTATGTAGGATTTGACATTGGCCTCCTACTTGGGGAGACCTCTCCGCCTGTTTCCAGACGGATCCAGATTCAAGGCGGAAGCAACGGTCACAACGGCGAAGTACGGTTCGGTTCCTCGAGTTTACATTGTGTGCGACCAAGACTTGGCGATAAAAGAAGACTTGCAGAGATGGATGATCGAACGCAATCCAGTGGACGAAGTTTGTGTGATCCCTAATTCAGATCACATGGTCATGTTCTCCAAACCATTGGAGTTTTGTTCTACTCTCAAACAGATTGCAGAAAATTATTCCTGAGGATTATTTAAAGGCTTGCTTCTATAGATTTCTAAGTCGTTTTGACAAGTTAAAGCAAAAGGATTACGTGTCTAAACTTTTCGTTAATGGGCCAAACCGTCTCTCAACTTTCACTTGGTTCAGTTAAATTCTTACGCTGTTTTGGTCCGTTCAATACTGTCATCCCATCAGTTACCAAAGCAATCTAATGAACTTAACACTGGATGGAAAAAAAAAAAAAGGAGAAAAACCCATTCACGTGGATTTCGTCATTGCAGAAAATAATGAATGTTCCTCTTCTACGTCTAGCATTCAATTCAGATAGACAATAATCGCTTAATCGATGGAATTGACGTTGCATTCCCTCTTCTATTAGCAGGTTTAAAAGCATAGTGTATACGTGTCGGGGTCTACTAACCCTATTCATCGGTTCTTGATTTCCCACTTACTCCAATTCTTCATTTATGTGTTGGGGTCTCTGTCAACATGAGATCAATCCAAGAACGAGCCAGAAGATAGATCATCCGTGGTCACTGTCTCATCATCAAGTTGCAATACCAAAATAAATGCCATAACCTCTCAAAGACCATATCCATGACGGAACCGCAACCTACGTTTGGCACGTAAGACGCAGACTCACCCTCGTCCCGACAAGCCACCATTGCACGCCTCTTTTTGTTGCTATTTGATTGCCTTCACTCTCAACTGTCCCGGAAAGAGAGCAAAGATTACAATAGAGGTATGAAACTTTCTAAGTCACCAAAAAAAAAAAAAAAAAAAAAAAAAAAAATTTCGGGGTTGTACCAAAAGCAATTCTACTATGAGAATAGAAATTTTGTCTAACACCTTCAAATACTCATAAACTCGTTTAGAGCTTGTGTTTTAGTCTATATATAAGCACTTGAATCAACTATATGTTGTATTTATCAGTAACATTTTTTTCCTAATAAGTGAAGAGAATATCACTGAGGCACTAAGGGGCGTCAATCCCTTACGAAACGAGCTTGAAGCCAAAATTGACAAAAGAGCTTGTTTACAAGATGAACAATTCACCATGTCAAGCTAAACATCGACATCGAAGCATAAATCTACACTACTAAGCGGGAGGAACTCTGCATCAACTTTCAATGAGTTCTCTTAAGGAAGACTTTTATCCTTGAAGATACTCGTGCTCGTTCGTTCTTTCCAGATCCATCAGCAAACAAAAGGAGGAAACCACCAGAAAACAGGAGGGATAAGGTTGTCCATCCACTTCGCCGTATGCCGCAGCCGCCGGGTTTGAATACCTCGTCGGGCCCACGGTTTTTGTTTTTTTGAAGACTCAATTATTGTCAAAACCGGATGAGTCGAACATCCGATTAGAACTTCTGCTATCGCAAGAAGTTGCCTACGAATTCACTTGATTTGGCTGCGATTATGATCGAGAAGATACCATACGGAATTTTCCAACTTTTAGACTCCCTTTGCTTTGCAGACAATTTTTTTCAGAAAACATTTTTTTTGCATTTTTTGGTGTTCATTTAATGGAAAATAAATTATTTGGAAAAAATAATTTCTATGAAATGAAAAAAAGTCTTCTAAAATAGGGAAATATATTTTTTATTTTTATTTTTTTAAAGATGGAAAACATTTTCCTCATTTGCGTTTTCTAATCTCACATCCCTACAAGCCCCCACCTTCTTCTTTTTTTTTTTTTTTTCATTTTTTTTTAAGTTCGAATCTCACATCCGTACGTTTTCCTCTTCTTCTTTCTCAACCTAGTCACCGGCCTTCTTACATTTTTATAAGCCCCTACTTCTTTCTTTTTTAAAAAATTTTTTTTTTTTTTTGTCTTTTCTTTATTTTCCTCTTTTTCTTTCTCGGCCGGTTGCAGGCCTTCTCACATACTCTCTTTTATCACACATCCTTAAAAGCCGCAACTTCTCTCTTTTTTTATTGTTTTCTTTTATAAAAATTCGAATTATTTTTATCGTTTATTTTTATTTTTGTTTTTCTTTTCTTTATTTTCCTCTTCTTCTTTATCGACCGGTTGCCGGCCTCCTCGCATGCTCTCTCTTATCTCACATCCCCATAGGCCCCTACTTATTTCTCTTTTTGAAAATTTGATTTTTTTGTTTTTTAATTTTTCTTCGTTTTCCTCATCTTTTTTTCTCGCCTGGTCTCTTATCTCACATCCCTACAAGAACTCACTTCTCTCTTTTTTAAAAATTCAAATTATTTTTATTTTTATTTTCTTTATTTTTCTCTTCTTCTTTCTTGGCTGGTTGTCAACCTCCTCGCATGCTTTCTCCTATCTCACATTTGTACATGCCCCCACTTCTTTTTTCTTAATTGTTTTCTTTTTTAAAAAAATTGAATTAATTTTAATTTAATTTTAATTTTTCTTTTCATTTCTTTGTTTTGCTCTTCTTCTTTCACTGCCGGTCATTGGCCTCCTCATATGCTTTCTCTTATCTCATACCCCTACAAAACCCAACTTTTTCCTAAATATTAAAAAATTCAAATTATTTTTATTTTTATTTTCTTTGTTTTCCTCTTCTTCTTTCTCAGCCAGTTGTTGGCCACGATGATGGCCAATGATCGGCCATGAGCGAGGCTTGAGGCTCACAAGCTTGGAGCTCGCTAATCTGGCAAGGTTTGAGGCCAGAGCTCCAACTTGTGGTGAGGCTCGTGCTTGCCGATCTGGCAACCCTCAAGCTTGTTGGCCTAGATTGGTGAGCTAGAGGCCCTCGCTTGCCGAGTGGGTGAGCCTCGAGCTTGATGCTCGATGCTTGCACTCATCGATCTAGCAAGCGGCGAGCCTAAGCTCGCAAGAGGTAGACAAGCCTCATGCTTGGGACCACAAGACAATAACCATTGAAGCTTCAATCTAGCATCGAACAAATCCTGAAGCTCTAAATTCATAGGTGCCGATACTTCAATGTCAAGACTATTGAGTTGCTGATACTTTGATACCAAGATCCCAAAATTGATACCGAAGACTGTTCGGTACCCACATTGAAGAAGAGTCATAGTTGCTGCGTTACTTTAACGAGTCTTTTTGTGCTTCTAGATGTAATGATTGTTTTTATAGATATGATGAGATATGATGAGATGTGGTGATTGTTTTGTAAGTTTCTGGAAATTCACCTTCTTTGGAATGCTAGCTATATTTAATGAGAAGAACATATGTCATATAACAACTCTATCTTCTCTTCTTTGTGTGAGTTGTGAGCATTTGACTTTCAAAATTTTATCCCAACAAATTGATATCAGAGCTGCGCCTCTAACTTTTCAACAGAAGCAACCAAAGCGAAGCTGACAAAAGCCTGAACAGGCACAACTCATCAACTGTGGAGAGCAAAGAAAGAGAGAGAGAGAGAAGCACCATGTGCTTGTCCACGGGGCTTGCCATGGAGCTTGGTGCTGGTACAAAGTGGCCACCATCCTCAAGTCCTCAAGCCACAAGGTCACTGCCCTGGATATGGCCGCTGCAGGAGTCCATTCGAAGCAGCCTCGACAGCTGAACTCGATTGTGGAATATGTCGAGCTGCCCTTCAAATTCTTCAAGGTTGTTCCGCGAGGAGAGAAGGTGATCCTGGTGGGGCATAGCTTCGGTGGGGTTGTGATTTCATTGACCATTGAGAACATTGCAGTTGCTGTGTTCGTAGCTGCATTCATGTATGGTCCTGAGCTCAACGTTACCTCTGTTGCTGAGGAGGTAGGTACTTCTTTCTACTTTGAATAGTAAATTAAGGGGCTAAAAAACATGTTTTTTTTTTTTTTTTTTTTTTTTTTTTTTTTGATCGTAGTTTCAATTCCAATTCCGATCCCGAAGGGCTTGTGCATATTAACCAGTAGACTTCCCATTTAGCCTTCTAATCACTCTGTTTGGCCATATCCGTTTAAATAAAGTGTAAGACTAATGGGTTTGGAATTGGTCGACATACACGGTCTAGATTTTCCAATTAAGGGTCGTGTCATCGATTTGGGAAAAAATCTGTCATGGAGAGGCAAATATCAATTTATAGTAAGGACCAGCGAAACAGAGTAGTCGTGAAAGGTTCTCTTCACCAAACATGGAAGAAAATCCATTGCACGCCCATCATCAAGAGAGACACTTTTTATAATCGTAAGCAGCAATTAATGTATTTGATGATCTTGAAGAAGAACATCATTTTTTATTGGTATAAGATAATTCAGCAGCTCTGTGCAGTGATATTTATACTGCTTGCGAATTCTCAGTATGGTCGCAGATTGAGTTCATGTATGGACACAAGATATGCTTTTGATGATGGCCCTGAAAAGCCTCCAACCAGTTTTCTGTTTGGATACAACTTCATGGCCTTTAAGCTGTATCAACTCTCCACCCGAAGTAAATGTTAGCTGGGTTCATTCTTATGTGGAGGAAGCCCAATGAGTTGCAAGGCCAAAAAGGGCTTGAGTCTATATGATAAGTCATATGGAGAAATATGATTTCTCACTATCTTTAAAGTGATAGTCGCAAAAAGACGTAATAACAAGAGAAAAAGAGAAAGTAGAAAATTTGGGGTTGGGACAAAGTCTAATTTACATTAAGCTGTCATCAAAGGTCGATTCGTGATCCGATTGAGCTGAAATTTTGTTAGCATGTTCGTGGCGCAATTTTCTCGAATATGAATGGTTTGATTTTCGTTTGAAGCTCCATATATCAGGTTTTTCGTGGATCGATCAAAACCTACATTTTTGGTCAAATTTATCCTTGATCTCTTGTGAAATTCATGTGTATTGCCAAGAACTATGTTCTTGAGGTCTTTGCTGCTATGTACCTCTAGTATTTGCTAGAGAAGAACATTGTTCACCCAATTTTTTTGATAGTGAAGATTTTTGGGTGGACTCCGGTCTCGTGGTTTTTGATTTCCTCACATTGAGGAGGTTTTTCACGTAAAAATCGTCTTGTCTTTGCGTGTTTGGTATTTATTTTACTCTACTATATTGATTCCTATTAGGTTTACACAAGAGGAGAGATTATTTTATTCCGCTGTATTAATTCGATATTGTTCGAATCGTTACTGTTCTCCCATCAATAAAGATATTCGACCATTTTATAGATGAAGATTCTTGTAATTTCATTTTTCGACATCAAACAAAACTTCCCAAGTGATCAACAAGCTCAGAATCAAGTTCTTTTATTAGCAGAATCAGTTCTATCCGGCCGAGTTAAGATGCATTTATCACTTCATTTTATGTAGGATTTGCCATTGGCCTCCTACTTGGCGAGACCTCTCCGCCTCTTTTCAGGCCAATCCAGGTTCAAGCGGAAGCAATGGTCACAACGGCGAAGTATGGTTTGGTTCATCGAGTTTACATTGTGTGCGACAAAGACCTGGTGATAAAAGAAGACCTGCAGAGATGGATGATCGAATGCAATCCAACAGATGAAGTGTGTGTGATGCCTAATTCAGATCACATGGTCATGTTCTCCAAACCACTGGAGTTTTGTTCTACTCTCAAACAGATTGCAGAAAATTATTCCCGAGGATCAAGGCTTGCTTCTATAGATTTCTAAGCCGTTTTGACAAGTTAAAGCAAAAATATTATGTGTCTAGACTTTCCTCTAATGTGCCAAACCATCTCTGTACCTTCACTTGGTTCAATAAAATCCTTGTACTGTTTTGGTACGTTCAATACTGTCATCCCATCAGTTACCAAAACAATCTACCAAACTTAGCACTGGAGGGAAAAAAAAAACTATTCATGTGGATTTCGTCACTGCAGAAAATAATGGTCGTTCCTCTTCTACATCTAGTCTTCATTTCATATAGACAATTTAATCTTCGACTTAATTGACGGAATCAACATTGCATTCCTCTTCTATCCGCAGGTTTAAATGGATAGCGTATATGTGTTGGGGCCTACTAACCCTATTCATCGGTTCTTGATTTCCCAGGAAACTCCGATACCTCATATATGTGTTGGGGTCTATGTCAACGTGAGATCAATCCAAGAACGAGTCACGCGACAGAAGATCATCCGTCGCCACTGTCTCGTCTTCAAGTTGCAATACCAAAATAAAAGCCACAACCTCTCGAAGACGATATCCTTGGCGGACCCCCATACTAAGTATGGCCTATAAGACACAGACTCACCCTCGTCCCGACGAGCCGCCGTGCGCACCTCTTTTTGTTGCCATTTGATCGCCTTTAGTCTCTTTGCTCCCGTCGAGGGTTTTGCACCAAATTTTTTGGGTTCCGTGTGATTATTCCTTGTAGACAACAAATTAATGATCTATTAGGAAAAAAGAAGAGCAAAATCCTCAAACATGTCAACTTGATCACTATTTTTATCTTGAAAAGTCGACTAGATGCCATATTTGTCACTAGAGTTTTTTGGGCTAAAATACACCGCAAGTGTCAAAAGTTCTAAAAGATACACTTCTTATGTGTAACTTTTTTTGAAAATTTGGACACTTAAGCGAGGGTAGCCGGAAATCCGAATGGCATTATTTTAAGAATAAATTGGTCTACGCAGCTTGTTGGAGTTGCCTATCAGCAATGAATGTGTAAAAACG
Organism: Eucalyptus decipiens; assembly: GCA_014182575.1. Taxonomy (NCBI): domain Eukaryota; kingdom Viridiplantae; phylum Streptophyta; class Magnoliopsida; order Myrtales; family Myrtaceae; genus Eucalyptus; species Eucalyptus decipiens. The sequence continues at coordinate 22,020,685 of CM024616.1, forward strand.
ATGTTGTTTTCTCCCAAAATTGATTTTTAATCATATTAATTAAATTAAATTAAATTTATAAACTAAATCTAAAAAAGGGAGGGGACAGCATTTAGTGAGGCCTTCATGGCCTTTGCCGCAGCTACTACCCCAACATCACTAGAAAGGGCTGGCGACGGTGGGGTGAGAGTTGGACGAGGTGGCCGGCACCGGTTGGCTGGGGTTGCTGGCCACCTTGGCCAACCCTCACCCCATTGTTGCCGACTCTTTTCGGCGATAGCCGGGTGGCAGTAAAGGTGAGAGCTATAGAGGCCCTCGTTGAATGCTGCCCCCTCCCTAAGTTATTTATTTATTTATTTTTTTTAAATTTAGTTTTTTACTTTAATTAAATTAATATTTATATGAAAAATCAATTTTGGGGCAAAATAACATTGTTTTGGGACAAGCTAGCCACGTCAGCGGCACGTGGAAAGTTTTTTAAAAACAATTGCCACCTCAGTAAAAAGAAAAAAGAAAAAGTCATTGGAAAATGCCATGTCAGCATTTTGGTCGGAATTTGTTGCCATTAGCACTTAAGTGTTCATTTCTTCTCCAATTTTGATTTTTAAGTGTGCTTTTTGAAAGTTTTGGCATTTAAGTGTCCATCCGTATCAAGTTTTAGCACTTGGAATTTTGGCACTTGGGTTTTTTTCCTCTAAGCGAAGAGGATATCACTATGAGGCACCCACCCAATCCATTTACAAAATGAGCTCGAAGCCAAAATAGAGAATAGAGCTTGTCTACAAGATGAACAATTCACAATGTCAGTCAAAACATTGACATTGAAGTGTGAATCTACTCCCTTCTAAACTGGAGGTGTCACACCCCAAAACTACAAGGAAGGGAGATGACATGGCCAACCTTCCACGAATTATGTATATCTCAAGCTATATATATACATATCAGATAACTAACAAGTTTGTTGTAACATTAGAGTTTCTATAATCCACCAAAAAGAAATATACATTTAGAACTCAACTAGTCCAACCACTAGCTAATATTATATACCACTTTCTTAAACCATACCCAAAATAGAATTTCCCAAAAGTTTTCCAAAGGCGCTCTCGTCTTACTAGTTGTTAACCCTGGGACTTGAAAACATGGAAGATGAATGGAATAAGCAACCATAGCTCAGTGAGTAGTATATACCATAAAAGCATATCAAGCTTCCGCATTACACATTTAAAACTCAAGGCATGACTCATTATTGCCAAACAAAATATGATAACTTGCAAGGACAAAATGTGTTAAATGCTACCTCAACCTGGTTATATCAAATAGCCAAATTTTCCATTCATCCATAATAATAAAACCAACATGAACTCATCCCATCTCATATCAATGATTCATTCCACACTCAATATCCAAACTCAAGGCCCTAGAGGTGACTCCCACGAAATTGCGTTATCGTGTAGCACTTAGCCCTCGACCACATATAGCAATAGTACAAGGCCCTAGAGGTGGCTCCCACGAAATTACGTTATCATGTAGCACTTAGTCCTTTACTATGCATATCAGTAGTTCAAGGCCCTAGAGGTGACTCCCATATGACTCAAGTCGCCATGTAGCACTTAGCCCATGACTACAAGGCTCTAGAGGTGACTCACACGAAATTTCGTTGTCGTGTAGCACTTAGTCCTTTATTACCACACATTTGATTTCCTCAACATAACACATATCACGTTTCAATAGTCATCACATAACCACATAAATCGATTGTACCAAAACAGCATACATAACCCTTCAAGAGAGGTTTGTCGAATCATCTCACAATAACTCAAAATTACCGAGCACTATATCCATCAATATATAACAAATAGGTCCTCATTTTCTCACAAGTATATGTCAGTTAATCTTACCTTAGTACATGAGTTACACAAAACCAAAGATGACATTAGTACTACTCATCTGGGGATGCCCCAAAATCAAATAACGTGCGTGTTATTTGATCCTTCGATCTCGCGATCCTACCAAATGAGCGAGAATCAACATTAAGTTTAGGTAGCACGCCACATCAACCACGAAACGGCTATATTATGTCAAAATGTTAACAAAATGACTCATATGTGCTAATAAATCGCATACCCAAAATAATTATTCAAGCCGTTTGTAACACGACACTTGAGTGTAAAACTTAGTTACATTATAACTTTCTCTATCGAACCCCGTTATTAACATACTTATCATCAATAGAGAGCCCTTCTATCATACTACAATAATCCCAACTTGACCGTCCCAAAATCAAACCGAAAATTAACAAAATAAGGGCTCGAAACTGCTGGACGCACACTGTTCACTGTGCGCGGGAAACTTCAAAATTTTGTTTCGGGCAAACAGTAAGTTCAAATCACGATCTGTAAAATCCAACGGCTCCACAACACCCTAAAATATCATTTCTACAAAAATACGTTGCTCAATGACTCAAAAATCGGATTTTGCCACTCTATTTTCCAAAAATTTCAAATTGGAGCCCTAAACCCATAAATTACTTCGATTGGACGAACGATGGGCCTAATCTCTTACCGGGTGCTGCGTTATAAAGTTGAACCGACTTGGCGAGGCATCCGTGGTATGCACGTGCCAAAAACCCTTTCTTCTTTTCCCTCTTCTTCTTCTTCTTCTTCTTCTTCTTCTTCTCCCTTTTCTGGTCGAGGGAGCTCTCTACTGTCCTTTTTACCGAGCCCTCCCTCCCCTCCCTTCCTTTTTACTTTTTTGACTTTTCAACTTATCTTTCTTTTTCTTCTTTTGGGCCCCACCAGCCAAATATTACAGGAGGAACTTCACATCGACTTTCGTTGAGTTCTTTAAACGAAGACTTCTATCCTCAGAAGCACTCTTGTTCGTTCTTTCCAGATGATCAGAAAACAAAAGGAGGAAACCACCAGAGAACAGGAGGGATAAGGTTATCCATCCACTTCACCTATGCTGCGGTTTGGAATGAAGAATTAAACAAAGTACACTTCATTGTAATTCTTACACGTATTTAAATTACAAGGTGGCTAATGGTTTGTAGAGAGACATTAGCTAGAAAATCTATAATATAATAACTTTCCCAAGCTACGCTCTTAATAGGAAAGAGAAAATCCTCTATACAAGGAAAGATACAATGAATTTTCAACTTTAGAAACTCTCGTTGCACTTGATAAGAATACAAGAATTGCTTGATGAGCTAGATCTGATTGAGAGCAATTTTTGGAATTATGTTGTTGTTGAGAGATATTTTCACCAATACGCCCCTGCAAGAGAGGCATTTCATCGTGAATGCCGACTTTTGTGTGAATGAAGAAACCGTTGTCGTGCAAGAGGCTTTGTTAGTGCATTTGCGAATTGATCATGAGTGGACACGTGACACACTTGTAACACACCTTTGTTAACCATGTAGCAAAAAAAGTGATAATCAATGATGATGTGTTTCATCTTGGAGTGAAAAACGGGATTAGTGCACACATATGTAGCACCATGCTATTGCAATAGATGCTAGGTGTGGTCGAAGAAGATACTCCAAATCCATGCAGTAGAGATTGAATTCATGTGAGCCCAAAAACTATTGCAACGATCACATGATGCTCGGCTTTAGTTGATGAAAGAGCAACGTTGATTTCGAGAGCACCACGGTATAGGATTCTTGCCAATAGAAACTACGTTGGCAGTTATAGATTTACTGTCATCCAGATTGCCTGCCCACTCAACATAAGAGAATGCATGAAGCAATGAAGAGGGACTACTTTGCAAGTGTAGGCCAAAATTTATAGTCCCTTTGAGATAACATAAAACACGTTTAATAGCACCCCAATGTAACTCTCCCGGTTGATTCATAAACTGAGAGAGTTTGTTGACGACAAAAGCAATATTAGGCCTTGTGAATGCAAGATATTGGAGAGCATTAACAATCTTCCTATATTTAATTGCATCTAAATAAGGTGACCAATCAACAAGAGTAAGAGAGCTGTTGGTAGCCATTCAAGTGGTAATCTCCTTGGCTCCTAACATAGTTGCTCATTCAAGAATGTCCCAAATAAACTTGTGTTATGTGAAAAAGAGACCAGACTTTGTGCTTATCATCTCAACTCCCAATAAGTAATATAGATCTACTAGATCCTTTAGTGAAAATTACCTGCAAGAGCTCTTGCAACCTTTTGCAAAAACTTTATATCACTTTGTTAGGATAATCTACATAAATCAAGAAATAAGCAATGATACCATCATGTTCGTATATAAAAGTAAGGAATCTGAATTGGATTGGATGAATCCAAACGAGATGACAAAGGAACTGAGTCTGAATTGGATTGGATGAATCCAAACGAGATGACAAAAGAACTGAGTGCTTGGTACCATGAGCAAGGGGCTTGCTTAAGATCATAAATAGCCTGCTTCAATCGACATATATGATTAGGATGTGACTGATTGATAAAACCCAATGGTTTATGCATACGGACTTTCTCCACATGAATATCATGTAAGAAGGCATCATTGACATTTGATAAGGCTAGATAAAGGATGACTTGTACTGTGGCAATTGAATAACTAGACTAAATATATGATAATAGTCAAGTCCTGGGAGTTGGTAGAATCCCATGGTGACAAGTCGTGCCTTGTATCGAGCTATGCTATCATTTGAGTTTTGCTTGACTTGAGATATCCACTTGCAATCAATGATATTATGATGAGGCTTAGGTGGTACAAGTTACCATGTTTTGTTTTAGAGAATTGCATTAAATTCCTCCAACATAGTAACGTGCCACTTTGGATCAGTTAAAGCTCGAGAAACACACATTGGTTCAAGTGAGGGAGATAAAGGATGTTCTATGGCTGAATGTATCAATTTGGGTTTGCAAATTTTATTCTTGGGGCGAGTAATTGTCATGCCCCGACTCTCGGTCAAGTGATCATCCTTCAAACTTTGGTCGATTTTAAAATGCGATATCCTAGGACTACATATCGCCGACCCTTTCCTTTTTATTAGCACATGCGAAAGTAGTTATAAAAATCCCCAAACAATAAATCAATGTGATATATAAGTAGGACTAGAAAATTGAACCTGAAAACCAACAACCTTATGTACATCTATAATGACTCAGTCATACATGTACATATACAAACCATGCTAAAAAGGTTGGTTTCTACTCAATTAAATTCTACGGCAACAGTCATCAGGATCCTACTCTGGATCATCCTCGGGGTTCTCCTTCAGATACCTCTCTTCGAGTTCTTTTTTCTTAGGTTTTGAAATGTTTTTCGCAACCGGGATGAGATCACGTCTTAGCAAGTTCTACCCCCTAAGACCCGATTAGTAAACTAATACACCTTAGGGTTGCCTATGCACAACATGAGTAAGATGATTTACCTTGGCCTCAGATTCCACCTGCATATTAGTATAGATCAAATAGGCACCAAAGCAATCACATCACAGATCGAAGCATCCATCGAATCGACCTAGTCGATTACACGCCAACAAGACCACTCACGATCCTTTCCATTCAATCAATCAATTCACAACATCAAATCAAAATAATGATAAATCGACTTAGTCGATCACATGTCAACATGACCCATGCTTGGTCGGCACATTCCATACTATCTATAAAGTCCTATCAAATCAGGATTGCTCACCCAAAGCTGACAATTAGATAGTATAGCTCGCCCAAAGCTGATAATAAAGTATACTGCTCACCCAAAGCTGACATATCGCCCGTAGGTCGATATAGTATACTTGTATACTGCTCACCCAAAGCTGACATATCGCCCGAAGGCTGATATAGTATACTGGTATGCTGCTTACCCAAAGCTGACATATCACCCAAAGGCCGATATAGTATACCATATGCTCACCCAAAGCTGATAATAAAGTATACTGCTCACCCAAAGCTGACATATTGCCCGTAGGTCGATATAGTATACTGGTATACTGCTCACCCAAAGCTGACATATCGCCCGAAGGCCGATATAGTATACCTCCGATGCTCACCAGAAGCTACCAGCCATACCTTTATAGTAACCACTGGGATTCGCCCTAGTGGCCACCCTTCCAACATGGAAGGGGGAGGTGAGGGGTTCAAATCCCCACCTTCTCAGGGGGGAATGGGGTGGGGACGCGTAAGTTTCAAGTGGGTTTCGACTCCCACGCCCGCAAGAGCGTGGCAAAAGTCGAGTGAGTGTAGAGTAGGAATAGAGTATGACTGACAAAAAAAAAAAAATACATTTATAGTATGCCGAAAATAATCATTTAATCAAATCACCATTTTTATCCTTTCTAATAAAAATACCCGTGCGTGGGCACACGGTCGGCCTTAGCCAAAATAATATAATTTCCTTTCCATAACTCCCACATTTTCTGTAGTCCACCAAAACACTTTTGGTGCTGTCAACCGACACCCGGTTATTTTCTAATTAATAACCAAAGATTATTCCATTAAAGAATAATTCACAATTTCACGAATAATTCAATTCAGCACAAAATAAAGCTCAATTAAATAAACAAACTGCACCATGATTATCAGCATAAAATCTCGGTCACTGGTCATCCCAGTTGAATTTCCGGAAAATAAATAATTAAATAATTAATTTCGGAAATTAATACTTAATTCCTAAAAATTCCATTTAGGCCCGAATTGCCTAATTAACATCCGATAAGGGTCGGAAAAATCCCAAGAAGCATTCAATAAATAGTATTATGTGTCTACTCGCTAATTGCACAATCCGATTGACTAACATGCATCACAATTATCTAATAGTCACTAATTTACTTTAATCTAACCACCTAATTGTACTTAATTAAATCTAATCAACCTTTAAGTATAATTAGCAAACTAAGAAGGTATTAGTGAGCAAAACTCACTTGGCAAAGCGAAGATCGAAAACCGCGATGGAGACACGACGGCGGCCGAACTTGGGCCGACTTGCTTCACGGGCCCAAGATGGGCTGAACTTGTTGGCTCGAGGACTGGAATTGCTGGGCTGTTCTTGGGCCAAAACTTGTTGGACTGAAATTAGAAGTGGGCTGCTGGGCCTTAGCCAAGAAGAAACTGTTGGGCTTCAAGTGGCACTCAATTCGTTGGCTTCGTGGACGTGGGCCTGCCTTCAACGCAAAATGATGGGCTGCACGCTGGAATTTCTTCGGTCAAATGAGGGCTTCCATGAGTGGCGTCGTTGACCAGCGTGAGTGGAGGTGGACGGCGGAACTCGGTGGGTTCGTGCGGCGTCGATTAAAGAAGCTGGGCCGCTGAGGATCGTTGGGCCGAGGAAGAGAAGGCACGGCGTGAGGACGTGCTAGCAAGTCAACCAACGAAGCTAGCGGGGAAGCATGACTGGTTTGTTGACCGAAAGATGGTGCTGCAGAGTTCGATGAGCTGGATTCGTGGCAGAGTTCGGTGAGCTGGATTCGTGGCAGAGTTTCGCTGGCTTCATGAGCGGAAGACACAGCAGAGATGGAGACGCACGGCAGCTTGTTCGGTGGCTTGGTGGTCAACAAAAATCAACGCTGGTGGAGAAGCGGACGAGTGGCAGCTGCTTCGAGTGGGCTGGGACGCTTGGTGGAACATGGGCTATTCGAAGGAGTCAACAATGGTGGAGAACGGGGCTTCTTCGGTTGACCAGTGAAGATGGGGACTTGGAAGTGGCAGAAGCCGAGCGGGTGCAGGGAAATGGGAGAGTTTGCTGGTTTCGATGGGTGAGATCAATAAAAGAAATGAAAAGCAAGCAGAGACAAAAAGAGATGAGGGTGAGTGGATGAAGAGAAGAAGAAGCAGAACCGAAAGAAGGATCGGGGGAAGTGGGATGCATGAAGATGGAGAGGGTTGAGGCGTGCGACTGAAGTTTTGGGGAAGAGAGAGAAAAGTTCATAATCCTATCCAAAAACATAAATGCTTGGTCCCCCAAATAGTGCTCAATATTATCTCTTGGTCTCTATTATTTTCTTGAAATAAAAACCCACCAAAATCCAATTTTTGGAAGCCAAAATTCCAGCTCTATCCCAAGCTCCGAATTTTAAATTTTTGGACTTCAATAACTTCGACTCATTCTTCGTTCGATGTCCAATTTAGCCAAGAAAAAGCCCATATGATTTTCTGTAAGTTCCCAACACCCAGTGGTTCGATAAAGAGGCAAAAAAAATCCAATCAATTTGGCCGATCCAATTTTCTGCGGCATCCGATTCGATTTTCCGTAAAAGTCTCGGAATCTCCGAAAAATCTTTTGAGACTGATTCGACGCTTCTAGAATTTATTGTGACATGACAAAATCTTCATTTTCTGAAATCGGACTTGAATTCACGGTTAATTTCCATTCGACGCGTTTTTAGCGTGACCTAGGCTACCGAGTAACTTTCAGGCATTTTTAGTGCAAATGACCCGTGGTCGATTTTCTTTGAGCCACTATGAACCACTCGACTCATTGGCGACTCTCGATTGTCGTGAAAATCCCGAGGATTCAAATACGGACACAGGGTATCAAAACGACAATAAAATTAAACTAGTACCGGTCGACGAGAATTTTCCAATTTAGTGGAGTCACCCACGATCGGCCATACATCTCAGTCAAACCGATCTATATCTGATCTCAAATCAGTTTTATACTGTGCTGTAATGACCTCTAAAGATGAGCACGGTCGAGAAATCGGTTCTTGGTCGAATTCTCAAGTCTATTTGCTTTAAAGTCCTTAATAGGTTACCTAGCTAGTCTAGTTATCTCGTGAGTGGCTAACTTAGAGAACAACGCTATAGTCACGTTAATGAAATGCCCAATTTATTTAATCGAAATCAGAACCCGAAAATCTGGATGTCACAGTAATCATTGGATAAGTATGTGTGGGCATTGTTGGAACCATAGATGGAGCTTTAGTGGCTTATGATGGATTTGCACTAAGGGACGTGAAATTGGTGTTCTCCACCAAAGTTGTGAGGCCATTCAAATGTTGATCTATAACTTCTTTAAACATTGCATTTGAAGGACTTGTTTGATTGTGCATGGCATGACTTAGCTATCCAGTGTTGGAAGTGGTGGCTGAATTTTTTTATTAAAAAATTAAAGGGTGCATAGGTACTTTGAGGTGGTAGAGACGGGGATTGATAACTAGAACAAAGAAGCGATTTAGCATGTTTGAAGTACGGAAAAATGGACTCATTAAAAATTACATGATGCAAGACAAAGACTTTGTTTTGTTGAGCGTTGTAACACTTAGAAAGTAATTAAGAAAATACAAGGTTCGATATTCAAGTTTCTGTTTGCCATGTGGTTTAAAATAAGAATAACATAGGTAACCAACAACTCAAAGTCTCGAGTCTCAAAATGGGATATGGGTGATGAGACCGATGTAGGTAGGCGATTTATTAAAAATGTAACGACTTGAAAAGCGTAGGACCAAAATGAGGATATAAGATATGCTTGATGAAGCAATGCAAAACTTGTTTCGTCAACATGCCTATGACAATGCTCCACAATACCATCATGTTGGGGTGTTAGTGGAGGTGTTTGTAAATGTGTAATCTCACAAGGCAAGAAAAATCCTTTTAGTTTTTGATATCCTCCACCACCATCAGAGTTAATTGATACTATGGGATTTTGAAAGTAATTTTCCACCAATTTCTTGAATTCTAGATATAGAGAGAAAATGTCAGATTTTTGTTTAATTCATTAGAACCAGATGTATCTGGTATAGTGCTACACAGAAAATAAAATAATATATTTACACACACACGAAAAGCCATATATTGATTTTATCGGAGCGGGGCCTCAAATATCACTACAAATGAGTTCAAGAGGTTGTTGGCTAAACAATGTAGAAGCTCCAAACGACTTTTACATTGACCGAACTCGCACAAAATATAGAACATAACTTGGAAAGAGATGGAATTTACTTCAATGTTAAAAGAAACTCTAAAATTTGATGTGAGGGATGACCAAGACATTGATGTGAATTACTAAAGGATGCACTGACACCAATCTTAGTGGAGGGTGGTGTGCGAGTTATATGAAGTGAAGATGGAAGTTAAGAGACATCATCGTTATTAGGCCTTGTGTGAGAATGGCCTCGTGCGTGGATCCCTCACAAAAAATGGTAAAATAAAAATAAAAATTCCACAAACATTTGGTTAGCCTTGCAAAATTTTGGAACATATATTAAGTTTTTATTAATATTGTGAACACACAAAACATTTGGCAATGAATATGAAATAATGGGGAGGAAAGTTCAATTGAATTTATGTGTGTTAATTGCAAACCTGAGCCATCACTAATAACGATTTTGTTTGTGCCTTCGTAATTAGAATGCAAGGAGAGATTTTCTAGACTTGAATTGACATAATGAGATGCTTCAGAGTCCATGGGCCATCCTTGTGTAGCTTGTTGAGATAACATTATGTTGGTTGCAATAATACGAGAGGAGAAATGTTGTTTGGCTCGATAACATTACTTGGCTGAGTGGCTTGTCCGTTCACATAATTGGCACCGAAGTGATACTTTTGAATGGGTTGGTCATAATCATTATTGTTGCTCCTTTGCCAATGAGATTGATGAGATTGTTGCGTTGACTAGAAGGAGTTCAAGCCTTCATTCAAAATGGGGCGCTGATTTGTGCATCCGTGAGAAACTCTCTTGGCAAGATTTGCAGTGACAAGAGTTGATTCACCCTTACTCTCTTTTTAGATATTGCTCGAAGTCAACAAGTTTATCATGCAGATCCTTGAAGGAAATGGGTGATTCACATGCCCTGACGGCAACAAAAATTTCCTTGAATTCGGAGCCGAGCCCATTTGGAACATGTATTATTAAATCATTATTACTAATGACTAAATTGATGATGGCAAGTTTATCGGTAATTCTTTTGATGACTTGTAAATACTCAGCTATTGATGGAGTATCATGCTTTGTGAGGATTAGATGCTTCTCGAGACTCATGACACACAAACGTGTCTTGTTGGCAAAGAGATGCGGAAGTTTGTTCCAAGCCTCACTTGCTGTTTTGGCAAAAGCAATGAGAGGCAGGACTGAGTCTGAAGTGGAAGCTATGATTGCATGAAGCAGAAGCTTTGATTGTACAAGCAATAGTTGATCTTGGTGTACCGAATGAGAATAAGATGGATTGGTAGTAGTTTTACCATTAATACTATGGACACTATGTTGACTTGAGAGGTAGTTGCGCAACTGCATTAATCAACACAAGCATGGTGACGTTACTTGAGTAGGGGCCAGTGACTATCATAGGAGCGCCAGTGTTGCAGGATTCTTCTGCCATTGAAAAAAAAATTGAACGATATGCTTGTAAGTAGTTGGCTCTGACACCAAGAATAATTGGACAAGATACACTTTATTGTAATTTTTTTTTTACATTTAATTTAAGTAAAATTAGGCTAATGATTTATAGAAAGATGTTAGCCAAAAATCTATAGTAATTTTCTTGAGCTTCGGCCTTTATACACGGAAAGATAAAATTTCCTATATAAAGAAGGATGTAATGATTTTGCCAACTTTGGATGCTTTCGCCGCACTTGCCAAGAATACAAGAAATGCTCGACTGCTATCTGAGTTTGGACTTGCTTTGCCATTGAGATATATTTTCTCCAATATCGAATACCTTGTCATGTCCGCAGTTCTTGTTCTAAAGACTCAACTATAAGTCAAAACCTGATTAAGTTAAATATCTGCTTAGGACTTCCATTATCGCAAGAAATTGACTACGAATTCACTAGATTTGGTTGCGATTACGATGGAGATGACACCATGTGGAATTTTCCGACTTTAGTCAAGAACTGCGTTAGCAAAGTAAGTTTCTACATAATTCGTCAACTCCGGAGCGATTGGTTAGGAGCAAATTTATTCACTTCTTTACAACGAAAAGAAAATTACACCGAATAGAGTCGAATTAACTAGGGACCCACAAGACAACAATCATTAAAACTCCAACCTAGCAAACACAAATCCTAAGGCAACCAAAGCAAAGCTGACTAAAGCACGAAGACACAGCTCATAATGTATGGAGGGCAAAAAAATAGAGAGAGAGAGAGAGAGAGAGAGAGAGAGAGAGAGAGAGAGAGAGAAGCACTTTGTGCTCGTCCACGGGGCTTGCCATGGAGCTTGGTGCTGGTACAAAAGTGGCCACCCTCCTTAAGTCCTCACGCCTCAAGGTCACTAGTCTGGATATGGTCGTTTCAGGGGTCCATCCGAAGCAGCCTCGAGAACTGAACTCGATCATGGAATATGTCGAGCCGCTATTTCAATTCTCCGAGGGTCTTCCACAAAGAGAGAAGGCGATCCTGGTGGGGCATAGCATTGGTGGGGTTACGATTTCAATGGCCATGGAGAGACTTCCTGAGAAAATTGCAGTTGCTGTGTTTGTAGCTGCAATCATGCACGGTCCGGAGCTCAGTTTTACCTCTGTTGCTGAGGAGGTAGGTGCTTCTTTCTTTCTACTTTAAAGAGTGAATAGTTTCAATTCTGATCCTGAAAGACTCGTGAATAATCACTGCCTCGATCACATCGGTTTAACGGATTGACCAGACTAGAAATTGGTCGGATTGTATTGAACTGACAGTTCTGGATGTTTTCAAAGGGTGTCATTTCGGTTCTCAATTCCATAAATTTGGAATTGGTGATTTTCGGTCTGGTACCAGCTTTAGGTGGAACCGGATCGATGATTTATTATTATTATTATTATTATTATTATTATTATTATTATTATTATTATTATTTATTTATTTATTTATTTATTTATTTATTTATTTATTTTCCTTCCCTTCTCACGTGTATCACTCTCCTCTCTCTTCTCATCCTAGTCCCGAAGTGGTGTCAACTGATTTCTCTGATAATTTCTTATCTCCAGATTTCATAAGTAAAGCTCAATAGCCTCGATCTTGTTCACTGCTTCCTGCCTTCCCCCGAAAGAACTCGAAGTTGAACTTTGCCTCGGAGCTCCTTCAATTCATAGGCTTTCACATTTCTATTTTTTCTCCCCAAATTGTCTAGAAGTGTTTATAGCGATCGAATTGAAATTGGTAGTTTAATCTCAAAGATAAAAATCTACTTGTCATCTTTAGTGAAGCTCAATCATGATAATGCCTCAGATATGGCCAAGTGTTCATTGGACGGACTCTTATGTTCTTATGCTTGGGAATTATTTGTAACTAAATTGGTCCATTGGATTGCTCGGGAATTAGATTGTGTCTGGTCCCAAGACTAGGCGGTTTAGTTCCTAGTTCTAGAAACTGGGAATTGGTCTTTCCGATCTGGTACGTGGTTCCTAGATGGGATTGGATCGGATTAGGAACCGATCACCCCTAGTGAAGGATGGTGTACGAGTCACGTGAAGTGAAGATGGAAGTTCATAGACATCATTGTAATTCAGGCTTTACATTAGAGTTGCCCTCGTGCGTAGATCCCACACCAAAAATAGGTCAAAAAAATTCCACGAATGTTTGTTTAGTCTTGTAAAACGTTGAAACATATATTAAGTTTTTACTAATATCAAGAACACACAAAAGTATCTGACAATAAATATGAAACAATGGGGGAGGAAAATTTAGTTGAACCTATGTGTATTAATTGCAAACTTGAGCCATTGTCAATAATGATATCGTACTCGCCTTCATAATTAGAATGTGAAGAGTGATTTTCCAGAATTGAAATGACATGACCAGACGCTCCAGAGTCCATGGGCCATCCTTCCTTAGCTTGGCGAGATAACACTGTGTTGTTTGTAATAATAGGAGAGGAGAAATATTGTTTGGCTTGATAGCATTACTTGGCTGAGTGGTCTGTGTAAGAGTTTTTCATGATGTGGACTAAATTAATTGATATTGTAATTTACTGTTTTTACGGCTACCGTAAAACAGGGTTGGTCTAAGATGAGATATAAGGTTTCTTAATTAGTCTAATATGGGCTGGCTAGTGTGGGCCGAGTTGAGCCTGGCCCGTAATGAGGGGGACTGGCTGGAAACTCTATAAATAGTGCTCAAGTCTTTCCTCTAACCCTAATTCTCACATGTATCCTCACCTAAGGGGCGTTTACTTAACGCTGCACGTGAGGGGGGCCGCCTCATTAAGCCAGTGATACGGAGGGCAATAGAGGAAAAGGACTTGATGCGTAGATTCCCTTGATATATGTGGGTAATCTTTTTTATGCTTCCGCTTTATGTTCGATGGACCCAAAACATGTGCGTTAATCTTTCTACTCAATCATGTATGTTCATGTTCTAGATATGGAGATCTTGGGGTTTGCGCAATTTGCGTCCAACATGTGGTATTAGAGCCTCTATAACCCTAGAACTTGAACGCATAAAGTTTTTGTCCTAATTTGTGATTTTCGAGATTTTTTATTCAATAAAAATTAAATTAAATCACAAATTCGGACTGGGCTCGACGAGGCGAGCAAGAGGGTCGGCGGCGCGTCGCCGGGGGAGGCCGCACGCGCCTCCACGCGCGGCCACGCGCCTCCTGGGCGTCAAACGCGCCCCGCGCGTGAGATCCACGCGCCGCGCACTCAGGCGGCGCGTGAGGGCGCGTGGAGCATCGGATTGCCGCGTGGCCGGCGGCGTTGGATTCATATGGCCGTCCTCTACGTCGTGGTGTATTTATTTTACATATTTGATAATTTTATGGATGTGAAAATACATACGAAATCCTAAATACGTGTATTTTTAGTGTATTTTTGCGTATTTTTCTTATATTTTCTGTGATTTTGGAAATATAAGTGTTGGGTTACAGGTGTATTATCACATAATAATTATAAAGGTGTGATTCATCAATAAAAATCAAACTTTATTGTGAACTGAAGCTGGCTTAATGAGATTCAATCATTATGAGATAGTAATTGAATATATATCTTGAGATAATGAGAAACAGTAAAAGTCATGAAATTTTTATTGCTCATGAATACTCCTTTACACATTGGTAATCTTTGAATGATGGACAACTTAAGGACTCGTGACCAAATTGATTGTAATGATTAACACATCTACTGAATGTGGGTAATGCATGTCAATTAAGTTACTGCATATTGTACATGAACTCATCTGGTCACTTGTTAATGTCTATTGAGTTAAATAGTTTTTTATGGTAAGGGAGTATGGCAATATTTACGCAGAGCAATAGTATCTACTGTTAAATTTTAGATATTTGGTTCTCTGGTTTGACTCAATTAATAGGCCACTGGTTGATTATAATAATAATTTGTTGCTTAAAATTGGCTAATAAATCAGAGTTGGCCTTGGAGTCATGTTTTGCCATATGATACTCATGAGCAACATGCTTGTCAATCTGGAGTACCCTGTATTGCTATTGATATTAACTTGTGAGGGATCCTTTGGATCGGCATTCTTTTGATGTTGTTATAATAATAAGTAATCGGGGTGCACAAAAGATGATTACTTCTATGTTATGAGAAGTTTCTCGTGTTGCTGTGATCGTTGATCTCATTGGAATCTGTCTTTCAGGTTCGTTATATATATAATCTTTATTTATCAATATATGTATAAATAAAGATTTTATTAATGAATAAAGCAATGTAATTAGCATGATATGTGATTTTGGTGATATGATGCCCCTATCACTAAAGTCAAAATCACATGTATATGGTGTATGTGAGAAGTAAAGTTTATATCCCTGTTATGAGAGAATTTCAATGATTCAATTGAGTAGTGACCGCCAAAGTGGCACGTTTGATTGGGTTTGAGAAATTTCGGTCTCGTATGATGATTGGGATGTCTCCCGATTTAATGCGTGGTCATACTCCCAAAGGAGGTGATTGTGTATTAGTTCATGGAGGGATACATGATAGTGTGGTGGAGGAGTGACCGATCCTAATGGTTCATATGCCCAAAGGTAATGAATTCACGAAGATTGGAATATATTCTCATAACCCTTATCATGTGGGAGTGTACAATTGCATGTCATATATTCTGCCCAAAGGTGATTATGTGATTTTGCATGTAACTCTCTGGATGTGTACTTGTACGTCAAGTTACACGATACTCACATGATGCTAATTATATACATTGCTTGATTTTCAGTCACCTTTTCTGTGATTAATAACTCCACTATTATTGAGGTTTTTACTGCTTCAAATTTTAAGTTGTGGGCATATGATTTGTTGCTTGTGAAAAGAGCAATTGAATTTGCTTACTGTCCATGAAGCGTTCCATTCTGGAACACTTGAAAAGAGGTCTGCTTGCGGACTGCACTGCTATAAGATGATGGAAGCCTTAGTTGCTTGAAATTATGTCTTGTCTGATATTGAAATTAGAACACATCTGCAAAAATTGTGTTTAAGTCCTAATGACATATACATCTCGTATATGATTAAAATGTTGTCAGGTTTAACAGTGGCCGTGAGTATTTTGACAAGTATGATAATGCGAAATAGCTTAAAGGGTCATTTGTCAAATACTTGGTAGATTCTGGGGTGGTAATTTAATTGCTATACCTGAAAATCCTGACAAAAAGATTTGGCCGGAAGGCATAAATGCACCATATTGAACATGGTGATGAGTATGATTAGTAAGACTAATTTATCTGGTTTTTTGTGGGCTGATATTATGAAAGCAATTTTTTCACATACAAAATGTGTCTCTTATCAAAGTTGTTTCATAAACTTCTTTTGAGTTATAAATTGGACATAAATTATTTGAATCATATGCAAAAGTGAGATTATCTAATCCAATTTTATGTTTGTTGCAATTCAGATCCACTCGGAATTATTTTGTTTCTTATCTAGATTGTTAAAGGGGTATTGATTTTATGACCCTAAAGAATGTGCAAGAATTATGGAATCACATACTCTAAAGTTTATAAAGATTGACGTAATTATAGAGGATAGCTGCTCTCAGACTATTAAAGATAATAGTATGATGGATGTTATTGTGTCTTTGTCTTTACCTATATAAACAATTGTGGTACAAACAATTGTGGAATCTCCCGTACCATAGACTAAACTTGTTGAGATTTAAGGTACTATTCTTGATATAGTTTATAATGAAATTTCTTAAACCTCTCAAGTGCAGAATGAAGTGGTTACAGCTTTATTAAGGAGATTTGTTAAGGAAAGAGCATTAGACTATATAGTCTATCTGTGAGAGCATGATTACAATATCCACTATATGGTTGATGTAATGACATATTTATAGATGTCGTTTATTATTCTCAATCAAGTATGTGATTAGATGCCATAAAATGCGATATACAATCTATGAAACATCATAGTGTTTGGAAACTAATTTACTTGCCTAAAGATTACAAGTTCATTAGTTGCAAATTGGCGTACAAAATTAAAAGGATTTCAAAGAAAAACTATGAAGTTTAAAGCCAAATTGGTAGCTAAAGTTTTTACTCTGAAAGGGGGGTGGATAGTTAATAGTAAAGAAATAAAAAAAAATTTCTAGTATTTTTAAAGATTATTTCAGAGTAAATGTGGCATTAATAATTTATTTTGATATGGAGTTACGCCAAATAGATACAAAATCTATATAGTGCAACTGGATGATTTTGCAGCAAATTCAAGTAAACTTGTATGTAGACTGAAAAGTTCTAATTCATGGTTTTAAGCAAGTTTCTAGACAATATTATTAAAGTTTCATAGTGTTGTTATTTTGTTCAATTAGGAACAAGGTAATTCAATATACTTGCAAGGTCGGTGGGAGGAAATTTATTTTTTCTCATACTTTATTTACATAATATTTTGCTTACAAGTTGTGACCTTGAGACATCTTATATCTTTTGTACTGAGGTCTGTAAGGATTGTTTTTGCCATATTATATTAGATTTTCTCGGAGGACATTTGCTGATTGTATATTGGAAATATTCAATATACATCATTGCAAGCCAGGAATTGCTCCTGTTGTTAAGGGTGATGGACTAAATCTATCACATTGTCCTTATTTAGATATTGAGAAAATCTAATTAAATAGAGTACCTTGTATCAGTGCACTTAAAAGTATAATATATGCTTTGATTTTGCACTAGATTAAATATCGCATTTGCGATGGGACTTCTAGGCAGATATCGGTTAAATCCAAGACATGATCACTGGGTTGCTGCCAAGAAGATTTAAAGGTACTTAAAGAAAACAAGAGATTATATGCTAATTTACAGACATGTTGCAGTGAGTAAGGTATTCATATGTTAACTTTGCTGGTTGTTAGGATGACATGCAATCAATAACATAATACATATTTATGTTAGCAGTAAGTGCAGTAAATGAAGTTCTATGTTATCTTCTACTATGTATGCAGTGTTAGTAACATTCTTTTAGGTTGTTACTTGGGCTATTAGGCTCCAGAACCTCATGACGGAGTTGATCGTTTTAACTTGATGGATAGACCCATACGGTTGTATTGAGATAACAAATTTGTAGTATTATTTTTTTTACTACAGAGGTCTCAAGGGGTCTAAATATATGGTGGTCAAATATTTTTTACCATAAAAAACGGTACATAAAGGTGACTTATAATATAACATATTTTCACAAATGATGTGGTTGCAGATCCACTAACTAAAGGCCTACGTCCATGTGTATTTGAGTGACATGTCATTGGCATGGGGCTAGGAGTATCTTCGGATACTGTTGTTTAGTGGGAGCTATTTTGGCTTTACTTTGATAAAGTTCACATCTGTGGTTCGTTACACTTTGTAACGGTTTGATATGTATCAACTTTTACATTCAATAAAATATTTTGAATGTGTTGTTATTATGTTGAATACATATTGATAAAGTCTAAAGGGATTGTTTAAACTTTGAGTGAAGGCTAGGGGCATCCGGTTATTAGCCTTGTACATATGTCTTGTGATACATAAATAAATGTTAACCATAAGGACAAGACATATGTGGGTTCATTGAAACCATAAAGCATTCTCTTGTGGCACAAGTTTTTGTGTCGCCTAAGGTAAGAGAATGGTGACTGACAAATGGGATCTTTCTATGAGAGATGTTATCCATTTGCCACACTACCATATTGAATCCATATCAATAAAGTTGATAACATTCGTGACCATGGAAGGCTCTGTGTGTATACATGCAGTTACCGCCATGATTCGGTGTTTAAGATTTTATGGGATAAGATTGACTATTAAGAATTATCTCTGGACCAAATGTGCGCACATACAGTACGATTTCAATTAATATAGTCCAAGTGGGAGAATGTAAGAGTTTTTCATGATGTACACTAAATTAATTGATATTGTAATTTACTGTTTTTATGGCTACCGTAAAACAGGGTTGGTCTAAAATGAGATAGAAGGTTTCTTAATTAGTCTAATATGGGCTGGCTAGTGTGGGCCGAGTTGAGCCTGGCCCGTAATGAGGGGGACTGGCTGGAAACTCTATAAATAGTGCTCAAGTCTCTCCTCTAACCCTAATTCTCACATGTATCCTCACCTAAGGGGCGTTTACCTAACGCTGCATGTGAGGGGGGCCGCCTCATTGAGCCAGTGATACGGAGGGCAATAGAGGAGAAGGACTTGATGCGTGGATTCCCTTGATATATGTGGGTAATCCTTTTTATGCTTCCGCTTTATGTTCGATGGATCCCAAAACAGGTGCGTTAATCTTTCTACTCAATCATGCATGTTCATGTTCTAGATATGGAGATCTTGGGGTTTGCGCAATTTGCGTACAGTCTGCTCGTTCACATAGTTGACATTAAACTCTTGCTTTTTAAATGGGCTGGTTACAATCATAATTGGGGTTCCTTCACTAATGAGATTGTTGAATTGACTGTAAGGAGTTTGAGCCTTGATTTGAAATGGGGCGCTGGTTGGTGTTCTCGTGAGATATTCTCCTGGCAAGATTTGCAATGAGAAGAATTGATTCATCTTGACTCTCTTTTCTGCTATTGCTCGAAGTCAACAAGTTTATCATCGAGTTTTTCAAAGGAAATGCGTGATTCAGATGCCCTTATGGAATAGAAATTTCTTTGAATTCGGAGCCGAGTCCATTTAAAACATTTATTGTTAAATTATCGTCACTACAAAGAGAATTGATGATGGTAGTTTCTTCAGCAATTCCTTTGACTACTTGTAAATATTCAGCTCTTGATCGAGTGTCATGTTTTGTGAGGATTTTAGATGCTCCTTGAGATTGATGACATGCAAATGTGTCTAGTTGGCAAAGAGGTTCCAAGCCTCATGTGGTGTTTTGGTAGAAGCAATGGGAGGCACGATTGAGTTCAAAGTGGAAGCTATGATTGCATGAAGTAATAGTTGATCTCGGCGTACCCGATGAGAATAAGATGGATTGATAATAGCTTTGCCATAAATAGTAATGGTATTAGATGAACACAATATGGTTCCATCTGCATATCCCATTAAATTGTAGCCCAGGAGCAGAGAATTAATTTGAGCCGACCAGGAGGGATAATTCATCGATGTTAACATGCGAGGTAATTGCACAACTGCATTAGTTGCCACAAACACGGTGGCATCATTTAAAAAGGGGCCAATGGCTATCATAGGAGTGTTAGTGCTTGAGAATTCTCCTGCCATTAAAAAAAGTTGAACGATATGCTTGTGAGCAGTAGACTTTGATATCATGAAAAATTGGACAAGATACACTATACAGTTATTTCTTACATGTATTTAAAATACAATACAGCTAATAGTTTAGTGAAAGACATTAGCTAGAAAATTTGTAATACAATAAATTTCCTAAGCTATGGCCTTTATATAGGAAAGATAAAATATTCTATATAAAGAAAGATAAAATTAATTTGTCAATTTTGGAAACTCTCGCTGCACTTGCCAAGAATACTAGAATTGTTTGATTAGTCTTGATTTGATTGGGAAAATTTTTGGATTGCTTTCTTATTGAGAGATATTTTCCACAATATTGAATACCTTATCAAGTCCCCAGTTCTTGTTCTATGGACTCAACTCAAAGTCGAAAGCTGAGTAAGTTAATCATCCGATTAGGACTTCGTCATCGCAAGGAGCAAAATTATTGACTTCCATAAAAGGAAAATAAAATCACACTGAAACGAGTCAAATTAACTAGGGACCCACTGTATAACAATCATTAAAACTCCAACCTAACAAACACAAATCATATATCAACCAAAGCGAATCTGACAAAAGCCCGAACAGACAACTCACCAGGTATGGAGGGTAAAGAAACAGAGAGAGAGACGCATTTTGTGCTGGTCCACGGGGCTTGCCATGGAGCTTGGTGCTGGTACAAAGTGGCCACCCTCCTCGAGTCCTCAGGCCACAAGGTCACTGCCCTGGATATGGCCGCTTCAGGGGTCCATCCGAAGCAGCCTCGAGAGCTGAACTCTATCGTGGAATATGTTGACCCGCTGTTCGAATTCTTCGAGGGTCTTCCGCGGGGAGAGAAGGTGATCCTGGTGGGGCATAGCATGGGTGGGATCGTGATCTCAATGGCCATGGAAAAATTTCCTGAGAAAATTGCAGTTGCTGTGTTTGTAGCTGCATTCATGTATGGTCCTAAGCTCAGCGTTACCTCTGTTATTGAGGAGGTAGGTACTTCTTTCTACTTTGGAGAGTGAATTTAGGATAAAAAACATGTTTCGATCGTAGTTTCAATTCTGATCCCGAAGGATTTGTGTATATCAACAAACACACTTCGCATTTAGCCTCCACTAATCGCTCTGTTGACCATATCGGTGTTAATTCAGTGTAAGACGAATGGGTTCGGAATTTCGGTCGACATACATGATCTAGATTTTCCAATTAAGAGCCATGTGATCGATTTGGGAAAAAATCTGTCATGGAGAGGGAATTATCAAGTCATCATCAGGACAAGAGAAACAGGGTAGTCCCGAAAGGTTCTCTCTTCCAAACAAAGAAGAAAATCCATTGCACATCCATCATTACGAGAGTAACACTTGTCATAATCATAAGCAGCAATTAATCCATTTTATGATCTTCATGAGAAACATAATTTTTATTTTTATTTTTGGAATAAGATAATTCTGCAGTTCATTGCAGTGATATGTATACTGCTTGCATATTCTCAGTATGCTCGCAGATTGGATTCATACATGGACACAGAATATGCTTTTGATGATGGCCCTGAAAAGCCTCCGACCACTTTGCTGTTTGGATACAATTTTGTGGCCTCTAAGCTGTATCAACTCTCTCCACCCGAGGTAAGTACATTCGACGATTTTATCAATGAAGATTCTCGTAATTTTGTTTATCGACATCAAACAAAATTTCCCATATGATAAACGAGCTCAGAATCAAGTTCTTTTATTAGCACAATCATTTTATGTAGGATTTGACATTGGCCTCGTACTTGATGAGACCTGTCCGTTTGTTTCCGGATGAATCCCGACTGAAGGCAGAAGAAACGGTCACAGCGGCAAAGTACGGTTTGGTTCGTCGAGTTTACATTGTGTGCAACGAAGACCTTGTGATAAAAGAAGAGCTGCAGAGATGGATGATCGAACACAATCCTGCGGACGAAGTGTGTGCGATCTCTAATTCAGATCACATGGTCATGTTCTCTAAACCGCTGGAGTTTTGTTCTACTCTTAAACAGATTGCAGAGAATCATTCCTGAGGGTTGTAAGTGTATTCTTGTCAATACGACTATAACTCAGTTAGAGGCATGCGCTTCTATAGATTTTTAAGCTGTTTTGACAAGTTAATGTTTACGGATTGGTGTCTAAACTTCTGTCTAGTGTGCCAACCATCTCCGTACTTTCAATTGGTTCTATAAAATCCTTGTACTATTTTGGTACGTTCTATGCGGTCGTCCCGTCAGTTAGTATAAACGGATTTTGCCAGTATCCATTTTAGATAGACGATTTAATCTTTGCCTAATCAATGGAATCGGCATTTCGTTCTCTCTTTTATTAGCAGGTTTAAAAGCATAGCGTATATGTGTTGGGGTCTACTAGCCATTATTCATCGGTTCTTGATTTCCCAGTAAACTCCGATATCTCATACATTTGTTGGGGTGTCCATCAACATAAGATCAGTCCAAGAACCAGTCACTCGACGGCAGAGGATCATCTATCGCCACTGTCTCTTCTTCGAGTTGCCATACCAAAACAAAAGCCACAACCTCTCAAAGTCCATTTCCATGGCAGACCCCCAAACTACGTCTGGCCCATAAGTTGCAGACTCACCCTTGTCCCAACAAGCCGCCATTGGAACTCTCTTTTGTTGCCATTTGATCACCTTTACTCTCACCTGTCCCAAATAGGGTGGAAAGATTATAGTAGATGTTGGTAGTTTGTTTATAAAACAAATGAAGAGATGTCTTGTCTTACATCGAAAAAGATGTGAGTGTGTACGTGGATGAGATTTGGCACTAACCGACGATCATATTTTCTTTTATTGAAAATTCGGATTTATTTCTATAAAAATTAATTATAAAGTCTTGTTGAAACAATGCAACTGTTCACAAAAAGTTACGGTTATTTATTATTTATTATTTATTTAATTCCGAATTTTTTTTATGTCTTTTCAATATAACTTTTGAGATGTATTTGTTCATTTTACAACATTTCCCGAATGGTTGCCTTAGTTTTTTTTTGCAACCTTTTGAAGAGTTGCCTCTATTCGAAAGACAAAGATAAGTACGTTTGTTTTGAGATCAAACTTACATCTTCTTTCATTTTCCTCTTCTTTCGAAAGATTATAAAGCAATTTTTTTCAATTATTTTCCATGAGAGACTTTGGAGAAATATTAGAATTGCTTCATTTGAGACTTTGTTGTATCCTGGAGGAAATTTGCCAGTTATCATTAGTAACTTTGTGGGGCAAATAAATCCTTAAAGAAAGTGATATTACGCCTCAAAGTCCGACTTGATTACTTTAAAGATTTGACCCAATTTGAAGCCATATTTTCCCAACCGTAGAAATATGAAACTTTCTCTTTATAGCCGCATATTTGATAGACATAATCAGTCACGATGCATTGAATTGTTTGGGTTCAAAGTGATTATACCTTGTACATAGCCCCCGCCCCTGCCCCTGCCCTGGCAAAACTAGACTGAAGTAGGTTAAGAAAATCTGACTGCATCGATTTTAATTGGCAGAATGTGCAAAAACGTTGTACCTTCATCTGAGAGATCATTGAGAGAGCCCAAATCCAAGGTCATAGCAATATTTCTAGTTGAACCTATCTTTACTCTATCGAGCAATTATATAATTGGTCAAACATTTCGCAACTCTTACAAACTAGACCTTACACAAGTATATTCTTATCAATCAAACAGTTGCTGTCACTTCTGAATGAACGGCCTAGATTCAACTGACAAAGTTTTAATCGTTATTCTCATGATTGGAGATTCTTTCAGGCGTCTGGACATCCTTTTGTCAGTACGCTTTGGCCTGAGCAATAATTGCCATTAATTTTATATCTTCCTCTCTTGAGGCCAAACTGAGATTAAAGACGATGCCCAAAGACCGACTTTCATCGCTTTCCAAAACCTAATAATATATAATCTCCAAAACTGAGAGCAAAATCCAATCTTTCTAACATGGAGGACAAACAGACTCAGAGAGAGAGAGAGAGAGAGAGAGAGAGACACTTCGTGTTGGTCCACGGGGTTTGCCACGGAGCTTGGTGCTGGTACAGAGTGGCCACCCTCCTCAAGTCCTCAGGCCACAAGGTCACTGCTTTGGACATGGCCGCTTCAGGTGTCAATCCAAAGCAAGCTCGAGATTTGAATTCGATCGTGGAATACGTGGAGCCCCTCTTCGAATTCTTGGAGGGTCTGCATCAGGAAGAGAAGGTGATTTTGGTGGGGCATAGCATGGGAGGGCTTGTCCTGTCGATGGCCATGGAGAGATTTCCCGAGAAAGTAGATGTTGCGGTTTTTGCTGCTGCTTCCATGCCTGGTCCTGAGCTGAGTATCTGGTCCATCCGTGAAGAGGTATGGGCGAACCGATAAATGGTCCAACTGTTTTTTGGGTGCATGAAATAATTTCTCAAAAAGTCCTCATCATCAAAGTGATTCTTCATCTGTTCATCCACGCATGCGTGACGATGAGTGATGAATCGCCGCTACTATTTCGACCAAAAAGAGAGAAAGACTTCCTGCTAACAAAGTCAACGTAGGCTTCGACCCAAAAAAAAAAAAAAAAAAAGTCAACGTAGGTAATTGTCAATACTAACTTTTAAGGGAAAGTTTCTTCCAGATTAGCCTTCTCAATTTTAGCATTGTATATGATCTGTTGCTAGCGCAAGCTCTATGTTCCCATTGAGACATGCTTTCAGCGGATGCTTTCCAAAACTCATCACTTTCACGGAGAGGTCCCTATCGTTGCGTGAAGATGCATGCCCAGATTAAACAATATGATAGATTGAATGCAATATAATCAATGTGATGTGATAAACTTGTATTGATTGCTTGAATATCATTCACTCATTAAAATATCCATAAATCTGTCGTTACCCATTTATCGGTTTGCAAAGAAGTCTTTCTATGTATGTGCTATGGTTACAAACATGAAGTACAAAAGAAAGGTTTTAGAGACAGCATCATTTTGATAGACAAATAGAATGAGCATAATCAACAAATTTGCGAAAGTCACGCAATCTGACCATGATTTGGCCGAGAGTCCGGCCACTTATCGAAGTTTCTAGGAAAATGGGGGAGAGGCCGGTCACTTACTAAAAATTTGGAAGTTGTATCTTATTGCAAAAAAAGAAAAAAGAAAAAAAAATCCTTTGTCGAAGTTTTTACCATCATATGCCTGAGACCAGCCTTTGTTTCCACTTTTTGTTGGTGAAAAATTTGCAAGGTAAAGTACCAAAAAAATCATAAACTTATTTTATGGATATCAATTCAATTTTAAACCTATCAATGTGACAAATTAAATCTTAAATATTTAGATAATCTACCAATATAGTCATTTTGGTCAATTTTGGCCAAAAATAGCTTATATGAACATTAGTTGTCTTACGTGACAGAGTTGATATTGACAAGAACAATAATTGTAACATTTTACAAAAATTTCTGAATTTTTATTTTTTATTTTATCTTGTTATTTCTTTTTTTAGATTCTGGCCAGCAAGGCTTGCAGGTCCACAATGGAAAAAAAAGGAAAAAAAAAAAAGGAAAAGAAAGAAATATAGAAATAATTACTCAAATTAAATTTAAAATAGGGATCCTCTAAATTTAGAGTAGTGTAGTAATTTATCTCCTCAGAAGATGACAATAGTTTTATTAAGTCTTCAATGGCCGAGATGTATTCTTCTTATTTTTTTGCTTTTTTCAATTTGCTTATTAGTGCAAAAAAAGAAAAAAAAGGACCTATGCAATGGTATCGAAAATGCTTTTGCACGAGATTATCGGACGACTCCTCTGATTCACATTACCTTGCAAATCCATATATAGAATGAGCGCAGATTCGAAAATCGCATGGACTTGGCATACGCTTTTGATGATGGCCCTTCACGACCTCCCACTTCCATGTTAATCGGATTTGATTTTCTCTCTTCCAAGCTCTATCAACTCTCCCCACCTGAGGTTGGTGCTGATCTTCTTCTTCTGTCTTTGGACGTTCTCCTTCTTTTTTCTTTTTTTTTCCTGGGTTTCTCTACAAAAGGCCCTTAATTGCATCGGCACTTAGCAAATGCATAGGCGACATGAAAAATGTATATATGAAAATGTTGCGTAGATTGTGGTTTGTTATAGTTCGAGGTAAGGAATTGGGCATGATTAATAGAGTTGGCAAAATGGGTTAATCATGCACTTTTTTAGTTGAATATGATGTGCGGAGATGTATATAGTTAAAAAAAAAAAAAAGGATTGATACCATGAAAGGCTTCAAATTGATATACCGGTGACAAAATTTTTCTCTATTAATTTCTATTAAATTTAATGTCAAATTAATGAGTTGGATAGCATGTGATAATTGACGGGTCTACATGAAATTCTATAAAAGACATATGTTAACTACGGTGAAATGGGTCTTATAAGAATCTGATTTCATGTGCGTGTTGTTGGGTGGTTTTTGGTCTTTCTTGGACCAAAAGCTAACTTTAAGATCGAGATTTTTTCTTATATTTATAAATTTATCATTAATATTTATTATAATTGACGTGGGATATCCCCTACAAGTGTAAATGATTTTAGAATAAACCCAATTTCAATCTACTTTTAACAATACAAAAAGGACGGCATGATTTGACGAAAACTCCGCCTCAACAAAGTACATTGGGGATGTACCCGTGCGGCATGGGACCATGGGTGTCCACCACTTTTGATCAACTTAAGGTTGTGGTTAGTTTTTAGGAATTCATCTGGATATTTCCTTAGTATCATCGGAAAATAATAGAACATTTTTTTAACTATACTTCCTTTGAAATTACAAATACAGTGCAATGTGTTCACTATTGGTAATCAAATAGAGTAGGCTCAGTATTCAATAGCTTCAATTAGGCCACAAATCCTAGATTTATTTAGGAATATATTTATCTTGTTTCAATTTGTATGTGATTGAGTCATTCGGATCGCCAAATATGGCAGTCCAAAACATAAAAATATTATTTGGAATGATAAAATTAGATAACGGTTCTCAAGAGAGTTGTCAACAGTCGTGATAAAAGTAATACACAATATTATTTACATCAAAGCTACAGTTATGTTTTGACTTTTCTCTTGATGAGTTATTGCAAAATGTCGTAGGACTTGACTTTGGCGTCCTACTTAGTGAGGCCATCTCGTCTGTACCCCGATGAAGCCGGGATGAAGGATGAAGTAGCAGTGACAAAGGGCAAATACGGCACTGTTCGCCGGGTCTACATCATGTGCGACCAGGACCTTTCCATGAAGGAAGACGTGCAGAGATGGATGGTGGAGATGAACCCGCCAGATGAAGTGAAGGTGATCTCTGGCTCAGATCACATGGTCATGTTCTCTAAGCCACATGAGCTTTGTGATGCTCTTGGAGAGATTGCTGAATATTATTGCTCTTGAGATCTGTGGCCATGCAAGTTCTCTCATCACCATGAAAATAAGGGGGATTCGGTCAAGACACTTGGCAGCATTTGGCAGTGAAGATAAAATTTGGGATAGGATATGATTTATTCTATCTTAAGTTTGGTGCTCACTTAGGATATGATAAAGTCGGATATAAGGGGGATATAGACTATATGAAATTATCTCTCTAATGTCCATAATAGGAAAGTTATTTTTCTCGAATAACAAACTTATTAAATTAACAAAATTGAAATTATATTTCAATATAAATAATATTTGAATTCTAATTTAAGAAATTAAAAATAAAAAAATAAAATTTTATTTTCAATTAATCTTATTTTAATTTACATATTCAACTTTAACTCTATCTTATAATAGGCATCCAATCTATAAATTAAGTATTTATATTTATTATATATTTTAGGTATGTTAGTACAGTTTACTATTTGATAAATTTGTATTAAAGAATGATGAAAGGGGACAAAAGAAATAATAAAGACAATAATATTAAAAAAGAGGAAAAATAAAATAAAAATAAATTAAGGAATAGTGTTACGAGAGATTTTCATCATCTCTGTTTATGAACATTTAGGTTCATTTATACCTTTATAATGATATATCATTTATATTAAAAAAAATGTACATGATATGATGTGGATATATTCGATTTTAACATTGCGATTCACCAAATAATGGACATGATATAAAAAAATCCCAGGATTTTATATCATATACTTTCTAGTCCTATCCCGATTAGAAATCCAGACGACCAAACGTAACCTTAGAGATTTTATCCATTATCGACATCTAAATCTTTTACTATTTCATTTAATTATTCATCGCATGAAAACTAGGGGTCAATTCCGACCCTTAAATTAAAGTTATGTTAGGCATTAAGCATTCCATTGCATTGCATTTGGATAACAATAACATTTATAATTACGTTATTTGCATCAAGAATGTTGCATGGGCAAAATGGATGGTGTTTAGGATGAGTGAATTTCAAGATAAGGTAATCCGTGATTATTAATCTTCGACCAGAATTTAGACTTTACATTGGTGCAAATTCAAATTCAATATTTATTCAAGATATGATCAATATTCGGTCAATTAAGGTTAAGATGGACGTTCGTTTTCAAAGATCATGACTGATGGAAGAGATCTAAGTGTGGAGATTTTGTAACCAATATGTTGGCATATAATGAGATTCATCAGCGGACTCTACCAAGTGTCGTTTTCCTATGAATCCTCCATGATTAGTGGGATTTCTTTGGCTATTAAGAGAAGCACCAATCACAAAGCAAAATCACAGCCAGCAAAGAGCAAAAATATTTGACACGACTGTATAAGTTAATTTCTATGTGTAAGTGCTTGGTTAACGGCACCGTCAGCCAAGAAAAGAGATGGTCAAACATCAGCCAAGCGTTTTCCATCTTCAAAGTGGGAGACTTTATTAACAGGTTTTTTTGTTTTCATTATATGTAAATGCATTTTCCATATAAAAAACTATCTTCTTGTCTTATTTAAAGAAACAAATAAAAGTGATAATATTCAAATAATAAGAAATATATGAAGAACTCAATTCCAGCTTTAAAAAAAGTGTATAGTATATTCCAGCCAAAGAAAATCAATCTGGAGTTTGCAATAAGGAAATTAAAATAGTGTATGTAATAAGGAAATTTAAAATAGTGTATGTAATTATTTATATTTCGGTATCAAATTTAATTTTTCTTTCTTCATATTCAAGAAAATTAATTATGTGTGTCCTCTCATATTTTTTGTCTCTCAACTTGAGTTTGTAATAAGAAAACATAGAAATAATTTTAATTTTAATTTTTTTTTTATAAAATAAAACATCGAGTCAAAATTGAAACCAGTTGGGTAGGTCTACTGGTTTCCTCAAAAAAAAAAAAAAAAAAAAAAAAAAAAAAAAAATTGTGGCTGGCCTTGGACTGTCTCACCGTCATTCTGTAGAGGAGGGTCAGACTAACAGCATCCTTCTTTTTATGTGCCAACTATCAAGCATTTTGTCCTTTCCCCTTCGGAAGTGCCTTGACTTGAACTTGAAGCTGGGGTTAGTTGGAAATAGCAAATTGTCTTGACTAGAGCAAACCCAGAATTACTCCCTCGATATGTGCTACTGTAGTCTTATTTTATTTGATATAAAGTGACGCACCGATAAGACTGCTCATGAAAAGCATCCTCTCTTGAAAAACACAAAGCATCTTATGATGAAATTATTTTGCTAATGAGGTAAAGCAAGCTAAACCCTAAACCCTTTTTTTTTTCCTTCACATAAATTGGTTTGGTAAATGAGAAAATTTGATCATAATAAGTTGTAAATAACTGGTGACGTGGATGTTCCAATGCAAAGAGTCTCCTATATTTAGTTTGATTATAATTTAAAATAAATGATCGCTAATCATGCCTCTTTTTATTGTGATTCGATCTATTTCATAGACATTGGACTCTAATACGGGTGGTTTATTTGTATAAATTTTGAATAGTCAATGATACTTGCCATTATTTTAAGTGTTTGATCCGACATCAAACCAAACAATTTTGTTTTGTTTGATTATCCAGGACACGCATTGAATGAGATATTAGTTGAAAGTACAAAAGGGAAATTCAACTGTGCTAAAGAACGAGAGTAATGTCGGGCACCCCTAGAGTAATCTATGATCTTGACCTAGAGAGTAGAAAAAAGGGAAAGAAAACCTGTAGTATTCTCCAATTTCATAAAAACTCCAACATTAAGCAAAGCTAATCAGAGGCCTAAGCTGACTCACTACTGCACATGGAGAACAAGGAAACTCGGAGAGAGAAACACTTTCTGCTTGTCCATGGGGCTTGTCATGGAGCTTGGTGCTGGTACAGAGTGGTCACCCTCCTCAAGTCCTCTGACTACAAGGTCACTGCGTTAGACATGACCGCTTCGGGGTCCATCCAAAGCAAGCTCAAGAATTGAATTCGATTGTGGAATATGTTGAGCCCCTCTTCGAATTCTTGGAGGGTCTTCCTCAAGAAGAGAAGGTGATTCTGGTAGGGCACAGCATGGGAGGGCTTTGCCTGTCAATGGCCATGGAGAGATTTCCTGAGAAACTAGATGTTGCAGTTTTTGCTGCTGCTATCATGCCAGGTCCTGAGCTCAGTTTTCACTCCATCCGTGAACAGGTATGTGTGACTCTCTCAATCTCTCTCTCTCTGAGCAAGTCTATTTCTTCTGTGTACCATCCTATACGACAAGTAAATACTTTCTAGAGCTAACTGGCGGTTGCGGAAAGGTTCTTGACAATGTCTTATAACTGAAACGAAGGCCCCTGGAGGCAAGAACATGTCCAGTTCATGACTCGTGACTAGTACTTGTATATATATAGTGTGAAAAGATTTTCAGTGTCGATCAGATAGTTTTTAACGCTGATTTGCTGCAAAATTGTCTGAAAAATTATCATAAGAACCTGGTGTACGTACCTTAAATTCATATGAAACATCGAGTCCACTGGGCTTCATGGGAAATGTTCTTAAGGGCGTCTAGGCTATAAAAGACAGGAGGGGATTTAAACGGTGCAAATAGTGATATTCTCGAGCTGCTAAATCTCGTTAGCGATTTGCCATCACCTATGGAGTATTATTTTAATGAGGAATCGTCTTACTTGCATCATCACTTAAAAAAAATAATAAAGATTGAATGATGTGTGAGTAGTATTATTAAGGTTATCATATAATTTTTGCCTCCAACTAGCCATGTTCATCCTAATAATTTAATTAATGAACTTACAATTGGGCAATCATTATTGGTCCCTTCAGCGTGGGGTTCATGCGAATCCTAAAGTAATAATATAATCAGTTATAACATGCATCAAACACATACTTAGCTGTCATTTCGAAGGGCCCTTAATCTTATTGATCGCTTGAATACAATTTACCTATTTTAATTTTTTTTTTAATTCTGTTATTTTTTATTTGTCGATTTTATAAGAAGTCTTTGAGTAAATGTACGTGATGTCTAAAGATCAAGACCGAGGGACTGCAAACTTAGGAAGGGTTTTGTAGACAGCATTACTCAGAAAGACAAATAGAATGAACTATTTCATCAAAGGGCAAGTGTATAGTTTCGTGGGAGAGGCCAAGGAAAAAGACTAATTGATGGATTTACCTATGTAGGAAATAAGCAGTCAGTTCAAATTTGGAATTACTAAGCAATCAACATATGGTTTGGCCATAAATATAGTCCAAATTTGGGGAGAGGCCATAAACTAACTAAATATTGGATGTCGTATTTTTTTTTGTTTTTTTTGGGGGGAGGGGGAGGAATTGATACTACAAGTGTTCATAACTGTCATAACTTTTGAAAAACGAAACATGTTACTTTTGTATTATAATTTCCAATCGATTACTTGAGTTCAATAATTTCAGAGGCCTAAGATCTCCTCAGCCTTTATTTCTACCTTCCATCGGGAGAAAAATTGCATGTGGTGCGAAAAAAAGAGTACGTACGTACGTTTGATGCACTGAGTTCGGCCGAACATCCATTCGATTTCAAGAATTATGCAACTTCTCAAATTAAATTCAGAATAAAACTTAGAGAGGCAAGGAAAGAGTAGTCGTCCTCCTCTCTCCGAATGGCGAGATCCTCTCTACCGCATGGGTAGTCTTCTCCTATCTTCAAGGTAGGTTTCGATTTTGTCTCAATGGAAAACCCTAAGTCATCCCCCACAAAACCCCATCTCGATTACCCCAAGTTCCCGATAAAAATCCCACCGTAAGGAAAAACCCTAATGCCCATCCCATTTCATTCCATTTTGCTGAGGTAGCCTTTCTTCCATAATCTTCGGTACACAGATTGACATTCCCACCGCCCGAAATCCCCATTTGAGATACCCATACACCATCCACCGCCCGAGATCCCCATTCGAGATACCCATACATCATCCACTGTATCAGAGCTCCCTCCAATCGATTTGGGCATGCATTCTCCTCTCCCGTTGGTTCCAAACTTCTCAAGCCAGCTTGTGTGAAGGAAACCAAAGACTTTTCTTAACACAGTTCCTGGAGATCGAGAGATGGCAAGTCAGTTCGAGGAAGAGAGGTGTTTAGCAGCTCTTTGCAAAAGTCTAGATAAGCTTTGGTCTGAACATGATGTTGTTGATATAAAAAGTGACATTTTTGAAGAAAAACTTACTGAATGCCGGAAAACATTGTTCAGGAAGCTGTGCATTAGATTGAATGTAAATTTTACAGCCTTCTTAAATACAATGAAAAGATTTTGGTGGGTTGAAAATGTTACTTGCACATTGTTAGAATTGGGTTATTTCTCTTTCTCATTCCAGTCCGAAGCTGAAAAACAGAGATTATTAGATTCCGGGCCATAGTCATTCTCTAGCAATTTACTAGTCCTACAGTAATGTGATCATGACACCCCCGAAATCTGCTATGAATTTACCCATTGTGCTTTTTGGGTGCATTTCTATGGCCTCCCATTTGGGAGAGTTACTAATGAAGTCATCAGGGATATTGCATCAAAACTGGGAGAAGTAATAGAGGTGAAATTAGAAGCAAAAGGAAACAGTAATTACAAGATTAGGAAGGCAAAAGTAAAGCTGAATTTGGAAAATCCTCTCAAGATTGGAGTAATTGTTAATTTGGAGAGAAAGAGACTGTGGGTAGAGTTTAAATATGAGTGACTTCCAAATTATTGTTATTCATGTGGTAAGATTGGGCATTATGCTTCATTTTGCAAAGAGATACCCTTTGAGAATTCAGGGTTGGCAGAGGACTTATTGGGAAGATTTGGGCAATGGCTAAGAGTGGAAGTGCGTAAACTCAGTCCATATGGGAAAATTTTTTATGGTAAACAAGATATAATACCAGAAGAAGATGAGAGTGTGTCAGAGACCCCTATCCATTCAGTTCCTGAAAAAGAAAAGCAACTGTACGATCAGAATTTGAATAAAATTATGTCCATTTGTGGATAGAATAATGCTGACCAACCAACTCAATAGGAGAATAGTCATTCCACCACTCCTATAGCACTATTACTCATGGAGGAGAAATGCCCTCAAAAGAGAGGAAGTTGCTGCATAGATGAAGAGTCTATCATGATACTCTATGAGGAACAACTAAAGGAAGTGGAAGTGGACATGTTAGAAACCCCAGCAAGTGAAAAGAGACTGATAAGGCATAAATCCAGAGGTACCAAGCTATCAACTGCAAAAAAAGGAAAGAGATTCTGCTCGTATGGTGCGCAAATTTCAAAGACACCAATTTTCGACAATACACAGATGGTGGAAACCCTTATTAAAGTGGTGGAGAAGTCAAATCAGTGGGCTTTGGTGGCTAGCCCTAATAAACCACCGGATCATCCATGAAGCTATTAAGTTGGCATTGTTAGGGGTTGGGTACACTCTTGACAATTCAAGCTTCGAGAGTCCTAGTGACTCAGGAAAGGCCAAGTATTATCTTTCTAATGGAGACTAAAAATCAAGAGCAAAAGGTGCAACGTTTAAGAATGAGGCTGAAATTTCAAAACAGTTTCTTGGTGAATCCATAAGGAATTGTAGGGGATTTGGCCCTTTTTTGAGACGACCAGGTAGTGCTATCCATCGACTCATTCTCAAATAATTATATAAATGTTCAATGCCAAATCAAAGAAACCCAACAGAGGATGCATATTACTTTCTTAAATGTTCCTAATAAATTTCATGAAAGAGTGCTGTTATGGAAGGCCATATATAGAACAAGTGTAAACTATCATCTACCTTGGCTTTGCTTAGGGGATTTCAATAAAATTTTGTATCACTAGGAAAAAGTGGGTAAAAAAAGAGCAGAAAATTTCCGGCTTACAACATTCAGGGACTTCCTTCTCCAATGCTCCTTAATGGATTTGGAATGTAAGGGATGTCCGTTCACTTGGACAAACAATTGAGCAGGAGAACAATTTGTCAAGAAGAGACTTGATAGAGCATTATGTAATTTTGAATGGAGGATAGCATATCCTAATGCTGAATGTATATCATTACTAGCCATCGGGTCTGATCATAGCCATCTCATACTATCATTCTACTCGCGGAAGGAGGAGGGTATTTCGATATGAAGCATTTTGGTCAGATGATGAGGAATATGTGCATCTAGTCAAGAAAACTTGGGTTGAAAACGACTCCCAAAGTCTAAATATGGTGGAAAAGTTGCAGATTGTGGCACAACGGCTGGCAAAGTGGAGCAAAAACAAATTCTCTAATGCAAAAATGAGAATTGATTGGTTGAGAAATGAATTACAAAGGCTGACAAATGGCTCTGAAGTATATAAAGAATGTGAGACAACAAAGAAGATAACCTAGGAAATTGAAAAGTTATGGTGGCAAGAGGAGATGTATTGGGGTATGCGCTCTAGAATTAACTGGTTAAAATGTGGAGATAGAAATACCAAATTTTTCCATGCAATAGCTATTCAGAGAAGAACCAGAAACAGAATTACTTTGCTGAAGAATGAAGAAGATGATCGGGTGAAAGAGGAACAACTTTTGAAGGAGATGATAGAGATATTCTTTAAAAATTTATACAAGTCAGTGGGGTCTCGTAATTTTTAGTCTATCATACAACAAATACCTACCTCAGTCGATGAAATGATGAACCAAAGGTTAGTAGAACCTGTCACTATGGAGGCTGCAATGCAACAATTAGGAGCTACTAAAGCTCTAGGATCGGATGGGCTAAATGGATTGTTTTACCGAAATCATTGACAAGAGATAAGTCATGATATTTTCAGAGAAGTGCATAATTTTTTTGATATTGGATACCTAAATCCTGATATGAACAGAACCCAAATCACCCTTATTCCCAAAATCCCAAACCCCAAAACGCTTGAACAATTATGGTCTATCAGCCTATGTAATTTTGTCTATAAAATCATTTCCAAAATAATGACAAATAGACTTAAACCTTTGCTACCAAGTCTTATTGTTGAGGAACAAAGCTCCTTTGTGGGGGGCAGACAAATTCAAGATAACATCTTGATTGTGCAGGAAGTACTTCATAAGTTGCAAACTCGGGAGAGGAAAAGTAAGTTCCAAGCTATCCTAAAGCTTGATATGCAAAAGGCGTATGATCGAATTGAGTGGGACTTCCTTCAAGAATGCTTGGTCAAGATGGGATTCTGTGAGAAGTGGGTGCAATAGGTGATGCAATGTGTTTCAACTGTTTCCTTCAGCATCAATTTTAATGGGGAACCTCTACCTTTCTTCAAGCCTACACGAGGGATTCGACAAAGTGACCCGCTATCCCCTTATCTCTTTATCTTAGTGGCTAATGTCCTATCTCACTTGATGAAACAAGCAGTAGTAGATGGTACTCTTTGACAAATTAAGCTTAATAGTAGCTGCCCTAATTTATCATATTTGCTATTTGCGGGCAACTCTATCTTCTTTCTCAAATGGCACTATATTGGAATGTTAGAATTTGGCGGCCATTCTACATCAATATTTTTTTGCATCAGAACATGCTATTAATCTCAATAAATCAGGAATTTATTTCAGCAAGAGCTGCCTAATAAATCTGAGAAGAAATATGGCTGCAGAGTTTAGAGTTCCAGAAATAGAGAAAACAGGGAAGTACTTAGGAATTCCCTCGGATTAGGGAGGCTCAAAGAAAGATATCTTTGCTTGGATTCTTGCTAGAGTTAATATGAAGTTGGAGAGTTGGAAGGACAACTTGCTGTCAAAAGCAGGCAAGGAGATATTGATTAAATCAGTGGTGCAGGCTACTCTATAATATGCAATGTCCATTTTCAAAATCCCCGTGTCAATCTAAAAAGCTATTGAGAAGAAAATTGTCAATTTTTGGTGGAGAAATGGTAACAAAACTACTCGGGTTCATTGGAAAAAAATGGGAAACTTTGAAATTTAGGAAGGATGAAGCAGGTCTTGGCTTCAAAGATTTATTAGCTTTCAACAAGGTCATGCTAAGAAAGCAAGCTTGGCGTATTTCACAGCAACCTAAGTCCATTTTAAGTCAACTGATGAAGGGCCTCTACTATCCACAATGCGAGTTCTAGAAAGTTGGACAAGGTTCCCGACCTTTGTGGGGATGGCAAAGCATTGTCTTGGGAAGAGACTCTATATCTCAACAAGTTATGTCGTCCGTTGAAAATGGACAAAAAAATTCAATTAAAGATGATAAATGGTTGAAAAGTGGACCTATTGGAGGCCCAGCAACAAGAAATGAGCCAGAGAAAGTGGGCGCATTAATAGAACAAGGAAATGGTAAATGGTAAATGGAATGAAACAATGGTAAGATCGTTGTTTAATGATCAAAGAGTGAAGGAAATCCTTGCAATCCCTATTGGACTACCTACTATAGAAGATAAAATGGTATGGATTAACAACAAATCAGGGTCCTATATAGTGAAAAGTGGTTATTTCACCACTAGAGATTGAGCAGCCAGCCCACAACTACAATAGCAACTTCCTCTCACCAAACAAAGCCAGATCTTGGAAATATATTTGGCATTTTGGAACTCTACCCAAAGTTAAACAATTTCTCTGGAATGCATGCCAAAACGCACTACCTACACTGGACAACTTGCACAGGAGAAGAATAGTACTTGACCCATTATGCCCTATCTGCAAACAAGAAGTTGAAACTATCGAACATACTTTGCTGCTCTGCCTTTGGATAGCTCAGATATGGAGTGCTATCCCTCTACAAATCAAAATCACAAGAATCAAGTTAATACGACTCGATGAATGGATGTACATGAGGAAAGAAGACCCGTGAAGTGCACTAAAATTTGACCAATCGCCATTACCTTGTGGTGCATCTAGAAAGACCGAAACCAGTCCATCTTCGGACAAAATCCCCTGCACCTGCAATAGACACCGTTCAAATCAATAGCTTTACATGAAGACTTTGCAATCTGGAATAGAAACACAAAAGAATAGAAGAAAAGCGAGGCTCACATGCTCAAATGGCAACCCCTATCCTCGGATACACTGAAAATCAACATCGACACCTCCTTTGTCCGAAATGAAAGCACGACATCAAACTTTGAGGAGAATAGAGGAGAGGACGAGCACAGGGGAGCCATCGCCTGCATCTGCCGAGACTCTTGGGGTCGCCTAGTTGACAGTTTCTCCAAGCTGGTGGCGGCACCCTCGGCGGAACAAGTGGACGCACTCGTTCTCTTGAAAACCCTAGACTTTCTCTCCACCAGATCTAACCGAAGCCTACAAGTACACTCTGACTGTTTGTTGCTTGTGCAAGAGGTTCTGGTTGTGACAGAGTCAAGTTGGGAAGTGGCGCTGATCGTGGACCGGATCAAGACAAAACTAAAGGACTTTCCGAGCCTTTCTTTGGCCTATTGCAACAGAGAATCCAATAGACCCATAGACTGGCTTGCAAGAGCCCAAATAGATAACTACCTTTCTAGTAATTGGGTAACTAATCCCCCGACAGCCCCATTCGATTTATTATGCGCCGACGCTTTTGATGTAATTGCTTCAAACTTGCCTTAGTAAATGAATAGTAATCATATTTTCGACAAAAAATAAAAATAAATTCAAAATAGAAATCCTCTAAAGTTAGAGTGTTGGGTATTTTTTCTTTAACTTTCCTCATAAGATGACAATAAGCTTATGGATTCTTTGATGGCTGCAATGGATTCTCCTTATCTTATTCTATTTTCCCCCTTTTCCCATTTTCGTTATCAGTGAAAAAAAGGCCTATGCAATGTAGGCGTTACTCGACGTGCCTCTAGAATACATAGACAGTTCTTTTCTATTTTCGACATTGATTGATTGCGAACGCTTTTGCAAGAGATTAAAGGACGACTCTTTTGATGAGCATTACCCTTTGCAAATCCATCTAGCGTGCTCGCGCATTGAAATTTAGCATGGGCTCGGCATACGCATTTGATGATGGCCCCGCGCGACCTCCCACCGCCCTGTTTTTGGGACATGATCTACTCTCTTCCAAGTTGTATCAACTATCCCCACCTGAGGTTGGTGCCCAGACCTCCTTTTTCTTTCTGAGTTTCTCTACAGAAGTCACTGAATTGCACCGTCACTTGGCAAATTTATAGGCGACATAAAATATGTCTGTACGAAGATCATGCCTAGATTGTGGTTCGCTGTGGGTCGAGGTCAGGAATCGGACATGAATAGAAGTGGCAAAATGGGTTGTTTGTGTACTTTCTAACTCGAATGCGTTGGGCCGATTTGTATGCTGATAGAAGAATTTATATTAAATAGGGTAAAATGGGTCTAAGAACACGAAAGACTAATCTCACATGGGTGCTAAATGGGCCTAGAATGAACCCGGTCTTGAACCACTTTTAACAATGCAAAAAGAACGGCGTGATTATATAAAAGTCCACCCCAAACAGAGTGCAATGTGTCGAATATAAGTAATCAAATAGAGCAGGTACTCTTTGCAGGGCGTGGGAGTCGAAACCCACTCCTGAAATGAAATTGTCTCCATCCCAATCCCCCCTAAGAATGTGGGAATTTGAACCCCCAACCTCCCCCTTCCAAGTTGGAATGGTGGCCACTGGGGCGAGTGTTAGAATATGATTAGAGTATGACCGACAAAAAAAAAAAAAGAGCAGGTACTGATTACTGTACGTAGTTTTTAACGAATTCAATTTAAGAGGCTACAAATGCTAGATTTACATAAGCATATAATGGTCTTAATTTAATTAGTGTATAATGGGATTGCTTGGATCCCCACAGTTGATTGTCTCGAACATAAATGTACGCTTCTTAAATGAGTTATATCAGTGGCCGCAGCAAAAGTGGTGAATGATACCATTTCTGATCACAATCAAATTCTATATTTTGATTCACTCACGATAAGTAAAATTGCGAGTGTCGTAGGATTTGACTTTGGCGTCCTCCCTAATGAGGCCATCTCGTCTATACCCCGATCAAGCCAAGATGAAGGAGGAAGTAGCCGTAACAGGGGGCAAATATGGCGCCGTCCGCCGGCTTTACATCATGTGCGACCTAGACTCATCGTAACGGAAGACATGCAGAGATGGGTGGTGGAGATGAACCCGCCAGATGAAGTGAAGGTGATCTCTGGCTCGGATCACATGGTCATGTTCTCTAAGCCACACGAGCTTTGTCGTGCTCTTGGAGAGATTGCTGAACGTTATTGTTCTTGAGGTTAAGATAGCTTGTTATAAGATGGTCTGAGGTCGAACGAATATGCATGCCTTCGAATTGGTCATGACATTAGTTCTCAATATTGCAAGAATCTACGATCAACAAATGGTTCTAAGAGACCGTAAATAGCTTGTCAGGATTTACTCGACGTTATTGCAATTGAGCACATAACCATTTGTCATTTAAGCAAGACTACGGAAAGGGATTCCTATCTTGACGTAATCGAGAATGTATCAGCGCTTCAAGCCCCCGGATGTAATTTCTACTTGAGGGTAAGTTTCGTTACACAACATCCTATATAGCTAAGGACAGATCCAAATGAGACCTAAACCTAAGAAAGCGTTACGTGGATACTTGAGATATCTACTATTGATCGTAGAAAAAGAGGTCTTTGACGATTTTCAATGACTTCATCACGGCAATTGTTTTGAATTCAATACTCCATGTGTTTCGTGAAAAATATTTTTCTCAATTTTCGGAATTTTGTTGGCTTAGAAAAATGAGTTAATGAAAAATGTTTTCCTACAAAAGTTTAAATTCAATAAAATAATTTTCTCTTTAAAAAATTGAAAATTATTTTCTAAAATATGACTAAGGACATGTCCAAAATGAGACCTAAATATGAGAAAGTGGGGCACGGACACTTGAGATATCTAATATTCATTATAGGAAAAGAGGTCTCCGACGATTTCGCTCATTTTGTAGAGTTTGGTTTGCTTAGAAAAATGACTGGACAGAAAATATTTTCTTAGTTAATGGAAAAAAAAAAGGCTTTATTACTAAAGCTTAAATTCAAGAAAATGATTTCCCCATTAAAAAATTGGAAATCATTTTCCAAAATATGACTAGGTAGCGCTTAGACTAGAAACTTTGCGATTGAGCATGCGAACCTCAACTCTCATTCTCATGTCCTTGGCAATAAAGCTGGGTCCCTAGTGCTCAAGCCCGATTCCATAGAGGACGGCCCAGGTCCATTTGATCAGTGCCTGAGATGCGAGCATCTGTGCTTGAGTCTATTGAGGGTGGGCCTAGTACATCGGTGCCTGGGACGCTAGGTCTAGAAATTGTTGACTTGGACGTCAGTCAGCCTTCCTACGTGGCATGACTGACTCTAACATGGACAAGTTAAAAAAAAATCAAATTTTTAATAATCTTTTTATTTTGTTTTATAATTTTTCTGTTGTTTTTTTCTTTTTCTTTCTTCCTCCACCGGTTGCCGAGCCTTGGGCGACCATTCATAAGAGTCGGCCAACGAGGCTATACTCGAGGGATTTTTGTTATCCTAAACAAGCACTTTCTCTAAGTAGATTGATCCAATTTTTAATCTCTTACAACAAAATTTAATTGTTGGGTTGTGAATCTTTATCTTTGAACATGAAAACCCTCACTCCAATTGTCGCTCGGCCTTCTGCCATCATCCTGCCGTTGTTGAGCAATGAGCACATCAATTAATCTTCTTTCAGCCACCTCCAACCTAGTACCTTTACATTCCCTCCCTTGCCCCAGCCATTGAGTCGAGTGGGTTCATTGTGACTTGAAGAAAATCGACCACGGGTCATTTGCATTAAAAATTTCTGAAAACTACCTGGTAGCCTAAGTTACACTAAAAACATGCCGAATGGAAATTAACCGCAAATTCAAGTCTGATTTCAGAAATCGAAGATCCTGTCATGTCACAATATATTCTAGGAATGTCGACTTAGTCTCAGAATATTTTTTTGTAACTCGAGACTTTTTGGGAAAAAGTCGGCATAGGACCGTTTTTGTTCAGAAAAAAGGTCGAGATTGTTTTTGATCGCAAATTTGGGAAGCACGACGGATATATAGGTGAGGAAAATTATCAATTTGATCATTGAGGTGTCAATTGATTTTTGTAAAGGCCATATGAGGTTGGATTGTGAAGGAATTAAGTTCAATTGAAGCCAAAATCTTAAAATTCGTAACTCCCCCCATGGCCTAGCAAAATGGACCA
The DNA here is from genome assembly GCA_014182575.1 of Eucalyptus decipiens. Taxonomy (NCBI): domain Eukaryota; kingdom Viridiplantae; phylum Streptophyta; class Magnoliopsida; order Myrtales; family Myrtaceae; genus Eucalyptus; species Eucalyptus decipiens. The sequence goes on from CM024616.1 coordinate 22,062,711, forward strand.
TTTCACATATCCAAAGGTGAGCCTTGGTGGCCTTTGGACAGCCAAGGAGGGGTGCATGGCCAATAATGGTCAAGGGAGGCAATGGTGTGGAAAATTTGGCTTTGTGGAGCCCTTGGTCCCCTCATCTCTATCCTATCTCCCTCTCTCTCCTTCATCCACCGTCCAAGGCCTCCTCTCCGTCCCTCCTTGTTGTACGACACCACCAGAAGAAACTGAAGATAGCTAGCAAGTCGTCGTCCACGCTGCACGTCGTCACCCTTCGCCAAAGCTCAAGCCGCATGCCGCCACCCGCACGCAAGCCCCGCCTTGCCGCCTCCCTCACGCTGTCCAACCACCATTGTTCTAGCTCCTGTTTTTGTGGTTGAGGGACTATCCAGCCACCGAGAGAGGTTGAGGAAGCTCGCTGGGACCGCTGTTCAACTCGCCGAACCGCCGCTTGCCCATCCCTGAGCCTTGCTGCCATTTCAACCTTGTTTTCCTTTTGTTCTGCAGCCCTTTCCAGCAAGCGGAAAAATGGGTTTCACAGGCACTTCCAAGGCCGTTTTGAGGTGTTTTCGGGCCTTAGATCCTAGGCCCGCCTTTGGAAAAGTTGGTCCCCATCGCATTTCTAACGTTTCAATCTGAACGGATTGTTAAATGGGTGAGTTTTGCTCACTAATCCCTCATTAGTATGCTAATAATGCTTAGAGATTGATTAGATTTAATTAAGTGGATAGATTATATTAGAATAATTAAAATAGGGATTTACCTATGCATGTTAGGCAAATAGTTAGTGTAATTATCAAGTAGACAAGCTCTATTATTTATTGAACGAGTCTCGGTAATTCTCTGGGCTCGTCTCGGCTTTTAATTAGGCATTACAGGCCTAAATTGGATTTATTGTATTTATTTAATAATTTTCGAAATTAGGCAGGGATAGCCGATGATTGGAATTTTATGTTGATTATCGTGGTGCAATCCGTTTATTTATTTGAACGTTGATTTGTGTTGAATTGAATTAAATATGATTTTGGGATTTTATTCCTAAATTGTTCAATTTCAGCAATTAATTGGAAATGACCAAGCGTGGATCTATAGCGCCATTAATATTTTAATAGGCTGTATGAAGTGGTGAGAAAGAAAGTTGTACGACGTAGCTCAGAGACCAAGAAGGTCGTCCTGGAGAATGCACGTGACCTATGGATTTAATATAAAGTAATGAGAAAAAGAGTTGTAATACGTGGCTCGGAGACCTAGAGTGTCGTCTTGGAGAATGCATGTGACTCGTAGATTAAATAAATCACCTATGGGTAGCATGTGATTCGGTGATTAGTACGTTACCTTAGAGAATGCACGTGGCTCGGTGATTTGGTATATCTCATTTGAGAATGCATGTGGCTAAGTGATTAAGTACATCGCCTTAGAGAATGCACGAGGCTTGGTGACTAAGCATGTCACCTTAGAGACTGCACGTGACTCGGTGACTAAGTATGTTGCCTTAGAGAATGCACGTGGCTCGGTGACTAGATATATATCGTCTGGGAAAATAAATAGTATGGATTGAAATGACCAGGAAATGGTCCACTTGACATGTAATTGACGAGGTTAATTGATTGATGATTCGATCTGATTGAGTGATATGATGTGATAGTGTATATTTGATATATATACTGACTTGCACGAATGGAACTGAGGTTAAGGTAAGTCATCTAACTCGTGTTGTGCTTAGGTAGCCTCTAGAGTGTATTAGCGTCATAATCGGGTTTTGGGGGTAGAACTCATTGAGACGTAGTCTCATCCTAGTTATGGGATCACATTTCAAGTCCCTAGATGGCAGCACCTCTACCTCCTCGTTCTCCCATGCACTTTGGTATACCCGAAGAAGTCACTGAAATAGAAACTCACTCTCGATACGCCCTCATCCAAAAAGATTAGAGTACGTTCTGGTTAAGTTGACTATCTGGATTGACGTGGGTAAAGATGACTTGAGGCCTCACGAATATTGGTCGTGGTATTGTGAGTATCATGATGGGTGAAGGGCATGTCCCATGCTAGAAGGTGATGTATCTCTATTCGTTTTAGAGGAAGCGTTTGGAGAAGGAATGGCAGATCCCAAGGATGGAGCAGTGATTAATGCTAGAGATCCCAAGCTCGAGGGTGACACTGATTCTCCCAAATAATTAGTAGTAGACTCCAGCTGGAGTATGCTAGAAGAAGAGGTTGATCAAGAAGAGATATACCCAGAGGAGAATTGGGAGGAGGAACCTGAGGAGGAGGAACCTAAAGAGGAAGAATCAAAAGAGGAGGACCCTGGTGAGGAACCGGAGGAGGAGTCCGAAGAGGATCCCGAGGATGACCCGGAGTATGACCTGGATAAAGACTGAGACCTCACCCTATTTTACAACCCTAAGTCGGGATCTGATGTGTGATAGATCAAACTTTCGTGAATAGTATTATAATATATATTATGTTGTTTGTATTGTATAAAAGTATGGTTATGGTTTTTCATGTTAAAAAAATATAGCCATACTTTTCTATCCCATTGTTTTATTGTTTGGGGATTAATTATATGCTTCCGCATGCGTATTAAAAAGAATGGGTCGGCGATGCGTCATGGGACGTCGCTATTATATCGACCAAGTCAAGGATTGGTGCATGCCCGAGAATCAGGGTGTGACATAATATCAACCATTGATGTATTTAGCTAGTACTTAAATAAAATAATCATTCACACAATCAACAATAGAGGATAAATAGTGGACAAGAGCACTTGCGGATGAATAGAAAATCTCCCGTCGCTTAGAACAAAACCCTCGACTTTGTTCTTCGAGAATAAAAGTCTTTGTACTGACCAATTAAAAAGCATAAAGGTTTACCACCCGAGATGGGAATTCGTCATCAGAGATTAAAATGGGTAAGTGGGTCGATCTCCCACGACAAAGCGCCTGTTTAGGATAACAAAGATCCCGTTAATAGCATTTAACGAGCCGAGCAATCAGTTCTGACCTGCAAATGCTCGACTGCTAGGATAGATGTTATTATGTTTATATTGAAGGTAAAAGCCAATCCCTCGACATTATTAAATCATATACCCCCCCCCCCACCAAAAAAAAAAAAAGCACAATTTTATATTTTCCTGAAGAAACAAACCTACTTTTCACTCATCAACCTTATTCTCCATGTGATTATAAAAGGCATATGGGCTATAGCAAATCTCAAGAACAGTAATGTCGCCCAATCTCTTCAAGGGAAGCACAGAGCTCTAGTGGCTTAGAGAACATGACCATGTGATCCGAGCCCGAGATCACCTTCACTTCATCTGGCGGGTTCCTCTCCGCCATCCATCTCTGCAAGCCTTCCATTAGTAGAAGGTCCTGGTCGCACACGATGTAAACTCGACGAACCAAGCCATATCTGCGTCGGGTGACTGCTATTTCTTCCTTCATCTTGTCTTGATCAGGATAGAGACGAAATGGCCTCCCTAAGTAGGACGCTAACGTCAAGTCCTTCGAACAGGAAAAGAAAAGCACTGAGATAAGTTCTAATTTATATAGCCATTTCATTTCTTGTGTACTAATTACTTTTAACAAATTTTCAGTGTTGATAATTTTATGAAAATTAAAAAAAAAAAAATTAGTGAACTGACCTCAGGTGGGGAGAGTTGATAGACCTTGGAAGCCAGGAAGTCGTAACCAAAAGATATATAGGTTGGAGCCTGTTCAGGGCCATCATCAAACCGGTACATTGGATCGATATTATATTCCACTCTGCGAGAATGCTATGACCATACGAAAAGACAATGTAACATCAATGAGCATGACGCAAATAAATAGATACATATACATATATTTACGTATTACAATATGACATAAAGGGAAATGCAATGAATGATGGAGATGCATGAACAAGTAATATATCTCGGTCACATGGTTACGTACATATAATGATTGAGCTTCAATATCAACGACTGAACTATTTGGTGTTATAGTACGACCAAAAAAAAAAAGGCTATTTACTATTATAGGCAATCCTCAGGAAACGAAGTCATTGCATTTGATTGGGTCCTCTTTCTGGCGTTGCACAACACCTCAACATCATGAAGTGAAAATGTACATCCGAACTTCCAAATCTTTCACATGGCTCTTGATTTAGTATCACAACCTTTTGATAATTTCTTTAAGCTCCTTAAATTTCAATTTAACGTTCGTTTGAGTTACACCAATCACTTCCTCGCTGGAAAAATAAATGACATAAAAAAAAAAAAAAAAAATAGCAGCAATCTTATTCGTAACAAAAGGTCACATCACCATTTCTGACGATCTAAGTTGTCTAAGTCGTTAAAACAACTTGAATGAATGAAATTTGAAAGCTAAGGAAGTTAAATGAGTGATTGAAAAGTTATGACATCAAACTGAGTGCCACATAAAAGATTTGTGAGATGGTAGTATTCTAGTTCTTATCAGTTAGTGGCTGGCCTCTCCTCTCCAATTTGGGCGTAATCTTTTGTAGCCATCACATATTTAGATTACTTAATAATCTCAACTGCGATATGGCAAGAAGCACGTCGAGATAACAGCTTCATAATACTTTATATCGCATTAAGTCCCGCACTGAACCAACCAATTATACTTGTTTGCTTAATTTGAAAGCTCCTTTAACTAAATTATTATCAAGAGAAACATAGTTACTTGGAATGGAAAATTTTATGCTAATCTTAATGATACTGCTCATCAGTCGATCTCATCAGTCGATCTTTCCTTTCTAACTGATGATGCAACCGCAAGTAGGACGACTTCTTTTTTGTACTTCTAAGTATTTTAACATCTTCATCTCAGAGTATATTGCACTTTTTTCCTTAATTCACATAGCACTCGGTAGACATTATGTGGAGAGAGAGAGAGAGAGAGAGAGAGAGAGATACCTCTTCAAGGATGGAGTGATAGGTAAGGTCAGGGCCAGGCATGAAAGCAGCAGCAAACACAGCAACAGCTATATTCTCCGGAAATCTCTCCATGGCCATTGACAGGACAAGCCCACCCATGCTATGCCCTACCAGAACCACCCTCTCTCCTTCACCAAGACCCCCCAAGAACTCCAAAAGTGGCTCCACATACTCCGCAATGGACTCCAAATCTTGGGGTTGCTTTGGATGGACCCCTGAAGCAGCCAAGTCCAAGGCAGTGACCTTGTGGCCTGAGGACTCGAGGAGGGTGGCCACTCTGAACCAGCACCAAGCTCCGTGGCAAGCCCCATGGACTAGCACGAAGTGCTTCTTTCCCTCACTTCCCCTGATATCCATGTGTAGTACCGGGTCAGATTAGGCCTCTGATAGGCTTTGCTTTCACTTTGGGAGTTTTATTAGGAGCTTCAAGAATATTGAAGGTTTTATTTTCCTTTTTCTTTTTAAAAATTCTCTAGCTCTGAAGAGTCGTGCATGAAATTTCAACGACCGACCATTATTCATAGTTCTTTGGCGCATTTGCGTTTCCCTTTTTACTTCCAATAGATATCGCTTTCGATGCTTCTTTTGGATCATTGCCAAATTGTTCTTTTCGAAGTTGGACCATATGCATAGAAGATTATAACAACGATCACTGACTTTTCCAAAATTATATGAATGAAACTACTCGCGTTGAAAATCAATGTGTAAAACAAATTTGGTAACACTACAACGACGAATGATTCACAACCAAGTGTTCTTATTGGAATAATATGGGAGAATCTTTGCATTAGGAATATCCATCTCACCAATTATTTACGACTTACAATCTAGCATCCTTGTCTTCCAAACAACCCACCCAATCAGTTTACTTGAAAAAGTGTTTAGCTTGCTTCACCTCATTAGCGATATAATTTCTTCATTAGCTGCTGTTTTCCTGTTAATTTTCAAGAGAGGATACTTAAACCGAACAAGCATAGTCTATAATTGCGTCACTTGGTATTAAATAGAATGAGAAATAGCACTTCTCCAGGGAGTATCATGCTCGGTTTGCTCAAGTCGAGACGTTTTCCTACTTCTAGCTAAGCTCCAACTTGATGTCTTTGTCCTGGGCCCACCATCACTTTAGCCTTCACGTGGGAGGCTTACTTTCCGTTTCTTGATCGGGTAAGAAAAGAAACTCACGCATGAAATACGAGTGTGCGCGTGTTCCCAGAGTCAAAGTGTTGACTCTCTGGGCCCCCACGAACAGATTCTCTTATTCGGCCTCCTCGTGCAGACGCGTGAAGAAAACTTTGCTACCCCCCTCTTTTTTTTTTTTTTTTTTTATCCAAGCGAATCACGTTTGTCTTGAATTGACTATATTCCGTGGAACTTTCTCCATCGTACTTAAACCGGAGGTCCGGAGCTTATTGTAGCCGAACACCTTCCTTGACCACTTCATTATTGTTCGATTTTGTCGTTGCTGAGCGTCACCTATTGAGATTGCAAGGCTGGAGATGTAAAATTGGGAAAATTTATCAAAAAAGTTCTAAACTTATTGCAATTGTACTAATTTAGTCTTATTTATTTATTTATTTTTGGTAAATTCAATCCTAAACTTTTTGCAATTGTATCAATTTAGTCTATCCGGTCAATTTTGGCTGGCTGGCTCAAACATAGATGACGGCTAGTGCTCGCCATCCGACTAGTGCTGACATAAATAATATTTAATAATATATATTTTAAATTTTTATTAATTTTGGTTTTGATTTTGATTTTGATTTTTTTCTCTTCTTCCTAATTTTGCATCTTTGCCTATAATGGTTAGCAAGGTGGCTTTGCCTAGATATTGGCAAGGCCAACCTTGCCATGGCCTCACTAGCCATAAGCGAAGTCGCCTTCACCTAAAGTTGGCAAGGCTATTGTGAGGCTAGCCTTGCCCAAATCTTAGCAAAGCCATCTCATACGTGGCCCTCGGGCCTTGCCTTGATTTGGGCAAGGCCGAGTGAGGGTTGCAACCCTTGCCAATCATTTTGGGCAAAGAAGAAAAAAAGAGAAAAAAGAAGAGGAAATAAAAAAATTCCAATAAAATAAAGTATTATTAAAAGTAGTCAACATTAGTGTTGATCGGTCAAAATTGACCGAATAGACTTAATTGATAAAAATAAAAGTTTAGGATTAAATTGAATAGACTTAATTGATAATAAAAAAAAAGTTTAGGATTGAATTGGTACAATTGTAATAAATTTATTACTTTTTCTGATAATTCTCCATGTGAAATTGGAGTCCACACAGTGGACGATGGACTGAAGCTTTCAAGGATTAATGAGGATCGGGCGAGAGTGATTTGCTTGAGCAGCAACAAAGGAAGAAGAAATCTGAGGAAGAACCAGAAAAACGTGCAGAAATTGAAAAGGAAGGATCTAATCAATTTAATTTGGTGGTTTTCTTTGTTTTTCATTCAATTATAAATTTTGGATAAAATTGCGCATCTTCTAGTTCCTGGAAAATGTCCGCCGATGAAAATTTGGCTGCCTGACGAACTTAGACCATATTTCAAACAAAGTCTATCTCGAACCCCTTTTTTGAGATAATGATCCATTCTCGAGTCTGTATTTGGAATTTTCCACATATTTTACTTCAAGAAAAGGTAACTTATGTATCTGTGCATGTAAATGTCAATAATTTCCACAATAATATCAAACGAAGGAAAATTTGATGAGTCGGTTTGCTAAACGGTATGTTTTTGTATTCAATTTAATTTATTTCGTGACCATGTACCGTTAAGAAAAGGTTTATTATGACACTAGTTGATTATCTACTTAAAGAATTCTGTATCTCGTAGAAGTCTTTTTCTTTAATTAGTATTAGATTAGACAACTCAAGTGTCCACGTGACGTTATCATGGATTTAGGTCCCCTCTTGGACCTGCCCTTAGCAGTATAGGTGTCACGTGATGAAACTAATTCGAGTTGAATCTTCAATAAAGAATACTACAAATGCGATGGTGATCGATGTTGGCTCAACACCCCTATTGCGCGCAGCGCAAGGGCCATGCACTTCATATAGAAACGAAATCCGGTGCATGAAGAGATAACAGATTCTCGATTATGTCATGACTGAAGCTTTTTTCCACGCCTTGCTCAAATGACAAATGATTTCATGCTCACTCGCAATAACATTGAGTAATTTCCAACAAATTATTACCCTATCTTTGAACTTACTTTGATCATTGATTCTTGCAATTTTGAAAACTTATGTGATCACCAATTCAAAAGCATATGTATAAGTTCAAACTCAAATAATCTTATAACATGTTGCATGGAAATACGATGATTCAAACCATGCCTTAAACCAATCCAACTTTATTTTCATGGTGATAGAGAGAACTCGCATGGCCGCAGATCTCAAGGGCAATAACGTTCAGCAATCTCTTTAAGAGCATCATGAAGCTCCAGTGGCTTAGAGAACATGACCATGTGATCTGCCCCAGAGATCACTTTCACTTCATCTGGCGGGTTCATCTCCGCCATCCATCTCTGCAAGCCTTCCGTTATGATGAGGTCCTGGTCGCACACGATGTACACCCGGCGGACGATGCCGTATTTGCCCTTCGTCACAGCTACTTCCTCTATCATCTTCGCTTGATTAGGGAACAGACGAGATGGCCTCACCAAGTAGGATGCCAAAGTCAAATCCTATGACATTTGCACATTATTCATCAGGAGCGAATCAAAGTACATGCGTTAAATTTCAAACTAAATGATATCGTATATCACTTTACCTTAACCACTGATAACTCCTATGAGAATCGCAATCCGATTTTATCATTCCTATCACATAATAATTAAATTGAGACAAACATACACCTAGATAAATCTAGGATTTGTAGCGTAGTTCTCTAGTCTAATATATAATTATTGTACTCATAAAAATCATGTAGAGTGTGATTCGTGACTCCTCTAGTTGATTACTTTGTAGTTGACACATTGCCCTGAAGTTGTAATCTCGAAGGAAATAAAACTACAAAACGTACTATTATCCTCCTATGATAAAGGGGGTTATTCTGATCGATTCCTCAAACCAAACCGCAACCTTAATTTATGAACCAACCGCATACGACTTGGCCCAACAAATTCGTGCTTTTTTCTTTTTGGTCTAACCCAACAAATTCGAGTTAAAAAGTGCATTATTGGCCCATTTTGTCACTACTATGCCCAGTTCCTTACCTCGACCCATAGCAAACCACAATCTAGGCAACATTGTCATATAAATACATTTTTCACGTCATCTATCCATTTGCTAAGTGCTGATGCAAATGATTGTCTTTCATAGAGAAACCCAGAAAGGAAAAAGAAGAAGAAGATTCAGGCACTAACCTCAGGTGGGGAGAGTTGATAGAGCTTGGAAGAGAGTAAATCATATCCAAATGACATGGAAGTGGGAGGTTGTGCATGGCCATCATTGGAAGCGCGTGCCGAGTCTCTGCGATCATGCTATATGGACTCGCAGGGGTAATACAGTTAAAAGAGTCGTTCAATAATGTCTTGCAAAAGCACTTTCGATACAATCGGCGTTGCATAGGTCTTTTTCCACTAGAAAGGAAAATGAAAAAAGGAAGAAAAAAATAGAATAAAGAAAGGAGAATGCATATCAGCCACTGAAGACTCAATAAGTTTATTGTCATCTTCTAAGGAGATAAACAACGACAACGTTCTAAATTTAGAGGATCTCGATTCTAGATTTAATTTGTGCGATTATATAACTTGACATCAAATGGACATTAAACTGAAATCAGAAACACATTGAACTGACTACTAGTTTCTTAGATAGATAATCTATTAATTAGTCTTTGTCCTAGGTCTCTCCTAAGAAACTATATACCTACCATTTGATGATAGTGCTCATTCTATTTGTCTTTCTAAGTCTCTAAAACCCATTCCTCTTGTATTTAAGTTTATAATCCCTTGATCTTGATCATGAGACATTCAGTAGATATATGCGAAGACTCCTTTACAAATCGATAAGTGGATAATGATGGATTCGTGAATAATTAAATTTAAATAGGTGGATCCTATTCAAGCAGTCAATAAGAACCTATCTACATCATTTTAATAATATTGCATTCAACCTATCATTTTTTATTTTTTATCTAACGTTGTTCTTGGCATGACAATAGTGACCTCTTAATGAAAGGCATAAGTATTGAACAGCTTGCAACACTAAGAGCAAATTCTATGGCTGTGTTTACCAGTCACGATAAAAATTTTAAAAATTCGGTTCATGTATATTGATACGTTGTTTATACCAAATAATGTAGATTATATGATGTGAATATATTTAACTTTATTACTACAATCACCAGACAGTGGATAGGATATAGTAAAATTTCTGGATTTCATATCCTATCTTATCCAATCCCATTCTACTTAGAAATCTAAACAACAAAATGTAGTCAATGGGTATAAAGAGCTTGTGCTCACAACAGATCATCTACAATGCTAATATCCCAAAGGATAATGTGGACAATACCCCTAGAGATTGTATTCAGGATCACCATGTTTACATTTATTAGTAGCTATTCTTTTTCTCTATTTTGATGAAAATACAAGTAGCGATTTTGTTGGGGAGTGGTTCCTACTTTGAGAAAAGTGTCAGAAAAGTTTTAAACCTATTACATTGTATCAATTTAATTTTAAATCTTTTATTGATTCCAATTTCTTGCTAAACCTTTTGACCTAATGCCAATTCAATCATTTTGACTAATTTTGGTTAGATATTGCTAACATGGACACTAGCCGACCTATGTAGTACAGTCAGTGCTAATATGGACAACTTTTAATAACAATTTAATATTTTTTTGATTTATTTATATATCTTATTTTCCCCTTTCCTTCCTTCTTCCAATTGATTACTAGACCTTGGTGACTGGTCAAAGGCAAGAGTCGACAAGGTTGACCTCACGGCCTTTGGCGAGCCTCGACAGCCATTGGTGAGGTTCCCCGACCTTGCCAGCCTTCACCTCTGGTCAGTTGATGAGGTCTAGTGATTGGCTGGAGGAAGAAGAAAAGGAACAAAAAACAACTGGAAAAAGAAAAGAAAAATTAAATAAATATTAAAATATTATTAAAGGTTGTTCATGTTAGTGTCAACCATACTACATAGGCCGGATTGATGTCCACATAAACGTTGTCTGGCCAAAATGGTTGAATTGGCACTAAGCAAAAGGTTTAGGACCAAGTTGACGCCATAAAAAGGTTTGGGACTAATTTGGTACAAAAGTAATATTCTTAAAACTTTTTTGACACTTTTCCCTTCATACTCTTCATTGATAGAATGGCACAAGGGTCTCGCAATGGTGATTTTATTGGGGTATATATAATATTTTTCTCTTGTAATTGAAGGATGTGACAAAGATGTGTGAGGTGCTTATTATAGTGAAATTCTCTGTTAGATGTAGTCCTAATTTAATGGTGAATCAGGATAAAATCTTGTATATCGAATTCTCTTTTTTGCTTCTCTCTATTTCCTTGTGATTGCACGTCGAATCCTAACATATTTATCTTCATGCATCCATGATGATGACGGCAAGGTCTCTTTAAAAAATTATTTCATGCCCCCAAAAAGAATTTGGACCATTTATCCGTTAGTCCACATCAATGTTTCGCATGAATCTAGTAGACTCAATGTTTCACATTATTTTTTGGTACATAAATCCGGTCCATTTAATAATCTTGCCCTTGTGTTCATTTTCCACGGTCTCTTGTCTATTGTTGGACATTTTCAAGAACCTTTCCCTAACATCCAGCTAGCTCTAGAGCGAGTCTGTATTGCCGTATGTCTCATTGTATAGCACACGAGAAATAGACTTGCTTCGAGAGAGAGAGAGAGAGAGAGAGAGAGGACAACAACATACCTCTTGAATGGAGTGAAAACTGAGCTCAGGACCAGGCATGAAAGCAGCTGCAAAAACTGCAACATCTACTTTCTCAGGGAATCTCTCCATGGCCATTGAAAGGACAAGCCCTCCCATGCTATGCCCTACCAAAATCACCTTCTCTTCTTCAGGAAGACCCTCCAAGAATTCGAAGAGAGGCTCGACATATTCCGCCATCGAATTCAAGTCTTGAGCTTGCTTTGGATGGATCCCCGAAGCGGCCATATCCAAGGCAGTGACCTTGTGGCCTGAGGACTTGAGGTGAGTGGCCACTCTGTACCAGCACCAAGCTCCATGACAAGCCCCATGGACCAGCACAAAGTGTTTCTCTCTCTGAGTTTCCTTGTTGTCCATGTCTAGAAATGAGTCTTTTGCTTTCACTGCTGGAGTTTCCAAATATAGAGTCATGTTTTGTCTAGGTAATGCTGATCTTTTCTCAATTTTTTTTTTTTTAAATGAGGGATTTTGGATCTATCTCATAGATTTTCCCTTTTGTTGCGACCTTCCCGGAGAAGAATCACCAAGAGGAAGACTAATAGATTACTAAATCAAAAAACTTAGCACGGACTCAATCAAGCCCCATACCTACTGCAACTTTCAGGTTTTAATTTAATTAACTTAAAACATGCAACTAATCTATTTAAGGGTTGCCACTAATCTATTATAAGTCGATTAGAAACCTTTTGGGTACCTTTTCTCTTATTTCAACAACGTTATGCAATCAGTCTTGGTTAATTGTAATCCTAAACCACTAACAAGTGATGGGCATTCTTGTGGGTGTGTACTAAAAACTGTAACTTAACAAATATCTGTAAAGTGATAATAAAAATAGCATGCCTAACGTGAACATCATTTCTAATGCAATGATAATGAATTCTTTTTGGATTTTCCATAAATAATTAGGCTATGTGCAATCCATGAAATACGATCTATTTCTAAAGTATGAGTGTGAGATCTAATTTTGTGACAAGTAAAATTAACATGAATTATCCTAACAAGATAAGTGTTTAACTTATGTACCCCCAAAAATGCAATGACGATGCGGCAAATGATGACATGACAATAATGGTGACATGGCAATGATGAGATGGCAAGTGGAGACATAATAGATGCAACAAATTCTATATGTTATATGCATGTTATTATTGTGATTTTCTTTTAAAGTTAAAATAGGGAACTGCCTAAAGTATGAGATTAGGAAATAATTTAAATTAAATACTATTGTAAATTAGGAAATTTCCTAAATTACTACATTGCTCCTAGATATGCAATTCTAAAATAGGAAATAACTAATGAATGCGATTTATTCTAATATGAATGCAGTTTTTTTAGAATTCTCAAAATAAGAAAGTTCACTAAATTACTAACATGCAATATTTAAACCCACATACTCAAATATTCCATTCAACTTAAAATAGGAAACAAATTTAATCAATAACCCGATCTTAATTCTTAAATATCGAATTTTCATGCACAACTCAAAACGGAAATTTCCTAACTTGAATTACGCATAAACTTGTCAAGCAAATCGAGAGAGATTTCAGTGATTGCAAATTAGGCAATGAATTATTGTAATTGGATTGGGTCCAGAAAATTACGTAATTCGGAAGATGTGTTTCCAAAACGGGACCGGTCGGGAGGAGAATCACGGTGACCGGTGAGACACGAACTGGGACCGGTAAAAGGCCAGCTGCAAGCGAAACCGGCAATGGAGCGGTAACGGCGTGGGGCAGCAAGGGCTCACAGCCACGACGAAGGAGGTGAGCTCTGCGAGGAGACGGCAATGGCGCTTGGCTATGCTGAGCTGGGACGCACGATAGTAGGCTTTCAGGATGCCGGGATTGCTGGAAAAACGTTAATAGGGGACTGAAGTGCTGTCCGAGGATGTTGATCCCAAAATTTACTCGCCGGAAAACCTACAGAAAATGTCAAGGACGCTGAAAGTTACCCAGGAAGTTCGCCGGTGGTGATGATATTTGAGTGAAACAGCGAGGCGTGGTTGGATGGCGTCGGAATTGGACAGGAGTCTTGGTGCACAGCGATGGGACTGGTCGTGACAAAGCAGCAGTGCCGCAACGTTAGGATGTTGCAGGACAGCAGCAGTGCAGCGAAATTATTTATGTGGCATCGGACTGAGGAGTTGATCAAACATTCGTCGGAAACACGAGCAACACGTGGAGTTTGTTGCACGCAGGTGGCCGCGGAGAGGAAAGAGTTCTGTTCCCTCTTTAAACGTGTATGGATCGTGAATGACAAATGGTGTCTTCTTTCTTTAGCCTTCACAAAAGGATAATGACAAATGGTCCCTTGGGTTAATGTGGAACACGATTCATGAAATTTAAAATTTGTTCAAGATGGTTCTTGAACTTTAGCCATATGTATAATGTCATTCTTAAATTTTTAATTTTTTCAATGTGATCCTTAGACGTTTGATAACTTTATTTAGTCCCTGGATTGTATAAAAATGTTCAATATTGTTTATGAACTTAAATTAATAAAATGATTATACTGAACATTTTTATGCAATTTAAGGACTAAATTAAAATTTACCATAAGTCAAAAGATCACATGAACAAATTAAAAGTTGTGAGATGACATTGGGTTAAAGTTCATAATTCACATTGGATGAATTTAAAGTTCAACATATTGCACTTTGCGCCAAAGTTAAGGGACTATTTGTGCTCTTATAAGCCAATTCTTGAATAAGCAAATAATTTAAACTTTTCCAAGTGTGCATATTCCTTTTGCCGTTTAGGGAATTAATACACATGTATGGTAAAAAATATGGTTACTTTTCTTTCCATCTTGCCGTGAACATGCCCATAGACTGAACCCATAATATTTCTTATTGTCTTTTGGTGGCCGAAAATTTTACAACATATAACCTTTTGATTCCCAAACTTGATCAAAGAATTAAATCGTCGCAAATTTTAGTAATCCACACGCTAATTTCTACCAACATAGGTTTTTAATAGGCCTGGCCAAATTTTGTGGTCTCGCCAGCTTAATTCAAAAATTAAATTAAGCTTAGAACTCCCTCGCTTAAGTGCTTTAACTCCAATGCGATATTATATTGCACCTAATATTTTTATGCAATTTAACTAGTATTTTTGTTTATGGACTAAGGTTGATATCTAATTTTTAAGCAAAAGTCAACTAAATACATAGTCAAAATTTATGTGTCAACACCTTGGTAATTCAGTAAATCTCAATTGTTGATTAGTGAAAATGAGGTTTCAATGAATAATTGGTCGAGGTAAAGAACATTGTATGGGGTAGAGGATCTTTTATTAAAAATTAATAAATGATTTTTTTAGGGATGTTACAAACCCTAGTTTATTTAAAGACCTCAAAGGGTCTCTTGAGGGTTGAATGAGTGTTTTGATTAATAAATTTTATATTTGAACTTATGGATTAGAGTATCACATCAATTTCATATCTTTGCTGGATTCCATGTGAACTCGCTTACGATAGTGAGAATTGTTCTCGTTGCAGTCGTGTTAAGCCCACAAAAATCTCCGGTCCCTCTAGTATCAAGACGTGCTTATTCTTCTCCACGTATAGTGACATTTTCGAACTGATCATGTTCGAATATTATAAATATAATGCATTATCAATTGGATCAAACACATATTTAGCTGCCATTTCTACATGTTTCTTATCCTTCTATGCATAATTACGAAAGATAGGGTCGGGGTACATTGAGGGACAAGCAAAAAACCACTACTTTGTACCACACCTAAAAGCTCTAGCAGCTTTATTATCACCACTTGGATACTATATATGTACTATGTCATCTGCCTCCACCCACAGTATATTCAAAATCTTGGTCCGGTCTTCCTAAAATACTACTGATATGAGAAATAATGACCAATCACTAGTGAACACAAAGCTTAGCAAGTAAACTACTAATCAGTCTATATCCCATATGTCAATAATAGTACACGTGAGGAAGTTTAAATATAGAATATAGAAGACTGCTTTGAAGTCAACTTGCCTGAGAACCTTTCTCAAAATCGGGATAATAAATGGAAAAACATTTCCTTTGAAAACAATAACCCAACTAAAGTTGAATAAAATTTGAAATTGCAATTAATCATCTTTACTGTAAATTGACTATTACCATCTTCTGGGAACCCATTACCCTTCAAGCATCCTACACCCATTTGGCATCACGAGGACATCCAGGGGAATCGTGTTATACCCTCGGCATCCAGAGGAACCCCATTACCCTTCCAAGCATCCCTTCTAACATCTGGGGCATTGTCGTCTCAAGGACCGATGGCATTCCCAAATCACATACTCATCTCATGGTGTAGCAATTCCATAATGCAATTGAAACATGTCGTCCAACGAGTTAAAACACAAAGACCCATTCAATTTCACAATCATCAATCCGTTGTTCATCTGAAAACCAGAAAAAATGATGTAGGATGGTCGATTATTTAGTATCCACCAAAAGACAAGTGCAAAAGGGAAATTCCAAAGTCCTAAATTCAGTCAAAAGGGCCGTTCACCCATCCTTTGAAATCAGTGGCATTTACCTAGCAAATTTGTTTGAAAAATCATGAAACTTTAACTCAACGTGTATGAGATTCCGAGAAACGTTTTTCATGAAGGACTCCGGGTCCGGTTTAGCTTGTACAGGTTCCAATTATTTTCTGAAGTTTGGATCAGAATAGAGCACAAATCCAGATTGCAGTTGGGTAAGGAAATTGCATTTTGGACATCTAAATGAACTCCAAAAATCATGGAAAAATTTCACATTATAGTTTCAAGATGTGGTATAAATCTTTTATGAGGACACTAGTCCAAATTGTTTGTCAAAAATTTGGTAGAAAATGGAAACTAAACACAGGTCTGGAAAAGGCTTATAAAAACAATTTCAAGCTCACATAGTTTTTGAAATATATTTTGCACATACAAAGTCTGAAAAATCTAAAATTTAAGTATGTCATAGAACAAGTCAAAATGCACAACTTTCGTTAGAAAGTCCCATCAAGTTTGTATCACAAAAATCGATATAAAATTGGCAAAATCACCGTGCACAGTAAATTGAACCTTAAAGTAATCACATCCTGGATTCCATCCACAATTCGCGATATTCAAACTCAAATGCACTTAAATCTCCACGACCAGCATTTCAACAACATATTAACATACTCAAGGTACTAAATTATGAAAACTACTTACAACACAAATATCTCGAAAACTTGGATGAACATAATCAAGCACTAATTCAATCGAGGCAACTAAAACTCGATGAAATCGACCTCAATGTACGGAAATAACCTATGTAGTATAAATAATAGTAATTCACTTGCTTCGGTCCTAAGTGGTGTCATGCTTTGGATAGTGGTTGGAGAGTCCCGTACTGAAATCTGTGCTTCGGTGGTCTATGTCACGTTGAAGTGACGGCACGAGACAGCGAGGATTGAGCTAAGGCATTCTTGCTGGTTGAGTTGGGCCTCTGAAACTAGGACGGTAATGGCGTAAACAAAGAAAGTGAAAGAGAAGCTTCGGTCGTCAAGGAGGAGATGCTGAGGTGGAGTTTTAAAGGGAGAATGAATGGAGGGAAGGGCTGATTTTAATTTTAAAATTTGGTCTCCTCCTTCTGCCGCTTGTGATGGTTGTTACCTACGAGGAGAGACGCACCGAATGGTGCGGTGCTGGTTGACTCAGCATCCAAGGCACTTGACCTGTGGGCGGACGTGGCCATTAACGACGCAAAGAAGACGGTGGAATGTGAGGTATTGTCGCATGAAGAGCGTAGGTGGCCGTGCGGTGGTTTGCTCGGAGGTGGCGGAAGCATTCGATGGCAATGTTGTGGCTAACGTGGCATTGAGTTGGCGTCGCGGAGATGTGGTCCCGTTGCGAGTGAGGCAAAAATGGCTCGTTAATGACAGGGATGAGTTAAGGTGGCATGTCCTTGCTGTGATGCGATGAAGGCACAAATGGCGTCATCCGGTGACAAGTTCAATGATGTAGCGTGGACCGTCAAACATTTGGGGCTCGCTATTCTGTTGAATGAGAATATGGATGTCACAAATCTCCCCATTTTAAGGAATTTCATCCTCGAAATTGAACATTCCTTACTTTCCATTGAAAATGTGGGGATATTGTTGCCTTATTTCATCCTCGCTTTCCCATGTTGCTTCTTCCATGTCGTGGTGTCGCCACAAGATTTTGATGAATGGAATGAGTGGGATTACTTTTGTTCAAAGGACTTGCTCTTTCTAGTCCAATATTGCATTGGCTCTTCAACGCACTTTACTTTCTCATCCACTTCAATGGCCTCATGGTCCAGTATATGAGTAGGGTCGAGCTGATATTTCCTCAACATTGATACATGGAAGACATTGTGTAGATTTGATAGCTTGGGAGGCAACGCCAATCAATAGGTCAAATCCCTTATTCTTTCGAGGATTTCGAAAGGTCCAATGAACCTTGGGTTTAACTTGTCTTTCTTTCCAAATCTTGATATGCCTTTCATCGGTGATACTTTTAAGAATATGTGACCTCCCAAGTTAAATTCCAAGGGTCTTCTATACTTATTTGCATAGTTTTTTTTTTTTAATATATTTGTCAACTTTGGGCCATCTTAAGCCAACTCCTAATGATCCCTGCTGCATCCGAGGTAACTTGTACTAATTTTGGCTGCATTAGTTTTCGCTCACCGACCTTACTCCAACATACAGGGGTCATACAGGGGTCCTATAAGTCCTTTCATACAGAGCATTACAATGGCCCATACAGAGCCTCAAATGGGGCCATTTTAATGCTCTGATGGAAACTATTATTGTATGTGAATTCTATCAAATGCAACTTCTTGTCTCGATTACCTTTAAAATTAATCACGCAAGCCTTCAAGATGTTTTCCAGTACTTGGATCACTCTTTTGTCTGCCCATTTGTCTATAGATGAGAGGTGGTGTTAAACTGAAGTTTGATCCCTAGTGTAGTTTGAGGACTTTGCCAAAAATTGGATGTAAACCTTGAGTCTTGATCCGAAGTTATAGTCACAAGGGCTCCATGTAAGCGCACAATTTGCCTTATATATATTTCTGCATATTTATCCAATGGGTAATCCATTTGTACAGCTAGGAAATGTGCAAATTTGGTCAGCCGATCTACTATTACCCAGATAGAACCGTGACCGTTAGATGTCCTTGGTAGTCTTTGCACAAAACCCATCGTTATGTACTCCTATTTCCATTCAAGAATGTCATTATGTACTCCCATTTCCATTCACGAATGTCCAATCTTCACCCTGTTCCACTGATAATGTTGGCGAAGGTTTCAATATATCTTTGTACTTCTCAAATGAATACTATAATTACTTCTATGTGTCTCTGATAAAATTTCCTCCTTTAATTCCTCATTGTTAGGCATACATAAGTGTCCATGTAATCTTACTATGTCATCATTCGTAACTTGAAAATCTAACTTCTTTCCTTATAATACCTTTTTGTGAATTTCTTTCATGATCTCAAGATCGAACTGTTATAATAACTTAATCTTTTGTGTAGTTTCAAGTTTTATCCTAAATGAAGGCATAACAAATACGAGCCTAATGATTCTACTTCTCAGCTCAACCGAACACACCATCTAGCCAAATCATCCCTACACTTTTGTCGCCACAAATTCAAGCTTGGAACCATTAAAATTGACACCATTAACATCTCATCTGGTTCAGTTCAACCAAGACATTCACTATGCCTTTATTGCAACAAAGATTCAAGCCTAAAATACAACACCATTCAATTGATAATCCGCCAAGACAAGAACTTGTCTAGTTTCCACTGAGTATTTCTCAAGTTCCCAACCTAAAGGATCATCACTTAGACTATCACTCATCAAATCCACAACTTAAGCTTTCACCATTTCACCTTGGAAAGAGTAGCCACAATTGATAATATCCACTAATTCCACAAAACCTTTTTAAACTGAAAGTATCCCCTAAAATTAGAAGTTGACCACCATCGATTGAACCTATTATTCTGACATATAAACCACAAGTAATTTCATGTCTCATATGACCACTCAAACTCATGACTTCCAAGATCGATCTTTACATATTAAATACTTCCATGTAATGTATCAAGGCTTCCAATGAGATCCTTTGATAGGAAATCACGACCTAACTCAAACAATCACAACTTAATCCTCAAATTCATAACTCACTCTTCACAATTCACATCTTAAGCTTTGTAATCTAATCCATCTACCCATCACAAATCAAAGTTTATCCATTAAGACTTGCTATGATGGTAACCATTGCTTATAACCTTGCGACTAATTATTTAAGCATCCCAAAATATCATGATTGATCATCGAGCCTCGAGCTAAGATCTAACGGTCCTAAAATCATTTCTGTCATGTAGGAATTATACTAATACGAACATCCTCCTAGGTCACTACGTATATCCTTCCTTGAGTAGGTGGCCTTTGTGGGTTCCTCTATGAGGTTGTTTCCTTCGGACGTAGTGGCACTAGTCGTGTCGGGCCAACATTCGTCCGTGTCATTTCCCATGGATAGTTCCTCCTCATGTGGCCTTACTGTCCACATCCAAAACATCTCCTTGGATCTTGACAAGGTTCTGATCCATGTTGTTCATTACACTTTTGACATGGATCATTTCGATATGGCACCCAACTCACGACTTGGCCTTTTTCGACTCCTCCATAGTTTTCAAATTTCGGTTCTTATGAGAGGGGCCAACCGATTCTCGAGATGAGTGGGACCTATTGTCAGGTCAAGCGTAACTCAGTGCCATCTGATGTTCGAATCTCGTTCATCATTCGTGCCCCATTTGTTCCCTCATCAATTTTTTTATTCCACGAGCTGGGCTCGCTCATAAATTTCATTATAGTTCATGATATTGAGGGGTACTAGTTGTTTCTTGATGTCTATCCTTAGGTCTTTCAAAAATGGGAAAATTTCAAATAAGGACCTGAAGTTGACTAAATTTCTCAAATAAGGACCCGAAATGAACTTTGTGTCAGATAAAGACCTAAGTTGGACCCATTGTCTCAAACAATGACCCGGAGTGGTTGAATCAATTCTAAATAAGAACCGAAGTTTGCTGGTCAGCCAAATATTCGCCGGCTATCAAGCATGTGACATTTCCGACGACCGGAGTTTAGGCAATTTTGTCCCAAAAAAATATAGGGAAAATTAACAAATCCTAAAACAGAAACAAAAAAACCGTAGGTTTTCTACGGTCTCCCCGTTCCTTGTACCCATCCTCTGCAAAGTCAAAGACCGAAGTTCTCCCATTCCTTGTACCCATCCTCCACAAAGTTGAAGACCCAAATTCTTCGCTAGTTGGGGCACGAATTCAAAAACAAGAAGAAAACCATATGCTTCTTTCTTTGTTTGTGGAGACCCAAATTCTCCACCGGTCGAGCAAGGCGAGAAGCAACGAGAATCGAGTCGCGATGATGACTGGGCAGTGATTTGGTTGAGCAACGGGGAAGAAGAAAGAAGAAATCATAAACATCTAAATGAATAACCTAAACTTAATTAATTTAGAATTTTCCCTTTTTTTCCAATCACAAAGTTTTGACAAAATTGCCCCTCGTCGAAAAAAGTCTGCCGGTGAACTAAGGTCCTCAATAGAGATTAACTCGATCACTTCGGGTCTTTACTTGACACAAAATTCACTTCGGGTCCTTATTTGAAACAATGGGTCAACTTCGAGTCCTTATATGACACAAAGTTCACTTTGGGTCCTTATTTGAGAAAATAGATTCACTTCAGGTCCTTATTTGGAATTTTCCCTTCAAAAATTTATTAGCCTTGTCCTCTTGATCTGCAACTAGTCTAGGAGCATTTGGCTTCTTATTGATCCACAATCAGCTCATTTTGACTCAATTGGACAAATTGAATTATTTTCGTATCTTTGGCGCAATCAGAGAAATGCTTTCTATAGAAAGCCCTACCAAATTCATCCTACATTACTGTTGTACCAGCCGGGAAGATCGTGTCCCTAGAGGTCCTCAACCAATACTTGGCATCTCCCTCCAATTGGTACTCTACTAGAGTTATCTTTTCTATGTCATTATAGTTTAATAACTAGAAGATTCTCTCCATTCCGTCAATCCATTGTTCTAACTCTTCTGGGCTCATCATGCTAATAAAGGAGGGTGGCTTTAGTTTTAAAAACTGTTCCACTAGACCTTAGGTATGACGTTTTACTCCAAGTTATTGTTGGGCTTACCTCTCCATCGAATTCCCTATATTGGTAAGCGCCTATAGGATATCCCCCATTCAAGGTTCTACCCTTGAAGTAGTGACCTCCATCCTCGATGGGGAATAACTTCTTGATCTTACCATGTATCCCTACAATTTATTGAGCGTTACCCATATAAACAATTAGTGACTTAGTAATCGCAGCAGTAACATATACATGTTGGAATGCACAGGTAACTTACAATCGTTATTTGCACTTTACGAGTGACAATCCATCAACCGTTGTCCAATACAATTCAAACTCATGCATTTTGTGTCTTAACGTTGACATCCATCATAATTCCTTCCACCTCTAACACACCTTATCACTCCAATCAAACTTATGTTCTTATACTACCAGGGCTGTGGCACCCCCAGTATGCCATGGCTAACATAGTTACTAAAGTTTTTTCACTTTTTAAGCATGTAGAAGTGTGTACGGTTAAAGAACACCCAGGAGATATAAAATATCAAAGGAACACACTTGGAAATGCAAACCATGTGTCGCGACCAATTTTTTCGGGGTGTGAACCACCTAGGGTTTGGCTAATGGATTGTTAAGCCTAAACTTAACTCGGGCTCTCCCAAGCCCATACCAATCGCGACTTAGGTTTAAGTTCTTAACATGCAATTGATTTTCAATTAGGAGTCGCCACTAATCTATTTTTGGTGGGTCGATTAGAAACCCAAGTAAAATAACAGGAGAATTATTCTACTCCTACGAACCAGAGACTATGGGTACGGGGACTTGGTTACGCTAGAATTCTCTAACGCCCTTTCGGTACCTTTCTTTTTATTTTGAAAAATGTTTGGCAAGCAGTTTGGATTGATTTTAAATCTATTTCCCTAACATGTGAGGTGGTCATACGGGTGCACAATCCACCAATTTAACATCCAGGAAAGCAGTGAATAAATTGCAGGAACTTACCTTAAAGCAACGAAAGCATCTGCGTTGTTAGATCAGAATTCACATCAACAATCTTAGATATGATTTCTAATTAACACGCAATTTCTTTTTGTTTTCAGTTTATTTAATGAGAATCAAATCTATATGCAATGCAACATGAAATGATATGGTATGGCAATATGACCTAAACTATATGAATGAGTAAAGTAATTCTTTTTTGTGTTTTCTTAATGAACATGCAATAATTAAATATACAATCTAAATTAACCAAAATGACCTCATCCTAGTGACGGACAATTTCTAAATAAATAAACCTAGCAACAATCGCTAAATGACGTGCATTTCATGAACCTAATTCTATATGACGTGCACATGATTTTTTATTTTCTTAATAAGCATGCAATGTATCCTAATATGCAATGACGTGCAAAGAATGCTCTAATTCTAATTTTTTCTTTTTTTCGTTTATGAAATTCGAAGTAAATAAATTTCCTATTCTGGACATGCAAAATAGCCCAAAACAAGTAATATCCTAACATGCATCTAATCTACTCAAATATTTTTTATTTTTCTTTTACGGTAGCAAACAAATGAAGGCATCAAGAACAGCATAGCAGCAAATCAAGCAAGATATCATCCATGTTCATTTAATTATAGGAAATAAATTGACGAATCGTATCTCGCGCATGAGATCGGATTGACCAATTTTTAAATAAAATCACGAATCGTATCTCGAGCATGAGATCGGATTGGTGATTTTTCCGTACGAAAATTTCAAGCGTGAAATCGGACCATCAATCATATGTACGTTGCGAAATTAGGAAGATTTCCCAATTTAGAAGGCTACTCGAAATTATGGATATCATAGCATATCGGAAATTTCCATCATGTGCATCAACGGATATTTCAAATAAAAAAACTGAATATTAGGAATAAAATGAAATTTTTACCTAATCCGATATTGATTTCCAAATTTGGACCTTGCACAATCGGACCGGGATTGCAATCGGCTGGCAACGGGATGGTGGATGACAACTAGCGGTGGATTGTGGCGGCGATCTGCTGCAAATGGTGGTTCGGTTTGGACAGCAGCCGAGATGGTGGACTCACGGTGATGCCTTGATGATTCGAGACAGGTGATGGCTCACGAGCGGTGGTTGCGACGCGACGCACTTGCGAGGGAACCGCTCACGATAAGGTGGCTCGCCAAAAGAGATCGTAGCGAATTAATATTTGGTCTTTTAGTCGGACCAAATAATCTCCACCGAGAGCTCTAAAGTCAATACCTTTTTGTCTTTAATCTCACGGATGCTTCTTTCTCAAGAACTCACGGTTAAGTCTCCAGATTTCACCATGCAATATGAGACGACTTCCACCGCTTTGACCAAAAGCCAAAATAAGTCTCGATGTTTGAAGGTGTGCTCGTCGATGATGAGGTGGGAGGCGGCTAGCGGTGGTCCGTGACTGGCACCACAGTTAGCGGGTTGTCATGCAGGGGTCGACACTTAGGAAAGGCTTCTCATGTCTTTCTCCAAAAGACGAGGGGATGACCTGCAACACAAAAATTACAAGGAAAGAAAATCCTCGTTGAAAGCCTAGCAGCAAGACTTCACCAGCCTACGTGAATGGCGTGCGAAGAAAAAGAAAGTGAATGGCCTGCAAAGAAAAAGAAAGTGATCTTTCTATTCCCTTTTTATTTGTTCTTTATGTGCCCCTCTTACGTGACCATAGAGAAAGAAAAGTGGAATTTTTATTGAGAATTAATAACTCCCTTGATAGCTTGATGATCTCCTCGGTTTGGTCTCAGTGCGGCAGCAGCTTCATCGATAGGGAATCCGTGGTGGTGTCACGTGCGGAACGACGATGGGACTCTGATTACGGGTTGCTCGGCAAAGCCTGCTGGTCCAGTAAATTCTCGGCCAGGGAAGGAACAAATCACTGTGGGGACTTCTCAATAGAGGCTTAGTGCTCGCTGGACAAGCTCGGCACAGCAGTTACACTCAGAGCACCACAAATTCGCTACTTTGCTTCAGCGAACCCGGACAAAATTGAAGAAGACAAATTCACCGTTTTGACCAAAAGCCAAAACAACCCACGATCTTTGACGATCAGGAAGGCTTCGATGTGCGCGTGAGCTTGCTGGTTTTTGCGACAGGATCACCGGGTTGGATTGCAGGAGCGTTGGACAGGAGAATGCAGAGCAACGAGCTATACACGTCAAGGGACGCTCGATAAAAGTAGTGGAAGCTGGTGGTGGTGTGAGATATGACCCCCACAGCAATATGGGAAGGGCAGTCGCGCGAGGGCACTGCAGAACATGATGGAGCACCGCAACACAATCCGTGACTTGTGTTCTTTCTCAATGTGTCGTGTCCTCTCCCAATGCTGGCCGTGTATGGAATTATGTGGCCCCCTTTTTTTTGTCTATAGTGTGCCCATCTTTTATAGGTCAAGGATGTGACCGAAATCTCCCGGCCTATAATTTATTTCTTTCCTTTCTTTTTTGGCTCCAATGGACGCACAAAATCCTGTCTGAGAGCATCCATGATATATATTGAAATTCCTTTTCCTTCCTCACGCTTGCGTATCATGCATTTGTAAGCCAATTTTTCTTTATTTCCTGTTTCTTTTCTTTTCCAGCTCACATATGAAATCTACCATGAAATATTTCTTGTCTTGAAACATTGAATATATCACTCAAGATATGCCCCACGTGCGATATCCCCTCTTGATATTTCATCTTTAAACTTCCAATCTTCAGTAAGAATAATATGATATATTATCACTCAAACTTCCAAACTTCCAATCACTCAAAATATATCACTTAATGTATAAATCACGTGAATATATGATATATTTACCGAATATTAGAAGAATAATATGAATCATTTATGAAATACCGAATTGTCAATTCATAAAATTGAAGCTCATCCCCCGATGATCAAATGCAACAAATGAATAAGTGCAATTAAAATTATATGCTATGCAATTAATATTTTTTCAGGGATAAAATTAACCCCTATTTTTTAATGACTAAACGGCTAAATGGGTCGCCAAAATTTAGGTGTCAACAAAGTAGAGCCTCTTTGAAGGTGAGCTCGCAGAGGTTGCCTTCAAAGACAAATTGAGACCTAAATTTTGGTCATGCTCATGCAATGAATGATTCTTTTGTTGAAAACATGAATTCCATTTTTTAATGCAATTTATATGATGCATGAAATACTAATGCAAATGATAGATGAACCTACCTGGAATAACTTACCTTCGAGGAGGATAGAGTAGTTCGAGGTAGTGGGTGTTACTTGTCTAGGACCCGTACCATTCTACGGTTGCTTAGAATAGTAACATGACTTTGTGAAGATGTTGCTTTCCTAGGATCCGTACCATTCTACGGTCGCCCAGTATGGCAGAAAGGAGCTGCTTTCTCAGGACCCGTACCATTCTACGGTCGCCCAATACGGCATAAAGGTTTTGTAAGAAACTGCTTTCCCAGGACCCGTACCATTCTACGGTCGCCCAAGACGGCGAAAGGTTTTGTTTAGGACCCGTACCATTCTATAGTCGCCTAAACGGGAATTCATTTTCCAAGACCCGTACCATTCTATGGTCGCCTTCCCGACAATATGTGTTGTCAAGGACCCGTACCATTCTACAGTCGCCTCGACGAAGAAAATTATTTTTCCAGGACCCGTACCATTCTACGGTCGCCTGAATGAGGAAATTGCTTTTCCAAGACCCGTACCATTCTACGGTCGCCTAGATTGAGGTTTTGCTTGGCTAGGACCTGAACCATTCTTCGGTCGCCCAGCCTTACAACAGAAATCATACGACCAGGACCCGAACCATTCTTCGGTCGCCTTAATCAGATTGAATTTGGAGGAAAAACTTTTGGGGGACAACTCAATTGAGTGTCGGTGTAAAGGGACTCGGCTACGAAAGCACGCCAGGTCGATAAAAGAAATCCGGGCTACGGAAGCACGCTGGTTCAATAAAATGGACTCTGGGCTACAAAAGCACGCCAGGTCAAGAACTTCGGGCTACGAAAGCACGCCGGGTCAATGAAGGGGGACTCTGGGCTATGAAAGCACGCCAGGTCGATATAACTGGACAGCTTGACCAAGTCAAGTGTCGATGCACTTGAGAGAGAATACCTGCACAATGACAAGTATTTTAGAGTATGGTAGAGATATACTTACCTGGTGATATCTCTGATTCTTGAGGATATGTCTTTTGAACTCCAAAAATTATGGAGAAATTCCACGTTATAGTTTAATATGTAGAATAAAACTTTTATGGAGGACACTAGTCCAAATTAATTGTACAAAATTTGGTAGAAAATGGAAACCGAACAAAGGTTTGGAAATGGCTTAGAAAAACAATTACGGATCCACACAGTTTTTGATATATATTTTGCATATACAAAGTTTGAAAAATCTGGAATTTAAGTATGTCGTAGACCAAGCCACACACAACTTTTGTGAAGAAAGTCCCATCAAATTTGAACCATAGAAGTTAGTATAAAGGTGGCAAAATCACCATGCACAGTAAACCAATCCTTAAAATAATTGCGTTCTTAAATTTTGTCCACATTTTGTGATATTCAAACTCAAATGTACTTAAATCTCGGCGACCAGCATTTCAACAACATATTAACGTACTCAAGGTATTAAATTATTAAAACTACTTGCAACATGTATATCCCAAAACCGTTGATAAACATAATCAAGCACTAATTCAATCGAGGTGACAAAAACTTGAGGAAATCGACCTCGACATTTGGAAATTAACCTATGTAGTATAAATGGTAGTAATTATGTGACATCCTGAATTTTTCAGTCCCGTTTTCAATTAAATTGATTGGGCGTTTCATCGACGCGCTTATAGGGCTGTTCTCAGAGCTGATCATTCTTGAGATAACTAGACTATCCGGGGAAACCATTAAGGAATTTTAATGCAATAGACTTGAGAATTCGACCAGAAATCGGCTATTCAACCGTGCTCATCTTTAGAGGCCATTACGGCACAGTTAAAAATCAATCAGGGATCGAAGATAGGTCAGTTCAATTGAGATGTGTTGCTAAGCGTGGGTGACTCCACTAAATTGGAAAATTCTCGTTGACCGGTACTAGACTGATTTTTCTATCTTTTTGGTACCCTACGTCCATATTTGAATTCTCGAGATTTTCACGACAACCGAGAGTCGCCAATGTGTCGGATAGGTTCATTGTGGCTTGAAGAAAATTGACCACAAGTCATTTCCACTAAAAATTTCTAAAAGCTACTCGGTAGTTTAGGTCACGCTAAAAACGCGCCAAAGTGAAATTAATCGCGAATTTGAATCCAATTTCAGAAATTGAAAGTTTTGTCATGTCACAAATCATTTTAGGAACGTTGACTCAATCTTCGAAGATTTTTCTGCAAACCGAGACTTTTTGGGAAAAAGTCGTCGTAGGGCCGTTTTTGTTCAAAAAATGTCATGGACCATTTTTTATCGCAAAATTGGATTGCATGTAGGATCAATTAGTGATGAAAATTAACAATTGGATCAATGGGGGTGTTGATTGAAATTATAGAGGCCAAATTAGGTTGATTTAAGAAGGATTGAGTGTCCAATTAAGGGGAAATCATTTTAGCGCTACCTGCCGCTGTCTGAGCCATTGCCCTCCTCGCCACTCAAGCCAACGCCGTCCGAGCCGAGCCACGACCCTCCTGCCCGACGCGATTGTGCCGACCCGTGACCCGCCCGCCGTTCGCCCGACGCCGTCTAAGCCGCAACTCCGCCCGTCCCCGCAGCGACGCTGCCGCCGCCGCCGCCACCATCGTCTCTGCTCGACACCAGCAACCTGCGCTGGCCACTACGCCTTAGCTATCTTACCATGCCGCCGTGACCGACCTCCAGCACAGCATCGCCATGCCTTGCCACGCCACCGCCGCCAACGAGCCCGGAGAAGAAGGTGAGCATTCGAGTAGGGTTCACTAGAAATCGGGTCGTGGCCACCGACCCGGCCGGACTTGGGTCGTCGGCTGGGTAAGGTCCGTTCGGCTGGGCCTGCGTGAATGGTTTGATTCATCCTTGGTCCGGGCCTTTTTATTTAGGAAATGGGCTAATTCGTTTTGGGCCAGGTTAAAAAAAAAAAAAAAAAAAAAAAAAAAAAAAAAAAAAAAAAAAGAGGCAAAATAGGAAAAAAGGGTCCCGGGCCGGACTGTATTACGGGCCCGCACCGCAGGCCTGGCCGGGTCAGATCTGGGTTCGGTTTGACTGGACCAGACCCAGTGCGGCCCAAAAAAAATATTTTTTTTTTTATTTTTTAAAAAATAATTTAAAAAATTTCGAAAATCCAAAAGATGTAGGTTTTGATTAGAAATGACCATGTATTGCCTTTATAGTGTAATTAGGCATTTATTTGCTTGTATATTTATTATATATCATGTTTAATTTGCATATTTAATAATGTTTGTGGGTGTTTAATTGCACGTGCTCAATTTTACTGCAATTAAGATCTTGGTAGTTATGATTGTTATTTAATGATTGCGTACCTACATGATCACCTCACGTGTTAGTGGATAGGTAAAAATCGATCTAAACTGCTTGACAAAAATATTTTCTCTTAAAATGAACAAGATTAGGTACCGAAAGAGCACTAATTGGTCAATTAATGTAATCAAGTCCCCAACCCTAGATTCTCTGGTTGCGTAGGAAGTGTGGTAAGCTCCCGTGCCTCACTTGATTTCTAGCTGACCCAAATAGGCTAGTGACAACTCATTTTGTGCAAAATTTTAAAAAATATCCTAATGTCACACGAGGTATGAGCTTAGGGGAGTCCGCGCCTAATCATGGGCCTTAGGCCCGTCCTTTGGGCAATGCCCCTAAACCTACTTTCTCCCCCTGAGGGTAGGTCGCGACAAGTGAGTACTATTATTAAGGTTGTTATATAATTTTCCCTCCCAACTAGCTACGTTCATACTAATGATAATTTAATAAATGAGCTTACGACTATGCAAGCACTAGTGGTCCCCTTAGTGTGGGATCCATGCGAAACCTAAAGTAATAACATAATCGGTTATTAAATGTATCAAACACATACTTAGCTGTCATTTCGACGGGTTGTTCTTGTTGATTGCTTGAATATGTTTTAACGATTTAAATTTAAATATCCATAATTCTGTCATTATTTATTTGTCGATTTTTAAAGAAGTCTTTGTGTAATTGTAGATGTCTAAAGATCAAGACCGGGGGATTACAAACTTTGGAAGGGTTTTGTAAACAGCATTAATTAGAAAGACAAATAGAATGAGCTATATCATTAAAGGGGATAAGTACACTAATGGTGCCATAAGTTATGTACGGCGCTCACTTTGGTGCCAAAAGTTTCCGTCGGATCATTTAAGTGCCAAAAAAATTTGAAAAATGCTCACTTTGGTGCCAACGCCAATGAAATTAGCCGGAAATCCGACGTGGCCTTTTTTTTATTAATTTTTGAAGCCGACGTGGCTCGTCGGAGAGTTGAGTCAGCATCCAAACACCAAAACGATGCCGTTTGGCATCTTTCCCCCAACTTTGAAACCCTAATCCCCAAATTGAGAGAGCGGGGAGGCTTGTCTTCGTGTCTTCTTCTTCCTCAAAGACCCACACCAGCAACGACACTAGCATGGCACCAGCAACAGCACCGGCAGCACACCAGCAACGACACCAACAACGCACCAGCAGCAGCAGTGCACCAGCAGCACCTTCGACCCATCTTCTTCCTCCTCCTCCTCCACCCTTGCCTTCGATTTTTCCTGCAACAATCTTAGTCTCTCCTCGCTCACCTGGTCGAGCAACTACAATGGTGGCTGAGCAACGGTGGCTGAGCAGCAACGGTGGCCGAGCGACGGCGGGCGAACGACGGTGGCCGAGCGGCGGAAACCCCAATTTCAATCTTGTGTGAGCTAAACGGCGTCGTTTCCGTGAAGCCATCCATGTAGGACGGCAAAACGACGTCATTTTCTTAAGGAGGACCGAAAACGACGTCATTTAAAGGCCTATCGATTTATATAAAAAAAAAAAAGCCACGTATTAATTTTGGCCGGAATCTTTTGCCGGTGGCCGGAATCTTTCGCTGGTGGCACCAAAGTGATCGTTTTTCCTCCGATTTGGCACTTAAGTGATCCGACGGAAACTTTTGGCACCACAGTGAGCGCCGTACACAACTTATGGCACCATTAGTGTACTTATCCCATCATTAAAGGGCAAGTATATAGCTTCGTGGGTGAGGCAAAGGAAAAAGACTAATTGATGGATTTACCCATGTATGAAATAAGCAGTCAGTTCAAATTTGGAATTAATAAGCAATCAAAGCATGGTTTGGCCATAAATATAGTACACCAAATATGGGGAGAGGCCGTCAACTAACTAAATATTGGATATTGTATTTTATGGGGAACAATTGATATCACAAGTGTTAATAACTTTCGTACAATACATATTTTGGTGCCTAACTTTTGAAAGACAAACATGTTGCTTTGGTACCATAATTTCTAACAGATTACTTGAGTGCAATTACTTTAAACCATATTTGGTGTACCATATAAAGTGACGCATTGATAGGCTATGCTCATGAAATTTAAGTATCCTCTCTTAAAAAAAATAGCATCTTATGATGAAATTATTTAGCTAGATGATGAAATTATTTAGCTAATATGGTAAAGCAAGATAAACACTTTTTTTTCCCTCAAATAAACTGGTTTGGTGTTTAGAAAACAAGAAAATTTGATCATAAAAAGTTGTAAATAACTGGTAACATGGATATTCCAATGCAAAGATTCTCCTAGATTTTGTTTGATTATAATTTAAAACAAATGATCGCTAATCATGCATCTTCTTATTGTGATTCAATATGTTTCATATACATTGGATTCCAATATAGGTGGTTGTTCATATAAATTTTGTAAAGTCATTGATACTCGCCATTATTTTTAGTGTTTGATCCAACATTGAACCAAACAATTTGTTTTGTCTGATCATCCAAGACAAGCATTGAATGAGATATCAGTTGAAAGTAAAAATGGAAAATTCAACTATGCTAAAGAACAAGAATAACGTTAGGTAACCTTATGAAAGAACAAAGTGTATACAAGAAAAGGCACAATAATGTATTCTACAAATCAGATCCGATATTAAATTGATCTCGATTGATTCAATGTATCAATCTCAATCTAAATGATATCGGAAGATTCACGCGTATCTTCCAACACCCTAGACTAATCTATGATCTAGAAAAAATAGTAGGAAAAAAGAAAAGAAAACCAGTAATATTCTCCAATAAAAACTCCAACGTTAAGCAAAGCTAATGAGAGGCCTAGGCTGACTCACTACTGCACATGGAGAACGAGGAAACTAAGAGAGAGAAACACTTTGTGCTAGTCCATGGGGCTTGTCATGGAGCTTGGTGCTGGTACAGAGTGGTCACCCTCCTCAAGTCCTCCGGCCACAAGGTCACTGCGTTGGACATGGCCGCTTCTGGGGTCCATCCAAAGCAAGCTCAAGAATTGAATTCGATTGTGGAATATGTCGAGCCCCTCTTTGAATTCTTGGAGGGTCTTCCTCAAGAAGAGAAGGTAATTCTGGTAGGGCACAGCATGGGAGGGCTTTGCCTGTCAATGGCCATGGAGAGATTTCCTGAGAAAGTAGATGTTGCTATTTTTGCTGCTGCTCTCATGCCGGGTCCTGAGCTCAGTTTTCACTCCATCCGTGAAGAGGTATCTCTCTCTCTCTCTCTCTCTCTCTCTCTCTCTCTCTCTCTCTCTCTCTCTCAGAGCAAGTCTATTTCTTCTGTGTACCATCCTATAAGACGTGTGAATACACACCTTCTCTGGAGCTAACTGGCGGTTCTGGAAAGGTTCTTGACATGTCCAGTAACCGAAACGAAGGCCCCTGGAAATACCAGCACAAGGGCAAGAACATGTCCACTTCATGACTCGTGACTAGTACTTGGCTATTTTTTTTGTTTTTTTTTTAGTGTGATTGGATTTTTAGTGTCGATCAGATTGCTTTTAACGTTAATGTGCTCTAATGCAAATTAGTCCGAAAAATTTTTACAAGAACCTGGTGTATGTACCTCAAATCCATGTGAAGCATCGAGTCCACTGGATTTCATGCGAAAAGCTCTTAAGAGTGTCCAGGCTATGAAAGAAAGGAGGGGATTAAAACGGTGCAAATAGTGATACTCTCAAACTAATCTCGTCAGCAATTTGCTACCACTAGCCGAGTGTTGTCTTAATGAGGAAGATCGTGCACGATACCCCAAGATGGTGCTATCAAAATAATTAAAATAGAAGAAAGGAATAGTCTTACTTGCATCATCACTTGAATAAAGCAAACACTGAATGATGAATGAGTACTATTTTAAGGTTTTTATATAATTTTCCCTCCCAACTAGCTACGTTCATCATGATGATAATTTAATAAATGAGCTTACGACTGTGCAAGCACTAGTGGTCCCCTCGGCGTGGGATCCATGCGAAACCTAAGGCCCTGCATGGTAATGTTCTTTTTTCTTGTTTATGAACCTAAAGTAATAACATAATAGGTTATTAAATGTATCAAACACATACTTAGCTGTCATTTCGACAGGTTGTTCTTATTGATTGCTTGAATATGTTTTAACGATTTAAATTTAAATATCCATAATTCTGTCATTATTTATTTGTCGATTTTTAAAGAAGTCTTTGTGTAGTTGTACGCGATGTTTAAAGATCAAGACCGAGGGATTACAAACTTTGGAAGGGTTTTGTAGACAGCATTACTCAGAAAGACAAATAGAATGAGCTATACATTAAGGGGCAAGTAAATAGCTTCGTGGGTGAGGCAAAGGAAAAAGACTAATTGATGGATTTACCCACGTAGGAAATAAGCAGTCAGTTCAAATTTGGAATTTATAAGCAATCAACATATGGTTTGGCCATAAATATAGTACACCAATGATGGGAGAGGCCGGCAACTAACTAAATATTGGATATTGTATTTTATGGGGGAAAATTGACACCACAAGTATTAGTAACTTTCTTATGACACATATTTTGGTGCCATAACTTTTGAAAGACGGAACATGTTACTTTGGTACCATAATTTCCAATAGATTACTTGAGTGCAATTACTTTAAACAAATATTGATCACATATGCCATAAATTTAAATGCCATGTCGAGGTTTCCGACATTCAAGTGATTGAATAAAAAATCATGACACTAAAGTGAAAGTTTTTTTTTTTATTTTTTTGAAGTTTTGACACTTATCTGATTGATTGGATATTATGACACCAAAGTTGACGATATACAAACAGTTAGAGTACCTGTCATGGCCTTCTTCTCATCTAATTGCATTGAAAATATCCTTTGTCAAAGTTTTTACGAAAAGTGGAGGCCTAAGGACCTCCTCAGCTTACCTTTCACCGGTAAAAAATTTGCACAAAGTGCCAAGAAAGAAGAAGTACATACGTTTGATGTACGGAGTTCGGCCGAATGTCCAGTCGATGTCAAGAGTTATGCAACTTATTAAATTAAATACAGAATAGAAATCCTCTAAAGTTAGAGTATTGGATTTTTTTTCTCAGAAAAAAGCCATCAAAAACTTCAAGTTTTGTCTAAAATGACAAATTTATTCCAAATTTTTTTGACATAAAAAACTCCAAACTTTGTTAACTTTGATACATTTATCCTCAAACTTTTTTCGTGAACACATTTATCCCAAATTATTAGACATTTTCATCTTTTACTTTTTAAAATGTTTTTATTTTTATTTTATTTTCTTTTCTTTTCTTTTCTCTTTTTCATTCTTCTCTGGTGGAGGGAAGCCAGGACTCAGGCGAGAGTGGCCCTCGCTTAAATTTGGTGCCAGTGGAGAGAAGAGAGAAGAAGAAAAAAGGAAAAAAATGAAAAAGGAAAAATAGAAAAAGGAAAATAATAAGATAAAAATGCCCTTGGTCATAAAATTTGGGCTAAATGTATCACGATTAGTAAAATTTTGGGTTTTTTGTGTCACATAAGAAAGTTGAAGTAAATTTGTTACTCTGAACAAGGTTTGGGATTTTTAGTGACTTTTTCTCCTTTTCTTTTAACTTTCCTCGCAAGATAACAGTAAACTTATGCAGGCTTATGTAGTCTTCAGTGGCTGCAATGAATTCTCCTTATCTTATTATATTTTCCCCTTTTCCCATTTTCATTATCATTGCAAAAAAAGGCCTATGCAATGTAGGCATTACTCTAAGTGCCCTCTAGAATACATCGAATGTTCTTTTCTATTTTTGACATTGATTGACTGTAAATGCTTTTGCAAGAGATTAGCGGACGACTCTTTTGATGAGCATTACCCTTTGCAAATCCATGCAGCGTGATCGCAGATTGAAATTTAGCACGGGCTCAGCAAACGCATTTGATGATGGCCCTGCACAACCTCCCACCGCCCTGTTCTTGGGACATGATTTACTCTCTTCCAAGTTGTATCAACTGTCTCCACCTGAGGTTGGTGCCCGGACCTTCTTTTGCTTTTCGTTTCTTTTTTTCTTTTTTTCTGAGTTTCTCTAAAGAAATCACTGAATTGCACCGTCACTTAGCAAATGTATGGTGACATGAAACATGTATGTACGACAATATTGCCTAAATTGGGGTTTGCTCTGTGTCGAGGTTAGGAGTTGGACATGAATAGAGGTGGCAAAATGGTACTTTCTAATGAGCTGATTTATATGCCGATAAAAGAAATTCTATTAAATAGGTCGAAATGGGTTCATAGAACATGAAAGACTAATTTCATGCGGGTGCTAAATGGGTTTAGAATGAACCCAGCTTCGAACCACTCTTAACAATGCAAAAAGAATGGCGTGATTATATAAAAGTCCGCCTCAACAAAGTGCAATGTGTCGACTATAAGTAATCAAATAGAGTAGGCACTAATCACTGTACGTAGTTTTTAACGAATTTAATTGCTTAAATTAGGACAAAGAAATTGGCTACAAATGCTAGAATTACTTATGTATATGTTGGTCTTAATTAATTAGTATGTAATGGGATCGTTTGGATCAGTACACTTGGCAATCCAGAACATAAATGTATGCTTCTTAAAGGAGTTATCAGTGGCCGCGGGAAAAGTGATACCAATATTTATCACAATCAAATTCAATATATTGATTCGCTCACGATTAATAAATTGCGAATGTCGTAGGATTTGACTTTGGCGTCCTACTTAATAAGGCCATTTCAACTGTACCCCAATCAAGCCAAAATGAAGGAGGAAGTAGCAGTCACAGAGGGCAAATACGGCGCTGTCCGCCGGGTTTACATCGTGTGTGACCAGGACCTCATGATAACGGAAGACGTGCAAAGATGGATGGTGGAGATGAACCCGCCGGATGAAGTGAAGGTGATCTCTGGCTCAGATCACATGATCATGTTCTCCAAGCCATATGAGCTTTGTCATGCTCTTGGAGAGATTGCTGAACGTTATTGCCCTTGAGCAAGATGTTGTACGATGATCCGAGGTCGAATGAATGTATATGATTTCTAATTGGTTATGACATTAGGATTAAATATCGCAAGAATCTACGATCAAAGTAAGGTTCTAGGAGACCGTAAATAGCATGTCAGAAATTAATCGACGTTATTGCAAATGAGCACACAACCATTTGTCATTTGAGCAAGACTGGGGAAAGGGATTCCTATCTTGACATAATCGAGAATCTATCAGCTCTTCTTTAAGCCCCTCGGATGTAATTTCTACTTGAGTAACTTTCATCGCACAGAAGCGTATACAGCTAAGGACAGGTCCAAACTGAGACCTAAACCTAAGAAAGGATCGCGTGGATACTCAAGATATTTACTATGGAAAGAGGTCTCTGACGATTTTCAATGACTTCATCGTGGTGATTGTTTTGAATTCAATACTTTGTTTGTTTTGCAGAAAATACTTTCTTCATTTTTTAAAATTTGGTTCGTTTAGGAAAATGAATTAACAATAAATGTTTTCCTACCAAAACTTAAATTCATGGAAATGATTTTATCTTTAAAAAAAAAAATTGGAAATCATTCTCCCAAATTAGATCCAAAAAGAGACATAAATCTGAGAAAGCGTGGCGTGGGTACTCGAGATATCTAATATTGATTATAGGAAAAGAGGTGTCCAACAATTTTCAATGACTTCATCACGGTAATTGTTTTGAATTTTAGGTTTCATCTGTTTAACGGAAAACATTTTTCTCATTTTCTGAAGTTTGGTTTGCTTAGAAAAATGAGTGAACAAAAAATGTTTTCCTAGTCCACGGAAAATGTTTTCCTAACAAAGTTTAAATTCAAGAACATGATTTCCTCTTTAAAATATTTGGCAATCATTTTCCCAATATATGACTAGGTATTAGTGTTTGGACTATAAACTTTGCGCTTAAGCATGTGAACCTCGACTCTCATTCTTGGGTCCTTGGCAATAAGGCCAAGTCCCTAGTGCCTGCTGGATTATGATGAAAACGTGAGAAAGCAAGTTGTCACTGTTATTTGCGAGTGTGGCTTACTTGACTTTTGTTCAACCTGACCTTCTGTTGAATAGAACTATTCTATTTTCTCTTTTCAAAAGGGTCAATTGAGGACGGGCCAAGGTCCATCTAAGCACCACCCGAGACCTTGGCATTCATGCTCGAGTCTATCGAGGCTGGGCCTAGGACATCAATGCCTGAGACACTAGGCTCTTCTTTTATGGAATGACAATTTGTCTGGTTTTAGGTATCATGTGGGTTACACATTGATTGCTCCATTTGCCTTAAATACATATGTTGAGTGAATTCAATGGTGCATTTTTGGAATAAGTGATCTTTAGACTTATCAAATGGATGGATCGGCTTGGGTTTGGGTTGTTTCTTTCATTTGTATGCATCTAGTCATCATTGTTTCTTAGATTAGGTTTAAATGGTCCGATCTAAATTGACCCATTAACTTGTTTATGACCCATTTATTAGCAATTTAAATTTATTTACCCATACTAGACCCAACTCATACTCGATCTGACTCTACTCATATTGTGAAACACTTATATATATAATCAAATCTAGAAAAAAAAAATATAATCATATTTCTTATGATGATTTAAAAAATATATTATATTGTTGAAACACTTCTCATACAACTACAAATTTAATGGATAAATTTTATTATTATTATTATTATTTTAAAATCGATGCTTCATTTAATGAAAAAAAAAAAATTTGGTATTTTTGAAAATGATAATATTTCCAATGTTTAGTTGAAATTTGAAAATGAATTAGAAAATAGATTTTACTTAGTATATAAAATCTGATTTGATTTTCCGTGCACTCATTTAAGTATTTTTATTTTTATTTTTAAAATTAGAATTTTTAGTTAATTATTTTTTTTTTTATTTATTCCTTCTTCTCTTCTATTGTTTTTAGCCACGGTGGCCATGGCTAGCAATAGATGAGCTCAAGCCTTGCCATAAGGTGACGAGGCTCGAGTTCACTCGATTCCGGCGAGCCGAGCCTCACTAGATCGACAAGGTCAAGCTTGCCCTAACGATGATGAGCTCAAGTCTCACTAGATCGATGAGGCTTGAGCCTAAGCCTTACCCAATTGTGAGCTTGAGCTCGCTTGAGACTAGCGAGCTTGAGGCTAGCAAGATTGAGGAGATTGGAGTCTGGTTTGAGCTAAGGCCACCAAAGGCCAATGTCTCGCCCAACCGATGAGCTCAAGGGTTACTAGTGCAATTGGCGACTAGGTGAGGGCTTAGTGGCCCTCACCCACAATTGGCGAGGATTAGCTGTTGAACTTCATAAGGGGGAGAAAAAGTAAAAGAAAAGAAAAAGAAAAAAGTAAATAAAATAAAAATTTATAAAAAATCGAAAATTTTAAAAAATATATATAAAAATTACCTAAGAGGATGATATCTTATCAATGGGTTGACTAGTTAATTACTTTTATAAGTTAAATGAGTTTACAGACAAACCCATTTACAAACCCATGGATCATTAGACTTACATATAATCCAAATTCATTAATAACCCATTTATTAAAACTTAACTAACCCATTTATGATCAATATCATTGTAAATGGGTTCAAAATAGGTTTTCAACCCAATTTGACACCTCTAACATTAGGCGTCCTATGTGGCATGGCTGGCCTTTAATATGGATAACTTAAAAAAAAAAAGTTGAATTTTAATTCTTTACTCTTTTTAGTAATGTTTCTTCTTCTTTTTTTCTTTCTTTTTCTTGTTTCCTTCGCCAGTTGCCTGGCCTTGGGTGACCGGTCACAAGAGATGGCCAGTGAGGCTCGAGCTCACCGGAGGGATTTTTGTTATCCTAAACGGGCAATTTCTTTGAGTAGATTGATCCAGTTACTCATTTTAATCTGTTACAACAAATTTTAATCGTTAGGGTATGAATCTTTAATTTTCAACCTGAATTGTCACTTGGCCTTCTTCCGTCATCTCACCCTCGTTAAGCAATGACCACTGCAATTAACCTTCCTTCAACCACCTCCAAACTAGTACCTTCACATCCCCTCCCTTCCCCCTTCCCCTCTACTTCTCCAATCTTTATCTATCTCCCTACTATAGAATCCAAGCTCGATGACCATGTTGCTTGTTTGTAGTTAATTGAGTCTATCCGATCAATTTTGATCGGAAATTGCTGACATAGACGCACGCCGTTCTACGCGAGACGATCAAAGCTAATATTAAGATTTTTTGAAAATTTTAAATAATTTTTAAAATTTTTATTAATTTTTTTCTTCTTTTCTTTATTGTTATGGTCTGTGGGTGCTACCAGCCACCGGTTGAGGCCTAGTGACCCCTTGCCGGCTACAAAGGCCTCATACCTCACTGTAGTTGGCAAGGGCTTGCAGCCTTTGCCACAACTAACTAGGGCTCATGGCCCTTGCTTAGATCTAAGTGAGGGCTCATGGCCTTTGCAGGCCATGTGAGGGTAGTGAGCCCTCGTCGGCCATTGGGCGAGAGCTCACAGCCCCCACTTAGTGTCATGATGGCCTCACCTAGATGTGGGCAAGGGCCCAAAGACCCTTATTGGTTGCAGAAAAAAAAAGAAGGAAGAGTGAGAAAAAGAAAAAAAAATTTGAAAAATTAATAATATTATAAAAAATTGTCAATGTTAACATCAAATGTATCATGTGGGATGGCTAATATTCAAGTTAATGATTTCCAATCAAAATCGATAGATTCAATTAGTTTTTTCTTGAGTAAAGTCTACACTTTCCTTTTGAAGTCTACTTTCCATGGTCAAAATCCAACAAACACTTCTGGACTAAAGCATGGAAATAAGAAGTCAACTCCAATTCGTGAAAACAAAGTGACCGCATCCTGCTTTGCTCGATTTCGTACATCCATAGAAAATTCTACTTTCATACAATCCTTTAATAGACCAGGGGAAAAATTGTCCAAAATGTTTGAAATCTATTACAATTTTGCTAATTCATTCTAAATCTTTTAATTGTGTCAATGGAGTCCTAAACTTTTTCACATCTTACCTATTAAGTTCATTCGACAAATTTTGATCGGAAATCGTCAATGTAGATAATGGTCATTCTATGTGATACCACCGGCGTTGACATAGACAATTTTTTATTTTATTTTATATATATATATACATATATTATCAATTTGTTAATTTACTTCTCCTCTTTTCCTTCTTTACTTTTTCCTTCTTTTCTCTTCTTTTTTCTTATTCCCTTTGTTGGCCATTGTTGGGCTCGTAGATGGCCTACAGAGGTCGCCAGCCTCATGTGAGGGCTACCTCACTTGATTTAGCAAAGGGCTGCCCTCACTAGCCCACTTTGGCCATGGATGAGGCCCAACGATGGTCAGCGGAAGGAAAAAAAAAAAAAGAAAAGAAGATAAAAAGAGAAATAAAAAATAAAAAAAGAAGGAGAAAGCAAAGAAGGAATATAGAATAAAAGAAAAAAAGGAAAAAGGAAAGAAAATTTTGAATAAATATTACAAAAATATTAAAAATTGTCCACATCAATATTGATCATGCCATATAGGACGGCTAGTGTCCACGTTAGCCATTTTTGGCCAAAATTGTCTAAATAGACTCAATTAGCAATATGCAAAAAGGTTTTAGACTTAGTTAGTACAATAAAAAAAGGTTTATGACTGAATTGCAATAGATTTGGGATTTTTTGGACAATTTTCCTATAGATTGGGCTTCCTTACAATTCAGCTTAGGTTGAGGCTCATTCACGGGTTCAAACTAGAGACATAACTTCAATAATTAAGCAGCTTTAGTTTATTATTTGATTGCTTCCGATTTGGTGCTCGCTTGTTCAACATCGCTTCTCACGTTCATAGTTTCCAGCATATTCATTGACTTACTTCTTTGCAAGCCGGTCTTCTCGCGTTCCTTCAGCGGTCCCCAACTATTGCCAGATCCAGCCGGCAGTTTTTTGATTTAGTTTAGAGAAAAATGGATTACAATTTCCAATACACATACTTGGATCCTAACAACGGTCGTTTTTTTATACGTTCTAAAAAGTCAATGTCA
The DNA here is from genome assembly GCA_014182575.1 of Eucalyptus decipiens. Taxonomy (NCBI): domain Eukaryota; kingdom Viridiplantae; phylum Streptophyta; class Magnoliopsida; order Myrtales; family Myrtaceae; genus Eucalyptus; species Eucalyptus decipiens. Next base: position 22,104,218 of record CM024616.1, read on the forward strand.
GCTCGCCATCATTTCTTATGTGAGTGATCCAATCCGAAACTAACAAATATGTTTTGGCCGATCATCCAAAACAAGCATTGAAAGCGATGCCAATTAGGCATCCTGATACTGATGTAAAACCTTCCAAAACTAGAGAATATAGAAAACAAAAAATCAAGCGTTGATATTCTCCAAGCGCATACAAGTAACTGCAAAAGTGAAAGCAACGCCAACCGGAGTTCTAAGCTGACTCATTACTGGACATGACCAACAAGCAAACCCAGAGAGAGAAACACTTCGTGCTAGTCCATGGGATTTGCCATGGAGCTTGGTGCTGGTACAGAGTGGCCACCCTCCTCGAGTCCTCAGGCCACAAGGTCACCGCATTGGACATGGCTGCTTCAGGGGTCCATTCAAAGCAACCCCAAGATTTGAAGTCCATTGTGGAATATGTGGAGCCACTTATGGAATTCTTGGGGAGTCTGGGTGAACGAGAGAGGGTGGTTCTGGTAGGGCATAGCCAGGGAGGGGCTGTCCTGTCAATGGCCATGGAGAGATTCCCTGAGAAAATTGCAGTTGCTGTGTTTGCTGCTGCTTTAATGCCTGGCCCTGAGCTCACTTTTCACTCCATCTTTGAAGAGGTCTCTCTCTCTCTCTCTCTCTCTCTCTCTCTCTCTCTCTCTCTCTCTCTCTCTCTCTCCCTCTCTCCGTGTGCACATTAATTTTTTTTATGAACCTGGCTAACGTAATGGTAAACAAGTTAGCTTTTGGATTTTTTCTGGTACAGTAAATCACACATTTTCTGATGAATCCAAATTTGCCATAGAAAGGTTCTTAATGAGTTGTCAAGCCATAATGGTGCTGTTGAAAATAATGTCAAGGTATTGGCTTTAACCTTCTATACGTATAGAACAACTAAAGCCCCAAGCGCAACTTATTTTAGGAGCCTAGCATTTGCAGGTTGAGGGGTATATATATGTTCACTTGGCTGGTTAAATGCTATCACTGGGATTTTTATCGTATCAAAGAGATGGGTTTCGCTAAGGAGATCGATCCATTTACTCATTTTAATCTCTTATGACAAATTCCGATCGTTAGGTTATGAATCTTTTTTCTTGAACCTGGAAAAAACCTCTCCCCAATTGTTGCTCGGCCTTCTGCTGTCATCTCGCCCTTGTTGAACACCACGGTTGACCTTCCTCCAGCCACCTCCGACCTAGTACCTACACATCCCCTTCCTCCCCCCGCCCTTCCGTTTCTCCAATTTTCATCTATCTATCTTTCGTTGAATCCAAGCTCGATGACAATCTTGCTCCTTGGTATCAGTAGAGTTTGATGTCGCCTCAAGCTTACCCGCATAAGGTTCGTTGAGGGCACATGAGCTCATAGCTCAAGCCTTAAACCATGCTAGGTTGTTGCCACAAGTTAGGCAACGGATGTTGCCATCCAAATTTGGTTGACGAAAAGAGGGCAAGACTGTTGATGAAGTTGAGTGGGATCAAGTCGCCTAGGATGATGGCAGTAGCTACGTCAATCGGTGAGGAGAGGAGGGAAGAGACACTGGCGGTTTGATGTCCGGTTTGAAACCTGGTGCGAGATAAAAAGAAATTATAGAAAACAGATGATGATAGTTATTCTTCATCAGACAATTTTGAATTCCGGTAGAGGGAATTGAAACGCTTCCAGTGGTGATATTCTCGAACTGAACTTGCCTGAATAAGGAAGACAGTGCACGATGCTCCACGATGAAGCTGTTAAAATAATTAAAGTACAAAATAATCAAAATGCAGGTATTATTGGTTGGTTCGGTGTGGGATTCATGTGAGACCTAAAGTAATAATTTAATGGATCATAGAATGTATTAAACCCATACTCGGCTGTCATCTCGACACGTTTCTTTTCCTTTTATACATGAACAATATCGTAATCGAGATTATCAGGTAATCCAACTATGGGATGCTACCTAAAATTACACCCAGATGGGGGAGGCGATCCCCGCCACCAACTTAGAAGGAATAGATTAGTATCATTTCACATGGCATAACGATGCATCTTTATCTCTTTTATATATGGAGCATGGTAATATGCATCTTATAGAACTCAAAATTGAACACAGACTTAGCTTAGATCTTCTCCGGAAAACAGTGTGTGTACATAAATGTGCATTTGCAGAGATGTACATTAGAAGTTTTAAATCTTGTCTTGTCGGCTTTTCCAGTGAACAAGAAACTGGTGTAACTTCATGAAAGAAATTTGAGAAGTTAAATAACTCTAATGAGCGATCAAAAGTTGTGGCATTAAATTGAGTTTTGTATGAAAGGTTTGGAACTTCTATGATACTTTTCACTGCATTTGACATTGAGCGATATATAATACTGCAAATAGAATTCACCTAAATGCATTAAAAGGGACTTCGTCGTGGCCTTAGGAACACGATTATGAAGATCTCAAATTTGAAGAACGAGTTCTTTTGCTCACCCCCATCTCAAAAAGGTCACTTGTACATGCATCTCAATGATTCAAATTTTTTTGTAGAAAATTCATTATGACACGGTTGCCTATAAAGAGTAAAATATTCTAGAGAAAGTAGACAGGACATATCAAATTAACCTTTTCATATATGAAGACCCACATGTTTATGCGTGACATTTACTAGCTGCTCATTGATTACACATTATCTCTTCTATGATCATAGCATTCTCGTAGATTGGAATATGATATGGTTCCACAATACCGGTTTGATGATGGCCCTGATAACCCTCCAACCTATATTTCATTGGAAGACGACTTCTTGGCTTCCAAGCTCTATCAACTCTCCCCACCTGAGGTTAGTTCACCTTTTTTTTTTTAAATTAAATAAAAGTACATATAATATCGGCACTAAAAATTGTTAAACTTAAATGGGTATTATCAAAGTTAGAAAGCATCTTGTGATTTTTCTTGTTTTTTGAAGGACGTGACGTTAGCGTCCTACTTAAAGCGGCCATTTCGTCTCTATCCTGATGAAGACAAGATGAAGGAAGAAATGGCAGTCACGAAGAGCAGATTTGGCTTGGTTCGCAGGGTTTACATTGTATGTGATCAAGACCTTCTAGTAATGGAAAGCTTGCAGAGATGGATGGTGGAGACGAACCCGCCAGATGAAGTGAAGGTGATCTCTGGCTCAGATCACATGGTCATGTTCTCTAGGCCCCTAGAGCTTTGCGCCTCCCTTGAAGAGATTGCTGAACGTTATTGTTCTTGAGGTCTGTGCACCGGTTGCATTTGTCTCATCAACATGAAAAATAAGGTTATGAATAAAGAGTGTGTTGTTTCATTAGAAAGAAGTAAAATGCGTGTTGAATAATTTGTTATCATGAAAAAATGCGATTGTTGAACATGAAGAGAGGTGATTGTTGGACATGAAAAAAAGGGTGTTTGCTTCTCCATAAAGAAATAAAGAATGCGTTGAAGTAGTTTATTATCTTGAAAAGAAGTGACTGTTAGATATGGAAAGAGGTGCTTGTTAGATTTTTAAAGAAGTGATTATTGACAGGAAAAGAAGTGAAGATTGTTTATGAAAGGCGACGATGGTTTCAATAAAGTATTTTATTCTCGAGAGACGGCAACTATTTTGAACCGAGAGTACAAAGTGTTATTAGATTGGGTAGCCCTACGGTTCTTTACAAAATAATCTCTCGATTTCACAAAGAAACTATACAAAATCTTAAAATTAGATTTTCACGGCTTCAAACACTCAAGATGTAATTCATGAGCACAAAGTCCTTTTGGATACACTTTGCAATAGATCCAACATTGAAAACCCCTCTAGAAAACTTACTCCAGCTAGAAAATTTATTCAAATTAGGAAACCTATTAAGATTTTAAAAAAAAAATTTTTTCGGTTTCGAACTCGAGACATTCTCAACGCTTAAGTGCTGGCAAAGAGTGGCCACCCTCCTCAAGTCCTTAGGCCACCAGGTCACTGCGTTGGACATGGCTGCTTCAGGGTCCATTCAAAGCAACCCCAAGATTTGAAGTCGATTGTAGAATATATGGAGCCGCTTTTGGAATCGTTCTAGGTGAACGAGAGAGGGTGGCTCTGGTAGGGAATAACATGAGTGGGCTTGTCCTGTCATGGCCATGGAAAAGATTTCCTGAGAAAATTGCAGATGATGTGTTTGCTGCTGCTTTTATGCCTAGCCTTGAGCTCACCTTGCACTCCGTCCTCGAAGAGGTCTCTCTCTCTCTCTCTCTCTCTCTCTCTCTACGTTAGTTTTCCATTGGCTAACGAAATGGTAGACAAGTCGGGTGTTTTTATTTTTCCTATTAGGGAAAACTATAGGGAGAATTACCAAAAGATTCTTGAATATATTGTAATTGTGTTAATTTAGTCATAAAATTTTTAATTGTACCAATTGAATTCCAAACATTTTCACATTTTGCTAATTGAATATATCTAACTAATTTTAGCCAAAAATAGCTGAGATGGACAATTGCTGTTCTATGTGACATGAAATATTTTAATTTTTTGGATTTTTTTTTTTAAATCTTTTTATTCTTTTCTTTACTAGACTTAAGGTGGCACTAGGCAATGGTGACAACATGTGACCACTTGCCCAAATCTAGCAAGATCACCTTAACCCTTGTTGGTGATGCCCTCGCCCCTTTCACCAAGTGCTAGCGAGGGTGTCTTGGCCCTCACCTATAGCCAATGAGGGTCAGTCGATGATCCTCGCTAACCCTAAGTCTAGGGGAAAAAAAAGAATAAAGAAAAGAAAAGAAAATTATAAATTATAAAAAAAAAAATCCAAAAAATTATTAAAATGGCAACATCAATGCTAATTGTGTCACATATGACAACCGATGTCAACGTCAATGATTTCCAGCTAAAATTGACCAAATTAATTTTTATTAACAAAACGTGAAAAAATTTAGGTTTCAATTGACACAAATAAAAAGTTTAAAATTGAATCGACACAATTACATTAGATTTAAAACATTTTGGTAATTTTCTCGTAAATCACACAAATGCCGATGAATCCAAACTTGCCATGGAAAGGTTCTTAGAGTTGTCAAGCCACAAAGAAAGGGAAAATGAGAGGGTGACGCCACCATTACATTTGGAAAATAATGATGTTGCCCCTACCCCAAGTTTTTGTTCGGTTTCCTTGAGAAAACTATGAATCCTGCCAAATGGGGAATTCTTTAGATTTAAAAAGCAATAAATCAAAATAAGGAAAAAAATAGGAAAAAAAAACTTTTTAAAAACATCATCAATATAGGATTTCTTTACATTCAAAGTAAAAACCTGTTTAAACATATTTATTATAAGGAAAATAAATATAGTATATCTATTAACAACATCTATACTATTAAACATTTTTCACAATTGTAATTGTAAAAGAAAATATTTATCATTTAACAAAATGTATACAATTGTTAAAATTAAAACTCGTATATCTAATTTACACAACTTAAAGTATGAATAAGTTCTACTCAAGTCATGGCAATTCAAGTTAACTCAAAAATCGAAATTATGATTATCTCGTGACTAACTAAAATAAAATTTATCTAAAAAATTTAAAGTATATTGGATTTGTTTGATTAAAAAATTTTATCTCGCTGCTTTTTTCTTTTCATACGATCCCACCTTTTCACATGCTAGCCACATTTCAAATTTGTTCACTTGTTCAATAATCTTTTGAAAATCTCATGAATTAGGTTGAAATATATGTGTGGGTTGGTAATTTGACTTTCATTGTATACAGAATTGGTGAAAATGTTTTCGTGAGTACACTGCAAAAGAATTGAGGTTTACATTCAAATAGTTATTCATAGTATTAGAAAAATTTTACATACATTAAACATATTTCCTTCTTGATGGTTTCATTTTATTTATGGAAAAAAGAATTATTTTTCAATATCTAAGAATTTTCCATCAATTTTTATTTCCCAATTTTGTTCCGTGTTATGATTCTGGCTGCTAATTCCGATTAGATGGTAATTTGTGGTCCACAAGGCACCATTATTCCATGTCAAAATAATTAAAGTACAAAAAAAAAATCGTCTTACTCTATTTTATCACTAGAAAAAGAGAGATTGAATGATGAGAAGTATTATTAGGGTTAATATATAGTTTTTCCATCCCAACTGACTATGTTCATCCTATCAATAATTTAACTAATGTGCTTCAAATTATGCAAATACCATTGGTTGGTTCAGTGCGGGATTCATGCGAAACCTAAAGTAATAATTTAATGGATTATAGAATGAAACAAACACATATTTGGCTGTAATTTCGACACATTTCTTGTGCTTTTGTGCATAAACAATATCGTAATTGAGATTATCAGGTAATCCGACTATGGAATGGCTAACAAAAGTTACACCCAAATGGGGGAGGCGAGGTCAGCCACTAACTGATAACAAATGGATTAATCTTTTTTCTTTTTCCTTATTTGCGACATGGTAATGTGCGTTGCAGTCAAATTTGAAAACAACCTTAGCTTAGATCTTCACCAAAAAACAGTTTGTACATGAATGTGCATCTGCTGAAAAATACAATAGAAGTTTCAAATCTTTTGTCACGTTAGATTTTCAGATGAGCAAGTGATTGGTGAAACTTAAATGAATAAAATTTGAGTCGCCATGCAATTAACACATATAGCGGTGGTCCGAAACATAAATATACTATTTAGAATGACGAGACCAGATTGCAATTATTATGGAACTATCATTTGTCACGGTAAAAGCGATGCATGATAAGATTTACCGAAGTTGCAGCCAATGCAGTTGCAATTGACAAATCCTTAAACAAATGTGTGCTCCGTAGCTCACATTTGATGATTTCCTAGTTAAATTCTGCTCGTTGAATTTGATTTCTCAGATTGCCATGCTAGTTATGGATGCCAGGATGGTAAGGCCGGGGAAATACCAGCAGGCATCTATAGGATAAGAAAGTTGAGGAGGCATCCTTCTAGATTGCAAATGGCGAAGGAAGGTCTGCCTTCTGAATCATGAGTCATGTTATAATTATGTCTTGAGTTTGAGCCCTGTTAAACGAACGCCAAAATTAAAACCTGCAAATCTGCCTCGATGAATGAAGTACAAGTTGGACTTTCGTGATCGTATGCGATTTTGTTTAGCACGCCGGCCGCCCTCCTTACAGTGGATGCTTTGCATGCGAAAGGAAAAAGGACGAACAAAGCAGCAGAAAGGACAAGCGTGTTCGACTATCGTGAAGCAACAGTGAAGAAAACGTGCCCACATTCTTCCGCCTCAAAAGAAAGACTTTTACCAACTTCTCAATCAATGAAGAGGGCCCCTCTATTCTGACATTTACATACACATACATAAGTTATGTACTTTAAAGTGTAACCAAACAGATTTAAAAAATATTTTTGAAAAGTGCTATTATGGCTTGGCTCACAATTGGGTTAACTACTCGACTGCGGAAACGTGTTGATGATGAAAAAAGAGAGCTTGTATTAGGTAATTGAAGACACGCACGTGATAAAATATGGTACATAAAAATCTTGCAGTCCCTGGTACAGTATATTCTCTCCCCACATACAAAAACACTTGAAAGGCTCGCAAGCTTATACAACGGCACACCCACAACTCTTTGCCTTTTTGATGCTCTTGTGGCTTACTCCTAATAAAACTCTGTTTATAGAGCAATGGCCGGCTGGCACGTTAAAAAAGCTGCATCACGAAGAAATTATTGCAGCCGAATAAATTGAAGTCAACTCGTGATTGAGATCTCTGGGAAAGAACACCACACCCACAACTCTTTGCCTTTTTTATGCTCTTGTGGCTTACTCCTAATAAAACTCTGTTTATAGAGCAATGGCCGGCTGGCACGTTAAAAAAGCTGCATCACGAGGAAATTATTGCAGCCGAATAAATTGAAGTCAACTTGTGATTGAGATCTCTGGGAAAGAACACCACTCCTTCAATTTGTATTCCTAGACTGTGTTTGAAAGTTAAAAGATAAAATTCAGAATATGATCAGTTTTATCCTTTCTTGTATTATGTGTCTACTCAAGATAAGATAAAATCAGATAAAAGAGGGATATAATCATAACATAATTATTTCATGGAGAAAGTGAGATAAATATGGATATGATTTTTGTTATTCATATTAGGAAAGTCATTTTTCTCAAATAACGAGCTTTTTAAATAAATAAAATTATATTTTGTTTCAATATAAATATAATTTGAATTCTAATATAAGAAATTCAAAATAACAAAATATAATCGTTTAGTTTTATAATTTAATCTTATTTTTATTTATATATTTGAATTAATTCTATCTTATAACATAGTTCAATATATATTTACATATTTTAGGTCTATTAGTACAATTTACTATTTAATAAAATTTTATTAGAGAATGATGGAAGGGAAAGAAGAAATAAAAAAGGAAATAATTATAAAAAAAAAAAAAACTAGACAAGAGTTTCATGAGGTTTTTACTATCTTCATTTGTTAACTTTAAGTTCATTTACACTAATATATCGTTTATACCAAACAATGAACATGAAATGATGTAAATATATTTGACTTTATTTTTGCAATTCACCAAGCAAATGATAGGATATGGCAAAATCCTAGATATCATATCTTATTTTGGTTAGAAAATTGGACAACCAAACATAGCCTTAAGGAATTTGATGCTTGTCCTCATAGCTTAGGAGAGGTCTGCTACTATTTCAAGAGGTGTTGACAATTCAATGGCCAAAATCATTTTTATTATATTCAAACATTAACTTCCCCAATACACATATCCAAAAGGGGTACTAAGTATCCAATCAATATCACTGTATCTCAACTAGACCTATTAAAATGGGCCTAAACCCATTTTTAAACTATGTGTGAGGGGAGTTAGTTATATTTAGAGAATGGGTCACAAATGGGCTTAGACATAATGTGAGTACTAAATAGGTTGGAAATGGGTCATAAATGATTTTATAAGTTACTTAGACTCAACCTAATTCTATGATTCTCTTCCATTCTCTCTCACCATCATTCCATCTTGCGCTCACTTATTGCACTCTTACCTCTATTTGGGTATTATCTTTCGTAAATTGGGTGGAATATCAAAGGGCTTTGGCAATATGAGTCAGATTGGATATGTGTCATTAGGTTTGCATTGCATAGATATGTGTCTATTTGAGTCAAACCATATTCAATCTAACCCCCCCCCCCATTTGATGGATCTAATATCAACCATTGATGTATTTACCTGCTACTTAAATAAAATAATCATTCACGCCATCAACAATAGAGGGGATAAATAGTGTACAAGAGCACCTGCGGAAGAATTGAAAACCTCCCGTCTCTTATAACAAAACCCACAACTTTGGGTTCTTTGAGAATGAAAGCCTTTGTACTGACCAATTAAAAAGCATAAAGATTTACCACCCGAGGATGGGAATTCGTCATCAGAGATTAAAATGGGCAAGTGGGTCCATCTCCTAAGACAAGGTGCCTGTTTAGTATAAAAAAGATCCCATTAATAGCATCTAAGCAGCCGAGCAATCAGTTTCGACTTGCAAATGCTCGACTGCTAGTATAGGTTGCCCTTGGGGCTTTAGTTATTATGTTTATATCGAAGGTAAAAGCCAATCCCTCGACATTATTACCCCCCCCCCAACACAAATTTATATCTTCCTGAAGAAACAAGCCTACTTTTTACTCGTCAACCTTATTGTCCATGTTGATGAGAAAACGCATATGGGCTATAGCAAATCTCAAGAACAGTAATGCCGCCCAATCTCTTCAAGGGAAGCACAGAGCTCGTGGCTTAGAGAACATGACCATGTGATCGGAGCCCGAGATTATCTTTACTTCATCCGGCAGGTTCATCTCCACCATCCATCCCTGCAGGCTTTCCATTAGTATTAGGTCCTGGTCGCATACAATGTAAACCCTGCGGACCAAGCCATATCTGCCCCGCGTGACTGCTATTTCCTCCTTCATCTTGTCTTGATCAGGACAGAGACAAAATGGCCTCCCTAAGTAGGACGCTAGCGTCAAGTCCTTCGAACAGGAAAGGAAAAGCACTGAGATAAGTTCCAATTTAGATAGCCATTTCATTTCTTGTGAACTAATTACTTTTAACAATTTTTCAGTGTTGATAATTTTATGAATATTAAAAAATAGGTGAATTGACCTCAGGCAGGAAGAGTTGATAGACCTTGGAAACCAGGAAGTCGTAGCCAAAAGATAATGTATCCTCAATAAGCATGATGCAAATAAATATATACATATACATATATCCATGTATTACAATGTGATATAAAGGGAAATGCAATGACCGATTGAGATGCATGAACAAGTAATTTATCTCAATCACGTGGAGATTACGTACATATAATAATTAAGCTTCAACATCAAACTATTTGCTATTATAGTATAACGAAGAAAAAAAAACTATTGCATTTAACTGGGTCCTAGCTGTGGTGTTGTACAACACCTCAACATCACCAAGTGAAAAAGTACATCCAAAGTTCCAATTCTTTCAGAAAATTTGTCCAAAAATTCTTAAATCTATTACATTTTTGCTAATTCAGTTATAAACTTTTTAATTTTGCCAATTGAGTACTAAATATTTTCATCTTTTGTCAATTAAATCCATTCAACCAATTTTGGTCAGAAATTGCTGATGTGAATGATCACGGCTGAAATTGCAATTTTTAAATAATATTTAATGATATTTTAATAAAAATTTTAAATTTTTTATGCTTTTTCTTTGTAACCCTATTATTTTTATTTAATAATAAAAAAACAATTATCTCTTCAAATGGTGTCAAAGACATACATAAAAAAAAAAAAAAAAAACCCCCAACCGTTAGATTGCAAGACAACACTATTTTGTCACTAGAAAAGGCTGCACTGCTGGCCGGTGACACCCACAATGCCAAAACAATAGGCGATACCCACAACACTTAACTAGGCCACCACATCTTGGTGTTTTAGAAAAGGTCCCGCCGCTAGCTAGTGACACCCACAACAATGACTGGTGACCTCCAACTATGGCCATTCAAGTCGCCTTGCATCGACTAGCCCTCATGTTGCCATCTCTTAGATCGCTCAACCTATGTTTACTACCACTCAATTTAGGCATGTCACATCCCGAACCCCCGAGCACGCAAACATTCCTCCACAATTGTTTAGTAGCAACATCTCTAGATGTGTCGTCGACACATTCTTTTGTCTTTCGATTAAACGCAAGCAAAACATGCATAATAACTTTCAACAAATTAAATATAATAGGGATAGCAAGGAAAACACAATAACATCAAACCAAACACTTCTTTTATATATTTACTGTTGACTTTAGGAAGTTTACTAATTACAAGCCCATCCTCAAAGGGTGACTTCATACGCGACCAACAAAAACTAGTAGAGGGTTAGGGTTAATTTAAGCTTCTCTAATGCGGGGTTAGCCATGGTATCCGGTGGAGTCTTTATGTCAAACTCCTCATCTGGGTTGCTCTTTGGATCCTCTAAGGCACCATCAGGGTGTCGATATCCATGGGATCCTAAATTTGCTCCTCGAGAAACCCCCCCCCCTAGGTGGCTCATCAAACCCACGCATCGGGCTAAAACGCTCCTCCCCAACCCAAATGAACCATGCCTTGAACCTATGGGCCACCTAATCGGCCAACCCTTCATCAACCCAAACGGTCATAACAAAAAACTCATAAACATGATTTGTCCCTAGGACAGGGTAGGGAGTCATAATAGTGTCCTGGTCCATCAAGACCTCGAACCGAACACGACAATTCTTTATACTATGGGCCCGAAAACAATAAACAATAACGGGTGAGATAAAAATCTCAATAAATCAATAACCTAAGCTTTGATTAGGACGTTAATTTGTCTTGGGTGCAACCTACACATACATCATGTCAAATAATCCCGCAAGCATCCTTAATTCGCCTTGGCACACCCTTGCATATTATTAATTCACACATGTCCATAGCAATACATCTGTTATGCATATAATCAGAACACTTCTCATAATTTCCCATGCACAATGCATTCACATGTGTTCCAATTACTACGACCACTCAAGCCATGGCTAACACAAGAGTTGGCAATCTTTCAGGCATGACCATGTATCATCCCGCTCTATTGGGCACGACATCGTCTTAGACCCCTATATTCCATAAGGAAAATCAGTTCGGCCTCAATTGCGACTCAACATCCGAACCCCTGTCAGCCATCCAATAAATTTGGGCATCATCCCCAAACTCCCGTTAGGTAACGGGTTCTTTTAAGTGACCACTCAAGCACACTAATTACTTACACCAATTTCATTTCTCATCAATTAGCCTAATGCAAACGTGGTTCGTGCTCATAAAACAAATTACTGATTATTTTACACATTAAATTCGGTAAAATAATCACACGTGGTCACATACATATAATTAACCCTTCAAACTTTGTACGCTTTCATTTTAAAACATCATTATTCCATTTGACACATAAAACATAGCATTCAAACATGACACCTCGTGAATTGCCATTTAAATATCAATAAAACCTTCTTTAAAATAGAAATTAAAGTTTCTAAATTGGGAAATTATTTTTCATGGCATCACAAGCTTCAAACAACTTAAATTGTGCATTAGTTCATCCCATAATTCAAGCATAAAACATAAATAATTCACTACTTATCGCCCTATTACGATATAACTTATCAACCTTAAACCAATAGTTTATCACTCAATCATTGATAGCTCATCGTTTGTTTAACGATGACTTATCACATATTTTTCGATAGCTTATCACCCCTTTGGTATATCCCCTATTTTTCGATAGCTCATCATCTCTTTGGTGATGGCTTATCACTTATTTTCCGATAGCTTATCACCTAATTGTTGATAGCTTATCACCCCTTCGATGATAGTTTATCACCTATTTTTCGATAGCTTATTATCCCATCAATGATGGTTTATCACTTAATTGTCGATAGCTTATCACCCCTTCGATAATAGTTTATCATCATTTTCTTGGTAATCTATCACCACTACTTATCACCAATCGCGATAACCTATCAACTTTACTTATCACTTATCGCGATAACCTATTAATTCTACTTATCGCTTATTACAATAACTTATCCATTAAACCATCATTAATTAAGACAAACTACAATTAACCTTAATCTAAGCTACCCCTAAAAGTAATTAACACCCTAATCAAAGTTTAGGAAGTTAACTCATGGTTTTACGATGATAGCAAGATAATAGCTACGTGGCGCGACGGTGATAAGAACATGATGCTCACAGCTCGAACATCGACACCAATAGTAGCGGATCGGCGAAGCTTGAGGGGGCATAGATTAAGGCAATAGTGATGCCAGTGAAGATGGCTCGGCTAATGACAACCAGCAAATGACAATAGCATCGAACGATGAACGAAGGCACAAACGAGTGATGGTGGTAAATGAGGTGACATCCAACAGGTTGGTATTGAAATCATTATGTGTTACATACCCGAAATCAAATTAAATTTCATTGTTAAAATCGATCAAATGCAACCTTAGTACGATCTAAACTATTGGGTGGCTTTTAAGGGCTTCATGTGTTTGACCCGTGGTCAATAATTTTCAATCAACATTTGTATTGTACCTCTTCATATCGTGAATAACCCTCAATTGTCATATAATTATGAGAAATCAATTACTCATCTTGAGTACAAGATCAATAGGAAATCGGTTTACTATTATTCGTAGCAAGTATCATAATCGTGCAGAATCACTACAAACCAATTATGTAATCATGTCGAATCAATTTAAATCTATTTGCTAATTGACTTATAACAACGTAGTATCATCCCTTATCAATCCTTATGGTCAAGCAGTTTATCCTCGATTGAATTCTCTAGATGTACACGTTTTGATCTTTTATGGCATTTCCTAATAAATTAGTTGACTCGTGAGTGATCAACTTAAAGTAAATTTAACTATCACTGCATTAATTAAAAGGAAAAAAAAAAACCATTTCATATATCTCAAGAAGGGTCAATTTTCAAGATATCACAACTCTTTCCCTCTTATAGAAATTTCCTCCTTGAAATTTTAATTATTACAAGACTCTTCAAAAAGTTGGGGATGTTGACGCCTCATTATCTCTTCGTTTTCTCACATAGCTCTCTTCGTCCCTTGGTGTTTGTCACATCACTTTGACTAAAGATATCATCTTGTTCTGCAGCACTTGCTCCTTTCAATCCACTATCTGCACTAGTCTTTCTACATATGACACTCTGCCGTCTCTCTATCTCCTCAAAATTAATCACATGGGTTGAATTAGACTCATACTTGCTTTAGCATAGACACGTGAAAGACATTATGTACTTAAGCAAGTCTTGGTGGCAACATGAGATGATAGGCCAAAACCCCAATTCACTCCAAGATTCCGAAAGGGCCAACATACCTTGGACTCAGTTTTCCCTTATTGTCGAATCGCTAAGTACCCTGCATCGATAGCACTTTGAGGAATACGTGTTCACCCACTTAAAATTCCAATGGCTTGCGCCGTTTATCTGCATAACTTTTCTGACGATTTTGGGCGGTCTTAAGCCTTTCTCGTATGACTTTGACAGTGTCCACTAGTTGTTGAATCAACTTAGGGCCCATAATCTTTCGTTCGCTAGCTTCGTCTCAACAAATAGGAGTTCGACAAGCCCTACCATATAATGCCTCAAATGGCGTCATTCTGATACTCTACTAATAGCTATTGTTATAGCAAAAACAATAAGATGAAATTGTTCCTCCTAACTTCCTTTAAAATCCAATACACAAGCTCGCAGGATATCCTCGAGCATATGAATGATTCTTTATGACCGACCAACCGTCCGCGGATGATAGCTCGTGCTATATTGCAACTTAGTCCCTAGGGGTAGTTTGTAGACTTTTCCAAAATGCAGCAATGAACTTGAGGTTTCAATCTAATGTGATCATCACTAGCACTCCATAAAAACGAACTCCTTATTGCACATACAAATCAGCAATTCTATCCAATGCAAAATCTTTTCGTACCGCGATAAGGTGTGCAAACTTCATTAACCTATCAATCACGATCCAAATGGAATTGTTACCTTGTTGATTCCTTAGTAATCCCATCATGAAGTCCACTATAATATGTTCCCACTTCTACTCGGGAATCTTGAGAGGTTGCTAAAGTCTACCAAGCTTGTAGCTTTCACTTGTTAGCATGCTAAACACTTGGCAAAATATTTGGCGACATCTGATTTCATACCGTTCCACCAATAATATTGACACAAATTCTGATACATATATATGCTGTCCAAATGAATACTATAGTTGCTATGATGGGCTTCTAACAAAAAAAATTTCTTAAGTTCCGCATCATTTGGCACACATAATCGTCAACGACACTTCAATATTCCATCATCAGTCGCTTGAAAATTAGTTTCCTCTTTTCTACATCTCTTTGCAAAATCTTTTGAATTTCAAGATCTGACGACTATAGCATCTTTTGGTTTAATTCTGAAGGTAATCATAAGACTTGAAATGTGGCTTACCTCAAACTTGAAATTCAAATCTCGAATTCCTTTGAGCAAAGTCCATTCTTGAACCATCATTTGCACAATTGACGATTTTCGGCTTAACACTCCCTCTACTTTGTTGGCTTTACCAAGGTGGTTTATAATGTCGCAATCGTAATCCTTGAGAATTCTATCTATCTAAGCTATCTCATGTTAAGTTCTTTTTAGGAGAATAAATACTTTAGACTTTGATGATCCATAAAAGTCTGAAACCATTCTCCACATAGGTAATGCCTCCAAATCTTCAAGGCAAAAATGATTGCTACTAGTTCCAAATTGTGCATCGAATAGTTCAACTCATGAGGCCTAGCTATTGGGACGTGTATGCAACTACTCTCCCATGTTGCATTAAAACGCGACCCAATCCTTTATACAACGCATCACTAGAAATCTCATAACCTCCAAGACAAGATGATATTGTCAACACAAGTGCAATAGTCGGTTTATACTTAAACTCTTGAAAACTACACTCGCACTTATCCATCCATTTGAACTTTTTGTCCTTCTTCAGTAATCGCGTCAGAGACATAGCTATCATAGAAATCTTTCCACAAATAGTCTATAATAGCCTATCAATCCCAAGAAACTTTAAACCTCAATTATTGTCATTGGTCTCGAACAATTCATTACCATTTCAATTTTGGTTGGGTCCATGTAAATCCCTTCACCAAAATCACATGACCAAGGAAAACTACACAGTCAGCCAAAACTTGTACTTACTAAATTTGGTATACAGCTCATGTTCTCGCAAGGTCTAAAGTACCATCCTCAAGTGTTGTTCATGCTCCTCTAGACTCATTAAATATACCAAGATATCGTTAATAAAAATGATCACGAACCGATCCAAGTATTCCTTGAACACATGGTTCATTTAATCCATAAAAGCAGCAGGTGCATTAGTCAGACCAAACAGCATTATGGTGAATTTATAATGATCATAACTCATACAAAATGCCATATTTAGTATATCCTCCTTCTTAGTCCTTAACTAGTGGTAACCCATCCTTAGGCCTATCTTGGAAAAGACCAAAGCTCATTGCAGCTAATCAAACAAGTCGTCTATTCTTAGCAACGAATACTTGTTCTTGATTGTCACGTGATTAAGTTGCCAATAGTCGAGGTAAAGACGCAACGAACCATCCTTCTTTCTTACAAACAAAACTAACACTTCCCAAAATAATACACTAGGACAAATGAATCCCTTGTTCAAAAACTCTTGCATTTGCACCTTTAATTCCTTTAGTTCTGGCAACGCCATGCGGTAAAGTATCTTAGAAATCGACTCC
Organism: Eucalyptus decipiens; assembly: GCA_014182575.1. Taxonomy (NCBI): domain Eukaryota; kingdom Viridiplantae; phylum Streptophyta; class Magnoliopsida; order Myrtales; family Myrtaceae; genus Eucalyptus; species Eucalyptus decipiens. The sequence continues at coordinate 22,121,050 of CM024616.1, forward strand.
GTTCTAGGGGCTAACTCAATCACAAATTCTATCTCCCTTTCTAAGTAGTCACTCAAACAATTCCTCTAGAAAGACATCGGCAATTTCTCGTGTTATGGCAATATCCTCCATCCTTGGTTCCTCAACCAACATATTAACTACAATTGCCATATAACCTCGGCAACCCTCATCCAGCAATCGAGTCACCTCAAGTGATGAAATTATAGGAATCGAGGGTCCTCCTCCATTTCCAACAAACTTGAAACTAACACCCTCTAGCGGGTTAAATTAGATTACTTTACGATAACAATTTATCATAGCTCGTTGCTTGGTGAGCTAATCCATACCAATGATAACGAAACCGTACTTGTAATCACGACCTGCAAATCATCTGCCTCATTTCTAGTGACAGCATAAATCCTTCCTTGCACTAGGGCCTGTTCAAATTATTTTGTGCCGATGGGCAGTTCTTCACTTGGTGGCCATGCTAACCACATCCATAGCAAGCTCCCATCTTGGCAAACGTGAGGTTGTTCTATGCCTCCAATTGTAGAATTGACACATGCCATTAGAGTTGTATGCTAGCTTTCCCACACCATTCTTTCGGTTAGGAGGGATTAAATGTTTTATTCTTATCATCGGCCTCTTCCCAAACAAATTATTGTCCTTAGTAAGCGCAAACCGCAAACCAGATGTGGTTGCCCATTCTACCATGTTGCTTTCAATCAATTGGGTTTTCTCGTATAGTTTATCGTAATCCTTAAGATTCGGGGCCCTAACTAGTCTTTAATCTTTGATTTTAAGCCATCTCTGAATCTCCTAGCCCTATCCACTAAGTCCTTAATCAACTTCGACACGTACTTAGACAACTCGGCAAACTTCACCTCCTATTAGTCTACCAACAATTGGTTTTCATGGAGTCGTTGGAACTCAACCATCCTCTGTTCCCGCATGTAATATGAGAAATGCTTCCCGTTGAAAGCTTCAACGAAGGCATCCCACACCAAAACCATACTTTCAAGAAGACCCTTCCTTCGATGGCTTCCCACCACGTGCTAGCATTGCCTTGCAGTTAGGAAACGGCCAACATTACCTTGTCCTCCTTTGAGCACCTTAGTAATACGAATGCTTTCTTCAATTCCCTAATCCAGAGAGTTGCGGCCTTAGGATCACTCGCCCCATTAAATTTTGGTGGTTTCAACTTTAGTAATTATTCCATTAACTTATGCATTGACTGGTCACCATTCCCATTCCTAGCCAATAGGACTTTAGCAAGTATAGCAACAGTAGTGCCAATAGGGGCAGCAGCAATAGTGCCGATAGCGGTAGCGGCAGCGACAACAGCAACAACAACAATAGCAACTTAGTTCTAAGCTTGCTGCTTGATCATATTTCTTAGGGCTCCCAATGCTTGCAGGATCTTATCCAACCTAAAATCAACCTATTCTCTTCCTCTAGCACAAGCCAAGTTAATACTCTTCCTCTAGCACCAATCTAAGTCGATGCTCTTTCTCTAGCACTAGCCAAAGCTGGTATTGCCCCTCTCTTAAGGACCCTCTAATTAAGATCATCCATCTTGCAAGATTCTCAAAGAAACCTGTTATATAATTCCATAACAAAATTAGAAACCTAGAACATCTAGCTAGAATCAATCAATCAATCACAAGCATAAGATATTTTCTAATTAACTATCCCAAAACCCATCACATCTTATCATTCCAGATATTGACCACGCTCTGATACCACTTAAACAGAGATGTCATACCATGAACCCCCAAGCACAAGCATCCCTCTATGGTAGTTTAATTACAACATCCCAAGATGCGTCGCCAACCCATTCTTTCATATTTCGATTAAACGCAAGTGGAACATGCATCATAACTCTCAACAAATTAAATATAACAAGGATAGAAAGGAAAACACAATAACATCAAATCAAACACTTATTTTATATATTTACTATTAACCATTGGAAATTTAGTAATTACAAACACATCCCCAAAGGACGACTTCCTATGGGACCAACAAAAACCAATTGAAGATTAGGGTTAACTTAAGTTTCTTTAATGCAAGGGTTAACCATGGTATCCAAGTGGAGTCTCAAGGTTAGACTTCTTATCCCGGTTGGTTTCTGAATCATCTATGACACCATCAGGAGTGTCCATATCCATGGGGTCCCAAATCTGATCCCGAGGACCCTTACCAGGTTGTCCATCAAACTAATGTATCGGGCCAAAATGGTCCTCCTTGACTTAGATGAACCACGCCTTAAACCTATGGGCCACCCACTTGGCCAACCCTTCGTCTACCTAGATGGCCGTAACAAACAACTCATAAACGTGATCCATCCCCGGGGTAGGATACGGAGTCACAACAGTGTCTTGGTCCATTGGGACCCCAAACCGAATATGACAGCTCTCTGTACTACAAGCTCGAAAATAATAAACAATAACTGGTGAGATAAAATTTCAGTAAGTCAACAATCTAAGCATTGATTAGGACGCTAATTCTTCTTTAGTGTAACTTACACATGCAACACATCGAATAATCCCACCAACATCCTACATCCCCTTCACACACCCCTGCATATTATTAATTCATAGATGCCCATAGCAATACATCAAGCATGCATATAATTAGAACACTTCCTATAATTTTCCATGCATATTGCATTTACACGTGTTCCAAATATTACTACCACTCTGGCCACGGCCAACACAAGAATTAGTGATCTTTCGGCATAATCGGGCATCATCTCGCCCCATTGAGCATAGCAACTTCTTGGGCCCCTGCCATAGATGGCATTTTATAAAGAGCATCAATCTAGCCTCAATCACAACTTGGCATTTGGATCCCGCTAAGCATCCGATAAATTTGGATATCATCCCCCAAATTCCCATTGGGTGATGGGTGTTTGAGAAAACTTTCATATTTGTTTTGAAGTTGACAAAACGTTTCCATCAGTCTAGTTTGAAGACTTGCAAACTCTTTTGTCAAAGTCTGAAGACCGCCGAACCGCCAGACTCAAGAATCAAAGTCTGCCCTCATTGACAGTTTCTAGACCGTCGAAGAAGACTTATCTAGATTCGAATATCTCTTTAAGGATTTGATTATAACGGTTGGAAAAGATCTCATGGCTGGAATAGCGTCTAAAGATCTATTGTTCGTATTGGAAATAATTCGAGTAATTCGGATCTGTTGATTCATGAAGTATACTTGGAAGGTTCTACTTATGGAAATCTAGATCCTGATTGTATGGGCGAGCAGGATTTGGTGGGCTATTGTCATATTCCTTAAATAACTCGAGATCTTCCTAATTGATTTTGTCCAACGTGTAGATTGGAAGAGCTCCTTTGAAAATGCCAACGGTTATGAAGGCATGGAGGAGTACATATGGAAGACACTCTAGTTGTTCAAGGAAGTGCGCGATAGATAAATTTCAAAATCTGAAACTCCTTATTCTTTGCCAATTCAATTGTTGAGTGTAAACTTGTACTCAAAAGAGAGCTTATCATTTCTGAGACATTAAGGAAGTGTAGCAAAGTATCTACACTGTGAAATAAAAGATGTGATACTGTAACAACTCTTTTGATTCATAGTGAAATCCAATCAATGGGCTATCAATGCGGAAGAGTGGACGTAGGCTTAAAATAAGCCAAACCACTATAAACATTGTGTTCTTATTCTCTTCCCTAAACTCATTTACTTTGCTCGTAACTTTATTTAATTGTTAGAGTCTCTTTTCTCTTTTAAATTCTGTTGTTAAACAGACTCAGGTTAAAAGTAAAATTTTACACTATACTTCTCAAAAGTTTGTTTTCGCACCTATTCACCCCCTCTAGGTCCTTGTACTAGTATTTACAATTGGTATCAGAGCCTGTGTACTCATTTAAATTGAAGTGTTTTTACTTCAGAGTTAACGATCCAAGGCTAGTATGTTGGCTCCAGGTTTGATTGAAGGGCAAAGCAACACCAAACCACCTTACTTTGATGGGAAGGAATACAGTATATGGAAAAACAAGATGAAGGCATTCATAAGATCGAAAGACCCTCTTGAATGGGATATGATAGACAAAGGAATCATTCCTAAAACTACAATAGTCTTGGAAAGGGGAAAAGAAACTGTTGAGTCCAACGAGATGACTCAAAAAAAGATAACCAAGAGACAAGCTCTTGATGCAAAAGCAATTTATTCCTTATATTGTGCATTATCTCCTACTGAATATAATAAAACATCTTCTTGTGAAATAGCTAAAAAAGTCTGGGATAGACTGCACATCACCTATGAAGGAACCGATCGAGTGAAAGAAACCAGAATCAATATTCTGCTCGGTCAATATGAAACATTCAAGATGAAACCAGGAGAATCTATCACTGACATGTTTAGTTGTTTTACAAAAATCCTGAATGATCTTGAGTATCAAGGTCAACCAATCTTTGGACCCATGAAAGTTAACAAACTACTACGTGGACTTTCCAAAGATTTGAATCACGTAAAGACCTCAATAAATGAGACACAAAGGATCACGCCACTCTTTGTTGACGAATTGATTCTGAAGATGATATGGATGATGAAGAGCTTATTCTCATGATAAGAAGGTTTAGAAAACTGAACAAAAATGGAAGAAGATTCAATTGGAAGAAACAAAGTTCCCAAAATTTTCAAAATAAATCAGTTGAAGATGATGAATCCAATAAAGATGTGATTTGTTTTGAATGCAAGAAAAATGGATACATCAGACCCAATTGTCCCTTATTAAAGAAAAAGAAAGGAAAAGCTGAGAAATACAAAAGGCTCTCAAAGCAGAAACATGAAGTGATATCAAATGTGAAGAGAGTGATGATGATTATGACAATATTTGTCTAATGGTACAATCAGAATCAAATTCAAATTCTGAGACAAACTCAAACTAAGACAGTGAAATCGAGGTAAGTTATTCAAAAATTCCTACTAAAGTCTCTAAATATATTGATGAACTGTGTCTTAGTCTCAAAACCTCTCTCAAAATGATTCTCGTACTAAAAAGAGAAAATTCTGCACTAAAACAACAGAAGATTATTTGGAAAGAAAAGATCGAAAATTTAGATAAAAATGTTATTACTTTGAAAGAAGATGCAGACTCTTTTCAAAAGAAAATGCACTTTTAAAAAACGATATTTCAAGTATTTCAAAAGGTTTTCCATAGGATCTAAGAAATTAGAAAATATTCTTTCAGCACAAAGACCTTACTTTAACAAATTTGGCTTGGGAATGACTTTTAAAACTATTCCACTAATTGATTTTCCAAAAGTAAAGGAAAGAATTAAACAAAGACCTACAAAAGATTTTTATAAAAATCATTTTCAAAAAGTCTTTGTAAAACATGTAGGCCGTAGTGCTCTTAAATGTTTTAAGTGCAACAACTCAAAACATTTTGAGAAAGAATGTCCTATGGTTTGGAAACTTGTTAAGAAGGTTTGGGCAAAGACCGTATATTGCATTAACTCCATTGAATCCAAAAAAGTATGGGTGCCAAAGAAAGCTTGAGTTTCTTTTTTAAATGCAGGTCATTATCAAGAAAAAGGTTAAATAGTATTTGGATAGTGGATGCTCAAGACATATGACAGGAGACTCAAGTTGTTTCATAAAACTTATACAAGTTAATGGTGGAAAAGTTTCTTTTGGTGGAAATAGCAAAGGCAGAATTGTGGGATATGGAATCGTAAAGATTGGAAGTCTCACAATCAGTAACGTTTCCTTAGTGGAAGAACTCAACTACAACTTGCTGAGTATCAGCCAACTATGCAACACAGGTTGCAAAATCAACTTTCAAAAAGGAATATGTTCAAGAACTAGTAAAGACTCATCTCAAACATTCACAGGGCGAAGACATGGGAATATATATCTCTTGGATATCAAATCAGAAAAATCCCAATGTCTAATTTCAATTCAAGAGGAAGCTAATCTCTAGCATAGAAAACTTGGCCACATCAACATGAAGCAAATAGCCAAGATCTCTGCAAAGAAGTTTGTTCATGGACTACCCAACCTGACATACCAAAAATCTGATTTATGCATACCATGTGTATTGGGAAAATAGGTTATAAATTCTTTCAAACCAATAAATCAAGTTTCCACTAATCGTGTGCTGCAGCTCTTGCATATGGATCTTTTTGGACCAACTAGAACCCAGAGCATTGGAGATAAGAAATATTGCCTAGTAATAGTGGATTTACTTGGGTATATATTTCCCGACAAGTAAGTCTAAAATATTTTCTTATTTTATAAAATTTGCTAAGAAAGTTCAAAATGAGAAAGGGTATGTTATTTCAAATATACGGACAGACCATGGAGGTAAGTTTGAAAATCACTCCAGAGCAGAATAGAGTTGTAGAAATGAATAATAGATTATTGCAAGAAATGGCTAGAACACTTTTAATTGAAAGTAACATTTCTTCTCTTTTTTGGGCTGAAACAATTTCTACAGCGTGTTATATTATAAATAGTCTTCTTAAAGCTTATTATGGAGAAAACTCCTTAGAAAGAAACCTATTATTTCATATTTTCATGTGTTTTGATGCAAATGTTTTATATTGAAAAATACAAATGATCGAATTGGTTAGTTTGAAGAAAAATCAAACAAATGCACCTTCCTTGGATATTCAACCACCAACAAAGCTTATAGAGTATATAACAAAAAGACTAAATCTGTGGAGGAATCGATGAATGTCAAATTTCAAGACCTTATACAAAATCAATCGATTCAGACTCAATCTGAAGAATCTGAACCTGCTCCAGACTCTATAAAGTCTAAATCTCCAGAAACAGCTCACACTTCAGAAGACCAGTAACGAACAATTGTTGAAGAATCAAATGAAGAAAAAGATCAACAGTCTGACAAACCAACTAGCAACTAGAAGCACAAGTCTAGTCATCCCAAAGAACTCATTATTGATGACATTGATGAAAGGATTTGTATAAGATCCAAAAGGCGTGAAGAGTCTAGTGCTGTTGCTCTTATTTTTGAAATAGAACCCAAGAGCATAGAAGAAGCTTTAACTTATGAAAGCTACATTGAAGTTATGCAATAAGAACTTAGGCAATTCAGTATCAACGATGTCTGGGAATTAACTCCTAAATCAAAAGGTAAATCTGTCATTGGAGCTAAATGGATTTTCAAGAACAAGATAAACGAGAAAGGAAAAGTCATAAGGAACAAAGCAAGACTCATGGCCAAAGGATATACGCAAGAAGAATGGATAACTATGATGAGACTTACACACCAGTAGCAAGATTAGAAGCGATTAGATTACTACTTACATTTGCTTGTTATAAGAATTTCAGGTTATTCCAAATAGACGTCAAAAGCATTTTCCTAAATGGATTTATCCAAGAAAAAGTCTATGTGGAACAACCTCTCGGTTTTGAAGACCCAAGGAAACCAGATTCTACATTCAGACTGAAAAATGCGCTATATGGCTTAAAGCAAGCACCTCAAGCTTGGTACGACAAGTTAAGTAAGTTTTTAATTCAAAATGGCTTTATTAAAGGTAAAGTAGACACTACCTTGTTTATCAAAAGAGAAAGCAAAACTTTTTACTTATTCAAATCTATGTTAATGACATTATTTTTGGATCAATTAACGAAAATCTGTGCAAAAAATTCTCTAAGACTATATAGGATAAGTTTGAAATGAGCATGATGGGTGAACTATCCTTCTTTCTCGGACTTCAAGTAAAACAATTGAAGGAAAGAACCTTTGTTCACCAAGAAAAATATGCTAAAGAACTTGTTAAAAAGTTCGGTTTGGAGAATTGCAAAAAGACCGATATACCAATGTCAAGTTCCTCGAAGCTGGACAAAGATGAAAGAAGAAAGAAAGTTGACCAGAAACTATACAAGAGTATCATTGGTTCACTTCTTTATCTTATTGCTTCTAGACCTGACATTTTGTTTAGTGTTTGTATTTGTGCTAGATTTCAATCAGATCCCAAAGAATCTCATCTAAATGCTGCGAAACGCATCATCAAATACGTTGCAACAACCTCTAATTTGGGTCTCCGGTATCCTAAAGAATGAGACTTTACTCTCCTTGGATATTCAAACGCAAACCTAGCAGGATGTAGAGTTGATAAAAATAGCACATCGGGCACTTGTCAATTACTTGGTAACAAGACAGTATCTTGGTTTTCAAGGAAACAAAGTACTATAACTCTTTCAACAGCAGAAGCAGAGTATGTGGCTCTTGGAAGTTGTTCTCAAATCTTGTGGATAAAACAACAGCTAAGAGATTTTGGAATCGAAGACTCATGCACTGAGATCAAATGTGACAACACCAGCACGATTAATCTCACCAAGAATCCAATTCTTCATTCAAGAGCAAAGCATATAGAGATTCGACATCATTTATTAGAGACCATGCTCAAAATGAAGAAGTCTTGATTCAATTCATTAACTCAAATAATCAACTAGCGGACATTTTTACAAAACCACTGGAGAAAAGTCAATTTGAGTCTATTCGTTCCAAACTCAATATCTTAAAGTCTGAAGAAGTTCAGACTCAAGGATAAAAGTCTAAAGATATTCAGACTTAGAAGATCAAGATTTAAAACTGTAAATTATTTCTGTTTTAGAAATTTATCTCTCGGATAAAATCTCAAAAAGGTACGTTCATCTATTAATCTGTAATTGATTGATGTTATCTTCCCCAGTTTTCGTGATTATTGTAATCATTCCTTTTCGAAAAAAAGTTATCTTTTTGACAGTTATCTATTTTTTTTATAAAGGGTAGTTATTTTTTAAAATGCATTTTTTATTTTTCCTTTTACGGCGATCCGTATACCCCATTTCGATTGCTTTATATACTATTTGTTTTCTTTCGCTTTACTCACAAAACCCTAGAAAACACAAAACTTCATCTTCTCTCTTTTTCTCTCTAGTTTAATCCTCAAAGTTTTCATCTTTCTTGCGAAACGAGTTTGGAATCTCTCAAAGACTATGAGAATGTCTTTCCAAAGAAAGTCTTCAAGGCTTGCGAATAGGGGACCACAACACATGCATGAGGGTCCTACGCATTTTGACCTCATCCAGGAAGAAGAGTCTCCAAGATAGCAGCAGAGTCCACAACATTCTTAACCGCGTCAATCTCCACAAGCTAGACCTCAGGATACTCATCATCAAGTGGAGGAAGAAATCATTGAAATGTGGAACCTGTAAAAACTCAAAAGTCCGCTTTTACCTTTAAACTCTACTCTGCCTTGAAGAAGGGAGGTACTCCCTTGAACTTTATTGATGAATTTTTAAAAGAGAAGGGTATCGAAATGAAACTCACTTTTTGCGAACGATGGAACAATTGGGAGTTGCTCCTGCGGGATCAGCAGAAAGAGCATTTGCAAATATCCCTAGTGATCCACGTGTTGGAGGTCTTAGTCAGCCATATGGGAATGATGGTGACAAGATGTACACTCATTTTAAGCCTAGAATGGGTGTTGCGGCGAATATTCGAAGCAAAAGGACAGATTTGTTTCGCTCTGAGGAACACAAGCGACTTTACTCTAAATTACTAAAGCGAGGAGTGATCGACCCAAAAAGTGTGGACTTTGATTTTCTTGACTCTCTGAATATGAATTTGCGAGAGAAATTCACATTGCTTCAACTTAAACGTTTTTGTTTTGAGACAACAAAGGCTCATCCAGAACTTATTGTGTATTTCTATTCTAATCTAAGTTTCTTGGATGCAAATAGATTCTCTTTCAATGTTCGAGATCAAGACTATGTAGTTGATATTGACACATTGGCTAATGTGATTGGAGTAGAATGAGGGGCATTTCAATCAATTAGTGTGTTTGTTGGTCGTGCGATGGTAGAGCTTGTTCGGGATGGAATGGCGGAAGGACGAATTTCGTACTTGAGGATAAATGCCGCAAATATTTTGCTTCACAAGATTGTGATCAATTGCCTTAGACTCAAATCAACTTCGAAGACTGACGTCTCCAACTCAGAAGCAAAGCTGATGTATGCTATCAACGCTGGCAAAAAGTTCTCTCTTCCACACACTATCATGTTTCACATGTATAGATCGATGGTGAAAGACAAGGGCCAACTTCCTTACTCGGCACTTGTTACTAAGTTATTCAAACATTTGAATATTCAACCTCCCAAGATTCTGTGTGTTCGTACCTATGAACAAATGGTAGTGGGACTGAAAATGGTTTCCAAAATGCGTCTGAAAGAGCTAAACAAAGCTTTGGAGCGATTTAAGGAGAATACCCCTGTCAAGACTCACCAAGTTTCTATGGCTGCAAAATGAAAAGGGAAGGAGCCCATGACAGCTCCATCCAAGAAAAGAAGAGCACTCATCTTACAGGATGAAGAAGATGAGGAAGATGTCACCATTTTCGCTCTTGCATTAAAAAGCTTACATTGTTCTATTCCAAAGACAGAGGAGAGAGAGGATCAAGACAAAGAAGAGTCAGAGCAAAGGAGTGGAGAGAGAGAATCGATGAGAAAAGAAGCAAAGGAAGAAATAACTGCTGAAGAAGAGGGCAGAGGAGAACAAGAAGAGACAAAGCATGAAGAGTACTTCTCTTCGCCTGAAGGCAATGAAACAGGGGGAGTTGCTGAGAAAAAAGGTACCTCTTCCATTGCTTTTACTAGTGAAGATGTTAGCCGTTCACCTACGAAACCAAAAGATATATATGCCTCTCAATTTGCTAAGGAAGGTCATGAGGTTTCATTGCCAAATTTGGGTGCTCATGCTGAAATGCCATCATCTGTCAATACTCCTCAAACTAATCACGCAGAGGCAAGCACTCAGACTAACAACTCAGCAGACTTTCGAAGACTGCTTGATGTTCTTATGGAGATGCGGTGCCAGATTTATGCCCTGGGATGCGAAGTTCAAAACATGCAGAATGCAAGTCAAGCCTCTTCAGTTTCCTTGCATGATCAAATTCATGCCCTTGCTCTTCAAGTTCAAGCAAATGTCAAGGGTGAAGAAGTGGCTCAATTGAAGGAAGATTTGAAAAAGCTAAAAAGGATTGTCCAATCGATGGGAGATTTCCAGCTTGTTCGCATTCCAAAACAATTCTAATTCCATTCTTTTTTCATCTCTACCTTTTTAATGCTGACAAAAAGGGGAGAGATGGTTTGACTCTTATTTGATTTGACTTTTTGATTTGACTTTACTTTTGTTTGGTTGTTTGATTTGACTTTTGACTTTTGATTGACTTTACTTTTATTTGGTTCTTTTTAATGCTATCTTTACTAAGCTAATTATCTTTTGAGATATCCATGATTGCTTGAGTATTGTCTTGCGGGTCAAAAATATCCAAATCTGTAGGAAAGTTTTGTCACCATAAAAAATGAGGAGATTGTTGGAGAAAACTTCCGTATTTGTTTTGAAGCTGATAAAACGTTTCCATCAATCTAGTTTGAAGACTTGCAGACTCTTTCATCAAAGTCTGAAGACCGCTGGACCGCTAAACTCAAGAATCAAAGTCTGCCCTCATTGACAGTTTCTAAACCGTCAAAGAAGACTTATCCAAATTCAAGTATCTCTTTAAGGATTTGATTCTAATGGTTGGAGAAGATCTCACGGCTGGAGATAACATCTAAAGACATGTTGATTCTAATGGTTCGTATTGGAAATAATTCAAGTAATTTGGATCTATTGATTGATGAAGTATACTTGGAAGTTTCTACTTATGAAAATCTAGATCCTAATTGTATGGGCGAGCAGGATTGGTGGGCTATCGTCATATTCCTTAAATAACTCGAGATTTTCCTAATTGATTTTGTCCAATGAGTAAATTGGAAGAGCTCCTTTGAAAAGTGCCAACAGTTATGGAGGCATGGAGGAGTATATATGGAAAATGCTCTAGTTATTCAAGGAAGTGCACGATAGATAAATTTCAAAGTCTAAGACTTCTTGTTCTTTGCCAATTCAATTGTTGAGCATAAACTTGTACTCAAAAGAGAGTTATACATTTGTGAGACCTTGAGGAAGTGTAGCAGAGTCTTTACACTGTGGAATCAAGGACGTGATACTGTAATGACTCTTTTGATTCATAGCGAAATCCAGCCGATGGGCTGTTAGTGCGGGAGAGTGGACATAAGCTTAGAATAAACCGAACCATTATAAATCTTATGTTCTTATTCTCTTCCCTAAACTCATTTACTCTACTCGTAACTTTATTTAATTGTTAGAGTCTCTTTCTCTTTTAAAGTCTGCTGTTAAATAGATTCACGTTAAAAGTAAAGTTTTACACTATACTTCTCAAAAGTTTGTTTTCGCACCTATTCACCCCCTCTAGGTGCTCGTACTAGCATTTACAATGGGTTCCATTAAGTAACCACTCAAGCACGCCAATTACTTATGCCAATTTCATTTCTCATCAATTAGCCCAATACAAACGTGGTTCATGCTCATAAAATGAATTACTACAACTTTTACACATAAAATTTGGTCAAATAATCACACGTGATCACGTACATATAATTAACCCATCAAACTTTATATACTTTCATTTTAAAACATCATTGCCCCATTTGACATATAAAACATAGCGCTCAAACACGACACCTCGTGAATTACCATTTATTTGTCAATAAAACCTTCTTTAAAATAGCCATTAAAATTGGGCAATTATCTTTCATGGCATTACAAGCTTCAAACAAAAGTGGGCATAAATTTATCCCATAATTCAAGCATAAAACACAAATAATTCACTAATTATCACCCTATTACGAAAACTTATCAACCTTAAACCAATAACTTATTACTCAATCATTGATAGCTTATCATTTATTTAATGAAAACTTTTGATTGATTTTCGAATAACTTATCACTCATTTGGTGATAACTTATCACATATTTTCTGATAGCTTATCATCCCTTCAATGATAGCTTATCACCCAATTGCCAATAACTTATCACCCCTTTAATGATAGCTTATCAGCATTTTCATGATAACCTATTACTACTACTTATCACATATCACGATAACGCTTATTGCAATAACTTATCCACTAAATCATCATTAATTAAGACTAACTATAATTAACCTTAATCTAAATTTTCTCTAAATGCAATTAACACCCTAGTCAAAAATTAAGAATTTAAATCACGGCTTCACGGCAACGGCAAGCTAGCAGCAACGGCAACGCAATAGTGACAAGAATGTGATGTTCATAGCTTGAACGGCGACACCAACGACGGCAACTTGGCAAAAGTTGAAAGCACACGGACAAGAGCGATGGTGATGGCAATGAGGGCGGCTTAGCTAACAGCAAGCAACAAACGGCAATGGTGTCGAATGGCGAACAAAGGCAGTGTGAATGGCGACGGTGAATGGCAGTGATGAAGAAAGGAAGGAAGAAAGAGAAGAAAATGAGAGAAATAGAGGGGGAAAGAGGTTCGACCAATCAAGAGGGAGAAGGGGGAAGAAAGAGAAAGATTGAGTGAGATTAAATGAGATTTTCCCCCCAAAAATCCTATAAACCGTCCCTAAAACCTCTCCTCCATGTATTGACCCTTTTCTCTTCTTCTTCTTCTTCGATGCGCAAGGTCTTCTAGAAAGGGCATTTTGGTCATTTCACCACTTTAACACAAAATATCATTTTTGCCCTTGAGCCCAATTGCTTAAAATGGGCTTGGATGGCTTGGCTTGGCTTGGTGGCCTCATTAAGCCCTCTTGACCACACATTTTAGGCGTGAGCCCCATTGGGTCTTTGCTTGACCCGACTCCTTTTTCTGACTTCCAATTCTCAACCTACTTATCCTTATCGAAAAATTTAAAACTTATCGATAATTTAGCAGATAAATGAGGTGACGTCCAATAGGTTGGTCATGAAATCCTAGAAAGTTCACTACCCGAAATCAAATTAAATTTCGTGATTAAAATTTATCAAATGTGACTTTAGTACAACCTAGACTATTGGGTGGCTTTTAGGGGTTTCGCGAGTTTGACCCGTGGTTAATAATTTTCAATCCACATTTATGTCTCTTCAAATCATGGGTAACACTCGATTATCATGTAACTACAAGGAATCAATTACTCACCCTAAGTACAAAGTCAATAGGAAATCGGTTTATTGTTATTCGTAACGAATATTGTAATCGTGTGGAATCACTCGCAAACTAACTATGTACTTTTGTTGAATCAATTTATATCGATGCAATAATTTACTTATAACAACGTAGTATTATCCCTTATCGATCCTTATGGTCGAGTGGTCTATCCCTGATTAAATTCTCTAGTTGTTGACATTTTAATCCTTTATAGTTTTTCCCAATAGACTAGTTAATTTATGAGTGATTAGTTCATAGTAAATTCTGTTGGAGAAATCTTTCTGAAATATTTTGAAGCTAAAAAAACGTTTTCATCAGTCTAGTCTGAAGATTTGCAGACTCTTCTATTCAAAGTCTGAAGACTTCCGGACTGCCAGACTAAAGACTTAAAGTCTATTCTCACTGACAGTTTCTAATCCGTTGAAGAAAGGCTATCCAGAGCTGAGTGCTTCTTTAAGGGTTTAGCCTTATCGACTGGAGAAGATCTCTTGACTGGATATGACATAACGGATTCTTTTATTCAAATCAATATTGATTAAGGATCCGATGATTGGCAAAGTATTCTTGGAAGGTTCTACTTATAGAAACCAAGATCTTGATTGTATGGGCGAGCAAGATTGATGGGCTATCGACATGTTCCTTTAATAGCTCGAATGATCTTCCTAATCGATTCTGTCCAACGGGAAGATTGGAAGAATTCCTTTGGTAAGTGCCAACAGGTATGATGGCATAAAGGAGTATAAAAGGAAGACATTCCAGTTGTTCGAGTGGGTGCGCGATAGAAGAATTCCAAAGTCTGAAACTCCTTGATTCGTAGTCAATTCATTTACTGAGCGAAACCTTGTACGCAAAAGAGAGTTTATATTTTGAGATACCTTGAGGAAGTGTGGTAAAATATCCATACTATGGAATCAAGGGAGAGCATTGCTATAACATCTCTTTTGTTCATAGTGAAATCCAGCCAGTAGACTGTCAGTGCAGAATAGTGGACGTAGGCTTGGAATAAGCCGAACCACTATAAACCTTGTGTTGAATTTTCTCTTCCTTACTCTCTGTTTTACTTTGATCATAGTTCGTTTCATTAACTAAACAAGAGCTTCCTTTCTATTGTCTGCCTAGTATTGCTTTCATATCTCAAGAAATTATTTTTACACCTATTTACCCCCCTCTATGTGCTTATACTAGTTATATCAATTGATATCAGAGCTTGTGTACTCACTTTTTTACTTTAGAGTTAAAGATCCATGGCTAGTATACTAGCTCCAGGGCTGGTGGAAGGGCAAAGCAATACCATACCACCTTACTTTGATGGAAAGGATTACAACATCTGGAAAAACAAGATAAAAGCGTTCCTTCGATCAAAGGATCCTCTGGAATGGGACGTTGTAGAAAAATGAATCACTCATAAAGCCGCATCTGTCTCAGAGAGAGGAAAAGAAAATGTTGAGTCAAGAGAAATGACTCAGGAATAGATATTCAAGAGACAATCACTTGATGCAAAAGCAATTTATTCTTTATATTGTGCTTTGTCACCTACTGAATATAACAGAATATCTTCTTGTGTTACAGCAAAAGAAGTTTGGGATAGATTACATATCACCTATGAAGGAACAGATCGAGTGAAGGAGACTAAAATCAACATTCTCCTCGGTCAATACGAAGCCTTCAAAATGAAATCGGGAGAATCTATAACTGACATGTTTAGCCCTTTTACAGATATCGTGAATGATCTTGAAAATCAAGGTCAACCAATTTCTGATCCCATGAAGGTAAACAAGCTACTGCGTGGACTTTCCAGGGATTGGAATCATATAAAGACCTCAATAAGAGAGACACAAAGAATCATGCCACTATCTGTCGATGAGTTGGTTGAAACTCTTCAGTCTTATGAAGTGGAGCGAATCAATAAAGATGAAGATCCTAAAGGTAAGAAATCCATTGCATTAAAATCCAATGATGATTCTAATGTCACAGATTCTGAAGACGATATGGACGATGAGGAGCTTGCTCTTATGATAAGAAGATTCAGAAAGTTGAATAGAAAAGGAAGAAGATTCGATCCGAAGAAATAGAGTTTTCAAAAGCAACAGACTAAGTCTGTTGATGATGATGAATCAAACAAAGATGTAGTCTGCTTTGAATGTAAAAAAAAGGGACACATCAAACCCAACTATCCTCTTATGAGAAAGAAGAAAGGAAAAGTTGAAAAGTATCGAAAGGCTCTCAAAGCAGAAACCTGGAGTGACACGGAGTGTGAAGAAAGTGATGATGATTATGCCAATATATGTCGATGGCACAATCGATTCAGATTCAAACTCGGCCCGACTCGAGCCGGTGAATTTGAGGTAAGTAACTTTAAAATTCCTGTTAAAATTTCTAAATACATTGATGAGCTGTGTTTTAGTCTTAAGACTTCTCTTAAAAGGATTTCCGAACTTAAAAGGAAAACTCTACACTAAAACAACAGGAAAATGTTTTGAAAGAAAAGTTGAAATGTTTAGACATGAATGATTCTACTCTAAAAGAAAGTTAAGACAATCTTTTAAAAGAAAATGCATTCTTAAAAAATGACTTGTCAAATGTTTCAAAAAGATTTTCATTAGGATCTCGAGAAACTTGAGAAAATTCTTTCAAAGACAAAGACCTTATTTCAATAAATATGGTTTAGGAATGACAAAAGAAACAATTCATTTAATTGATTTTCCTAAAGTAAAGGAAAGAATTAAGCAAAGACCTACAAGAGATGCTTACAAAAATCATTTCAAAAAGGCTTTTATAAAACCAGTAGGTCGAAATGCTCTCAGATGTTCAAAGTGCAATAGTGCAGATCATTTTGAAAAAAAATGTCTTATGGTCTGGAAAACTGTTAAGAAAGTATGGGCAAATACCGTATATCATACTAACACCAATGGACTCAAGAAAATATGGGTACCAAAGAAAGCTTGAGTCTCTTCTTTAAATGCAGGTCACTATCAAGAAAAATATAAAATGGTATCTAGATAGTGGATGCTCAAGACATATGACAGGAGATTCAAATTGCTTCATAAAGCTCGTTCAAGTAAATGGTAGAAAAGTTTCTTTTGGAGGAAACAACAAATGAAGAATTGTGGGATTTGGAACTGTAAAGATTGGAAACCTCACAATAAGCAATGTTTCCCTAGTGGAAGGACTTAACTACAATCTGCTTAGTATCAGTCAGTTGTGTGATACTAGTTTCAAAATCAATTTTCAAGAAGGAATATGTTTAGGAACCAGTAAAGATTCTACTCAGTCGTTTATGGGTCGAAGACATTGAAATATCTACCTCCTGGATGTGAAACCAGATGAATCACAATGTTTAATCTCAATTCAAGACGAAGCAAGCTTATGGCACAGAAAGCTTGGGCACATCAATATGAAGCAGATAGCCAAAATTTCAGCAAAGAAGCTTGTTCGTGGTCTACCAAATTTATCTTAGCAAAAGATTGATCTATGCACACCATGCGTTTTGGGAAAGCAGGTAAGAAATTCTTTTAAATCAATAAATCAAGTTTCCACTAATCATGTACTGCAGCTTCTGCATATGGATCTCTTTGGACCAACCAGAACTCAAAGCATTGGAGGTAAGAAATATTGCCTAGTAATTGTGGATGATTACTCTTGATTTACTTGGGTATATTTCCTGGCAAGAAAGTCTAAAACCTTCTCTTATTTTGAAAAGTTTGCTAAAAATGTTCAAAATGAAAAAGGGTATACTATCTCAAGTATAAGAACAGACCATGGAGGTGAATTTGAAAATCAAGATTTTACAAAATTCGTGATGAATCTGTTTTTCAGCATGTGTTCTCCTCTCCATATACTCCAGAGCAAAATGGAGTTGTGGAAAGAAAGAATAGATCTCTTCTAGAAATTGCTAGAACTCTTTTAATTGAAAGTAACATCTCTTCACGATTTTGGGATGAAGCTGTTTTAACAGCATGTTATATTATCAATAGAGTTTTTCTAAGGCCTATTCTGGAAAAAAAAAAAAAACCCCATATGAATTATTCAAAGGAAAGAAGCCTATTGTTTCATATTTTCATGTGTTCGGATGCAAATGCTTTATATTGAAAAATGCAAATGATCGAGTTGGTAAGTTTGAAGAAAAATCAGACGAAGGAATCTTCCATGGATATTCTACCTCAAGCAAAGCCTACAGAGTCTATAACAAGAAAAGTCAATCTATGGAGGAATCAATGAATGTCAAATTCTAGGATTCTATGCAAAATGAATCTATTCAGACTCTTCTTGAAGAATCTGAACCTGCTCCAGACTCTACAAAGTGTAAATCTCAAGAAGCAGCTCAGACTCTGAAAGACCAGCAACAAGTGGTTATTGAAGATTCAAATGAAGAAAATAATCATCAACCTGACAAATCGACCAGCAACTTGAAGCATAAGTCCAGTCATCCTAAAGATCTCATTATTGGCGACATTAATGAAGGAATTCGCACAAGATCCAAAAGGCGCGAAGAGTCTAGTGCTGTGGCTCTTATTTCTGAAGTGGAACCCAAAAGCATAGAAGAAGCTTTATCTGATGAAAGCTGGATTGAAGCTATGCAAGAAGAACTCAGACAATTCAACATTAATGATGTCTGGGAATTGACTCCTAAACCAAAAGGTAAATCTATTATTGGAGCTAAATGGGTTTTCAGGAACAAGATGAACGAGAAAGGAAAAGTCGTAAGAAACAAAGCAAGACTCGTGGCCAAGGGATATATGCAAGAAGAAGGGATAGACTATGATGAGACTTACGCACCAGTAGCAAGGTTAGAAGCAATTCGATTATTACTTACTTTTGCTTGTTATAAGAATTTCAGGTTATTCCAAATGGACATCAAAAGTGCTTTCCTAAATGGATTTATCCATGAGGAAGTCTATATAGAACAACCTCCTAGGTTTGAAGACCCAAAGAAGCCAGACTCAGTATTCAGACTGAAAAAGGCTTTGTATGGTTTAAAGCAAGCACCTCGAGCTTGGTACGACAGGCTAAGTAAGTTTTTAATACAAAATGGTTTTGTCAAAGGTAAAGTAGACACTATCTTGTTTATCAAAAGAGAAAGCAAAAGTTTTTTGCTTGTTTAAATATATGTTGATGATATTATTTTTGGATCCTCTAATGAAAGTCTCAGCAAGAAATTCTCAAAGTCTATGCGGGATGAATTTGAAATGAGCATGATGGGAGAACTAACCTTCTTTCTTGGACTTCAAGTGAAACAATTGAAGGAATTGACTTTTATTCATCAAGAAAAATATGCTAATGATCTTGTCAAGAAGTTTGGATTGGAAAATTGCAAAAAGACTGATATACCAATGTCAAGTTCCTTGAAGATAGACAAAGATGAAGGAGGAAAGAAAGTTGACCAGAAGCTATACAGGAGTATCATCGGCTCACTTTTTTATCTTACTACTTCTAGACCTGACATTTTGTTTAGTGTTTGCATTTGTGCTAGATTTCAAACAGACCCTAAAGAATCTCATCTAAGTGCTGCAAAGCGAATTATCAAATATATTACTTCAACTTCAAGTATCGGCTTATGGTATCCCAAAAAGGGAGACTTTACTCTTCTTGGATACTCAGACGCAGATCTAGCCGGTTGCAGAGTTGATAGAAAGAGCACATCGGGTACCTGTCAGTTACTTGGAAACAAAACAGTATCTTGGTTTTCAAGAAAGCAAAGCACAGTAGATCTTTCTACAGCAGAAGCAGAATATGTAGCTCTTGGAAGTTGTTGTTCACAAATTCTGTGGATAAAGTAACAGCTAAGAGACTTTGGAATTGAAAATTCATGCACGGAGATTAATTGTGACAACACTAGTACAATCAATCTCACCAAAAATCCAATTCTTCACTCAAGAGCAAAGCATATAGAGATTCGACATCACTTCATTAGAGATCATGTTCAAAATGGAGAAGTTTTGATTCAATTTGTTGACATGAAGAACCAACTGGCGGATATATTCACAAAGCCTTTGGAGAAAAATCAATTTGAAATCATTCGTTCCAGACTCAACATTTTGAAGCTTGAAGAAGTTAAAGTCTAAAGACTCTCAGACTCTTAGACTCTCATAATAATACTATCATGGGTCTTAACTGTAAGTTGTTCTATTTCGTATTAAATCACGAAAAGGTACGATTATTTATGCTATCTTAAATTTCCGTGAAAAGTGCAATTTTACCTTTTCAAAAATTAATTTCTTTTAAAATGGCAGTTATTTGTTTTTTTTTAAAAAGGTAGTTATCTTTAAAAAATGCATCTTTTCACTTTCCTTTATGACATTTGGTATTTCGACTGGGCTATTTACAGTCGGTTCCTCTCTACATAACTTCAAAACCCTAAAAAGCATCGATCCTCCATTTCTGTCTTCCTACCTTGTTTAATCTTCGAAAAAGTAGTCACTTTTCTTGGGAAAGTCAAGCAAAGAATCTTTCAAAGACAAAGAAAGATGTCGTCTTCAAGAAAGTCTTTGAGGATATTGCAAGCAGGGGACCACGGCGAATGAGTGAGGGGCCTACTCACTTCGATCTCACTGAGGAAGAGGAGTCACCATCTCAGCAACAGAGGCCGCAACATTCTCAACAGCGTCATTTCCCTCCATCTAGTCCACAGGGTGTGGGTCATCAACAAGAAGAAGAAATCATTGAAGACGCCGATCTTGTAAGAATTCAAAAGCCCAACTTTATTTATAAGCTTTACCGTGCTTTAAAGAGTATTGGTACTCCGTTGAACTACATTGGTGCGTTCCTTAAGGACAAGGGATATGGGAATGAGTACATCATTTTGCGAAAAATGGAAGATTTGGGAATTGCTCCTAGGGGGATGGCAGAAGAAGCCCTTGCAAATATCCCTAGTGATCCGCGTGTTGGGGCATTTAATCCAACAGATGGAAATGATGATGATAAACTGTACAGCAAATTTCAACCGAGAATGGGTGTTGCAGCGGAAATTCAAGGAAAGAGGACAAATTTGTTTAGATCAAAGGAACAGAAGGATCTATACTCCAATTTGTTGAAATGTGGGGTGATAAATCCTAGGAGTGTTGATTTCGATTTCCTAGATGCTGTGAATGTGAACTTGAGGGAAAAGTTCAATTTTCTTCAACTAGAACAGTTCTGTTCTGACACCACAGAAGGCTATGCTCAATTAACTGCATATTTCTATTCAAATCTTAGTTTCTTGGATGCGAATAGAATATCTTTTAATATCCGAGATCAGAACTTTGTGGTTGATGTGGATATGCTGGCGGATGTGATTGGGGTTGAGAGAGGAATGTATCAACCCATCAATGTCTCTATTGCTCGTGCAATATTGGAACTTGTTAAAGACAGAATGACAGAGGGAAGGATTTCCTACTCAAGGATGCGTGCGAACAACATTTTGCTTCACAAGATTGTGATCAATTGCCTTAAACCGAAATCAACTTCCAAGACTGATGTATCAAACTCAGAGGCAAAGTTGATGTACGCCATCAATACTGGGAAAAAGTTTTCTCTTCCTCACACCATCCTATTCCACATGTATAGAGCAATGGTGAAGGACAAGGGACAACTTCCTTATCCAGGTCTTGTGTCAAATATATTTAAACATTTGAATATTCAGCCTCCCCCAAATTTTCTGTGTTCGACCATGTACAAAATGGTGGTAGGACTGAAAATGGTGTTGAAAATGCGTCTGAAAGAACTTGACAAGGCGTTGGAGAAGTTTAAGGAGAAAACCCCTGTCAAAACCCATCAAGTCTCTTCTACAGCAAAAAGAAAAGGGAATGAGCCAATGGTTGCTTCATCCAAAAAGAAAAGAGCTCTCATCATTGAGGATGAAGATGATGAGGATGACCTCACCATTTCTGCTATAGCATTGAAGAAGCTAAGTCGTTACATTTCCCGAAATCAATGGAACGACGGGAGAAAGAAGCAGAGGAGAGAGAAAGACAGGAGAAAAATGAAGAAGAAGAAGAAGAAGAAGAAGAAGAAGAAGAAGAAGAAGAAGAAGAAAGAGAAGCAGAGGAGCAAGAAGGAGAAGAAAGAGAAGCGAGAGAGGAGCAAGAAGGAGAAGAAAGAGAAGAAGAGAAGAGAGAAGCTGAAGAAAAAGCAAAGGAGGAGAGGATTGAAGAAGAAAAAGAAGAGAGAGAGAATCAAGAGGAAGAAGAGCATGAAAAACTCTCTTCTCCGCCTGAAGCCATGGAAACAGGGGGAGACAAGGAGCAAAGAGGAACAACCTCCTATCCTGTTACCAGTGAAGGAGTCAGTCGTTCTCCAGCAGATCCAAAGGACATTTATACCTCCCAAATTCCTAAAGAGGGTCATTGTGCTTCATCGCCAAATCTGCATGAATATGCTAATATACCATCGTCTGCCTTTACTCCATCAGACCGTGCTGAAGCTAGTACGCAGACTGATAATACAGCAGATTTTCGCAGAATTCTTGATGTTCTCTTGGAAATGCGAGGTCAGATATATGCTTTGGAGTGCGAGGTTCAGAACTTGAAGCATGCTGGACAAGTTTCTTCCGTTTTCCTATCTGATCAGATTCAAGCCCTTTCTACTCAAATTCAAGCCAATGCTAAAGGAGAAAAAGTGGCTCATCTAAAGGAAGACTCGAAAAAGCTGGAAGGCATCGTTCAGTCTATGGAAGATTTCCAGCTTGTCCGCGTTCCCAAGCAAATTTGACTTCATTTTCATCTCAACCTTTTGTTATGATGACAAAAAGGGGGAGAGATGCAAGCTTTGAAACTTTGAACTTCTTTGAACTTAACTTGTTTTCTTTGAACTTAACTTGTTTAATTTTTAGTTTGTTTTGTGTGTCTGGATAATGACTGAATGAGGTGTGGATTTGGATTTGACTGGATTTGACTGCTATTTTTATTAAGTATTATTGATATCTTATGAATGGCTTTACATGCAATACTAACATATTTTTTGTGGTTGCAGATTATAGTGTTATCATTAAGTCATTAATATTTATGAGATATCTATATTGCTTGAGTAATGTTTTGCAGGTCAAAGTTATTCAAATCTGCAGGAAAGTTTTGTCACCATAAAAAAGGGGAGATTGTTGGAGAAATCTTTCTGAAATATTTTGAAGCGACAAAACGTTTCTATCAGTCTAGTCTGAAGATTTGCAGACTTTTCTATTCAAGGTCTGAAGACTTCCGGACTGCCAGACTCAAGACTTAAAGTCTATTCTCACTGACAGTTTCTAATCCATTGAAGAAAGGCTATCTAGAGCTGAGTGCTTCTTTAAGGGTTTAGCCTTATCGACTAGAGAAGATCTCTTGGCTGGATATGACATAACGGATTCCTTTATTCAAATCAAGATTGATTAAGGATCCAATGATTGGCGAAGTATTCTTGGAAGATTCTACTTATGGAAACCAAGATCCTGATTGTATGGGCGAGCAGGATTGATGGGCTATCGACATGTTCCTTTAATAGCTCGAATGATCTTCCTAATTGATTTTGTCCGACAAGAAGATTTGAAGAATTCCTTTGGTAAGTGCCAACGGGTATGATGGCATAAAGGAGTATAAAAGGAAGACGTTCCAGTTGTTCGAGTGGGTGCTCGATAGAAGAATTCCAAAGTCTGAAGCTCCTTGATTCGTAGTCAATTCATTTGCTGAGCGAAACCTTGTACGCAAAAGAGAGTTTATATTTTGAGATACTTTGAGGAAGTGTGGTAAAATATCCATAATGTGGAATCAAGGGAGAGCATTGCTGTAATATCTATTTTGTTCATAGTGAAATCCAGCCAGTAGACTGTCAGTGCAGAACAGTGAACGTAGGCTTGGAATAAGCCAAACCACTATAAACCTTGTGTTGAATTTTTTCTTCCTTACTCTCTGTTTTACTTTGATCATAGTTCGTTTCATTAACTAAACGAGAGCTTCCTTTCTATTGTCTACCTAGTATTGCTTTCATATCTCAAGAAATTATTTTTACACCTATTCACCCCCCTCTAGGTGCTTATACTAGCTATATCAAATTCAACCATCAGTACATTGATTAAAATAATCATTCATATATCTCGAGAATGGTCAAATTTTAGGATATCACATGGCAACCATAGCTGACTTTATGTAATCTATCCCAGCATTGTCAAACCTCACCAAACCTAACCCATTTCAAATCCGGCAACATTCAACCAAGATTGGACTCTAAAACCCTAAAAGTCTTTTCTGATTCCCTCTTGGAGCAATATCTTTATACTAAAGATGATGAATAAAAAGTGGTCAAAGTTGGTTGATGTAATACCTTACCTTGTCACAGTCAAATTGGAGTGTCTATGATATGTGATTGTTTTTTTCTACGGAAGTAAAAACCAATTTCTTCTGTTTGCTAGACAAAGTTCTTGAAGTGGCCATTTTGGAGGAAAGATTTCATGGCTATTAGAAAGGATAGAGTTGCTGCTCCTCACCTAAAAGTGACATATTTCTGTCTTTTTTCATTGATTTTTTGTTGCTGAATATTAGGGTTCAATATGTATACGTGTGATGTTGCGTTGAATTGAAAGAGATAATGAGAATAAGTATGCTTGTGTTTTGGTGATTCATATTGTTATTGATAGATGGAATGATTTTGTGAAATGTCTTCGAGTTGTTGCGACTAGTGGTGATTAGATTGAGGCCCTTTTGTTCGAAATTACATTGTATTTGATTGGATTATTGGATTTAAGTATTCGTAATTGTAAAGTTCATTTCTTTTGCTCAATCACACTCTTTATTCACTAATAGCAACCAACGAATCGACTTCTGGATCCCTTTTTAGTCATTTTTAATTAACATTTATCAAGTTAGATGAAACTAATTATCCATCCTGGTCTAAAGCGATCAAGGTCTATCTTATTGCCACCGGGCAACTTAACGATCTCACGTCTACAATACCGTTTGACAAAAGTAAAACTGCCAATTGGATTATAAGAGATGTAATGATTTAGGCCCTATTATGGAATAGCATGGACCCTAAGGTTAGTCCTCACTTTATTCACTATGACTCTGCTAAGACAGTTGGAGATAAATGTGTATTGCTCTATTCAGGGCAAAATAATATGATGTGAGTATATGGCACATGGGAAAAGCTGCTTGATATTCAACATGGAGATCAATCTTTATCCAATCATTATGCTTGGTTCACGACTCTTTGTCAATAATTGGATACTTATCTTCCTACCTTGAATGATCCAGATATTTTGCTAAATGCTAGGAGGATCTAAGGGTAATACTATATCTCAAGTCATTGGAGCCTAAATATTACTCTATTCGGGGCAAAGTAATATGATGTGAGTATGTGGCACATGGGAAAAGCTGCTTGATATTCAGTGTGGAGATCAATCTTTATACAATCATTATGCTTGGTTCACGACTCTTTGTCAACAATTGGATACTTATCTTCCTACCTTGAATGACCCAGATGTTTTGGCTAAACGCTAGGAGGATCTGATGGTAATATTATATCTCAAGTCATTAGAGCCCAAGTATTTATATCTTTGTCAACATATTACATCTCAAAGTTCTCTTCCAATAGTGGATGAAGTCTTCTCTCAAGTTTTTCGTTCTACAATTCCTAGGAAGATTTCTTCCATGCCGATGGTAAAGATTAGTGCTATGCTCTCCCATGATTCTAGTGGACGTGGAGGTCAGGTCATGATTATCAAGGTCATGGACACAATTTTGTTCATAGTGGAGGTCATGGAGGCCATAAAGGGGGGAGTTGGGACTCGTGGTACCATCATGGAGGCCATGAAGGGGGAGTTGAGACTCGTGGTACCATCAGTTCTGGCAATGGTCATGGTTCACGCTATTGCCATCATTGTCAAAGAGTTGGACATAGAGAAGCTTATTGCTATATGCCTCACCCAAAGCTCAAACCACCCCTTGCTGCATATGCAAAAGTTGAGGATTCTCTTGGTGCTCACTCAACAGTTCTACCAAGTTTGACTAAAGTTCATAATGCAGGCAATTTAGTTACACTGACACGTGCTGAGTATGTTACATTCATTCGCTCCCGACAAGTGATAGGATTTTCAACTCCTACTACAACTCTAACACAAACTTCCAACCATAGTTCATCTTGTTTGTTGTCTACAACATCTGATTCTTGGGTTATGGACTCTACAACTACCAATCACATGACTGGTAACTCTAAGCTACTATCTTCTTTTCATTCCACATCTCCTTTATCATCAAACTCAGTTACATTAGCAAATGGCTCACAATCTCAGGTTATTGATACTAGAGTTGCTCATTTGAGTTCTCCTTTTCTTTGTCATCTATCATTGCCCTAATTTCCTTGTAATTTTGAATTTATGTTAGCTCGTTGACTAAAGAACTAAATTGTTATGTAGCATTTTCCTCTTCTCGTTGTGTTTTTCAAGATATGAGGACTGAACAGATGATTGGTGGGAGACAATAATCGAATGGCCCAATTGTCTTGATAAGAAGGTATTGGTTGCCGCAACTATGAAGCATACATCCATTGATGTATATTGGATGCATTGTCATGCTGGTCATCCACTAAACATACTTCGGCTTCTATCTCCTAAGTCCAAGTCTATGAGTTCCTCTCAATGTGAAGCTCATCAGTTTGGAAAATATCATAGAGTTTCTTTTTCCTTCCCGCTTTTAGAGTCATCTATCTAGTCCATTTAAGTTGGTTCACTCATATGTATGGGGTTCATGTTGTGTGCCTAATGTCTCTGGATTCAAATATTTTGTCACATTCGTGGATGATTTTTTCCTGAATAACTTGGTTAGTTCTTTAATAAAAAAAAACCGTATAAAGATTTTTCATTGCTTTCAATTGTTCTATTTTGAAGTGTTGAATCAACATAATATCTTTATCAAACATTTATGGTCAAATAATACTGGAGAATATATTGCCGCAACTTATGATTTATAGCGATTTCTTGAGTCTCATGGTATTATTCATCAAACCTCAAGCTTATACACTCCATAGCAAAATGGCATTACCCAAACATAAAATTTGCCATCTTCTTAATGTTGCCCATTACCTCATCTTTCATATGCATCTACCTAAACATTTTTTGGGTCATGTTGTTCTTACAACGTCTTATTTAATTAATAGTTTCCAACTTCCATTCTTCACGGGGGGACACCATTCTCAATTTTACATCCAAATCATCCTCTCTTTTTTACCTCTTCGAGTTTTTGGATGTGTCAGTTTTGTACATTATCTTTCTCCAAGTCTTGATAAATTGGATTCTCATGTTGAAAAATGTGCCTTTGTGGGATAATCTCATATCAAAAGGGATACAAATATCACAGTCCTACTCATCATCATATGTTCGTGTCTGCAAATATGATGTTCTTCGAAAATCAATCATATTTTTCTTCTCAAGTAGTTTCATTGACACATGGTGATGGTGATGGTATCCTATTGATGCTTCCATAGCCTTCCATTTCTCTAGCTACATCCACAAAAATTTCAATTTGCTAACGGCACGTATTATCGACATTGTACATTTCTGACTATGACAATACATTCTTCATCAACACCGAATTCATATGTTCCCTTATCAATTTCACCAGCCTCTAATCCTGATCCGCCCATTGCTTCTCAAAAAGGCACACGTTCTTGTGTTGGTCATCCGAATGATCATTATGCTCCTTATTCCGATCTTTCTGATTGTGTTAGTATGCATCATATTCTTTCAAATTTTTTGTCCTATGATCATTTATATCCTACCTTCTTTGCCTTTGTCTTAGCGTTGTCTTATGTTTATGTGCCTAGCAATGTTGCCGCAGCTCTTGCTCATCCGAGTTGGCATTGTACCATGAAGGATGAAACGCATGCATTAATTCAAAACCAAACTTGGCAACTTATTTCCTTACCTATTGATAAGAAACCTATTGGTTGTCATTGGGTTTTCACTATTATGATTCACCCATATGACACTCTTAATCGATTGAAGACATGGTTAGTTGCGAAAAGATATATTTAGACTTATAGTGTCAACTATGATGACACCTTCTCTCCAGTGGCCAAAACTCCATTTGTCCATCTCCTTATCTCATTGGCTGCATGATTTGGCTAGATCTTTCATCAATTAGATGTGAAAAATGCATTTTTACATGATGATCTAGCTGAGGAGGTCTATATGAAGCAACCACTTAGGTTTATTACTTGGGGAGAGAATGTGGTATGTTATTTACACAAAGCTTTGTATGGACTTAAACAATCCACTTGTGCTTGGTTTGGAAGATTTAATGATGCAGTTATCAAATTTGGATTAAAGCGATATTAGATAGCTCATTCAGTTTTCAGCTCTATGTCTTTAGCTAGTTAGCTCTATGTCTTTAGCTAGTTGTATCTTTCTTATTGTACATATGAATGATATCATCATTATTGGCATTAGTTCAAGTGGTATTGAAAAACTTTAAGCAATTTCCGCTTAGATAATTCAATACTAAAGATCTTAGACATCTTCGATATTTTCTTGGTATTGGAGTATCCTATTCACATGCCGGTATCAACTTATTGGAACAAGAAGTATGTTCTAGGTTAAATTTCTTGGAGTAAAGCCAATCAATACCTCTATAGATGCCAATATAAAACTTGACACAAAACATGAAGAATTAGTACATGATTCAATGAAGTAATGAAGTATCAGATATTAGTTGGTTAGTTAAATTATCTTACCATCACAAACCTTATATATCCTTTGCCATTGGTGCAGTATGTTAGTTCAAGACTTCTCCTCATACTACTCTTTAGGATGTTGTGCTCCGAATTGTCAAATATTGGAGGAAAGCACCAGGTAAAGGATTATAGTTCAAGAATTATGGTCATCTAAACATTGCAGGCTTCTCTAATGCCGATTAGGCTAGATGCCCTATGGATAGAAGATCAACTTCAAGCTATTGTGTATTTCTTGGAGGTAATTTAATTGCGTAGAAAGCCAAGAAACAACATGCAATTTCCTGATCAAGCGCTGAAGCTAGATATCGAGCTATGGCACATGTGACAAGTAAATTACAATAGTATTAGAGATTGAAATGTCACCATCAAAGCCATCAAAAATGTATTGTGATAATCAATTTTTGCTATTCATATTGCATCTAATCATATCTTCCACAAACGAACTAAACACATTAAGGTTGATTGTCATTTTGTGCGGAAAAATATTCAAAAATGAGAGGTTATTTTTCCACACAAATATGCAGGATCAACTCACAGACATTTTTACGAAATCTCCATGAAGGAATAAAGTGAGCTTCTTATGTAACAACTTCTGATTATTTGATATATACATCCCAACTTGAGAGGGGAGTAGTGGAAATATTGCCAGTAATAAGGGTAGAATAATAACATAGTTTGTGAGTGGGGATAAGCAGATAAAAGCACATTGTATATTTGTTCCACTATTATTTTTATTGAATAATAGAAACCAATTATC
Source organism: Eucalyptus decipiens (assembly GCA_014182575.1). Classification (NCBI taxonomy): domain Eukaryota; kingdom Viridiplantae; phylum Streptophyta; class Magnoliopsida; order Myrtales; family Myrtaceae; genus Eucalyptus; species Eucalyptus decipiens. Next base: position 22,150,507 of record CM024616.1, read on the forward strand.
TGTTAACAAAGTCGTGATCGCTGTTGTCAGTTAAGACAACATAGCTAAGTGAAAGACGCAGAGACGGACAAGTTTAACATGAGTAAGATAGTATTGTCAATTGAACTCAACTGCGGAATACAGAGAGAATGGAAATTACAGCAATGCACAGGGAAAAGTTCCGACTATAGATACAAATTGGTATGTACAAGGATAAGCGGATATTTATGCAAACGTACGTCGCTTATATGATGCTTCAGCAGCTTTTGTCCATCAGGAATATGTACACAGAGTTTAACCGATATAGAGATATGAAGCCGCTTCATAACACCAGATACCACATCTAAATATGTTAATCAGCTCAGCATAGTAGGATGCCCAGTCTGAAGCATCCTCTTGATCATGTCCATTCCAAATGCAGAATCCGACGAACTGTCAATTGATGGGTAGATGTTAAGAAAAGGTCATGAGTTCAAGATACATTTAATTCGAAACCAGAATATAAAAGACAATCAACTCGCTAGAGGACATGACACAGGGTTACAACTCAACAAACTCTGGCATGCTGTCAATTGTGTAGTGCGCCATGGCCACTCTCATACATCAAGCGATGTGTTACAGGAATTCACACCAATCATCAAGCTATCCCATCTTTCTTCTCTACTATTAAAGAATTGCAATATCCAAGATATATACGATCATTTCTAATTTCGTGTACTTCCTATCTTCTATAAAACAGATATGGTCATTTAAACAATTTGCTTTTGACCCTGTCCTATGTCCGAAGGAAACAGTGACCACTATATTTACCTACGGCAAAATAAAATCCTTGCCAGACCACAGAAAGCAAAAGTCAAAAAATTATGTCCTCAGACTTTCATCCATCATCTCATGTGTACACAGAGCAAATGCTGATAGCAGAAACCAAAAAGAGTCAAAATCATCTGGGACCACTTTACAGGGTTCCGTTTCTAAACCACTAAAATTCAGATTCAGGCACCTGAAAACGACTGGAGCAAACTGAGTAAATGCTTTAAAGATATTGTTTGGATCAAGGAGATTGTCAGATTAGGGAGTCCAAAATCTTGCGTATACATCTCAGAAATGGAAAGGATGCCAATTCACTGATTCCAACCATATCAATGGCCATTTATCTGCTTTTATTTGAAGCACTTAAAGGCATATCTAACGAATAATATATCTGTCAAATGCAGTTCAGCAAGAAAACTTATCTTTTCTAATATTGAGGAGATAAAAATCTGATAAAATCATGATTATCAGCGAACAAGCAAACCTCAAAGATTTGTGATCATTTAATGTTTACACAATTGACGCCCCAATATTGGTTAGCTCCACCTGAGAGCTAACTTTCCAATAGGATTGCAAACAATTGATAGTGCATGATTCAAAGCAAACAAACAAACAAACAAATTCCAAAATAGAAGGCCAATAAGAAAGCACATATTACCCAAAATTTCTTTTATGAATTGAAAGTTAACAAACCAGACAGAGATGAACTCATATTTGGCCTGGCTAGTTGAAAAACTAGATCAACTGACCTTGGGAGAATAATTTCATATGGAAATGAGATGACTCCTTCGCGATTTGGGATTGGGGGTACGTGTTCCTTTTTGTCATTCACGAATCTTATTATCTGAAACAGAACATCCCGAACCGAGGCTTCCAGTGCTGCCTTGCGGATGCCACTATCATTTAGGTTATTCTCTGCATTAAAAAAATATTACCATTGCGAAACAACAAAAAGAGGCAACGATGCATCTCCAATCAGATGTACATTATTGGCCATACCCCCAGTGTCAACAACTTTGGAATTATGCGACTTGACAGAATGTGCTTTCGGTTGTTGGGCCACATTCAAATTGATATACCAATGTTCCCAATATAGTTGTTCGATTTGTTTGCTGAACCATGATCCATGTTTGTTTTTGACTTCATAGAAGGATAAACATATCTGCATCACAGAATCCAACAGTAGTTAGGAAAAAGAGGAATCTACACTATAACCCTCACATAGGACTCTACACTATAACCCTCACATACTCCCTAAGATTTCAAAATGATGCTAGTTCTAATGTCATTAAAGAATCTTGAGGGGCATGATATATTCAGGGCCTCAGAACTGCTTCTTTTTAGATATTCTTGGTGTAATCTCATCAGTAAGCCAAGAGCTGATGCTCACATGCACTAACCAGATGCATGACACACGCTTCTGAATAGTTTAAATGAGAGATTGAACAAGTGCGTCCAATCACTTCCGAATTCACACTTCACTGATAATCACCATTTAGAGATGAAAACCCCATAACTATCTATGATTCAAGTAAAATGTTCACAGGTTGAAGTACTAACCTGGCTTTTCTTATTTGGATGCTTCTCGACCCAACCAATGAATTGCTCTATCTTCTCTTCAATTTTCTTCTCAACTTCTGGATCCCCACATTGCACCTACATCATCAATACACAGACAACAAAACAAGCACAACTCCATGATGTGAAGTCCTAGATATCACAACTTATTAATTACGGATTGATCAAGGCTAAGTCAGATAAACCAAACAAACTGGAAGCTTGGGTTAGTCAGATTAACAATTTACTATTTGAAGATCTCTATGTACCATAAGATGCAGAAAATTAAACATGCGGTTCATACATATATGAAGATGTTATCACCGTTATTGACCATGAGAATTAGATAATCGAGGGAAGTTTTTTTTTATAGTCATTTAGACTCATGAAACAGTAATTTCAACATGCTTCCACAGCATATTGCACTTTGCCAACAGATGTCCACATTAAAAGGGGTATAAGGCTTAATGAAACATGGGCGCAGACCATGGACATAATTCCAATAAAGGAAACTCAGGATATTCAGCTAAAATAAGACATAATTGCATGTAACCAACCATTCTTAGAACAGAGACTTTACTATTGTTACTTTCATAGAGAAGTAAAGAAAAATGTTAGCTTTCTGTCTATAAAACATATACTATGTACTTGACCTCACAAACCAGTAGAGATATCCAGACAATTTTATAACAAAGATCACCTCTGCTCACAGGCAGATAATGAGAAACACATCGCAGAAAATGGTGCATTGTAAGCCTCGAACAAGATTAAAGTTCCAAGATAATTACTAGATGATAGGATTACCCCAAATCTATCAAGTCACAGCAGAGCAGACCAACCCCACCAACCAATCGCCAACTACTTATAACATCAAGATAACAGACTAATTTCAACAAGATGGAGAATAGGATGAGTAGCTCACCCACTTACATATGTAATTTCGAAAAGTTCCAAGTCGATTTCTTTGGGCCGCACAAGGCCTAAAGCTCGGTGGAAGATGATAGTGTGCAGTACACCTGAAAATTATCACCCAATTTGATCATTCAACTAAGAGCTGAGAAAAGGAAGAGTACAACAGAGAATCAGTTTATACTCTGGCAACCAACAACATGAAAACAACTGGAATTTAAAAAACGACAGATCCCACAGCAAGCAAAGCCACTTCGACAGGAATCACAATCAAATGGGCAAAAGCGAATTCTCCTAATGGAAACACAGAGAAACCTCAGGAGATAAAAAAAAAAAACCCAAGTCCCAAGAAGCTGTTCTCTCTCACCTCCCAAACATAATTTCTACCCCGACCACTACCATTCCAACTTAAGAATCAAATTGCTACAAGAATTCCTTCCGATGATCAAAAAACTTACATCGGAGCACTTCCCGGATCTCGTAGAGCTCCACCTCCTGCGAAAACAACAAGAAACCGCGGGTTCGCATCAGAAAGCAAGCAAGAAAGCAAGCTACACTGACCAGCACGAAGAATCAAAGGCGACTGGACACAGGGCCGGTTGGGCGTTGAAATCCTCAACGCTTCGCGACCCAGATGGAAGCGGATCGTTCTGGGTGCGTTCTACATACCAGTTCTTTGAGATGGCAGACTTCGCAGTTCATGATCGCGACGGACCCAGAAGATAAAAATGCGAACTTTCTTCTGCTGATCGGTCGATCGGGGAAGGAGGAGCTAGAGGGAAGGAACCCTCGATCGACGAGGTGGATTTTGCGGCGAGTTGAGAGGGGCGGATTGAGAGAGAGTGTCGGCTGGTCTTGCCTTGAACGCTAATGGCTACAAGCTCCTCTCTTCTGCGAACTCTGATCGGGCTCTTTTGGCTTTGTAAGAAAGCTTCGTTCCAATTTTTGTTTTTTTGTTTTTTTTCCTTCTTGTAAAAAAAAAAAAAAAAAAACAAAACAAAACAGATAGAGGAAATGGAAAATTATTTTGTTAAAAATAATAAAAATGAATAAATATGTTTTGAAATTCAATTGAAATTATGAAGGAGGCTCTGTCGTTCCTTTTGTTAGATTCTCCTCTTTCGTATGGAAAAAGAAGGGCAAAAAGTTTTTATGCATGATTTTATACTTATGCAATATGCAAAATGTGGTTGTCTACTCCTTAGGCTACTTTCTTTATTTTAACGTGTTCATACTCATATGGTTCATACTTCTCATTAGTAAATGGATGTTTTCTTTCCCCCAAATTAGAAAATACGGGAGGTGACATTACGGACTCTTTCATCTTGTTTCTTCTTCCTTTAATCTTTTAATGACTTGCGCAGATTCAAAACTTATATGCAATATGTTAAGCCAATAAAAACAGGGAAATAAACAACTTGTATGCAATATGCTAAACCAAGTCCAATCATCTAAGTGCCTAATTATATCAATGTGAAAAAAGACATCTGTTTTTAGAAAAAAAAATATAAATCATCTCTCGAATTTCAATGTAGATTAAATTTTATTGAGATCTCATTGCCAAACTTGATTCCCTTGAATCACATGTATATGGTGCTTGAAACTCCATTCAAACTCAATATCGCGAGCGGAGTATTTATTATGCTTGATCTTCGACTCTGATCAATACTCCAGTAGCTTGAGCCCAAGTCATATTCGTAATTAGGTGCATTGATCTCGAATAATCATTGGCCCGCACGCCTGAGCTACTCACGAACAACTTGACTTGGAATCAACCTTATCAACAGTTGTCAAATTTGTTTGACAGCAAACTTGAGTATTGTTGCTAACGAGTTCTTCTAGGGATGGCCCAAAAGGAAAAGGCAAAACAGTTTATTGGTGATCTGGGCCTAGCCCAAGTAAGCATTAGAATTTGGCGATCTGGGCCTAACCCAAATAAGTAGGCCCACTACCCACCGAATGTTCGGCTAGTCTCGCGTCCTTTGGAAAGGGGATAGTTGGTTTAGAACTTAGAATACAACCTCCAAATCAACAAGAGATGGTAATCTCATCCGATCGCTTGGCCCCCCTTTGGAGGACAAGACAATCTTTCGATTTTATACATGCATTTGAACCACAACATCAATTATCTGATGTGTTGACAGGATGAGAATGTGCATCCTCTCAATGTCTCTTATTCAGTATCACATCCATCCAAACCATCAATCCATGTGAATAAAAATGATTGGCTAATTTATGGTTAATGTTGGAGAAGTTGAGATTTGTTGGTGCCAATAGAAATACAGAAAAGAGGAGGATCTCTGTCCTTTCTTCCCCTCAATCCTTAAAGTCCATGAGCTAAGTATTGCGGATAATGGGAACATCATGTCCAATTAATCATCCATTAAAGATACCTAGTTTCTTTATTATTCCTTTTTCCATACCATGAAATGGTCATATGGTGGTGTTATATATGACTTTGTATCAATGACCATTCCCACTTAACTATATCTATCATCCCCTTTTCTATATCATCACAATAACCACCGACACCACCTATATTTAGTAGCTACAGCAATAATCTGATTGTTCTGGTTTCTCTCATCATCTCATTAATGGGAAAAAAATCATCATATCTTATATTAAGAAAGGGATGATATACTAATTATTTTGCCTTTACAAAGATAGTTACTCTATAACAAATCTCTTATTTTATCATTCACCGTCAAAATTTTTGTATCCATTCCAACTCTTTCGTTCTTAGTAAATCTAAGAAATAAATAGTGGAGACGATCTTGGTATTTCCATAAAATGATTCCTTTTTCTTTTGGTCGTCTACAAAACATTTCCATGACATGATACATAATCAACGGTGTATCATTGAAGTAGGACTATTGAGAGTACTTGGCCTCACCAGGTCGAAAGCTGCCATTGAGCTTAGTTTATGTCTGTTTGGGATCTTCAAAGTAGATTTGCTGGAGTTTTTAATCACATGTAACTAACTAAGAGTAATAATGTACTAATAAACAAACAAAATACACTCGCCAAATCTAATCTTGGGTTTCGACCGAAAAAACGAAAAATCTAATCTTGGGTGAGGAGAAATCTCTTCTTAACAGTGAAAGAGAGTGGGCTGTCAGCATGTCAGTGAAATATACTCTCTCTCTCTCTCTGAGACAGGTTTGTTCACAAACTCCTGTAAATTCCTCAACCCACATGCTATCATCTTTTGTGCAGAGAGACATATGACCTTGTTCTTTCACAGCTACACTTTTGTCAGGTTTTCTGAACACCTCCATTGGAATTGCAACAGTTTTGATCAATCTCCATTTTTTTTCCCATCTATTTTGGTCTCCTTTTCTCGTGAAAGGAGTCACTGTCATGGAATGTTATACCACCAAGAACCATCCATTTTTCTACTTTCAATGTATCTCTCTCTCTCTCTCTCGCTCTGTGGTCACATGTGTTTCTTTGGACGGCGGATGCTTACAAGATTGAAAGACCCTTTGGCAATTACCCATATAACTTTGAAAGGGATGTTTGTAGATCCCAAGATGCATGTGTAAGGAAACCCTAATGATTTTTCGGGTGTAATTTTTTATGCGTTTTTTCTCCCCTTTTGACCGATCGTCTGCTGTCGCCCATCAAATAATTCAACTTAGTATTGTTGCTCATCAATGAACGTCAAGAAATTAATACACCTGATGTCCCCTACCCAAACTATTCTTGGCCTATTTTCTGTAAAAGCTTTTTTGAGAATCACACAGCCTGACATCATCATTAGAATTTGAAGCCGTAATTTCTAATTTCTACCCTCTTCCCCTACTTTCCTCACGCATAAGACTCAGCTTATTAATATGAGTAATTCAAAATACAAGGTGTTATCGTAATATGGGTACTGGAATTTTCTTTCAAATTGAAAAACACACACATAAACACATATATATGTATGAGTATGTTTGGGAGCTAATTCGAAATTGCTAGTACAGCGAAAGTTATATGTTCGGCCTGAGCACTGATGGTCGTCCATTTACACGGAGAAAAATGGAAAATGTGAACTCCATCAGCTCGAGTAAAAGGTAAATAATGCATGTGTGAGCGAACAAATGAATCCTCCCATGGGAGATAAACCCATGGCAGGCTCCATGAGAGGTCAATAATTGAGAGGATGACATGATCTGGCAGTATATTCTCTGTAGTGTAATTTGATGGGGGCGGGGGAGACGTGACGTCCCCTGTCAATTTGAGTAACACAGGAGGGTCGACTTTTAAAGTGCGAGCTTTTTCCATGTCCATCGGTTGGTACAAAAAAGACTACTTGCGCAGCAAAAGTTAATTAACGTACAACACGAGTTCATAGTAGAGTTGGAAAAATTGCTACACAAACTAGCATATCAAAGGGACTGCTTGACAAGTTTTTATGATGTGTTGATACAGAGTTATCAACCATAGGTCAGAAAGAGAAGTTTGAGGCGAAAGTTCAAAAGATCGCAGTTGACGACGCATAACCAAACCCGGGCCAATCTGTTCATCTGCATATGATTGATCCGCCATCATCTTCTTTACTAACTGTCTTCCTAAGCTGTTCTTATCGTTCCCTAGCTGAAAAAGCAGTGACGCAGAAATGGGTATGCGGCACCACCTCCGCGTCGACTAGAAAGAGGGGAGCTGGCGTCTACGGGGGCTTTTCTTGAACTTCTTTTTGCTTTTCTCCTCATCACTCGGATTCCTTCTGCCGAGTTAAATCAAATTAAGTCTCCCTAAGCTTGGTCGAAACGCGTTCGATTAAGCCGTATGAAAAGTACATGTTCAAACCTTGGAACTGTTCCCAACAGTGAATCCTCAGCCACCCCAACATTCCCATTTTCCCACCAAAAACGAAAGAGGACGAATGTTGAGAAACCCTAGGAAAAGCTAGAATTGCCGCTAAAGAGGGAGACACGGCGGGGGCCCCGCGTTAGAATGTGGGTGCGGATCACATCCATGCATCGTTGTCACCCTCATCGCCTCTCTTCCCCCGCCCCTCTAATTTGGCCCGTCTAGCTACGCTTCTGGTCTACTGATTAAGTCGTCGCGACCCTAACGCTACGCTTACTCTGCATAGAATATATATTAATGATTGTGTCCTCGCTACGTGAAAATTTCTATATTATTGAAAGTGGGTGGACTTGTTTATTCAAAGGTTAGGTTTGATGGAGAGATTCGGCGGGAAAGCGAATCCCACTGGGACTCCCGAGACGACAGCAACAGATAGCGACCGGGCACGTAAAGGTTGATAATGCAAAGAGAGGGAAAAATGCCTTCGGTTCCGGCTCCAGATGAGCAGAGGACCGCGGAACCGACTCGAGGGGCTGTCCCGTACAAAAAATCAAGACGGAAGAGATGAAATGAGATAAAGGGAGAACTTACTTCGAAGAGCCGAGATGAAGAAATTTGATGGGAAATTGCATGTGTAATGGATAGTCCATCAGAAAGTACAAACAGTAAATTCTTAATATGGATCATTCTCATGAAAGTTTGAGATGACATTAGGAGATTTAGTAAAGTTCCAATCCACTTTTGTGGGCATACAAGATGGATCCCAAAGATCACTAACGCAACTTGACTAACGCAACTTGTGTTGCGCATGTAATCTTGTTTACACTTGTCATACACTCTGGATTTTTCATTCAAATGCTTTTCATGCAACCTTCGTCTTCATTTTTGTCAAAAGAATGTGAATGCATGCGACGCAGTTTCGTATAACATCTGAGAAGTCGACAGGCATCAATAGATATAAGACTTTGACAGCTGATGGAGACTTGAGGAATCACCATCCCACTTGCACAAGGACCACAAGCTACCGTGAAATTAATTTGTCTAGAGTACTGAATCGGTCTTGATCGTTGACAATAATGGGCCTAGCACGAATTAACATTCATAATACATAACCCTTACAATGGTCATCAATCTTCGTAATTTTTCCACAGAAGTACTTTCATCGTATTTCGTGTACCTCATGAACTTAAGCTCCTCGATCAAATCGGGCATCACACCGGATGATTTAATCCAAACACGTCCTACAATGACCTCTTGATTCATACCCTAATCAATTCTGTGTCTAAATTTTCCTTCTAGACAGGAAAAAAAAGAGAAGAAAAACTGGGTTCATTTTAGAATTTCGCTTGCTTTTTCCATATACTATTGTCATGCACTGTTACAGATGCACTCAGTTAAAACACTATCTCAAGATGGAGAAAGAGAGAGAGAGAGAGAGAGACATGCAAAAACGTGAGGTCGTTTTCGCTCATTCTTGACAAGGACCGGACCGGGGGGAGAAAAGCCGGGCAGCGGGCAGGAGGTGTCGGTCACTCCACATTTCGGTCTCGCGGACCGGACGGCACGCGCGGTCAGGGGGCCCCCTGCAAAGCGCGCGGGCGCGGGGGAGTTCTCGAAGGAAGCGGGCGAGTCAAAGCTCGGTCAACAGTCCCTCAAACACGAGAAGGAAAAATCAAAATTAACAAGGAAAAAGCAAGTGGGAAACGAACATGGTGGTGCTTTTCCATTCCCCCAATTTTTTTTCCCCTTTCGCATTGTTATTTCACTTTCAATTTGACCGGAGCAAGCGTCCCTCTCTTATTGCTATTTATTTCTTTTATTATTTTAGTTTTTTTTTTGGCATTGCACGATAATTCCAAAAGCGACAATCTAGGTTGTTGCACTAGGGTTTCTTTTTTTTTTTTTTTTTAGTGTCTATCTTTTAGGAAAACTACTCAGTTAGGTTGCCATTGTTGGCCATCCTACATTATACATCACTATATCAACGGTTGCTGAAAATCGGCCGGAATTGTTACATTGATATTTCGTGCAAATAGTTATGATCAATAATGAAAATTAGAAAGTCGTGTGATTCCCGAAGAGTGATCTCTGGCGGTTCCTCGGTTAACAAAAAAAAAAAAGTAAAATTAAAAAGTTTAAGATGCTCATTTTGATTCTATTAGCATTTGGAAAAGTTTAGGGCACAAGTTGAGGGCCATGACTTCATTCTTAAGGATGAGCTTCCCTTTACTTGGGAAAATTTAAAATTTTGATTGGGTAATTTCTTTTTGCTGTCAATTCATGCCAAACGAGGACTGTGTCAAACCCTAAATGAAGAATTGAACAAGAAGGGGCATGTGTTGAACGTGAGGAGGTGCTTATGCCACTAGCCCTATTGTTTTCACTTGATTATATGTTAATGGGTGTGGGTGGGAGTTGGGGAATGTGATCAATAATTGGGGTCAAGATCTAGGGGGGAATCGAGTCAGCCTAAGCCACCCTTATGGAATGTCTTTTAGCATGCAAGAATATGTCTAGAAGCGAGGCGCCAATTTACCCGGAATTGATGTTTAGCGACTGATTCCGCTAAGACTTTTCATTAAGAGAATTTGACGATTTCAATTAAGAAGACACCCACTTTATTTAATGTGAACATGGGCATGTTAGAATGGAAAATTTGGTTTTTGGCTGTCCACATAGCAAGAAAGCCGATTCGCAAAACACCCGTTGATTAATGCTAAATCGGAATTCAATTTTTCACGACAATTTTCAAGAAGAAGAAACCCACCTTTAAAAAAAAAAAAAAATGTATAACCAGGATGTGAACATGAGAACTTTCAAATGGAAAAAATTGGCAAACTTAATTAACAAGTTAGGACCCCGGTCTACGTGTTTGCTAAATTTATGGCGTACTTTATTGGGGAAGCAATTTTTTTTTATAACATAGTATAATGATTTAATTATTGTAGCACATCCCTTTTGAGGTCCGACAATTAACTAATTAAAATCATGGAATTCTAAGGATTAACTAATTTCCAAAGCAAGGGATACCAGAAGTCAATGAGCTTTGACATATCTTAATATTTTTTTTTTCCTTATCATGATGAAAACGCATTATGCTCAATATTTCAAAAACAATGTCCACAAATGTTATCTTCGAAGCCAAGTGATAAGATTTCGTTCTTCGTCTTCACTTATTTCCACATTGCGATCGTGATTGACGAATGGTTCTGCCAATTGGGGGACAAGCGGACCCCGCTTTTTTCTCCCCTCTGTTGTTTTCACTGCTTTTTAATCTTATCATATTGTTTTTTCTCCCACGTACCTATCAATTTACGTGGTCCAAGGTTTCACAATTCTAACCACATCTTTTTTTTTTTTTTCTTTTTGGTCGAGGTAGCTTCGTTCACATTATCGTGACTTTACTGTGGCATTTTGTCGCAACATTGGTCACGTTTATCGGGTCAATATTGAGAGTAAACTAATCATTTCATTAGTAGCGGACAATTTTAGGTGTTGGTTGATTTGATCCGCGATTTTTGTCTCATGCAATTGTCATTACGTATAACAGTTTCAAGGGAAGACCATAAACCTTCACGACTTCTTGTCAAAATTGACGTGTTGGGATCTTTCGCGTTTGCCTTATTGAAATTCTTTTACCGACTCCTTTTTCCGTATGCTTTGGGCTGATGCGAATCAAGAACTTGCAAAGACTTGCTCGAATGCGCAGCCGATATTTCGAGAATCGGACCCGTTGTTTTTCATATGTTGCCTTGCCTTGTCTATACCTAACACCTCCAATCATGTCCATTTTTTTTTTTTTTGGAAATCTTTTTTAATTAGGATGATATTAATTTCCCCTTTTGAATTTTATCTTAACTTGAAGTGTTCATGGCTTTTTGGAATATAAAGTTTAAGGTCATCGGACAAGGATCGTATGGTGTATTTATAAAATGTGTTCAATGCTTGTAAGAAATATAAAATTGTTCTCATTATTTGAGGACCGTGAGGTGCATTATCATAAGTCTCCATTGCTTAGTGAATGATAAAATTCTACTGAGAAAACGTATCAAATAATATCATCTTTATATAAAGATATTGTATATTGAAAATATAATATTACATGGGATATGAATAATAGTACCGATCAAATTATTATTGCATGGAATACTGTAGATTTTGAAGATGGCTAGCAATATCACATAGAGGGCTTAATAGGTGATTTAAAAAACCCTTGATAAAATTTGTGGAATTAGTAGAGCCAAGTTTGATAAAGAGTAACTGGGTAAAACAGAATTATGTTCAAGTAGTCTCGTACGAAGTATTTATGAAGTAGTAACTGAGTTTGAGTAGAGAGATAGAAGACAATTCACATAGAGGTTACAGAGGTTAAACTTTAGTGTAAGCTTACGTCCACTTTCTCATGTTGATATTCTATTAGTTGGAATCCACTAATCAATTAATGAGAATTGAATGTGCCGTCCACTCTCTCATGTTGATATTCTATTAGTTGGAATCCACTAATCAATTAATGAGAATTGAATGTGCCTAGTTATACCCAAACACTTCTTCTTAAACTAGGTGTTGCTAATACTCAAGTTATCTCCACCTAAGTGCACACTTAAAACACTGCCAACACTACTCAAAAGATTACAATTATATGATCAAGGAAGACAAATGAAAATAAGTGAAGCCCTCTTTGAAATTTGGAATTGTGAACTCTTGATGTTTCTCTCTTCGACACTTTACACTTCTTTTATACTCAGCATCCAAACTTCTCGTTTGGATAATCTTCAAGACAATCAATTTCTAACCTACTCATTGGACAATTGTTGAGAAGATTAGGTAGCTGTTGAGGTTGATCAATTGAAATTTTGTTGACTTGGTCACCCATAGTGATTCCTAAAAGAGTGCTTCAACTATGGTAAGAATAAATCTTGCCTTCAAGATAATTGTCAATCAATTGAGATATATCACATTACTGAATATTTTGCTAAGATAATCTTTAAGATTTATAGTCAATCAAAAATCTTCTAAAGAAGGAATTCATACTAGATCACCAACTGTCAAGAAGATGAGATAAAATATCTCAAATTAATAATCTAGTAAATCATGACACAAACTTTGTCACACGGTAGTAGATATTCTACCAACATTCAATTATTTGCATTACTCCACTAATATCCAGCTTTTGCCTTACTGATATCCAGCCTTTGCCTTACTGATATTCAGCCTTTGCCTTCTTGATATCCACAAAGTTGCCTTGCTGATAACTATGCAATTCCCTTGCTTATGTCCACATAATGCATTGCTTCTAACGTCTTGGATATGATCAATTATTCTTACAAAGACAATTTATCAACAATAGAGTTGCAGATTCTATAGACATAAAACCTTGAAACTTCGATGTCAATATGAACTCTCCATCTTTCCAGATTTGTTCGTGTAGGTTTTTCCGTTTGTAACGATCTTTTCAGTGTGAATTTTACTTGAAACATAAACACCGCTTGCATTTACCAAGATTGATATAAAGCATGGATAATTTTGTCAACTTCAAGATATATTAAGAGATTTTTTTCAACGGAATTCACCATATTCACCTCATTATGTCAAAATAATTGAAGATTGGCATTACAATCTCTTACAATTATAATAAGATAAATTCTTTCTTTTTCTGCACAAATAGAAGGATAAAACACTTTTAAAAACATTTAACTATCAATAGAAGACTTTTAGAGGAATTGTATGCAAGAGAAATAAATAATTATTTTAAAAAGCTATCAAATTATCATACCGGTCTTTATCGCTAGTTCACAAAGTATATATTTTAACCACTCATCCATGCGCAGACCGGTATGCTCATCGTTATGATTCACGTTTCACATCGAGTTCAACACGAATTCTAAAGTACTTTCTCCGAAGTCATCATCTTAACAATTCCAAATTAGTAGTCTATTGATATGACCAAAGTCAATTCTAAAAAAAAAAAAAAAAAAAAAATTGATGCGTAGCGTTAACGGGCTTTCTTTACCGTAGTATCCACTTGTTTCTATTGTTTAATCCAGGTGATTATTTGGCCCATTGGAAACACGGTTAAAAAGTAAAAAGCATAATCTAGAAGCAAAATTTTGTCTCTATATTTCGGCCTTGTGCCTTTGGCTTTAGGGCAAATAATAAATATCAACCATCGATTTACATCTATGTGGAACATTGCAATATCACATGTTCCATCTTAGTGATTTTATTCAAGTGAAAGCCAGAAGACTAAAGATTTAATAATTTACAACTCAACTTTTTACCTTTAAAAATGAAAGAAAAAAGGCTAATTACATAAACAATGCAAAACGCAACAAAACCGAGAAATTGTCTAATCAATCATAAATTGGATATACGGTATCAATTCAATTATAAATTTTTCAATTCTACTAATTTAGTCCTAAATTTTTACTTAAAATTCTAATATAGTCTTCCAAATCAATTTTCATTAGAAAATATTGGTGTGACAATCTAACCTCCAGTCATCCTATAATGATTACATTATATTGTCACATTAGTGATTTCTATCTAAAATTTATCAGGATGACTGCAAAATTTCTAAATTAAGATGGAAAGAATGATGCGCATGCTTTGGCAAAGCTTCACCACGCACGCAACGCGTACGTGTGGAAATATAATTGCAGAGCGCATTAAGATGACCCGATATGCCACGCACGATGGGGCAAATCATCGCCTTCTTTTATGGTTCAGCCATCAGTCTCCGCCATTGATCAAGCTTTTATCATTCGAGAGAGAGAGAGAGAGAGAGAGAGAGAGAGATTGGCTATTTTGTCGTGGGGACACCCCGCTTTACACGTACTTCCATGTGATAAGCCCTGTCCTTGCCACCGGTAATCATTGTCCATCAACCATCATCTCTATAGGAAGGGGACATTATACCCCAACATTGGTATATAATATATAATATACATTATTCCCTATTCTTTCGTTTTATTTAATTTCTGGGTTGTACACACTAGGATTATTCTTTTGGAAAATCTTGATTGTCATCATAATTATGATCTCTCCCTCTGCGCCAACAATGCATAAAATATTTGGCAAGCATATCGATGGCGCCTATAATCTTAGAGCACTACACAAGATCATTCTTGAGATGCTTAGTTTCGTCATCCCAAAACATGCATGAGTTTGTTTATTCACCAAAAAAAATTGAGTTTTGATGTCCGTTGAAAGATGATAACTTTGTATTCATTAATATTTCATTATTTTGATTTTGATATTTGTTCGGCGAACTTTCTTTAGTGAGTTCCTTTTTTTAGTCAATTGATACAATAAAATGTTTTCATACAAAAAAAAAAAAAAAAAAAAAGGTCTTAGAAGGAAAGGGGGGAGGGGGCACCATGATGGCGAAAACCTTCATTTGTTCAAGTGATGGCCGATCACTCCTACTTGCCATGCCGGCGAGGGTCACAAGAATGAAGGCTATGATCCTTGCCCAAATTGAAGTGAGGTTGTCGTCACACATGTGAGGAGCAAGACATGTAAATAATAAGTGATATCTAGATTTTTTATTTTTTGGTCGCATGTATAGAGTTGGTTTAAATGTCAATTTAATTACATATTCATAAGAAACACATCCAATTATATTTTAAGGAATTTTGTAAACCAGTCTTTCACAAACTAAAATTTATCGTACTTATAATTCTAAACCGCTCTTCAAATTATTATCTATGACTTAAAATCCACACAAAAAAATAACTAAAAGATTAGTGCCAAATTTATTTCCAAAATAAACTTATGGATGGATGAAAGGTATTTGAGAAAATGTCATTACTTATTTGCTGAATATTTTTCCTAAAGTCTTTCAACAAAGAAGAAAGATCATCGTCGTAATAGGGAAATTTCTCGATGACGTTCTGAATTTCAAATTCTCAAAGGGTGGAACGGTTTGAAAGTCAATTTTAATATGATCATAAGGTGGTAAATTGAACCCTCAGTTAACATATAAAATTGTGAGGATCAGTATATATTATTAAATCTATATAGGCTACACATGGTCTTTTAGTTTTTTTTTTTTTATTGTATAGGATAAAATTTAAGGTTAATATAACAAAAAACTCATAAATGATATACCAATGACATATTTAATCCAAACTAATTTTTTGACCATCAAAAATCTTAAATTGATACACACATGGCATATTTACCCTATGTTAACTTTCGTCATATATTATTGCTAAATTGCCAACTTGGATGCCACCTAGACTTGATGTGGCAAGTCCATGTTAATCAACTATGACAAACCCAAAATTTATATATATAACAAATTTATCTTAAATAAGTACACATGTGACAAATTTACTCCGAACTAATTTTTGGGTCATCAAAAATCCCAAATTGATACACGGTGACATATTGTACACACGTAACATTTTGTACACCCATGACACATTTAACCTCCATTAGCTTCTACCAAATGTTACTATCAAATTCAACGAGAACTCTAGAACGTTTACCTCTTCATCAAGTCCTTCGTTGTTTTCTTTGTCTAAGGTTGTGGAAATTATGAATGCTATTTAGCGAGAACTCTTTAGTGACACTTTTAGTAACTCTAGTAGTACTCTTGAGAAAATGGCTCAACCAAAAGCCACTGTATAGCCTGATTATCGCCTAATGTGGTATCTCATGTTAGAACATTAGATGGATTAAGCCCTTGCAAGTTGTACTTGACCTTCTGTCTATGCTCCCTTTTTAAGGTGAGAATAAGTAGTGTCTGTTCACGGGTGTTACGCAATATTTATTAGAATCTCAAACCCCATTCAAAAGAGGTACTAAACATTTGAGGTAACAACTATTCTTGAAAATTGTAGGTAAAATTTGTTAGAAACTAATGGATGGTAAGAATTTTACTTGTGACAATTTAACAATAGCTAACAGAGGCCATAATTTCTCCGTGTAACTAATTAAGGACTGCTTCGGGTACTTGCATAATATGGGATAAAACCCCAAACTAATTTTACCTATGTCTAATTTTTGAATATGTAACTCTCCAAAAGCAATTAGTAAATATTTTCTACCTGTATATTTTTTCCAGTTAGCATAAATGTGTTGAGCACAATTCATATGCTTTGCACCGAGCCCAAACTATGGTCCTCGAATAATGTGAAGTGACATAATTTTACCAAAATATACAAGTGCCTTGATGCAGAAATTTATGAAATAGTTTTACAAAATATACAAGTGCATTGAAGCATAAAACAATGGTCACGGTTAAAACTATGGTCCTCAAATAATGTGCAATGACATAATTGTACCCAAACATTTAGCATAAACCTACTTTGAGATACTTGGTTATGTTGGTGAGAACTTAATTTTACTAATGACAATTTGGCGAAAGTTAACGAAGGGTAAATGTGTTGCAAGTATACCAATTTTGGTTTTTTTAACCAAAAATTAGTTTGAGATAACTTTCTCACATGTATACAAGTTTATGGTAAATTCATCACAGGTATATCAGTTTGGGTAAAGTATATTACAACTGTACAAGTTTGGAATTTTGTCATGGTATTAACTTGTTAATTGATCCACGTAGACTTGATGTTAGCAGTTTAACGGTAATATACGATGAAAGCTAACATAGGGTAAATATGTCTGCGTATACTAGTTTGGGCATTTTGATGGTCAAAAATTAGTTTTTAGTAAATATGTCATTAATGTATTAGTTTGGGTTTTTTCGTGGTATTGACTCTAAAATTTGTTAAGTTCCACAAATTGTTTGGTAAAAGACCAAATATAACACTAGATGTGCATTGTATACTAACCAAATGAGTAGTTGGGTGTGTGTAGGATAATACTATATAATTTGAAAAATATTTTTTTGAAAATGATTGTTTGTATCGTTTGAAATAATTAGCTAATAAAATTTTTTTGACTATCTACAACAGTTTATTCCTAAACATTTTCATGGATTATGAAAATATTTTTTTATTAATTTTTGTAAGTGATGTAAGTGATCAATCTTAGAAAGATATTTTTTAAATTATTCCTTTTTTACGAAACAAATGGAGCTTGAGCAAGATATTTTCTTACCCAATTTAGTTTTAAGCTACACCCTTTTGAGTAAACTGACCAAAGTGTCCTTCAATAATCATGCATATCAAGCTAAATATTTAGGGAAAATCTCAAATAGGGACCCAAAGTGGCCTCATTTTCTCAAAAGAGGACTCAAAGTGGAATCTCTCTCAAACATAGACCCAAAGTAGTCATTTAGTCTCAAAGAAGGACCTGACTCACTGGCCGGCAAACTAATGCATCTCCGATGCGTATTCCGATGGCCTGGTTAGCGGTGTTTTCGTCCAAAAAATATTCTCTTTTCGTTTTCCTTCTCCTATTCATCTTCTTCTTGATCCACCCATGGTTGTCCTTGTTTGTCATCTTCTTCATCAGTGTTGAAGATAGGCATTGCCCAAATCAAGAACACTAGAAATGGGGAAGGGCTAACGAAGGTCGTGGGGCTAGTGAGGCCACCCTCGCCAAATCTAGCAAGGATCGACCTCACCTAGGGCCAATGAAGGCTCGACACCCGTCCCTAGTAGTGGGCGAGGGTTGTTGAGCCCTCGCTAGCCGTGGGCTAGGGCTTGCAGGCCAACCCTTGCCTGCCCTTACCAGTGGCCAGCGAGGTCAATGAGCCCTTACCGACCACAAGTGAGGCCACCCTTGCCAAATTTGGCGAGGTTGGCCTTGCGAACCTCGCCGATGACAAAATTGCCTTGCTATGGCATCTTCTTCTTCCTCCTCTTCATCTTGGCTTCCTTCGCATGGAGCAACCTGGATGTGCTCCTGAAGGTCCAAACCGCCATAGTCAAGCCTCCCTCTACCACCTTCGACAATTGGGTCGACTCCTCCTCCTCCTTCTTACGCCATTGCCCTTTATGCATTACTCCTTCATTGGAGTCACGTGCGACCCTGGCTCACGAGTTGTCTCTCTCAACAGCACCTGCATTGGCCTGGCTAGATCCCACCCAGAATCAGCCTTCTCCACGACTTTGTCAACCTCATGCTTGCCACCAACAACCTCACCGAGACACTCTTGCCGGAGCTCAACAACCTCACCTCCCTCCAATTCCTCAACCTCTTCATTGACCTCCTCTCTGGGGTCTTCCTCGGCAAAGTCCCGTGGGCGATGACCCAGCTCGAAGAACTCAACTTGGGCAACAACAAGTTCATGGGGCCATTGCCGCCGAAGGTGGCGAGGCTAAGAAGCTAAAGCAGCTCGACCTTGCCAGCAATTACTTCATCGGTGAGATACTAGAGGTTTACTCAGAGATGGAGAAGATGGAAAGGTAAAAAGGAAGACAAAAAGAGAATATTTTTTTGGACGAAAATACCCCCAACTAGGACGTCGAAATAAGCATCTCAGATGCATCAGTTTGCCGATCGACGAGTCAAGTCCTTTTTTGAAACTAAATGACTACTTTAGGTCATTATTTGAGACTAACTCCACTTCAGGTCCTCTTTTGAAAAAATGAGGCAACTTCAAGTCCCTATTTGAGAGTTTCCCAAATATTTATCAAACTTACCTTTCAAGTTTCCTCACTCAACCTCAATTTAGAATAAATCTCTCTGTTTTTTTTTTTTTTTTTTTGGAGGGGTGTGTGCGTATAATTTTCTCATGTTAGATGGTACTTTTATGAAGAATCTAAAAATTAAAGATCCGATCGTTATAATTTCAAAAATTATAGCTAAATCTTATTGAAAACATAAATGTAATTTGATGCTCCGGAGAATGCTTATGCTCCAATCTTCTAATTAAAATCGCCATATTCTTGTGATTCATAGGCCAAAGATGTTTCTTGGATAAATTGATATAAATAAACTTGGAAATTAGAAGGAATCAATTGTTTTATCAAGAGTCTACAATAAACAAGAAAAAGATACAAGACGAAGATGAGAGATGAAATTGAAAAGGCAGAATTTTTATTAAATAAAAGGCAAATTTATTAATTCTTTTAAATATATACCTGTGCATGAAGGAAATTTTGGTCAATTTACTTAATGTATGCAATTAAACTAAACAGGGTTTATAAACAGCCCACCCTTAAAATTCTTGTAGTAAGTTCCTCACAACTTGAAAATCATATAAAATTCTCGTATAATATATTTCGCTTTTAACACGACATTAAGACTGATGGTAGATTGAATTTAAAATTATTGCCAAATGTCTGCTACACTCGGCGAAGATGATGACGAACATTTGCGACATATGACGTGACCATTTTCGGTGGTTAATTGCTATTGCTGTATGTGTTATCCAAATCTTATCTCCAGTTCATGTTCTCTGTAGCAGGAAACAAACTCAAGAGAGTGATTTCTGGAATGGGCTTTTATCAAAATTTAAAAAAAAAAAAATAAAGTTATAATGGAAGGAGCCTATTGTGTACTATATCTACATTTGAAGTTTGAACCATCCACCACCCACGAAAGACTTCGTCGACAAAAAGCCATCCAACTCAACTTCCTAGGGCAAGCGAATGTGTGCCCCTCTCTCTCTCTCTCCCTCTCTCTCTCTCTCTCTCTCTCCCTCTCGATCATATCCACAGTAATATATACAAGGAAAAAGAAAGGAAAAATTCCTACTTTGCTTTAGCTTTTGCACTACTCAAAAAGACTCCCTCATCTTTGCTTTTCTTGTTTTTGGATTGTTGTTAGATCCACCCAAAGAGAGGGGAAAAAAAGATGATTCAAGAGCTGTTGGGAAGTCCTGCACTTATAGGAGAGAGGAAAATCTCCATGAACCATGGCGCGGTTATTTTAGAGGGCATGCCTTCTCCTTCTCCTTGCTTCTCTCCATCTCCCACGCCTTCGCCTTCTTCTTCTTCCTCCTCTGCCATCACAAAGACGACAGCGCAAGCGACGGCAACGGCAACAACCACTGGTAACGGGACTTCGACAACAACGAACTCATCAAATCCCGAGAATCTGAGGTGCCCACGCTGTGATTCTGCAAATACCAAGTTTTGCTACTACAACAACTACAACCTCACGCAGCCTCGCCACTTCTGTAAGACGTGCCGCCGCTATTGGACCAAAGGAGGAGCACTAAGGAATGTTCCTATCGGAGGAGGATGCAGAAAGAACAAGAGCTCAGCTGTGTCATCCTCTGCCTCCAAATCGAGCGCTTCCAAGTTCAAGAACTTATCGTCTGAGATCGGACGGTCGAGTTTTGTCAGTGCTTTCGATCCTGAAATCTCACAGAGCCAGGTCCTTTGGGCCTCACCCCAGAGTTCCCACATCCTGGCCCTCCTGAGAGCCAATCAGAACCCTAACCCTAGTAGCCTTGGTCACCAAGCCTCTCCCTTTATGACTCTGAAGGAAGAGACCAATCTGATTGGAAACCACATGATGCCTGAGCCAGGAATTGCCGAGAGTGCAATGAATAATGCGAGAAACCTGGGCATGATTGATCCTCTCATTCATGTTCCTTCCTCTTGCACCTCTTTCTTGAGAGGTAACCATCAACAAGTCCCACACCAACTCAACCATCACCAACAAAATGGTATTATTCTCAGTGGTGAAGCTCAAAACTCCGGGATACAATCGCTATACCAAAGGCTCAGAGCTTCCACAGGTAATAATTATGGTTACAGTGAGCACTCGCAGGCAATTCTAAGCAGCGTGGCAAGTACCCCACCGCTGTCATCTTCCTTGTCCTCGTCCATTCTAGAGTCAGTCCCAGCCACGGCGACAAGTGAACTCGGGTACTGGAACCCGGCTTTCTGTGTGTCGGATCTTCCCAACACAAATGGTTCATATCCTTAGAGACAAATCACACTCTTTCTGATGAATTTTATGCATGCCACTTCATTTTCTCTGTTTTCACAAAATTAGCTTAGGACATGGTTGTGATAGTTTCTTCTCTGCTTTTTCTTTGGGATTGTGTGCTTTAATGAGCTAGACTTTAACGTCAGCTCTCTAAAGCTATATATGCAAATTTAATTAGTTTTGTTACTTTTCTCTTTTAGTGTGGTGTGTGCTTAATGCTCTTCTGTTGTGTGTCCAACTTCTGGGGTTGTACCAAGGAACCAAGAAATTTAGAAATGAAAAAATCAAGTGTTTCTTTGAGGTTGGATGTAGACGAATATATTTATGCTCTTTTTCTTCATTAGTCTTTTGCTGAACATTAAGAAAAAAACAAATAAAATTGCAAGATCTTACTTGGGAAGCTTAAAAGCTTATCGTCTTGGTCGACTCAAAAACATTTTAGGGTTTGTAACTTTCGTAGAGACAGCATATGAACGTAAGATTTATGACGGTAGTTTCCAAGTTAGTGTGTGGCACATGACATGAAGATTCTGTTTCTTTCTCTCCTTCATGTTTTTTAATTTGGAGTTGATGAGGAACACGAAGTTTTATGAGGGTACTATGCAGGGAAATTTTGATTAATTCTTAATCGAACCAAAGTTTTTAAAAGGAGGATTCCTATTCGCAGCCTTTTCGTCAAAGACCCTGTAAAAGTTTTTGTCTGCCACTTGCCTTCTCTTTTTCTAGCTTCGTAGATTTAGCATGGAGAATGATATAGAACACTGTGTACTTGCTTTTCTATCCGCAAGTGCTTTTGATTTTTGCTCGCTATTTTTGGACGATGTTATTGTGTCCACCTCCTATTTTGTAATTTTGACTATGGTTTTATGTTATTTCTTTCCCATTTCATCCTTGTTTTCGTGATTTCTGAAAGCTCTATCCCTTTCCAATTTTCTGCTTTCATGGCATTGGTTGTTTTCAAATTTTCTATTTTCTCTCTTCATAGTTTGTTGTTCATATACAGTCAGTAATTGGTAAATCATGAGGAATTTTTCATGAAATTTCACTTTTTGATCACCCTTCAGTTGGAAAACACTCAAAACAATTTCCTTTTTAGTTCCAAATTCTTTAGAAAACTGTTGTTTTGGCTTCACAATTATGAAAAACATAGGCGCCATCAAAGATTATTCTAGACAAACAACGTTTTCCACACTTGAAACATAAAAACCGATGAAAAAGCTATTCTCAACCTTTGGTACGAATTACAGACCAAAAAAAAAAAAAAAAAAAAAACCTTTGGTACGAATTAGATCGTGGCACTATTATTTTTGTAAGAATAAAGAGGGCGGGGGGGAATAATTACATCTGGGATGGTTTGAACCTCGAGTTTTATCTTGTAGTTTGAACCTCAAGTTTTATCTTGGCAATTGCATCTTGCATCTTACTATTCTTCTGGGCCTTTTCCATCCATCAAATATGTGTAATATATGATATTTTTCTTTCACATAAAACGAGAATTTTGAGGCTGCAATTACTCTTTGCTTAACCACTCCATCAAGTTTTGTTTTTTAGATTATGTTTCTTATTGATTATATTTTTTTTCCTCCTTCCTTTGATATGAAAAAGCTTCATAATTTTTGGATACTCCATGGCCAAGGTCCACTCGTGCCAAGGCAAGTAGAAGAACTCCTTATTTGGGTATTCCCTATTTGAGCATCGGCCAATTATCTAAGTTTAGTTCTCATTTGACATAAGTATTTTCACGTAACTTTGTAACTTGCGATTGCCCATTTTGAGAAATATCATTTTGCCAACATCAGTAGGCCTGTGATCTTGTTTCTCTAGGCTTGTTTAAAGCCAGACTAAGGTTAAGTTTTCGGGTGGTGATTTTATGGTCGGGGGACGATGAGGCAGACAGTATCCATGCATAAATGCTCAGGCCAGCAAGTGAAATCTCGTAATGTTACTGGTAATACGACACAAGAAAGACTAGATTTTAGTTGATATAGAAACTGTGAAAAAGAAAGGAAAGAGCTTCTATGTTCATGCATTAATAACTTGGAAAGATTCGTTTACATCTATCCAACATGATAATTGTTTGGTTGACGCGATCGGGGTTCTTAGTACCGATATATAAAATTAGTTATATGAATGACTAGGGTTAGGTGACCGTCACAGCAAAAGCTAGTTAATACTTCATTGCTAATCATTAAAACAGCACCCCGTGTCCACCATGCAAAGCATGTGTTTTTTACTGTAAGAATGGACAGAATGAATTTACCTGATTGGCCCAGATGTCACAATGTCACACTTCAACGAAACTCCATTGTGAAATCTCCCGCGTTCAGCGTATCCAAGAGAAGTAAACAATTTTATTTCTCTCAACACAATGTAAGATCAACATTACAAAAACTATTTCTTCCAGAAAAATGAATGATTATGAAAATCCCAAGTTCCTTACTTTTGAAATCTCTAACACGCGCCTTCAATTCTGTGAGTAAATTCTGAATTGGACCAAATTATCATTTTTCTTCTCAAATTGCCCTAACCACTTGTCTAAATCCTAATTTGGATTTTCCTTTATTGATAAAAGGGCAATATGGTACTATTAGGTTCTGCAAGTAGAGCACAAAATTGAAAGGAATAAAAGGTTGAAGATGCAAAGCGATACTTAGGTGAAGCAAGCAGGATATTTAAGCTCTCCTTGATTAACTTAAAATTGTTATTTTATGGTTTTCGAAGCATATAACTAACCCCCTTTTGAATGCAAGAAATGAGGTTGTATTTACTTAGTTATTAGATTTCCCTTCTATATACCTAGTTATGAATTTTTTAAGCTGAAACAAAGAGATTGTTCTTACATTTGCCACGTGGTACTCGAGTTAGTGGGGGTGGATCTTACACATTGCATTAGAGAAATATGTTTAAATTGATTTTCAAACTGAAAAATAGACTGACATTTCATAGAGGTGTGATATCTTCATGATTAGAATCATGTAAATTGAATGAATGTCCATCTATAACCAATGCAACATCAGTTAAAACTCATCTAGTAAGGCAGCAAGAAAATCTGCCGTTTTGGCCACCACAACAGTGTATTCCCTAGCTCCCTTTTCCTGGAGACTGTTTGCTACCTTAGCCACAAAAGATGCTTTTTGACCATAGCTACATAGAAACATATAACACTTTGACCTTGTTGAGTAAGAATTCTATCCGTGGTTACTGTTGTTTTATCAGTCTACTTGTCCCAATAGTAATTCTCGCTCATCACTTTCTATAGGGATCATTGGATCAATAGGCATAACTTTATATCAAAGAGACTCATACATGGAAACTCAATTGACACCAAGAACATTTCATACAAGCTAAGTATTTTCATAAGGTGCTACTGAACATGTACAAGCCCCCTCTAACGGAAAAATCAAATCCAATGAGGATTTGTTTCATCCCATACATGCACGTCATGGGCATCTTGCCTTTCCATGTTCTACTTGTATCTAAGTATTGGGAGTGAAGATATTCTAAACTATTCCACCTAAAAGTTTTCCTTTTTTCTTTGGTTCAAAATAATTGATATTAAGAGTTGGAACAAGTGATTGTTGAAATTCAGGCGTGAACATAAACTTTACATTTGAAAGAGAAGGTTTAATTCAGCAAAAAAAAAAAAAAAAATAGAAGAGAGGCTTTAAAAACGTACTTATTGGGAATCAAAGGTAGAAATGGACACCTTAAATCTTATTTGAGCAAGCTATTTCATGGTTTGGTGGGAATGCCATTTTTCTTCCACATGTCTATAGAGTTTTGAAAATTCTAAACATCTCAAGATAATTAGAGAAGTAGGAATTCATCAAACAAACTACACTCCTTTGTATACACCAAGAGTCCATTAATGAGAATGGGCTAGAATAAGCTTGGACCCAATTCCTACAACATTATGTGGTCATGGCCTTAGTAGTCTCCTCAACTGCTCGAGTGTTCATGGTTTCATGTTCTATTTCACTTCTTGGTTGGGGTTCTTTTCACCATTTTCTCACGATATTTCTTTGATATGGGTCATCTAGGAGCATTTAGCCTTACAAGGTGATCTTTATTGATTTACACGAGATGCCACATGCCTCATGCTACATAGCTTAGAGCCTAAGCTAGCATGCTTTGGGTTACTAGATTCTCACCATTTACAATGCAACACTCCATTGTTTCACTAGCAGTACAACCCTTGTGTTCTTCTCCCACAACTCTGTTTTCACGGTTAAAGGCTACTCTCATGTCACTCACCACTATTACGAGAATCTGCTTTGCCTTCTTTTCCTCCATCACTTTGCTTATATTTGTCTAGAAGTGATCCAAGCATGTTCAAGTGCCTAAAGAGCATATTACCAAAACAAATCCAATTACCTTGATAAGATTTTATTTCATTCTCTTTATGTTGTTATGAAATCTAGTTCATCGATGATTCTTCTTCAATTTCATCTCTTTTATAAAATCGAAGAGAAAAGTATCAAAGAAGTCTTAAACCTTTTGCATTTGTGCCGATTTAGTCTTAAATATTTTATTGGTGCCAATTTAAGCCTAAACTTTTTCTCTTTGTTCCAATTCAATCATTTTCGGCTAATTTTGGCCAAATTTTACTAACTAGGCGCTAGTCGACTGACATGACACAATCAGTGCTAATGTAAATAATTTTTTAATATTTTTTTAATTTTTTATTTTTCTTTTTATTTTTCCTCCTCCTTCCTCCAACTAGTCACCGGATCTCGATCACTGGCCAGAGGCGACTTGACCTTGCCAACCACTAGCGAGGCTCGAGCCCTCGCCAAAGGCCATGAGGGTTGCCTCGTGCCGGGCGGCAAGGCTTGCCCTCACCGGCCATAAGCGAGCTCAAAGCAAAGCCTGACCCTCGCCAAATCCAATGAGGTCAAGCCTCACCTATGGCTAACGAGGCTTGACTCTTGCCAGATCTGGTAAGGGCGAGCCTCACTAACCCAGTGCAAGGCCACCCTTATGGCCTAGGTGGCCTCGCCAAAGGCCAAGCAAGGCTCGACCTCGCCAAATCTAGCAAGGTCGAGCCTTCCCCATGGCCAACGAGGGCAAGCCTCACCAGCCTAGCGAGAGGGCTGAGCCCAGCATGAGGTCACCCTCGCAGCTTGGGCAGCCTCGACCATGGTTGGCGAGGCTTGACCCTCGCCAAATTTGACAAGGGCAAGCCTCGCCACCCAACGCAAGGTCACCCTTGTGGCCTCTGGCAAGGGCTCGAGCCTTGCCAATGGCCAGCGAGGCTTGCCAACCATTGCCTCTGGCCAATTGCCAAGCTCAGCAATTGATTGGAGGAAGGAGAAGAAGAAATAAAAATAATATAAAATGAAATGAAATAATTTAAAAAATATATAATATTATTAAAAGTTGTCAACGTTAGGTCGATCAGTGCTGAGTTAGTAAAATCCTACCAAAATTAGCTAGAAATGACTAAATTGACATAAAGTGAAAATGTTTATGACTAAATTGACATCAATAAAAGGTTTAAAATTAAATTGGCACAAATGCAAAAAGTTTAGGACTCTTTAATACTTTTCCCTAGAATTGAACATGAAAAGTTTCTTCTCAACTGTCTCCTTGCAAGTAAAACAATTCAATTCTTTTTTTTATTTTTCTTTTTTTATGAAAATATGCTAAACCATGGACTTTTGGAGACAAATCTTAGTGAGAGATAACAATAATTGATCAATGGAGTATATAAATTTTGCAAGTACTAGATAAATCTCGAGAAAAAGACATGCCGCCAACCCAGGCGTGTGATATCAGCATTCAAACCTATAAATGCCTCGGTCAAGTAACAAATTCGAATCGAGACAGGTACTAAAACGCGCTCAAGCTCAACTCAGTAAGATACTGGAATAACTCGAGTCGACTTTCACTATAGATGTCGCTCGAGTCAAATTGCAAGGCCAACCCTATTGAGCATGGAACATGAAGTGCTCACGATTGGTTTCCCTCGTTCATACCCATACCAAGGAACACTTGGTCATAGAGTTAGGATTAAGCACATAAATTAACTAAAACTGTCGTGAAAAATGTGACAATTGTGAAAAATATTTTCCATAATAGGAAAAGACACTATTTTCTAGTGTATACTTGAAACCTAAGAATAAATTGAAAAATATTTCCTGTCCCTTGATATAAAAATTTGGTTTGATTTTTTTAAATAAACTCATATAATTTGGGTAGGAGTAACTTGCGAATGGGTAGCAAGGAACCGGGTACGAGCACTAGAGTCTCAAGTTAGCCTTGATGCCCCCGACCCACGTGTTAGGGATTAGGTCATGAGTACCCAGGTCTTGTGCCCAACCTTGATGGACCGAGGCTCAAGCCTTGAGGTACCAGACCCAACCACCATGGACCCAAGAACAGGCTTTGGGGTCCTAGGCTCCACCTCAAGGGACTCATGCATGTGCACCAAGGTCCCAAGTCTCGACCTTGATAGACCTTGGCTCGTGCACCAAAAACTTGCACCCGAGCATCAAGGACTCGAGCACGATCTTTCTGGACTTCGACCTAAGTGCTAGGGACCACAAAGTTAGAGTGTTAGGAACCCGTGATCGGGTGTTGGGGATCTGATCCCACGCTCAGCTTTGTGGACCTAGGGTGCTAAGGCATTAGGACTGCCTTGATAGACTTAGGCATAGGCGTCAGGGGCTTGGTGTCCCGGGCTTGACCTCATGGACTCAAGTGGGACGCCAAGGCCCCGAGCCCAACCTCGATGGACTTGAGCCCAAGCATTGGAGACTTGATCTCGAACGTCAAGGACTCGGGAGCTAACATTGGGGTTTCCATGCCTAAACATAGAGTTTTATGTCCAAGCATCATACTTAGTCATACTTTGACAAATGATTTTCTATTTTTTGAAGAGAAAATCATTTTCCTAAATTCAAGTATAGGTATTTTGTTGATTAGGAAAAAACTTTTCATTGACTTATTTTTTCTAAGCAAATTAAATGTCGAAAAATGAGAAAAACGTTTTCTCATAATAAGTTTTTCACAAAATAAATGAAGCCTATTTTTTGTGTGGATTTGTAATGCTATTGAGAGAGAAGTCAAATTTTACCTAAGCCTTAATCATTCCAGTACCAATAACATTAGTCATAGGCCAGTATGTCCTGGCCAATTATAGCCCCGTTGGTGTGAAATAACAAGTAAGAAGAACTGTTGCAATCTTACCTCAAGAAAACCACGTAGGGATCCGGCTAATAAATTACTAAACTTAAATTTATCTCGGGGTCTCCTAAACATATATCAATTCGTGACTACCGATCCAAGTTCTTAACAAGAAAATTATTTTTATATAAGAGTCATTACTAATCAATTTATGATGAGTCGATCAAATAACCAAGTAAAGTAATTGAAGAATTAATTCATTTCTACAAACTAGAAAATCTAGGGTCAAGGACATGATAATACAAATTATCCAACTAGTGCCCTTTCCGTACCCCAATCTTGTTCAATTGCTAACCAAAATGTTCATGTAACCCTCTCGCTAATTATGAGTCACAAGGTTCTATTCATAATTAGGCTAAAGGGAAACAATAATCAAGTAATCATCAAAATAAAAATGCACGACCGATAAACTGGCATTTCTCTCTAGCAACATTAAAGACCCCATTGTGAAGCCCTAAAAGTTTGTTCAGTTTTTGGGTAAAGGAAATCCTTTTGATTAGAGATTTTTGCGTATTTTAAAAGAAAACTACTCGAAATCGAATGTGGTATGGGTTTGGGTCATGAACATGAACACTAAAAGCCTAATTGAAGAAGTGGGCTCAATGATTCAAACCCAATCGGACCACAGCCAAGATCAAGCCTGAATTTATCAAAGGAAAACACTTAAGCCCACTCACATTAAAGACCATTTTACACCAACTTTTAGCGCATCCCAAATAAGCCCAGCTCCGAAAAATTAGCCTATAACTCACTTTGACTTATATCACCGAACTCGCTCCTGGACATGGAAAAACAGGGCACAAGGAAACAGAGGACGTCGTCGCCGGAAGATGGCCCTACCCGGCTCGGCCGGCGACGGCGAATCGATGGCGAACTGGAGATATGTCCGACTCGGTCCGGTCGCATCGCACGTCTCGGAGCTGGGATCCTAGGAAGAACCGACTCGAAACAAACAAAACAGGGGCTTACCGGAAGTGGTCGTCGAAGAGATAAGGCCTCCAGGCCTCCGGTTAAGGCTGACCGAGGACGGCAAAGGCGTCGGAGTACGGCCGAGCCGGAGGCGCAAACGACCCACTCCTCTCCCTGTTCGCTTCGCTTCTGATCCTTTCTGTTCTCTCTCACTCTTCGTGCTCCCCGCCTCGCAGCTCACTTTCTCTCTCTGTGTGCAGAGCTTGTTTTCTTCTCTCGTGTGTGGACAGAGTTCGTTTTAGTCCATGTCAGAAGAAGGAAAAAAAGCTTTCTTTTCTTTGTCTTCTTTCTTTGATTTTTCTCCTCCTTTCTGTCTTCTCGGAACTTTGGCCGAACTCTCCTTTTTCCTTTTGGGTCTATAGGGGTACGGAGAGAGAGACCCCTCGTTTGTCCTCTGTGGCCGGAGCGTGTGCATACTGCATGACGTGCAACTCATGTATGTATCAGTCCTAAATTATATTAATGCCATACGGATCCCAAGTGTAATGCAAATGCAAATCAAAGTGAATGATATTTTGGTTTATGAGTTGGATCAACCTTTAATTTTCTTATGCAATAAAGAACTAAATATGATAGCTAAAATCTAGGTGTCGATATGAACTTGGCCAAAGTTCACTTTGGAGAAGAGAAAACATGGGGACAGGATTGAAATCAAAACCCACGGGCAATATCCGGTTCACTGGGCAATATTGGTTCAGTAGTTTGCCTGAATTTCCGGGTCCTCGACCCACAAGGTACATGGATTTGAAACGGACCAAAGGCCAAGACAATACTGAACTCAAAAAGGTAGGTCCAGTCCGGCTATAAAAATGCTTGGCAATAACTTGAGTTTGCTCCAAGACATGTTGGCCTGATCTTGAAGCTGATTAACACAATTAGTTCTCAATGTGAACCAGATTTTTGGGTTGGTTTGATAACCACAATACAAAACCAGACTCTGAGAAGAAAGTATTGCCCAAAAAAGAGAACTCACTCGAGAAGAAATTAACATCATATATGGCCCAAACCGAACCAGTCGGATTAACGGCATTCGAAGCCTTCTGTTAGATGTAAAAGCTGAACTTTAGGATAGCCAGAACCATATTTTTGGTTCGGTTAGACGACCACAATATGAAACCAGACTCTGAGAAGAAAGCATTGCCCAAAAAAGGGAAGAACCCGAGAAGAGATTAACATCAAATATGGCCCAAACCAAACCGTCCGATTAACGGCATTTGAATCCTTCTGTTAGATCTAAAAGCTGAGCTTTAGGACGCCCAGAACCATGTAGTTTGGATTTTGGACCGAAAAGAATATTAATAAATAGCTTTCTTATGAATCCCGTACATGTAACTGGCTCAGAACTAGGAAACTAATGGGGAACAGCTTCTTTACTTCTTTTCAATTCTCTGCAGTCATACCTTCATGACTAATTGAATGAATAAATTATAGAAACAGTTTAAAATTCGTCTTTCTAATGGTGTCGTCCCACAGCTTGGCCGCAGAGCAGAGCATTGGAGGGAATGTTGTACTCATTGGCGAGGCTCTGGACTGGATTCCAGACCCTGAGATAGAACTGCTGCCCAAGATACTGCCGTTCCCATATTGCCGATCGCACATTCCACATGCCTTGGTTGTCCAATGACATGTATATGCTGGTCCATGAATTTGGATACACCTGCAAGATTTTGGACGAGGCTAAAGAGTTAAGGCAAAGAAGAAAATCACAGTTACGGAGAACAAACACGAAGGTGACCTCTAATTGATTCGCAATTAGAATGACCAAGGAGTTACCTGAGCAGTGTGTCTTGTGAGTGTGTCGACAAGATTATAGCTGCTCCTGCTAGCTGGTGTCCACTGCCCATTGCCATACCTGCATTTCGAAGCAAATAAAGATTAGAAATTCTGACCGACTCAAATAGAGAAATCAATGTGCTGAGAGATGCAGATTGACTCACCCAACAACCCAGAAATCATAGCCATCGAGGTGCCAGGATTGAACGGTGTTCTCGTTGTTTTGGAAGACAATCTCAATAAAGTCATGCAGGGAGGCCGGAATCACAGAGGTGGCGATGGATGGAGAACCGCCGGATGGACTAGTTTGCATAGAATCTGTGCGGAATACTCCAGGAATGTTGAAATAGTCAGCAAGTTTAAGAGGAGTATCAGCATTGATGAAGGAGACCCCATTGACAGCATAACGTTGTTTCCCATTGATGAGAGGAGCCGAATTGGCCAACACGATCGTTCTTGATGGTGTGATCTTTCCATAGTGGAAAGAGCCTTGGGGGTTTGGTCTAGCAGCATTTGCAGTCAAATTCCACCTTCAAGGACAATTAGTATGTAAGTGGCAGATCTATGTCTTATATTGATAAATGCATCGCAAACTGTTGACAAGTACCATCGTATATACCTGTAGGTTCTAGCTTGTTTCATGGACCAGTCAACTTCAATTGTCGGGCCAGCTGGCAGAGGCCCGGAAACTGAACTGTGTGAATTTGAGTAGTGGAGAATGGCTGTCGCGGTGAGGACAGTCTTCGTGAACCGAGTTGATGCAACGACATAGTAGTCCTTCGGTGGCTGATTTAGTGTCACCAAGACAGTTACCGATTGGCCAACATGAACATCAAGAGAGTCGTATATGTTCTGAACTGTGTGAGATCCTTCAACTTCGATCAGTTTTAGTGTGTGGCTCTGGATCCTGAAGTTCAACGAGGTTGACAGCCCGACATTTGAGATTCTGAACTTGTACGTTTTACCTGAATGAAATGAAGTTGAGAGGCAACAATTGGTGTAAGGGCTGTGTTTACATGACATGAGAAGACACTTTATAGTAAAATGGAATGGCAAAATCAACGTTTGAATGAATTACCTTGATCACCAGCAAAAGTCGCCTGAGGCTGGCCATTTATAATGACACCATCAGGGAAAGGAAGAGCTTTTCCAGAGTCCAAGGTCTGGCGTAATGTCTGCAAGTGGCAAAGAGTAAAGATTGACGGTGTAAGAAAGAGTAGGAGACCGGAGCAGACACGAGCAACCACCTTCCTGAATTTCAGTTCTCAAGAAGGCAACAAAATATTTGACTAAGGAAAAGCTTGACATACAAGTAATAACCAAGAACCCTATCAATGTTCACTTTATTTTCAACAATTCTCACATCGATTGCCAGGCATCAGCAGAAACAGGAAACGGAAATCTGATTCGACACTAAAATGATTCCAAGTTTTCAAATATCTCTGGTTACTTCTAATGTCAGAGGAAGCATTAATGCAAAGACAGAAAGTTGTGAGTTCAAAAAAGAAGAAAACCTTGCAATGTTTGGGTTCAAAGAGAAGGAAAACCTCCAATCAGTGGTAACCTCAAATACAGGCTACTGTACTGTCACGAATGAACAATCAAAGATTGACTAGCTAGCTGGTACAGAATGCTCACAATCTTGGCCGTTCTGGCTCAACTGAACAATGTCCACGAGAAATTTTGCAGCCAATGGCAAATGTGTCAACATGGCAAATGTGTCAACATGGCAAAAACAATTTGCAAACTTCGCAGCATGACAAGAGTCAGCAAGCTATTTGATATGTACATCGTACAAGAGATGCATAGCTCAGAGTATAATGCACTTTAATTGATTGAAGGACATCGAGTGAGCTGCGCACATAAAACTTCTGTGTATGCACTCATCTACGGAAAGGGATAAAGAAATGGATAAATAACTAGAGAAACATAGTCCGCACCTTATGGCTGGTCTTGAACCAATCACCAATGAGCAACGTGAAATCTCCATCAGGAGGTGGATAAGGAATAGGAATCGGAGCTCTCTGATAGACATTAAGTGCTCCGTATCCGCCAGCAGCCTTGTGAAGGGCGGTCGAGGGGAAATATGTGTAGGCACCAATCTGGTCCTTGGGCTGAAAGATATATGTGTAGTTAGAGTTTGGAGGGATGGGACAATTTGTGCCCAGGACACCATCTTGCCATGAGTTCTTCCTCTGTTTGATCCCATTCCTGATTGCGAAGTACCAAGCAGGTTATAATCACTAAAATTATCCCAAGTAAGATGACTATGTATGCAAGATAGAAGCAGCAAGTCCATGTTTATTGATGCATTACCAAACAACTGTCGTTATTATCAAATCCAAATAGGACTCGCGATACAGCCGGCAAAGAGAAGCACAGTTAAACAAAAGGAGGTCAAATTGTTTAATATTTTTGGATATTTCAGGACACAAACCGGTCTAAATAACTTGGTCAAATGCAGTTTCATACAATTGATTAGTCTATTTTTCCTCTCTTATGTCCCGTAAGCGTGCAAGCAAAGCATCAAACATCTGGCAGAACTAGCTTTCCTAGAAGCATAGAGACTCCACGAAAAGGAAGAATATGTTCTAATGTCGTTACTTTAAAATAAATAAATAAATAAATATTCAACTGCTTCTGCAAATGCTGCTAGATCCATGAATTGACATGAAACCGACATTTTTAGGCCGAGTAACTGTAAGCCACATTCCAAATCAAGGATTTCTAAAACAGGAAAACATACGAGAAGGAAGTATTTCCTTCTTGACTTTGCTATTCAAAATCAAGAACTTGAAAAGAGAGTATCCGAAAGCGACTACTGCAGTTAACAACACCCTCAGCTAAAAATAGTGCAGATGTACTAAAGATGGTTCCAATGGCGGACCCGAAAAACGGGGAAAACAACAGCTTGAGCCAAAACAGCATATGAGCCCATACTGACACTCACCAAGTAAGAAGAAAAGGCTCGTCCAGCTTGTTGATCAGGTTGAGCACCAAGTTGTCATTGGTGACCACATCGAGCCTCGGCCCAGGAAATTGACCGTTTATCAGGATAACCTTCAAAACCCCCCCAAAAAACAATCATTAGAAGAAGAGGAAACAAAAGCGGAGAGCTGGAAACGTCTTCACCAGCTCATTCACGAACCCTGAAAACACTTCAGAACAGAGAGACAAGAGTCGCGCGAATCAAGAAACCTGCTGGGGAACGCCCAGTGGGGAGATGGTGCCGTAAGTGACTGTCCACGTGTAGAATCTATAAGGGTCGTCGGCCATCGCCAGGGACGCGCCGAGGAGAGCCAGGACGGCGCAGATCTGGCGCGCCAGCCTCGCCATTGCCATTGCCACTGCACCCGCAAGAAGCTGGAGACATGTTATTCAGTCCATAGTCCTCTGGCATTCTTGAGATAACACAGAGAGGAATCAAAACTCACCAGATTTCAGGGATGATGGTGATCGGAACGAAGGCACAGAGAGAGAGAGGGGCAGAGAAAGAGAGTCCTGTGGAGGAGAGTGGGTAGGAGCAGTTTGCAAGGTGCAGAGCCTTAAATAAGAACAGACGCGGGAAACAGAGCTTTTAACTCAATATGAGAGCCAATATTATCATTATTGTTGTTGTTGCTGTTGTTAATTTTGTTATTATTTTTTTTTTTAATTTCTAAAAGGCTCTTCTTCTTTTTCATTTGATTTTTTTTTCTATTTAATTTGTTTATTGTATAGTGCTTGCTCTGTTTTTGGGGTTGGGTAGAAGTAGAAGATAGGGCCCAGGTTCATGCACGATGATGAGATGTTTTGTCTGAGTGAGGTTGGGACTAATGATACGATATCATTCGGCGCGGGTTCACGCGTTTCCGCGTTGATGATTGATGGAATTTTGCTTCGCACCAAAGTTAGGTGAACAAAAATAAAGAACATTTAAAGCGTACACATGCATTTAAGAAAATAATAATAACAATAGTAATTAAAAAATAACTTTGGTGTTCTTTGACGATTAAATCTTACCACTTTACCAAAAAAAAAAAATCTTACCACCATATCCTCTTTAAGGGTACCTTTGATTCAACTTTTTCGAAACGACTTTGACCTTCAAAACTTCTTGAAAAATGCTAGAGTGTTGGGCAAGCCTTTTCGAGTAGTGTTCGATCAAATGCTAGTCTTGGATTGTTGAAAATCCAAAGTAGATACTGGCATTTTATAGTAGCATTT
This sequence comes from Eucalyptus decipiens, assembly GCA_014182575.1. Classification (NCBI taxonomy): domain Eukaryota; kingdom Viridiplantae; phylum Streptophyta; class Magnoliopsida; order Myrtales; family Myrtaceae; genus Eucalyptus; species Eucalyptus decipiens. The sequence goes on from CM024616.1 coordinate 22,186,492, forward strand.
GCATAACGCCAAAATTAAAGTTAAACATTTTTTCTTCCAAAAGCACCCTCACCGACTCTTTAGTTTTTCGATTCTGCCCATTCTTGTTATTGTACATATTTGTTGCGTGAGAGTACCCTATGAGGGCTGATGAGGCCAAATCTATCTAGCAAAGGGATGGCGAGAGCCACTTGAGGTCGCAAGACCAAGCATCGGTCTCTTAGGTTGTGCAACCCTCATCGGGGGTTGCCCGAGTCAAGTGACCTCAACTGACAGCCATCGACATTGGATTTGGGCCTTGGCCCCTTCGAGACTTGAGCCCTTTGCTGACTTTAGCAAATGGTTTGAGTTTTTTTAATAAAAAAATATAAAAAATTATAGCCAAAGCCCCTTGCAAAAGTTTTTTATTGGCCAAATTCTATTTGAATCCAAAGTCCCTTTGCAAAGAATTTTTAATAAACGAAATTTGCATTTCCCCAAAAAGACTTCGACTTTCAATTTTCTTATTCTTTATATCATCTTTGGAAATTGGTACAAATAGGTGCTCTCCTCTAATATATATTACTAAGATTGGGTTCTACACCATTTTATTCCAATATGCATGACTCCCATTCCTCGTTTAACACGTGTCGTTTCTAATTCGACTTGCAAGTTTCTCTATGCTCTCCTCTAATATATATTACTAAGATTGGGTTCTACACCATTTTATTCTAATATGCAGGACTTCCATTCCTCGATTAACACGTGTCGTTTCTAATTCGACTTGCAAGTTTCTCTGTTCTCTCCTCTAATATATATTACTAAGATTGGGTTCTACACCATTTTATTCCAATATGCAGGACTCCCATTCCTCGATTAACACGTGTCGTTTCTAATTCGACTTGCAAGTTTCTCTGTGCTCTCCTCTAATATATATTACTAAGATTGGGTTCTACACCATTTTATTCCAATATGCATGACTCCCATTCCTCGATTAACACGTGTCGTTTCTAATTCGACTTGCAAGTTTCTCTGTGCTCTCCTCTAATATATATTACTAAGATTAGGTTCTACACCATTTTATTCCAATATGCATGACTCCCATTCCTCGATTAACACGTGTCGTTTCTAATTCGACTTGCAAGTTTCTCTGTGCTCTTCTCTAATATATATTACTAAGATTGGGTTCTACACCATTTTATTCCAATATGCATGACTCCCATTCCTCGATTAACACGTGTCGTTTCTAATTCAACTTGCAAGTTTCTCTGTGCTCTCCTCTAATATATATTACTAAGATTGGGTTCTACACCATTTTATTCCAATATGCAGGACTCCCATTCCTCGATTAACACGTGTCGTTTCTAATTCGACTCGCAAGTTTCTCTTTAAATGCACATGTTTGGGCAGCATTGACTATGACCGTCCCAACTTCACTTCCACGAAATTTACTCTTCATTTCGAGAGAGGCCCAATGGGAAGGGTCCTCGTTAGCAAACGAGAAAGTTCGTGCATATTTCTTTATTTTTTCCCTCGCCGAATTCAATTTCTTTATCCAAACTCAAGCTCAGGTTTTATCCGCCTCCAAAGCAATTTGAAAACTCATCGGAGTCCAGCTAGAACAATTTGCAAGACAGGTTGGCTATAAGCCTATAACTCAGTTGGTGACAGCCCGGAATTTCACCCACCGACTTCCTTTTCTTTTCTTTTTCTTTTTTGTGGGTCAAACGCCTTTAATGTTGGAAAGGCAATTTTTTTTGAATTTTATGTCTCGCATATCCCAATGCTTATTATGATTTTACTTGTCATTTTTTTTTTAAAGTAAGCTTTCGTTGTCAATGAATGTTGTTGACATCTGTCCACACGTCTTTAATTTCCAATCCCTCGACTCCGGCAAGATGCCCGGTGAATTTATTTAAGTTGGACCAGCCTGACATTGAATTTAGCATTTGTGTCCGCTGACATATGCCTTTTTTTTTTTTTGTGAAAAATACGAGAGTCCCTAATTAGACAAGGGTTTCATTGAGTAGATGAATTCGGACTTTTTATTTCGTGCGCGACCTACATAAAAAAATACTCCCGCCTGCAAAGGGATTGTACGAGAAATGTCGGAAAAAAAAATTTGCCCATTAACCAGGAAATTCTTTTAATACGGATGGAGACCAGTTTCTGATTTTTTTTTCTTTTTTTTATCTGGGAAGAAGAAAAGTTAAGTCCAAAATAATCTAAATTTTGAAAATGACGCATGTCATGCAATTGTCAATTCGCCATGTGAGGGGTGGGGTCACTGTGCTTTCAAAGCGCATACAGAGACCAAACAAAAGATTCTGGTCAGATTTGAAGGAAACAACAATTTTTTTTAAAGCAGAAGACAAAAAGGTTGCCGATGTTGGACTACCGACAGAAATGGGCGGTGGTTGTGAAGTTAGGATATTGGATTAGGTTTTCTGAATCTTGCCAATAATGCATATAAATATACGTATATAAATATATATAATTTAGTTTATATTTCTTTGGATGGCAGAAATGGTGCAGAATTTCGCTGCAAAACATGGACAATTCGGTCTCTCTCTTCACCTTCTACTTCGGGAAAATGTATGGCGCATGAAATGAAAATATTTCTTGAAGAACTAAACTCTTGGAAAACCTGTTTGGATGTCTTTCAGTATTTCTAAGAACAAACATTTTAGTTATATTTGGCATTTAAGAATGCGATATCTACTTAGCTTTACTTCCTTTTGAACTTGCTCCTTATGATTAAAATTGCACAAAGAAAAGTTTGGTGTCCATAGAAAGGTGAACACCGTGACATGATTGATAATGTCAAATTATCTCTATGTATGATACTCAATAAGGGTGATCAATTCTCGAGTAGTTCAATTCCCACCTTGGGACTGAAAATCAAACCAAGAGGATCGGTTAACACATAAGCTATGCTTGGTAGTTATGATAAAATTTATCCTATTCTGCGTTTGGTGCCTGCTCAAGACAGGATTAGTCAAATATGAGGGGAAAATAAGCCGGATAAAATTATCCCATGAAAGATATGGGATAAATATGGATAGAATTTATAATATCTATAATAAAAAGTTGTATTTCATAAATAACAGACTTCTTAAATTAACATATTTAAAATTATATTTCAATATAAATCATATTTGAATTCTAATATAAGAAATTCAAAATAACAAATTAGTTTTTGTCATTATATATTCAAATTTAATTATATCTTATAATATAAATACAAATATATATATATATATATATCACATATTTTTGTTATTTTGGTGTTTTAGGTATATTAGTATAGTTTTCTATTTAATAAAGTTTTATTAGAGAATAATGGAAAGAGAAGAAAGAAATAAAAAATGAAATCAATTAAAAAAGAGAGGAAAATAAAATAAAAAGGAAAATAAGAATAAAGTAGATAAGAGTGATGAAAGAGATTTTTACCATCTCTCTTTTGTGAAATTTGTGGTTCATTTATATTGACATACTATTCATATTAAATCGATATATATAATATGATGTGAATATATCCTCCTTTTTTTTGGGATCTAATAAAACTAATAGATTCACAATTTCACCAATAGATATAACAAAATCTCTTAGATTTCATATTTTATCATATAGAGGTGTTAAACGGAAAATGGTCGGGTCGGTTTGGGTCGAGTTAGAAAAATTGAGATGATTAACCCATTTATGACCAAACGTACCCAACCTATAATTTTTTTTTTTTTTTTACAACATTTTACTAAACTTAAAAAAGAATTGAGAATCGGACCACCTAGTCGTTTTAATTATTTTTATTTTTTAAAAATTAAAATTTTAATTAGTAATGGTCTGATCCGGTTTTTGGGAGGTCTAATGGAACTAATAGATTCACAATAATTCAAGTTCTTCAATCGTTGCATTAAATTCCACAAGAATCAACCCTCTTACCTTTGTGAAGCAAGAAAAGCAGATCTTGGTAAAGGCACCTGAAGAACACCTCACGAAACGGCCATTACCGAGCAAAACCTTACAGGTTTGTGGAATTAGCACAACAGGTGAGGACAATCAAGCAAGCACAACACACAGCTAGAATTCGACAAGTCTCGTGAAAATGAACGACCGGCCGTGGGTAATGCAACATGCAAAACAGCGAAAAGACAAAGCATTGGATATTACCTTGATGAGATGCAAAAAATAGAGCAAGAGAGGGAGGCGAGAGTCAAGTGACACGGCCCAGGGACGGAGCATGATCCAAGACCGACTGTGATAGGTTGTGTCACAACCAAGGGCTGATCGAAGACCAGCCCACGATCAATCTATGATCGATGCAGATCGAAGACCAGCCCACGATCAATCTATGATCAATGCAGACCAAGGCCCACGCGCGACCCATGCGCAATGATCGAGCAACCCATGTACAGCCCATGACCATTCAGCTGCTTGCATGCTAGACGGACCTGCAGACCCTCTAACACACGCCTATTGTCTTCCCAAGGGCCTGCCTTGTACAGCCATCGAGTAACCTTCGAGTAGCCTATAATGTAACTTTGTAATGATTATACGGATTCAAAATGGACCGTTGAATCGAGGGACAATCAACGCCGACATACGATCCGCATTTGTATAAATAAGGATCCCTCTCACTCATTGTAACTAGTTCATTCACAAGTGAATATACACTCTCTTTGCCCATCCGACTCTTGTGTTCGAGCATGTGTGCGTAAGGCTGACTTGGGATCGACAATCCTAAGGCCGCACGGTGTTTTGATCAATCGTAATCGATCGACCCGTGACACAAGACTCAAGATGAGATCACGAAAGGAAGCATTGAGCTCGAGTGGAAGGGATGCGACTCAAGTGAGAGAAGATGGTGCTGTTTGAGAGTCGAGCGAGAGGGGATGCGACTTAGGCAAGTGAGGGAAAGAGCAAGGCATGAGAGGCAATTAGGATTTACACACTACAATCACTATTGTTCTTTAAGAAATAAAAACAAATTTAAAAAATAAATCGGTCCGGTCTTGAAACCAAGAACTCGACCAAAAATCATCAATTCCATATGGAACCAGCAACTGGACCGGAGCCCCTAGGAACCGCCGAAAACTAGGTGGTTCGGTCCGATTAGGGTGATTCTATATGCTCACCCCTAATCCTCGATCACATCTCTGATTTGATGAATTGCAAATTGCATGCAAACATAACTAAATATAAATGTGGATGATATATGTAACCTATCAATCATAAAATTGCTAAAAGAAATTCCCTTCATTGAATAAAAACGGAACTACTTTAAAAGCTGACGATACCATCTGTATTTAAAACAGTATGCATTTTCTTTTCCCTTATGATGGAGTTTTGGCATCCCCCATATAATACGTTCACAATCATTCAAAATATTGAAAATGGAAAGGTATCCAAAATGGATTGAATTCTATGAAACAGAGCTGATAAAATTGCATCAACTCCATCAACGCCTTGGCTCTAGTTATTTGGCTTTTTGATTCACCGCAAAACTAAATTAGCATTAGCAAATACATTGTGGCCCCTAATCCTTGGGTGTCAAGCTCATACGCAGCAGCAAACATCATCTGGCTCTCGCCATAGTTCCTACTCTTACTAGCTAGTTAGGAGACTGCAAAGTGAATAACTATAGATCCCTTGGAACTACTAGATACGAATCATCGCCAATATCCTCATAGAAAAGACATTGCTTTTCTGGTATCTAGTGGATCCGATAACTAAAATAAGAGCGTCCACTTGGGGCTCTGCTCCTACAACCTTAACGATAGTTTAACAAAGACAAATCATAAGGTTATTCATCATCCAAGTCTTAAAACTGATCAGACCATCATGCAACAATGTGCTTTAACTAACCTTCACATAGTTAGCAGAGACTGCAGTGCAGCATTCTTGACCTTGAAGTTCCTGCCAACAACTGCAGGTTTTCATTTTTTGTCCTCCCTTTCTTGATAACCAGGGAAAACCCACAGGTACACAGATCAGCGGGCCGCATAGGAGCAGGCATGTTGCCCCATCACCCCACTTCCGGATGAGATGTAGATACATGCCTCAAGAGAAAAAATTAAACCCTCCACCTCATGGTTCAACTTCTGGGTATCCCAAAAACTAGGGTGCACTACACAGGGGCTACATCATGACTGCAAGTTAACAGATTATGAAGCAGTATGGAGATTGAGCATCCTGAGATGACTTTAAGTTTAAGCACTTTAGCTTATGTTTTCAGATAATCAGTCAGCTTTAGGGGAGCCTTAGCATTGCTCGCTCTTTCCATTGCTGAGCAAGGCTGTGTGGGACAATACAATTATTCATGAGGAAGTGACTTCCGTAGAAGAAAGGCCCCCGGGGGCTTGGTCTGGCAGCACTTGCAGTCAAATTCCACCTTCAAGAACAATCAAGATAGAAACTTTAATTTTCTTTGTACAAAAATTGGTTGTCTGTCAACTCATGATAAATAACAATTCTTTCCATGCTAGGATTTACTTGAGTTTTGACTAGCACAGTGCAATATGTTAGGAGACATTTGGACATCAAGACAGCCAATTTGATAATTCCACATCACAACCATTAGTGACCATGACATGTTCATAGGACTTCTCTAACCTTTCGCTTAATCTACTGTTACAAGAAGACAAGGCTGTCTTATTTGTAAGATAGACTTGGTTTAAATTGAAATCATTATTTCTGCTTAATAGCAACTTGTCTGATTCTCACTAACCACAAAATAAAGAAGTTCATAGAAAATTGTAACCATCTGAGATGAAATTGCACTCATTCAGTGACTAAACATTCAGTCATTGGTTAAAATTAGCCACAAATTGTCCAAATGCACCAATCGCACAGCAATTTCAGTAATTCAATTCAAAATTGAGTGATCCAACTGCAAATTTCCAAGTACATACCTGTAGATTCTAGATTGTTTCCTACATCAGTCTACTTCAACTGCCGGACCAGCAAGTAGGGGTCCAGAAACTAATGAGGGGAATTTGAGCAGTGATGTTGACGGGAGGAATTGAGTAGATATATCTTCCCTCGAAATTGTTCCTTGATATGATGATGTTGACGGGAGAGACAATGATTGTACATTTGAAGAACGTCGAAAAGCTTATGGATAAGCTCTATGATTCTCTTTCGAACATGTAGCCAGCAAAAGGCAATAAGATGAAACGAATATCAACTATAAAGATGCAAGCCTTCTGAAGATTGTGTTGTTCATATGTCAACATTGGCAGGCACTCTAACCTAGTTGTTTTGTTGGACTAGAGAAAAGCAAGATGAACTCAATCATTGATATATGGGCCACATCTTCTCAAAATAAAAATTTCATTTTGCATCATGGCTACTTGATTGACGTCACTTAATCCCAGAACTCCCATTGGAGGCATCATAATAGTTTTTGGCCACCAAAAGCAACCACCTTTCTGAGTATCCAATTACCAGATAATTTGCGCAAATACGGAAACCTAGCTGAGATAGGTCATTTAAATCTCATGCACAGGTAGTCTCTGCTATCAACATGGACACGAAATCTGTTCAACAAGAAGATTTGAGTCTTTGTGGAAGACCACCAGGACGATGTCTTCATAAGACCCATGCAGATGCTGGGCATACTCAAATTTTTCTGATCACCAATAATCTCCACATGAACAAATTCCATTCTCAAAGCAATGGAACCGATTTGAGTCCCGCACTATAATCTTCCTCCTCATAATCTTTGAGATATATTTGATAGCAGTGTGGCAGTCTCCACATGTTCTTAAGTTCTTATACACCTTAATGGTAGTCCCTGGCGAGGTTGAAAGAATACCAAAAGCAACTGCAAGTTTCTCACTATGGAAGGCAAGATTTTGCACTTTTTGCTCTTCCTCCACATCGTGTAGCACAAAATTTGTGTCAGGCACATATCCTTCTTCTTTCATCCTCTTGGACATCTCCATCAAAAATACATGTATCTCATTCGATTTTGGATGGGATGTATCTCCAACTAAGAAAACATGTTGCTTTCTCCCAATCTGAGTCCAGCTCAAACCAGGTTTCTTCACCACTCCTCTATCTTCCATAATCTTTCTGATTTTTGTAACCTCATCCCACATACTAGCCGTAGCATACAAATTAGCCATAGTGATATAGGTAGCTGGATTCTCCGGCTCAATTTGAAATAATTCCTCAGATGCTCGTTTTGCCAGTTCTATGTTTCCATGAATTCTGCAGCCCCCGAGCAAGGATGCCCACAAAAATCTGTCAGGCTTCATTGGCATTGTGCTAACGATCTCTTCAGCTTCTTTAAAACGGCCTGAACGGGCTAATAAATCAACTATACAAGCATAATGATCGGGAGTATGTGTCAGTCCATGCTGTTCAGTAATTGAGTGGAAATACTCAAGACCTTTATCTACTAACCCAGCATGAGTGCAAGCAGAGAGAACCCCGACAAAAGTGACATGATCAGGCCGAATACCTGATTCTAGCAACATGTCAAAATATTTAAGAGCTTCTCTGAAAAGACCATTCTGAGCAAACCCAACTATCAGTGACGTCCATGAAACTAAATCCGGGTGTGGCATCTCTCTAAACACTCTCTCTGCACTCTCCATATTTCCACACTTGGAATACATATGGACAAGGGCACTTTCTGCAAATGAAGATGGATCAAATCCGCTGCGCATCATGTACCCATGGACCTGCTTACCAACCTCTTCTGCTGCATGATCAGCGCATGCATTCAAAACCCCTGCAAATGTGAACTCATTCGGCCTAATCTTGGAGTACATCAAATCAGAGAACAACATAAAACCCTTTTCGATCCTCCCATCACCGAAGTACCGATCTATCATTGCTGTCCACGTGACAACATCTCTATCGACCATCCTATCGAAAATGTGCCTAGCCTCCTCCACACTCCCACATTTACCATACATATCCGATAGAGCACTCCAAACAACCTCATCCGATTCCAATCCCAGTCTCAATATGTGGCCATGAATCTCTTTTCCTTCGCGTAAACATGGTATAGCTGCAGCCGCAGCAAGAGCACTGGAAAAAGTGAACTTGTTCAACATGGGAATTTCAAGCATTTGCATCATTCTAAACAGTTCGATTGCCTCCCCGGGCATGTCGTGGCGAACATAACCAGACATCATCGCTGTCCACGAAAAATTGTCTCTCTCCGGCATTTCATCAAACAATCTCCTCGCGTCCGAAAGTCGACCAGCCCTCGCGTACCCGGATATCATAGTATTCCAAGAACACAAGTCCCTCTGAGGCATTTCATCGAACGTCTTCCGGGCGTCGACCAGGCTATCGCATTTCGTGTACATGTCGATGAGCCGGTTGGAAATGACGACCCCGGGGATGAACCCGGCTCTACCCATGTGGGCATGGACCATCTTGCCGGCTCCGACGTCTCGCTGCCTGAGGCAAGCCTGCAGGAGGGTCGAGTACACCAGAGCAGAGGGGCGCTCGATCCGACCCAGCAACCGGACGGCTTCCCTCAGGCGCTTCTGGTCGCACATGACGTCTATGGCTTCCTTGAACTTCTTCTCCTCGCACAGGCGCCGCACGATCGCGTCCCTGGCGTCCGACTTGAAGAACGCCTTCCGGAGGCTGCTGGGCTCGTGCTGCTGCTGCTGCTGCTGCTGCTGGGCTTGGGAGGAACGAGAGCGAGAGAAGAGTCTTTCGCCGAGGTAAAGCATTCTCGGGGAACGGCGGGCTTGGGATCGAAGAAGCTCATGCTGGAGCGAGAGCGAGATCCCAACTTCAGCATTACGAACGCGGTGCTCGAAATCGTTCGTCTCATGGCGAGACGAGAGCATCGCTGGCCGCCATTTGCGAAAAGCTAAGCGAAGAAGGAAACCGCAAAGGCAACGCGCTCTCTCTCTCTCTCTCTCTCGGATTTGATTTTGCTGGAATGTCTAATTTTTTGCGCTGTTCGATTGGAGGAAAAATCAATTTCATGAAATTGGAGAATATTGACTAATTTTATGTTGGGTTAATACAATAAAAACTTCCAAACCAAGAATGCATTTGTGATGAAGTTTATCATCCATTAATTTTGTTAAACTTTACTTTCAAATTATTCAGTTAGATTGCATGCGATCTTTGTCATAAATTTATTAGTTTATGATTTTTTGTAATATTAATTAAATTTAACGGATGTAAATTTATTATAAATATACTAATTTTGGGGTGTTTTGTGATTAGAAAATTAGTTCGGGACAAATTTATCATAAGTATACTAATATGAGATTTTTAATGATAAAAAAATTAATTTTAAATAAATTTATCATAGACATTTGCTTTTAAATGTATTAACCCGTTTATATTTTCCATGACATTACAATTGTTTTAGTAATTATACGTTGTCAAATGAAATCAAGAATATATTTAATATTTTTGTCGTGTAGTGAGCCTTTCGTGCAAGTAAACGCTACCTTCCTATGGTCAAAAGCCCCCAAAGTGACTTCCCACAAAATAGAAAAACAAAAAGAAAGATGAGGCCAATTATTTGGCATATTTCCCGTGCAGAATCAAAAGGGAGAGAAACAGGAATGGTGGCTAGAAGGATAAATGTGGCACGGGTTACCAGTTTGAAAATTTTTGTGTTGTAAAAAATAATTTGAAGTAAACGTGGTAAGATTATACCAATTGAGATTTTTGGTGGTATTTTAGTAACTATGCGTGGTCAAAGTATATTAGGAAAATAGACATGACCAAAACTATATATAATCGACTAAATTTTAATTGATGTTGATTTATAGGTTGGTACATACAATATAAGTAACCATTTATATTTTAGTTTAATCCATAATGATGATGTACGGTTTTGAATCCATGCGATCTCGTTTATTATTCACAGAATCACAAGTCCTATTTAAAGAGCAATTATTAACATGAATTAACATAATTTGAATTGATGAAATTGCACTTTTTTGAAAATGACCTATCCCATCAATCCTAAATTTCACGGGCCCATTCCTTTAAAATGCAGTGGTGCTGGGGTCTTGGATTGTTCCTTCGAATGGTGGTATCCTTTTCCAACACGCACAAGCTACTTCTTGGGCATTTAATGAAACTGTTTATTAGTCTCCGACTACTATTAATCTCCATGTTAAGGCTGTCCGGCCTCAGAATAGGTTTCGGATCCATAGGATCCGCTTCTAATGGCAAATGGATAGCATACCTGTCGAACTGTCTCATTTTATAATAGTAATTTCCTCCTTAAAATATCGCCGGGCCTAGAGGAGAATGGTTTGGAATAAACATTTGAGAGGATGTAGTAAAATTTTGGGAAATCTTTTCTTTTCCCAACCTTGCTTTTTATTCAGACATCACTTCCTCTTTTGTAGCTGAGGTTAAGGGTAATAGAGACATTTTCAAAGGTCCGTGTGGCAAACAAAGCATGTTATGGAATGAAAAAAATAAATAGTATAATGAAATGTGAAAAGAGTTGATACATACTCAATAGTACAACAAACCTTACCGTGTACAATTTATTAAAGTGGTCACGTTGATCATTCATAAATTCTCTCACTTATTGATGGGTTCATGATTTGGATCAAAATTAGAATCTCCATTAGAGTTAAATTCTGGTTACCATGTGTCTTCAGGATATGATTCTTCAAAATATCATAGGTCTAGGGAAAAAAATCCATCGATTTTGGCTAATTTCGTTTGTACTCATCTAATGCTTGGTGGATGGCATCTTTGGTGGCATGATACCCATGGGAATAATCCCATGGCATGTCCTTTGATAAGTAATGGGTCATAAGAACTTTGGAATAGCTTGATCGTTCGTATAGATTCCTTTGAAGTTATCGATATTCTCCGTGAATTTCTTTGAAACTGCATACAAAATGAGATACGCATGATTTAGCAATAGGAATAGGACAGCTGGCCCTGAAGTGTAATATTTTTTTATTTTCTACTGAAAAAAAAAATGGTTGCTTGGACTACAAGGTTTTGGAGTTTTGTGAGTAGGTTCTACCAATAAATCTGACGGGCAAAACCATTCAAGAGCCTCTGCAAAAAAACACCTCAGAGAATATTCCTCAACACCTTCATGAAGAAAGGCGGTAGTGATCCTATGGATAGTGGCCGTGGGAAATTCAATGGTTTTGCTATAGTCGTGAAATAAATATCAGAATAGCCATTTTCAATTACTCTGAAAAATCGGTAATGTCAAATTTGAGAATACGGGCGAACAGCAGTCTGATTGATCCCAAACAATCCAAAATTTTAGACCTCGATCGGTAATTTCAGACGAAGGATTTCTATCTTCCAAACCAAAAACAATTCCACGGGTTAAAATTAGCTTTGAAATATGTACACGCACAGACGCGCATCCTCTCTTTTGATACTGAACTCCCTTGCTAGAAATTGGAAAACAGCATGGCATGATGTACAGTGCTCCTGTCTTGTTCTCACGAACTTAGACCTCCACTACATCATTCGACACATGGCAAGCAAACCGCGAGATACGGATAAAACCCCAAAAGAAAAAAAAAAAAAAAAAAGAATCTAGAATCGAACCATCATCGAACATTAAGATATCACGGGCCTCCCTAAGCCGCACGAAATGCCAAAACTCGTGCGAACGTTAATCGAACGAATGGCGACGGAGGGGCGGGCTGTCCATTTCCGAGGAACAGCATCTTTCTTTTCTTTTCATCGCTGTCGTCCCAAGAGAACCCAAAGACCCGAAACGAAACGAAACGGGACGTAAAATCATCATCATCAATCGAGGAGGAGAAAAGACAATGCCAAAGCCAGCGCGAATCCTTATCCCCAACAGCGGCACGAGACTCGCAAAAAAAAAAAAAAAAAAAAAAAAGGAACTTCTTCCTTTTCCACGGAAAACATGCGCGACGAAACCGGAGGCTCTCGACACGTGTCCGGAATCGGCTGCCCGAAGAAAAGAGATTCGGGAAGAGGGAGGGAACGGGCCGATACCTTTTTTTTTTTTTTCACTATTATTATTCCCTCGAGGGGGAAGGAAAGAAGAGCCTTGAACAGGTGCGCGATCCGCATCGCCGAGGAGGGGGAATCTGACCGCGGTCCGTCGGGCACGTGGCGGCGTGAGGTTGGCGGGTGGGGCTGGGAATTCTTGGGCGGGTTTCGGCGTGAGATTCTCGATCGAGGGGTGCTCGATGAGCGGTGGTGGGGGCGGTTCGGTCGCATGGGACGGACGAGGACGAGGACGATCCGATGGGGAAAGTTTGCGGTGCTCTAAGGGAATCTCCCACGTGAGGATCGTTCCCCACCCCCACCATTGTTGACCAACTCTTCTTTGTCCCTCTCCTCTCTCTCTCTCTCTCTCTCTCTCTCTATAGCGCACTAGCACACCGAATTTTTTTTTTATTGTTTCGATAGTACATTCTTCCATTTTACCCTTGTTCACCAATCATGGGATCTTTTTTTTTTTTCTTTTTTTTTTGGGGTTCGCGTGTGTCGTGTGGTCGTCATGTTGTGTACGAAGTTTATGCTTTTATCATGGTCCAAGAAGATGACACGAGCCGGAGGGTTTATGCACGAAGGGCTGTGATTCGTGAACGGGGTTCTTGAGTATTCTAGAATACTTTAGGTGGGCAATACGGTAATTATACATCTGTGTACTAAATGAAGGTAATTGGATAGATAAAAAAACATATTCTCTTCTCTGATAAAGATGAGATTTACGGTTATTATTAGTTTTGTACTTGTATATATATAGACTTCATTTTGTATCCATTCACAAGTTAAACACATTCTAGGGATTCTCATGAGAGTTTCTCTTTCCTTGAGTACGAGTGAGTAAAGATTCAATTGGGAAAAAATTCCTAAGGCTGCACGGTTTAGGAAATGCTAGATCAATCAATTCGTGATATTTTGTTCGATTTTATTGATCTTGAGTTGAGCAGACACACTGTCGCCTTCTGATTAGGTGGGACCCACCCGAGTTTGATAGCTCGATGATTCAGTAGAATTTTGATATGATAGCGGTAGTATTTGATATGAATGGGCACGGATTGGCACGTTGAAGGGAAGTAGGTCTTGCCAATTGGCACGTTAAGGGAAGTAGTCCTTGCCAAACTCCAAGAGTGAAACCCTTTGACGACTTGATTGAATGGTTAATTGTTTTATTTGGACGTGGGAAATTCGATATTATAATTACATCCATTTTCACTCACAGTAACCATGAGTGCCGCACTCCATTATTTTATGAATTGAAAAGGCAAAGCCAAATACTTGCAATCAAAAGTACTTAGGGATGACTACTAGTACTGGATAAATTTCCTCTAGCTTGAGTTGCATATGTTTTTTTTTTTTTTGGTCGAAAGAGTTGCATATGTTTGAGTAAAGCAATTTTGTCACGAAAATCATAAAAAGTGTAAGAGATATAAAAAAATCTTAAATATTTTTTTGGTAAAATAATATGTTTTCTTGTCCATTTAGGTAAAATTTGAGAATACATGAAGAGAATTTCATGACAAAGTAAATCCAATAATTGTTTTCTTGGCATATTAATAAATGTTAGGAACTAAAGCAACGCCGTACATTTCCTGACCATATTTTAAATGAAGAGCCTAAATCGACGGTGCCAATTTGATAGCTCTCTCCAAGAGAATGAAATGACCAAAATACCCTGAACCTAATCCCACCAGATAAGGACACGTAGGTCAACCATTGCGGGCCGTCTTTTCATTTTCGCCGCGTGAGAGAGTTCCGGAATCTCAGAGATTCTCGCCGATCCGACCCGGGGAACTCGCCCGAGTCGGGGCACTGAGTCGCCCGAGCTTCGTCCTGCCTCCGTAAAAATACGCGACGACCCGAGAGAGGGGCGAGAGAGAGAGAGAGAACGAATCTCCCCGTCCTGAATCTAAAGACATTCTTTATAAGAAGGAGCTGCTTGCACCCCAGTTTTTGCGGCGTAGACAAATGTAGAGAGAGAGTCGTCGCAGGAAATCGAAAGTCCCCATCGAAAGAAGAGGAAGAAGACGAATAAAGGCAAGGGAAGGGAAGGAAATCTTGGGGGAGAGAGATGGAGCTGAGCTTGGATTTGAGCTTGGCTCGGGAGCCTCGGCCGGTGTCCGAATTCTTCAGGGAGGTGTCCGGGATCCCAGATCGCGACGAGAGATTGTCGAAACTCGATGACTATGTGGCGAGATTGGAGGAGGAGATGGGGAAGATAGACCCTTTTAAGCGCGAGCTCCCTCTTTGCATGCTGCTCTTGAACGACGGTGAGTCTCTCTCTCTCTCTTCAGTGGGTTCTCTCTGGTCTGGGCAGGAGCCGAACGATCGAGACGATTGGGCTGAATTCGGCGAAACCCCTTTTGTCGCGAGGAAATGAAAAAGAGACATGGCGTTTTATCTCTTCTTGACGCGACTGATTTCTGGAAAAGAGCTGAGATTTTTCTGCTTAAAGAAATGGGTTTCTGAATTAGTTATTTGTTTTTTGTTAATCTGTAATAGCTATGGAAAGGTTGAAGGAGGAGCGATTGCAGTGCAAGGAAATGGAATTTATTCGACCGAAGAGGAATTCTGATAAAGATAAGAGGGCAGAAGTGGAAAACAAGGATTCTTGTGATCAGAGGAAGTGGATGAGCTCTCCTGATCAGAATCTGGTAATAAGACTTGTCATCACTAGTTCGTGTTAAAGTCTTCCATTTTTATTTTTCTTTTTGGTTGCAAGAAATGAATCCATCTTGTGTGAAATTTTAGGATCAGTACGCAGCCGAGAAGAACCCAATTGAGCCCTGTAGCTACAAGAAGAAAGGGGGGGCGTTCTTGCCATTTGGCCTTCATAGAGCTCCTCCGAAGGACGGCAAGGATTCTTCACCGGTTTCTAGACTTACCCTTTCGACTCCGGGCTCTATGTTGGCCTCTCCTGATAATGATAATATCAAGAAGCTCAGTTTTGAGGCGCCCTTCTCGACCGACCATGCGAAATTGCAGAAAAGCCCACAGCAGCAGCAGCAGCACCGGCTGCAGCAGCATCAACTTAGGAAGCAAAGGCGGTGCTGGTCACCCGAGCTCCACCGCCGGTTCGTGGAGGCGTTGGAGCAGCTCGGTGGAGCGCAGGGTCAGTTACTAGAACCTCAGTTGTGTTTTTCTTGGATTATTACTCTTGGACAACGGTGAATTGTGACTACAGATCTAAAACAATATTTTTTTGTGAGTGAACTCCATAATCGCTTTTTGTTGATATGACAGAGTTTTCACTTGAATTGGAATTTTTTCGTACTTGTTGGGTACTTATTCTGTCTTTTGATTGAGGAAGCTTGTCTGAAGTTGTAGTTTGATTCTTTTCAATCGATAGCCCGGACCAATCTGGTGTGAACAACATGAGCATTTGCAAAAAGCCCTTAAGAATATTTAGTTGTTCCCTTGTTCTACCTAAAGAATTGGAGTGATGAAAAAAAGTGGAAATGCCTATCGCTCTCTGTTCCCCTGTAATCCATGATTCCCCATGTTTTAAGTGAGTTCATGATGATAAGTGAAGTCACTTGCTCTAATTATGCTGTCTGAGTTGGTTAATGCTTGCATAGAAAATGACGAAAGGTCGCCTGCGGTTTCTGATCGATAGTAGAAGAAATCTGATGTCTCTCTTTTTGCCAAATTGCAGTGGCTACTCCAAAACAAATCAGAGAACTCATGCAAGTGGAAGGCCTCACCAATGACGAAGTTAAAAGCCATTTACAGGTGAATTATCCGTCATCCATAGGAAATTGTCTTCTCCAATTACCTCATCATTTGCTAATCTTTTGTGCTAATTCTGATCATATCGCTGTTTCCAAATTCTTGCAGAAATATAGACTTCATGTCAGGAGAATCCCATCACCATCTGCCGCCGTGGAAAATGGCTTATCTTTAGTGCAAGAACGAAGTGGCGTGGACCACTCAGAGCTGAGGACCTCAGAGTCTGATTCTCCCCAAGGCCCTCTCCTTGCCTGTGCATCTGCTCGAGCAGCTTCGAGTGCTGGAGGGGGAAGCGCGGAGATGACAGATGAAGAAGAGAACTCCGAAGGCCACAGTTGGATTACTGTGCTCGGAGAGAAAATCGCAGCCCATTAAACTCGGGGACCAAAACCGCACACGGGATCTTAGAACGTTAAAATAAAACTCAGGTGATGAGAGAAACTAACGATCATTTTCTTTCTTTCTTTCTTTCTTTTTTAACTAAGGCATTTTCGGAGGGGAGAAATTTCACCGGTTTTAGTCGAGAGAGAGTAGAGAAGCCTTGGATTTGATTCCTCTCTTCCGTGTTTTACGAACTTGTTCTCTGTTTGTATTATAGCTTGGGCTCCATATCATCCCTGGATGAAGAGGTTTTTCCTGGAGCCCTTGATGGATTCATGAGGTTATGTAACACTACTGACTTTTTATCGAATGTGAGGTTGTCCAATACTCCCAAGAAGTTATGAACAAGATTGCAGCCACCAATTGAGTCACTATCTTCTGAATGTTCATCAGATGTAATAGCATCAGTGCTGGCTTCTGTACAATGCTCTGCTGTCGGATCTGCACGGGGGGAATTCAGACAGGAGCGGTGAAACTCAGAAAAAAGTAGAAAAAAGAAAGCAACGCAAGACCATAAGTGATCCTGTCTTTAAAAGACACCAACTTTACCCGAACAGATTCGTAATCCAATGCACTTGGCACCGATGGAAATGCTGTCCCTATGATACAATGTCCACGCTGAAAAAGGAACCTTTTTCAGCATGCGAAGAGCCTTTGATCAATAGGTGACTTAGGCTAGGCTAATCGGCTAAAAAGTGCTTGCTTAATCTCGAAATGATTTAAAAGGGAAAACAAAAAATCAATTTTGTTAATAAAATAAGCAATGTAGGTAGGCCAACCTTGAAAAAGGAAATTACTTGCCTGGACTGCTCATGTATAGGCTTTTAAGTCTTGTTGGGTTGGGTGAGACTCGATAGTTCAGTGAGATATCAAACCATGATCGAAATCATGATCAGGTTTACATTTTGAGTAGAGATATAAATGCAAAAAACTGGGTTGGGTGAGACTCGATAGTTCAGTGAGATATCAAACCATGATCGAAATCATGATCAGGTTTACATTTTGAGTAGAGATATAAATGCAAAAAACTAGGGGTGAACAATTTAGGTTTGTTGATGTGAAAAATCGTTCCTTTAATGTGGATGCATATGAGGATCGAAGAATTGTCAATCATAAATTATGTGCCAATTAGGTCTACCAACTAACCTTCTTAATCAATTCAGTGGATTAGTTTCTAGATAATCTTGCCATCTTGTAGGAAGGAGCCATCTTATCAATAATTCTGTATATGTACTTTCTGCGATACTTTCAATTTAATATGTACATTGATTTTCCAACTTATTTATTTTCCCTTTCATATCCATTCGATACGATTCACATGAAAAAAGCTCAAGTCCCATGTGAAGTTGGAGAGAGCTTTTTGATTGATTCATAAGTGTGACCGATCCCAAAGGCCAATTGTGCATTTCTCTTGGGTTTCTAATAAAATAGTAATAAAACGAGACTTCCCTTGGCAAGCGTATGTTTCATAAATTAACTTTCAACTCCTTTTGAAGAGAAAAATGGTAGTCATATGCAACATGTCATATAGCAATAATACATGGAGAAACAAGTTAATGAGAAAGTGAGGAAATCCAAAACTTAAATGTAAATCGAGTGAAAAGGCATTTTATGTAAGAAACTCGATGTACATCATATTGGCGGCTCACCGATGCATGACATATAGACCAATCTATGATTTCCTTTGCTCCTGGTTACACCCATTTTGCTCCTTGATTCTACACTTTCTTAGATCTATATGCCTACTTTTTCATTTTTGGCTAGATATTTCTATTATCTTAGGCTGCGATGAGGGCAACTTTTCCTCCTAAGTCCTGCTCCATATCTGGGAAAACGATAAGTCCACTTTATCGGCTTAGCTAACCAGTTTTCAGGTATAAACACTACGCACCAGGCGATATAGACAAAGCAGTCATTTTCAAGATCAGACAAGAGATCAAGATATGGTGACCCCACGAGAATATTGCGCACGACTCAGGATCGCTTCGCTCCATTTCAATAATACGACACCCACTTGTCTTCCTTATCTTCATGCCGTCTCCAGCGTCCTGCTGATCAAGCTCGTTTACGCTTCTTATACATCTTTTTATCAAGCTTGCTGCGAAAGGAGCTGATATTGATTTAGAAATGTGAGAGAAAATTTCGTCCTTTGAGGTAATTTTTGGGACGAGAAATGCTCAAAATTACCCATCATTGATATTAAAGCCCGACTTATCAACAGATTTGGACCTAACAGTCACATGAAAGGGCTGCGAATTGGATGTTTCACACATTGGTGGTGCTTTTGGTCTGAGAAAGGCTTAAAATCGCCCAATTTCTGCATCAACGTAGACAGCAACTTCAGGAATAATATCTGAATGCACTCACTTCAACGGTCAATTATTGTGGATCGTTTAGTAACGTGTAATAGACACGTAATGTAATAGTTTTTAAAATAATTGGTAATTATCGCGTCAACTTTAATATTATATAGGATTAGGAAGTCCTGACTTTTAAATCGCTGGCCTTCATTATCATCGATTTCCTCACTTTAAATTTAGGCCGAGTCCTCCACTACACTTTGGTCTATAGCCAAATTTTTTTTATTGGTACTAGACAGATGTATAGGGAAATCGATTATAAGGGTAGGTTCCCCTTCCCTAGTAAAATAAATATATTAGTCTATACTATATAGGAAGTAATTTATATTTAGTTTCAAATCTCAAACTCTATTTTTTTTTTTTTAACAAAAATTTACATTACAATCTATGTAAATTTACTTAAAGTTAGAAGCAATAGTATGTTGTATGCAATATGCAAAGATGTAAATCCATCATATTAGAATAAAATCTCTCAAATCTAAGAGATGTCTTCTCATCCATAAAGATTAAAAAGCATTTTTTTTCTTCATCTAAATAGATACAAATAATTTGTCTATTTTCTTAGGCTCATCCTATTTTCACTCTTATTGGCTCCCCACACTCTCTATTACATTGAATTGACTACATTAGCTATTGTGGGTTCCACTTTTAATTTAAGATTATTTCTTGCCATTTTCACCCCTTAATATTGGCTATTGACAATCCCCATCATATCAAATTAACTACATTATCCTTCATGATTCCCGCCCTTAATTTAATATTATATCTTACCTTTATTTCTTCTATCTTCAATTTTATTGAAAGAAAAACTTATTAACATCACTTTCAAACAACTTTTCTTTTCACCCTAGCCAATTCATCCATGTGTCACGAGCCGATCGATTGGGATCGTGATCGCGCGGCGAACTCGGGCACTTTAGGATCAAATTGGATCGCCGAAGCACCTAAGCCAAGCCTTGCACAGTCGAACGCTCACTCGCTTGCCTTACCCGGATTGTAGAGAGAGAAAGGATCTAGAGAGAAGAGCTCTGGAAAGAAGCTTTGCTTTGTATTGCGGAAGTAGTGAATGCTTACAAATGAAGGAGGACACTTCTTTTATAGTTGAGGGTCTCGAATTACATTCATCGATCTAGAATTCTATTGGCGGACGAGATCGCACCGCCTCAACTACCGACATAAATATTCAACTACCATCTACCGACATTAATGAAAGGAGGCTTCTAGAATCAAGCGCAATGATGGTGTCGCCCGCCCTTGGAAACTTCGGGGAGAAGCCTTGATGGGAATCCGAGTGAGAGCAGGAGGTCTTCCACGGATGAGTCATGGTCGACTCTGGGGAACCTCTTGGGTCGTCATTCTTTCGGCCCGTGACATTCTCCCCCACTCAATCAAACGACGTCCTCGTCGCTCACAACTTGGCGGTCGGCCTTCTTGGCACGAGCACGAGCTTTGTTGTTTCGACCTTGTTTGGTGCGGACGCTCACGTATGATGGACCACACCCTTCGATAATGAAATCGGACTTGTCACGCGGCTCCATCTTCGGTTTGGATGGAGCATGCGGCGCGCACTCAACCTCGGGGAAGAGCACTTGGATGGGCATGGCGTGTGTTGGAATAGGATCCAACTCTACCTTTGGCTTCACCTTGGACAACTTGTTGAGTCGCTTCATGGACTTCAAGTCTTTGTTGAGGCATCGGATCGTGGCGATGGTCTTGGTGTCGACCACCCCTTTGATCATGGGGATCGTCATCGGGTATTGCGGGTCGAGGATCACGAGGCACTTGGTCCTCATGTCGATCATAAATCTCACACTATGGAAGAATTGAATACCAAGGATGAGATCATAATCATCGAGTGGGATTACCTCGAAATCCATCTTGCCCTTCCATGCGCCAATCTTGACGTTTACATTTGAGGTCAACCCTACGCCATGGACGCCTTTCGAGTTGATCGGTTTGAACGTTTTCCCGATTGGCTCCACACGAAGCTTCAAGGCCTTTGCAACCTCGGTAGACATGAACATGTTCGACGAGCCGGTGTCGACCAAAGCGTAAAGCGTTCGGTCACACACTTCGACTTCAACGAAGAACATGTCAGTGTTCGGTGTGATTCCTTTGGGCGGTGATGTAGCTCGGACAGAGTTGATTGTCTTCACACCTCCGAGTCGGATTTGCCGCCTCTCTTCTTTGGGCTCCTCCTCCACCTCATTGATGGCTAGGAGAGCGTTGATTTGTCCCCTCTTCGGGCACTTTTGGGTCCAGTGCGGACCTTTGCAAATAAAGCAAGGAGAGGGTGGAGGTTGATCGAACTTACTCGCGTAGTCCGTTTGCGGTCGACCTCTTTGGAAGGACGGTTTAGAAGTCCCTTCTCCCCATGTTTTGGCTCAACCGCCTTGATCATGCGTGCCTCGGAGAGTGCTTCTCGTGTCGTCTTTGGGTCGATCCGACCTCCAGTCTCTTGCTCGGTTGTTTCTCGGCTCAACCTTGGTGAGGTTGATGAGAGACTCGGCCATGCTTAGCGCATGTGCAAGACTACTCACGTCTTGCCGCTTCAACTCGAGTTGTGCCCATGGCTTGAGTCCATCCATGAACGCTCCGAAAGCCTCCTCTTCGCTTAGGTTGCGAATTTGGAGTTTGAGCTCCGTGAACTCCTTCACGTACTCTTGGATTGCGCCTCTTTGCTCGAGGCGATGGAGCATGCTTCGGGCTTCTTGTTGAGCGAACTCGGGGAAGAAATAGTCCTGGAACTCCCTCACGAAGTCGTCCTAAGTGACCACGGGATTAGCGCCGCGTCGAATCTCATTGCACCTATTGCGCCACCACAGCATTGCCGTATCGGTAAGGAACATGGATACGGTTCGTACCTTGATCGACTCGTCTCGGATGTTGACGGCGCTGATGTATTACTCCATGCTCCACACGAAGTTGTTCACCTCTTGGGCGGACCGGTTGCCTTTGAACTCCTTTGGTTTCGGCACCTCAATCTTGGGCATCGCTTGAGTAGGCACCACACCGTTCGTGATGCTTAGCTTGCATAGGGCGAGCTCAGTCTTGAGCTCTTAGATCTCCACCTTCATGGCTTCGACCTCTTCCCTACACGGGCTTACCTCCTCGATTATTTGGACTCGCTCATTCAAACCATCGATCGATGCTTCGAGAGCTTCGTCCTTGTCGAACAATGGAGCCGTGGCTTGGTTGATGCCGGTCGTAAAGTCTTCGCGAAGCGAGCCCTCAACCTCCATGATCCGGTCTCGCACATCATCAAGACCTTCCATGAGTTCGAGCACAGCACTTTGGACCTTCCCAATCTTCTCATCGAATGTGGCCACAGCATCCATCGATGTCTCCCTCTTCTTTGATCGGCCGCGGGTCTCTTTGACTTGCCCGGCCTCTCCAACTATATTCGCTTCTTGGCTTGACATTCTTTCAAACAATTGGCGTTCTTCAATCTCTTGGAAACGGATCTCTCTTTGGCTTTGATACCACTTGTCACGGGTCGATCGATTGGGATCGTGACCGTGCGGCAACTCGGGCACTTTAGGATCGGATTGGATCACCGAAGCACCTAAGCCAAGCTTTGCACAGTCAAACGCTCACTCGCCCGCCTTACCCGGATCGTAGAGAGAGAAGGGATCTAGAGAGAAGAGCTCTGGAAAGAAGCTTTGCTTTATATTGCAAAAGTAGTGGATGCTTACAAATGAAGGGGGACACCTTTTTTTTTTTTATTTTTATTTATTTTATTTTTTTATAGTTGAGGGCCTCGAATTACATCCATTGATCTAGAATTCTATCGGCGGACGAGATCGCACCGCCTCAACTACCAACATAAATATTCAACTACCATCTACCGACATTAATGAAAGGAGGCTTCTAGAATCAGGCGTAATGATGGTGTCGCTCGCCCTTGGAAACTTCGAGAAGGAGCCTTGATGGGAATCCGAGTGAGAGCAGGAGGTCTTCCACAGACGAGTCATGGTCGACTATGGGGAACCTCTTAGGTCGTCCTTCTTTCGGCTCGTGACACATGCCTGTTACATTTTAAGGCTTCCTTCATGTTTTGCTTCTTCAAAACTTATTCTCCACTATTATAACTATTATAACCTGAGCAGGCATTAATCATTTTTGGAGTAAAGAAATGTCAATTTTATCTACAAATTGTTTACTTTATTTTCATAGATTATCCTCATGATCGTGAATTTTTGACTTCAAATTTTGGTACAAATCGACTCAAAAATTGAATATTCTGGCTGGTGTATGCATTATACACAATTTACTTAAAGATTATCCTCTTCCTGTGCTTAAATTACTTTTTGAATAATTGTTTCCTAATACAAACAAAGAAACATAAAAATCATGAACAAAATAATTATTTTTTTGGTCAGAAAAATCAAAAAATTGGGGGCACCAATTTTGTAACAAATTGAGAAAGAAAATGAAAAAAAGAATAGAAATAAAGGCAAGCATTGGTTGTAAATCAAGAGTGGGCCTCATGTTTAATATTAATAAATATTATTTGAGAGGGGCATTGGTATTTTGTCTATAGTAAAATTTAAGCAAATGAAAAAAAAAAGGTAAGAAATAATCTTCAAGCCAGAGTGGAGCCCGCAAGTGTTAGTGTGGTTAATTCAATGTAAAATGAGGTATCAAGAACCAATAAAGGGATGTAAATAGTACGAGCCCTTTTTATTGTGTACTTTTTTCTAGTTTCCAATGGATTAAAATAGTAAAATCTAGAACAATTATTGTCTATATCAAATGTACATAGAATTGATTTAAAAGTTACCACGAAATACTTTAGTTTGTTTGAAAGATGAAAACCAGATAATAAATTCAAATTGCATGAGTTTTGTGTCTGAGAAAGTATCCATTTAACATTATATTCTCTTGTATTCTACCTTACATTATAAATATGGATGACGCCAAGATTGATTGAATATCTTAGCGGAAACATTTCTTGCAATAAAATAACTTTATTTTTTTAATACGGTTATAATCAAAATACTTATTTACTTTCATTTAAAAAGTTCAAGAATAACGTTTAGGAAATATCCATTTGAACTTTTTATTTCTTTTTTAACCTCTTTAATCACTAATGTGCACTTAGGGTGCATTTGTTTCACAATAAATTAATGATTTGGAAAAAAATTTCCTAAAAATAATTGCTTGTATTATTTATAAAAATAAATGAACGAAAAAAATCATTATTCATGAAAAATATATAGACATAAATTATTATTGATAACAAAATATTTTTATTGACTGATTATTTTAAGTGTCACAAGCGATTATTTTTTGAAAAATATTTCCCAGTCACATTTTTCGTAAAATAAATAGAATTTTAATAGTGTGAACTTTAGTCAAAAGTTCCATGTAATTTTTTTTTTTTTTTGACTTCATCACTACCTAGGCCCGAGGGGAAGTGTTACACTATTCAAACTCTAAACCAAACCTTTCATCAATAACTTAATTTTTTTTTTTATAATAATTGGCAATTGTCCTTTAAAGTCTCAATGAGCCTTACATATTGAATTTTCTTATGTTATTTCTGCACTAAATGATCCAATCCAATCCAACTAATTAATAAGTTTTAACATATCATATTGTTGACACAAAAAAAAATGATCAACTTGTGGTTAGTATTGACAAGTGTCAAATTGAGTTGATAACAATAGTTTGGTCAAAATAGTCGATGGCATTAAAGAATCATCAACCCACTAGCAAAGTCATTGATATTAGACATCATCGAGTCATCACCAGACGACAAGGTCGTCACAACTATGGCAAATTTTACTAAGTGTTGGAATTCAAAGGCAATAATATTTGAATTGACAAAAGAACATAATTGCTGAATAGTTATGTCTATAGAATGTTTGTGTCTTCTTGTCAATAACTGTTGTAATAGGAAATAACCACCGATAGCATTAGATAATTATTTATCTTATTCAAGGTACGTAATTGCTATATGTAACTGTTTATAGAGTGTTATATATACCCCAAGTGCATTCTTTGTAAATCCCACCAATCAATCCATGAGGTCATGTTCTCGCAAATTTATTTATTATCTTTACTTTCTTGCAATATATATGGTTTGACACGATTCTAGTCTCCATACATTTAATTTTCTCATTATTTATTTTATTGTCCAAAATCAATGAAAAACCCTTTGCAACCTTTGTCGATTCATTAATATTCTTGAAAGATTTTTCATCACATTTTTGGTGAAATGTATAGTTACTAATAAAATCAGAAAATAGCATAAAACTTTCTTTTTTTGAGGTGCTAGAGAAACACCTTTTTACTGGCCAACTAATAATTGGAAGATGATCTTAGATTTTGTGAAGTGGCCAATTTGATTGGTTCCTATATAGAAAGGCTAGTTGTCCCGCATGTGCTACTTGCATGCAGAACTACCCTTGAGATAATATCATTAACAATATCTGTTGAATTTATTTAGTGATATCATCCTAAAAATAGAAGAAGAATCGGCGCATATAACACAAACAGGTTAAAACCTTATTTAGCATACTTGCATGAAGTGAGATTGTTAGAGAAAATGGTAAATGGATGTTTTACTCGATAAATGAAAATTACAATTGATAATTTTGAAAAGCAAAAAGTGAGACAAATGACATAAATTATACCCTAATTTTGGGCCTTCTATTTCATTCCTTGACCAATAACTAGATTGGTGGTCCAAACATATATGGAGAAAATGTAGTCTACAAGGTAGCGTACAAATCAAATCATGACAGCTTTTGGGCTAGAACAAGAATATTGGGAGCCCAATCATATATGGAGAAACTATCGTTTGCAAATCAATTTACGACACCTAAATTCTGTGCAAAAATAGCGGTTTGTACTTTGTAGGGATGCGTGCCAACAAATAAGAGATTGACATTAAAAAGAAAAAAGAGCAAAATTTAGGACCAAGTAGCACATTAAAAGGAAATTAAGTTTGTCTCGATCATAGCATAGTTCCGCAAATTTATACATCATATCAAATTCTTAACTATTAACACTATCTATTACATGCATATAATTATTTATTTAAATGTTATTCTACATGGTATCTGTACTTTAGTGCAAGGTACCCCGCACACATCAGAATAGGTCAAACATGATCTCTAAGGTCTAACGAAAATAAGGATTTATTTATTGGTTTTATAAAGTGGTTGCAAAAAATTATATTTTAAACTTTGAGAGAATTTATAAATGTCTCTTGCAACTTTGCTTGTGTTTACCGCTGCTTTGTGCATTAGATCCTAATTTCAATTGGCATCATTATTCTGCAATTATATCGATTTTATTTAGAAAAGAATTAATCTATGTGAACGTGCAGTCCTGTTCATATACCTATAGTGTATTTACATGTTTATTATATACATACGTATTATGCTGCTTTAGAATTTATTGCTCACCAAAAAATCTAATCTTGTATGTAAAAATTATATATTATATGCTGCTAATATCTACTTGAAATATCACTGTTGCCCGATTACGGTAACAACTCTCTTCAATCTTTCTCTATAGACGAGCACTACGTTACTTCGCGATTGCACATGCTAGCGGTAGGTAAAGCTAAACGAGCATCATAAACAAATAAACAAATAAATAAAATGAACGATATAAAATAAAATAAAATAAAAAGCTATATGAGCATTGAACTAGATGTGTACTATATGACATGGAGATCATAAATCAACTTAAATTTTCTGCTTTTAATACACATTAGTGCACATATTATAAATTAATGGATCGCACATGGTCATCAAGTCGTTTCACTGAATTCTATGAATTGAAAAGATTGGACTATGGACAACTCGAAAAAATATCTAAAGTTTTATACTTAGTGATAAATACGACGGTGCGGTGTTAGATTAGATTGAACTGAATGTTTAGATCCGCCGGTCAACATGGGCTCCTAGAGTATTAAATCCTGGTCAACTAGCTGAAATATAAACATATACTAAAAATAACTAAATAAAATTTAAATAATGCCCCAGATAAGGGGCAAAAATAAAATATTGATTACTCAGGGTGTGACTTTCCGCGGTGCAGATAATTTTTCTGGAGCCATCAAGCCACTCAAGTCGAGAAGAAATTATTTTATTTAATTCAAATACTTATGTGTTAAATCAATTGCAATAAAAAAGGCAAGTTGCTTGTGAAGTGATTGTGAGTTACATCTATAAGGAATTTTTTTTTCCAATTTGAAGAAAAGTTAAACCTTAGGCCTTTCCTACATAAATGCAATCGAATCATAACATGTCAATTTACAAAATATATCCCTAATCAAATTTTTATTTTTGAAAAGTTGCCATGTAATCCTTTTGATCATTCCCCCTAATTTCCTGCTTGGCATTATAAAACCATGTATCTAAAAAAAAATTAATGGAAATTTGCATTGCTATATCCCAAAAGTTTTAAGATCATGCGATTCAGATACTTATTTTCAAAGAATATAATATCTCGATCGATGTCAGATTCTCTCTTTTGTTCCTACATTCCTTCCATTCCATTTCAAGAACCTCATTAGGACCGAACATTTCATAGCATTGCCTCAAATTTTGATTTGTAACATTCAAAGTGATAATTAGAATGGCCTCATGATGGGATTCTTGAGAAAAGATAATACAGTTGAGTTGACAAATCGATACGCTTAAGCTGACCCTTGCCATTAATTGACCATAAATACAAGAACTGAGTAAAGAAATGCCTTGA
Organism: Eucalyptus decipiens; assembly: GCA_014182575.1. Lineage (NCBI taxonomy): Eukaryota > Viridiplantae > Streptophyta > Magnoliopsida > Myrtales > Myrtaceae > Eucalyptus > Eucalyptus decipiens. Next base: position 22,214,595 of record CM024616.1, read on the forward strand.
GATAATATGTTATACTATACTCCCAGTCCGTTAGATTGACACTCATTTAACTTATTATATTGGCGGACAACATATAATAAGTCCTACAAAAAATTAAGTACCATTTAGACGGTATCAACGAGAAAAAAAATGGTTCCATTAATCGACACATTTAGGTCAAAGACGATGGATTTAGAATCGATAGCCAAAAAAAGAAAAAAAACAAAAAAGGAAGAAGAGAGAAAGGACTAGCATTTTCCTGGATACAAATTTACAAATATTTTTTTTTCAATGTAAGACAGAAGCATGAGCATCATTACACTAAGGATGAAATTGTACTTCAAAAAATTATTTGCTCCTAGAAATTGTTCTGTATCGCTAGCGACTTTTTGTGTATCTCCCAGGAAGAAAAAAGGCTTCAGAGCCTGGATATATCCATTGGCGCACAATGAACAACATTCTCTGCATTTTTTGAATGTCTACCGCTTGTTTCTCCTCATGTATGATCTGCACAAGAAGTAGAATTACAAAAATAGAGAGAGGGTTTATCAGCAGAACTCTTGACATAAAACCCTAATTTGATTTCACATAAAATCAATAAAAATGTAGCGCTTCTTACGTGGATAACATGATTTTAAGCAATAACCATCGGAGTCAATAATTTCGGTTCGATCAAAACCCTAGATATCTCATCTACTCATCTTTAGGTCTTGACTAAAAAACGCACCAAAGTCAGATTTTGTACTGTGTGAAATTGTTGCTTCACTAACTCATAGAAATTACGAGCCTAAATCTCAGGCATTGGACAAGGAACAATAGCTATTATACTAATTGCTCAACTCAAAAGCAACAGAAACATCAATTTCCATAGATGATTATTGAAATAAAAAGGTTCCCATCGTGATGCGGCTTGAGTTGTCCGTTCTTGGAAAACAGGAAGCATCACAGCACCAAAGTCAATGCATAAGATCTCCCTTTGCTAATACGCATATGCAGAGGATCTTATAGTAACCAACCAAGCAGTTCAGGAAATGCTAAGTCCTCTCATCACATATATCACAATACTTTCTTCCTTGTCGCCATTAGATGATATCTCAAGTCAGATTTCATATAATGGCGCTTCCAAAGACACTGGATCAACTATATTCCCCACATAAGTTAACCCAAATAAGCATTTTCTGTGTCATTCTATATGCCGTAGGATGTGGTGAAATGGAGGGCAAGCATTAACTTGAACAATCAAATGCCACAGTTTGACGTAGAGCTGCTACCGAGGATTGAACATTTCTCTGTGTGCGCAAAGAACAAAAGAAATCTTCCCCCGAAACCTATCTTTGCTGATTCAATCATCAAATATAGACAAGAACTTGGGCTCTATGGGTCTCTTGAGTACTAGTCTCCCTATTATGAGGATCGAAATCATGTGCATTTTGTCGTAATTCCAAAAGATCTCTTCACGTGCAAAACCTTGTCCATTATGCTGCGATCTATGGCTACCGAACCCCACAAAAACCACCATGAAATTCAACCTTTCTTTTGCCTACCAAGGCCACCTTCGTCAATTTATGAAAGAGAATACCAGATTCCACACTTCAAGCACCAACACCCCATAAATGCAGAAGACGACAAAAAGAATCGCTCACGTAATAGAAAATTCCTTTGGTACAATCAAGGCACAGAGAGAGAGAGAGGGAGAGAGAGATAGATACACGTACCTAGAACCATAAAAACCGCCTCAAGAAACTCGGCATGGGAAGAAACAAGAACTTAGCCAAAAAAAGGAAATTGTTCATCAACAGGAAGGACCACCGTTGTTGTTGTTGTTGGTTCGCTCCTCGCTCCCAGACCTCTGCTCTTGAGCATGCTCTTGCTGATCTTGCGCTTGTCCCTGTTGTGGCTGCAGCGAGAGCTGGTGCGCCTGAATCTGGTACGGATTGTCGAAACTCCCCAAAGCCAGGGACGGGGAAGCCGGCGGCGGAGAGATTACATTGCTTGTGGGGTTGTTGTACCTGGACGGAGATACCGAGTTCCCGACACCGTCAAAGCCGCTTGCATCGAACTTGATTTCAAGTTGTTGCTGTTGCTGCTGTCTAATTTGCTGCTGCTCATAAGCCCTAATCATCTCTTGCCTTTCCCTCGCTGCCACGGCGGCTGCGAGTTGCTGCGCATCGAACGCCTGCTGCTGCTGCTGCTGCTGCTGCTGGCTCTGGTGGTCCCTGATGACTAGTGGTGGCCCGCCGGCAGCGGCAGCAGTCGGGATCCCCATCATCGGCATCATGTTGTAAGGCACCACCGCTGACATCGAAGGATTTCCCATGTACGGCGGAGCTCCAGAGGGTTGCATCATGGTGGGTATCATCGCGTGGGGCCCCACGTAGGTGGCGAGCTCCTTCTTGGCAGAGGCGAGCTCCTTCTGGAGCAGGTCGAGCTTGTGCTGGAGGATAGAGATGAGGCCGACGCAGCCGTAGACCGGGTCTCGCAGGCGGGTCTCAGCCTCATAGGCGAGGGAGTTGACGGCGTCCTCGCGCTGCGAGACGTTCAGCTCGTTGAGGAGCTTAGTCACGTTGCTCGCGCCGAACACCTTGTGGACGTAGGCGAACTTCTGCGGTTGGTCGGCGGGGAAGTAGGGGGCGAAGACGCACTCCTGGGTGCACTTCCTGCGGAGGCACTTGCACGCGGCGCAAGGAGAGTTCGACGACGACATGTCATTTGCCCAATCTCTCGTCGGGAGAGAACCTCATCAAAGAGAAGAGACCCGAGATCTATCAAGAGCGACGCTGCAAGATCATAGGAGTACGAATCAAATCGAGCACTCGAAAAAGCGAAATTCAGCGAATACTCGAATCGAGTTCATCGACAGTCCATGTACGGAAAAATTCCGTCGGAAAAACAAAACCAAGACAAAGGAAATTCAAGTCGTTAGGTGGAGGGTTAGCGGGTTTGTAGGAAGAGAAGGGAACCAGATGCAGATGCGAACGCAAATGATACACTCAACCCGAGAGAAATCTTATAAAAAAGAAGAAGAAGGCCGATTGAAACTTTGTCAGATCTTTTCTACCAAATCATCGCCATCACCGCAATCTAGGAACGGAGAAGGGCTGTCAGTGCAGCCGTGTGATCCGGTGGCTCCGGCGGGGGGTTTCAGAAGTGAAACCTAACCCTAAGCGCTTCAAAAAGGTTCTCTTCTCCTCCCCATCTGGGGACAAGGAGAGGACGGGAATCAGACGGTTTGGTCATAAATCTTAACCCTCATAATTACCTCTTGCTTTCGCCCCTAGCGCGCGACTCCAAATCTGAATCTGAAATTCTCTCTCTCTATCTCTCTCTCTCTCCCCCTCTCTCTCTCTCTTCAACGTCGTATCATACTCCTCCCTCCGCCTGCATCAACAGCCCAAGAACGAGATTTTCCCTCCGATCCTCCCCGCCGTTCGTCCCTTCCATTCCAACCCCCACCCCGAACAAAACCCAGAAAATATTTTCTCGGAAAGACGAAGCATTTGGAACGAAGAAGGGAGAAAGGCCAAGAAGAAAAAGAACAAAGAAATGACACAGAGAGAAAGAGAAAGAGAGAGAGAGAGAGAGAGGGGGAGGGAGAGGGAGAGAGAAAGAACCGCAAGGAAAACTCAGAGTTTTAATCATCATCGGTATGTATGACGTACCTGGTCCACGGTCTCCAACCTGAGCGATGAATCTCCCCCCCTCCCTCGCTCTCTCTCTCTCCCCCCGCTCTCTGTGAAAAGAGAGTGCAGCGGATGGAGACAAAAAGCCGATTCAAAGAGAGGCGCTGAAACTTAAGAGCGATAGAGAGATAGAGAGATAGAGAGAGAGAGAGACGTGGGTGTGAAGCGAAGGGATTTTGGCCTTATTTTAAAGTATGGAAATAGGGGGAGGGAGGGGGATTAGTGACAGGAGCTAGCTCTCCCTCTCTCATTGACCAAATCCGATGCTCCCATGGAATTTGTGGCTTCCTTTTCATTTTCCTTCCATGTATGCGAGCATGTATTTAAAGTATTCACGCTGGGTTTTTGACTTTTTCCTTTTTTGTTCACCCTCCTCGGTTCGTTTTGGTTACTTTGGGATAACAACGAAAGTTGGTTTCGCCTAGGTTTGACAAGTTCTTGGGGGCTCCCCAGGGTTAAAAACAAAACACACCCCCCCCAAAAAAAAAAAAAAAACTTGCTGCTGCTGATCTCCAAGGAGGAGTCCTTTTTTTTTTCTTTGACCAACACATGCGTGCGAGTGTGCCTGTGTCCGTGTCTGTGGCAATTTTATTTTATTTTAAAATTTTTTGTATCGTTTAAGAAAATAATCCCATCATTCAATCATCCTTGTTGAGCAAATACCCTACACTATACATCGATGTGATTTATACCTAATGGTGTCATCCTGGTGGCCTTTGGAAATTCTTTCAAGAAATCAACTCATTATCTTAGTGACTAAAGCTAATAATAGTACAAGCGTGATTAGTAATATAAGGGATGGAAATTATGCAGTGGACATACCGATCAATATGTATATATATAAAGTCATTCTAAATAAAATTGCTAGAAAGTTCGGTGCGACAATTATAAGATCGTAAGAATGATATCTTCATGATCTTACGTTGGTTCCGAATAAGAAGAGTTTACCAATTACAATAGGAATATCTTAAATTAGAAGTTTTTGTAGTAACACTATATTGAACGGCTGAATTTTGTTGCTAATTCATGCTATCTAACAAAAAAATCACAATAGATGTGAGATCAAAATGATTGTGTTTTGGATATACAAATGATCGTTTTGATAGCATCACGTTCAAGGGATTCGTTTATTTACATATGTCATGAAAGGGGTTTGTCTATAATCCAATTGTGGTAATTAGTATGGCGTAACCATAATTGACGTTACAAGCACTAACCAATATGTAAATGAAAGGATCACGTTCAAGGGATTCGTCTATAGTCCAATGGTGGTAATTAGTATGTCAATCAAGGGTTCATCTATAATTTAATTGTGATCATTAGTATGACATAATCATAATTTTCTTGATATTATTGTAATTTACTCTATATCTATAGTAACATAACACTACTTCCATTCATTTTCAGGATAAGAAGGATGAACTAATAGTCATTGGACCGTAGAAAACCATAAGGAAATACATGTAAAAAAGCTTCTGCAATCTTTGCATTTACCACACTGCTTTTAGATATACATCTTCGCATCCTTAGATAATTGTCATCCTTCGAAAGATCCCAATCCCTCAAATTCTCCACAAAGCCAAGCCCCTAATCACTTGGAAACCCAAATCTTCCGCCATCCATCATCACACGTTGTTCCCATCTGCCTCTAATTGCCGTCCCCTTTCTAGGCGCTGTCACCTTATACAGGAGAGAGAGAGAGAGAGAGAGAGAGAGAGAGAGAGAGAGAGAGAGGGCTGGGGCCGAACTCTCAGAGAGAAGGGGGGCTGCAGTGTGTAGATTGGCGACAGCAGACGAGCAACGAGCAGCAAAACTTTGTGATGATATGATAGATAAACTCACAAAGCTGTTTATGGGGAGATGATATATAGTTACCAAAATAAGGGTACAAAGCTTAGGATCCATGGGATGAAAACTTGATGTTTTTTTCCAGGTTTTCCCATGACCCTATTCAATGACAAAGAGTCTATCATACATTTTGCAAACACTTGGTATTATTGATTGCTTAACATTCCATAAAGTCACTTCAACAGAGCCTTTATGTTTTGGCGAAGCAAGAGACCTCAACTCTAAGAGGTTTCTCAAGCGTTGAGCATGTTTCCCCTCACTCAAAGCCTGGATTAAAATTACTACAATTGCACAATCTCTTTGCCCCCAGAAGTACACCCATGTAGATTAGTCGTGTGCTCAGGCGACCACCATGAACCACAGCCCTGACCATCAACCAAAAACTCCACACCCACCGACCACAATCGACCACCCAACAACCTCCATCTTTGTGTGGGGTCTCTTACTCAAATCTGAGGTCACACTTCTCAGATTAGAGGTTGTGCACCACTGATCCGAGGTCGCCAGACCTCTGTGAAACGCCAGAGAAAGAGAATTGCAAGATAGGTGCTCTGACCAGGCGAGACGAAACCAAGTGTGGGATCGGAGGCAATGACGATGCATTAAGCTCAGCTGCAATGGCGATATCACTAGCTATTGGGACAAGTTTGAAGAAGATTAAGAAGAACAAAAAGAAAAGGAAAGACAAAAGGGTTAAATAAAAAGTTACAAACAATATGTTCGATTCAATTTGCTTTCAGTTGGCAATACTAATCAGCATGTCATTGCACAATTTTGCTCAGTCAGCAAGACATCAGCGAAAAACACATGATATGACACATGATCTAATGGCAGCTAACATTGAATCTTTTTTTGAAAGTTCTCATGCTTGAATGAACATTTACAAAAAAGATATTTGGTACTCCATTACAAATCGAGTAAAAGTTTAGAAATTTATGTTGTCATTATTCCGTTATTCAAGAACAAGAAAAGAAAGTCTTTTAAGTTCTGTAAATCATTGCCTTGACCTAATCTCACACAATTCTTGGAACGGAAACTCGACAATGGTCGGCAGGATACCAAAATGCCAATGTGAGATTCAGAAATGCTTTCCAACAAATTCAATTGCCACTTCGAACGTTATGGGAATTCGAAATATGAATATTTAGACCTTCTAAAGAGCATAAAGAGCATGCGCCTTTCTATTTAGGCTGTGACTTAGAGCGACATTATCAAATGGCGAAAATATTGAAAGCGTCCAAGCTCTGAATGTTATGAAAATTTGAATAGTTCAATTTTTTTCTCCAAATACACAATGGATAGAATAACGAATCGGGATAGACCGACTCACTTTCCAAATTTTTATGGGGGGTGAAATTGACATAAAGAACAATTGAGATCATGCTCTAGAGCCCAAAGTATAAATATAAGATATTAGATCTACCTATGAATAATTGAGATTCGCACGTGAATAGGATTTTCTGGTCCGGTACAGGGACCACCGGAGCACAAAGTCGAAAAGGACTTCGTATTTTTTTTGACAGAAACCTACCAATGCCATTGCATGTCAACCATTTTGACTCTTCCTCCAGATTTGTAACCACTTTTCAGTGTCCTGTTTCAGCCCCCTTTTCCTCTCCTCTCCATGCTCTGTACTTTTTCAGTTTAAGAGTACCTATCATGTGCATGGCTTTGAGTTTGATTGGCTTGACTCCTTTAAATACATGATGTGAATATTAGGAAATCTTTGATTCTATGGTCCTAAGAGGCACTGCAACTTTATAATTTTTTTTATCATTGGATTTAAATGATATAGATCCCAATCATTCAACAGGTCTCTAGATATAGACGGTTGTGATTTTTACTTTTCATCCAACGAGTATATGATGTATGTACAAGATCAAAATGAGTTACATCGCATCAACTAAACTTTATTAAAAAAAAAAAAACATAATTTAATGATTCTGAAATAGTGAATTCATTCACTTTCGGAATGAGAGAAAGAGAGGGCACATACCTAATATGTGAAAATCGCCCCGAAAAATCTGAGCATCTAAGATAAGATTTAGCGGAAATGAAGTAAAAACATTCACCAGGAAAGGCCGACATCATCATTCTGGCCCTCCATGCCACCGGATCGTTGCTCTTGAGCTAGCTCTTGATGTTTTTTGATGCATGCTTGTTCCGACTTCAACGAGAGATGACGAGCTTGCTCGTGGTACGGGTTCACGAAGCTACCCAATGCTAGTGATGGCGAAGCCGGGCCCGGAGGAATTGCATTATTCGCAGTGTGGTACTGTATTGCAGAAACAAATTCCCCAACACCGCCAGAACCATTTGTGCGATACTTAGTTTCATGTTGACTTTGCAGTTGCTGCTGATCGTGATGCCTCCTAATTTGCTGCTGCTCACAAACCCTACCCATGTCCTGTTGCTCCCTCGCTGCTGCAATAGCCGCCAGTTGATGTTCTTCGAGCAACAGCTGTTGGTTTACCAACGTCGACCCTCCACCATGCCATAGTGCGTCGCCCTTGCCCCTAGTCGTGATGACCGGCACCGTATTGTGCAATGCCATCATGGACGACAAGGGATTACCGGCCGGAAACATCGCCCCGGGAGGTTGCACTGTGGCTGGCATCATTGAGTGGGGTCCCATGTAGGCAGCGAGCTCTTTCTTGGCATTGCTGAGCTCCTTCTGCAGCAAGTTGAGCTTGTGCTGGAGGATGGAGATGAGCCCAACGCACCCGTAGATGGGATCACGGAGGCGGACCTCGGCCTCGTAGACGAGGGAGTTTGCCGCGTCTTCCCGCTGCGACACATGGAGCTCGTTCAAGAGCTTGGCCACGTTGCTCGCGCCGAAGACCTCATGGACATAGGCAAACTTCTGGGGCTGGTCCGCGGGGAAGTAGGGGGCGAACACGCACTCAGGGGTACATTTCCGGCGTTGGCACTTGCACGCAGCACACGGGGAGCTCAGCGACGACATAACATTTGTCCACCCTCAATGCGAGGAAACCCCGTCAAAGAGAATGAATATCAGCAGCTGCAAGATCAAAGAGAAGGAGAGACATTTAAGGGAAAAATCATACATTAACATAATCAATTCAATTCACCTATAGTTCAAGTTTCAAATGACAATGAAAAATTGATTAAAAAAAAATTGTACTTTAATTTTGAATTGATCCAAACTCAATAGGCTACAGCCTAAGCCACAGATTTTCGATTCATATACATGTATCTTAAACACTTTTTCCTTTTCCAGGATGTTGATCTCAAAACACATCACATCGATTTCGTCTCTCAAGGGCGAGCTCAAATCTGAATCTGGAATTCTCTCTGTAAAGATCATTTCATCGCAAGCAACCTCTCTCACCTATTTTATCACTTTCGCACTCTATTCAGAAAACAGATCCTTCGATTCTCCTCCCCAAAAGAAAAACCCAGAACAGCCAAAACATTTCGAGGAACGAACGAACGAACGAATCAGAGAAAGATATTAAGTTCAGCATCGATGGATGACGTACCAGGTCGACGGTCTCCTCCAGCCTGAGCGATCTCCCTCTCTCCCTCTCTCTCTCTATCTCTCTGAAGAGAGTGCAGCGGATAGAGACAATTCTGATTCAACAGAGAGATGTGGGTGTTGAGAGGAATTGTCACGCGTGCTTTTAGTTTCTTCGAAAGGAAATGCAATCTAATCTATTATTTTTCAATATATAAATGTAGATAATATATTGCCTATAGTATAAAGCGAACTCAAAACATCTTCCTACCTTAAATTTTCATATAAAAGCTCTAACCAAAGCCAACATCCATTGTAAGGGTGCGTTTTTTTTTTTTTATCCCCGAAAAATGAATAATTTGAAAAATATTTTTCCAAATATCATCACTCATATTGCTTATGAAAATAAATGAACCAAAAAAATTTATTCATCATTTACAAAAATGTATAGACATAAATTCTTGTCAATAATGCAAAAAATTCTAATTGACTAAATATTTCGAACGATATAAGAGATTATTTTTCTGAAAATGATTTCTAAATCATTTATATTCCGCTAAATAAATGGACCCTAAGATTAACAATATGGTACACGACTTATAAAATACTAATTAAAAAAGTGTACATAAATCTCATGATATTTCTCGAGTCTTTTAAAAAAAAAAAAAGATAGATATTTATAATCTTACAATAATTTGAATTCCTTTCCATAAATAGTAGCAACCCAAAAAAAAAAAAAAAAAAATTCTTTGCACTATATTTGTTAGGTTGGACTAGGAGGGAAGGGAGAGGCTTCTGAAAACACAATCGTATTTAGAGAGGAGGAAAGAGATGGAGAGATATGATTAGGAGCGGGGATTGGTCATGTCAGTTATATGTAGAATTTGAAGGGATTTGCGGATTCGTAAACAAATTTATTTCTACCCTCATTTGCATTAAAGAATTTTTATTTCTCTTTTTCCCTCGTTAGCATCCAAAACAATATTATAATTCAATCCATTCAAATCCCTTTTTCTTTCCTCTCATAATTATTTAAATCCATCTTTTCCTTCCTAATTACTAAATCCAACTCAACGTTTTACTTTTATTTTATTTTTTTTTTCATTTTTTCACATGTGTGCTCGAATAACCTAGAGAATTCTTTTTCTGTGAGTATCACTATTAAATGCGTGTGTGTATACACACATATATCACATCCCATGTAGACTTTTTAATTCTCAAGACATTATTTATGAACATCAACTGAAGTAATCATAATGCTTATAAGTGAATTTTCAATTAACATTATTTTCAACGAAGACAATGAAAATTTATGAAATTTTGTTCTGATTTACCAGACTTTTACAACGCAATGAGTTGCTTTTGTTTTCAGATAGCTTAAAAGGAAATTGCTTATTTCAAATAATGTCTTCTTTTCCAAATGATATCTTTACTAATCATGACTTATTCACTTTACAATTTACATATACTACTTGCTTATTATGATGTCAATAACAAAAATGCTAGTTACGATACTGTTCATATCGACAAACTATGGCAAGCAATGTTGGAGAATTGTTGAAGATGCATTGTTTATCAGCTCTTTACATGTCGCATGAATCAATCATCTTTATTCACATTAAAAATGTGAGCCATAGTATCCGCACACGTGGACTAACCTATTTTACCCGGCTCATAGCTATTGTGTAGGTGCTTGAATATTAGCCAGTCACATAAATAATTTCTAATGTTGTAATAAGTAGATAACGAATTATGATACCTTAAAACTCACGCAAAAGGAATATTACGTACAAATAATCTGGAGAAACAAATGGAAAATGAAAATCCCCAGGAAAATGCGGGTTGAGCGCGTAGAGAGTGACTATGGTGCGTTGACCTATTCTGATAGATTTGATAGAATGGGTGATTTCTCCTTATCCCTTTACTTTCCACATGGGTTTTTCTTTTGACTTTTTCCATTTGTGGAGGGCAGTTTTGCTATGAGGTGAGGATAACAACAGGTTCGTTTTGCCAACATGGAGTGTTCTTGGTGGTAAAACTAACCTTCCGTGATTTTTCTATGAAAATGAAAGCAATTTGACCATAAATTAACCTAAGAAAAAGGATTTATTTCCTCTTTAACTTTAGAATAATAATGTAAACCCAACTTTTCTTCGGCTACTCTCATGTCTAAGTGTATATAGATGTGTAATTCCGTCGAGAAATTATGATTGATGTACAAGACAAATATATTACTATTCATCACCATGCTTTCGAACTTACTAGTAGGGGTTTGTGCCTAAAGACTTGATGCACGTACACTTTATGCATTGCATGCACAACCTATGTAGAGTTAACCCCGGATTATTGGCGAGGATCCCAACTTAACACCATCTAATTGAGGATAATAAATTTGAAAGATCTCTAATTTACCTACCACCTAACCTTTACTATTGGGCATCATGTTGACCGATATCATTATTACGTGGGCCACTTATCCCTAGTTGCATAATTAAATTATTTTATACAACCATTTTTTTTATCTCTCAATATAGACTTCCCTAAACCATTCATCAAGCTCAAATCCACTATGTATACTCATGGCATTTTCATCAATTGCCGGTTGGCAAATTCCCCTTTGATCGTCTGGTCAACCTCTCACGCACTCTCGGGGACAAGTTGCTCTATCACGAGAAGCCAAGACAATAAAGAAATAGACAAACGGAGGGGATGAAAGCAGTAACTAACATATAAACTCAAGAATCGATTTAAAAAAATAAGCAAACAAAACGAGTAAAGCAACGAAATGAAAAGCGTCATTGATTACGAATTGGACTCGTCAAGCCAGACTTTTGATAGTGTGAAACGCATAGCCTAAGTTAAGAAGCTTTCACAAGGCACAACAAGGTCAACCCAAACATTTGGATCTTGTTGACCAGAAATTAGGAGCTGATGAGGCATAACGTGTCGAATCATCAAATACAGTCACTACATGTTAGGCATGTCATTTTAGAAGAAGGCAAAAAAAAAAAAAAAAAAAAAATTCACGGGGCATATAATGCCCAAAAATAAACAGTTACTAGCTGTTGACTTGCTAACAAGAGTAGCGTGAGCAGCTATCTGTAGAAATTGAGCACAAACGGACAGAAAGGGATCGCTGTCGATTTGAAAAGCTTTCAGTTCATTAGGTAAGTTAAGAAGCTTTCATTTTCATATCACACGTGTTGGATTTTGATTAAGATGGACATGAACTAGATCTCAATTTATTAAAAAAGAAAAGACTTAGATATTCTTTGATCACAAAGAAGCCAATCACGTGATTTCCGCAGTCATTTATTGATTAGATTTTTCCTGTGAGTCACGTTGATTATGTCGGATTTTTTGATAAGAGAAGTTGTCAATTGTACTCAAGTGAATGGTTTGCAAAATTTTTGCACTCAAATGATTGTAAAAAAAAAAACAAAGAATTACGGTGCTTAAATAAGTGTTACAGGAAACTTGCCGTGTTGTTTCTCTTACTAGATATATTATCCTTTCTTGGTAATGTGCGAGTTAAAGGTGTGCACGAGTTGCTTTCTTCTGACTTGTCAGCCATCGCTTTCGAGAAGTTTATAGCACAATAATTTGCTCGTAGTAGTTGACCGTATATGTTATCTAATTATTTCACATTCTACTATGGTCATAGTATAATATAAACCCTCAAATTTGGGAATTCCAAGGCACATGGTTCACGCGCGATTGATGGTGCTAACATCTTCAAAGGAAATTTGGGGACAAGAGCTGTACTTATTATTTATTTATTTATTATACAGTACATAAACTGCCCTCCAGTTTAGATGTCGCTTGAATATATTAATGGGGCGTGTGTGTAATCTATTTTTTTTTTTTTTTTATTTTTTTGGGTAATGAGAGGAGAAACCTAGAGGGCTGGACCATGAGATATATACCTAATAGGATGCTTGTTCAATACATAGATATTTTAATAAATCTTCTTAGAGTACCGGTTAACTAGCTAAACAGGAAAAATACCCAAATTACAATTGATTAACTTTTTTCTGTAAAATGTGTTAATTAACGCTCTAAAATCTAAACCTTCAAAGGCATTCATTCACAAACTATTACATGCAAAATTCCTAATTTAATATATATAATTTTTATTTGGTGCACTCAATGATCTAAAACTCAACATCTTTTTTCCTCAATGGCTTCGTTTATTTATCAAAAAAATTAATGGTTTGGAAAATATTTTCCTAAAAACGATCGCTTGTATCGCTTACGAAAATAAACTAATGAAATTTTTTAATTGTCCACTAAAATATTTAAATATAAATAAGTATTAATAATAAAATATATTTTATTAACCAATTATTTTAAATGATACAAGTAATTGTTTTTAGAAAATTATTTTTCAAATTATTCATTTTCATGAAATAAACAAGATTTGAGTATATTCAATCTCTAAGGAGTACGCACTGACCATGTCTGTACGCTATTAACTTACAATAACTTAGGCCAATTACATCACTCAAATCATTCTTTTATAAATATAATCCAGAATTACCTTAAATCAATAAAATCGTACGAACAAGGAATAATATCTCCCCACGTAGTTCTAGATTCTTTTAGTGACGGGACTAACAACTTCGTCCATTTTGTTCTCAAAGACTATACGGTAACGTTCCCTGTAACAATTTCAGTTGTGAATAGAGATGATCTAGTAAGATTTGACAAACACTCCACAACTGCAGCATCTTCGCAACCATAATAGCTTACTAAAGCTTTTAGAAAGCTATTTCATTCAGTTTTAATATGTTGCAGTTTTAAAATACGTATTTCCGGATATAAAAGTTATATGACTACATGGTCCAATTACAGTTCAGCTGCAGTTTCGTGCAAAGCCCGCTCTTTGCTCCGTTGGCAACAGTCTTTTCGCGTTTCTGTTGGTCAAATGTTTGGCGACGATATTGGCTATTATTGCAAGCTAGGCTGCTCGAGTTCGATGCGCACTTTTGTCGTCTAATAATGTAAGAAAATACGTGTGGGTGAAAATAGGGTTCCTCCACTTCTTATTCTTTGAACTAAGCGTGTGCATGATAGAGCTAGTAATTAGTGTACTGATTACATCACCGACGTGGTGTGACTAGTTAGTTACTAATATAATTCTCAAAAACTCTCGTGTAGGATTAGTCAACGTTTTTTTATGTGTCACTGTCGCTGAATATAATAATGGATAAAGCACTTTCTCAATGAATCTCAATCACGAGTTTTTGATCACATCCGATATAGTTATTAAGATCTTGTTGATCTTGTGTGATAACAAGATAATGTCACACAGGATCACAAACATTATAACAAATCATGATCCCACACAACAGACTCCCTCAAACAGTCAGACTCAATGTTATGGTGAAGCACGACACTTGACATTTTTTTTGGTCGATAATACGAGTGATGTTCATTACTTAACGAAAGACGATAAAAATACATCAAGAGCATAAGAACATAACATATCAAAGAGAGTAGAGGGGGGTGGGCGACCCAATTCCTAGGTAAATTGTTTAGCCTTTGGGATTTGGCTAACCAATCCGTGATCATATTCGAATCCCGGCTGCAATGGGCTATGGTGGCCCAAAAATTTGCTCTTTAGCTCCTTGGCCTGGTCCACCAGGGATTGTACTTCCCAGTTTAGCATATCAGAGGAGTTAACACAGTGGACAAGTACACTACAGTCAGATTCAAGTTGCAAGCTCTTGGTAGATCTAGGGAGGAGGAAAATTAGGGTTTCAACCAACATAGAAGCTTTTGCTTGTTTCGGTGAGCTTGCTTCATCTGTTTTGGAGAACCCATCGAGTAGCCTTCCAGACGCATCTCGGACAATGTAGGCCATAGCCGCTCGAGATCGTCCTCTATTCGTCTCATCTCGGAGTCGATCTTCGGAATCTCTATCAAGCGAGGCATCCAATCGAGATTCTCCTCTGTTCGCTTCTGTGAACGTCTCGGTTCGGGGTAGATCTGCAAAAGCTCGAACAAACGAGACCTCCACTGGAGATCCTCCTCTGTTTGCCTTGCTCATTGTCGTGGGTTCTCCTCTGTTCGGCCCTCTATTTGTCTTTACTCGGGTCGGAACATCAGAGGCTCGAACGAAGGAGACATCCACTGGAGATCCTTCGCCGTTTGCCTCTATAGTGGTCTCAGCTCCTCCTTTGTTCGCATCTCTATTGTCTTGGCTCGTGGTGGAATTTTAGAATCTTGAATGAAGGGAATAGCCGCTCAAAAACCTCCTTTGTACTGTTCTCGGCTTGAGATGGATCATCAGAGTTAGCAACGAAAGAGGCATCGACATTAAGCTTCAGGACACCAGATTTCAGTTTCTACCATTTGCGAGTATGATCTGCTATTTTGCCTCCTTTGGTTTTGTTGCCATTCCGAGTCTGAAAGCTGTCATTATGGGCTATTGTTCTGTCTAAAGTTTGTTGCAAATTTAGGGGCATTTTCCTAAAGATTGCATTGTTTCAATCCTTCCATACACACCATAGGTTCATCGCAACAAGGTCAAACTGAGGCGAGGTTCATGGATCCTCCCTTAATTTAGTTAACCACTCATCAAACCTAATAAGACCCATTCTTTTGATACAAATTTGCAAGGGATGCTGGCATCACAGTTGTGATGTCCAAGGACAAAGTAGTAGGGTATGTTCAATTGTCTCGGGTTCCTATTTGCATAATGGGCATACAGGTGTAGGTACTAGGGGTGAGCGGTTCCAGGTTCCGGTTCGGTTCCGTCTGGAACCTGGAACCTACCCTCGCACAGTTCCAAATTTTGGAACCCGGAACCTACCCGTCGAGAACCAAGAACCTGGAACCTACCCGGTCACAGGTTCCAGGGTCGGTTCCAGGTTCCAACAGGTTCCTTTTTATTTATTTATTTATTCATTTTAAGAGTTGAATTATAAAGTACGTGCAAACCATATGCTTAACCTGTTAACAGCAGGTTCATATTAGGAGCAAATCTACCAAAAATCATGCTGGTGCATATTTATGTTTTCAAGCACTTAAATATCCCTATGAACACAAAAAAACCTAATCCAATCCTTAGAACAAAAGAAAACAAACTCAGAAAAATGTAGATTGGAGCGAAGAATGATGTAAGCACAATCTTTGTCTCCTTTGACATTCAAAGCAAAGGCCCCAAATAACATCTTCTCGAACACAGTAGCAGCAGCAGTCAAAGCCATCAATGGGATGTCAAATTTCAAGAACTTCATCTTGGAGGTGTTGAAGTTCTCTTAACATAGATAGTTTCCTGAAACGTGAAAAAACTTCAGTCAGGAAAGAATCCTTACCATAAACTTCAACCAGGATAATTAACATGCAAAGCTGAACCAATGGTCAAAGTCATGGTAAATAACTGAGCAACAGGTAAGAATAAAGGATGTGAAACCCCAATCACTTTCTAGCAGTGAAAATGTGTTCTGTCTCTTGCAAGATCAGCGGGAGTTTAGTGATTGCGAAGGATGTAGATCATAAATAGAGTGTGCATATAATAATATAGACATTTACCATGTTATGCGGAACAAAGATTCAACAGCGATCAAACAACTGGAGTAAAGTTGAAACATGTTTGAATAAAATATTCAAAACACAGCACCAGAATGTTCTAATTTACTTCAGCAAAACATCAATTTGGTTCCTTCAGATTTCTTCAGCATCAAATCTACACTCGCCAGTCACTTTCAAAATGGTAAATATTCACTCCAAAACTAATCTGGGTGTCTAAAGAGGGGTAGAGTGACAAAATCACATGTTTCCTGTTACTTGAATTTTATACATCTTACATGAACCAACAAAAGAACTCGAGATCATCGCTTATCATCCTTTCAGAAATATATTAACAGCAAGATTAAATAAAAGAACCATCTAGCCGGGGGAAAAGGAGGCCCTGGAGTAGACAATTCATACCTTTTCTCTTTGAAGAACCAGGATTTATCTGATTAACCATAGTCAATTTGAACCGTGCAAATCTAGACCATCCGTCTAGAAGTCCTGCAGGATCGGCAACACTCAAATATAGTGCCAAAGAGTTGGTTCTATTGCCTTTTGGGTAGATCAACAGGCGCCTGCTCAAAATCAAGCCAACAGCCTAAGTAGATACATCATTTTACGACTGCTGAAAATGAAACAATGTTTACCAGTCGTGGTCGCCAACTGTGAATACTTAAGAGTAGTACCTGACTGAACTTAAGCTATTGAAGTTGGTGATTTTCCATATGTATTTCCATGAGGTTACTTATCAATGGTGACATCACAACAACCACCTTCCCATTCAGTAGGGCTGGAATCTGGAAACATAGTGATTTACCTACAAAAAAAATTTACGTTTGAGAAAGCCTGCAAGTCCTCTAAGTCATAAACGGGTGAACACGTAAATAATCTGGACTCACAGAAATAACAGGTGTACATGGGATAGAAGAATCGTGCCTTATCAGCAACAACAGGAGAATCTGTGGAACAGTAACGGACCCAAAAGAAAGGAAGAGACAGTCATTCGATTCTTAAAATTATATCATGGTGAGGGACTCGATCATCTCAGCTTTTGCATCAAAAACCATCGAAATCCGCAACCAAGCAAGTCCCAATTCCAACAAACGTGAAACGAACAAGAAAAGAAATAATAAATGACAGGCTTATGCTTTTTGACATGTTGGGCTTCTGGCGCGAGCAGAGGCGGTGGGTCGCGAGCGGAGACTAGCTTGGCTTAGATCTGCCGGCGTCGGGTAGTCGCGGCGGGCAAGAGTCAGAGCGGCGTCAGCGACGGGCAGAGGCAGAGCACGGCAGCGACTGGCGTTGAGCGGCGAGGGTTCGCGCGAGCGGCGCGCAAGAATCCGCGGCGTCCGGCGGTGGCGGCCTTGAAGGCGAGCGGCGTCCGGCGGCGAGAGTCGAGCGCGTTAGCGACGGGCGAGGCGAGCACGGCAGCGACGAGGGTTCGCGCGAGCAACGTCGCCGACGGCGGCGTCCGTCCGGCGTCCGGTAGCGGCGGCCTTGAGGTCGAGCGGCGTCCGGCGGTGTGAGTTCCAGATCTGAAATCTGAGTAGGGTTAGAAAATAGAAAGGGAGTCTCAGTGCTGAGCGAGGGAGGAGGAGCGAGTGGGGGAGGGGGGTATCCTTTTGGAGCCCTAACCGGTTCCGAAACCGGTTCCGGTTCCGGTTCTAATAGGAACCGGAACCGGAACCGGAACCGAAATTGCCGGTTCCCGGAAAAATGGAACCGGGAACCGAACCGGAACCTATATAGGTACGGCCTATGTAGGGTTCGGTTCTCCGGTTCCCGGTTCTACCAGGGAACCGCGCTCACCCCTAGTAGGTACGGCCTTCCTTCTATATAGGTTCTCCAAGGTAGGTAGGGCGTTATAACAGGCATTCCACAGGAAGATTTTAACTTTGGGCGGTCTTCATGCTTTCCAAATGTATTTCTACAAAGCCGATTGCCTAATAGGAAGATGATGCATTTGTAGTGAGAGTGCTAGTTGTAAAGCTCCTGTTGCTGAAATATCCACTTTTAACCGTGTATTTCCCTGATTTGTTGTCAGTCCAAACTAATTTATCCTCTATAGTCGATAAACCTATAGGAATGGTAAAGATTTCCGTTATCATTTGTTCATCAAACTGAGTATTAATCAAGGGTTTATTCCATTTTCCTTCCTCAATGTCCATCAAATTAGCCACTTTGAGTGGCTCATTCCTTGTTGCCGGACCACCAAGCAGACTTTTCTTTAGCCATTTGTCATTTCTAATGGAGATTTTCTTTCCATTACCAACCGCCCACATGATTCTACGAGATATAGTATCCTTATGAGACTTTGCCTCGGTACCCTCTTCCAGCATTCCAAAAATCCCCTTGTGGGAAATATAATCTCTTCATAACTTGACCCCAAAACATTTCCGGTTGCTAAGCTAATCGCCATACTTGTTTCCCTAGCATGGCTTTATTGAATGCCCCTAAATCTTTGAAGCCGAGGCCTCCTTCATCCTTTCTAAGCTTTAAACTGTCTCATTTTTTCAAGTGCAAACTAGTTGTTTTGTTACTAGTTCTCCACCAAAATTTGGCAATTTTCCTCTCAATAGCTTTACAAATTGAAAGTAGAATTTTAAATATGGACATGACGTATTGAGGAAGAGCCTGCACCACAGCCTTTATCAATATTTCCTTCCCGGCTTTGGACAATAAGTTTTCTTTCCAACTCTCCAATTTCATATTGACTCTAGCAAAGATCCAAGAGAACATCTCTTTCTTCGATCCCCCCAATCTGATGGAATGCCTAGATATTTACATGTTTTGTCAATTACTGGAACTCGTAACTCATAAGCCATATTCCTCTTCAAACTTTTTAGATAGCCTTTACTAAAATATATCTCGGATTTGTTTAGGTTAATAGCCTGACCAAAAGCAAAGCAGTATTGATGTAGAATAGCCGCTAGATTCCGACATTCCATTATAGTTCCGTCTAGGAAAAAAATAGAGTCATCTGCAAATAGAAGATGCGACAAAGTAGGGAAGTTATGACTCAATTTGATTCCTCGAATAGTACTTGCTGAAACTGCTTGCTTTATCAAGAAAGAGAGTACGTTTGCCACTAGAATGAAAATATAGGGAGACAACGGGTCACCTTGACAAATTCCTTGAGTGGGTTTGAAAAAAGGCATAGACTCCCCATTAAGTTTAATGCTGAAAGATACCGTAGAAACACATTGTATTACTTAGTTCACCCACCTTCCATAGAAACCCATCTTAATTAGGCACTCCCGGAGAAAAATCCATTTTATTCGATCATAGGCCCTTTGCATATCTAACTTTAAAATCGCTTGGAACATTTTTTTGTCCTTTCTCGTGTTCTTAGTCTATGTAAAACCTCCTATACTATCAAGATATTGTCTTGAATCTAGTGTCCTCCTATAAAAGCACTTTGTTATGTTGCAATTAGGTTGGGGAATCAAGGGTTCAATCTATTCGTCAACATCTTGGAGATGATCTTGTAGATAAAATTGCATAGGCTTATAGGGTAGAATTGTTCTAGCTTCTCTGGATTTTGGGTTTTTGGAATAAGGGTTATTGATGTTTTATTAAGCTCAAGGTTTAAGTATCCCATATCAAAAAATTGTTGCACCTCCCTGAAAATCTCTTGATGTAAGTCCTTCCAATGATGTTGGGAGAATATACCATTTAACACGTCAGGCTCGGGAGCTTTGAAAGCTCCTAATTGATATACTGTAGTTGTGATTTCATCCATTGTAATCGGCCATATCGGTTGTTGATTCATATTTGCATCAACCAAACATGAAAGCTGATCTAATAATTGCTGGAAATTTCTATTCCCCTCCAATTTATACAGATCGTTAAAATACTCTCATATCATTTCCTTGATAACCTTCTTGTCTCTCATCCATTACCCTTTTGAATTTTTCAACATGGTGATTTTGTTTCGGATTCTTCTTTGGATAGTAGTAGCATGAAAAAATTCAGTGTTTCTATCCCCACATTTAAGCCAGTTAATTCTTAATCTCATCCCCCAATATAACTCCACTTGCCGCCATGGACTCTCAATTTCTTGGTTTATCCTTTGGACTTTCACATGATCATTTGACCCCCTAGGATCATTCATCATCACTTGGAGCTCATTCCTTAACCATGAAGTCTCTTGTGTGCATTAGAAAATCTGTTTTTACTCGATTAAGCCAAAATTTAGGTCACTATATTCAACTTATCTACAATATTAATCCTTTTAGAATTTGTTGAAGCCCAAGCTTTCTTCACTATTTGTAAGCATTCCTCATCCTCCACCCAGAAAGCTTCATATTTGAACATTCTTCTTTTGTGATCAATCCTTGGGAAAAGTGATCAAATAAGTGGGTTATGATTTGAGCCAAGAGCTAATAAGGCTAGGCATTCTGCATTAGGATATACTAATCTCAACTCTATTGTACAAACTACTTATCTAGCTTTTCCTTAACAAAGGCATTCCCTTCTTTATTATTTGTCCAAGTAAACGCATAACCCTTACTTTCAAATTCATTAAAGAATAGGCATGCAGAAAATTCCTAAACGCTGTCATTCAGTAATGCTCAGCCATCCTTCTTCCCTCTTTCTCCCAATGGTACAATACTTCATTAAAGTTGCCTAGACATAGCCAGGGAAGCTAATTTGTAATGCTGTCTTTATGGATCGACTCCCATAATAATACTCTTTCTCTTAATTCGTTGGGGGCATGCAAAAGGTGATTCTCATGAGTTGTCTTAGTTCTAATATTTGACAATGGACATTTATATAAGTCCCTGAATATCCCTCAATTGTTAAATTTACATGGTCATCCCAGAAAGTGGCCAATCCTCCCGCTAAACCCTCTAGATTCACCAAAAAACAGTTCTGAAATTTGAGTCGCTTTCTAACTCGTTGCACTATTTGCTCTTGATTTTTTGTTTCCATTAAAAACACTATGTTGGGCTTTTCCTGAGTCACTAAGAATCTTAATGCTTGAATTATCAAGAGTGTGCCGAACCCTTGACAATTCCAACTTATAAACTTCAAGGATAACCCAATGTCTTATTAGGGCTAGCCACCAAAGCCTACTGATTTGACTTCTTCTCTCTCTCAATAAGAGTCTCAACAAGTTGTAAATTGTATAAAATCGGGGTTTTTGAGGATTGAGCTCCATAAGGGAAGAATATTCTCTTTCTTAGTTGAGGAAAGCTTAGTACTTCTAGATTTAGTCATTGTAATTCCCTTAGCAGCCTTTAAATTTTCCAGCGTGCTAACTTTTGTTTCCTTCAATTATTCTTTATAGCGCACCAATAAAGATTCATCATCCAGGCAGCTATTACCCCTCTTCTGTTTTCCTTTATTTTCAATAACTATTAAGGCTAAAGATGAGGAAGAATGAGTATCCATCGGTTATGCTATACTCTCCTCAAGCTGCTTCTCACAAATAGACAAGATTGTTTTCCTAGACACCTCGGGTTTAGGGGATGAATGGGTCTCTATCACCATATCCTCTTCCTCATCAATGAAATCATGTTTGTCATAGAAGATTTTTCCATACGGACTTAGTTCCTTCACCTCCGGTCTCAACCATTGCCCAAACTTTTCAGATAGATTTTCCTCAAGGCTTGAATCTTTATATGGTATTTCTGTAGAAAAGGTGGCATAGCGCCCAATTCTTCCACAAGAGTAACAATAGTGCGGGAATCTTTTGTATTTAAATTCTACCCAAACCTTTTTTCTACCCAAGTTAATAATGACTCCGGTCTTTAAATGGATAGTCAGGTTCAGGTTGACTCTTGATTTGCCTAACTTGTAATTACTATTTCCTTTGGTTTCTAATTTGGCTTCTAATTTCACCTCCATGACTTCTCCAATTTTCGATGCCACATCCTTTACAACTTCGTGAGTAACTTGATCAAATGAGAGACCATAAAGGTGTACCCAAAAAGCACAATGGGTAAACTCATAGCATAATTCAGGAATATCTAGATGACATTGCTGCAAAACTAAAAGATTGCTGGAAAATGACCATGGCCCTGAGTTTAGAACCCTCTATTTATCAACTTCAGAGGCAAAGGAAAACAAGAAAAACCCTGGCTCTAATAAGGTGCATTCCACATTTCAGTCTTCCAAGCTCTCTTCATAGTATTAAGGAAAGCTTGAAAATTCACATTTGGCTTAGAATATAGCTTCCCTAACAAAGTCAGCTTGCATTCATTCAGTTTTTTCTTTAGAAATACCATCTTGCACATCAACAATATCATCTTCGAACCACAAATTGTCAAGACTTTTGCATAGTGCCGCCATTCTTCTTTCTTCATCATGCTCATTATCCATTTCGATTTCTCTTGTACAAGACAATAAAGAGAACAACAATCCACAACTATTGTCCGAGAAAATTATAGCAAGAAGATTACCCTAAGGAGGAGGATTTGCAATGCTGAGCCTTGGAGAACACAAACTCTTTGGCGTAGCCATAGGTAGCTTGAAGGGAGCTCTTACAATGTTATCAGGTTGTTAGATTGAAGCACCAAGTGAGGTGGTCAGAGGGTGGGATTTGTGACAGAAGAAAAGTGATAGAGACCTAAAAAATTAGAAGGAGTAAAAGTAAACGCCAAATGGGTGGAAAGTCGATTTGGGTATTAGGGTTTTGTGGGTATTCTTCAATCTAGGATGAAAGACAGGTATGGTGGAGAGGGGAAATGCCAGACGGGTGGAATGTTGATTTGGGTATTAGGGTTTTGTGGGTTTTCTTTGATTCGGGATGAAAGATAAGAAAGGTGAAGAACAGAAGCGCCAGATGGGTGGAAGAGGTTGCTAGGGGGGATTAAACATGTTAGTATGGGGGATTTCGAGGTTAATAGTAGAGGAGCAACCATTTCTACACTGGAGGTAGAGGAAGCTACAAAGGTGGTAGAGAGGAAGCTACACAGGCAATAGAGAGGAACAATTGACCACAAGGCTTGACATTGGAGAGAATATTTTTTCAATGCCCTGATAGAATGACGAATATGGACATTGAAAATGTTGGGTCTTATGTGGGCCTTGTGAGATCTACAACTCAAATCTGACTTAGGATGCCTATCAAGTTGGTGTAAAAAATGCCCCAATTCCTAATTATGGTAAATTTGTCATCCGCGTTAAGGAGGAGGAGAATTTAGATCACCATTACTCTCCGACTCAACGTGGCATCATGGTAAGAAATGAAATAAGGTGTTAAAAGAAGAATAGAAATGGATCTCATCCTCTTCCCTATAGCTTTTGTTAACAAAATATTAAATGAGATACACGGTTAGTATAAAAGAGTTTTTACACAATTAATCACGGAGTAGAAACTTTCATCTATTAATAGAATAACTACATATACTAAAATTAAAAAATTTTAAACATGTTAGCACCTGAACCCTACTCGTGTAACTATTTTTTTTACATTGTTATAGTGCGTTTGGTAATCATTATGTTTCTGGGAACAATTTATGATTAGAAATTATTCTTTTTGATTTTGTTCCCAAGAACAATTTTTAAGCATTTTAAGCCGTTTGGTAACTGTCTAAAATTTTTATTCTCGGAATAGAATTGCATTTGGTTCTATTATGAAAATTTATAATCCAAATCATTTTTTAAGTAATTTTATTACTTTTTTCTTTTTTCTTCTTTTCGCTTTTTCTTTTCTTTCTCTTCTTCTTCAAGGTCTGTCGGTCGTTGGCCTTGGGATGACCAACAACCGGTCAGACAAGGGCCGGTGACTTCACCGGAGCATCACCGGCCCTCAACGAGGTTGTGCCTCATTAGCCAAGCCTCATCGGCAGCTAGGCTCGGCTCGGTCTGAGCCTTGGCTAGGCGAGCGGCCTCGCCCAAATCTAGCGAGGCCAAGCTTGCCCAACCGCTAGTGGGGCTCGACCTCACCGGGCTACCGTAAGGTCGGCCTTGCTTTGGCCCGATGACGCCAACCTCATAGTGGCTCGACAAGGTCGATCCCCACTGGCGGCTGGGTGAGGCTCATCAGTGACCAAGGGAGGCTCGCCTGGCCACCGGTGAGGCTTGCTAGGTCTCACCAAACCTCGCATTGGCCTGGTGAGCCTCCAGCTAGCTCGCTGGACCTCACCCAACCGGTTGCTGGTGACCGGCGGTGTTGGCGGCAGCAATTGAAGAAGAAGAGAGAGGGAAGAAGAACAATAAGAAAGAAGAGAAAAGAGAAAAAAATAGGTTGGCTTGATTTTAGAATTGTTCTCAAAAACAAAAAATCAACTTTTTTCTACTTCTCGATTATGTTCCAAATCTACTTCCGAGAACAAAAAAATAGAAATTTGTTCTCGGAAACAAAAATTTTACCAAATGGATTTATGTTCCAAATCTACTCCCAAGAACAAAAAAAATAGAAATTTTCACTGTTTGGCTGGTTGCCAAATGCGCCCGTAGTGTACCGAATAAAAGTCTTTACTTATCCGACTAATCCTAAGACATTTGACCTAGCAGCTCAAACAAAATGCTTCCAAGCTAGCAAACGGTTCAGAAATATTTATGGGCCTCATCTTGTTGGCCCACGAAACTTTTCAGCCCAATCCAATCTGCCACAAAGAGGAATCTTGGCAAGCCGAAATAGGGAAGAAGTTGAATCGAGAGTACTCCAAATAGTTCAAGCCATCATTCGTAGTCCTGATTTTGTTAAATCAGAAATATTCATTAGTATACAACATGACTATATATAATTAATGACTCGAAATGATAGGCAATAAATTATAATTTACAAAAAAAATGTTTAACATTAAGTTTTGAATGGATAAAGAAGAAAGAGAGTGAAAAATTAGAAATGTAAGTAAACATAATTGAGATTTGCAGTAATTTTGTGGATTACAAATTTTTATTTTTCCTTTTTCTAAATCAATTGACATAAGATTTCTAGGACGAAGAGAAATTTTCATCGCCGTTGATTAGCTATGGCGACAGGAATTTTCAATATAAAAGATTATCTAGAGGCTTTCAACCTAAATTGTCGCTGGAATGCCTCATTTGAGTCTATACTTGTTATAAGTGCAAGTCATAACGCGAAGAACAAACTCGCAATTGTCTAGCTTGTAAAATATCTTTCTTTTGCTAAAAGTGGAATGTCCGATATTAATTGAGCGCCCGATTAGATCCTCACTATATACGATATCCATCAGTCCCACAACCGCTGGTTAATTACCAAGGCATACAGGCCCATGGCCTTAGGTGAAAAAGCCCAAGAGAATGCGCATTGGTGATTCGGACATAAGACTTAAGTGAAAAGGACAAACACGCAATAACTTGAATAACTCCTTAAGTTAATTGGAAAATATCCTTAATATGTCGCTTACCGGTGGTCGATTCAGATCTCCTCGTCCACAAAAATCCCCATTCGTTCCCTTACAAAGCATCAAATCTTCAAAACATATGATCCCTTTAAAAAATTTTAAAGTTTGTTTTCTTTTACAATTGTTTCCTTTTACTCCTAAGGTCGGCGGTTCACCTATATAAATATTCAATCTGATAAATGTTATCGATGTATGTCAGGAAGAAAAGGGATGATTAGTCACCTCCAGCCCAATTCCACTAAAACAGGTCCTAATGGGTAGGTACCGACTTTGTCAATCTGGCCACACTAATGAGGAATAATGCCAAGATTCCTCGTACCTGGTCACGCTAGTCTAAAATATAGACGACCAGCTAATGTCAATCTGATGACCAAGAGATTCCACTTCCAATTTTGGGGAAAGGGCAAAAGCTGAGATGGCACTCACTATGAAAAATACCATATTAAGATGGTAGACAAATTTCTTGAGGAGATAGATGTGAGATTTGAATTTTGCGTGTATTTTCTTCCAAGAATATGTGAACTAGTTATTAATTTACTTCTTATGCAAGATGACGATGATGCGTACCGCGACAATATGTATTTGCATGTTGACTAAGTTTCAGCTTAAGCAATGAAGTTACGTGGATAACAATATGTTAAATATTTTAAGAATTACTACAGAGGTTTGGTCGTAGATGACTTGTAGTTGTTTACGGTTAAGTTCTTCTCATAACTAGTTATATCAACATAAGAAAGAAGAAGAGCCTCAAGCTTTTTACAACTTTTTATGCTACAGACACTCCTTATCACGCTGATTGACGACAACATCCCTGGGTTTCACTTGAAAATGTTTTTAGAACTATAAAAATTTTCGATTGTAATTCTGCCCGCATAACCAAGACTAGGTTAGTTGTGGGGCTCACCTCTTGATTTGATATTATTATTATTATTATTATTATTATTATTATTATTATTATTATTATTATTATTATTATTATTATCTTTTCCTTTGTTTGGTTTCGAATTTATTAAACGACAAATTTACTCTTGGCCCTCTAACAAAGAACTTTTTTTTTTAACTCTAGGTGTTTCTTCCAACCCATTATATTTCTATTTTTCCTTCATAACTGCTTTCTTCTGTACTTATCCCCAATTACTAACTTGCGTGAAGATCTTCTGAGCAAGGAGTAATCATATGTACTTGCTAACTATTCCATGTATTCAAGGCAAAGATAATACTCCATAGAATAATAATTTAAAGAGCTTTTTCTTGGTATTTGCATGATACTAATGGACGCTTCAAATTTTTATTTAATTAACTTGGTCAATCTTCCGGAGGTTTGGCAATGGAGCACACAGGAGAGAGGAAGACTGACGTTAGGTCTATCCTAGGAGAGATAGGTGGGTACGGAGTTTTTCTTCAATGGGGTAATTTGAGAAAGAAATCGACAATTTAACAAATTTTTATGTGGGTGGGAGATACAACTCGAAATTGAATGTAAAGATCGACAATGATAATCATACGTTTTGAAATTAAGGCGGTACTTGATAAGAGAAAATACAATTTGGAAATTGTTCTTGCAAATTATTTTTCAATAAAAAATATAAATGCGAATAAAAACAAACATGTTAAAAACTTTAGAGGGACGAGAACGTGTGTGTGTCTACTTTATGAGTGGGTTGGTATTGCAACGTCCACATCTTGCACTTTCATTTGAATATTATAATCGACAAGAATGGACCGAAGAAAAAGATAATAAAAAACACCCCATCGAGCCTCGCACCTCCATAAGTCCGGTGTCAGATGAAACACGAAAACATACAATAAAATGAAACCTTCACAAGTCCAGCACTTCCCCGGTCATTCATTCCACTTTCGCATGCTGGCAATTTCGATAAAAATTTCCCCGCGGTTAACCCTTCCGTTCTATTTTATGTGAAACGGGACTCCGATAATCACGGCCTTTATTTAAGGTCCTTAGGCCTTAGGCTGGACCAAAACACGAAAACATACAATAAAATGAAACCTTCACAAGTCCAGCACTTCCCCGGTCATTCATTCCACTTTTGCATGCTGGCAATTTCGATAGAATAACTCCTTTATCTTTTCTTTATTTGACCTTTTTTAATCATGATTTGGGTCAACACAAGGTCACAGAAAGTATATTGCCTTTCAACCTTTAGAAATATATATTAAGTAATTAAAAAAGAAAGAAAGGAATATCGATTATTTTCTTCGTTAGTGCAATCACGTGAAAGATAATATCCCCCCATCATCATCTCCAGATTTCCCCATCCCTGTCCATCAAATTCCTCGTTGAAGAAGCAGAAGAAGAAGCGTCATACCTCAACAGCATCCACAGAGAGAGCGAGAGAGAGAGAGATGGAGCCACCTCCGACCCAGAACATTAGCAAGAATTACTCAGTGACAGAGGACGGACAGGACAAAGCCATCAACGAGTGGTAACTATGAATTTTCTTTCTTTTTTTCCTTTCGGGTCTTGTGGAGTTCTTATTCTAGATAAGTTGGGTCCCTTTCTGTCTCTCAAATTTTCGAAACGTTGCGGTTTGGTTGATCTTGGGATGTAGTTGCTCCTGCTGCTTTGACTGTTCGGACAGCTGCCTCGATTACATCTTCTGCAACCTCTGCTAGCGGGCTCGAGGCGACTGATATGGAAGACTTACCATTTGTTCTGATCTACGGTTTTTCTCTAAATTAGCAAAAGAATTAAAGAACTCGCTGAGAGAGAAATGTGTTGCTAGTTATTGGGTTCCCTCTCTCTGAACTGTTCTGTGATGTTTGTGCAGCACTGGATTTCAGTCAGAGAGTAAATTTTTTTCCTGGCTTGTTATCTGATGCAAGAAAATCTCTGTTCTGTGATCTCTTGTGTTTGAGATGGCTCTAGTCCAGGATGGCTTTCATATTAAAATGAGAATTAAAATCAAAACTAAAGGTTAAGGTCCGATAATCTGTGAGTCCGGATTACAATTTCCTGTGCTCTGCATCACCTGTGCTTCGAGCCCTTTTTTCTCTCTCTATCCCGTACTGCTTCTAGGGGAAACGTTTGAGTTGATTGTCTGGTGCGAGACATCTGATAAAATTGGAGCGACAGAGAGAAGATTAGAATGATGCGCACTAAGGAAGCTTTGAGTTCATTGATGAGATCTTCTGGCTCTGTTACCTTACCGGTAGGCAGTTAGTGGTAACTCTAGTGTCGCGTGACTCGTATCAAATGGTATCAGAGCTTGCAATTGCTTCTTGAAAAGGGCTACTTGAGAAATTTGATATTTATAAGCCAAGCTAGATGACGGGCAGAGTGCAAAGATGACATCTGATTTCGTGGCAGGGTCAATATAGTTCAGTCTCCTTAAAAGACTAAAGTTACCTACCGGTGTTATCTGCGAGTTAGCGAGTTAGGTTAAATGTCATTGATAAAGTTCGAAGAAATAAAAGCGCTGAAGCCCGTTAGAGTTCAATCTAAGACTTGCATATCGCTCTCGCAGCCCTATAAGGGGCCTCTGACTCTGGCTCTTTCCTTTGCTCGGAGTCCAGTGTCCTTTCAATGGCAAAATCATGTGTCTGCCATAATAAAGAGGTTGCTGAAATATACCGCCTGCCCAACCTTCTAATGGAACTATGCAAGGATCAGCATCGGCGCTTGGCACAAGGATTCATCTACTGCAAGAAAAGAAATTCGAGTTGTTCAAGAATACTAAACGTCTTAGGTGATTACCATAAGAAGAGGAAAAGAAAAGTTATAAAGGAAAATGCATATGAAACTAGAGAAACCAGTCCACATAGCGCAAAAGAACTTTTAAAGATCTTGTTATGCAATTAAAATGGTCTCAGCAGTTTAGTCCCCATTGCAATTTACAGCAGGTAAATTTGTCAAGGTTTTGCATTCGTTTTGCACAACCTGAGTGCTGTCGAAGATCCAATTCAATATTGGTCATTCAATGATTAAGTTGATCAGTGAGAATAATGCACCAGCAAAAATCAAGTTGTGAGTTGGTGAGAGCACACATACCTTCGCGCGCGCACGTTGCCAGCATCAAAAGTTCTCAGTGCTAATACTGTGTCATTCAATGTGACCTTTTGCACTCATCTCAAGTCTTGTGCTAGTTTGATGTCCTAACATCATTGAAGTTGACAGTTCTCGAGTGGATTTGACCATCTAGAGAGCTTGTTGCAAATTTTCTTGGCTTTCCAATGTTTGTCGCACAACCGGGGCCCAAATTGAGCCAGCATGGCTTTATGATCCTATTGATGGCTCTAGGACACGACTGAGTGGCTTCTAGAAATAAGGTAAACCTCATCTGATCCATTCGTTCTCTGTCAAAATGCACTCGATTGAGTGATTCCATTTGTGTTCTAGACACTGGTATATTATGAACTACTGGACAATGGAGCTGCAATAAGTCCGATTCTTATCTAGGAAAGTTAGATGTCCTCGTCCTTCAGTTTCCTTTCTCTCCACAAACAAAAGAGATATGCTGTTTTTTGCTCCATTTTACTATGGCAGTTTATGAATGACGATGATGATTCTGAGCATAAGCCTTTGCCTTTGTAACCGCTTCTGCAAATGAACATCAGTCTTCATGCAAGGCAAAAATCGTATGCTTGAAATAATTGAGACCCATAGAACAATGTTGAAGCTGCCCTCAGATTCTAGACGAAAACTCATGGCACCACATTGTGCAGGGTCCAATAACATGTCAAAATTGGACTCAGAATAAGCCATTTTCTGAGATCGTCTGTTGAAAAATCTATAAAACAACTAGGGATTTTTCATGACCCAATCAAACAAACTTTATTCCAGCTGGAAGATTTGCAGACTTAATCATTTTCTACTCATGTAGATGAGTAAAAAGGATACTTGATTCTTCTTTGTTCCTGTCATCATCTCTATCAAGTAATCATGCATTTTGAAGAGAGGTCAATCTAAATTTGGCCTTCAAAGGCCTTATTCAAATGCTGGCCAGATTGATGCCAAACACCTACTCTTTTGTTGGCTTTAGGAAAAAAATTGACATATCAAAGATCGACATCGCCGCTTGGTACCATATGATACTTGACTTTCACACCACCATTACTTGCATGGCTGCTGGAGCTTTACTGCTGGTGCATAGTGGATCATTCCACTAAGACACTGCAGATAATCATTCAAGACTTTTGGCATTTTTAATAGCTATCTGTCGCTATAATATACATGCACCTAGTTACTAACTGATGAAAATGAGTACGTCTCTTTATAGAGCTGATCTTTTTTTCTTCAAATGGGAGATTATTTTCAACTTTGAGAGTGAGGTGCACTTTATGGAATAATCACTGTTCTTTCTTGGAAAAATGCATCATTTGCCACTTTCCTATGCCCCTCTCTCTCTCTCTCTCTCTCTCTCTCTTTCTCTCTCTCCCCATTAACCAGAATTGTGGAATTGCACCGAACTCAGACAAAAGCGACGTCTAATAGTGGCCCCTCCACTCTCTGATGTGGTTAGCTCCCAATTTGACGCTCAGTTCCTACTGATCTGTGTTAGCTCTTCTTGTATAAATTGCTGGTGCTGATCCGTGATCTCTACCACTTGTCACTCAAACCAGTAACAAAATAGCTGTGGTTGTTTGTTGCGAAGATATGAAGTACAGCTCTAAATTTTCATGGTTTCCATGCTTCTGCATCCTGTTCTGCAGCCTTTTTGTGTCCTCTCAGCTCGATTATAAGTTCTACGACAACTCTTGTCCCAATCTGACGAAACTTGTCCGGTATGGCGTTTGGTCGGCTATGGCGAACGAGACCAGGATGGCTGCATCTATCTTGCGCCTACATTTCCACGATTGTCTTGTCGATGTAATTGAACTCTTTGATTACTTCTCCTGCATTGTGTAAATTGGCACATCCGAAACTTTCTTTTTTTGGTAACTTGGACTAAACTTTAAATTGGTCTGTGTGTGACAAACATCATGACAGCTACATTTTTGGAAGCCTCGATTGAGCGTGCTGAAAGATTAAAAAATGCTTTAAGCTATACCGCTACTGAATAAATTTTCTTTTACTAATGAACCTAATGGCAAACTCTCCTGTAAACATCTTTTCTTTTTTGCATGGTCAGGGATGTGAGGGCTCGGTCCTGCTAGATGATACAAGCACGATAAAGGGAGAGAAGAATGCATTTGCCAATCGTAATTCAGCGAGAGGTTTCGAGGTCATTGATGCCATCAAGGCGAATGTGGAAAAAGCATGCCCGGCCATGGTTTCTTGTGCTGATATTCTCACTCTAGCCGCAAGAGAAGCTGTTTATTTGGTAATCAACTCTGCTGCTGTGTATCCGCTCTCCATGATAACAGCTAGCTTCGCCTTTCGACCAGCTCATTCTGACTCTGTGTCACTAAACGAACGTGCATTTGCACTTTCTTTTTTCTTTTATATCTTTAGACAGGAGGGCAATTTTATGCAGTGCCCTTGGGGCGCCGAGACGGCTTAAGTTCGAGCAATAGCGCTGCCAACGATCAGCTGCCTTCACCATTGGAGCCCCTGGAAAACATCACTGCCAAGTTCACCTCTAAGGGTCTTGACATGAAGGATGTGGTAGTGCTTTCAGGTTCATATCTATCTCTACAACTACGAACTAATATTATTTATCCTAGGTAAGATGATAAGACCAATTTGCGCTCTTTATTTCGGGATGCGCAGGTGCGCATACAATAGGCTTTGCTCAATGCTCCACGTTCAAGACGAGGCTCTTCAACTTCGGCGGCTCCGGCAAGCCTGACCCAGCACTAGACACATCGTTTCTGCAAAATCTACAAGTGACGTGCCCCAACCAGGACGACTCTGACACCAAGTTGGCTGCTTTAGACACAACAAATGATAAATTCGACAACTATTACTACAAGAACCTCATCAACAACTCCGGGTTGCTCCAGTCGGACCAAGCCCTCATGGGCGACAACAGAACCGCCGCGGCGGTCATGTACTATAGCAAGTACCCCTTTCTGTTTTGGAGGGATTTCGGAGCGTCGATGGTAAAAATGGCCAGTACCGGCGTGCTCACCGGACAGAATGGTCAGATTAGGAAGAACTGTAGGGCGGTGAACTAGAAGCCTTAAGCATGCAAGGACAAGAACTAGCTGAAGGTAGGTCGAAGTTATTCGCAAGTGTGAAACTGCAGTTTCTGTATATTAATCAACTGTATTGTGCAATTAGTGTGGCATAATCAGTGGCACGACGAGCAACTTTATGCAATCCGACTAAATAATCTCGGATGTACGAGACTACTTCGATGTTAAAAATGGAATAGACGTCGACTGCGATCCATCATTCTCTTTGTCCAATAAATAAGATTACAGACTGCCCGAGCCGACAACTTGAACTGTCGGCATCAGATTCATGCGATGGCATTCCTGAAAACTCCATATCTTCAAGGAAGACCATATTTCATTCGCACACAACTAAGAAAGACATTAACATTTGCACTGCCAATAATTTTCAGCCAACCTCAAGTCCTTGTGAACCCAGAAAGGACCATATAGATATATGTACAAGGAATCGAACTGGGAAGAAGCAGTATCGTATCACTAAATAAGATTGCTGCAATGATTCGAACTACTTGCTTCCTTCAGAAGGCGAAAGATCTCTGGGAGCAGTTCCAACAACCAGCATTAAACCGAGAGGGAGATTTGCTGCTTGTTTCAGGGCATTATGGAACTAATTTTATCCCAGTTCAAAGCGAGCACTACCTGAACCATGGCCGGCGAGTAATTTGGATTCAGACTAGCCTGCAAGATCTTCAACTCCAATAACCCCGATCACCTCTAATGGAAAACACACTAGTCCTAATGAACTGGCTCGACGTGAGGACCGCATCTGACCTAGAACCGCTAGCCAAAAGTGCTACAACGCAAGCGCGACCGACACTGCAGTGCCAACATCTCGAAGTGTATTGATCCATCACTAGCATTGTAATGTGAATCACGGCCAAGTTACCGGCAGCATGAGGCAGCAGGAAAGATCGCAGCTTAGCTATTATGAGCCAGAGCGAGACGGACAACATTTACCAGATGACCAGCAATCAAAAAAACAACTGTAGCATCGAGAAATCAGCCAGTGAAAGCCAAACATAAACCACAAAACAGACGATGTCCGCATTGATTTACAAAGGGCAAATGCATTTATTACTTTCGGTCCAAAATCAGCCGAAGATTTTCGCGATACTCTTCGCAAGAAACTTTACTATTTTATGAAAAATCGACGACCGCTTCTTCTCCTTCTTCTTCCTCCTTGCCACCTTTCTCTTGCCATCGCTTCCCGTCCGTCCCGACGGCCGTCCTCTTCCTCCTCCTCCATGATCGGCCTCCTCCGCCATCGCTCGAGCTCGAGCTTTCGGAAAGACACTCTCTCTCGCGCTCACTTTCTCTTCAACCCCATCTCTCGAATCTCCTTCTTCCTCAGTTTTCTCCTCCTCTTCCACTCTCCTGCTCAACCTGTTCCCTCCTCTCGCGTCCCTCAGCCTCGCCAGAGCCAGGTTCCTGCTCCCCTCCGCCGCCTGCTTCTGCTCCATCGACGCCGCGACCCGCCACTCCGCCAGCGACTCCTCCTCCTCGGCCCGCCGCACCAGTTCCCAGTACTCCTCCCCGCTCAACGTCACGAGGCTGCTCTCTCGTTCGGCACAACTCGCGAGCCGGGCTGCCTCTGCCTCCGACTCTCTGGCGCCTTCCGCCTCGACCCTCACCGCCCGCATCCCGAGCTGGAGAGCTCGGAGCTTCTGCCGCTTCACGCGCAGGAC
Organism: Eucalyptus decipiens; assembly: GCA_014182575.1. Taxonomy (NCBI): domain Eukaryota; kingdom Viridiplantae; phylum Streptophyta; class Magnoliopsida; order Myrtales; family Myrtaceae; genus Eucalyptus; species Eucalyptus decipiens. Next base: position 22,249,186 of record CM024616.1, read on the forward strand.
CTGCTTGAGCTTCTGCCTCACCCGCCGCTCCTCGTCAATCTCCTGCTTGAGCGCGTCCGTCCCCCCGCGCGTCCGATCTAATTCCAGAGTGAGCTCGTTGACCGCCTTCGTCCCCTCGAGCTCATCCCTCTTCTTGGCCTGGATGGAGGCCCCTGTGGACTCGAGCTGGGACTGCAGCTCCGAGGCGAGGACGCTCGACACGGAGGCCCTGCTCCGGGCGCCCTCGACCGTGGCCTGCAGCTTCTCGAGCTCGTCGAGGAGAGGGCGAGAGTCTAGCCACGACTGCATCGCTCCGTCTCTGGCTTTCTTGATCTCGTCCTTCGTTCTGGCGAGCTCGGCGATCCTGGCCCTCAGCAAATCCCTCGCTCCTGTGTTTCTTACTTCTTCCAAGTACTCCCCCGGTCTCTCCTCGTCGGACGACTCCATCCTGGGATCCTGCCACCGTTCTGGGCTGAGAAAATCGAGGTTGCATGCTGTATCTGTCCTTGCAAATGAAGGGTTCTTATTATTTTTTTTCCAGTTTCATGGTTTGCCGGCATGATTGTTCCACCATTTTTGTCGCGGCGGGCATGAGTTGCGATCGATCTCGAGTATAAAAATCGATCGAGAAAATGGCAGTCGGCTTCGAAAGCTGCGTGCTTTGTTCTATCCGGGCGCGCAGGGAAGCTGGACTGTCCCATGCGTTGGCTCTGCAAGCTGCCCGTGAAAACCGAGGGAAACATCGCTGGTGGGAATCCGCATCGAAGTGTCCGAAGGACAAAAAGCGGGGATGGCAGTGGGACGATCCGTTCTGGTTTTGATCCTCAGTCTTTGTTTGTGTCTTTGTAACATGGGAGGGATTAGGGATCGATCTCCGGGACCGGGGACCGGACCGAATCGGTCGGGTCCTTCTTTTTGGGTGGTCCAATAGAACCGGTCGTGAGGTGTAAGGAAAAGACTACCTATGCTATTCAATTATTCGACCTAACGAATTCGTCCATGTAGGTTGTATACATGCAGAATAAAAATAAATAAAAGGAAGAGTAGAATTGACGCGATTCATAAAAATGAATTGGTTAATATGGGTGTGCACAAATTGGGTATACGTAATGTAATGGCTAGAATTTAACTATTGGATGTTTCAGTTTCAAAAATGTGCCCCCAGCGTTCATCCTGAGTCAGGATCAAACTCTCCATGATATTCATAGTTACATTACTTATAGCTTCCTTGTTCATAGACAAAGCTGATTCGGAATTGTCTTTCATTCCAAAGCATAACCTGTATCCATCCGCTTCATATTCGCCTGGAGTTCGCTCACAGAAATATAGCCATCCCTACCCCCTCACGTCAATCCTCCAAAAGAGAAAAAGAAGTGTACGTGAGACATTTAAAAAAAAAAAAAATCAGTCCAAGCTGCTCGCTCTAATGTGGCTACTGATTTTCCTTTTAAAAATTGGAAACTGGACCAAACAAGCTAATTCGGAGCAATTCTAGTTTGATTGGTCGGTCTTGCTCACTCTTAAAAGGGATGATCTCTTGTGATTAGATGGTGATAAGATGACTCCCACGTTGGGTTTTGTCAATGTTGGTAGATTCTCATGTGGATATTGGTAAAAGTTTGGATATCCTGAGTTGACGAGTCAAATCTCTCTGGCTATTGCCAACTAATATCCAACCTTCGGCACCGGACTAGATATGATCTTTGGCCAATGGCTTGTGGGCCCCTCTAGGCTCGACCCGTGTCATCTAGGACCGAAGGCACCATTGGGTAGGCCTTGTGCACATGCCTACATTACAAGCCCATACTAGGCCAAAGCCTGATTGGGTTCGAGCCGGGGCTCACCCAACCCCAATGGAAGGGTCCAGATTATCTATCGATCAACTCTACTCAAGACAAGTATTCAAAACTCAATGGTCGAGTTACCTTTCTCTTGCTTCTTTAAATTTTCAACCATGTTCGTGCCTTTTTTTTTTTTTTTTTTTAATTTACTTTGTCGATGTAACTCCATTAAACTTACTTTCTTTTTATCTTGAAATTTTTTGCTCTTCATAGTTGCGCTTTTTTTTTTCTCCTACCTATTTGTTCATTAATTCTCTACTATATCTGTATGTTGCCCTAACTATATATTTTCACTAAACTGGTGATTCTTCCTTTACATTTTTTGTTTCATTCATTCACACGCTGACGTTTTCTTTTAGTTGACATATTGAAGTTCATACTTCTCTCCTTGCCGTAATTTCTTTTTTGTTGATAATTCTAAAAAAATTCGCGGCTTGCATCTACTAAAAAATTACTATGTGTTTGTGCATTAAAAATATATATAAATATAAGAACCCAATGATAATTATCTTAATTTCCTCGTTTAAGCATTGAAAAAGAGAAGCCAGTGGAGCGTAAGCCCCGTTCTGATAGCCCAATGGGCCAAGTGAATAACTGTGAGCATCGGCCAATTCAGCTTCGGAAGAGCCCCACGGAGGCTCCGCATGCGTCTCAGCCTCATCGCACGGCGGCGATGGGAGCTCCAAACCCTCGAAAGCCCATCTCATTTCCGAGACTGCATCTCTGCAGCACGTGGCCCGGGGACTTTCCTGAGCCCAGCCCAAATAAAGATTGGGGTACGGCCCACTTCCTCCACTGGCTCTACTACTCTTAAACTAGAGAAAGTTGGACATCCCAGCCGATGTGGGACAGAATAATCAAAATAAGCTCAAGTCCATGAATCTTTCTTTTGTCGAAGACAATGTAGGAAAGTTTTAGTAAAGGGCTTTTTATATATGGGAAACTTTTGCTCGGAGTGTCCATCATTGAGTGTTTTTATCCTATTCTTCCATGCAAAGGCGCGATGATAGCAACAAGTTCATTGCTTCTTGGTTGCAGGTTTGACGTTAGTTCATATTATCAAATCTTTTTCATGAAAACGCAAAAGATGTAAATCGGTAACTTTTGTCTTATTATAAAACTAACTTTGTCTTGACTACATCACTCTCAAAGATTTTCTTTGCACACCTCAAGAGTGTCGGTTTTCATTCAACCCCACTTTGAATAAAGAGCACTTCGAGTTTTGAAGGGAAGAATTTCACACACCTGCTTTAGGGCATTGAATAATAGAGCACACGTTTGACAAGTTTGGATGGAAGCAATTTCACCCATCTAAAAAATTCAATTTCTATGAGAAGTAAATTTATTGATGTTCGAAATCTATGTTTTTGTTGAAAGCTCACCCAATGTCCTTTGACTTTTAGATACACATCGAAATTTTTAATGGTCCAAAATAGCCCTTACTTATGATCAAAAGAATGAGGGAAAACTGCAGCTTTGATATAATGATTTTTATTAGTCTTTTCTAAATTGTTGTTTCTTCTTCTTCTATGCTTAATTAGAGAAGTTTACATGTCCGTTGTTTTTTTAAAGAGAATCATATGACATTCAAGCATTTTAATAATTTTGATTATCAAGATTCTAATTTAAAAGAATATTGATAAAGTACATTTAATTTAATTACGATGTTTCTCTTAAGTCCGATATGGAATAACTCATTGTAGTATTCAATCCTTTAGTTCAAGTTTTTCTCAGGGAAATTCTTTGGTTAAAATTTTGAACTCTTTATAATGATAATTTATATTGAGAATATGTTAATAAACAAAGATTATCATCAAGATTCAAACCCATCACAAAAAATCTTTTATCAAAGTCAGCTTGACCACATTAATAGGTAGAAAAAAGGAAATTAAATCTACATAAAAACAAATGGAAAATTGCATGTGCTTGAATAAAATATGATTATTATGATTAGTACGGTTAATATTGTGTTTTCATGACAATATGAGGTTTTTGCACCTCTAATAAATACTGGATTTTACCCATTCCATTTGTGATTTCGATTAATTAATTCTCTTGGGGTTATTTTCGTCTCAATAACTTAAGGAAGTGTTGTTACCCCTTAGTGGCTTAAAAAAAGCAAGATCAAACAATAAAATAGATAGAATAAAAAAATAAATCCGATACTAAATTTGCGTGATTCAATCAATATGACATATGTCTGGAAAGAGAGAGGTATAGGTTTACAATCGTTTAGGATCGAGACCGTGTGGCAACTTAGGCTTTCTTAGATTAGTGGAGCATCAAGCTAAGCTTTTCTCAAGAATCAATTGCTCACTCGCTCACTCAAATTGTAGACAGAGAAAGTTTTAGGGAGGAGTTCTAGAAGATACTGCTTTGTAATACTGAAATGTCTGAATGATTACAAACGAGGGAAGAGCTTCCCTTTTTATCCAAGTAGTCCCCTTATTATCGACTCTAGATTTAAAAGACAATATCACATCACCTCATCCACCAACTACCGGCATTTAAACCAAGAATGCTCTAGAATTCAACACAATTACCGTTTTACCCTCCTTAAGAATGTTATGGAAGCAACTTTGGACGGTCTTCTTTGATCAAGCATAGACCTTTAGTCACAAAAAGCCTCGAGACCGTGACGTTTCTCTCTCTGATGTTGGTTTTGTCAATGTGGGTAGATTCTCATGTGAATATTTGATAAGAGAAGGAAATGTATTGATTGAAGTTTGGATGTCCTAAGTTGATGAGTCAACCTCCCACAAAATGCCAATTATTATCTAAAGTTTGGCTCCATACTAGACCCGGACTTGGACCGGTGACCTGTGGGCCCCTCTTAGCTCAACCCATGCGCTCAGGACTAAAGGCACCATTGGGCAGGCCTGAGCACGGGCCTATGTTATAAGGTTGTACTCGGCCAAGCCTGATTAGGCTAGGGCTTGCCCAACCCCGATGCAAGGATCCGTCCATCAATCATGTCCATTCAGGACACGTATTCGAAACTCGATGGTCAAGTTACCCTTTTTCTTGCTTTTTAAAGTTTTTTTAACATCATAGTCATGTTCGTGCCTTTTTATTTTTGCTTTTAATCTACTTCATGGACTTAATTCCATTGAACTTACTCTCTATTTTCTCGAAATTTTTTGCTCTTTATAGTTGCACTTTTGTTTTTCTCCAAACTATTTGATTTTATTAATTGTCTGCTATGTTTATACGTTGCCCTAACTATCTTGTTCCACTAAATAGTGATTATTATTATTGTTGTTGTTGTTGTTATTTATTTATTTATTTATTTATATCTTTTGTTCCATCCATTCGCATGCTGACGTTTTCTTTTAGTGGGCATACTGAAGTTCATACTTCTCTTCTTGCTGTAATTTCATTTTTGTTGGTAATTCTAAACAAATTCGTGTATTGCATTTACTCAAACTATTATTAGTCAAAACTACGTTCTTAACTCAAAAGGCAAAATTAAGTATACTTTTTTTCATTTTTGTAAATTCCGTTCCTCTTTGTTCTAATCATAAGAATAATTATTAATTATTTTAGTGGGTGGAAGTATAGACACTCCATAGCCCATGATTAGAACATGCACTGTGGTGGTGTGCCTCGTTGACAAAAATATTAAAATTGTCAATTTCCCAACGACGATATGGATATTCAAATTCAACAAACCCATGGTTATCTACAAATTACTATGTGCTTGTAAATAATATATATATAATGAGAACTCAATAATAATTTTCTTAACTTACACGTTTACGCAATTAAAAAGGAGAAAGCCACTGGAGCGTAAGCCCCGTTCTGTTAGCCCAAAGGGCCAAGTGAATAACTGTGAGTATCGGCCAATTCAGCTTCGGGAGAGCCCCACGGAGGCTCCGCACGCGTCTCAGCCTCATCGCGCGGTGGCAATGGGGGCTCCAACCGCTTGAAACCCATCTCGTTCCCGAGACTGCACCTCTGCAGGACGTGGCCCGGGGACTTTCCTGAGCGCGGCCCAACAAGGGTTAGGCGACGGCCCATTCACTTCGTCCAGTGACCTGATGGTTACTTACCTCGAACTTTTCATACTTATAATAGACAGAGCGGGACGTCTTAGCCGATGTGGGACATTAATAAACAAACACGCACGAGTTCGTAAATCTTTCAATATGGGAAACGTTTTGCTTGGAGCGTCCACCATTGAGCGTTTTTATCCCTATTCTTCCATGCAAAGGCGCGATGATAGTAACAAGTTCATCGCCTCTTCGTTGCAAGTTTTGACGTTATCTCATCTTATTAAATCCTTTTCATGAAAACATAAAAGATGTGAATCGGTGACTTTTATCCTGTTATAAAATTAACGTCGTCTTGACTACAAGATTGTCTTTGCACACCTCAAGAGTGTCGGTTTTTAATTAACCCCACTTTGAAGGTGTTGAATAAAGAGCACTTTGAGTTTAGAAGGGAAGAATTTCACACACCTAAAAATTTTAATTTTTAGGTGAAGTAAATTTATGAATGTTCAAAATCGTGTGTTTGTCAAAAGTTCACACTAATTCCACCCCTCAAATAATTGCAGATACACATTGAAATTTAAATGGTTCAATATAGCCCTCATTGGAACCTCATAGTAAGATCAATGAAGAATGCGTTTGTTTCAAAAAAAAAAAAAAAGATTGGTTTGGAAAACACTAGCTTAAAAATAATCGCTTGTGTAACTTATAAAAATAAATGAACGGAAAATATTTTGATTGATTACAAAAATGTTTAAATATAAATTATTATTGTCATTAATAATAAAAATATTTTTATTTATTAATTATTTCACTTCATCCAGTGACTTTGTTGCTACATTGACTCAAACAACCGTACTTAAAATGAACAAATTGGGACAAGTAGAAAGAGGAGAGATATACATCCAATGAAAACGCATTCAAGCCGTGAATAATCTTACCCATTGAGCATTTAATCCTCTTCTTCCATGCAAAGATATTACAATGATGACCAACAAGTCCGTCGTCTCTTCATAGCGGATTTGCATTATCTCATATCACCCATTGAGCATTTAATCCTCTTCTTCCATGCAAGATTATTACAATGATGACCAACAAATCCGTTGTCTCTTCATTGTGGATTTTTGCATTATCTTATATCATTAAATCTTTTCGTGAAAACACAAAGATGTGATTTAGTGGCTGGCTCCTGTCCTATCAATATATAACTTTGTGTCACTGCATCTCTCTCGAAGGTAATTTTTACACAGCTTGAGATCTTTGGTTTTTAAGTTTTCATTTAACACCCACTTTAAGGGCATTGAATAATGGAGCACACGTTCAACAAGTTTTGATAGAATCAATTTCAACCACCTGAAAATTTCAATTTCTATGTAAATTTATTGATGTTTGAAATCATGTTTTTGTCGAAAGCTCACCCTATGTCTGCTAATTTTTAGATACACATCGAAATTTGTAATGGTCCAAAATAGCCCTCATTTATGATCAAAAGAATGAGGGAAAACTACAGCTTTGATATAATGATTTTTATTAGTCTTTTCTAAATTGTTGTTTCTTCTTCTTCTATGCTTAATTAGAGAAGTTTACATGTCCGTTGTTTTTTTTAGGAGAATCATATGACAGTCAAGCATTTTAATACTTTTGATTATCAAGATTCTAATTTAAAAGATTCTAATATAAAAGAATATTGATAAAGTACATTTAATTACGATGTTTCTCTTAAGTTCAATATGGAATAACTCATTGTAGTATACAATCCAAGATTTTCTCAGGGAAATTCTTTGGTTAAAAATTTGAACTCTTTATAATTATAATTTATATTGAGAATATGTTAATAAACAAAGATTATCATCAAGATTCAAACCCATCATAAAAAATCTTTTATCAAAGTCAGCTTGACCACATTAAAAGATAGAAAAAAGGAAATTAAATCTACATAAAAACGAATGAAAAATTACAAGTGCTCGAACAAAATATAATTATTGTGATTAGTACGGTTAATATTGTGTTTTCATGACAATATGAGGTTTTTGCACCTCTAATAAATACTGGATTTTACCTATTTCAATTGTGATTTCGGTTAATTAATTCTCTTGGGATTATTTTCGTCTCAATAACTTAGGGAAGTATTGTTACTACTAGTGGCTTAAAAAAAGCAAGAGCAATTATTGTACAATAAAATAAATTTGATTCTAAATTTGCGTGGTTAGATCAATATGACCTATGTCCATAGAGAGAGTAGCATAGAATTCCGATTGCTTAGGATCGAGATCGTGTGGCAACTTAGGCTTTCTTAGATTAGTAGAGCATCGAAGTTAAGCTTTTCTCAAGAATCAATTGCTCAGTCGCTCACCCGGATCATTAGGATTGAGATCTTGTGGCAACTTAGGCTTTCATAGATTAGTGGAGCATCGAAGTTAAGCTTTTCTCAAGAATTGATTGTTCACTTGCTCACCCAGATCATAGAAAGAGAGTTTTAGAGAAGAGATTGCTTTGTATTACTAAAATGTTTAAATGATTACAAATGAGGAGGGGAGCTTCCCTTTTATCCAAATAGTCCTCTTATTACAACCGTTGATCGACTCTGGATCTAAAGGACAAGATCATAACTCCCCATCAATCAACTACCGGCATTTAAACCAAGAATGTTCTAGAATTCGACACAATTACCGTTTTACCTTGCTTAAGAATGTTTTGGAAGTGACTTTGGACAGTCTTCTTCGATCAAACATAGACCTTTGGTCACAAAAAACCTTGAGATCCTGACATTTCTCTCTCTGATGTCGGTTTTGTCAATGTGGGTAGATTCTCATGTGAATATTTGATAAGAGAAGGGAATGTATTGATTGAAGTTTGGATCTCCTAAGTTGATGAGTCAACCTCCCTACATAATGCCAATTATTATCCAGAGTTTGGCTCCATACTAGACCCGGACTTGGACCGGTGGCTTGTGGGCCCCTCTTGGCTCAACCCATTCCACTCAGGAACGAGATGGGCTTCGAGGTATTAGGGCCCATCGCCGCCACGCAATGAGGCTGAGACGCCTGCCGAAGCCTCCGTAGGGCTCTCCCAAAGCTTGAATTGGCCGATGCTCACAGTCATTCACTTGGCCCATTGTTCTAAGAGAACAGGGCTTACACTCCAGTCGCTTCTCTTTTTTAATTGCGTAAACATGAAAGTTAAGAAAATTATTATTGGTTTTTTGTTTTTTATATTTTATTTTAAAGTACAAGCACATAGTAATTTGTAGATAAACTTGGGTTTGTTGAATTTGAATATCCATATCGTCATTGGGAAATGAACAATTTTATTTTTTTGTCAATGAGGCAAACCACCATAGTGCATGGTATAATCATGGGCTATGGAGTGCTAAGTAGCGCTAACACCGACACGTGACATTTGACACACCGACACGTACTCAAAAAATAGAGAATTTTGACGCTTGTATATTAAATACATATTTTATATATAAATAATAAATTATTATTTCGATGATTATTTCAATCAAATTAATCTGATTCAAATTCACAAATAAATAAATAAATAAATAAATCCTGTAAAAAAATTTACACTAAATACATTGATCCACCATTTATTAATATTCTTCATTGTTTCAATTTGACAAATTCAACTTTATCTCAATAAATCCATAAAACTTGGAAAGAGAAAAATAAGAAATTCACATTCTAGACTTGTGTGTCAGATGTGTCGAAAGAAAAAAGAAAAAACTCAAGGGTAAATTTTGTATAACGGAAAGTGTCAAAAGAGAAGAGAAAGAAAAATTAGGTTTTTCTTCTTTCCTAATTTGTTATTTTTTTTTCACACACACACACACATATATTGACATTTCATTTATTGAAAATTTTTGAAATTGACCTCGCATGTCAAAACGTGTGTCAAAAACTCATATGACCCTCGCCCGACACCGGCGGAGGGCAGCCCTCGCCGGAATTCCAACTCGAGTGTCGAAAATATCGGAAAAATTTTAAAAAATTTAAAAAATTTAAAAAAAAGAAAAAAAATTAAAAAATTAAAAAAAAAAAAAAATGGACCAAAATGTCGGATTTTCCAACAATGTGTTAACAAAAGTTCAAGTTTGGGGTAAATGTGTCATCGGAGAAATGTATCGGACACGTACATTTCATTTATTGAAAATTTTTGAAATTGACCTCGACAAAACGTGTGTCAAAAACACGAAAACTCCTAGAGAGTGTTGGTGCTTCATTGATGAAGTGTCTATACTTCGACCCACTAAAATAATTAATATATATTCTTATAATTAAAACAAAGAGGAACGGACTTGACAAAAATGAAAAAAGTATACTTAATTTTGCCATCTAAGTTGAGAACGTAGTTTTGACTAATAATAGTTTGAGTAAATGCAATACGCAAATTTGTTTAGAATTACCAAAAAAAAAAAAAAAAAAAAAAATTACAGCAAGAAGAGAAGTATGAACTTCAATATGCCCACTAAAGAAAACGTCAGCATGCGAATGGATGGAACAAAAGATACATAATAATAATAATAATAATAATAATAATAATAATAATAATAATAATAATAATAATAATAATAATAATAATAATAATAATAATAATAATAATAATAATAATAATAATAATAATAATAATAATAATAATCACTATTTAGTGGAACAAGATAGTTGGGGCAACGTATAAACATAGCAGACAATTAATAAAATCAAATAGTTTGGAGAAAAACAAAAGTGCAACTATAAAGATAAAAAATTTCGAGAAAATAAAGAGTAAGTTCAATGGAATTAAGTCCATGAAGTAGATTAAAAGCAGAAATAAAAAGGCACGAACATGACTATGATGATAAAAAAAAACTTTAAAGAGAAGGAAAAAGGGTAACTTGACCATCGAGTTTCGAATATGTGTCTTGAATGGATGTGATCGATGGACGGACCCTTGCATCAAGGTTGGCCGAGCCCTAGCTCGGGCCCAATTAGGCTTGGCCGAGTACAACCTTATAACAGCCTGCCCAATGGTGCCTTTAATCCTGAGTGGAAAGGGTTGAGCCAAGGGGGGCCCACAGGCCACCAGTCCAAGTTCGGGTCTAGTATAGAGCCAAATTTTGGATAATAATTGGCATTATGTAGGGAGGTTGACTCATCAACTTAGGAGATCCAAACTTCAATCAATACATTCCCTTCTCTTATCAAATATTCACATGAGAATCTACCGACATTGACAAAACCAACATCAGAGAGAGAAATGTCATGGTCTTGAGGTTTTTTGTGATCAAAGGTCTATGCTTGATCGAAGATGACCATCCATAGTCGCTTCCAAACATTTTTAAGGAGGGTAAGAGGGTAATTGTGTCGAATTCTAGAGCATTCTTGGTTTAAATGCCGATAGTTGGTGGATGGGGAGATGTGATCTCGTCCTTTAAATCCAGAATCGATCAATGGTTGTAATAAGGGGATTACTTATATAAAAAGGAAGCTCTCCCCCTCATTTGTAATCATTCAAACATTTCAGTAATACAAAGCAATCTCTTCTAGAGCTTCTCTAAAACTCTCTTTCTACAATTCGGGTGAGCAAGTGAGCAATCGATTCTTGAAAAAAAGCTTAACTTTGATGCTCCACTAATCTAAGAAAGCTTAAATTGCCACTCTACTCTCTCTAGAGAAAGAGATCGGAATCCTATATTACTCTCTCTATAGAGATTGGTCATATTGATTGAACTAGACAAACTTGGATCCTGGAGCTAATATAGGACAAGTGGAGAGAATAAAAAAGATAAGTTGGAATTTGACCCATTCGCTCGCCCACTGGCTCTGTAACGTTTTGTCTCGAAATTTTCATACTTAAACTAGAGAAAGTCGGATATCACAGCCGATGTGGGACATAATCGTGCTCAAGTTCATGAATCTTTCTTTTGTCTAAGACAATATTGGAAAGTTTTAGTAAAGAGCTTTTTATATATGGGAAACTTTTGCCCGGAATGTTCACCATTGAGAGTTTTTATCCTATTTTTCCATGCAAAGGCATGATGATAGCAACAAGTTCATTGCCTCTTCGTTGGAGGTTTTTATGTTATCTCATCTTATTAAATCTTTTTCATGAAAATGCAAAAGATGTGAATTGGTAACTTTTTTCTTGTTATAGAACTAACTTTGTCTTAACTACATCCATCTCAAAGATTGTCTTTACACACCTCAAGAGTGTTGGTTTTTATTCAACCCCACTTTGAAAGTGTTGAATAAAGAGCACTTCGAGTTTTGAAGGGAAGAATTTCACACACCTAAAAAATTTAAATTTTAGGTGAAGTAAATTTATGGACGTTCAAAATTGTGTATTTGTCAAAAGTTCACACTAATTCCACCCCTCAAATAATTACAGATACACATTGAAATTTCAATGGTTCAATATAGCTCTCATTGGAACCTCATCAATAGTAAGATTAATGAAGAATGCGTTTGTTTCGAGAAAATGATTAGTTTGGAAAACACTATCTTAAAAATAATCGCTTGTGTCACTTATAAAAAGAGAACATAAAAAATATTTTTTATTTATTAATTATTTCACTTCATCCAGTGGCTTTGTAGCTACATTGACTCAAACAATCGTATTTAAAATGGACAAAGTGGGACAAGTAGAAAGAGGAGAGATATACATCCAATGAATACGCATTTGAGCCGTGAATAATCTTAGCCACTGAGCGTTTAATCCTCTTCTTACATGCAAGGTTATTACAATGATGACCAACAAGTCCGTCATCTTTTCATCGCGGATTTTTGCATTGCGGATTTTTGCATTATCTCATATCATTAAATATATTCATGAAAACACAAAAGATGTGATTTAGTGGCCAGCTCCTGTCCTGTTGTAAAAAAAATTTTGTTGCCACTGCATCTATCTCGAAGGTAATCTTTTACATAGCTTGAGATCTTTAATTTTTAACTTTTCATTCAACAACTGCTTTGGGGCATTGAATAATAGAGCACACATTTGACAAGTTTGGATGGAACCAATTTCACCCATCTGAAAATTTCAATTTCTACGAGAAGTAAATTTATTGATGTTCGAAATCATGTTTTTGTCGAAAGCTCACCCTATGGCCGCTGACTTTTAGATACATGCTGAACTTTTTAATGGTCCAAAATAGCCCTCATTTATGATCAAAAGAATGAGGGATAACTACAGCTTTGATATAATGATTTTTATTAGTCTTTTCTAAATTTTTGTTTCTTCTTCTTCTATGCTTAATTAGAGAAGTTTACATGTCCGTTGTTTTTTTTAGGAGAATCAAATGACAGTCAAGCATTTTAATAATTTTGATTATGAAGATTCTAATTTAAAATAATATTGATAAAGTACATTTAATTACAATGTTTCTCTTAAGTTCAATATGGAATAACTCATTGTAGGATACAATCCAAGTTTTTCTCAGGGAAATTCTTTGGTAAAAATTTGAACTCTTTATAATTATAATTTGTATTGGGAATATGTTAATAAACAAAGATTATCATCAAGATTCAAACCCATCACAAAAAATCTTTTATCAAAATCAGCTTGACCACATTAATAGGTTGAAAAATTGAAATTAAATCTACATAAAAACGAATGGAAAATTACAAGTGCTCGAATAAAATATGATTATTGTGATTAGTACGGTTAATATTGTGTTTTCATGATAATATGAGGTTTTTGCACCTCTAATAAATACTGGATTTTACCCATTCCATTTGTGATTTTGATTAATTAATTCTCTTGGGATTATTTTCGTCTCAATAACTTAGGGAAGTGTTGTTACCACATGGCTTAAAAATAGCAATTGCAATGATTAGACAATAAAATAGATAGAATAAGAAAATAAGTCCAATACCAAATTTGTGTGGTTCGATCAATATGACCTATGTCCATAGAGAGAGCAGCATAGGATTCCGATCATTTAGAATCGAGACTATGTGGCAACTTGGAGCATTGAAGTTAAGCTTTTCTCAAGAATCAATTGCTCACTCACTCACCCACCCAAATCGTTCGTAGACAGAGAAAGTTTTAGGAAGAAGTTTTAGAAGATATTGCTTTGTATTACTGAAATGTCTGAATGATTACAAACGAGGGGAAGAGCTTCCAATTTTATCCAAGTAGTCCCCTTATTATCGACTCTAGATTTAAAAGACAAGATCACATCACCTCATCCACCAACTACCGGCATTTAAACCAAAAATGCTCTAGAATTCAACACGATTATCGTCTTACCCTCCTTAAGAATGTTCTGGAAGCGACTTTGGATGGTCTTCTTCGATCAAGCATAGATGTTTGGTCACAAAAAACCTTGAGACCGTGACATTTCTCTCTCTGATGTCGGTTTTGTCAATGTGGCTTCTCATGTGAATATTTGATAAGAGAATGTATTGATTGAAGTTTGTATCTCCTAAGTTGATGAGTCAACCTCCCTACATAATGCCAATTATTATCCAAAGTTTGGCTCCATACTAGACCCAGACTTGGACCGGTGGGCCCATGGGTCCCTCTTGGCTCAACCCGTGCTACTCAGGACTAAAGGTACCATTGGGCAGTCCGAGCACGGGCCTATGTTATAAGGTTGTACTCGGCCAAGCTTGAATAGGCCCAAGCTAGGGCTCGCCCAACCTTGATGCAAGGGTCCGTCCATCGATCACGTCCATTCAAGACACGTATTCAAAACTCGATGGTCAAATTACCCTTTTTCCCACTTTTTAAAGTTTTTTTTATTTTATTTTAACATCATATTTTTGTTTTAATCATGTTTAACTTCATTGAACTTACTCTCCATTTTTTTTTTTGGTCTTTATTTGCACTTTTGTTTTTCTCCATTTTTTTATTAATTGCTTTTAATCTAACTATCTTGTTCCACTAAATAGTGATTGTATTCAAAACTCGATGGTCAAGTTACCCTTTTTCCCACTTTTTAAAGTTTTTTTTTCTTTTAACATCATAGTCATGTTCGTGGGACTTAACTTCATTGAACTTACTCTCCATTTTCTTGAAATTTTTTGTTCTTTATAGTTGCACTTTTGTTTTTCTCCAAACTATTTGATTTTATTAATTGTCTACTATATTTATACGTTGCCCTAACTATCTTGTTCCACTAAGTAGTGATTATTATTATTATTATTTATCTTTTGTTCCATCCATTTGCATGCTGACGTTTTCATTTTTGTTGGTAATTCTAATAAATTCGTGTATTGCATTTACTCAAACTATTATTAGTCAAAACTATGTTCTCAACTCAAAAGGCAAAATTAAGTATACTTTTTTTCATTTTTGTAAAGTCCGTTCCTCTTTGTTTAAATTATAAGAATAATTATTAATTATTTTAGTGGGTGGAAGTATAGACACTCCATAGCCCATGATTAGAACATGCACTGTGGTGGTTTGCCTCGTTGACAAAAAAAAAAAATTGTTAATTTCCCAACGACGATATGGATATTCAAATTCAACAAACCGCCATGGTTATCTACAAATTACTACGTGCTTGTAAATAAAAGAAATATAAAAAATCAGAACTAAATAATAATTTTCTTAACTTACACGTTTACGCAATTAAAAAGGAGAAGCCACTGGAGCGTAAGCCCCGTTCTGTTAGCCCAATGAGCCAAGTGAATAACTGTGAGTATCGGCCAATTCAGCTTCGGGAGAGCCCCACGGAGGCTCCGCACGCGTCTCAGCCTCATCGCGTGGTGGCGATGGGGGCTCCAACCGCTTAAAGCCCATCTCGTTCCCGAGACTGCATCTCTGCAGCACGTGGCCCGGGGACTTTCCTGAGCGCGGCCCAACAGAGGTTAGGCTACGGCCCATTCGCTTCGTCCAGCGACCTCATAGGCATTTACCTCGAATCTTTCATACTTATAATAGAGACAGCGGGATGTCACAGCCGATGTGGGACATTAATAAACAAAAACCCACAGGTTCGTAAATCTTTCGTCCGTCCAGTACAATGTAGGAAAGTTTTGGTAAAAGGCTTTTTATATATGGGAAACTTTTGCTTGGAGTGTCCACCGTGATAGCAAAAAGTTCATCGCCTCTTCGTTGCAGGTTTTGACGTTATCTCATCTTATTAAATCTTTTTCATGAAAACACAAAAGATGTGAATCAGTGACTTTTGTCCTGTTATAAAATTAACTTTGTCTTGACTACATCCCTCTCAAAGATTGTCTTTGCACACCTCAAAGTGTCGGTTTTTATTCAACCCCACTTTGAAGGTGTTGAATAAAGAGCATTTTGAGTTTTGAAGGGAAGAATTTCACACACCTAAAAAATTTAATTTTTAGGTGAAGTAAATTTATGAATGTTAAAAATCGTGTGTTTGTCAAAAGTTGACACTAATTCCACCCCTCAAATAATTGCAGATACACAAGAAATTTAAATGGTTCAATATAGCCCTTATTGAAACCTCGCAGTAAGATTAATGAAGAATGCGTTTGTTTCGAGAAAAAGATTGGTTTGGAAAACACTATCTTAAAAATAATCGCTTGTGTCACTTGTAAAAATAAATAAACGGAAAACATTTTGATTGATCACAAAAATGTTTAAATATAAATTATTATTGTCATTAATAATAAAAAATGTTTTTCATTTATTATTATTTCACTTCATCCAGTGGCTTTGTAGCTACATTGACTCAAACAATCATACTTAAAATGAACAAATTGGGACAAGTAGAAAGAGGAGAGATATACATCCAATGAAAACGCATTCAAGCCGTGAATAATCTTACTCATTGAGCATTTAATCATCTTCTTCCATGCAAGGTTATTACAATGATGACTAACAAGTCCGTCATCTCTTCATTGCGGATTTTTGCATTATCTCATATCATTAAATCTTTTCGTGAAAACACAGAGATGTGATTTAGTGGCTGGCTCCTATCCTATCGTAGAAATAACTTTGTCGTCACTGCATCTCTCTCAAAGGTAATCTTTACATAGCTTGAGATCTTTGGTTTTTAACTTTTCATTCAACATCCACTTTGGGGGCATTGAATAATGGAGCACACGTTCAACAAGTTTGGATGGAACCAATTTCAACCACCCAAAATTTCAATTTTTATGGGAAGTAAATTTATTGAGGCGGCCTTGCTTGCGGCCACGCAGATCTAGCAAGGGCCTTCATAGTGGCCACACCAGGCAAGGGCTGCCTTGCCCTTGGCTGTGAAGGCCCTTGCCAGATCTAGGTGGCCACGGGTGAGGCTACCTCACCTAGATTTGGTGAGGGCCTTTGTAGCCTCACCTAGGCCTTCATGGTGAATGAAAGAAAAAAAAAAAAAAAAAAAAAAGCAATAACAATAACAAAAATATTAATTTTTAAAAAATTCACCTAAGATAATTTGTTGAAAATGGCATTCGAATGATCAATTTTGCTCTAATATAGCATTCAAGTAAGTGAAAAAAATTATGACATTCAAGTGAACGCCATAAAAAAGTTATGGCATTTGCAAGAAAATAAATTCGATACTAGATTTACGTGATTCGGTCAGTATGACGTATGTCTATGGAAAAAGCAAAATAGGACTCCACTCTAAATCAAGCAATATAATGAAAATTTTAATCACAATCGAGTTAGTCAACACTCTTAGTGTTTCCTAAGCTCCAATTACATCAAATAACCCACTATTGTTCGCAAAGATAATACACCAAATTTTAACACAAGATTTTCATACCTCCCACCACCTGGAATGTAATTCACGAGCACAAATTCCCCTTGCATACTCTTCACAAAGAAGGCGCTTCTTATAAGAGTGGAATCCAATATAAGAAACCTATTCAAACTAGGAAACCACTCAAAAAATAAGAGCTACTAAAATAATGAAACTTCCCTTCCGGATAAAATTTATTTATCGACTCAAACATAAAACTTTCTATTCAGTCGATTCTATGTTTTCATGACAATGTGTGGCTCTTGCATATGTAATAAATAGCAACTTTTACCACTTCTATTTGGGAAATGGATTAATTAACTATGTTAAGGTTATTTTCATTATCTCAATAAGTTAGGGAGTGTCATAGTTATTTAATGGATTGTGAAATAGTATGAGTCTTGTCCAAATGACTTTAAGCTCTTACTTAGGCATTGTGCGTATGTATAATTGATTTGAAACATGTCATAGTAGACCATGTTACTTTAGGCATAAAAAGGAGGGTTCGGTGCAAGTATATAGAATGATATTTGGCCAAGGAATCAACAAACTTTGAAGGGCCGTTTTGGCATTTAAGGCAACATTTTGAACAGCAAAGAGGGGGTCCTGTCACAGTCAATGGTATTTAGATCCAAGCCATCGTTTATGAAAAGAAAATTCATATTTTTGTTATGCTAATTTGTTTTCATGTCAAATGCATTGTGATAAGAACATGTGCATTATTGCTTGAAAGATCCCTTTCCTCTGCAAAGGGAAGGTTTTGTCTAGTTGTAGACAACGATCGGATGTGTCTAACCGATACATGACAATTTTGAGAGTAGCTTTCAAATTTGCAGCGTCCACAATAAAAGTAAAAGCCTTTTTTATTTTTCCCCAAAAGTCATTAACATAAAATCATACAAACAACAAATTCCACTAATCATAGATTTGAAACCTCCAGCCGCTCCATGGCTTTAAGAAACATTAATCCCTAAATAGCGCAAGTTCAACTATGTCATGGCATAAGATAACCCCGACTCTACTCCTACTAGCTAGGACAGGGGGACTCAAAACAAACATTTTATCACAAGTATAGAACTTCTATGGTGATGCTTATGGGATCAGTGATGCTGATTACCCATTCGCACCCTTTTTACTAGTACTAAGAAATTTCCCAAAATCTTTCTTAACTTGACCTTGTGAAGGATCGAACCTACATTTGAGAGAAAAGGCCGAAAGGCACGAACGGTCAATTTCAACATGAAAACATTAAAAGATGAGATGGATTATATTCTATTCTAAACATGGACAGACTCATTTATTATGTCTATATTCGAGCGTTTGCTCTTCTTCCTCTCTCACGCTGCAATTCAGGACGAGGTTGAAGAAGTCCATCCTTTGTCCATCTTCCCTCATTTAGTTTCTTCTCCCTTGATGCTGCTATTCACACTGAATTGGAGCGACTCAATTGGCCAGGGGAGGAACAAGTATGACACCCACAAATGGAGCGAGAGATGACCAGATGATATTGAGGGAACGTTGGAGATATTAAGCATGTCCGACCATAGAATGTGTTTATCTATATCTACATCTATAAAAACACGCTATTACACAAATGGAAAAAATCCCGTGCGAATTCTTGTCTCTTTGCTGCTAGTTAATTATGTTATTACAAGGGTAATTGTCAAAGGGTTAATATAGTTCAGTCTTAAACATTTTAGTTTATTCAATTTAGTCCTATATTTTTTTTTAACGGTTTGCTAATGTAGTCATCTTAATCAATTTTGATTGGAAATTGCCGAGATTGACAGTTTTTATCATTTTTCTTTTTCTTTTCATATTTTTCCTTTTTTTCCCCTTTTTCGGTTTTCTTTTTTTTATTATGTCCCTCTACTGGTCCGTGGCGTTGGCAATGGCCACTAAAGGTCGTACACATATGCAAGGGGCCATGATTCCTCTTTGTGGTTGGTGAGGGTGTCAAGGCCCTCACCAAATCTAGGCTAGGCAAGGGTGTCATAACCCTTGCTTGTAATTGGTGACCTCCGATAGTAATCACCGTGGTTGTGGATCAACGAAGGGGAATAAGAAAATATGAAAATAAAAATAAAAAAGCACAAAATGATAAGAAAAAAAAAGGAACTATATTTAGAAAATTTTCAAAAAGAATTAAAATTGTCCACATCAATATTGATTGTACCACGTAAGATTCATAGTGTTATTTTTTGTTCCCTTCTTTAATTTTATGCAAGCAAATGCAAAAAAAAAAAAGCTTTATGATAGTAGAGTAAGAGATTTTGAAGTATACATACTCTAAATTTTCATCTCTATTTCTTCTTAACTCCAAACTTTCAACTCCATTTCATACTCTAGATTTTGAAGGATCATAAATAAGGACTCTTCTCCCTTTGAAACTGTCGCCACAGACGAGTCATGCGGCCTCACATGACAACGACTCTATCAAGCAATTATGACACACGCCATCAGTGTAAAAGCAATTGTCACAAGTAGTTAAGATAGATCTGATGGTCGCTGAGATAGTGGACGATCAGGCCTCTCAAATCGGAGGTGGATAAATATCACTTGCGAAAAAAGTTTTATTCATAATCAGATGATTCCCCACAGCTAAACATAAAGATTGTGGCTTTCCAAACAACTTTAAAAATCACGAGAGCCACACCATGCGATGTAAATGCCAAATAGGAAGGGGGCAAGTGGGCGATGAGCCTCCCCAATAGGAAGACCCACTTTGCATATAAAGTGAAATGCAATTTCTAATCATTTTCTTTCGGGTTGTGTGCTTTTTTTCCAAGGGGGGGAGTTCCTTGTCAAAGGACAAAAGGAGGTATACATGTTCTAAATTCGGACACGAAGTCCCCTTGATGTCCATGCAACATTGTTTCCCATCTTGCCTCCCAACTCACGTTCTCTCGTGGACCAGGAGAGAGCGACCTTTCGTTCCCCCCCGCGTTCGGATTCCCCAATCCCTCGTACAATATGTTGCCGCAAAAAGGGCTGCGAATGTACGTGACGCTTTGAATACGAATTGCGTATGTACCTATTCTGTGCGCTCTGGCCCCGCCACGACAGCCAAACTCGAGCATGCGCGAGCTAAAACCATCGAAAATGGGGTGCCGACCTTGACTTACACACTAGTTTGATGTATCTTCACTAGACTCATGGTGACCTCAAAAAGGTGTTTTATCAACTTACACATCAGTTCACTATATCTTCGTTAGACTCATCGCGACCTCAAAGAGGTACCGACCTTGACTTACACACTAGTTCATTATATCTTCACTAGACTCATCAAATGGATGGGTTGGATTGAATTTAAGTCGGATTGAAAATAGTCTGATCTAAATGGACCAATATCACTCATTTAGACCCATTTTCATGTGACGCGATTTTAATGATTTATGCCAAATCTCACTCACACAAAACCTAGTTGACTAATATTATACTCATACTCAAACTAAGATGAGAGTTTGGATTTAGTGAGTGTGAGCTCAACTAATAGCGAGAAAGAATGAAGAGAGATTGTAGAGATGAGAAAAGTTCAAGTGAGTTTTGAACACATTTATGGTCCATTTGACACTGATATTATGTTTAAATCCAATTATGACTCATTTACTGAATATAATTAATTCATATAACAATCTAGCCTTTTTATATAAGGGCGAAGAAATGGGTCTATGACCTATTTTAACAGGTTTAATATTCATTATATCTCGTTCATCAATATATGCTCGCGCTACTAGCTACTTTCGCGATTGCATGAGATCGAAAGGAGAAACTTTTCATAAATGAAATTCCACTCACTGCCACGAAAGTTATCTTACATTCCGACTAACAAAAGCAATCAAAGCAAGGTCGCAAATGGAGCTCACTTATCTGACGTTTATCTACAAATCAACTCGATCCAAGGAGAATCAAATAGGAGACGATGGAGGCCCATTTTTTCTTCGAAAAAAATTCTTCGAGCTAAAATTCTTCGAGCTCTTCCCTTTGTGTGTTCTCATAATTTAATGACAAATGAACTCGTTCTTCTCCTCTTCGGACCACGGAATTGACAGGGTAAATTTCCTTTTGTGAGTAGGGACTACTAGAAGGATCGGAGATTGGCGGGGCGAAGGTCGATCTCCTGGGTCCAGGCGGCTCGGTCCTGAACGTGCAAGTGCCAGTAGGTCTGAGCCACCGCATCGGGGTCCATCACCGTGGAGATTGACCCGGGCGCGGGCGCGGCCGCGGACGTGGATGTGGACGTGGACCCGGACCCGTGATCTCCTCCTGCGCTGAAGCTTTGATGTGGCTGTTCCCCAACCGACGGTCTATGTGCCGTCGATGGTCCCCTGCAATTTCACCATTCATTGCCGCTCATCATCCTCATCATCATCATCATCATCATCATATTCATCAATCACAACTGTCTTCTCGTTGTTTCCATGTTGGTGACGGCAAACATGTTCAATTAATGAGAATTTTCTTCGTATTAATTAAAGGACAAGAAGCGGGGTCCTGCGTTAATGATTAATCCTAAATTTGCTGAGAAATATTTGGGTTAAGTCATGATAACTACGTACCACTCACGACTTGAAAGATCGAGACTAAGCAACTCGTCACTAAAGTCTTGCCAAGATACTATCAATTAGGACATATGACGTAACTAGGTAAAGCTCAACCAGCCATTCAATCATGACATGAAATTGAACCTCATAAGATGGGTGACTCTTTTATCACTGGCTCAAGCATCTTGGTGTTTTTATTAGAACTTATTTTCTACTAAAAATACCTTTCTATTCACACACTCATTAGAAAAAAAAAAAAAAACTTCATTAGTGAAATTAGCCGATGTGTGTTTTGGCTTTCTAAAGAATTTGATTTTGATGATTTCGTTAACTCGTACGTTGGTTAAGTGAGTATATTGTTGTGTAATTATTCTAAAATGATTCTTACGTTGTCATAAAATTTCTTATACGCTTCTCTTTAAAGATGCCATTGATTTATCCATAAACCTCAACATACTTAAGAATTAACTTCATAAATAATTCGAGTGAAATCCTTATACGCTTCTCTTTAAAGATGCCATTGATTTATCCATAAACCTCAACATACTTAAGAATTAACTTCATAAATAATTCGAATTTAATAATTGGGATTTCACAAATTTAGGATCGGATGTTCTTGATTGTTAACTCCTAGTTTTTATACGGTTCTTCTTCTTCTCAATATTTTTTTAAAAAAAAAGTACAAATTCAAAAGGAAAATCTCTTCGAAGATATTTTTGCCAAATATTACGTCATCTTCCCTTCATCCACTAGCCTATTAATGACGGGACAGAAAGCGACAAAACCCGGTGGGCCCCACCCGCCGTTTCATAAAAGGCGCTAATAAGGCCACGCTTGCTTATATCACTCACCTTGAAACGGGACAAAAGAGGGTCACTTCAGGAAAATTACAAAAGTGCCAAAAAACAAATTGTACAACTTATTTTTCTGCCGACCCAAAAGAAAAAAAAAAAAAAAAACTTATTTTTCTGCATTTTATAGTTTTATTAAATTTCGAGATTTTCCAAAAGCAATTAAATAAAATGAAGGCCAAGTTTAACACGGCGGTCACACTAGAATTGTCAAAAACTCAAGCGTTATTAAGTTTAATTGTTGTGTTCGCAATGAATAATTAGTTACGTAGATTGATATTCATGAAAGCTCAAGCACTATTCTCAGATTGCAGTCCTAGGAACTTCAATTTTCAAAATTACGTGAGGGAAGATAAATAACACATAAATGCGTTATATAAAATTAAATATTTTGAGGTTTTTTTGTCTATTTTCTTTAGTTAACTGGAAGGTGATAAAGGTTTAGCTTGCCCAAAAAAGATGTGGGTAATTCGAATTGGAATATGGAGAATGTTTTAAAGATGCAGGAAATTAGGAAATTACGATTTTGAATGCTAGAAGTTTATTTACATTTGAATTATGATATCGCCCCTTTTGAGAATTCTGAATTTAAGAATTTTAACTTACTTACAAATTTGGAATTTCATTCCTTTAATATTACACTATCACGATTCACTAAGAATAATATATATGGATATGCATTGGACTTTTTAAAAAAAATTTTCTATTTGAGGCTGAAACTTTTGACTATTGGATTGGTCTTGTTACATATTTAGACCAGATGCTTTCAGCTTTTTCCGGGCACTTGCCAAATATCCTAGGAACTTCAATTTCTTGGAGATGCTTCGAACCTTTTTTGGAGGCACTTGCCAAGATACTCCAAAGAAGGTCTAAAACATCCCTATCTCCTCACTTGAGTTCTTTGCATTTGGTACCCAAAAAGTGGGGTTGGATAATTTTAGCAAATGTGCTTTACACTTTCGTAACAATTATTAATATATTCTTACTTAAAAAAAAAAAAAACTCCGTTTTCTAAAAATGCCTAACCCAAATCAAAAATTCTCACGCTCACCAAAAAAAAAAAAAAAAAAAAAAACTCAAAAATCAACCAAAAATAAATCACCCAAACCCTAAGCAATACCTAAAACAAGTTTGCAGTGAGGGATAATTCGATCTTTTGAACAACGGGTTTTGTTCAGAAGTTTGTAAATTACGAATAATAGAGGTGTGTAAGTGGTTATTTTCTCCGACCCAAGCTATGTTTTTTCATCTCGTTCTAGATTTAATAGATAAAGAGTGAAAACCCAAAAAAGAGGGAGGAACAAGGTGGATAAAGAGAGAAGAGAAGGAACCTCGGTGGGCCGACGACGCCGTCGAGGATGACATGAGCGACGTGCACTCCAAGCGGCTGGAACTCTCTAGCCAAGCACTGCGACAGCGCCCTCAATGCGAACTTCCCGCAGCCTGCGAATTTCACGAACTCCCTCGTATCAATCGACTCCATCTCTTCTTAAGTTCTAATGGACGTTCGTTGATTATCATGTGCAAATTTGAGATAGAAAGGAAAGAAGAAACTGAGATGGTTTTGATAGAAAGTTACATAATTCAGAGAAGCCTGCAATGCCGTTGAGAGAGGCTGAGCAGCCGGTGAAGAGGATCGTCCCTCTGCCTCGCTCCACCATCCCGGGCAGAACCTGTTCATCAGTCAAAAGCACCGACATCCTCTTAGCTAAACAGCTGAATTCCTCAGGATAATGCAGAAAAAAGGTTCAGAATAAGAAGGGGAGAGAGAGAGAGAGAGAGATGTAGATGTAGATGAAGAATTCTTTTGCAATGATCGGGCTCCTTGGATGAAGACGCGGAAATCCATATGGAGTTTCAAAAACCATATCGTGGATCAGTACAGATTAAGGTCAGACTCGGACGCGGGAGGGTGAGGGTGGGGACTGTTACCTGTTGAGCGCAGTGGAAGGCGCCGACGGCGGAGACGGCGAGGGACTTCTCGAAGGCGTCGAGGCGGAGGTCGGCAAAGGCGGTGGGGAGCCACGGCACGGGCTGGTACGCGTTGTACACCAGGATCTCGACGAAGCCGAGGGACAGCACGCCCTCGAACGCCTCCCGGATGCTCTTCGTGTCCG
This sequence comes from Eucalyptus decipiens, assembly GCA_014182575.1. Taxonomy (NCBI): domain Eukaryota; kingdom Viridiplantae; phylum Streptophyta; class Magnoliopsida; order Myrtales; family Myrtaceae; genus Eucalyptus; species Eucalyptus decipiens. The sequence continues at coordinate 22,274,160 of CM024616.1, forward strand.
AGCAGTCTATCCTTATGGCGAACACCTGCGCCTTCTCCTCCCTCGCTATCTCGTCCGCGAACCTAGACAACCGTCCTGCGCAATCGCCAATATAACTACATAAAATCCAGTCGGCGCTTCTTCATCATCCATCGAAAGCTACAAGGTGTTTTGCAAGCAGTTTTATTTGAAGGAAAAGAAACCAGTAAAAGATGAAATTATGACTTCCTACTGCGACTGACCCCCGTTTTCCCCTCAGAAGAAAGAAAGGACAGATTCTTGGGGAATTGTAAAAGGGTTTTGTCAAGATTTGGATATTACGCAGAGATTGGCCTAGATTTCGTGTGATTGACAGACACACAGACACACAGACAGACCGAGGTCGCGGGCGAGGATGGCGACGGTGTGGCCCTCGTGGGCGAACTTGCGGGCGACGGATCGGCCGAGCTTAGGGCCGACGCCGACAATGGCGACGATGCCCTTGGAAGCGGCGGAGCTGGCCATGCTTCGCATCCTCCCACCCTCCTCCTCCTCCTCCTCGAAGTCGAGTTGCAGAGAGAGCGACGACCCAGGTCAAAGAATCAAGAATCAAGAATCAAGAGAACCCAAATCGATCCTCCCTCGAGCTCACTCGATCGAACTGAAGAAGGAGAGGATGAAGGAGGAGGAGGAGGAGGAGATCCGTGCGAGCGAACGAAGAGGATTTAGCGAGGATCGAGGGGTCAATCCGGGTCGTCGGTGTCTGGATCGCTGCCTCCTCTTCGAGAGGCATTCTCGCCTAGGCTAGGACTCTCCCCCTCCTCTTATGTCTTTTGCTTTCGCTTCGCTTTCCCCAACTCTCCCCCTTTTTTTTCGACTCTTGCCTTGTCTGTTTGATTTTTTACTTAGCCGAAAAGAGGCCCACTTATACGTGCGCAAAAGAAAATAAAAATTAAAAATCTAACAAAAAGAAAAGTAGTGTCACTTCGAATTCAAATTAGATTAAGGAATCAATTAAAATAAAATAAAAAATCTCAATAAGGACCCAAAGTACTTTTCTTTTCTCAAAAGAGGATCTCGCAAGTGAATTATGTTTGAATAAGGATCTAAAGTGATCATTTAGTCTTAAAAAAAAAATCTCACTTGCTGGCCAGTGAACACATGCATTTTTTATTCATATTCTGGTGGCTTGATCAAAGATATTTTTGTCCATTTAAAAAAAATCGGTTGTCTTGTTCTTTTTTTATTTTTATTTTGGGTCGATGGTTGCACTGTTCATCATCTTCTCCGTCCCCTGTTTGTCTTCTTCTCAAGATCATCGAACTTGGGAAGGGTCGGCAAGGGTTGGACACCCATCGTTGGCAGTGGGCGAGGGCCACCAAGCCCTCGCCGACCGCGAGCGAGGGCTTGCAAGCCGACCCTCGCCAAATCTAGCGAGGGTGGCCTCGGCGGTGGCTAGCGAGGGCCGTCGAGCCCTTGCTGGCTACAAGCAAGGGCTTGTAGGCCCTCGTTGGTCCTTATAAGTGGCCGATTCATCTAATCGCGGGCGAAGGCGGGGAGGTTGCCCCTTGCGGCCATCAGTGAGGTTGCCCCTCACCGGCCCTAGGCGAGGGCTCGCCCATCTAGTCTGTCCAATGGCAGTGAGCTGCTGTTGGAGATCCTAGGGCCCGGCATCATCGGCGGACTCCTCCTCCCCATGCTCGACGCCCTCCCTGAAGCCATGCTCATCCTCAGTCCGTTTTCTCTCTCCCGATTAAAATTTCATTTTCGTATGCCCTCACATTTCTCTCGAAAAATTTCATCTCTCCTTCATTAGCCTAATTTCGAGGATGTTAGAAGAATGTCCACAGCAAAACGCAACTCAAAATTTTTGCGTATGTTAGTTGTAATTCCTTCCTCTTGACGATTCTCAACGTAGATGATATCAATCGAGCTTAGCTAGTCATAGTCCAGGTGACAATAGAATCCCTACAAGGGGCGACCTTCCCCACCTTCACCCACGGTTAGATGAATCGGCGACTGATAAGGGCTGATGAGGGCTTGCAAGCCCTCGCCCATAGCCAGCGAGGGCTCGACGGCCCTCGCCAACCGCCGCCGAGGCCACCCTCACCAGATCTAGCGAGGGTCGGCCTATAAGCCCTCGCTCACTATCGCCGATGGGCGTCCAACCCGCCCCTCACCAACAACCGCCCTTCCCAGGTTTGATGGTCTTGAGAAGAAGATGAAGAAGATGATGTGACCCCCCCCCCCAAAAAAAAAAAAAAGACAACCGAAATTTTTTAAAAGAAATTGACAAAAATACCCCTGATCAAACTACCAGAATATGAATTGGAAATGCATCTATTCACCCGCCGACAAGTGAGGTTCTTCTTTGAGACTAAATGACAATTTTGGGTCCTTATTTAAGACAAACTTCACTTTAGGTAATCTTCTTACGAGAAAAGAAAGGCACTTTGGGTTCTTATTTGGAATTTTCCTTAAAATAATTTCGATTATATTTAAAGATTAATACCATGAAAAAATCCTAAACCGGTACACATGCGACAAATTTACTAAAACTCATTTTTTGATTATTAAAAATCCCAAATTGGTATACCTATAACATTTATCTCCACTAGTTTTCATTAAAATTTATCATCAAATTATTAAATTGGATCAATTGATGATTGTAATAATTTAAAGTTTTACCTTTCGTTCATTAGTTTGTGATTTTTCATGATATTAATATAATTTAACATAAATTAACTAAGGTAAATTTATCACAAATATATCAATTTGGAGTTTTTAATGGTCAAAAATTTAGTTTTAAGTAAATTTATCACAAGTATACTAGTTTGGATTTTTTCATGATATTAACATTGTATATAACTATTTTTTAAAAAAAAATATTGAGGGTTTTTATTGGAAAATGCGATCATTTTGTTGGTCCTTAAAAATTACTACTTTGTACCCCTTTTTTTTTTTGCTTTTACCATTTATTTTAATCACATATGGACATTAATGAAATTTCCATGCCTAGAAGTCGAAAGTTGTTTTGGGTTATTCAATAAGATTATAAAGCTAAGAGAGCATATCGCAATCTCAATCTGTTTTTTTCTTCCTCAAAATATGATTATTTAAGCTTTATTTGAACAAATTGAAAAAGAAAAGAAAATAACTTATGTGAGTGAGTGAAGAAAAACTTAACGAGGAGTAAATAATGAATCCACGTCGTTGACGACTCAGTCGCTGCCTCCTCTTGAAAAGGCATCCTCCCCTTGCTAGTCTTTCATTTATGTCTTTGCTTTGCTTCCCTCAACTCCTTTTATTTATTATCAACTCTTCCAATTTCTTTTTCTTCTTTACTAGCAAAAATGGCACGCCTTATATGTGTGGAAAAATAATTAAAATCTAATAAAAAGAAGAAAGAGTGTGATTTGGTATTTGGATCGGTTTTGAAACAAATTTTTAATTATTCCAATAGTATTGAATTGGAATTTAGAATCTTCGAGAGTTTTAGGCTGCGTTTGTTAAAAATTATTTATGTTCCCTGGAACAAAAATTTCTGTTTTTGTTCGGGAGGAGCAAAAAACAGAAACGCGTTTGTTTGTATTTTTGTTCCAAAATTATTTTTTTGTTTCCGGAAACACATGTCTGGAATGAAAACAAGAAACAAAAAAAGTTGTTTCTTGTTTCTAGAACACATTTTAAGAAAATTTTTCTTTGGCGGTCGCCGCCTCGGCCATGGCCGGTGGCCATTGTTGAGGGCGGCGAGGCTCGGAGTCGCCGGGCCACCTTGCCGGCATCGGATGCTGGGCGAGCTCGAGCCGCCCGGCCAAGGTGACAGAGCCTCGCCGGGCCGGGTGAGTTCGGCCTCATTGGGCCGGCGAGCCTCACCATGGAGCGAGGCGAGAGTGAGCCAAAAGAAGAAAAAAAAAAAAAGAAAAAAAGGAAAAATAAATAAGAAAAATAAGAAAGAAAATAGAAAAAATAAAATAAAAATATTAAAAAATTAAAAGAAATAAAAAAAAATTATACAAATTTACCAAACGTGTTTCTATTCTTTTTATATTTAATGCAGTTTACCAAACATGTTTTTTTCAAAATTGTTCCACTGAAACAATTTTTTTTTTTTTATTTCTTTAGAAACAATTTTTAAACGAAATATTACCAAACGCACTTCTTACTGGTAACGCAATCATCCCATCTTTCCTTAAAAAATATTGTTTTCTACATTAACCATTCTTTTTTCTTTCTTCTTTTTCTTTTTTTCCTTTGATAGATGGTCAGACTTTCTTTATGCCACTTGTAGAAAAACCAGCCTCCCATCGGATCCATTGATTCAGTAAATAGTCTAGACCACAAAGACTGCAAAGTAGGCCCGGGTGATTCACCTAAGCGACAAGACCTTAAAAGCCTTTCTAATGTCAATGCCATAACACAAGCATCCTCTCCTCTTGAGAGTAGTACTTTTTTGTGATCTCACTCGTTTTTACTTCCCCCAAATATCCGTCCTCGAGCTCTATTTGATCAAACTATAAGAAGACTTGTGTGAGCGAGTAAAGAAAATATAACAAGGGTTGAGGGATGAATTTGCATTTTTGATATTGGAGTCGTGGCCTCCTTATGGAGACTAGAGAGGCATTTTGCAAAAATAGTCGTGTGCAAAAATGATTAAAATGTAACAAAAAAGTAAAGGTGTGTGAACTCAACCCGTGGTGGGCGAAAAATGATTAAAATGTAACAAAAAAGTAAAGGTGTGTGATTTGGAATTTGGATTACTTTAGGAAACACATTTAAATTATTAGCATAGTTTTAAATCGAACTTTAGAGTATTAAGAGTTTTATTAAAAAACAAGATCATTTTTGTTTGTTCTTAAAAAAAATAATTTTGTATACTGTCTGATATTTTGTTTTCACTGTCAGCCACTTGTGACATTATTGGAATTTTCTAAACACAATTTTGAAATTGAAAGTTGTATTGGATTTGTCGAGATTATTATATAAAGTAAAGTGAGCATATTACTTTTAAAGGATTTCAATTGTGCTTTTTCTTCCTTCAAATATCCTTCATCGAGCCTGTTATATCAAATTAAAGAAGAGGAAGGCTTGTGTGAGTGAGCGAAGAAACTTTATTGAGGATTGACGGACGAATCTGCGTCGTCGATGTCTAAATCGCTGCCTCCTCTTGCTTAGACATTCTTGCCTTGCGAGTCTCCCCCTTATGTCTTTGTTTTGCTTTGCTTAGCTTCCCCCAATTCCTTTCTTTTCTTCTGTCAGCTCTTCCTTTTCTCTTTCTTTTTTACTAGCAAAAGAGGCACGCCTTGTACGTGTGCAAAAATGGTTAGCCTAACAAAAAGAAAATGAGATTTGGATTGGCTAAGGGAACAAATTGAATTATTAAGGTATTATTAAATTGAAATTTAGAATCTCTAGATTTTTTTAGGAAAATTTAATATTTTGTTTCTAGCATTTATTTTAATCAATTGTAGACATTATTGGAATTTTCAGAGCCAAATTTCGAAGTTGAAAGTTGTTTTGTGTTTTTCAATAAGCAAATAGAGCATATTACTTTTTACAGATCCTAATTGTGTCCATAAAAATAAAAAAAGATCCTAATTATATTTTTCTTTCTCCAATTTCCTTTGTTGTTATTTTACAAATATTGTGTCCATAAATGAATGAGGACGTTCATAATGTCATTTATTTCTCAAATTTTCATCGTTAAAACTTTGATATTTATCCTACAACTACCTTCTTAAATGATTTTTTTTTTTTCTATTTCCATAAATATGTATACAGTTCCTTGTTATGGTATATTTACAAAAACAATTTCTTTCAATTTTCTGGTAAGATTTTTCATAACAAAGTGTATTAGAAATTTTAAAATTATTATAAAAGTACAATTGAGTTTTATAACTTTTTTTAAAAAAAAAATACAATTAAATCCTAAAAATCGTAACAAAAATGCAATTAAATCATAAAACCTTCAAAAAGTGCAAGCAAATCATAAAATACTAGCAATTACGGAGTGACCATATCAATTACCAAACATGCACATATGGTGACATGAGAAATTGACTTCTATCTTGCATTGGAATCCGTACACAAAGACACATATATATAGGCATATTAACTCTTAAAATATTACTTGTGTTTATGTTAACTTTTTTTATTTTTATTCATTCACTATAATCTCTTAACCCAAGATTTTAACTAGAAGTTTTGAAAAAATAAATAAGGGTTTATTACTATTTTCTCTTTCTATTGCGGTCGTTAGGTGATATCTTACCTATTGTGACCTTAGAGGATTCATTAAGAGTTACTTTCTCATGGGGAAAAGAACACTACAAGTGCTATAACTTGGTACAAAGGGACACTTAAGTGTCATAACTTACGAAAGATACACTTAAGTGCCACATTTGAAGAAAAGTGGGACACCTGAGAGCCACCTTCGGCGAAGCCAGCTAAAAATCATACGTGGCATTTAAATATTAATATTTTTGGCCGAGATGGCTCGCCAGAAAGTTAAGTCAGCTCTAATTCACCCCAAACGACGTCGTTTCGGGTGTTGACCAAAATAGAACCCTTAAATCGGCCAAAACGATGTCATTTTGGTACAATTTGAATTTTAATATAATATAAAAATTAATTAAATTAAATTTAAAATAAAATAATAATATAATATTTATTTATTTAAAAAAAACGGAAACAGAGGAGGAGGAAGGCAACCGATGGCTGAGGGCTGAGCCTTCGCTGCTACTGCCTCCCCACCGTTGCTAGAAGGTGCGAGAGGGTCGGTCGGGGCTGCCGAGCTCGGCCGAGGGCCAGCGACCCCAGCCCTTGCCGCTAGCCGCCTCCCTCCTCCTCCTCCCCCCCCTTTTTTCTTCCTCCTCCTCGGCCACCGGCTACTTCCCCTCCTCCTCCTTCCCCCGGCTAGATCGGGTAAGGGCCGCCAACCCTCGTCGGATTTAGGCGAGGGCTACAACCCTTGCCTCGATCTAGGGCGAGGGCTTGCGAGCCCTTGCCACCAGTCGACAGGGGTCGCCGGCCCCTAGCCAGGGCCTAGCAACCCTAGTCGACCCTCCCCCCTCCATCACCGACCCTTCCCGACGACGGTGGGGAGGCGGTAGTGGTGGCTAAGGGTTGAGCCCTCGGCCGCCTCCCCCATATTCTTTTTTTTTTTTTTAAATTATTATTTTTAAATATTTCAACTAAATTTAATTTTAAATTAAATTTAATTAATTTTTATATTATTTTTTACCACGTCAACACAAAACGACGCCGTTTTTGCATTATTTGGCCACGTCAACATGCAAAATGGCGTCGTTTTTTGCTTGCTTCGCCGGAAAAATGCCACGTATGCAATTTGGCCGGATTTTAGCCGGATTGGCACTCAAGTGATTCATTTTGCTCCGATTTTGGTACTTAAGTGTACCTTTCGTAAGTTATGGCACTTAAGTGTCCATTTTTGCCAAGTTATGGTACTCCAAGGGTCTGCACCTCCTTTCTCATGGTCAATAGTCATAGAAACAGAAGAATCTAGAGAATTGCATTTCTCTTTCTATTGCTCAATCAAATCCTTAGATTATAATAATTCCTCTCTTGAGATAAAAATAATGATAAAATGTTAATGAACGTTGATTTCGATAGACAGTGTATTTAGAATAAAACAATGTATGTTATATTAAATACATCAATCTTATGCTAGTGTATATGCTTACATTTCACATCTGCAGTTTTCCATGTGGTGATGAATGCAGCTGAAGCTCTCGATTCGGAGGAGTTATTACACAAAATAAAGAACACAATCTCATTAGCATAAAGAGAATATACACATAAACTGTCTTATATATTTCGACCAAAAAAAAAAACTGCCTTATTCACCATTTGATTGAAAATTATAATTATCCAATCTTTTAAATCAATGATCCGATGACCTATGCAATTTTTCTTTAAAAATAGGGATGTATACAGTAGGTGGAGGTAGCATATTGTATAAATTGAATTTAGATTACATAAATCGAGAGATTCACGTGAAATTCACACGGGCTAAATTAAGTATATATTTTCCATTTTTTTTTTTAGGGTCAATACCTTGAAAAACCCCAAATTGGTACACCTATGATAAATTTACCCAAAACTATTTTTTTAACCACCAAAAACCTAAAACTGGTATATTTTTGACAAATTTGCTCTAAACGTGTATACTTGTGACAAATTTACCAGTTTTCGCTAAATTTTATTGTCAAATTATTAAGTTAAATGACACGTGACATACCAATTTAGGATTTTACGCTCCATTTGTCACAGTTTACAATTTTTTGTGATTTTTTTGTAGTATTAATCTAATTTAGTGGACGGTATATTTGTCACAAATTTACCAGTTTGGAGTTTTTTGCTATCAAATAAATTATGTTTGGATAAATTTGTCATAAATGTACCGGTTTAGGGTTTTTTATGATCAGTCGGGGTAAATTTATCATAGGTGTACCAGTTTGAGGTTTTTAATAGTCAAAAAAATAGTTTATGGTAAATTTGTCACAGGTGTACCGGTTTGGGGTTTTTCAGGGTATTAAATCTTTATTTTATTCTTTTAGAATTCTTTAGTAATTACAGTTTTGATTTTATTTTAATTTTCAAAGTTACGGAGTCATTCTTCGATGGATTATTTTGTAAACAAAATCAATAAGAAACAACCGTTTATTGTCAATAAGGAATTGTTTGTTTATTTTTGTTTCGTTACTCGAACAAAAATTTCTGTTCTTTTGTTAGAGGAACAAAAAAAAATGTAAACGCGTTTATTCTGGTTTTTTAACATTTTTGAAGAAACAAAAGAACAAAAACACAAAACTTCTTTCTTTCTTTCTTTTTCTCTCTTTCTTCTTCTTCTTTTTTCTTTAGCTGGTTGCCGACCTCGGCCATGGCCGGCAACCTCGCCGGAGCGTCGTTGACCCCCAGTGAGGCCGCCGGCCAAAAGGAAAAAAAAAATAAAAATAAATAATAAAAATAAAAATAAATAAATGAAAAAAAAAATGAAAAATGAAAAAAAATTTTATGAAAAAAATAAAATGAAAATATTAAAAAATTAAAAGAAACAAAAAAATTATACAAGTTTACTAAACGTATTTTTATTTTTGGTCAACTCTATTCCACGTGAAACAAAAATTTTAATACTTATGGGGTCAAAATATAAATATACACAAAAAGAAGTAATAAAAGTAAAAATTTTATACACGCACGAGGTCAATTTTTTTTTCAGTTTTGTTTTTAGAATTTTTTTAGTTTTTTAAAAAGTCTTTTACTATGAAAGAAGTAATAAAAAAAAATGCTATATATGATAAATAAATAAATTTAAAAATATCATTTCAGCATTTTTCTTTAAACAATGTTTTTTTCCTCTAAGTTTTATGTATTATTGTAACAAATTAAAATAATGAATGATATTATTTAATATTTTTCATGTAATTTAATTATCAGCTAATTTTATTTTATTATAAATATATTTAATATATAACGTGTCGGAACGTGTCGAAATTCATTTTTAAGAAAAGTTATCGTGGGTTGAATATGAATTATGAATATGAATATGAATATGACTGTAGATTCAATTCAATCTAGACAATATTCTGTCTCATGATAGCTCTATCCGCCACCTAGACAATATTCTGTCTCTCGATGGCTCTATCTGTCCCCTTGGGTCAAAATACTTGACACTCTAAAAGTAAATAAAAATCACTGAGGATATTAGAATATTAATTAAAATTCAAAAATCTTAACAGCAAGGAAACTAAATCAAATTCACGTCCTGTGCTTTTTCTCTCTCCTTTCACTTTCTTACTCTCCTTATTTATGAATATACTCAATCTTTACATGATTTCTATGTTCTTTATTTACCAAGTTTTCTCGTTAGCAAACACAAATATGCGACAATTTTTGCTACTTTTAATTTTTACGTTATGGCGTTATGCAGTAAGTCCTATAAAGATGCATAATGTGATTTTTCTTTTTTAATTTTACGACACCTATATTGTAACCAAGTGGACGTATTTATTAAAAAGAATAAATGGTGCAGTTTTATATATCTTTAAAATCCGCCTTGGACCAAATATAATTTTTTTTTAAGAACCTCTGCATGGACCCCTTGCAGCAAAGAAGACAGCACTAGAAGGTGGATATTGCGAAGACAATTATTAAAGAAGGGAAGAAGAGCAATAAAAAAGCATTGTTTTTACTTTTTTCAATCTACCCATCTTTTTATTAGGTTTCTAATTAAGGCGATACTGCCTTTCCGAAAAACTGACTTATTGGGAGAACTAACAACATAAGTACCATAATATATATGTGACGCTCACTTAAGGTTTATAATTTATTTTTTTGATTAATTAAGTGGCATAACTTTTATATGACCCTAAAATGAGTTCCATATAACTCTTCAATTCATCATTGATTGGTCATATTTATGGTATTTAGGTTTTTTTTTTTTTTTAAATTATGAAATTTAAGTGATTAATTAAAATTAATGTCATTCAATTGATTTTTTTTTAAAGTTACATTATTCAAGTGAATAAAAAAAGAAAAAAAATGATTGCATAATAATCTTTAATATGCTGTGAAAATGACAGTTTATTTTAAATCACAAAAAATCAAATTAATTATAAATTATTATGAAAATTATTTTTTAAAATTTATATTTCATAATAAATTATTATTTTTACAGTATTTGAAAAATTATTATATTAACAGAGCTCAAAGAAAAAAGTTACGATACTCTTTCTCCTAGATATACGAGGACCAAGACCTTTCATGTCATACCTTTCGCTTTTGCCACTTGCATCGTACGTATCCTCCCCTCACTAGTCACCACCACCACCTCCACCTCAGAATTTGCGCTCTCTGCGTCCCCAATCATTGTTATCATCAATTATACACAGAACCCTACAGTAGAGAGCCCACTCACTGCCCACCACCCTGTCTTCTTGCCTCACTTCTTAAACTCATTGTCCAACCGATGAGATCTCCTGTTCAAAAAAAAAAAAAAAAAAAAAAACTGATGAGATCTGACCGGGACTGTCCTACTTTAAAACTGGTCTAATGCTCAGGAATCTCGAGTACATTGAAGCCATAAAAGAAGTTGCCTCTCGGATCCTTCATCCATCCATTGTTTTCTCCAATCATGTCTTGAATTAGTGCGTTACAAATTATGTATGTCGCCCACATATAAAATTTATGTAAATATAAATATAGATGATGTTCATTGTTATATCCTAGTTACCTGATTAGTTTGGAAAGAGTTCTTGAAATTAAAAATGTAGGAGAACAGGTCCCTTGTATCAAGGTAAGTAAATGTCGCTTCCATCTATTTGACTAGACGAATGCATGACATAAACTTTCTTGGATTTGGCTAGGAAGCCAAAAGGAAAGACACGAGAAGAAGAGAATCGAAGGAAGAAACGTAGACTCTAAACAGATGCAGCCACCTAGTTGGGAAGTAGGACTCCTCCGCTCAGGTAAAGAACGCGGCAAGATAAGGACTCCAGCTTGGCTCACGCCCGTTTGAGTCATGCAGCAAGGGGAGAGGAATAGGAGAGAGACTAAAAACTCGCCCTCCTCCCTTCCCCCCCTAAAGATTCAATCATGAAAGCTTGGGGGACCAAAAGCGAGCCCTGTCGCATCTCTCTCCTTTTTAAGCTTGTACGTTACTTGCGTCAGGGATGGCCCAAGTTCTAATTGCAGTAGCCGTGGATTCTCTCATTTATGGGATCGGTTTGCATCTCGGCGGGGTCATTGACCCCTGAAAAGGACATGGGGGGGAAGAATCGGCAAGTCTCCGCTCCACCACAGGAGTGAATCATCACATGTCGCTAAACTCGACCGGGATTCACGGCCGATTCAAGTTCAACTATTGAATTTATACTTATCTTAAACCGAAAGGTGCTTCTTGTGCTCAAAGCTTTTGCGTTCCTTGAAGTTACGCAGTTAAAAGAATGACTACAATTCTAGTTCTTATAATCACGAGGACTGATGTTTGCAATTTTGCATGGAAATTGAACTAGAAACTAGAAGTTTTCGAATTGATGTACGTCTACCGATCACAGAGAATCCTAAATAAAGTCGCGTAATTATCTAAAAACGGAAAAGAAAAAGAAGAAAAAAGGCAATTAACACATGCCATCTCGCCCATAGAATTTGAGAAAGAACGCAGGGGATAAAGGATGAAACGAGTTTTGCGTACAGTCATTATCATAAAATTCCCAAAAGAACCACAAAATACATTCTCTCTCCTTGGGAAAAGTCAGTCTGTGAGCATATAGGGAAAGGAAGCCACGAGAGATTGAGAAAGAGGGAGGGAGACAAGAAGAGCTTTTAATGAGCTCCCTCTCTATTCAACTTGCCTTGGCCCCGCCTTGGCTGCATCTCGGATGGGATGCAGCTGGAGTTCGGCTGTGGCCATTAATGAGCTCACATGTCCTCTCGGTGTTCAATTTTGGTTCCCTACTTTTCTATCCTCGAAATCTGAGACAGCATTATAAAGCTAACATCATCTTGCTATAGTTCTTATCTTCTAGGTGGCCTTCACTGTCTCCTTGGAATCTGCATTAGCCCTAACATACAAACTGTATCTGCATCTGCATTCACAGTTGGACAAAAGCTACTTACATTCCTAGCTGAGGATGAGTCAAATGGGTTTTTTTCCATGCCCGTTCGACACAATGTTCAAAACCCTAATAAGAATGGTAGGGACCCCTCCTCTTTAATTAGGAGGGATTTCGGCAGACCTGCAATTGACTGGAGAAAACGCTGAAATACTCCTTGTCATCATGACCGAACTTAGCGAGGGCGACGCTGTTTGCTCGAATTTATGTCGGCGGTGGGTGAGTTGGAGGGCGATATGCGTAACGTGCACCGTGTAGGACTGATGCAATCGGCGTTAAGGACTCGTATCCCTCTCGCTTTCGCCGGTGCAATTTCCACATGCAAATTCAAGTCCATTTATTTCGTTCGTGTGTGTCAATGATTGAAGCATGGCTAACATGGCATCCTTCTTCGATACCCGATCGTTGCTTTTGGGGGCTGTATCAGGTGTGGAGGGGACCTAAACTTCCCTTGACCAACATCTATTTACCCTCCTGCTGAGCTAGACATATATAGAGAAGGAATAAAATGATTTGCCCTTCGTTTTAACTGTGATTCCAAGTTCCTAAATCATATCGTTCTTCTTCCTCCTAATTTGCTCAACAGAGTGATCAATCAAGAAATATTTTCCAACTAGTATGACTTGATCTACATGGGCTAAATTCATTCTCTCATAAAGGTGAGCATGATTTCAAGATAAAGCTTGAAACTGAAGAATTAGACAAGTGGGAACATATCTCGTTCCAAATTCTAAGGTATGTAGGGTAGGCTCGGGTTGAAAAAATTGGGAAACTTGTTTCGATGGATAATTCCAAATTCTAAGTAGGTGAAACTTGGAACTTGGAACCCGAAATAAGTTCTTGTGTTTTTGTTCGTCTATGTCTTTACGTGATCCTACAATATTCTATAACATCCGATGATAAATGTATAATTTGAAATCACTAATATAAGCTTCCATCATATAAATGGGACTTTTATTTTGTTAATATTTCATATTTTTTTGTATCTAAATATAAATTATGATTAGTGACTTATAACAATGAGTGATAATTTATTAAAGGTAGAACCTAGAACTTATGACAATATAGGTTCTAGGTTCCAAGGTATGCAGGGTAAATTTCATATTCCAAAAAATAAGAAACTTGTTCTAGTAAGTAGGTTTCAAATTTCCAGTGAAACCTTCTCTCTCCGTCTCTCTCTCAAGCTAATGGTCTCCAAACCCTTGCTGATGACTGGGTGATGGCAATTCCTTCCCCCATATCAAAGGGTGTCTTTAACGGAGGTTGCCTAATAGCAATTTTGGTCAAGGTTAATTAGATTTCAGTTAAAGTGAAAAGTTAGTACTATTTAACGGATTGTTTGGTGCAGGCAATTAACCCTCTGTCGTGCTTGCTTATTGTACGAACTTTCAGAAACCCAATTGATTTCAACTTGATTTCTCGTCCTTTGCTTAATGACAGTCCGGAATCATCATTGACCTATTCTAGACCAGTTAGGAGATCCCCTCATTTCCGCCAGCCCAAGATAGTAGGTTTGGGAGATTGGTTATGCATCACCGGTATCTTTTCTCGTGAGAATCAATTTCCTCTCAACTCCTAGATTGAAAAAGGGCGTCGGTTGAAATATAGTCTATGAAAACGACATCAGATGTGATTAAATAAGGCGGACGGCAAGCACTAGCAGCGGATAACTCGTAGAGTTTAACAATTAAACTAACTTTTTTGGGTCTAGTTTCTAATGGTATGTGACTCATATGCTGAATTGACATATGCACAATTATGTTTAGTGCTTTTTGGTCATTCTTTTCACAAATTTCCCCTCAAAATAATTTCTCAACCTCGCAAAAATAAAAATAATAATAACAGAAATTCTGGCCACAAGAATTTCCCGACTTGAACACAAACTTCATGAAACTTTGGAAGATACAGTTGTGCGGCATAGTTTTGATCTCATGAAAAAGGTCTCTCCAAGTTGGGCGCAAAGTGAAGAATTCTTCTGCACAGTCTTGGCACACCAAGGTCCAAAACCAGAAGACAACTTGGATTTCCGTAATCCATAATTTCACAGCTTGCGTCGGTCTGATCTGAACATATCAATAAACTTAAAGTCCTAGTGAGACTTCTCCTTGAGGATGCAACTTCCGTTCGCACGATGCCGACCTTGCTTCCCACACTTCAAACTGGATCGCGTTTCATTCAACGGATTCAATCTTGGGACTGGTCCTCCCTCTCTCCACAAGCTCATTAAATCGGAGCGTATCTACTTGCCAAAATGTTGCTTTTCCCCCTTTGATTCAATTCCAAATTCAACGCCGTTCCTTCTAGTATGGTTTCTAATAAAGATCGGCAACCAAACCGGTTCTACGCGGGAATCGGATCATTCCATCTTGAAAACAGGACCCATTTCCCGATTCCAAATTTTTGGAACCGGTGGGAAGTAGTTCAATTCCCGATTTTGATTGAAGACCCACCGAGTAATGAAACCAAATTGACAAGACCAGTTTTGGAGCCAGTTTCATAAAGCTAAAAAGAAAAAGGTAAAAACTCTAGTTTTTCTATTTTTGACCTCTAGGTTGAGGATTTATATAAATTTGTTGCAAATTTAACTATGTTGTTTGTTTTGTTTTCAAGCGGTTAAAAGTTGGAGCAATTTTTACATTGATGAATGAGGGATGAAGTTTTATAATTTATGTTTATATTACATGTTTGAATTTTTTTATTATTTATAATTGTACGTGACTATGTGTTCATCTTATGAATTGTTACTTTTGGGAGGTAGGGATTTCCACTGTTCAATTTTTACTTTGAATCGTTTCATTACTCATATTATTTTCAGATAATGAAACCAGAAAAAGGGGAAAAAATGGGTTCTCAATAGAACTTGGAGCCAAATTGGAAAAAAGAATTGGCTCCAGAATCAATTTGAAGGCAAAAATGGTAAATTCAAAGTTCCAAAAATTAATAACTAGTTCTAAGATAGTAGATATCAGGTTCCGAATCTGAAACCTATACACCTTAAAACCAATCACCCCTGGTTCCTAAAATGGATCTTAGCTAGGCCACATCTCCATCCATCAATCATTGGTTAGCTCAATCAGGATCCGGGAAAGGGTCGACGGTGGGAAAGGTCCAGTTTCGATATTAATTGAGGGATCCAGGAGCTCAGCCAACTTCCAACCATATGAATGACTTGGATCATAGTTTCTAGGACATGCGAAAAGAGACATTTGAAAGCTTAAAATTTAATTGTCAACATTATGTTTTGAAGCTTTGAACGAATTTAACCCCTTTGTATACTTCTTATAAGTTTCTTCCATTAAGCGTCATCAACATGCATCAACATTCTTTTCTTTTTTATTTCCTTTTTTTTTATATATAATTTAAGCCTTTTGCTTTGGCGTATCATTGCTTGCACACGAAAAATGATGGCCTTCTTGTATATGTTGCAAGTATCTTATTTATGAGTATCTCATTAACACTTGTTAAACAACTAAAGCAAATTTTGCAATGCTTTACTCGTATTATGTTTAATTAAAGCTTTAAAAATCAAAATATTTATATTTTAATATGCTTACAAGTGCTGCCCATTTTGTAAGGGAAAATCACCCAATTAGTCCTAATCATATAGTAAACATATCAATTCAATCTTAAACTTTTCAATTTTGCTAATTCAGTTCTAAATATTTTCGTAAAATTCCAATATAATCATTCCAATCAATTTTAATAAAAAATTATGACGTGTCGATAAATGATCACTAATCGTTCTACGTAGCACATTGTTACGTTAGCTATTTTTAAAGAAAATTAGCCTGAATGATTACATTAAAATTTTGCACAAATATTTAAAATTAAATTGATAAAATTGGAAAGTTTTAACTGAATTGATATCCGTACAAAACATTTAAAATTAATTGGACACTTTCTCTCATTTTGTAGCGGTACTGCTTTGTCGGAAATGTTGAAGTGGGTCAATGAAGTTATCATGATTCGTCCCTATCCTACATAAGTCAGGCAATTTTCAGCGGTAAATTAATTACACGGGTCACTAAATTTGACGTAGTTATTAGATGAAAAATTAATTTTTGGGGGGCAGGAAGATTTTATCAGGACCCCACGTAATCTTCAGTCATCAATGAATTGGAGGACCCATATTTCTTAGAATCAATTTAAGGCCACGATAGAAATTGAGATTCTCATTATAACCTCTCTCTTTTTTTCTTCAAAGGACCACAACTCTAGAATCTATGAAAATGAAAGGAGTCTTGTTTTCTTTGGGTCAGAAAATTCTTCTCCTTTCGTATAGATGAAGAGACCAACCCAAATGAGCTTCATAACAAAGAATATCCAAAAGAGGTTGTGGAGGACTAGAAATTCAGCTCAAAAGGAAGAGACTCGCGAAATTGAGCTTTAACGACCCCACCCCGGTTTTATAAAAAAGAAAAAAAAGAAAGGAGTCGACAATTGAAAGCAAAACTATGCAATATATGGCACCGCCACGGACACAAGCATGGATGATGGATCATGACATTGGCCTTGTCCTAGTTTAAAAAGTTGTTTATGAATATTCAACTTATATTCACAAGTGATTGTAGTACAAAAAAACAGCATTAAGTCATTCGCTCTACATATAAATTTTCGGGTTGAGTGGGGCTTGGCTTAGGTCCAACTAGGCTAGACCGAGTATCCTCATTAAATACCCTTACTCAAGCTTGCCCAAATAGTCTCAAGGCTCGTGTGGCTCAAATTGGGTTTGGGCAAACCCACAGGCTATCAGGTTTAGGGTTAAATGGTTCCAAATTATGTATAAATTCTACCTGGAACCTGAATCTTACTCATTGGAATATGTTCCTCATTTTGTTGAACTTGAAACCTATTATGCACACCTCAAAACTTGAAACATATCCCATCATAAGTTCTAAGGTCTCGGGTTCCATTTATTTTATTAAGTGAACAATTATGGTGAATCATTACATTTAATAACTATCATTTGTTGCTACATTATATATATAATTTTTTTTTATGACCCAGGGGAAGCCTCGTACGCCACAAGTGGTTGGAGTAAACCCTAGGACCCCACGGGAGGATGCACCACCCCCGTGAAACGGGTAAGACGCCAAGCGTCTCCGCGGCGAGTCGTACCCTCGCCCTTCGAGAAGGGGTCAGTGGGTCCCCCCACAATAGGGAAGACTTGCCAGCAGAGCCACCGCGGCCAGTGGTCACAACTTATATTGATATACACAAAAAATATGAAATATTAACAAAAAAAGGGTCTTAGTCATAAAATGAGAGTTTAGATTAGTAGTTCTAGATTAAACACTTATTATCGGACATCACAGATCAAAGAATTGCATGAAGATATAGACTAGGAAAAATGCAAAATCTTATTCCAGCTTTTAGGTTCCAGGTTCAAAGTTCTGTCTACCTAGAACTTGAAACCTACCCGTTAAAATATGTTTTTCAATATTTGGAATTTAGAACTTACTTTACATATCTTGAAACCAAGAATTAGAGAGGTTCCCACCAGTTCGGTTCTTCGATTCCAAGTTCTACTTTAGAATCATACTTATCCCTAATCAGGTTCATAATTAGGTCTATTTGGATTGTGTTCACAAGACAATCATTATGGTTAGGGAAGGGTCATATGACTCCAGTTAGAGGGCCGGTGAGGTTGGCAACAACTACAGAACTACCGCACCCCCTCCCCGTCCTTTTTTGTTCCTTCCTCTTTTTAGTTTTTCTATTATCTACTCCGAAGGGTCTTGCTAATGTGGCGACACATTTGCTTTATGTGTACATCGGAATTATCAAGAGAATCAAGAAACTTTCCCACGTTGTGCAAAGTCTGTTTAGTACTTATTTTCTTTGGTCACAAACAGGACAATCGAAAAAGAATTATAGATTATGAGCTAGGGATATAACCCACTAGTAGAAGGGCTGATAGACAATAAAATCCTGAATTGGGCTCAAGAAGCAAGTTGCTTCAACCGAGCCGATCAGTTCACTTGTCAGGCCCGGTCTTAAATTTTCGGCTCAAGGATGCCGAACTTTTGAGAAAGCTCACCGGCCTTATGTGATGGGAAAAATTCACATTCTAAAACTATAAAATCCCTCTAAAGCAAGGTCATCGGTTCTTATCCTGAAATCAGAAACCGGCTACTAATTAATGGTACCATCCTTATATGTGACATCAAAATCTTAACTAATCAATTGAACTCAAAAGCTGAGCAGAATGCTAAGATTAGAATAACTTATTGCCAAAGGCCCTTAGCATTTCCAAAACCCTTTAGCATAATACAATTCCCATTAGGCAATGGCTTTCGGCATTTTCAGAATCCCACTTCATACACTTAATAAATTTTTTTCTTTGAACTTTGCCTTCACTGAACTATTTAAATTCTAGTTTTACCTTCACTCCCACTATAAATCACATTCCCTAATGTATGACAGATTTGACCGGCGGAGCACAGATCTCACTAGATAACGGCTTAAGCGAGCTTTGATCGGCATTGCGCGGTCTCAGTGTCATATCACTTGAGGTCCTAGGACTCACCTAAGGTCACACGAGGCTTAACCGAGATCTGCACCAGGACAGCGGTTGAGGAGAACGAACATACGTTCACCTAATCAGGACACCAGCGGCGGAGCTCGAGGGACACCGCCATTGGCGGCACCTTGCCGGGTTCACGCGGCCTCATTGTCGCATCATATGAGGTCTCATGACCCTAATGCCGGGTCATCTGAGGCCACTCGTCCTGGGCGAGATCTGTCTCACCTCAGGACATTTGTTGGGTCGTCGGGAGACGCGGGTGGGAGCTAGCGGAGTTGGTGGAGAGGTGGAGGCTTGGCTGGGAGTGCTCATGTCCAGCGGTCGAGGCTGGTGGTCGATTGCCGTCGTGCACAGTGCAGCTGCTGGAGGGAGGAGGCGGCAGCGGCGGTAGTGAACTGTGAGAAAGTCCCCGAAGAAAAAAAAAATCATTTGGAACCGCGAGAAGCTAATGATGGCGGAAGAAGTAAAGCTTTTGCAGAGGACGAGGACGCTAATGAGAGCAAAAGTTCCTGTCAATTGCTTCTGGGAAATGGGGTTATGGAGAAGCGAGCTTCATCTTTCCAGTGGACAAAAGAAGCTGGGATTTGGGAAGAGAAGGTGGAGCCCTTGAATTTCAAAGTCCAAGTTGATACTGTTTGGTAATGCCCCAGGAACATTTGTTTCTGTTCTTTTGTTCTCCAGAAAATATAATAGAAGTGCAATTGGTAATTTTTTTTGTTCTCAGGAATATATTGGAACAGAAATAAAAAACAAAAACAAAATTATAACAACTCAAGAAACAAATTTTTCTTTTCTCTTCCTTTTTGCCCTTTCTTTTCTTTCTTTTTCTCTTCCTTTCTTCTTCCCCCAGCCGGTCGCTAGCCTCGGCAATGGCCGGCGACCGACCAAATGAGGCTCGACTACCTTGCCAAAACCTCATTAGCCCCCGACGAGGTCTCTCCAAGCTCGCCAGCCACCGGTGAGGACCCCCCATGCCTCACCGTGGCTAGGCAAGGCTCGACCTTAGCCCAGATTTGGCGAGGCCGAGCCTCACCCGGCCATGGTGAGGCTTTGACCTCACTTGACCATCGTAAGGCTGAGCCTCCCCAAACCAAGGCAAGGCTTGGGGGACCTTGCCGGTGGCTGGCGAGGCTTCCCTGAGGCCGGTGACCTCGCCAGCCCTCGTGTGGCTGATCACCGAGCAACTAGTTAGAGGAAGGAAAAGAAAAAGAAAAAGAATATATAATACAATTATTAATAAATTAAGAGAAATGTTTAAGTCACAAAAATATTTGGGTCGTACCAAACGTATTTCTATTATAAGAACAAAAATTTATATGGTTACTAAACGTTTTAAAATATTTGGAAACTATTTCCAAGAACAAAAACGTTACCAAACGCGCAAAGTTGCTGCAGGACAAGTTGCTGTGGAACATTTCAAGTTTCAGTGTTTCTTTCAAAATCCAGGTCCGAGGCGACATAACAAATTATCAATCCATTTAGTGGGGAGAGAGAAGCATGAGAAGTTGACAATGCACGACGAGCTTTTTTACAAGCAGCCTCCAAGCCATGTTTCTATCTTCATTCCGCCGGAGGTACCGTACAATGCATCTTATTGTGACTAAAACCCACCCCGCAATATAACCGAAGGCGAAATATGTATAGGGAGAAGAGAGGATGGACATGTATAAGTTGCAGGACTTGAAATAATTAATCAATCAACCAAAGAAAAGAGAACGCCAAACCCATTCTCACTGCTGCAACAGCAACCTGAAACTGAAGTCGTACGGCGTCACTTGTACCAGCTGCTTGAGCGGCTCCCCCTTCTTCTCGAGGCACTGGACGGCTTCTCTGCGGAGCTCGTCCGGCAGCTGCAGGCACACCCAGTCCAGCAGCGACTCCATGTCCTTTGCGAAGTCGAGCAGATACCAGTCCAAAAGCTTCGGGATGACCAGCTTGTTGGTTCTCGATATGCCCACCGATGCTTGGAGATAGTCCCTCTTCGCCGCTTCCAGTTCGTCCTCAACGTGACACCCGGTATAGACACGCACCTAATTCACAAGGAGTACCTGACATTCATTTGTCTCTAGTTCTAACTGATACCGAGGATTGAAACTAAACCCAACAAACTCGAACCAAAATTGATTCGACATGCAAAACGAGAGAGGTCTGTTCATAATACAATTGAACTTACTGCAGGAGATGACCAGCTTCCACAGGAGAGAGCGAATGTGACCAACGGCTCAGACCACTCCAACCCGAATGTGCGGCGCGCTTTCACATCCTCATTCTTCGAAGCTTTTGGACATGTCTAAATAAACAGATAATCCTAGTCAAGATTCAAGGAATTTTACAGATTCAGAAACAAACCTCTCGAGACAATCTTAGAAAAGGTTTACGTTTAGACTTACGAATTTTAAGTGGTAAGGTAGCCTCAAGATAAAATGCTCGATGGTAATTGCATTCATCAAGTGACCCCCAACATTGATCGTCGCCTGAAGCAGACACAGAACAAACAGTTGCTAATTTAGTCTAATAAGCTAAATTCAATAATCAACGGATCCTGGATATGCACACAGGTTGTGTTACATACACAGTGACTTCTAAGACAGTAGAGAATATATAATCAGCCAAAACATGTTTGTTGCAGAACCAAGTATTAGCGCATCGCAATGTAATACAGATTACGAATGTTACCTGTTGCATCAATGCAACCACTGTTTCAGGAGTATCTGGTATTCCATACTCTAAAAATGCCTGCACAATTGATCATATTAATATGCTTTCGTGCAAAGTACTCAAGATCGCTTCATGAAATTGAGCAAGTGCATTAGACTTTGGAACACCACAACAAAGGAAAGACTCACATTCATCATACAAGAATTGTAAGTGTTTATCCAGAAAGCCAACTTCTGCTGATGAGTGAGCCCATCTAAGTTAACGCAGGCAAGCTTCCCAAGAAGAAACCTGAAATCAATTAATCGACAGTCAGGTCAACGACATGGCTGCATGTCAAGTGAGAACCACGGAGAGGAAGAACTTACTTCAGCCTTTGGATCAGGAACAGAGCATTCGTTTTCCGATTGACATCAACTGAATAAGCATCCACCATGTAGAGATGTCTGTAAGGACCAACATCCCTCTTCCCGAATTCTGGACATATTTCATAAGGATAGGCCGATTCTCCATTTCTCCCATCAAAGTTCGTCAACTGAGATGGCGAATTCAACGATCCAAAAGCTTTTGCTTTAGATGTGCTCATCCTTACAAAGATGCTAGACAAGCACCTAACAATGTCCTCTGATATTTTGTTTGGCGATTCATCCACTTGGGCTGCTCCATCTTGCGAAGAGCTCAGTGAATTTTGCTGTGCTTTTTCCTGGTCTCCAAATCTGCTCTCTAGCTGCAGGATTAAAACCCATAATTGGTATGGCTAAGTTCTAGAATGAGCCTGAAAAAAGAAAAACTTATAAATCATACCTGCGGTTTTGAAGATTCAAGCATCTTCTCTGCCTGTTCCGGTTTAATTGGACTTTTCTTGATGGGTGTGGAATTCTTCGAAGTCTTCTTGTCAAGCGACGCTTTATCCTTCGAAGAATTCACGTGCAGGCAATTCTCCTTTCCTCGCACATCTTCCAAAATCGGCGGAGAGCTGAACTTTTTCTGCGCTGGTTTCCCATTCATCACCCTGCCAGAACTATTCCCGGTCCGTTCTTGTGAAGATTCGGAAAACAGGAGCTTTCTACTAGATGCGCTCCTGGCGAGCGCCGGTTGATGCCCAGGAACAGATGCTAGAGAACTGAAGTCGCTCTGTGACATCGACTTCGACCGCTCGTGTTTAGCCCTTCTTGCTGGCACTTCATCAGAGACATCACTCGAAACCTCAGCATTCCTCTTGGACGATATGTAAACAGCTTCTTGGTATAGACCCTGTCTGAAATTCACCACCTGCTCTTCTAGCCGAACAATCTCCTCTTCCAAAACAGCTACTTCAGCAAGAAGTTCCAATGTCTAGGAAAGAAAACACATGCTTTATCAGTGACCCAATTTGCACAATTATTGGTATCAACACAAACACAAACGGTTCATACATAAAATTTGAACAAATTATAATGAGATCAAGTTCATATGGGTATTTTCATCTCTTGCAACATATAAAACAAACAAAAAAAGGGAAGAGAGAGAGAGAGAGAGAGAGAGAAAAGAGAAAACCAAAGGAAAGGAATGATGAATATACTAACATGAGGAGGGAGATAAGGAGGGAGACGAGGAAGAGCTCCAAGAGGCCTGTTGAAGGCTCTCTCTAATGCTCTGTGAACATTCTCTTCATGTCTGAGCTTCTTCTTCAGCTTATCAACCTGCAAATTCCCAACAGCAAATTTAGTTTGAAGCTATTGAAACTACCAGGAGTTACAAGCTCAAAATTGCCCACTAAAAAAGACGGAAATGTTCAAGAATTGATGGTTTCTGTACATCTTGAAGCAATGCTAATTTCTTCTCTCTGTTTAAGCGTCGCCTATTGGTCACGGGCTTCTCAGCTCCCGTCACTCTGCTTCCTCGAGTCTGCATTCTTTCCTTCTTTGGCATAATGAAAACAAAACCAAAAGATCAAGACCCCAAACCAATTACGTGAGTTCAAAATGAAGCAAAAAGAACATAGAGAAGAGAAGCTATATTCTTTTCTTGAGAATAGTGAAAGAACCCAGTTCAGATTCCTATCAAAAGCGACAGCCTTTGCGGTCCAGAATTAGATGATAACGCATCCAAACGATATCTAAAGGACACTCGGACATTGACAAAACCGGGGGAAAAAAGGAAAAAGCAAAAGCAGCAACGAAAAGAAAAGAAAGAACCGAGAACATCAATTATTGTGGGAACAGAGATAGTGACTTAAACTTGAATACGACGTTGAGTCATTCAATCTCAATCACAATCACAATCACCATCGTGTATTACCCACTGGGAAGAAATTAACATGAAGGAGTCTGATTTACAAGAATAAGCTGTGATGTTAAATTGTTAATATTGGGCAGATGAGGTGAAGGGGTAGAAAGAAAAGAACTACCTTATCTGGATTTGGAGAAGATTTCGCGGTTTGAAGGGCAGTTCGAGCTCTGGAGTTCATCTTCTCTTCACTATCCTGTGGAAAAAAACAAACATTGCAAGCGCTTCAATAGCAGTCCCTCTAACTAAAACGAGGATATAATAATGAATTGTTGATAAAAATATAGGCAGAAGACGGCAGTATTTACAAAGATGGCGCAGATAAAGCTGAAACCAACCGACTCCTTCAGAAACTTTGCACGCAGAGAGAGAGAGAGAGAGAGAGAGAGGTTCGATGCAATGTTTAGCAATTCATTTCACAGACCCTTTTGCAGAGCGGGAAAATTGAAAGCGGTGAGCATCGGAGAGACTCTAGTCTAGAGAGAGAGAGAGAGAGAGAGAGAGAGCAGAAGTGCGCCTGCTCTGCTGCTTCTGCGTACTGTATTCCTCGGCCTCAGTGAAACACTAAACAACAAGCACCCCACAGAGACAGAGTGGGAGATGAAGAAACTACAGGTGGAGAAAACGACGAGGTTTCGAGGTTTAAGGAGGTGAGAGAGAGAGAGAGAGAGGGTCGACCAAGAAAAGCGTAACAGATGGGCAACGACAGCGGCAAAAACCAAGAACGGAGCTTATTATAATATTAACCTTTCTACTGCAATTTAAACTTAAAGAAAGAGAAAGTACCGCTGGTCTACTGTAACATATCATCATCTCAGTAATGTTACAAAATTCGAGAGCGTAGACCATAGAATTTAGCTAAACGAGAAAAGAAGATGACAATCGACAGAGAGAGAGAGAGAGAGGCCAAGAACACTGAATCACATACTCTTCCTCTTCAGCTCCACCATGAAAGCTTCTTCAGCTTCACCTCATCATCTCCACCATGTCCTTGTAGAGAGAGAGAGAGAGTGCGAGTGATCTGGCAATGGCAATCGTCTGGTCTGTGGCTCACTTTTAAGATCTGGCTCTGCGTGAGTGTGTGTGTGGGAGAGAGAGAGAAAGAGAGGGGGAGGGAGGAGGGACAACATGCGCTCCCTCATCATGAAGAAACGTGAGCCCTTCCTTTTATATCATCACTTTCCCAAAGTTCTTTCTCTCTTCGCACTTCACCTTCTCATTTAAATTTCAAAAAAAATAAAATAATGGTGTAGCTCCAAAGAATCACAAAAAAAGAAAGAAAAGAAAAGAATTTGCAAGATGTATAAATAAAGGGGCAGGTGAAGTAAGGCCAAATCCATCCTTGCTGAGCGAAAGAGAGTCCATTTAAAATGCAACTGACAACGGTGACTACTCCCTCAATATTATATGCCTTGTGTCCACAGTATCTTAACTCACTTTCTTTCACAGAAAAAAAATTTCGTCGATTTTCAAACCATTCACTTGTTAACCCCGCTCGCCTGAATCGCTTCTCGTCCGACCTTGTCCAGATCCCGACACCCCACCGCCTCTTCTCACGTCCAACTTGTTCTCCCGCCCGGCAGGGTCCTGTCTACGAAACCCATATCAGTCACGGTGCTATCGAACTCCTAAATCTAGCATGCCCTACTCCAAAGATCAAGAAAGCGACCTTGTCTAGCCCCCTATAAAATAAGGGGTCTTATCTGCCTATTCTAATGGGAAAGATGAGCTAGTATTCAATTGAGATCCAGTTGTTGGTTTCGCTCCTGCCAGGACGTGTTAAATTGACTACTAATTTAATTCAATGTGGGTTGCAAGCATTTCTTTAATTGAGATGTCATTTTCTCCAGTTACTTTCTCCCTGCATGATTGTAGTGGGAAGGGAATTTTTCTGAGTTAGGGTCCAAAGTAGAAGACGAATTTTGTCAGGCGTTTCTGGTTACAAGAAACAAATGTAGGGTACGCCGTGCTTTTAATGCAAGTCCCTAACTTGGGCGCATATCCAAAAAAGAATGCCTACTTTGCTACATAAATACTCTAAGGCCGTAGACTAAGGTTATTAAATTGAAATAAGTAATGATGAATATCGACTTTTCTTGAAAATTGAAAAGGAACGGATTTTTTTTTGTTTAAAAAATGATTATTTTTTGAAATATAATGTTGATATTTTCAAAGCGTGATTAATGTCTTTTAACAAGTGTTGGATATTTAAATATATATATAAAATTCCCTGTCAAAATGGGCCAACTCTATAATGACTTTTGAAGTAAGTAAGCGGAACGTGCTAATTAATGAAAGATAAAAAGAGCATTCATTTTCTATTGGGATGATAATAATGATTATGGCAATCTGGACAATGCCATCTCAAACTACGTTCCACGTACCTTAATGAGCTTTGGCTCAATGTCATCATTAAATAAAAACGGTAATATTATCTAAAAAGTCATAAACCTATTGCACTTTAATCAGTTCAGTTTTAAGCCTTTCAATTGTGCTAATTTTTTTTTTTTTTTTTCGGTCCTACTCTATTCCTACTCTACACTCACTGCATCAGCCTCTTGCAAGGGGTGGAAGTCGCAACTCACTTTCAAACTTACGCGCCCCCATCCCCCGAGAAGGTGGGGATTTGAGCTCTAAACATTTTCACATTTTTTCAATTAAACCCATCCAACCAATTTTAATAGGAAATCACTAACATAAGCGCCGATAGTGCTACATAGGATAACTAATGTTGACATGAACAACTTTTTAAAAAAAAAAAAATGATTTTTTTAATTTTTTTAATTTTTTTGCCAGACTATCCTCCTAAATCAAAGGCAATTATAGAAGCTATAACAAAAATTTGTAAGGAAATAGTTAGAGAAATCTAAGAAGATCGAATTTGGTCTAAAGACGTGAACAAAAAGAAAAAATCAATACATAACATCTATGTCAGCTTTTCTGTTTGGTTGCATTCGAAAATTTTCTTTCTAGACAATCCTATAAATTAGGGAATAAGGGAATAGAGTATTTAGATATTCATATTTCTCAATTTCTATTCGAGACAATTCGTAAAAAAATTGTTTTGTTTCCAACGAGCTAAGAAATGTTATACGTAAACTAAACTCATCCTTTAATTTTATAAATTTAAAGCTATTTGCTTCAATCTTCCCTCTAGAAAAAAAAAAAAAAAAAAAAACAAGATTTAGTTACGATTATAGTTTTTTTTTTTTTTGTATAATTCAGATCGGTAAATGATTTATTTACCATCATTTCTTTTAGAGCAGTTATAATTATCATACTTTCAACCTATTTATCTATTTAGAAAATAAATAGAAGTTTTATCAATATGTATGGCCTCGGACCATCAGAGTTCGGTCACTTAATCAATCCAGAAATTCAAACAATAAAGGTAGGAATAGTTATTTCCTAATCAGCATGGACAGATCCAAGGCTTGGGTGGGCCTCCCATGATATAATTTTTCCAATAAAATGCATTTAGAAACTCAATGAAATTAATTTAAATTTTTTAATAAATTTTCAGTTTGGCCCTTCAAAATCGTTTATCAATAGATTTCCCTGGTAGTCAGACTTGACTCAGACCAGGAGTTGTGATTTGCGAGCGCGGAGCTGCTAACCAACGCAAATAAAGTTTGTAGCTCAATAAAAAAAAATGGTATATTAAAAGAAAACAGGTAAATAACAATAAATAACTCAAATGAAAGTTGGAAATCCAAAATTCTTTGGTAATTTGATCGAGAAAAAATTGGTAAATTATTTTAATATACATTGGTAATTCCATATAAGAGTTAGTATATCCAAAATGCTAGTAATTTGGGCAAATAAGAATTGGTAATTTAGCATGATATTGTAATTTGCAAACTACCAAAAAAGTTTGTAATTTCACAAAAGGTATTGGTAAATTACTAACAAGTTACTTGACAAAAGAAAAGGTCTATGATCATTGTTTAACCGATAGCTTTTGACATGGACCAATCCTGCCAAGGTGATACGAGCATATATTGGCCTAATGCACTTATGTACACTCGTCATTAAATAGCTTAAATTTAAATCAGCGGGAAAAAAATCGTTCGACAAGAGTTTATTTGGGCTGTCCTTTCACAAGATGATTTTCATTACCCAAATCATGCTCTTTAGAAGTTATTTGAGGCACCTAGACTTGGGACATTTGTCGAATGAACTACTGTGCTAATCAAATCATCATAGATATGCTTGAAATTGAGTAATAAAAAATCAATATCTATTAAACTACAAAGACCTTGATAGGAAAATAAAAAATGTTAGCCGAACAGCTAATAATTGCATCCGAAGGGTTTGGGTACACGAGACGAGACAGAAACCTCAACCTACTCGATCGAGTTTACGGTCATTTGTTTATTTGTGATATGACTGCGTACGCAATACGCAGTTTGCAATACGTGACCTGCCCGGCAACTCTTTGATAGGGACCCAAGCATTTACCAGTTCAAAATATATAATGAGAACAAATTCCAATTACGTGGATAAAATTACACCCTTTCAATGACTGATAATGCCATAAGAATCCTTAAGTATGTCGACGAAATGGCATGATAATGCCAAAAAAATGAAACTTTGATTACCTTTCTATGTAAAGATATCTTATATATTTCCTGTTGTTTTACAATGTTTTCTTGTTATTGCTCTAATTTAATTTCATGAGAGAACTAGATACGACCTCTAAAAATGATTCTAATGAGTCATGAGCGAGCTTAGGCTAACGTATTATAGTAACTATAATTATTCAATACGTACTCTACAACACCTTAGACATGCATTTTAACAATTTTTTTGTTCAACTATGAGCCTATCTTGTAGGATGAGGATTTATAATTAGGATCATTTGAAGTTAGGCAAAGTTACCATCTAAGATTCAAACACATCAATTACGAGATAAATGGATGGCTTTAGGGGTGAGTATCGGTCTAGGGTCAACCCTAGATTGACCCTGGACCAGCCCAACCCTGCCGGTCATGGTTCGGTTCCTAGAGAGACTAGGTCGGTCCTTGGTCTTGGGATTCTTAGATCAACATTGTGAAAATTGGTCCTCGATCCTAGGAGTTCAAGGTCGGTTCAACCGGGACCAACCCTGACTTTATATATATATAATATATTATTTATAATTTTTTTATATAGAGAAAATCCTAAAATAAAAGGTGTTACTAATATTAAATAGCTCTTTAGTGTGGAGTTCAAATAATTTTACATTGTTCTTTAATAACTTAGATTTTTAATGTTTTTTACAACGTTAACAATCATAATTTACAAAGGAGAAAAATGTTTTTGGTGAGGAGTCCTCACAGTGTTCAAAATGGCATAAATAGCTCATCGCGACATCCTTCTCTAGTACTTGTTCTCTTTTATCTTATTTGTCATCTTAGTCTTCAATTTGCCAAAATTGAAAGAAACAATTTCTTCGCTCACCACTAGAGACTCGCCTTGCTCACTTTGAGTTACTCGTGTCGCTTGCCACTCGATGCTTGCCTAGTTTGTTGCTCCCCACTCAACACTCGACACTCACTCTACTTGACATTCAATGCTCACCTCGCTCGCCGCTTGCTTCTCTTAGTTGACCTCGCTCATCACCAAATCCATTGGGTCGGTCCGATCCACAGTCACCTTTTTAGGGAGTACAGAAAATGAAATAAAAAATTTTTGGTTGGTCCTAGGTTGACCCTAGAACTAGACCGAATCTATTTGGTCAGTCCGATTCTCGGTCGCCTTTTCAAGGAATACAAAATATGAAATAAAAAAATTATTGGTTGATCCCGAGTTAACCTTGGAACTAGACGGAATCCACTAGGTCATTCCAGTCCTTGGTCCCAAGCTCAATAAGGTCAGTTCTCGGTCCCAAAAATTGAGGACCAACACTGTGCGAGTTGGTCCTAAGGTTAAGAGGTGGACCAGCCCAACCCGAATCCCAATCCGAACTATGCTCACCCCTAGATGACTTAGTTCGATTATATATACTTCCCCCTTTTCCTTCTTTTTTCTTTTCCTTAGTTTCCCTCTTTCTCCTTTCTTACTTTGACCCTTGGTCCATCTGCGACAATTTTCTCCATTGCATGGCCACCGCCCCCGCCAGATCACTAGCCATGATCGTACCTCCAGTGGTGCCCGACGATGGTTGCCCCCACCCTCGCTGCACAACAATGCTGCTATTGTGAAAAGAAGTAGATTGAACACAAGATAATTAGATAATTAGATCGGACATGAGATTTACGTGATTCGATCAGTGTGACCGACTCAAAAAAGAAATTGACAGTATTTCATCACAGATCAAGCAATGCAATAAAGATTACAACCATACTCTAGAAAAAATAAGGTATTATATGTGTGAGACAAGATCATTTTTACGTGACACTTGAAAGTTTGCACCAAAATTATCACAAGTAGAAGTTGTTGCCCTTTATTTCCATAAAAAAAAAACCCAATGAAAAGAATTATGGAACAAGGGCCGTATTGAGTTGTCTTAAAAAAAATATTAGACTTTCCATTTCGATGAAAATGAAAGGTTTAAAAGAAGACTTTTTAGACATTCCCGATGCATCAGATCATATGATATGCATAACTTAAAGATCCAGGAACAACGAATTAATTTAAGAGCATGGATTCAATCATAGTTACGGGCATACTTTACTAGCACGTGAGTCGCAACTCGTGCATCATGCGTGATTTGAACAGCATCTCCCTCCCTCCCTTCCCCACCACAACATGCATCAGAACGAAAATAATGCATTTCTTTTGGTCTGAAAAAGCTAACCTTAATCCTGTCGCTCTAAAAGCTAACGGGTAATATAATATAGCCATAAATGGTTACATCAATGTCCAAACACACAGAATAACGATGTCCAACGCAGTTCCCACTCGACTTGATTGCATCTTACAGTTTCTCTCACACGCAATTAATCATCCCAGGTGTGTTGGGGCTAGGGCTTTTCATGGGAAAATGAGAGATAGACATGCGGTCTATAGGAAAAAGTGGAAAGTGACTCCAACAGGGCTTTTTTGTTCTCTTTTTTTTTTTTTTTTTTTTTCAAAAATCTAGCGGGGCCAGCCGATCCTTATCCACGATTGGCAAGGGATTTGAGGCCCCCCAGTAGGGGCTAGTAAGGGTCACTAGCACTCACCCGTGGTCAGTGAATGAATCGAGAAAGAGAGGAAATGGTGATGGCGGGGAGGAGAGTCGATTATGGCAACGGTCGTGGTGTGGCTGGAGGTCCACAATGGTATCAAACAGGTTGGTGTGTGGTGGAAGGGAGACGGTGAGCTGGGAATGATGAAGGCTAGGGTTTGTAGGAAATTTTGGTGACTTGCAAAGGGATAATTTGGTCTTTTTAAATCAGATCTTGTTTAGAATTGAGAAAATTATTTAAAAAGTCTTAAATCTATTATACGATAGCTAATTCAATTCTAAAGTTTTTCATTGGACCAACTTAGTCTAAAACATTTCAAATGTGTCAATTTAATATTGAACATTTTGGCAATTTACAAATTTAGTCTTAAATCTTTTGACAATTTACTAATTTAGTTTTTCCAACTAATTTTGGCTAGAAATTATTAACATGATAGTTTAGTTAGTGCCGGTTATCCTACATGACACAACCGATGCTAACCTGAATAATTTTTTTATTTTTTTGATTTTTTGATTTTTTTGATTTTTTTGTTTATTATTTTATTTTCTTTCTTTTTAGTTTCTTCTTCAACAAGTCACAAGGCCTCTGTCATGGTTGGCAACTAGCAATAGGCAAGGTTTGGCCAAGCCCCGACAACTAGTGAAGGAAGAAGGAAAAAAAAAGAAGGAAAAAAATATATAAAATTTTTAGAAAAACTAAAAAAATTAAATAATTGTCCCCATCACCGTTAATCATGCCATGTAAATGAACAGCATCCACCCTAGCAATTTGCTGCTAAAATTAGTTCAAATTTACAAATTATTAAAAAATTTATAATTAAATTAATATATTTGAAAAGATTAGAAAGAAATTGACTACTGCACAATAAGTTCAAGAATATTTGGACAACTTTACCTTTAGAAATAGCAGATTAGTATTTTGAAAACTGAGGTGTGAATGCGGCACTAAATGAAAAGCGGGACGTGGGTTTAGTAGTTTTCCCCTATTTATATAGCAACTTGTCCAAAGTTTTTATTCATGTAAAGTAAGTTGAAAGGGGAAAAGCACGCACACGCTCCAAAGCTTCCGTGCGGTACTGCTTCAATTTTCGATAGCTTACTTAAATTCTTTAACTATCAAATTACCCAGCAAAAAACAAATAATTTGAGCCTTGGAATCGATTACCTGGGCCCTGAGCGCGCAAAATCACTGTAGTAGCTGGCGCAGTTATACGACCTTCGTCACTAAAAAAGAGAAAAAGAGAAAAAGCAACGCTCTCCTCTTAATTGATTGTCCGTGAACATTCATCTTTTTAGTCATGTTCGATCAGATCAAACTTATGTTAACGAAGACCCGATCACGCCTCATGCTTGTGGCATCATTGTACTCTCTCTCTCTCTCTCTCTCTACTTTTTATTCTCTTCATTTTTCAGTACGGGTGGCTAATCAGCTAGATTGGCATATCATGTTAGATGCTTAAAGTGGGTACAGTCCAAAAGAACTTGATCAGATCACATACCCGGGCCCTTATTGGATCTAGCCCTGCATAAACAGCAAAAGAGCCACCATAATTAACGTGACTCGAGAATCTCGAGACCCTAAATAACCCTTAGAAACCCTAAACGTGCAATTTCGCAATAATTTCCCCAACATCATCACTTACGAAACATTAATACAAAGTACCGTCTCCTTATCTAGTCGCACGCCACTGTGTACGTTCTAGCTAAGCCTTCGTACGAGGGAAGATTCTACCATGAACATTATAGTTTAGATGCGAGCGCGACTGGTGCACATTGAACGTCACATTTGAGTGAATTTTGCATGTGATTTACCTGAGACTCTCATTGGATCTAAATATTCTGTGAGCCCTGTGGCCATTTTTAATTGAAGTTGAGAGTGAATGGAAAGCGTTAGCTAGGTCCAGGGGAAACGCAAAAAGATAAAAAGTGAAGAACATCTCAAATCTCACGAAGGAATGGATGGATATATGCGTGTACAATAAATGGTCCCAACCTTCCTCTTCTTTAACCTCCTGTTTTTTTCTTTCTAGTGGTCCTAGAGATGAAGAGGCATTGATCCACCATAGATTCTTGGGTCTAACTTTACTCTCAGTATATTGTGTGACGAAGCGTTACAGATAATGCACAAGTTAAGTCGCATCACGCAATGTCCTAACTCGATATCGTTGATTTCATTTGGTCAAATACGCTTGGTTTTGAGAACTTATTGAAGTGATTACCAAAGTAATATAAACATATCCGATAGGATTTTGTGGTAATTCATCGAAACATCAGCTTGATTTACACGTGACATTGAAGATTACACGATCAGTGGGAGTCCAGACAGACAAAGTTGGGGACTGACATTGGTGCAACAGAAGCTCAATGCGATCCTTAAAAAAGGGCAAAGGCAGAGCCACATGCAAAAAGAGAAAGGCCTCGCATCCCTTGTCGTGACCTCCACTACGTTTTCTTTTGGCAGATGCGATCATCTCTCCTGATGACTTTTGGTTTTGCAGTTTCTGCGATGGTTCCATCCAATCATCATGAATGTCTTGAGTAATCTTCAAGGGAAGCAGTTTATGTTAATGTCTCTTTTTCTTTTGTTTTCCAGTACGATCCTCGAGCTTACATCCTAAAGGCTGCGGTGGTCTGTGCCTCTGATCAGGTGCGGATGATGGGGAGAGCATGCCAAATGCTCATCAAGTAAGGCTGTGAGAATTATAGTTTTTGGGGGCAATCCAAGAATATCATACCTTTAAATTTAATAAGTTTTTTGTCAAAAGCTCATAAAGAATTAGGATTGGGGTTCTATTGAATTAGGAGGTAATGTTTCTTCTTGAGTTTGTCCTAGCACACTGTCAAAATACTGGATTTTGTTGGGACACATAACAGAAAGCCAATACATTTATCTGGGAAAAATTCAAAAGAGGATTCAAATCTCATCCCAGTAACAAATTTAATTGGACCTACTTTTTACTCTAAATATAAGATAGTGAATAATTGGTAATTATGATAAACTGTTTTGCACAACGTTGATCTTCCTATATTTGACCGTTGCTTAATACCCTCACACGTGCCTCTCAACAAATCGAAAATCCCCCTTCATATGTGATCCTTTTATATTAGGTTTGCTCTCCCTTAATTGAAGTATTGCTTTGTGCTAATGATTATCTATTTATCTCAACTCAAATCCCCCATCTTGTTCCTACTACTTTACTTCTTCTTTGTCAATACTTCCTAAGGGATTGCCAGTGGGGATTTCATGAAAATATTAAAATTTAACTACATAAACACAAATACCCAAAATTATAATTTATGAAGACTACACAAAAATTGTACCTGATTTTTCACATCAATACCCAAAACGTAGTCCTACTTTTACACCTACAAGTTTGCTACCTCAACTCGCCAAAATTGTGCATTTCTGTAAAAAGATTGCCATTTCTTATTCCAATAGTGCCGTTATCCATTTTCTCACTCATCCGGATGCATCCAAACAAAAAAGCACAAACCCTAACCCGTTGCTCAGCCGCCAGAGGCCCGCCGCCAATGTCTCAGCCTCTCAGGCCACACACCCCACCGCCGTGGCAACTCCACCCGACCCAAAAATCTTTCCTATGCTCGTCATTCTTCCCAATCCTCTCCCCGTTCTGCAGACTGGAGGGTCACTTGGGTTGAGAGTTTGGGTGTGCAGGTGATGGAAGACTAAGGTATGTTGTGAGTGTTTTACCCGAGAGATGGTATTTCAGTCATTTTTAATAAGGCTAAGATGGCAGAAGTTGTACCTTTTGCAGTAGAGATAGCGAAGTTGCCGTCTTAAAAGTAGAGACATGTTTTTTGTACGGAAGAATTACCAAAAAAGTCATAAACCTATTGCAACTATGCCAATTCAGTCCTAAACATTTTTTTTTTTGCCAATTTAGTCCTAAACCTTTTATAATTGTGCCAATTCAGTCCTTCCGGCCAAAATTGGCCGGCCGGAGCTGACGTGGACGCCGGCCGGAGACAGCTGGCCGGCGAACAATTTTTTAATAATTTTTTAATTTTTTACATTCTTCTTCTTCCTCTGGCCGGCCGGCGGCGAGGGCCGGCGAGGCTGACCTCAACGGCCACTGGCGAGCCTCGCCCCCGCCAGCCACTGGCGAAGGCGAGCCTTGCCCAGCAACGGCGGCGGCCACCGTCGGCGAGGTTCGCCCTCGCTGTCGGTGAGGTTCGCCCTCGCCGTTGGCGAGGTTCGCCCTTGCTTGCCACGGTGAAGGCGAGCCTCGCCCGCCGACGACGAGGCCGCCGTTGCCGATCCGGCGAGGCTCGACCTTGCCATGGCTAGGCGAGGCCGAGCCTCGCCTTGGCCGGGCGACGGCGGCCTTGCCATCGCCGGGCGAGGCTCGCCCGCCGCCACCGGCGAAGGCAAGCCTCGCCCGGCGACGGCGAGGCCGCCGTCACCAAATCTGGCGAGGCTCAACCTCGCCATGGCTAGGCGAGGCCAAGCCTCGCCTTGGCTAGGCGACGGCGGCCTCATCGTCGGCGGGTGAGGCTCGCCGCCGGTGGCCGGTGGGGCGAGCCTCGCCGGCCCTCGCCTGCGGCGATCTTGGCCCAGCCAAAGGAAGAAGAAGGAGGTATAAAAAAAAATTGAAAAAAATTTTAAAAATCGAAAAAAAAAAAATAAAAAATTATTAAAAAATTGTTCGCCGACCAGCTGTCTCCGGCCGGCGTCCACGTCAGCTCCAGCCGGCCAATTTTGGCTAGAAAGACTGAATTGGCATAATTATAAAAGGTTTAGGACTAAATTGGCAAAAAAAAAAAAGTTTAGGACTGAATTGGCACAATTGCAATAGGTTTAGGACTTTTTTGGTAATTCTCCCTTTTTGGTATCCGGGGTGAAAAATCATGTTTATTTATATTTTTCCAGAACTGTACCTTTTCTACGTATGTTGATAACTTTATGAAATTCCCACTAGCATTCCTTGGGAAGTATTGATCCACGTTTGCAACATATCCCAGAAGATGAAGACATATATTGGCGTAAGCGTTTTCCATTTTTCCAGGAGATGATCAAATATAGAAAAGCCACCGTTGTCTTCTTCGATATGGGATGGGAGTGAGATGCCTATCCCACTGTCACGTCTTTTTACTTCCGTCAGAATTAACAAGAAAGCAGTGAAGCACAGAAATCCAACTTTCGAAAGATTCTCATTTAAATGGAACACCATAGAAGACTTTTGTCCCGGGCCTCATCTTCCCTTTTGTGCATATTGCTGATGGCTGTCAGCCTGTCACTACAGAGAATTCAGTTCACAAAGATAGAATGGCACGATCATGAACCATAAAATAAAACTATAGAAGAAATTTAAACCCAGGCAAAGAATCACCTCATAATCAGTGCCGGGCCCAAGAGGTCACAGCGATTGAATTCTACTTCTAGGTTTAACTTCCTTATAGAAATAATTTACTTTCCACAAAATATGTGGGTTTCATCTAGCTTTATGAATGCCAAGATAAGAAATATAGGTACAACCATACAAGATATGAGGTTGTCGATTACCATAGGTTCAAGCAGCAGTGTGATGGTCCCAATTCACATCAAAAGGTCAGTTTCTTCATAGCAAGGACCCAGCGCAGGTTCATGTGGTCTCGGACCTCTACCAAACCACCGGAAATTCAAGGTTTGGATGTTAATTCATGTCTGCAAAATCAGGGAAAGCAGGCTTGAATCGAAGTGTGTCGTCGGACGCTGATCATGGTGGAAAGGTACTAGAGAACGAACTTCATGTCGAGCTTTGGGCATCGAGCGGTCCGTTTTTCGGCGCTATATGGCGTCCATAGCCACTATGTAGGATCCGCATCTCCTGCCCATAGCCGGCATGCCTAGCAAAAGAAGGCTAGATATTCGGCTCGTGCGCAGTAAGCAATAAGTGAAGATCGAGCACAGCCAGCTTATGCCCGCGACACCGGTGAGATACAGATTAATCCCTAACATCCTTCCATATTTCATAATATCTGAAATTTCACGGAAGTTTCGTTGTCACTTCCCCAAAGAATTTCCATTATTATCTATTAATGTCTTTGTACAGATACGTCAAATTTGACTCTAGTAGCTTGAGCATTAGTTTAATTCTTCAAAAAACAAACTTTACCAGGGCAAAACACAATTAGCTAGCCCAAGTTACCACTCAGAAACTCAAATGCTTATGTAGAAACCAAAAATAATTAAAAATTGAGATTTTAGTGCCTACAATTTTATGTTGTATGACTGTACTCTCTAGGATTGAATTCGGAGTAAGACTCTCGCAAGAACCAAAGTTTGAAAGTCTTTTGTGTGCCAAATTTGGACTATCCATATACATAGATACGTTGTTATATATTTGCTTTTGTCAAGAGCAAGAATTGAAATATGAATTTTTGCATAAAGATATGTATCCATGTCATGACCGAGTTCAATTTTATCTCTAAACAAACCCAAACCACAATTTAAGTAAAATTTCAGGAATTAGAGTCTTGATTTTTAATCTCGAGATCAAATTATAGAAATCTATCTATGTTTGAGACCATGAATGTAATTTATATTGAAATAGTTTGTTATCATAAAAGATGTGTCTCCTGATTAAAAGAAGACATGACTCTTGATCAAAAGAAAAGATGACTCTTGGTTATTAAAAAAAGTGACTCTTGATTCTAAAAAGAGGTTATCGGTAATTACAAAAAAAAGTTATTATTGACAAGAAAAATAGTGATGGTTGGAGATAAAGTACCTACTCTCAAAAGATATGTTGACTAGTTGTCTATGATTAAATATCAATTCACATGATATTTATAATAATCACAACTATTCGTAAATACTTTTTCTTCATAATTCTCTCAACTTCTCTTTTCGTACGCACATTTATAACACATTTAAGGTAAATTCCAAGATAAAAGTTGAGTAATTACTGAACTCGTTCATCTGTGGCTTTGGTGTATATCCTAGAAGTATATTCGTCCTAAACTCGACAACAACAATAGTGGGAGTGGATGTTACCTTAAGAACAATGATCATTATCATGTATCAAAATTTCAATGATCTATTATTACTTATCCATCTTCGTCAACAATCAAATTTCCTCAAGAATTTCCTCTCCTTTTTCATCCACTGTGCGGGGACTCTCTAAGAGGAGAGTGGAAGCATTTAATAGACAAGACGGGTCATCTCCGGGCAGCACATCGCATACGGACGGGGGGTAACACCAAGAAATAGATGCTGACAAACTGTTAAGTTTTGATCCTCAGGTCCATGATCCAAGAATGAAACGTGGGTCTCCTCCTGTTCAGAAGGACGAGCATTATGATTGCATCAGAACTGGACCCGATTGTGCTGGTTTGCGTGAGAGAGAGAGATGAGTGTCCGGCAGTTGTTGACAAGCATTCGATGCTTCCGAGAGAGACTTCTCAGTCTCGGCAGTTCCTCTCAGCAGAGGCATGGGGGACGTCCATTGATGCTCTTAGCTGAGAATGGTGAAGCACCCCCAATTTGTATTTATTGCTTTTGCACGAAGAAGCAAGCATCGTGTTAGCTATGCGGGTCTCTCACCTATGCCACCTGTAGTATTCATTTTAGCTTCTTTTAATAACGCCAAAACTAACAAATCTTGTAATTAAATAAACAAATGTACATGAACAAAATTTTCAAAGAAATCAACTAGGAATAATAAAGATCGTAAGAGGTTCGTGTATTGAGGTTTAGGGAAACACATAAACAATTTGTGCAACATATTGTAATGCTATAGTTCTCTGACTAATGGTGGAGTTTTTGCGGTTGGTTCTCTTGTGGAGTAAGTGCTTACATTTGGATCAAATCACGTAAATTTTCTATGCTCTTTATCGTTTTTCGTTGATTTCTCAAGAAATTTTATTTGCTTTCATTTATTATTTTATAGCAAGATTCATTACTTTCCACTTATCTTACAACTATTGGCATCGAACCACATCCAAGGGTCCTAAAGCTGATTTGGGG
This sequence comes from Eucalyptus decipiens, assembly GCA_014182575.1. Classification (NCBI taxonomy): domain Eukaryota; kingdom Viridiplantae; phylum Streptophyta; class Magnoliopsida; order Myrtales; family Myrtaceae; genus Eucalyptus; species Eucalyptus decipiens. The sequence continues at coordinate 22,313,324 of CM024616.1, forward strand.
CTTTTGCTTGTCTAATCGATATTTGGAAATTCTATTGCTGCAATTACGTTTGAAGCGAAGGTTGAAATTGAGAATTTTAACAGAAGAAACAATTTTGGGTTATAGAGTAATAAGATGCATGTTGTTTTATCAAACCAAAGTTTGGTCAAGACTTTGGACAATAAAGATAAGTTGCCGGAATGATGAAAGAAACCAATCTGGTTGAGTTGACAAATTGAATATCTTGGACGAGGTATTGATTAAGAGTGGGTTCTTCATGGCTAGCTCTCCTTGTAGAGTAAGTACTGACCCGAATCGAACCACTTCAATATCTATTGCTTTTCATTGTTTCTTATTATTTATTCTGATATTTTCGTCTTTTGGCATTTGATATTTAATTGCAAAATCCGTTAGTTTCTGAGTAATGTCACAGAAGTTATTCTAACAAAGCAGTTTAATTGAGTGTCCAAAACTCTTTTTGCGACCGTCTAAAACCCTACCCCACTAGATTTGACAACTATCATCCTCGAGTACTAGATAATTACCAAAGCAAATAGGTCCATAATTTTGAGAGCGACCCAAATAAAACACTTAAGTACGTTGATTCTAACCTCTATATGAATGCGAGTGTGTGTCTTCGATTTGTTTAATTTCTCATCACTAATATTGTTCTTAATTAGGGAAGTCCAGAAAGTAGAACCAATGCCCAATACTGCATTTACGCTTGGTGGAGGCTATAAAGTGGGTTTCAAATATTTCGTAATTTTCAAAGTTTTCCATTCTGCTTCTTGATTTTGATAATTTTGCTATAATTTCGTAAGAGTTTAGTGCACTTTTCATAATAGAGAATCCCGAGGATGAAACCGGTGGAGCAAGCAATTCGTTATTGTCTAAATTTCAACTTTGGTTAGACCTACCCAATCAAAGAAAGATAAAAAAGAACAATCAACTTTAGGTTATTACAGATATCTTGAATTACCCGTAACGAAATCGAATAATCTAATACTTTTAGTCAGTTCTCTTTGAGTATTAGTTCTCTTTTTTCAAACCGGTTTTCATTTAATATAAGTCATTCCAGTCGCAATTACACAGTAAACCTAACTTTGACCTCATGTGATCTATGCTTAGGGAAATCAGATGCCAACGTTAAGTCAGTAACACAACCGCGACAAAGACTGGAGCGGAAAGTCGTAAGCACCACAGCATGAAAATGACAAGAACCCTCTTATCCTCCAGCACCAGATCAGCTACAGTATTTGTTGTACTTATGTCCATGTTGTAGCTCTCATATTTTGGAGTGGCGACATGATGATCATGATGACGTGGTGGCCGGCCGGACCCACCACAAAAGGGTCGGGTCACGGTCTCAATTGGCTGGAGCTGGTATTGATCTGGTGGACCCGACCCATTTGGACCAGTTCCCTTAAAGGGGTCCCCAAAGTGCATCCAGCAAAATAAACACTTAGATGAAACAAAAACATGAGAGGGCGTGTAGTCCCACAGAATATGCCACCGGTTTTGCATACAATTTGTACATTATAACCTCACAATTACTCCACAACTAACACTGTTGTGTGTTGGTGTCGATTCAGTAGTTCTTTTGGAATTGGGGTGGGGGGGACCGGTATGGGTTCTAAGTGTGGTTGGACCAATCTGGATTTATGTTTTTTGAATGACAATAGAGATTGGATTGAATTGAAAGACAATATATGTTGTAGACAAAACTGACCCAATTCTAGAATATTGACGTTGAAAATGAATAGACAGAATAGACCGCCTTCTCGATTTCTTTTCCAATATAGTAGATTGTCATTACTGTCTATACATCTCATAGCTATCATCGTTAATATGGGTAATTATCACTTGCAAAAAAACAGATCTATTTATACCAATGGGGATGATAGATATGGAATGGGTAGGGAGAAAAGATAACACTAACAAATTATTCACATAAGTTTGTAGGTTGGTAAGGTCATTTCTCCTTGACAACTTGAGACTTTTGCCAGCTAACTCCATCACTATGAAAGATACCAAATTCATGGTCCCCAAATTCTACATAATCACATACATCACTCGTTTATCTCCATTGATTGCCTGGTAGTTCCAAACACACTCATATGCACTCTCCTCTCTCTTGTCAACATCAGCCCCCTCTCCAAAGAAAATATATTTTATGCCTCAGTAACACAACTTGCATAACAACACATAACCAACTAATTATATTATTTATATGATATGCATTTTAATTAACTTTTCAATGAAGTCCTCGCTCCTTGTATATATCTACCAGAACACATTACTTCTTTCCCGTGGTGGAGAGAGCCTTGAGGTTTTATCTTTATCTCCATCCGTCCTCGTTATGTATACGAACTACCATTGATGCAGAGCAAACCATTCATGGATGTGGCAAAAAAGGGTTGTTGATAGCTATAATTGTCGAAGGTCAACACCGTTGATCACTGTTATATAAGACAATCTGTTTATTCGTGGCAAGACATAAGGTTTAATTTCGATCTCCAGCGGCAGGAAAAGGGCTTGCAGTTGCAAGTATGCCTTTAATTCAGCCCACATGCATTGGGCACCTACGAACTTGTTGTATTTATTCAACCTAATTGTTACAGAGGCAGGACGAATGCAAGGCATTAATTAGCCAAAAAAAATTCTCTACAGCTCATCGGAAAAATGGCCCATGTCTTGCATACACATTGATGTTGAAGTTATGGGTTGTAACTTGGGTGAGTTTTCGACTATGTGCGAATAACATGAGTTTACGAGGAAATAAAAAGGTCTTAAATTCATCTCATGGTGCCTCCTACACCAGACAGCTGATTCATGAGTGCTGGTGGTGCTGTTTCGATCCCAGCATCAGGTGTTGAGATCCCTCGTATACTCACTTAGGACTTCTTCGGATGGAGTAGCAGTAACCCTATTGCACTCCCTCGAATAATTTACTCGCCGTAACCAGCACTAGTAAGGGTGGCGGGTGGCGGGTGGCGGGCACTTAACCATGGCCATAAAAAAAATAAGTTGAAGATACTGTTGTCGATGTTAATTGATCTTAATTGATCATGATCGCAGGAATCTTCGCAGGAATCTTTTTGAGATATTATTTATTATTTTTATTTCCTTATGCATGTAGATCTCTTGTACTATAAATAGGGTTGTAATTACACATTAAATAATTCAGAAAGCAATATACATTTTTTTCCAAATCCCTAGCTTTTTATTCTCTGACATGGTATTAGAGCCTCCCGCCTTAACCTAGCTTCCGCAACATCGATGTCCCGCTTCTTCCATAGGGAGGTATCTTGCCAAAGAAGAACCAAAGTTCAACTTCTGGTGTGTCCGAGGGTGATGAGGAGTCTCGCAACAATCAACAAAGAGACAATCTCCCTGCGGAGGACATCAAATGAATCCGTCAGATAATGAAGAACAATCGGGCCTTGTATAGCCCACTTCGGGGCCCATTCAACCTAATCCTGGGCATTTCTTTCCAGGCCCGTACGTCCAGTGGGTACATGTGCCAGTTCAGAACCCAAATCCCATGGAGCCCGGAAGGAATGGTAGGCCGGAAGAAAACCCAACGAATGTTGCCAGGCGCTACTTGTCCTACGGACCGGGTTGGTCTTTTCCGGGTCAGTCGAGTCGCGAGGAAAATCCCTGCTCGGGTCAGTCGGGTCAAGGGGGAAATCCCTATCCAACTTACGGACCCGGCCTTTTTCTGATTGGAGGTCTTGCTGACGGCCGGCCAGAACGTGGAGACCCGCTCTACAAGGCCGCCGCCGACCAACCTGAACTTTTTCTCATCTCGCAACAGCTTTCGGGACCTGAAAACTATTCTACATGGTCCCACGAGCTTCGGCAAGGTGCTTGTAGCCAAAGATAAAGATGGTTTTTCGGACAGCTCTGTTCTAATCCCGTCCAACGATTGACTTGCGCAACAATGGTGAAAGTGCAGTTAGCTTGTTCGAACTTGGATAGGGAACTGCCTTTCACCGGAGGTCGCTGCCGGAACACCGCCAACTGAAGACACAATATTTTTTTGGGAAAACCTACGAGAAATGTACTGGAAACTCGATAAGATTAAGATTTTCTCATTAACCCAAACCCTATCGGAACTCAAGCAAGGAAACCTATCCATCTCAGCCGTCTACAACCGATTGTCCACTCTCTAGAACGAAATCGAAATTGCAGAGCAGAAATTAGAGGGTAGAGGGACTCGAAGCTACCTTGGCTCAATATCGAGCTATAAAGGAACGGAAGAAGACTACAAGGTTTCTACTCATCCTAAATGAAATGTACTTACCGTTTCGAAGCTAGATCTTGGTCATGGGTCCTATCCCTCCTCGGCCACATCTACCAACTTGCGGTTCAAGAAGAATCCCAGCGATTGCTGTCATTCGAGTACATGAGGTGGGTGACCGCATTGTTCTCGCTAGGGGTGTGCAAAAGAACCGGGACCCTCTCGGACCATTCAGAACCGGACCGGAACCACCCGGAATCGGTGGTTCTTAAGGAAACCGGTCCGATTCCCAGTTCCATGGGTAGATCCTCCCACCTGCTCACCCAGACTAGACTGGTTATATTATAATAATATATTAAAAATTGAAATTAGCAAATGTAAAATTTAGGGCTCCAATCACCATCTTGTCTTAATTCATTACTTTCCTACTCTATCTCATCTCTCTCAATTCAAAATCTTCCCCAACTCCCTCTTCCTCTCTGATTCATTTTCAGATCTACTCATCTCCATTCGAGTCCTAATTCGAACTCAGCAAAATAGTGAGTCAACTCTCTTTTCCCCCCTTAAACTTGAACTCTCTCTCCACGTCGTCGCCACCTCCGCATTCACTGTCACTATCGTTCTCTTCATTGTTGGGCTCGTCCCGCTTCTTCCTCCCCTCTTCCTCCTCCCCCTCCTTAGGCTTCTCCCCATCGTCCTCATTTGCGGGGATAGGGGCGAACTGCAGGTTTAAGAATAGCTCATCGTCCTTGTTGTCCTCCTCATTGTTAGTCTCGAGGGAGGAGCAAGAGACAGCGAAGGCGGTGCTTGGGACGAAAGCAGTGCGATGGTCACGACCGTCGCCACGGCACTAGTACTTGAGGAGAATAAATCTACCAAAGTTGGGAGAGCCAAAATAAGCAAATGTGGGGAGGGCAAAAAGGGGAAGGCGCGGAGGTTGGATCGATTCTATGGATCCACCTTGGAACTGGACCAAACCGGCAATCCGGTTCCCGAGTGAATCCATGCAACTAGTGGCGGTTCCCAGTTTCAATTTTTCGGAACGGGTTCTTAGCAGGCGGTTCCCAATTCTAGGTGGGGAATCGCCCACCCGGACCATGCACACCCCTAGTTCTCGTAGTTAAAGCTTCATGGAGTAGCGATTGATGACTTTGAGGTCTGGCCATGGAGGACCTACGCAAAACCCAAGCAGCATGAGGCTAAAGTTACTCGTTGAAGAATAATATGGATTTTATTCCTATCAAATGGACGATCATGATCTGTTTTCGCAATCAGACAGCTCTGAATACAGGCGACCAATGAACAAGCGAGATTAGATCATTGGATCGGATGCTGGAGGCTCTTTAGTAAGATTGGACGGCCCATCTTAGTCCTTGCCACCTTGATCTGACGGTCCACATCACGCCACGAAAGCACACACTTGGAAATGATCGAACAACTAGAATCCTGCCACATTATCAAACAAGGCTAATTCCAACAAAGGTGAAGGTAAATTTTGTGATTATTGCAAAAAAACCTTAACACACTAAAGAAAATTGTTGGAAATTGCATGGAAAACCAGTAAGAAAAAAAGGAGCGAGATCTTTCTATTGCAGCAAATGCTAAGGTTAATCGGCCCATCAATAAGGATCAGCTCCAACAAATTATGAGGGCTCTAGATCATATGGGAATTTAGGAAAGAATGGCCAGTTATGCAGGTATCTCTTATTTTTTTATGAACACTATTTCAAACAAAGCATGAATTATTGATTCAAGTGCTAGTGACTACATAGTCTGTGATGAGCATTTCTTTTCAAAAATTGACAACTTATCACATCATACGTATGTTCGTCTTCCAAATGGCAGTGATACTCTGGTTGCTAAAATCAAGGATGTTGAGCTTAGTCCTGCCATCACACTTAAGAATGTTCTACTCCTTCCTGAATTTCAGTTTAGTCTCATTTCCGTGTCTAAAATTTGTGAAGAAAATTCTTGCTTGGCCTTTTTTGATTTTGACATCTGTCTATTTTAGGCCCTTTCAATTGGGACACTAATGGGCTTGGGTAGAAATTATAAAGGACTATTTTTGGACTACTTTTCCTAAGACTTTTCTATTCAATAAGAGTATCTCATGTAATGCCGGTTATAATAAAAATGTTTCTTTGTCTCATCAATGTCTACGCCATAGTGCCACTTTTCCTCATCCCAAATGTCTTGTATGCCCATTAGCTAAATAGTCCAGAATGCCTTTTCCAAAAAGCATTTCACATGCCAATAAGGCATTCTCACTTTTACACACGGACATCCAGGGATTATATAATACTCCACATCGTGATGGATCTCATTTTTTTCTCACCATTATGGATGATCACACTCGAGCAACTTGGATTTTTCTCATGCAATCCAAGGTCCAAGTACTTTCTCATCTCAAGAATTTCCTCATTTTAATTAAAAATCAGTTTAATAAATTTGTACGGCAGATTTGTACTGATAATGCTCATGAATTTTTTAATCATGAATGCTTTTCGTTATTCCTTTCCAATGGCATTCTTCATGAAAGTTCATATGTATACACTCCTCAACAAATGGGATTGTAGAGAGAAAACACCATCATTTGTTAGAAGTTGCTTGGGCTCTTAACTATCAAGCTTCTACCAGAAATGTTCTGGGGAGATTGTGTGATCACAGTAGCATACTTAGTCGATTGGATGCCATCTCGTGTTCTCAATGGAAGGACTCCTTTCAAGTTATTATTTGGGAAACGTCTAGACATTCGACAACTCCATGTTTTTGGGTGCTTATGCTATGTATTTACCGTGGGTCATTGTGACAAATTAGGTTTTCATGCTCTTAAGTGTGTCTTTATGGAATATCCTACCCTTCAAAAGGTTTATTTGGTTCTTGATCCATCTACTGGAAGATTCTTCATCAGCAGAGATGTCATTTTTCATTAAGATATTTTCCCTTTATAGGATAAGTTATCCTCACATCAAGAAGTCGATCCTATTACACCTCATCGTCCTTTTTCAAGCAAGGATCATTCTCCACAGGAACCGGTGATTATGTTTCCACAACTAATGCCTATGGAATCTTCTGATGAAAATGGAAGAGTTGTTTCGTATACGAATAATGAAGCACCCAATCATCCATCACCAGCACTATCTGAGAATCCCGAAAGCTTGGGATGGCCTATTTCAGCAGACAATCCTTCTACTGGCTCACATAATGATGTTCCAACTATATTAGTTAATCCTCGGCATTTGGGACACATAACTCAATACCAACATGGACAACGGATTATATTTCTTCCTCCATGGACAAAACTGGTACACAATATCCTATCTATTCCTATGTTAGTTTTGCTCATCTTTCATCCGAACATAGGTGTTGTATTTGTAGAATTTCTTAGTAACAGGAGCCCTCATCTTATGCCAAGGCTGCCAAAGATCCTCACTAGCAACAGGCAATGGAAGATGAATTAAGAGCTCTGATGGAAAATAAAACTTGAGATATTGTTCGGTTACCTCCCCATCAAAAACCCATAGGCTGCAAATAGGTATACAAAATCAAATACAGATTTACGAAGATGACACACGCTATCCTCCCCCTTTCCGCGAAATTCCGATGGAAAATCCATTTAAATTTCTCTTCAAGAGCAGATGGATCCATTGAATGTTATAAAGCCAGATTAGTGGAAAATAGATTCATACAAAGGGAAGGATTTGATTACATAGAAACTTTCTCTCCCATTGCAAAAGAAGTCACGATACGATCTTTTCTTTCTATTACTATTGCTCGTGATTGACCCCTTCATCAAATTGATGTCCATAATGCTTTTCTTCATGGCAATCTTGAAGAGAAATTTAAATGGATTTTCCATCGGAATTTCGCGGAAAGGGGGAGGAGAGCGTGTGTCATCTTCGTAAATCCATATATGGACTCAAACAGGCTTCTCATCAATCCGGCAGGACTATGCTTTATTCACATGGAGACAAGGTACATCATCAATCTACTTGCTTATTTATGTTAACGATATACTCATTATGGGAAATGATGCATTCGCCATTGAAAGTTTTAAGAAATATCTACATTCCATATTTCATATTAAAGATTTGAGGATCTCCCAAATACTTCATTGGGATAGAAATTGTATGGTCAAATAAGGCATTTGTTTGAGCCAACGCAAATTTGTCTTGAAAATCGTATCAAAAGCGAGATTGTCGAGATCTAAGTTAGCTGCTATTTCAATTGAGCAGAATATTAGGTTGACAACAATTGAATATGACAAAGGATTATCACCCATGAACACGAATCCCTTGCTTAAAGATCATTTTGCTTACCAAAGACTTGTTGGAGAACTTATCAATTTGACCATGATCATACCAAATATTTGTTATGCAGTGCAGACTCTCGGCCAATGTATACATGCCTCAAAACAGTCTCACATGAATGCAACATTGAAGATTATAAAATACTTGAAAGGGTGTCCTAGATAATAGCATTTTGTGATACCTATTATGCTACTTGCCTCATAAGTAAAAAACATGTTACATGTTTCTATATAAAGCCAAGAGACTGTTTACTTTATTGGAAAATGAAGAAACAATCGATTATTTCTTTATCATCAGCTGAGGTAGAATATCGAGTATTGGCAAAGACTAACTGTGAAATAGTTTGGATAAGAGGCCTTATTCAAGATCTTGTTGTATGGGTAAAAGAACCCACTATCTTATTTTGTGATAATGATGATGCACTTAAAACTTGCAATGAATTCAATTTTCCGTGAAAGGACAAAGCACATAGAAGTTGACTGTCATTTCATTTAAGACAAAATCCAAAGTGGGGTGATCAAAACAAGAGGAATAGAAACGACATAACAACCCGTGGATATTTTTACCAAGGCTTTACGTCAAAGGCAACATTCATGTCTATTAAGCAAGCTAGGCATCCTTGATGTGTATAGACCACCAAGCTTGAGAGGGAGTGTTGAAGATATTATTGCCGATGCTAATTAATCTTAATTGATCTTGATCCTAGGAATCTTCACGGGAATCTTTTTGGGATATTATTCATTCTTTTTCTTTCCTTAAACATGTAGATCTCTCGTACTATCAACAAGGTTGTAATTACACATTAAATGATTCAAAAAGCAATATACAAATTTTCCCAAATCCCTAGCTTTCTATTCTTTGACACCAACCGGTCTTGATTGTTTGATCATGTTAAAACCGCTTGATTCGATAGTTACCATGCCTCAAACTCATGGGCACCGGGAGTGTACGAGTAATGCTCTTCGTCTCTAGAAGTTGGAGCCCGCCCCGACAGGCAATCACATATATAAGCCAGTCGCCATTGACCTATAGTCCTGTTGCTCTTCGTTGTCGGGTCGCAGATGGAGATGGCTGTCAGCAACTCGATTTCACTGGCACTAGCCGTCACGGACCTGCAATCGATGGATCGGTTGACAATCTTATTAGTCCACTCGCTTTTTCTCAGTGTTTTCGGATGGAGTCCGTTCTAGTTTTCATAGAGTAGAACAGGAGCAGAAGGCAGACGCCACATCGATTGATAAAGAAGAGAATAGTGAAATATCTAGGTCCTAGCACGGAGAGCGAGCAAATCAGTTGCATGAAGTGTCAAATGTATCGGTAAAGTATCTGCAATGGGAAGGTTTATGGTTTACAGGATGCCTTTCGGCTTCACTCCTTTCCCGAAGCCACGTTCACTCCTTCCCTGAAGCTGCATCACCGCGAATTGTGGACCCAAGAAAGTACCAAAGTCATGCCGTGCCATGGCTTGCTCGATCGATATACAAAGAGGGTGCATATTAGATGGCCCTTCCTAGCTGGAAAATCGAATCATGGATTCGAGAATAATTGCAAGGCAGTTTACTTTGTTAGAGAATGCTTGCACCTACTGAACAGATGATGAAGGCTTAGAACGAATAGCAATTGATAATTTCCTCTACCTCCAACGTGCTCGATTTCTTCTATTTCACCCATGAAACAAAGGAAACAGTCCTCGAGGATTTGGGGGACCGGCATTGATGCAAAGAAAGTCACATTGTGTAGAGTTTAGTTTGGCATGGGCCAATATAATGACTCTTTTAATTGCCTAAGTCCTGTCATTTCAAAGCCCAAATAGGGTAGGCTTTGCTCATTGAATCCATTTGACCATAGCATCGCTTCTTGGCAAAGGAAGGTTGCGTGAAATTATGACACTTGACACTACTTAGCAAAGTCCGTACATAGCTTCCCCAGTAAAAAAATTTACTCCCGTCTCCTAATTATCGGAGGAAGATTAATTTAAGGAACAATAATAATGCTTGCCCTAGTGCTTAAGGCCTTACATTTGTCTTCCAATTTGTTGAAGGACAGGAACATGGATTTCGACTAAATTGACCCACTTAACGAATGTTGACTCGACTGTACAATTTGAATGATCCTTCACCGATCTGACCTGAATCCAACCCAAATTCACAATAGAATCCGTATTTTGAATGTATTAGTCAAGCAAGCATTGTCACCTCTCCACCATCATCACCGCCACTGTCACGTTGGTGTTGGCGAAAGTTTTTAACATATCAAAACAAACAAAGGCAAATTGCGTGATGATCTACATTGAAAGTTCTATTATAAAGAATGCGTTGCATGAGTCATATACTATACTACTCTACTTTTTTTTGGTCGAAATACTACTATACCTTAAAGTAGTTACTTCATGACATGCTACCTTAATGGGGTCTTTTGACCTGAAGATTACAATGAATGAATCAAATAAGCAAATCACAGAACAAATCAGCCAACATTATTACAGCACCATATGAAATCCAGTTACATAAAGATGATCCGATATTGTAATAATTGCGCCATATCTACCGATTATCCCCTAGATATCATAATGAAGGTATCACAATCTCATTTGTGGCTTGTCCCTATATAAATAAGGATGAAAGCATCGGGCATCGAATAAGAGTAGCACATTACTCTGTGACCACACACTTCACAATGCTGCTAGTGCCTTTTTTTTTTAACACCAGCTTGGTCTCCTCCCACCCTCTTCTGTTTGCCTACAGTTTGAAAGTGTATTTTCTTCCCCCTACTTTTTAGTTTTCCTTCAAAATTTGAAAATGAGCTGCATTTCTAAAAATTATGAGCAATTATGCATTGTTATACATTTCAATATTCGGTGAATTTATCTAGCGGGTCTATGGGATTTATATGCTTTCTATAAACATGTGATCTCCCTCCACTTATAAGTTTAAACTTTTGGATTAAACATTCTAACATAATATCAAGTCAATTTCTACCCAATTAATTGCGCCTATGCAGATCCCTATCCATCAAATTTAGTGTGTCTATTCCTAATTTGGATTCCAAGTGAAAAGGGTGTGAAAATATTCCAACATTGCATATTTTGAGGAATATATATTTCTTCCACCTATAAGTTGGACTTTCTAGCTCTATCAACCAACCAAAGAACGCCAAAAATTAAAAAAATACTAGCCACACCGAGATAACTCAAACCGTCGAATCTACCTATTCTCTTTCAGCCATGCAATGCAAAAGCAGATTTTAAGCTAAGGAAGAGAGACGTATTAAACACATAATTTATTTCACTAACCACCTTGTTGAGAACTTATAGATCCTGGTTGGTATTTGTTCATCAGGGTCTGCGGACCCTGTATGAAGAAGCTGTTAGAGTCACTATTTACAGTACCGGACGTCTTGGCCAAGTCATCCATCGACCGACCCGCCGTACGAAGAGTGGAGAAATGATCCCCCCAGATGTCATATGTGAAATTGTTCTCAGATCCCGCCTTTTCCTCTGACTTGATGATCTTTTGGCTGCACAGATGAGAACCGGGAGCTCGAGCGTGTGGACGCAAACTCGAGGTGGGTCTCCCAGCACATGGGAACGTTGCAGAAGGCAATAGCACGGGCTTACTAGCAGTTTTTGCTGGTGCTGGGGGCTGCACGTGAAGTACAGCGGAACTCTTTTTCTTTGAAACTGCAGGTTCCAAACAGCTTGCGCTCTTATCAGGTTTGGAAACTTGATGCCTCTCCCTGTCTGGCCACTGAGAAAGGGTGGTCTCAATACATTGTTCCGGATCTGGATCAGGAGAGAGAGGACACATTCTTCTGGGTGTAGGAACAGAAGAGACTGGAGATAAGGGAGATGAAGGTGTCGAATTTCCGCTTTGGCTACTTGAAACTTCAAGTAGAGTGCTAAAACCTGCACCAGCACCCCTTCTCTTTCTCCGCCTTCTTCCTTTGTCTTTTCCAATGCGGACACTGAGGTTACCAGGCTGCGATACTTCCTCCAACACATTGCAGCTCTCAGCAGCACCAACTAAACTTAACGGCGAACATGATCGTTCCCTATCTTTCCGAGCTTCTGCAGGAATGACCGGTGTTCCCACATCCTGAGCATTTGATTTGGTATCTGGTGCACCAATCCCATGTACTTCTTCACATCCACGAAGATTATCAGTATATGCCGTGGACTCCAGTAGTAAGGGTTTATCTGCAACTAGAAAGTTAGGAAAAGGATCCACCTTGGTGGACCCAACAGGTTTACTACCTTTTCTACTATAGTGAACTTTTGAGGGTTCCCTTTGCACTGCGTTGTCATAATAGAATCCTTTCCTCTCCCACATCGCCAGTCCTGCGAGACTGTCATCTGGGGGAAGAAGTAAAATAATACCAACAACACAAACAGAGCAGCAAGGAGGATCGCCGCAAATATTCTCTTCACCCGAATCAAGAACAGAGATTTCTTGCATGAACCAAGCATGGTCAAATGAATATTGGCTTTCATGGGTATAATTAGAATTCCACTTGCCAAATCCAATTCAAGATGTCGCTGTTCCACAGGAGCCAAAAAATTGCTTCTGTAAGATATTAGAAACTTCTTTGCTTCCCCAGGTCCCAGAGAAAAACTTGTACAATTGTGAACAGTGAATCCATCCAACTTACAGTCTGTCCCAGAAACCCTTATCCTCCTGACCTCCAATGGCATATCTCCTGTATTCTTGGCATAAATTACCTTAATTAAAGGCTTATGACATGAGTGCACGGAATCATGCATTTGGGATGTCATCTTCTCTTGATTGACAATGTTCAAAGAATCAGAAAAGTCAAGGTCAAATTCCAATTTTTCAACAGGCTCTGAATTTTCAAGCAGGACAAGAGAATATGACCCCCCGATTCCCCTCAAAGACAACCACTCCACACCAGAAAGGTTGTTCCTTACCAGAACCGAACTCCTCCACTCACAACGATCCGATGGGTGAAATATCAAAGGCCCCAAAGATGCCTGCCCTTGAGGATGAACATAAGCTTCTGTTAGAGCACTCTCCGCTACAGAAAACCCATAGGTCGGTGGTTTGACAGATTCACCATGAACCAAGATGCCAGACAAAATAGGCTGCCCAAGTTGAATTGGGTCCTTACACTCATCAATCATTTCTCCTGAGTTCAAAAGCAGTTGCATGATGACTGGTTGCTGACTTGGATTGTGCACAGTGATCCACTTGGAGAGATGAGTCCCAATGGGAACGATGTGGAAGAAAACCTCATGGTTATCAAGCACCGACATCTCACAATTGGTACCTTGAGATTTCCAGTTTCCTAGCACGAACTCATCTAAATCTGCAGTCTGCAGTGCCTTCAAAAAAAAAATCAGATGCAACAATTTAGTATTTGATATGAAATTACGAAAAAAACAATGATGTGCTACATTTGCAGAAGAAAAAGCAGTGACAAATTATTACTAGGGAGGAAGTATATTCTATTTGTTATCATGGAGAAAGTCATAAACAAGTTCTAATTGGCAGAAGAGACCTGAAGGACCCCTTATCCCAGAGATTGACTTACAGGAACGAGCACAAAATTGCATTTCTTTTTTTTTTTATGAACTGCAACAATCAAATCAGAATATGAACAGCAGGAACAACAGACAATGTAGATCTCCAAGGTTATCAAAAATACTAAATCATGAAACAGAATTTATCCAGGTATATCTGATGAGCAGCAGTAACTACCATTCAATTCCTGTGCGTGGAGAAACTGGAGAAAAAATTATAACGAAAAGATTTGACATGTTTTGACCTTATTTTTGGTTCCATTAGATCACCAGTTAATAGGTAAAAAATCAGGAACATAAAGGTGGACACAAGCAGGAAAACAGTTGCATGCATTTCGGCCATTCATCTAAGTTCATTAAACAACAAAAATCATTAGTAGCAAACAATCATTTACGGGAGAGATCTCAAGAAACCTTTTAAGAACAAGAGTCAGATAACACAGCAGGTCTGCTTTGTATTTGAGAGCATGCAATATAATCTCCCATTTCACCGATGCGGAAATGGGACAATGGTGAGGTGGAGGACAAGTAGAAGTCAATGGAAAACTGTAAAGAACAATGCGTTTCACTAGAACTGATTTCCCATAAGCTTCCAAATAGTAGGAACATGAAAGATGACTTTAGATATTCAATAGTTCATGGGATTACTGCTTTACAAAAAGATGCGTGCTATTCAAACCTTCAAACAGTTCATTAATTCTAAACAACTCCTGAGTTAAGGACGAAGGAGTATTCTGTATCACTGAATACACTTTGTTAAGAAAATCAGTAACACTCCATATGTCTAAGGCATATGATTCCAGGACAGGTTCACTTATCCTCCATGGAGAAGTGTTTAGGAAGTTTAAACTTAAAAGATAAATTGCTCAAAAATTGGATGAACCTTTAGCTAGCAAACCTTCTAAAAGACTAGACTCCTCGGCTCTCATCAGCCTAGCACTCGTAGATTAAACAGAATCTACTATATTCACACACACAACACCACCACCCCCCCCAAAAAGAAGAAAAAAAGAAGGGAAAACACCTTGCTAGACAGTCTCATTCCAAAAATATGTTCTGATGATTTTTTTTTACAGATTTATCGGGTAAAGACAGCCTATTAAGATACCAACATGAATGAAATATATTATTATCCCTCGCATTAGGACAAGAATGGAATTCCCAGCAAATTTCTTCAAAAAACCAAGGAAATGTTTGAAGTCTAAACTACATGAAGCGTGGAATAATGTCCTTGGAATCAATAACAGCACAGGAAGAAACTCTCAAAATGCCTCCTTTTGCCTTTTGCAATAATCACATTGATTATTGACAAGACATGCTAGAGATCAAGAGCACCCAGCTAAGCAAATAGCACAACTAAGAAGTGTAGTACTATAGCTAGGAAACACAGACCAAACACATAGTTCGCGAATGAATAACTTTGTGCAGAAATTACATACCTCAGCATTTGCGTGCAAATTCTCCAATGATAATGTCCTTTTATTTCCAAAATCGGCATTATCGACCTGATGATTGTAACCAGAAAAGGAATCACGTCCTGAGCAGACATGTAGAATGTCCTGGCAGAGAATTTCAATCTGACTTTGTGAGTCATTCGTCTGTATAAGTAATTTACATATTCTGTCTGCATCGAGCGTCTCATGAGTAAAATGAATTTCATCTGAAACGTGATTGCAAGTAAGTACAGCAACTTGGGTAATGGTGCCAGGAAAGAGTACCAATCCGTCCATGCACTTGATCTGAAAAAGCTTTGAATTTGCAATTTCACTGATCTTAGTAACAGTAATAACACGTGTAGCACTATTCCTCAAAGATATGCTAACAAAACTTCCAGCGACATCAGATGATGTCACGCTCTCAAGAGAGACAGAAAGAAGACCAGCTATATCATGAGTTACTGCTATATCATCTATCTCAGCTTCAATCGGTACCATCATAATGTCAGCTCTATCTTTTGAAGATGTTGTTAATTGCATGCAAAAGGCACCCAAAACTTTACCAACAGAACCAAAAGATAAATCTATCTCTACGATGTCCTCACTAATCTGAGGACCAACTTCCCAACTTTTATGAGATCTCATTGCCATCACTGGCAAATCAATAGGACTACTCTTCACAAGAAACCAATCTTTAACACTCTGCAGGCCGTCAGAACTTGAGGGATTTTCGTGTGTACAAGTTGCTTCCATATGGAGGGAATTATCTCCCAGAGAAACTGATAGCCATAGGGCTATTTCTTCCACGTAGAGGCTCTCATCGAAAGGGTTGAACAACGACAAGTTCTTTCTCCACCTTCCACTGGAAGATTCATCTACACCTAATATGGGCTGAATCCCATAGGGAGACTTGACTGCGAAACCTCTGGCCTGCACCAAAAAACCTCCAAAATTTGTTTGCACAATCAAATGAGCTGAGGACAAACCCTGCCATCTAGGCAAGAAGACAAAACAGAGAGAAGCCACTTCACCAGGTTCTAGTACTGCTTCAGTAAAGTTGCAAAAAAAGAACTGCACATCTGTGCTGAATGGCTGGTAGACATGTAAAATGTTGTCACTCCAGTTGTTTGACACTGTTAAGAAGGCTATGGAAGGACCATACAAGTACTTTTCTCCCCAGTCAAGTATAGGAGGGTTTATTTCTATATTGGGTGACAAAAACCCGTCAAAGGAACCTGACTTGTCCATCTCAGAATTCTTGCCCTGACTAAAACTGACACTTTTTGGATTAAGGAGAGGTGCTTTACAAGAAGATATATCATGTTGATTAGCACCAGATGTTTGAATATATGAGAATTCATTAACATTCTTCCTAGAGTTCAAAGAACAAGAGACGGTCCTTCCATTTGATAATATAGATATACCATAATCTGATGACCACCTGGAGTTATTTGCCCACTGAGTAAATTCACCCGGTCCCGCTCCAACGAATAATGGATCATCAGGCCTAATCAAAGAGTCTTCCAAAGTAGTATCCTTGGTGTTGGAGTTCTCAGACAAAAAACCAGGCAGTGTTGAGGGAAAGCAGAAAAACTCGCTACAGATATTGCCAAGAGTTATACGAGCTTTTGAATTGTCCGGAGTATAATCTGAATCAACATCCCCACCAAGAACAATATTCGGAATGCCGGCACCATAATTGCCATTAGAGGATCCACATCCATTGTTTTCTTCCACAGCTTCTTGCCTCCCAACCTCAAAGCAATGTACACATGCAACAAAGGAGAAGAAGATGCATGATAGAAACCCAATGACAAATGATGCCTTGGTTAAGTGAAAAGATCCCCTGGATAGAGCAACATCACAGATAAGTTTTAATGACAGCAGCATTAAATTGCATTGGATCAGAAACTATACCGAATAAAAGAACAAAGCACCATGAAAATTCGAAACAAAGAAAGGAAAGCGAAAGAATGAGGACGGGATACTAAAAAGCCCAAGTTGTCAGGAAGTCTACAATTTACAAAAGAACATCAACAGTTTTTTAAGAAAGATCCAAAGACCCAGTGTGGTTGCCGTTGAAGAATTTGATGTTGCCTAAAAGCAGATCAAAGCTCTATGATAGCACACATATTTCTAAAACAGTAACTTCTCATTTCTAAAACAGTAACTGGCTCTTCAATATTAATTCCATTGAAGATTAAAAACAAAATAAAAAAATAAAACAAGCTGATTAAATGGGATCACCCTGCATTTAAAGGAAAACCCAGCAGACAACCCCAAAACAGAACACTGAAAGTTCTCCTTTTTTTGCGCTCCCAGAAAGCAATTTCAAAAATTTTTACTTCCCAAAAGATGAATTAAATGAATTGTTCGCCCGAAGTTCACTTTTTTCGCCGCTCGAGACCGGACCCATCATTAAAACACTAAGCACGAACGGACTAACACTGATTAAGCGGCTCATCAAACCCAGTTTCCAAAAGAATTGGAAATGACGCTCGCCGGCGTCACGACCGGTTTTTCACTCGTACAATCAAACCCAACATAAAACTCCGAAATCCAAAGCACGACACGTCCTAGTAACTAACCTTACCTAATAAACGACAGAAACGCAGGAGAAAGACAAGGAAAGTCAAAGAAAGAAAGGAAAAAAAAAAAAATTCCCCTGTAAAACAAAAAGCGGGCAGCCAGGAGATATCGGCTACTTTTGCGCACGCCGGACATTCAACTCGCAGTACTCATGGAACGATCGGCGAGCAGTCAATCCCGGCCCCCGTCCCAGAAATGGACAAGCAGATATAAAAAAAGATCGACCGAACCAAGAACCCAAGAAAACGAGAGCGAAAGACCAAGCGTGCTTCAAGAAACTCAAGAACGGATGAAAAAATACACACAAGCGAAAACCCATCTTATCTTCGCCAAAAAAAAAAAAAAAAAAAAGAAGAAGGAAAAACAGAAGCTCATCATCATCGTCACACGACGGAGCTCGTTATAGAGAGAGAGAGAGAGAGAGAGAGAGAGAGAGACGTAGGGGTGGCCGGCGAGGGACGAGGACCGGAGCTTCTTACCGGAGACGGAGCATCGGGCGGCTACGCCACGGAGCGGGTCCGACGAAGGGTATTGCTGCAGCTTCCATGCGAGAGGGCGAGGAAGAAGACCATGCGAGGGGCAGAGCGGGGGGGTTTCTCGTCTAGGGTTTTTCGATCCTCTCTCTCTCTCTCTCTCTCTCTCTGTGCCTGACTTCCAAGAATTTCTGGAGGAAGAGAAGAAGGGAAAAATGCTTAGAACGCAAGCAGCACCTGATAAACAAACAAAAAAACACAGCCTCGATGAATGGCCTCGGGGAGAGAGAGAGAAAGAGAGAGACACTATGACTACAGTGACAGGGAAGAGAGAGAGAGAGGAACGTTGAAAACAAAGGAAGGTCCCGCTTTTGCCCCTCGGTGGTGTAGGTATTCCCGAGATTGGGACCCGTCAAGGTCCATAAGTTTTCCTCTAGCTTTTTTTGTCTTTGGCTGCCAAAGGAGGAAAATGAGAGAGTGGGGTTCTGGTTCTAGGGTGATTGTGATTGTGAGATTTTTTTATGATCTTTTTAGGAAGGATGGATTTCACTTCCTATGTTTTTTGGCTCTTGGAATTTATATGAATCTCCTCGATACGGAATCTCATGTCGGAATCTGAAGCTTTTATCTTTATAATTCGATTGGATTTATATGAAATGCGAATCAAGTCAATATTAAGTTTTCTTTACCGTTTATTGCCACGTCATCTTAAATGAACTCCGCCTTTGTCTTGTCTCTGCGATTTACGTGCGTGCGTATGGAATTTCGTGTCGTGCAATGATCACGTGTATGGCGATTTGAATGCCTCTACGTTAAAATGTTTCCCATCGCATGCTGCCGCGTGGGTGCGAGAGGCTTCATCTCCACATTCAAACGCGCACAGTAGGTTTCAATCACGTTCGTCATGCATGGCAAGCACATGTTGTCATGTTAGAAAAAAATAAGTAATTCATAATTAAAACAGTCATCAGTCGTTTCGAATTTTACTCATTTATACTTTTCAAGATTTGAACCGTTGAACAAGCAAATTTCATCATTTCAAAATATCGCCATCCTTGTGATTGACGCAATTAGTGCATTGGAAGTGAAAACATAACATGCCCATAAAGAGACACAAAAGTAGGTCTTTCCACAAGGTCTTTTGAGTCATGGACAAGCTTTAGAGGTCCATGTCAAGCTTTGGGCCTCTTTGTAAATATGGTACAACTTGGAGGGCAATCCACATGATAATTCGTCTCCCCACCCTTTTCTTTATTTTTATTTTTCCCCACGCATGAGTTTTAAGTAGGCGTGTATATAAAGCCTCTTTCACGGGCAAACGTTTGGAAAATAATACACCACGAAGGGGGCATGCCCCTAGGGGCAAAAGTGGAAATGCGCAAGTACCATATCCAAGGTGAGCTTAGGTTTTAGACTTTGGTGCTCCTTTGCTTTTTTGGCTATCTTTGTTTAAAAAATGTCAAATTTCCTCTCTTTTTTTTTTAATTTTTAATTTTTCCTTTTGTTTTATTATATTTTAAAATTTTATTTTGACTTTAGTGAGGGGGACAGTCCCTTGTGGGCATCTGGTCATTGGTGCATGGAATCGTCGTTCCAGACGCACGACGCACGACGCACGATATCTAAGTCCCGTGAAAGGTCCGTTCTGGCCCTCCCCGCATCTCTCCGAAAACCGGCCACCACCGGAACCGGGGTCCGGTACGGTGGGAGCCAGGCCTTGGCGGGTTGTGGCCCGGGCGGGCCCTATCAGGATCCGATGGTCCCATGTTCGCCTCCGGTACATGTATCGGATTCATTGCATAATTTCTCCCTCTTTTTTCATTCCGCACGGCACGTCCTTCGAGGGCTCGACTCGCGTCGACCCCACGCAGCCTCGTCCTCATCGACCCGACCAGCCGAGGGTACTTTGGAAAAGCGAGCACCATGGGCTTTTGTCAATTGCTGCTTAGTACCTTTGTCGCCGTGGAGAAAAAACAGGACAATGTGTCCCGACACCGTCCAACACCAAAAAATTTTGTCTAAATTGTTCTTCTCCACCATTAGCGAATCTCAACGAAATGCAGGAGTTTCGAACTAATTAATAATAAATGATATATTAGGAAAAAATAGGAAATTTCGTAATGTGTCTGCAAAATTTAGGAGCCCATAATATAGGCGAGCATGTCGTACTGAATGGGTATGGAAAATAATAAAAGATAGATGCTTGAAATAATCGACTGCTTTTGGGAGCATGACTAGGTTTTCCACTGAACAGCCGTACCTTTCAAAACATGATGTTAGGGAAAGTGGCCCCACCTGCGAGACAATTTCTAAAAGTAAAAACTATACTTAACTTTAGTCTTAAACCATCTTGAACGGCGATTTAAGTTTCATGACTTTTGACAAGCCATCATTTAAGCAGCTCCGACTTATTTTAATAATAAGAGCTCGCCAAAGTTGCCTAAACATATGGTTAAAAAAAAGTTTTGGTGCTAAAGCAATCATAAAGTGTCAACATTAGATTGATTGTTGGTAGATTTGTTGCTCTAGAACTTTACAAAAGTCAAGAGTTTGAAAATACAAAGCCGTGTACTAAAATAAAAGTCACGGAATGAATATTATAGCTTTGCTATTGTTTCCTTTTTGTTGGACTCAAGCAAAATAGGAGAGCAAACCCACATGGATGTGCATGCATATGTCTTTGTCTCTCCAAATTATTTCATTTAAAGGGTGTGCTTGTTTCGCAAAAAATGAATGATTTAAAAAATACTTTTCTAAAAATGATAATCTGTATTATTTTTATTGTTCTGAGAAACATTTACATATAAAATGTTGTCGAAAAAGAAAACATTCTCGACATTTTTTCTACTATTGAATATTTCTCAAAGAAAATAAAACATTAGATGAACATTTTGCTATCTTTCAGTAACCGAAAACAAATTATTATTTAAATTTCAGTAGATAAAAGAAAATTCTCACGTAGAGTGCAAGGATGAGGTTGGTTGCACTATAGTGACAATTAAGTGATTTTCCAAGTGCACGAGAGGTAGTTAACTCCCTTGTCTCGCCTTTTTGTCCTTTTATCTTGGTCAATTTTACCTTTAATCTTGTTTAATTTACAATTAGAAATTGAGTTCGTGGGGGATGTGATGGGAGCATGAAAGCGAAATGATAGAGCGCCTTCTTTTATTTATAGAGACATGCCGTTGGACTTTAATACATCCTTAAATTGTTTTGTCTGAATTATGAGATATAAAATTTTAGGAATATACCTTCTTAGATGGGGAAAACAAAATTACACTCGAGAACTGAGGGGGCCATTGAAAAAACAAAAGTCATATGTGTTTTTCATAATTTATAAAAATATGCTACCGGAATTTCCATCAAGTTTGATCAAGAGAGTCATTAATAATTTTTTTTTAAATAAAAATTGTGACACTTCAACGAGTTTTGATGCCAAATAGCACTGTCATATCTCAGTATTCATACTATCTCTATTTGTAAAAAAATTTACTCAAGAAATGGACTATCCAAATAAATTTCAATTAAAATGTCGACAAATATATCACACATCAAATCACTAAGTGACGGTCAGACACTAATTATTAATTACTTTCACATTTACATTTCCTTGCTTCTTGCAATATCTAGAATTCAGTATCAAATCTAATAATATCCTTCAAACGGTGAATATGAAATTTGAATACTACTTTTTATTCACTTATCTAAAACAAAATCACCAAGTACGAAATCTCATTATTTCTAAAATTTCGAAGGAATAAAAAAAATTTATGAAGTCGGAACTTAGCACGCAAAAGTATATTTTGATGTGTCGACCTTTTCTTCCTCCTAATTAATGAAGACATAAAAAGGGCAGCCAAAAAAAGGGGAACATCATTATTAGATCATTTCCGAATCAGCGCGTGGGGGTTCCGCGCGAAGACGAGGGCGCGTGGATCCGGAGGTTCAATTCCACGTAATCACCGCCGAGAATCTACGCGAGTGGCGGCTTTTAATTATCGAGTCAAGAGGGGGCGTCAGAATCTCAAAAACTGACGGCTCCGTCCCCGTCTCCATGATTCCCTTCCGCCCGTCCTGCGATCCGGGCCGTCCGTTCCGGTACACCGCGGGCCACGCGATCTTCGGCGCGTGGGCCCCCCGCGGTCCACCAGGTGGCCGGCCTTACGCCACCAGTTTAATGTTTTCCTTTTTTTAATTTTTCGAGGGAAAAAGCCACCGTTCGTTCGGTCTATCTGAAAGTCGAGATTAGGTCATGCGACGGAATTACCATTTTGTCCCTTGCGCAGGTCCGAAATTCGACGTTCTCTGTAGGGTGGGGTTGGTGCGGTCCCTTTCTTTTGAATTGCTTTTATTATTTTTTATTTTCTTCTTCTTCTTCGTCAGATTTCAAATTAATATTAAGAACCTCATTTTATTATTGGACAAATTTTATTCAGGTATTATATTTTTCGAGAAAATTTATAAATTTCTTTTTGTCTTGTTGGGAATTTGTGAAATGGCATTTTTTTTTGTTGCGTAAGCCAATAATAACAAGTATTAAATTTAATCACATGAAAATTTTGAGTGTGCGCTTTGCGTCAAATAAAAAAAAAAAGAAGTAAAAAATTATATTTTTATGACAAAAATAACCCTACTTTTCAAAAGATAAAATAATAAAGACAAAAGGAGCATCTTTTGCTCAAGGGACAAAGGTATCCATGAAATTATACCATCGAGACAAATACAACCTCACTCAAACGGTAAAATAAAAGCACGATTTTACTTGACGGGCTAAAAATATCCGCCACTGCTCTTTTGAAAAAAAAAAATGCCTAGGTAGCCTCTAGAAACGGAGGTAACTTGTACAATCGGCATGTTGGTTCCACCAAATCATTGCCTGAGTTTTTTTTTTTTTTTTTATAAATAAAATATAGCAGACAAAAGATAGAGAAAATGAGTTTATCTCCAAATTGAGTTTGTAAATTGAATGCCCAGGATTTTGCTTCAAATTGAGTTTGCAAATGAGGACCTAGATCATTGATTTCGAGCTAGTTCATGAAGTTCAATCAATATTTCAAACTTGCAAATTAGGATTTCTAATCATTGATTTTGAGCTAGTTCGTGAAGTTCGATCAATATTTCAAACTTGCAAATTAGGATTTCCAATCATTGATTTCGAGCTAGTTCGTGAAGTTTAATTGATATTTCAAATTTGCAAATTAAGATTTCCAATCTTTGATTTCGAAATTAATGGATTAACTAATCAATTATAGTCAAAGTGGGATAGTTGTTCTAAGATATCGTTATCCATCACGTAAGAGTTCATGCTTCTTCTTTTTTTATCGTTTGAAAGGTGAGGTTATTTTCGTCTCAACAGTATAAATTCACAGATTTTTTATACCCCAAGTGGAGGAGGCTCGCGCCTCTTTTTTTTGGCTGTTTGCATTTGCCCGTGAGCTTTGTGACTTTTAACTTTAAACAAAGGTAAATTTTCACGGACGATAATCACCCTTCGGCGCACTTAGAAAGGATTCGATATGCCCAAAAAAAAAATTGAGGATCTGTATGCCCCCGCCAAAAAAAAAATTTAAAAAAAAAATAGTCGCAAGCATCGAAAAGTGCAAACGAAAGTGCAAGGCGCACTGCCCTAAAGATTCATGGAGAGCAAAAGGCTGAACTCGAGCATGGACGCTGCAGAACACACACCGGCCTTGTCAGTGCGATTGTCCTCCGCATCTCTCCGACGTCACCACAGAGAAAACGAAGAGACGAACCGAGCGCGCGCGTTGAACCGCCGGGTCGAATACGGCGACAATCGGCCGCGATCATCGCCGTTTTCTTCTGCTCCGAGTAGCTGCTCCGCTTTACGCACGCGGTCGTGTAAGATTGGCGCGCCTCACAACTACCCCCTCCCTTCCAAATTCTAAGGTACAACTAAAAGTGAGTTTGGCAATACCTTGCCAAAGGTTAATGCATGTAGCAGTTGGCAAAATTTTTGGAGCGTTTTGGAGAGATGCAATTATATCTCCAGAGGCTTCAAAGCCTTTACCTTAAGGTAGCTCCAGAGGTGCTTTGAACTTTGAGTATTTCTGTAATGTAAATGTAAGTTTTTTTTCCAGGCTTTGCTCTCACTGATCTTTGATGATTTAGGAAATGTCATAATCTATTGTGACATTACTAGCAAGGGTTCCAAGTGCTGATGAGGCCATATTGATGCCGGCTAGTCTCACTTGAGGTCGCCTAGATCACGCGACTTAGGCAATGCTTGATGTCATGTGACTTTTGTTTGGCAAAATATGGTTTCGAATTAATAGAGTAATCAAGTCGGACTTTGAGGCACAATATCATTTTTCTAAAGATTTATTTACTACATAAAGTTGCTAATGATCACTGTAAAATATTCTTCATGATACAAGAAAATCTCAAAATAAGAATACTATATAACAATTTTAGTATTTCTTTAGGGTCTCTCTAGGAAATAATTGAAAATATGGCTGTAGTTTTGGAAAAAAGACTAAAAAAAAAATGATCTCGATTCGTTCCTATGAAAAACCGACACACACACACACACACACACACACACACACACACAATCGGTCTTAAAGAACATAGACAACTCTTTGTGAAATATTGCAAAGTGAAGGAATATATCCTTTCGAAAGAAGTTGCCCAAATGAACAAAGGTGTCTTCGGAAGAAATTGAAAAATGAACAAATGCAACCATTCAAGAAAGATTGCAAACTGAATGAATATCATTTCCAGAGGTTATATTGAAAAGACAAAAATAAAAATTTCAAAATAAAAAAAAAATAAGATTTCGAATTTTCATAATTTCCGAAAATTCTCAATAAACAAAAAACAACATTTGAACTAATTAAAGTTAATAAGATAACCATAAGGAATAATAAAAAAAAAATAAATAAAGGGGTTAGTGCTAATTAAACCTCTAGCACGCAAAGTGTTAAGTGCACCTAATAATCGATGCCAAAATTCACACGCCCTCACGCGAGTATGGTGGAGTCTAGCCCACACAATCTTTTCTTTAGATATGCTAAAAAAGTCCCATACTTATTAACTAGCCCACCTCTTCCCACTTTTCCTAAATGGGACAAGGGAACATACACTTATTTTGTTTTACAAACAAACTTCCAACAACCTTAAGCGAGGCTCACTAGCGGCCAATTTGACTTGTCAACAATTGAGTTCCCCTAGGAAGGTTTGAGAATTAGGAAAAGAAAGAAAAAGCTAACAAAGTCCACTGTAAAGTGTAATTTATTCTAAATGGCATTTAAGTGAAAGTTGTTTTCTAATACATTTTTAAATTAACTTTATCAAACACTATTTACATTTTGAAAAAACCCGTTCATATAAAATTCTTTAGATTTTCCCAAAGACTATCTCCAAAAATATTTCCAAACCATTGAGTGCTAATTGCCTTCTAAACTCAGGATATTCATCGCGGGCTTTAGGACCCGTGTTGTAATTATCTCAAGTCAGGGTTAAACTCGAGCTGGTCATGCTGTATATACCTTTCAGAAACGAGTCTCTAGGTAAGTCGACTTTGAATCCTTTGTTGTTGCAATTCCGAAAGGATCGCATTGAAATTGTTAGGGAGTCATTCTAGGACAGCTTGCACAAACCAAAGGCAAAAGTAGACCATGAGACGTTGCGCTCAAGCAAAATTGACTGCGGTAGTTATGGCAATGGGCCACTCCTTGGTCCACTCGAGCCCTACATGCCTCTAAACCCCTTTCATGACATGTGATGCCTATTTCATTGCGAGGGCTTAGATCGCTAATAGAGACAAAATGACGGTACTGGCGTTAAATTTATGTGTGCAGCTTACTTTAATGTCAAATCTTTTTAAATGATCATCTAGGTGTCACAACTTTTAAAATCGGGGATTTGGCTCGCCTGGACATCCTATATAACATTAGTTGAACAATATATCCGATGTGACTCATTGAAGAAATTTGCACTCAAACTATATTCAAGATGACGTGATTTGAGCCAAATCTTGCCCCCACATATGGTTGCAATTTCAAGGAAGAGTCACCGTTTAGGGTTGAGTGATGATGTTGTTTTGCATAATTTCTACGGAACTTTGCCTTGCCGAATTACTTATGTTTTTCAAAAGCTGCATAAAGTGCATTTGTTGTTAAAACAATGTCACATGAGATTCTTGTTGATAATAAGTCGTTGAAGCAATTTACCCGATTAAGTTAAAAATTATGACACTCAATATCTATTTATATCACAAATAACAAACATTACGAGAATACTTTTCCAAGGAATTTATTTTCAAAGAAATTTTCGCATGTTTGATTGTACTTTGTAAATAAAATGGAAGTCATCCTCCAAGGTATCTTCTAGGAAAATCACGAAACGTACATTTAAGAAAAGTCTCGAATACAAGTTCATATCCCATGTTTGAGCATTGAGGACTTGAGCTCAAGCATTAGGATCCTAGACCTAACCTAAGGAGACTAGAGCCCAAGCGTTGGGGGCTAGCTGCTTGGGACCGGGGTCCTACGTCGTGGGTCCTAGGCCCCGTTACTAGTGTCTCGAACTCCAAAAACACGGGTATAGCTGTTGGGGACTTGAACATAGGCAAACAAGCTCTTAGGCCCAACCTTGAGGGACCGGGGCACTTTGGGACTTGGGCGAGTCCTTAGGGAACCAAGCCCCCATTGCTGGGGACCCAAAACATGGCCTTGGAGGTCTCGAGCCTAAGCTCCAGGGTCCTTCACTCAAGTCATCTGAGGCCGACTTTAAATCTATAAGGACTAGTATTGAAATTCAATTATTAGATGAAATATTTTCTTAAAATCTTGTAACTCACGTGGTGCTTATTTAATATGCAAAATTTTCCCATCTGTAGTCGGTGTAAGTTCATATGGGGAGCACCCACACGACCACACGAAGAAAACATAAAAAAGAAAGTGGAATCCAGTTGGAATGTAGTTGGAAGGATTCCTTCCGGATTCTCTGGATCTTGGAAACATTAAGAAAATTACCTTTTGGATTAGCAATTTTACCAGTCGTCTAATGTCACCCGATGGTTGAATAGTAGAAGTGGGACGTAATGGGTTAGCACATGGACGGTCTCTATTCTTGTTCTTGCTTTCTAACAAAAGAGTCCATTCATCATATGTTACTGACTACTTACCAGAATTAATTAGTTGGTGTTCCCCATCAGTGCTAATTGAGGACAATGGTTTGGTTTTCAAACTGCTTTAAATGCGATTTCAGGTGCCCTAACTTTCACTT
This sequence comes from Eucalyptus decipiens, assembly GCA_014182575.1. Lineage (NCBI taxonomy): Eukaryota > Viridiplantae > Streptophyta > Magnoliopsida > Myrtales > Myrtaceae > Eucalyptus > Eucalyptus decipiens. The sequence continues at coordinate 22,341,139 of CM024616.1, forward strand.
AATCAATTTCCGTAAATCAGTAGGACAGCATTATCTATTGTTGTGACATGAATCACTTGAAATTTCTCGACAGTTTAGAGATAAAAAGCAAAGGTTTTGATTGCTAGGAACCATTCGATACCGAATGTTTGACGGTTAGGTTATGCTCTACATATAACACTTTCATAATGTCTTGATAGATTTATAAGATTCTAATCAATCATGAATTATTGGGAAGCAAGGCACCCCTGAGAAAACAATTCAAGGTTCTCACTTGAGTGAGATATTTGTGTATTTTATTCCTTAGGATGGAAAGAGGTGCATATCTTATTATATTTCATGGTCTAAATAATTGGCCACACAGTGCATTGATTAAACTATCTAGTAAAAAAAAAAAAAACTGTCGATATGTTCCTAATTCATGTTGTCCATGAATTTTGTTTTTTTTTTTTTTTTTTTTTTTTTTTTAATCCTCTTCCATTTTGGAGATGAACATTATAAGAGGATTGTTTTCAAAACATAAAATGGGTAACTTTTAAATGTCTTCTGAGTACAATTGATAATCTTGAATTTTACTATCGAAGGGATTGACTAAAGAAAGAAACATAAACCCTAATGATTGATGGATAGAGGGTTCCTTTGCCAAATTTTTAATACCAAATTGGCAATTTATCTAGACAAGAAGTTAAATTTGTAAATGTCGCACTATTTTGGGCCCAGCCCGTTCACTTTTAGTGCTTTTGAATTCTTAGCCAACCAGAAGGCCCAAAATGGAACTTGTTGCTCTATTTGACCAAAAGTTTAGAAAATGAGAATGTTTTGTTATTCTTCATATTAATTTAGGTCGATAGATGAGAAAAAAACAACTGTTGCTTCGGTGTTAATTTGAGTTCAGGGATATAAGTATGATAAAAGTCATAAAAATTAAGTACTGGGTACGCTAGCTACTATTTTGAGTACACCCCTATTTTACCTTGTTAAGGAAGAACTGAGAATCTAGAAATAGACTCAATCGAACATTTTTCAAAAGTTATTATAGTGACTCATTCTCTTTAATTTATCCCCAATCACATGTAAAGAAAAAAAAAGGTATACACAAGGGACATTACTAGAAAGCATAAATTTTTTAATTTAGAATGGATTACCTAAGTTATATCTCTACGCAACGAGCATATCTAAATATTCTCACCAACAAGTTAATGGTAAAGAAAAGCCTTAATTCAGATGACTAAGTTAATCCAAAGTTCCAAGATGTTCAATGCAACGTCATAGAATTGTGCAAATTATCCTAAAATACAATGCAAAAAACAAAATGAAAAAGTGGAAGGGTGCAAAAAAGGGGGAAAAACCCATTTAAGCTATGTACATGTGTATTATGTGAAGTGGAATATTCTGCCGAAATCTGTCACTTCATTTGACTGGAGAATTTGAATACGAAAGCGCTTGGTTGCCAACTTTTCTAAACCACGCATCTCCTTTGTCCACTGTGGGAGGTCTACACCAAATGTGCCAAATTTTTTCCGAGTAAAAGGTACTAATAAAGTTATCCATTAGCCTAAACTTTTCGACATCATTAATGCCCATTCAGTCCCTCATACTGTTGCTCGGATGCATCTGGGAAGATCGTTTTCCCACTACAAAATCGAAAGCATGGATTCCCTTTAATGAGCGATTATTTTGTAGTAATTTTACTAGATTAAACTATATAATCACATTTTAGGATATCTGCTAGACTTGTATTAGATTCCACTATAAAAACATAGGTTTTCATGCAATTTCCTTTACTGTACTTTAATTGATTCCGTTTATCACGCCATCTACAACTAAACCATGCTTTTATGTAGTTGCTTCATTAGTCATTTAGTACCGTCACATAGAACAAAATTATTCAGTTGCTATGTGGGGATTGCGGGACATAAATCTTTAACATGAATAATGATGGGATCACAAATCCAACGGTTGGCTAACAATGAGCTTGCAAGCGCGAACACATCCACATCATCAGATCCAATTCAACCTTTCTTTGAGTAAATTATTACAAAAATATCAAAAATTGTAATACCTCTAAACCCTAGAGATTCGAAATAACCCTGAAAAGGAAATGAAAACCTAAATACTAGCAATTAACATCAAATGAGCAAACCAATGCAGAAACTAGGCCGAAAGAAGAAAACAACTCCCGCAGCGTGGGTTTATAAGTTTTGCAACAATATAGCATTCAAACTGAGTTTTTTTTTTTTGGGATCGTTCTTATGGGCGTCACTTGCTAAATAGTGCACGAATTCTTATTTCTGGCCTACCTTTTAAGTTTTGCTCAATTCAAATGTTTCATAAATTCATCAGCTACGCCGTTTGCATAATACATCATTGAACAGATCTATGGAGAAGAATAGATGACATGACTTGAATGAGACTAACTTTAGATTAACACGAGTCGACATGTTTCTATTTCTTTTAGATATGAATAAGGTAGATATACTGATAAAAGAATAATAAAAAAAGAAACAAGGTTAGACATAATTTAAGCACGAAACAAGCCCACGTCAATAGCAAGTGAGACCATATAAAATGTGAAAAAGCGAGACCACTTTCTGAAGAAGAAACAGCACTCGATGCTTACCACTTGACATAACACATGGGCTTTTATGGAATTCATTGGTCTACGTTCTTCTGGGTCTGCTTTATCACGTGGAGAGATTATTCTTAATGGTCAAAGCATTGCTCACAAGTTCAAATAAGGCATTGTCACCATCATCCTGTCTGTTTTTCTGCCTGTTATCATCGTTTTGATTTGGATACATTCACGTCCTGTCATTTTTCTGGACGAGGTTTACCGAATTTTGTGTTGCATCTCTGCCCATCATTCATGCGTTTTTTTCCCATTTAAGATACCAAAAGGAACTTACTGACCTTGCACTTTTGCTGGCCACAACATCATATGACATTGGGGAAGATTAGAGAAGAAAGTAGTACAACGAAAGACTAGAATCTCATATAACATGGACGCATATTATAACTGATGCATATTTTAGGAATTTTTCACTAAATAATTACATAGTTCAGTACTGAATTGATAGACAATCCTATACACATCAACTAGAACCATCTCCAGGGGCACTGAAGAATGACATTTTGGGACATTAGACCTAACTAAACCAGAATTGACAGGACTCACACGACACAACTCCAACTTTTTATTTTGTTGTACCTAGGCTTTTGGTTCATCAATCAAGCTTTCAAATACATGGCCGACACCAGGGCTGTGACCCGGTTCAATGGGTCTGAAATCGCCTAGTATCTCCGTAATGGTTAGCCTCTCCTCATTGTTGCTCGGAGCTTTTACTTCAGCACCTCCCTTCTTTGAGCCAACGAAAGAATGGCCCACTCCAGGGCTGCTCCCAGGGGTTGTGGGGCGGAAATCATCCTTGGACACTGCATCTGACTCACCCAAATCGGCCGCCTGATCACGTGTTGTAGATGAAGGAACTATCTCGTTCCTTGCATCAAAATGATAATCGTTCGTAGGAGACTGACCCGGAGTCAGAAATTGCGATGCTTGTTCGTGCATTTGGTCGTTATTCATTGCGTGGAGCTCGTCCTCCCACGTTGATTTTATCAACCTTCCCTCGGAAGTTAGGATGGCACAGAACGCGATGAAGGTGAAAATGATCACCAATTTCAACATGACCTGGAGACCAGCCATAGCCAGAGAAGTGTGGAAAAGGAAGTTTGATTTTCTACTTTGAAGTGAGCAATGAGAAGAAACAGGTAGGACGGAACTGAATGTGAAGCACTTGAACTTTGCATGGCTATTTATAGGCTAGAGAGAGTGACTTTTTGAGAATCTTAACCCACTGTTACTTAAACTATGTTCGTAGACTTCATTGTGGTTCTTCTTCCTCGTGGTGGTGATTATTGCAAAAAGATCACTTAAAGTGCAGCACTAGTAAATGTTATGTCATGTCATTGCAAGAGCAATATATTTATTTATTCTAATTTTAGAAGATCTCTCTCTCTCTCTCTCTCTCTCTCTCTCTCTCTCTCTCTCTCTCTCTGCTTTGTGCGTGCTTATGTTAATGGTGTTCTTTTCAACACTTTCTCACTTGTATCATTGACGAAGACCCGAACGAAAAAAAGGTCTCGCGCCGACTTTGACGATTGTAAAACTCCTCCAACTAAAACTGGCCACTGCTTGCTTTGAACTGTCGATAGTGGAGCAGAAAATTCTTTTGTAGTATTGAATGGGGCATGTGATATGACAACGACTGCTCTTGGTTGACCTCGTTTCATGGTTTAATTTTGGGTGGTTATGTAGTAAGCACAAAGGATTAGCTAATAATAAGTACGGCTCTGCCATGGAATTAGGTTGTGAGAAAGATACATCTGGTCAAGCACACGATGAAATGATCTTGCACATTGCTCTTAACTTGCCCTACTATTGAATGCTATATCTAACTTAAGTAAGAGAAGAGTCCTCAATAATAAATCATGGAACTTGACACTTTTGAATGTGTAGGACGTCCGGCGACAATGGGATTGTCATGTAATATCAACCCTGACAAAACCTAGCCAAGAGTACTTGATTGCACATTCCATCAACGGTTTAGAACTATATCAGTTTGATTAAAAGTTTAGGATTAAGGTTAGTTTAGAACCGATTGTGTAGTTTTCCCTATAACCTTATTATATGCTTGGCTAGTTGTTTAGACCGGTGCTTTGAATTACTTGTCAAAGAAACCCTTCTTATAATAAGTGGGACATATCTGGAAATGAAGGGATTTAGCATATAGATGAACACATGATGAGCAAAACTGGGCTCCGCCACCACAATCCACCGGCACCAAACGTTTAGGGATTCTCTGTACTCTCCACTTAGAGGGGAATAAAATGTTGACGGCTTGGGTGCAAGCCATACCATTTTCTTTTGTGGACAGATTCAAGTGAAATACCAACTGTCTCTGTACTTTGTCGTTTGACCCTTCATTGTCTCGATGGTTCTCCTGATTAAGCTTTTAAAAAGTGGTTTAGAATGTGCATGCTTAGCCGCCCAAGGCATAAGAAATTCTTCTGTTTGATTGCTATTAAAATAAGGATCGTCTTAGTGATGGTTTTCGGAACACCGATTTAGGATACTTAATTTGATTTCTTAATAAGTGTGTCCCTAGAATACACATTAACAAAACTCATAACATAAAGGATTATGCATGACATTCAAAAATTCATTTATTAGATTAGTACACAAAGTGATGTGAAAATAGCATTTAAGTAAATGGGCGAATCAAATTAAATTTAACTCATTTATTAAATTAGAATACAGTTTAGGAGACCATTCTTTGTAATCCCAACTTTATTCTAATTACAAGTAATTTCTTTAGCAGTTGTAATCATTAATAATAATAATAATAAAAATTAACGCTTCAACGGGTGAGTCATACTTGAAGGACATTTAACTTGGAGAAGTAGATGATTTAGTCTGGAGAAGATCGGTTTTCTTTTCTTGCTTGCTTAAGTAAAGGGAATGGGATTGGGAAATGTGTGCAGATGGACTTTTTGCGTTAATTTCATTCGGTTTTACTAAATCCTGTAATCATGACTCGCAAAAGGAAATCGCTAATTAAGGAAAAAAGAAGAAGAAGAATTTGACTTACTTGAATTTAAATGTTCAAAATAAACGAAAGATTTATGCAATCATATCATTGTTATGTGGGCCATTTTATATTAAGATTATTTCCCTTATTTAACTAGATATGGTCATTATTCATCTTTAACGCTTATAGATATTACTAGAATATTTGGGCAAAGTTTGAAGTTGAAAATGATGTTGAGTTTGCTTTGTTGTATGGAGATGCTAATGCTTAACAAGAGCCTCCAAGATGCCTAGTAACTGTTACGTCCAAATAAGCAATCAAGAGGATGGTAAATTGAATTTTACAGAAAATGCAGATTAATCTTTTAGAATTAACTCCAATAAAATGAACTAGCAATACAGACATCGCAAATAAAATAGTTTAGAGAAAGATAAACTGCAAACGATATTCTTGAAGATTTGGTTTAGGTGTGCCCACTTCTCTCTTTTAGCTCTCTAACCGTTCAAATCGGCTAGATAACACTAGTTACGCCAAGAGCACAAATACCGCTTTGTTAAAAAATGTAGAACCTGTTGCCACACGGAACTTGGTTTCCTTCTATAACAACCTCACTATAGCCTAGTAACTATCGAACCTTCCAATATCATTCTAATACCTTGTACATATAGCACAACTTGTCTTCTCCCCAAACTGTAAACCGCACATTTGATTAGTGTTTCTGACTAGTCACTTGCACACTTATCTCTTATCTATATAAATGCCTTCACTAAAATATAACAACTTTTTAATTTCTTTGTTTACAAATGAGTTGGTAACTCTGTCTGACTCTTAGAACCAACACTCAAATGGGTATTGCAAACCTACAAAAGATACTGACTCAAAAACATCTCAAGAATACTCAATTTCTCTTGTTGTTGCCTTCTCCGACTGAATGACTTCTGCTCAAGCTTTCTCCAATTCATAGAGCTCCAATTCGAACGTTAAATTTGAGTCAAGTAGGCATTATGTCATCTTATTCTCTATAAAAAAATCTCGGCAAAATTCTGAAAAACACGTGCATAATCTTCCCTCAAGCTAGCCTGCCAATCAAATTTACTATTGAAGGCAGATTTTAATCACACCATTTCATCAATATCTTCAGCGAATTAGTATATTATTTTTCACATAAATAATATTGGAATATCGTACTTAAATGTTATGAGTTGGGGTCTTTGATTTAGAAACTCCAATGGTATTTGAATTTATATATGAAAAGTGCTCGACCATTAAGTTCGACTGTTTTCTAGAAATAAGATTTTGCTTTAAGACCTTTCCTTTGCGAAGTTTAGTTCATAAAAAATAATAAGATTTTGCATTAAGTTTAGTTCATCAAAATTCTTTAGGCTTCATTTGCTAGTTAAGATAAAATTCAAGATAAGATAAAATTAATCCTAACTTGTGTTTGGTTTTGGCTCAAGATACTTCTCATATTTGCGAAGGTGAATGAATATGTTTTCTTTTTCTTACTAGATTCGATATTTGTTGATTGATTTGCATCGTCAATGTTGCTGTAGCTCGTTTACATTTCCTGTCAAAGTTGAACCTATGGCTTTGAAATGCCGCATGAGCTCCTTAGCAATTTAAAATTTACATTGTACAATTATAATTAATTTATTGATGGTGGTTATCTTCGTTTGTGCATTTGAGGTTTCTTTAGTAGTCAAACATAAGGTGTTCTTAACAACTCCATTTGTGCATTTTCATATTCATTTTTATTGATATATTGTTCATACCAAACACTAAACAAGATATGATATGAAAATATTCGGTTCTATTACTATAATTCATTAAACAATAAATATGATACGGCAAAATCTCTGATTTTCATATCTTATTCTATTCAGTTATGTTTTGGTTAGAAATCCATACCACTAAACACAGCTTTAAAAATATTTTCAACATTAACAAGGCCTAACAATAACTATATAACTATATGTAAAATGGCATGTAGGCTCATCTTTTGCTTATTGCCAAATAGCTAGTGTATTGTCTAAATTTTGTTTATAGAATATATATCATGGTAAAGAGTGTTTTGAGGGCACTTATTATGCATACTCAGTAGAAAGTTTTAGTTTACAATATATTAGTTACACATATTACAAACGTGACACTATATTGAAAGAAGTAATATTGCCTCATTTGACTACTAAACTAGAGTGCATTATCCTTTTTAAAATAGTTTTGTTTCAATTAGGTTGAATGCTCGATCTTGATCTTGAGGTTTAAAGCTTTCAAATAATCTAATTTATTAATAATTGCGTTCATGCTAATTCTGAAATAATTTTATAAAGTTTGGATCGTATGTTGATGCCATAATTTATGCTAGGGCTAATACTTCAAAAATCCTGAAATTAGTACATTTACACCCCATTTAATCCAAATTAATTTTTTTTGTCACAAAAGTCCCAAATTGGTAGACTCATTCCCATTTACCCAGAACTAATTTTGTATCAAAAATTTCAAATTAGTACATTCCCACCACATTTACTCCAAACCAATATACTCATGTCACATTCACCCCAAATTGTGGTAAATCTGAGATTTTTTTAGGGTAAATGTGGTACAAGAGTATCAATTTAGGATTTTTTTATGATACACAAATTAGCTCGAGATAAATGTGACACGAGTGTAATAATTTGGGGTTTTTAAGAGGTAGAACTTTTAATTATCATAAATAGCTCTAGTTGTGTGAAACACATACCTTATAAGGTTAAGAGTTTTCAAATCATCTAGTTTATTAATGAGTGGGCGTTTAGTAGCTCTATATGCAAAAGATGGTCGCACTTAATTAGAAGTCTATATTTGTTTTACAATTGGAACTATGTGTCATACTCAAACAAGGATGAGAATGATGAATCAATTGTTGGTTTCTAGAGAGATGTTGGCAACTTTTATTTCTTTCATGAGACTAGCTACTTGTCTTTTTCACATGGCCTATCCTTTCGCTTTTAGCTTTCACTTCTGAGACTTGCCATTGGTTAACGATTCTAGACACGAATTGCAAATGGGATCCGGTAACAACCACTAAGAGAGCGTAAAGTTCCTCACCCAAAATCTACTTTAAAAAGAAGTCTATATTACGATTAGTTAATTGTAAGCATGTGACATCTTTTTCTACTGTCATGTATATCTTTTCATGGTTGCCAAAGACAGTTGATGGAGCTGCCATAGCTCCTTTGGAAATAATATGCTTAAAATTGTACCAAAGGGACAGAAAATCTCATTCTTCAAAAGGATTAAAAGGATTTCTTTATATAAAAAGATCAGCAGCCGTCTGGGTTAGTGAACTAGAGGAGATCCATTCGAGTCGCGCGTGCATGTTGTGGCTATTTGAGTGTCTGGTTTCCTAGGAAACCTTTTCGATGGATCCGCATATTCTTCCTAACGAAGTCGAGCTTTCTTAGATTAATATATTGTCACTGAATGGAAAATCTAGCCCAGATTGACAACGCTAGAGATATGCTGTAAACTGTTGGCCAAATACTATCTATACTCTTGACCCATCAAAACAAGTGCGTGACCAATGATTCGAGTATTAGAAAAGTATGTAAATGGTATACATGTATAAGAATGATAAGAGCGCATAGCATAATAAACAACATGAAACAAACTGTTTCGGAAAACATTTAAGTAGTTCTATCAGTAGTAATCAACTAGCCATCAAAATCAACCTGGTGATAAAAATGAATCGTGCGAAAAGGTTAAGCAATATATGTATTCTATAAAAGTCCTTAAATTATTGAAGAATTTTGCGGTATATCTTTTAAATCTTGATGTATAAAAAAAGTCGATTACGTACCCCAGCCACTGATAATTTTTGATAAAAGTAAATATAGGCAACAGTAGAAGGGCACTAACGGCTAGTGCAATAGGCGACTAAATAATTGCCCGACCAACAACCGTTACCCAACGAACGGCTTATGTGACAGCCGGAATTTGACCAAATCTCCAAGAATTGATAGCCATCGAGTGTCTTCTTCAGCCTTTTTGCTTTTCAAGATCATGTATCCTCTGTGAACCTTGGTACCATGGCCACATGTGATCTCTCTCTCTCTCTCTCTATCTCTAGACGGATTCGGCCCTTTTCCCCTTCCATTAAGAATTTATGTTATGTGCAATGAATGTATCTCTGGTGAAAGAGGTCAATAAATAATTGGAAAAAAAGCTTTCAAACCAGCATGGAATATCTGACTGCATTTGCCAGGGGCATACGTTTTGACAATTACATCTTTCTTGCAATTACATATGAGCTTTTCGAACTTGTCTAGTGCTTAGGCCGGCTTGAGTAGTCCGCCAACTGAGCTCTTTGGTAGATTGCACGAAGCTTGACCTAGTCCATGCATCTTTTAGCCCAGTCACTAAGGAACCAAGAACAACGATGTCCTTTGCAATTTAATTTTTGCAAATGTAGCACCAAACTAGCTATAAATTGTTCTGAACTCAGGTGCCCGGCCCTTTGCCAGGGCATTTTCCACACAGCTCGGGCCTTCGTGCCTGGGAGCATCCATCTCTGTGCTTCAATCCTCCCTTGAGTCGTTGACTAAAACTTGAGACACACTCAATAGAAATGATCATGCTTTTAATGAAGTGAAATGTGAGAAAAGCATACAATTTGACATATGTTGGAGAACCGAATTTCTGCACAAAGGTATGACTCATTGAAGGTTGAAGTAAAAATTAATCCCATAAAAATCCAGTTGATAGAGATAATTAAAGAGTCGATGTACTTTTTAAATTAAACCAAAAGAATTAATTGAAGATTTTAGAGATTTTAAGATTCAATTAAATTAGAGATAATTTCGTAAATTATAGCAAAATTTTTTAAACTTTTATCATCAAAATTTTAGGGAATTTATCCAAAAAATCCTAAACTTGTTGCACTTTTGTCAATTCATTCCTAAACCTTTTAACCAATTTTTTCTAAACCTTTTTGGGTGCATTTGGTAACATTTCTATTCTAGGGAATAATTTCTTTTCAGAGATACTTTATTTATTTATTTATTTATTCATTTCTATTGATTGGAACAAGATCTAAGTAAAACAACATATTTGGTAACTATAAACAATTTCTATTCCGAGAATAGAAAAATAATAGGAATGCATTCGATATGACTAACAAATTCTTTTATGCCGTAAAATTTCTTAAAATTTTTAATAAGTTTTCAAGATTTTTTCTTGTTTTATTTTCTCTTTTTCCTCTCTTCTTTCTCCTCCTCTAGCCAACAATGGCAAGAGCGGTGGCGACCGGCGACGGTGCGATTGGTGACCATTGATGGTGGGCAGCGGGTCGTGAGTCTCCACTGTCTGATTAGAAGTGGAAGAAGAAGAAAAGAAAAAAAGAAAGAAAGGAAAAAAAAGACTTATTTTTAGAAATTGTTCATGAAAAGAGAAAGTTTTTTTTTTTTTTTTTTGGTTTCCGTTCCAAATTTATTCCTTGGCTACATTTTTATTTTAGGGAATAGAAAAATTAATTAATGTTATCAAATAGATTTCTCTTTTTTTTTTTTTTCTATTCTAGAGAATAAAAGAACAAAATAATAGAGAAAATGGAACTTTACCATACAGACCCTTTAATTCTTGTCAATTGAGTCCATTTGGTTAATTTTAGTTGGAATTCATTGATGTGGCACAGTTAGTGCTGATTGCCCAGCCTTCGGCAACTGGCGAGGGTTGGCCTTGTCAACCTTAGGGGAGGTTGTTCTTGCCAGGAGCTGGTGAGGGGCAACCTCACTGGCCTTAGGCGAGGCTCACTCTCACCAAATCTAGTAAGACTAGCTAGTCTCCATCAGCCGATTAGAATTGGAAGAAGAAGAAAAGAAAAAAGAAGAAGAAAAGAACGAAAAGACTTATTTCTAGAAATTGTTTTTTCTTTTTTGGGGGTAAAGGTAAGTGATATATAGATTTTACCAAAAGAATGTACAAATAAGGAGGGCTGGCACCAACAAGAACTTATTTCTAGAAATTGTTCCTAGAAATAAGAAGCGAATTTTTTTTCTATTTTTTGTTTATGTTCCAAATCTATTCATCGGCTACTTTTCTATTTCGAGGAATAGAAAAATTAACTAATGTTATCAAATAGATTTTTGTTCTTTTTCTATTTTGGGGAATAAAAGAACAAAAGAATAGAGAAATAAGAACATTACCATATAGACCCTTTACTTCTCACCAATTGAGTCAATTCGGTCAATTTTGGTTAGAATTCGCTGATGTGGCATAGTTAGTGCCGATCGCCCAGCCTTCGGTAACTGGTGAGAGTTGGCCTTGTTGACCTTAGGGGAGGAATCCAGTCAACAAAATACCAACTTCCTCTCTCTCTCTCTCAAGCTCTCGCGCCGATGTTTTGAGAATCTTAACCCACTGAGATTATATTTTAAACTATATATGTTGACTTCATTGTGGTTCTTCCTCGGGGTGGTGATTATTGCAAAAAGATCACTTAAAGTGCAGCACTAGTAAATGTTATGTCATGTCATTGAAAGATCAATATATTTATTTCTTCTAATTTTAGAAGATCTCTCTCTCTCTCTCTCTCTCTCTCTCTTTGCTTTGTGCGTGCTTATGTTAATGGTGTTCTTTTCAACACTTTCTCACTTGTATCATCGACGAAGACCCGAACGAAAAAGCTCTCGCTCCGACTTATGAAGCCGTCCTTTCGTCTCCTTAAAAGCCGCCAAGTTCTGCTTCCATCTCTAGCCATCTTTTTCTGGGATCATTTCGATAATCATCCTCTACTTGGGACTATGAGATCCTCCAGAAGCCTACCCAGATGCCGACCGGCGGTCATCCCCACACAAACGCCCAAGGTTCCCCTGAACTCATTGCCCTCCACGCCATTCTCGCCTTTCTTGTTACCGTGCTTGTCAACCTCGTCCAGGTGAAATTCCAAGGGAAACCCGCATCCCCATTCGACACCAACCCTTTTGCCACCACACTTGCCGTCTTCTCTCTTCTGTTCTATTGCTCGTTGTTCCTCGTTGCTCACCTGTCGTTGGCTCCCAATTGTTGTGCCCGAGCGTTCCCCATCCTCATGATGCTTGCCGCCACGCTCTCGGTGGCATCCCTCATGTCGTTGTTGGTTCGGCACCCCTTTCACTCTTTCCCCTATCTCTTGTCATTAGTGTTGCTTTCCATGCTCCTCTTGTCTATTTTCGTCCACATGTTCCATCCTCGCCGACTAGCAGCCCTGCTGCTCTTGCCTTGTACACGCCTGCATGTGAACGCTGAAGCGCCCCAGAATTGGGAATCAATCCAGGTTGACACGGCCCCAGATATCCTACGGGGTGCACACCACCAACACACCCCTAGAAACGACTTCCAGATCTGCAGCCGTGGCTCCAGTGACAGGGGCTCGTCCATGGCGACGAGTGACAGTGGTCAACTTTCAGATCTGCAACTTCGCTTGACAGTGCCGTTGGTAACTCCGCCAGTGACGACGGTGGAGGGAGACAGGGAGGTTGGGCTCGAGATGGCTGGAGATGGAGGAGAAAGTATGATGGGGACCAAAATTTTTTAATTTTGTTTAATTAAATTCATGTTGTAAAATATTGCGTTGCAAATATATAGTAGATAAAATAAGGCTGCGTTTGGTCGTCCGAATTTCTAAACGGGATAGGACTGGATAGGATAGGATAAGAAATCCATGGATTTCTTCATATCCCATTAACTGTTTGGTGAACTACGGATTTAAAGTCGGATATCCTCATATCCTATCCAATCTACTATTTGGTGAACTACGGATTTAAAGTCGGATATCCTTATATCTTATCAAATCTATCATTTGGTGAACTACGGATTTAAATTCGGATATTTTAAAAACAATAACATTTGGCAAGTACAAATTTGCAGGTTTAATATTCACAAAATCATCCAAAACAATATATCTTTTTCAAATTAACAGATTCTCATCGAATTTCATGATTACGTATCGTAATAATCTTTTCCGTTCCTTTGAAATAATCTTTTGGATACCCCTTCAACATCAAACGTTTTTAGAATAACCTCAATTTTAATATATTCACTTTGAAACATGAATTCTTTTTTCTCTCTTACAAGTTTTTTCATTTGTTTCCATTTTGTTATAGGTCCAATACTAAATCAAACAAATGCTCAATTAGAACAAAGCATAAAGTCCAAAGTTCATTCGCTTTTTTTTTTCCTAGCTGTCACAAGGAAGCAATGACAATTAATCATGTTAACAAACGATCTCTGAAAATTTAATGATAGAGACAGCATAGTACTTCAAATTTAAAATGATAAAGTCATAATTCAAACATTATATAGGAAATATATGTCTCAATAATGACAAACTAGCACCATATTACACACGTCTAATAGAAATGAAAAAAATAAATAAATCTTATAACGCAAGTCTTGTAACAATGGAAAACAAATGATTTTTTAAAATAATATAGAATCATACAACTCCGCCATGTCCTCAACCTGCATTCCACTCATTAAACACTTGTACTGCCAAATTTTGCCTCCATGTTGCCCAATGATCCGACGGCTCGACAACATCAATTGTTTCCACATCTTCAATAGTGGTAGCAACTTCATCTAACTATGCCTCGATTGGATCAATAGCCATTTCTCTTCTTATCAAGTTGTGCAGAAGGCAACAAGCTATGATTATTCGACCTTGCCTTCTAATTGGATAAAAAGATGGACTCCTAAGAATAGCCCACCGTAACTTAAGTAGACCGAAGCATCATTCTATAACATTTCTAGCTTGAGAATGCTTCAAGTTGAAGTACTCCTCGGGTGAATTTGGTATACGACCTTCTGTCCACTCAGATAGATGGTATCGAGTACCTCTATAAAGAGCAAGAAAACCCTCCCCATTTGTGTATCCAGCATCTACAAGATAATAATTACCTAATAACAAATGATGATATTATTAATTGTCTTAGAACCTTTAAAACCTACAATACATAGAATGCAATATATTGATAAAGGCTTATATTATCAACGGGGATCTTTAAACCATTGGGTTTAACTATAGCATCTCGAAGCACTCTAGAATCCGCTGCTGAGCCTTCCCATCCAAGTAAAACATAAACAAATCTCATGTCATGTGAGCAAACTCCTAATACATTGGACACAATCTCACCCTTTCTATTTCGGTACCTCGGTTTATAAACCTTTGGAACACGTACCCTTATAAATGTGCCATCTAATGCTCCTAAGTAACCCTAGAAACATAAAATTAATAAAATAACATTCTCTTTAAAGTATTAAATTAGTCCATGAAAGAGCATAACAAACATACCTTAAACCACTTCCATCTCTCGTCGGCACATTCCTTTGGAACTGGTTTAGGTGAGACAAGAAGCACACTATGCATTCTTATCACCGCATTTAAAACTAAGTTAAAATACATACTTATTGTCTCTCCAGACCTCATAAATCTAAACTTGATGACTTGATTTTTCACGTGATGGGCAAGTATATGTAGAAACATGGCCATTTGTTCTTCTATAGTTACAAGTCCATCTTCTTTTAACCCATCAATTGTACGTGCCAACTCGCATAGTAGAGTAAATGTACGTCTATCCATCCTAAGTTGTTCCACACAATTCAAGTCATTGGTCTTAATGAGGCGGTCAAGGTGATCTAAACGAGCTTGGATTCTAATAAATGTCCGATCCTTCAATATATGCTTACGATAGTGCCTTTCAACAGCAGTGGACACTACTAGCATATACATCATACACAAAAGCAACATTTGGAGGCTCATTTCCTCTAATATAAGAATGGTGAAAATTTCCTCTCTATCATTGTGATCCATTTCTAATGAGAAAAAAAAGACATTAGACAAGTACAAATTAATAGATTATATAATATAAAAAATATATAAACAAAGTAAGTAAAATGAGATGCTCCCATCTGCCTATGAAATTGGCTCAGATCCAGATATCTCTTTGGTAATAAACAAATAATAATCCTATTGCCTACATACAATATGGTCCCAACGGATCACGACCCATTAAAAATAGTAACCGACTACATATACATAGGTAACAATTTGTGCTGAAAACCAAACTCACACCACATAGCATCAATCAAACTAGCATTGATCTCCACATCACACAACAGAGGATGCCTAGCCTTAACTTACACTACTTCACCCGTAAACCAAAATCCTGTGACAGCAAAGATGAAGCCTTTCAACCAAAATTGGACCCGTAAACCAAAACCCCAGCCACTCTCCATATCCCTTTATATATCTATTCTTAAATAAATTTATAATGGAACTCTAGCACATGCTACATGAAAAGGTCCCAAATAAAAGGAGTGTGCAAAAATTATAACCAAAGAAACTTTTAGATATATGCCAAATTGATTCCTAGTGTAATAAAAAGACCCTAGTGCATTAGAGATCAATCTCATTGAGAATCAATCTTTTAGTGAAGGGCTATAGAAGCAATGTATTGAACTAATTGTGAACAGTAAACCTTCAAGATGACAATAAATCCTCCTAGTTCAGGGGAATAGAAAGGGATTAATAAGTAGGGCTTTTCCCACATCCATGGCTAATCAACATGGAAGATTAAAAGCTACTATGATGTTTCACCTTTCTTCTACAACACACGACATTTTCATCGTCATCAACAACGAATCAACATTTGGCAAGCCTTTTATCTAACTTATTTGGTTTCCGAAAGCTAATATGGGAAGCTCGTAAATCCACTTGTTTATTCTTGTTAAGAAGCTGATCGGGGAGACTTTGGTCCAATTACACGAGAAGGAACGCCACAAAATACAAATGGGTATTTCAGTCATTCTGAGCAAGGATTTCATCAAACTGAACACTTCAGGGAAAATCCAGAATAAGTTAGAAGAGAATTGTACCGTGTTCGTGGTCACTGCTGCCTGGAAAGGGCTTCAAGAAGATGAAAATCGATGGCTCCTGGTCCTGGCTAGCTAATTCGTTGGAGGGGTCGGTTGCCGGAGTCGCTCGAGACGACCGGGGGACATTGATCCTTGGGTTTGCAAAGCAGGTCGTGGCCTCCTTTGCTTTGCACACGGAAAAACTAGCCCTCAAAGAAGTGTCTGTCGCTGGTTGGGTGAGGAAAGGGAGAGAGAATGATTCTTTACCTTTGAAAATTCGTCGCTTTCGTAAAGTTTTGATGAGAATTGGAGAGCTATTAAGGAGAAGGCTTCAATGTCGATACTTTGGAAACAGAGAGTCATCTGTGGGTGAACAATAGAGAAAAAAAAAACGTAGGGTTTTATGTTTTGGATAAAAGAAATCCTATCTGACCTTATCCCACCCACCCTCGGATTTTTTTTATCCGGTCCATATCTAGTCTATATCCGACCTTATCCCATCCTAGATAGCTACTAAACACAGGATAGGATAAAACATATCCTATCATGGTTTTTATTCGGTCGACTAAACACAACATAAAGAGATTGAGAAGAGAAAAAAGGTAAACACCAAACATAGTAGAGAAAGCCATATGAGAGAATTTTATTTTTAATAAATAACCATATATCTATGGCAAAAATTAAGCTCCTATTTATAAGAAAACAATGATGTACTTATCATTAATATCAATAGATCAAATAATACATGTATTGGATAGAGAGATGAGCATTCATTGTATAGGGAGATGTACTTAAAATGTATGATACAAATGTATTATAATAAGTACATTAAATAAGATGAATATAATACATATTCATTCATGTATTTCATAACAGTCCATTTTGAATATTTATTGTATTCATTGCGAATGTGTATCGAATGATACTACCTCATTAAAAACCTTGGCTAATGGTGTCGAGAAAGAGTACCAATCTGTCATGTACTTGATCTGAAAAAGCTTTGAATTTCCAATTTCATTGATCTTAGTAACAGTAATAACACTCGTAGCGCTATTCCTCAAAGATATGCTAACAAAATCTCCAGCGACATTTGATGATGTCACACTCTCAAGAGAGACGGAAAGAAGACCAGCTATATCATGAGTTACTGCCATATCATCTATCTCAGCTTCAATCGGTACCATCAAAATGTCAGCTCTATCTTTTGAAGATGTTGTTAATTGCATGCAAAAGGCACCCAAAACTTTACCAACAAAACCAAAAGATAAATCTATCTCTACAATGTCCTCACTAATTTGAGGACCAACTTCCCAACTTTTATGAGATCTCATTGCCATCACTGGCAAATCAATAGGACTACTCTTCACAAGAAACCAATTTTTAACACTCTACAGGCCGTCAGAACTTGAGGGATTTTTGTGTGTACAAGTTGCTTCCATATGGAGGGAATTATCTCCCAGAGAAACTGATAGCCGTAGGGCTATTTCTTCCACGTAGAGGCTCTCATCGAAAGGGTTGAACAACGACAAGTTCTTTCTCCACCTTCCACCGGAAGATTCATCTACACCTAATATGGGCTGAATCCCATAGGGAGACTTGACTGCGAAGCCTTTGGCTTGCACCAAAAAACCTCCAAAATTTGTTTGCACGATCAAATGAGCTGAGGACAAACCCTACCATCTAGGCAAGAAGACAAAACAGAGAAAGCCACTTCACTGGGTTCTAGTACTTTGCTTCAGAAAGTTGCAAAAAGAACCGCACATCTCGTGCCGAATGGCTGGTAGACATGTAAAATGTTGTCACTCCAGTTGTTTGACACTGTTAAGAAGGCTATGGAAGGACCATAAAAGTACTTTTCTCCCAAGTCAAGTATTGAATATCAGAGTTGAACAGCTCTGATATCACTCTCACAAGAGAAGCTCTTAAGAAAGGAGATGAATACACTACTTTACTTGTAGAAAAGTCTTTTCACTCTCCATTATTTAAAACAATTACAAGATTCATTTATATGTAGGCTTAAAACATGACTCTTGACATTCCTTAAATATATGAAAAGACATGTCTAAACAAATTGTAATAAAGACACTTTAATATATGTGTTGAAAAAACTTTTGTCGGAAACTGAATAGCCATTCGACCAAAACACAAAGAGTCACAAGAGATAGGCGGTGATATCTTCAATACTCCCCCTCACCGACTACTCTCTCTAAGGATAGTCTTCGCGACCATACCAAGCTGAGCTCGAAACTCTTAAAACTTTGCAGCTCCAAGACCTTTGGTGAAGATATTAGTAACTTGATCACTTGGCTTGATGTACTTCATCTTGATCTCACCCTCCTACACTTTCTCTCGCAAAAAGTGATAGTGGACTTCCACATGCTTAGTCCTAACATGGAAAACTGGATTCTCTACCAAGCTTATAGTGGATAGATTATCATAATACAATATAGTCGAATAACCTATTGATTGATGAAGATCATCCAATAATTGCACTAGCCACATGCTCTCCTGAGCTGCCATTGCTGTTGCTCTGTATTTAGCTTATGTTGTAGACAAATACACAGTCGGCTGTCTTTTACTACACCAGGATACTACTGTTGATCCAAGATTAAACAAGTATCCAGTAGTTGATCATCGTGTGTGTTGATCTCCAGCATAGTCGGCATCACAATGACCAACCAACTCACTTGATGATTCCCATTTATACAAAAGCCCAAAATCAAAAGTCTTCTTTACATATCTCAGAATACGCTTGGCTGCATCCAAGTGAGGCTTCCTTGGCTTCTCCATGAATCGACTCACTACTCCCACTACAAAAGAGATGTCAGGCCGAGTTATGGTAAGGTAAATTAGACTACCTACCAGTTGCCTATACATAGTCGAATCTTCTAGCTCTCGACCTTCTTCAGCATATAGCTTTGCGTTCCCATCCAATGGAGTAGATATAGGTTTGCAATCAAGCATTCTGAATTTTTTCAAGAGATCTTGTGCGTACTTTTGTTGACATGGGAATAGTCCTTCCTTTGTCCTATCAATCTTGAGCCCTAGAAAGTGTTTTAGTTCTCTAAGCTCCTTCATCTAGAACCACACAGAGAGGTTGGCTTTAATTCGACATATCTCATTTTCATCATCTCCAGTAATGATGAGATCATCCACATAAACCAACACAGCTGCAACCTTTCCATCTTCTGCCTTCATGAATAGGCTCGAGTCTGCTAGAGCTACATTATAATCGTTCTTCAACAAGAATTTTGCAATCTTTCCATACCACGCTCTCGGGGCTTGCTTCAAGCCTTATAATGCTTTCTTTAGCTTGCAGACAAATTCTGGATGAATTTTGCTCTTGAAGCCATCCGGTTGCTCCATGTATATCTCTCACTCGAATTCTCTGTGTAGGAAAACATTCTTCACATCCATCTACCACACCTTCCACGACTTACTTGCTGCAAGTGCTAATAGAACTCGAACAGTGGTAACTTTTGCTACCGGGCTAAAGGTCTCTTCATAATCAACCCCATATTTTTGTGAAAATCCTCGAGCCACTAGACATGCTTTATACCTTTCAATTGAACCGTCTGGTCGAGTTTTAAGTTTATAAACCGATTTGCAAGAAATAGGACGTACCTCTTTAGGTTTCGATACCAAGTCCCATGTCTCATTCTTCTTTAGTGCGAGGATTTAGTCTTCCATGGCCTTCCTCCATTCTATACTCTTCAAGGCTTCTTCATATGTTGAAGGCTCAATCATGCCAACTTCTTCAGTCAATGCTGCATGGGCATACTTGGGGTTCAGCTTCCTTTGCCTTGTCGATCTCGATCTCCGAAGTTGAGGCTCCTCCTCTTCAAGTTCTTCAACCTGACTTGGTCAAAGTTCTTTTGTCGACCTTGGATGCTCACTAGATGAACTTGTCAATCCTGGTGATTGTGCTTCGACGACTTTTTCAACATCTTTTTCAATAGGTTGATTCTCATTGAATTCTTTCAACCTTTCTTCGACCTCTTCGTCGAAATGCTGTGAATTTGGCAATTCGACTGCTTGAGGTGACCACCAAGACGATATTTCATCAAACACCACATTCCTTGAAGTATAGCACCTCCCTATTGTAGGGTCGCAGCACTTTCACCCCTTTCGTTGATCATCATATCCCACGAATATGCAACGGACTGCCTTCTTGTCAAATTTGTTGCGAAGATGATTAGGCACAAATGCATAACATACACATCCGAAAACTCTAAAGTGACTTACCACAGGCTTGCGATTCCATAACTTCTCGTATGGTGACATAAAACCAAGCCTTGCTTGTGGTAGCCTGTTAGTCACGTGAGCCGCTGTCTTCATACATTAAGCCCAAAACCTTGGTGGAACATTCTTCGCGTGCAACATGCTCCTGCATGTCTTAGCTAGATGTCGATTCTTTCTTTCGGCAACACTGTTCTATTGCGACGTATACAGACAAGTATACTATCGACGTATATTGTACTCTTGCAAATACTTCGTAAACTCGTAGGAAGTGTACTCTCCCTTGTTATCGGTGCGTAAGCAATGAATTTTTCTGCCTACTTCACTTTCAACCTTCTCCTTAAACACCTTAAATTTGATAAACGCCTTAGGTTGTTCCTTCATGAAATCAACCTAGATGTACCTGGAGAAGTCGTCGATGAAAGTGATCATATACTTGAATCTGCTAACAGATTGCTGCTTCACTAGACCAAACACATCTGAGTGAACGAGCTCGAGAGGCATCCGAGCTTTGAACGACGATTCCTCCTATGAAAGTTGATGTGCCTTTCCGTATTGGCACCCGGTACAAACCACATTTTGTTGCACTTCCAATTGGGGAAAACCCCTCAGCATGTTCTTTTGCATCATCACCTTCAACTTGTGATAACTTACATGCCCAAGCCACGCATGCTATAAATCGGGTGTATCATTCCTTCGAGTTTTGTTTACGTATGTCGTTTGAGCAGACATCACGTAAATGGACTCTAGCCGACATCCCTTCATGATTGGTCGGCCAATGGGCTTCAAACTTCGGTACACCTTAACATCTCGTGGACCGAACACCACATAATTACCCAAGTCTGTGAGCTGGGACACAAACAATAAATTCTTCTTCATTCCTGGCATGTGGTACACACTTTTCAATTCAACTTGCTGTGAATTGAAACGATGAGTTATCATCGTCTCGCCGATATGAGTAATCAGCAACCTCGAGCCATCTGCAGTAATAACAACACGTCCTCCAGTATAACTACACATGTTTGACAGCTTTCCTTGATCTCTAATCATATAACTCGAACACCCTGAATCAACAATCCAGTCGTAATCATAATTAATCGACTTTTCACTTACAGAGATTAATGTCATCGCATTGTTTAACTCGACTGCGAAAGAGGCAGCGAACTCGTTTGACACCACTATTACAACAAACGTTTGGAAATCCCATTCCTTATCTTCATCGAAATCATTCCTCTTTGATGATGTTATGACATTTCCTTCAACTTTCTTCGCTCGACAATCTCTGCAAAGTGGCCCTCCTTGCCATAGACGTAACATCGTCCACTATGTCTTTTGCCATTGCATCGCCCGACTCCCCCTGGTCGAATGCTCAACTCTCCTGGACGCTTTTTCCATCCTTCACGAGTTGTTGCTTTTGTCATTCGACATGGATTTTCTTGGACTTGCCATTTGTATTGTTAGCACCGGTTCGCCTCTAGCCCTTGAACCCTCTTTTATCACTAAAGATGGCACTTTCTTATTCCTTAATCGAAACCTTAGACATTTGACTATCTAACGTCTCTTGGTTAGCCACAATATTCTCTAGATCAGTCAACGTCGGTTGAGTTGCCCATTCACGAGTAGCCATAATAATACAGTTATACTCCAGCTTTAACCCGTGAATAATAATTCTTCTCATTCTTGTTTCTAAGATGGCATTAGCGGGATCCAATTTTGAAATTTCGTCACAAATAAACTTAACTTTGGAGAAATATTGACTCACCGTCATATTTTGTTGTGACATTGACAACAGTTCGTTCTCCAGCCTTTGTAGTTTGGCATCATTCGACCTTGCGAATAACGCTGCCAAGTTATCCCACGCCTCCCTGGGAGTCTGCGCGCTCCTAATGTGTGGCAATAAATCATCTTTGACAGTTACAACAAGAGCATAAAGAGCCTTACCCTCTTTGATTTTTCATCTCTTCTGTTCATTATTGTTTCTGGGTGCCGTGGTGTTGCTGCCGCCGACAATATCCCACAAATCCTGACCCAGCAAATAAAATTGCATCCGGACACTCCAATTATTGTAATTGGAGTTGTTGAGCTTCTCAATGCCATTCGTCGAATTTGAAATATTCGCCATTTGACTTGAAATAATGCCCAGCACTACTCCAAGAAATCTTGATCCTCGACCAATCGATCATAGTCCCTGATTGTACACCGGCAGAACTTTGACGTATTCCGGTCCTCGACTGCCTGCGCATGAACAATGGTCCTTGACCACCGTCTTCACGAACTACGCTCCGGAAGACTTGACTCATAGTCCCTGACAACCGTGCTCTCGGTCCCAGATAACCTTGCTCTGATACCAATTATTGAATATCAAAGTCGCACATCTCTAATACCACTCTCACAAGAGAAGCTCTTAAGAAAGGAGATGAATACACTACTTTACTTGCAGAAAAGTCTTTTCACTCTCCATTATTTGAAACGATTATAAGATTCCTTTATATGTAGACTTAAAATACGACTCTTGACATTTCTTAGATATATAAAAAGACATGTCTAAATAAATAGTAATAAAAACACTTTAATATGTGTGTCGAAAAGACTTATGTCGAAAACTGAACAACCTTTCGACCAAAACACGAAGAGTCATGAGAGGTAGGCGGTGATATCTTCATCAAGTATAGGAGGGCTTATTTCTATATTGGGTGACAAAAACCCGTCAAAGGAACCTGACTTGTCCATCTCAGAATTCTTGCCCCGACAAAAACTAACACTTTTTGGATTAAGGAGAGGTTCTCTACAAGAAGATATATCATGTTGATTAGCACCAGATGTTTGAATATATGAGAATTAATTAACATTCTTCCTAGAGTTCAAAGAACAAGAGACGGTCCTTCCATTTGATAATATAGATATACCATAATCGATGACCACCGGAGTTATTTGCCCACCGAGTAAATTCACCCGGTCCCACTCCAACGAATAATGGATCATCAGGCCTAATCAAAGAGTCTTCCAAAGTAGTATCCTTGGTGTTGGACTTCTCAGACGAAAAACCAGGTAGTGTTGAGGGAAAGCAGAAAAACTCGCTACAGATATTGCCAAGAGTTATGTGAGCTTTTGCATTGTCTGGAGTACAAAATGAATCAATGTCCCCACCAAGAACAATATTCAGAATGCCGGCACCATAATTGCCATTAGAGGATCCGCATCCATTGCGTTCTTCCACAGCTTCTTGCCTCCCAACCTCAAAGCAATGTACACATGCAACAAAAGAGAAGAAGATGCATGATAGAAACCCAATGACAAATGATGCCTTGGTTAAGCGAAAAGATCCCCTGGATAGAGCAACATTACAGATAATTTTTAATGACAGCAGCATTGAATTGCATTAGATCAGAAACTATACTGAATAAAAGAACAAGCACCATGAAAATTCGAAACAAAGAAAGGAAAGCGAAAGAATGAGGACGGGATACTAAAAAGCCCAAGTTATCAGGAAGTCTACTGTTAAAATATGTCTCAAGTTTAAGCCCGAAGCAAATTGTTGAATTTTGAAAATAAATTAGTTAACTTGTGGATAAGGAAATATTCCTATCATTCAAGCCGAGATTGGCAAGCGGAGATGCATTCGTCAACTTCATCAGCCAAGAAAGGAAATATAAACTTGATTAAAGGAAGTTGGACTTCCTAATTTAACTTGGCTTGGGACTTTCCTCTTTGATCGAGGCGGTGCACATACAAGCATATATATTTGTGGTTTGCTTGCATGAATATTGGGGTCAGCATCGTTGTTGATACGAGCATTGAATCGCCGTTATTCTAGCGAGTGCTTGGCGGGTTTTCGTTCATGCAATTACATTCGTGAAGACTTAGTGTTTGTAGTCGATTTAAATCTTGTGGTAAGATTTGCGTGTAATTTCTCTATGAGATTGAGAGATTATTTTAGAGGAATTTCGGGGCTAAACACTGCGTGCGTTATTGGGTGTAATTGGGGCTTGGGAAACACCGAGAGAGTGTTTGAGTAACTAGAGTGTGTAATCTCCTTGTATCGCTTGATCTATAGTGAAATTTGTTGCTGCTCTTCCCGTGGACGTAGGTCTTTACGACTGAACCACGTAAATCTGGTGTTTGATTTATTTTTCTTCTTCCGTCTATATTTTGTTTGATCGCTTGCCCTAATCGCAACAAGTGATATCAGAGCTAGGTTTGGATAAGTTGAAGCAAATCGATGGCGACAGAAGAAGTAAAAGTGAGAATCGACAGATTTGATGGGAATGATTTTAGTTTCTGGAAGATGTAGATTGAAGATTATCTTTACCAGATGAATCTGCACTTGCCTTTATCTGGAGAGAAACCAGAGACGATGAAGCAAGCTGATTGGGATTTGCTGGATAGACGAGCTATGGATGTTATTCGGCTGACGTTGGCTCGTAACGTCGCGTTTAACATTCTGAAGGAGAAGACCACTGCTGATTTGATGCAAGCCCCGTCGGATATGTATGAGAAGCCCTCTATGATCAACAAGGTCTGTTTGATGCGACGTCTATTTAATTTAAAGATGAGCGAAAGTGCATCAGTTGCAGATCATATCAATGAATTCAATGTGATTGTTAGTCAATTGAGTTCAGTTGAGATTAATTTTGAAGATGAGGTACGTGCTTTGATTCTGCTATCCTCATTGCCTAATAGTTGGAATATTATTGTTATTGCTGTTAGTAATTCCTCTGGGTCAACAAGTTTGATGTTTGATGGGGTTCGAGATTTAATTCTGAGCGAGGACATTCGTAGAAGAGAATCTGGTGAACTTGTATATGCTGCTTTAGTAGGTGAAAATAGAGGAAGATCTGTAACACGTGTGGGTAATGGTAGTACTAATATGAGTAGACGTAGTCAATCTAGGACTGCTAATGTTATCTGTTGGAGCTGTGGCAAGAGGGGGCATCTTAGAAGAGATTGCCTTAAGCTGAAGAATGAAAAGGGTAAGGGAATTATAGTTGATTCTGCAGTTAATGTTGCAGCTGTAGCAAATAATGCCGATTATGTCTTGTCTGTCACTAATGATTCATCGCTTGATGGATGGATTATGGATTCTAGTTGTTCTTTTCATGTTACACCAAATAGAAACTGGTTTATCACTTATCAGTGCACGGGTAGTGGTAAAATCTAGTTAGGGAACAACATTGAGTGCGATGTTGTGGGTGTTGGTGATGTTAAAATCAGAATGCATGATGGTATCGTGAGGACATTGACTAGAGTGAGGCATGTTCCAAAATTGAAATAAAACTTAATTACCTTGGGTTCCCTAGATTCAGTTGGTTGCAGGTATTCTTTAAAAGGTGGAATTTTGAAGGTTGTTCGAGGTGCCTTGGTGATAATGAAAGGAATCAAGCACGATGGCCTGTATAAACTTCAAGGTGAGACAGTGATAAATTCCGCTACGGAGACGTCGGATGCATCTGTTCGAGAGTCTTTTGACTGCTCGAGGAAGACTTGGGTGTTTGTGCTAAGGCACGAGTTTGATGTTGGTGTCAAGATCTCGCAGTCAAGAGCTTTGATCAAGAAAGAGACTGGTAAGTCGATCAAGCATGTGCGGACTGACAATAACATAGAGTTTTGCTCGGAGCTGGCAAATAAATTCTGCATGAAAGAGAGTATAGTGAAACACCACACTAGTGCCAATAAATTACAACAATTTGCAGAATTGACAAGTAGAAAATTACTAGAGATGGCCCAAAAAATTATCTCTAGTGTTGGTATGGCTAGGAGATTCCTAGTTGATGTGTTAAGTACGGTAAGCTACCTGGTGAATAGATCCACATCAACTGCTATTGAATGACGAACTCCTGAAGAAGTGTGGTCAGGTAATATTGCTGATTATTTTGTTCTTAGAATATTTCGTTGCTTGTATTATTTTCGAGTGAGTAATGGTAAGCTCGATGGGAGGGCAAGATGCATATTCCATGGCTATGCACAAGGTGAGTGGAGCAATCAGTTGTGGTGCCCAGATATAAATTCACCCGTTGACAGCAGAGCAGTTACCCTTGACAAGTCTCCGATACTTATGGCTAGGAGTTTTTGTGGCAGTGTTAATACGGATCTAGACGGTGTTCAGCTTGAGGTGGAGTTGCGACCTGAAACTCCTGAGGTAGCGAGTACGAGCATTAGAAAAATAATCGACATAGATGGTGCTCATAGCGAGGTGGAGCCTATAGAGCCAACGGTTGCTGTAACTGCTGATATTGACAAGGTACGTATTCGATCTCCTGATAGATATGGATGCAGCAATGGTTTTACTTTATCTGCGGTTGAGGAGGTTGTGTCAGAAAATCCTTGCGGAGCAGTTAAAGGTGCATGTGGAGTTGGTATTCTGATGAGGTCCTCAGTTATGGCGAAGTTCAAGCAAAGCTTGGACTTGGATAATATCTATGGCAGTTGAGCCATCAGGGGCTATGGGAAAGTAGCAGTAGAGTTTGAATTTTTGCGAAGTGATTGTGACTTAGCTCAAACATCGAGCAAAGGTGGAGAATTGTTAAAATATGTCTCGAGTTTAAGCCCGAAGCGAATTGTTGAATTTTGAAAATAAATTAGTTAACTTGGGATAAGGAAATATTCCTATCATTCAAGCCGAGATGGGCAAGTGGAGATGCACTCGTCAACTTCATCAGCCAAGAAAGGAAATATAAACTTGATTAAAGGAAGTTGGACTTCCTAATTTAACTTGGCTTGGGACTTTCCTCTTTGATCGAGGCGGTGCACGTACAAGCATATATATTTTTGGTTTGCTTGCATGAATATTGGGGTCAGCATCATTGTTGATACGAGCATTGAAGCGCCGTTATTCTAGCGAGTGCTTGGCGGGTTTTCGTTCGTGCAATTACATTCGTGAAGACTTAGTGTTTGTAGCCGATTTAAATCTTGTGGTAAGATTTGCGTGTAATTTCTCCATGAGATTGAGAGATTATTTTAGAGGAATTTCGGGGCTAAACACTGCGTGCGTTATT
Source organism: Eucalyptus decipiens (assembly GCA_014182575.1). NCBI lineage: Eukaryota > Viridiplantae > Streptophyta > Magnoliopsida > Myrtales > Myrtaceae > Eucalyptus > Eucalyptus decipiens. The sequence goes on from CM024616.1 coordinate 22,368,806, forward strand.
GGGTGTAATTGGGGCTTGGGAAACACCGAGAGAGTGTTTGAGTGACTAGAGTATGTAATCTCATTGTATCGCTTGATCTATAGTGAAATTCGCTGCTGCTCTCCCCGTGGACGTAGGTCTTTACGACTAAACCACGTAAATCTGGTGTTCAATTTATTTTTCTTCTTCCGTCTATATTTTGTTCGATTGCTTGCCCCAATCGCAACATCTACAATCCACAAAAGAACATCAGCAGTTTTTTAAGAAAGAATCCAAAGACCCAGTGTGGTTGCCATCGAAGAATTTGATGTTGCCTAAAAGCTTATCGAAGTTCTATGATAGCACACATATTTCTAAAACAGTAACTTCTTATTTCTAAAACAGTAACTGTCTCTTCAATATTAATTTCATTGAAGATTAAAAAAATAAAAAAATAAATAAATAAAACAAGCTGATTAAATGGGATCACCCTGCATTTAAAGGAAAACCCAGCAGACAACCCCAAAACAGAACACTGAAAGTTCTTTTTTTGTGCTTCCAGAAAGCAATTTCAAAAATTTTTACTTCCCAAAAGATGAATTAAATGAATTGTCTGCCCAAAGTTCACTTTTTTCTCCGCTCGAGACCGAACCCATCATTAAAACACTAAGCACGAACAGACTAACACTGATTAAGCGGCTCATCAAACCCCGTTTCCAAAAAAATTGGAAATGACGCTCGCCGGCGTCACGACCAGTTTTTCACTTGGACAATCAACCCAACATAAAACTCCGAAATCTAAAGCACGACACGTCCTAGTAACTAACCTTACCTAATAAACGACAAAAACGCAGGAGAAAGACAAGGAAAGTCAAAGAGAGAAAGGAAAAAAAAAATTCCCTTGCAAAACAAAAAGTGGGCAGCCAGAAGATATCAGCTACTTTTGCGCACGCCGAACATTCAACTCGCAGCGCTGATGGAATGATCAGCGAGTAGTCAATCCCGGCCCTTGTCCCAGAAATAGACAAGCAGATAAAAAAAAAGATTGACTGAACCAAGAAAGGTCTTCCCCCTAAGAAACCCAAGAAAATGAGAAAGAAATGTTGGACGCAAATTACGCAACCCAAAGATCTCCATAACTAGAACAAGAACATGCATAATTGAGTAAAAAGATTAACGCACCTATTTTGGGATCCACGGTTCTTGAAGTGGAAGCGGAAACACAATGTTCCACGCGCAAGTCATTCTCCTTTATTGCCCTCGTATCATTGGCTCAATGAGGCAGCCCTTCTCACGTTTAGTGTTAGGTAAATGCTCCTTAGGTGATGATACATGTGAGAATTAGGGTTAGAGGAGAGATTTGAGCACTATTTATAGAGTTTCCAGTTAGGCCCTCTCATTACAGGCCAGGCTTAACTCGACCCACACTAGCTAGCCCCATATCAAACTAAATAAGAAACTTTCTATCTCACCTTAGACCAACCATGTTTTATGGTAACTGTAAAAACAGTAAATTACAATATCAATTAATTTAGTCCACATTAGGAAAACTCTTATATTCTCCCATTTGGACTATATTAATTGAAATTGTATTGTATGTGTGCACATTGGTCCACAGATAATTCTTAATAGTCAATCATATCCCATAAAGTCTCAAACACCGAATCATGGCGGTAACTGCATGTATACACACAGAGCCTTCTATGATCACGAGTGCTCTTAACTTTATTGATATGGATTCAATATGATAGTGTGTCAAATGAATAACATCTCTCATAGAGAGATCCCATTTGTCAATCACCATTCTCTTACCTTAAGTGTCACAAAAACTTGTGCTACTAGAGAACGTTTTATGATTCCAACGAACCCATATATGTTTTGTCCTTACGGTTAACATTTCTTTATGTATAACAAGACATATGCACAAAGCTAATAACCAGCTGCCCCTAGCCTTCACTCAAGGTTTATACAGTATCTTGAGACTTTATCAATATGTATTCAACATAATAACAACACATTTAAAAATATTTTATTGAATGCAAAAGTTAATACATATTAGATAGTTACTAAATGTAACGAACACAGATGAAACTTTTATCAAAGTAAAGCCAAAATAGCTCACACTAAACAATAGTATCTCATGATGCTCTTAGGCCCATGTTAATGATATGTTACTTAAATACACATGGGCGTAGGTCTTTAATTAGTGGATCCGCAAACATATCATCTTTGAAAATATGTTATATTATTACGTTACCTTTCTGTACTATTTTCTTTTGGTAAAAAATTTTGACCGTCATATATTTAGACCCCTTGAGACCTTTGTAGTGAATAGATAATACTACAAATTTGTTATCTCAATACAACTGTATGGGTCTATCCATAAAATTAAAACAATCAACTCCTTCATGAGGTTCTAGAGCCTAATAGCTCAAGTAACAACCTAAAAGAATGTTACTAACATTGCTTACATAGTAGAAGATGATATATAATTTTATTTAATGCACTTCCTGCTAACATAAATATGTATTCCGTTATTGATTTCATGTCATCCTAATAGCCAGCAAAATTTACATCTAAATACCCTACTAGTTGTAAGAATTGAATATGTCTGTAAATTAGCATATAATATATTGTCTTATTTAAGTACCTTAAAACTTCTTGGCAGCAACCCAGTGATCGCATCCTGGATTTGACTGATATCTACTTAGAAGTCCCATCGTAAAGACGATATTTAGTTTAGTACAAATTTGAGTATACATTATACTTTTAAATGCACTGACACATGGTACACCCTTTAATTAGATTTTCTCAATATCTAAATAAGGATAATGTGATAGATTCAGATCATCACTCTTAACAACAGGAGCAATTATTGATTTGCAATGATGTATATTTTATATTTCCAAAATACAATCATCAAATGTCCTTTGAGAAAATCTAATATAATATGGCGAAAACAATCCTTACGGACCTCAGTACAAAGGATAAAAGATGCTATGCCTCAAGGTCACTACTAGTAAGCAAAATATCACGTACATAGAGTATGAGAAAAATACATTTCCTCCAACTAACCTTGCAGTATATATTAAATTACTTTGTTCTCAATTGAACAAAATAACAACACTATGACATTTTAATAATAGTGTCTGGAAATTTCCTTAAAAAATTATGAATAAAACTTTTCAGTTTACACATAAGTTTACTTGAATTTGTTGCAAAATCCTCCAGTTGCACTATATAGATTTTGTATCTATTTAACGTAACTCCAAATAAAAAAGAGCTAGTAATGCCACGTTCACTCTGAAAGAATATTTAAAGAAATAATTATTTCTTCACTATAAACTATCCACCCGTCTTTTAGAGTGAAAAATTTATCATCTTTTATGGCATCTAATCACATATTTGATTGAGGATAAGAAACAACGTTTATTTATGTCGCTAAATCAACCATGTAGTGGATATTGCAGTCATGCTCTCACAAATAGACTATATAGTCTAATGGAATAACTGATTGTCTTTCCCTAACAAATCTCCCGAATAAAGCTACAACCACTTCATTCTATATTTGAGAGGTTTTAAAAAATTTCATCATAAATTATATCAAGAATAGTATCTTAAATCTCAACAAGTTTAGTCTATGGTACAAAAGATTCCATAATTGTCTGTACCACAATTATTTGTATAGGCAAAGACAAAGACACGGTGATTTTTTATTCTTACCTTTTACAAAAAAAAAAGAAAAAGATATAGTGATTTTCCATCGTACTATTATCATTAATAGTCCAAAAGCAGCTATCCTCTACAATTACGTCGAACTGTAGAAACTTTACAGTATGTGATTTCATAATACTTGTACCTTCTTTAGGGTCATAAAATTAATACTCCTTTGAACAATCTAAGATACAAAATAATTCCAAGTGGATCTAAATTTCAACACACTTAATATTGAATTAGATAACCTCATTTCTGCATGGCACTTCTAAATTTAATATGATTTAAGTAATTTATGTCCAGTTTATAACTTAAAAGAAGTTTATGAAATAATTTTGATAAGAAACACATTTTGTATGTGAAAATGTTGCTTTCAAAATATCAGCCTACAGAAGATCGTATAAATTAGTCTTACTAATCATACTCATCACCATGTTCAATATGGTGCATTTATGCCTTTCGGCCAAATCTTTTTATTAGAATTTACAGGCATGGTAATTAAGTTACCACCCTAGAATCTACTAAGTATTTGACAAATGACCCTTTAAGCTATTTCGCATTGTCATACTCGCCAAAATACTCACAGCCACTATTAAGCCTGACAACCTTTTAAGACTAATTGTAATTGTTTTATTTTTTATCTCGGTAATTTTATTTCCACAATAATCTATATAAGTCTTTAGATAACCGTTAAGAGTAGACAGAATATCAACATTGTCAACTTTTCTACTCTTCCTTTAGACATGTGTGAGATTATTCCTTAAATATAAAATTTTGGAAACAACCTCTTCAACCATATACGATATGTATATGCCATTAGAACTTAAACACAATCTTTGCAGATGTGTCATAATTTCGGTATTAGATAAAACAAAACTTCAAGCCAAAACAAAACTTCAAGCCATTAAAGCTTTCATCATCTTTTAGTAGTGCAGTCAGTAGACAAGCCACTTTTCAAGTGTTTCCGAATGGAATGTTTCATGGACAATAAGCAAATTCTATTGCTCTTTTCCCAAGCAGCAAATTATATGTACACTACTTAAAATTTGAAATAGTAAAAACCTCAATAATAATGGAGTTTATTAATTACAGAAAATGTGACTAAAAAATAAGTAATGTATATAATTAGCATCATGTGAGCATCGTGTAACTTGACGTACAAGTACACATCTAGAGAGTTACACGCATAATCATATAATCATCTTTGGGCAGAATACATGACATGCAGTTTTACACTCCCTACATGATAGCGGTTATGAGAATATATTCCAATCTTTGTGAATTCATCACCTTTGGACATATGAACCACTAGGATCAATCACTTCTCCACCACTCCATCATGTATCTTTTCATGAACTAATACACAATCACCTCATTTTAGAGTATGACCAAGCATTAGACCAGGAGACATTCAGCAAACGAGACTGAAATTTCTCAAACCCAATCAAGCATGCCACTTTGGCGATAACTACTCCATTGAATCCTTGAAACTCTCTCATACCAAGGATATAAACTTTACTTCTTACATACACCATATACATGTGATTTTAACTTTAATGATATGGGCAATATATCATTAAAATCATATATCATGCTAATTACATTGCTTTGTTCATTAATAAAAATTAATCATATATATATAGCAAACCTGAAAGACAGATTCTAATGAGATTACTGATCATAGCAACACAAGAAACTTCTCATAACAGAGAAGAAATCATATCTTGTGCACCACGATTACAGATTATTAGAACAACATAAAAAAATTGCTGATCTAGAAGATCTCTCACAGATTAACATCAATAGTAATATAGGGTACACCAAATCGACAAGCATGACAGCTGATCTATTATCACTCATGAGTTTCGTAAGGCAAAAAATGACTCCAAGGCCAACAACTGATTTATTAGCCAATTTTTAAGTAACAAATTATCATTGTAATAAACCAGTGGCCTATTAATTGAGTCAAATCATAGAACCAAATATCTAAACTTTAACAGTAGATACTATTGCTTTGCATAAATATTGTCATACTCCTTAACCATAAAAAAATTCAACTTAATGGACATTAACCGGTGACCAAATGAGTTTAGGTACAATATGCAATAACTTAATTGACATGTATTACCCACATTCAGCAGATGTGTTAATTAGTACAATCAGTTAATCACAAGTTCTTAAGACGTCCATCATTCAAAGGTTACCAGCATGTACAGGAGTATGCATGAGTAACAAAAGTTTTATAACATTTTATTGTTTCTCATCACCTCAATATATAGTTCAATTACTATTCCATAATGGTTGTATTTTATGAAGCCAGCTTCAGTTCACAATAAAATTTAATTTTTATTAATAAATCACACCATTATAATATTTAGGGATAAGTGCTACAGAAGTCCTAAAACTTGCAAAAAGTGCAAATAAGTCCTAAAACTTGTCAAAATGTTTCATTTGAGTCCTAAAATTGACGCCGTCAATTTTATTGACGGAAAATGCTGACGTGGCGCTGACGTAGTATTTTAAATAATTTTTTATTTTCCAACTGGTTTTTTAAAATAATTTTTTATTCAATTTAAAAAAAATATATATTTAAAAACTAAAATTCAATTTTTAAAAACTGTTAAAAAAAGAAAAAAAAAAAAAGGGAAGAAGAGGCGGCCGCCCATCACCGGAGGGCCGGCGACCCTCGCCCGACGTGGGCGAGGGCGCCCCGGATCTAGGCATGCTGGCCCTCGCTTGGGGGCCAGCAACTGTCGCTAGCCCTGGGCGAGGCCTCGGCGGCCCTCGGTTGGGGCCGGCGGGGCTCGCCCAGATCTGGGCGTTGCCGTGAAGCGTGAGGGCCGCGCGAGTGGCCCGCTCCCGTGCTTCCTTATGCTTGACGCCAGCAAATCCGAGCTAGTTGCCGGGCCGCTAGTCACCGCTGTTTCGAGTCCCCTCGTCGGCAACCTTTGCCCACGACCAAGCGACTTCGCGTCTCTGTGCCCGGCCAAATGGGGCGAGCCTCGCCGGCCCCGGGCGACGGCCACTGAGGCCTTGCCCAGGGCGGGCAACGGTCGCCGGCCCCCAAGCGAGGGTCGGCGTGCCCAGATCTAAGCACCCTCGCCCACGCCAGGCGAGGGTCGCTAAGGCTCGCTTGCGCCAGGTGAGGGTCGCGAGGGCTCGCTCGCACCAAGTGAGGTCGTCAACCCTCTCCCCGGGGCCGGCGAGGCCTCACCTTGGTCGGGCGGCAGGGCGACCGTCGCCGGCCCCTCCGGCGATGGACAGCTGCCTCCTTTGCCCTTTTTTTTTTAAAATAGTATTTTATAAAATGAATTTTAGTTTTTAAATATATATTTTTTAAAAAAATTGAATAAAAAATAATTTAAAAAGCCAATTGGAAAATAAAAAATATTTTAAAATGTCACGTCAACATTTTTAACGGAAAATGCTGACGGTGTTAGTTTTATGACTCAATTGAACTATTTTGACAAGTTTTAGAACTTATTTGCACTTTTTGCAAGTTTTAGGACTGAAATGCATTTTCGTGACAAGTTTTAGGACTTCTTGAACACTTATCCCTACTATTTATATGATAACATACCTGTAACCCAACACTTGTATTTCCAAAATTACAGAAAATACGAGAAAAATATGCAAAAATACACTAAAAATACATGTATTTAGGGCTTTGTATGTATTTTCATATCTACAAAATCATCAAACATATAAAATAAATACACCACACGATAGAGCATGGAAATACGAATCCAACGCCACCAACTATGCGCCGAACGGAGACTCCACGCGCCCACATGTGCATCCAGAGTGCGCGGCGTGTGGAGCTCACACACTGGCATCAAGAGATCGATCAAAACCGGTCTGACCGGTTCTCGACTTGATAGTTTGGTCCAGCCGCTTGGTCCGACTGGTTGACTGTGTCAAGTTGGTCAATGGTTCGAGTCAAGTCCTCGGGTCGGGTCGGCCGCGAATCGAGTCGAGTCCGGGTCGTTGATGTCATCGTGACATCAGCAACCGCATGCTTCGCACGCGCGAGCTACGCGCCCGCGCGTGGGAGCGCGTGACCATGCGTGGGGCGTGTGCTCGATGCCCAGGCGACGCGTGGCTGTGCGTGGGGGCGCGTGGGGCCTCCCCCGGCGACGCACCGCCCACGGTTTTGCTCATCTCATTGAGCCCAGTCCGAATTTGTGATTTAATTTTATTTTTATTGAACAAAAAATCACAAAAATCACAAATTATGGCAAAAATCTTATGCATTTGAGTTATAGGGTTATGGTTGCTCTAATACCACATGTTGGACGCAAATTGCACAACCCCAAGATCTCCATAACTAGAACAAGAACATGCATAATTGAGTAAAAAGATTAACGCACATATTTTGAGATTTATCGTTCTTGAAGCGGAAGCGGAAACACAATGTTCCACGCGCAAATCTTTTTCCTCTATTGCCCTCCGTATCATTGGCTCAATGAGGCAGCCCCTCTCACGTTTAGTGTTAGGTAAACGCTCCTTAAAGTGATGATACATGTGAGAATTAGGGTTAGAGGAGAGACTTGAGTACTATTTATAGAGTTTCCAGCCAGGGCTACTCATTACGGGGCAGGGTCAACTTGGCCCACACTAACCAGCCCTATATTAAACTAATTAAGAAACCTTCTATCTCACTTTAGACCAACCCTGTTTTACGGTAACCATAAAAACAGTAAATTACAATATCAATTAATTTAGTATACATTAGGAAAACTCTTACAAGAGACACTAAGCGTGCTTCAAGAAACTCAAGAACGGATGAAAAATACACACAAGCGAAAACCCATCTTATCTTCACCAAAAAAAGAGAAAAGAATAAGGAAAAACAAAAGCTTATGATTATCGTCACATGACGGAGCTCGACATAGACACAGAGAGAAAGAGAGTCGGAGGGGTGGCCGGCGAGGGACGAGGACCGGAGCTTCTTATCGAAGACGGAGCATCGGGCAGCTACGCCACGGAGCGGGTCCGACGAAGGGTATGGCTACAGCTTCCATGAGAGAGGGCGAGGAAGAAGACCATGCGAGGGGCAAAGTGGGGGGTTTCTCGTCTAGGGTTTTCCAATCCTCTCTCTCTCTCTCTCTGCCTGACTTCCAAGAAGGGAAAAATGCTTAGAACGCAAGCACCACCTAATAAACAAACAAAAACACAGCCTTGATGAATGGCCTCGAGGAGAGAGAGAGAAAGAGAGAGACACTATGACTACAGTGATAGGAGAGAGAGAGAGAGAGAGAGAGAGAGGAACATTGAAAACAAAGAAAGGTCGCGCTTTTGCCCCTCGGCGGCGTAGGTATTCACGAGATTGGGACCTGTCAAGGTAAAGAAGTTTTCCTCTAGCTTTTTGTCTTGGCTGGCACAAGGAGGAAAATGAGAGAGTGGGGTTTTTTGGTTCTAGGGTGATTGTGATTGTGAGATTTTTTTTATGATCTTTTAGGAAGGATGGATTTCACTTCCTATGTTTTGGCTCTTGGAATTTATGAATCTCCTCGATACGGAATCTTGATCGAAATTCGAAGCTTTTATCTTTGTAATTTGATTTGATCTGTATGAATTGCGAAATCAAGTCAGTACTAAGTTTTCTTTACTGTTTATGGCTGCGCCATCTTAAATGAACTCCGCCCTTGTCTTGTCTCTGCAATTTACGTGCATGCATATGGAATTCTGTGTCGCGCGATGATCACGTGTATGGCGATTCGAATGCCTCTGCATTAAAACATTCCCTATCGCATGCTGCCGCATGGGAGCGAGAGGCTTCATCTCCACATTCAAACGCACATCGTAGGTTTCAGTCACGTCCGTCGTCCATGGCAAGCACATGTTATCATGTTAGAAAAAAATAAGTAATTCATAATTAAGACGATCATCAGTTGTTTTAAATTTAACTCGTTTACACTTTTCAAAATTCAAACCAAAATGAGTGCCAATTTACAAAAAAGAAGAAGAAAAAAACGGTTGAACAAGCAATTTTCATCGTTCCAAAATACCGCCATCCTTGTGATTGACGCAATCAGTGCAGTGGAAGTGAAAACATAACATGCCATAAAGAGATACAAAAGTAGGTCTTTCCACAAGGTCTTTTGAGTCATGCTCATGGACAAGCTTTAGAGGTCCATGTCAAGCTTTGGGCCTCTTTGTAAATATGGTACAACTTGGAGGGCAATCAACATGATAATTCGTCTCCCCACCCTTTTTTTTTTCCCACACATGAGATTTAAGTAGGCGTGTATATAAGCCTCTTTCACGGGCAAACGTTTGGAAAATAATACACCACAAAGGGGGCATGGTCGAGGGGCAAAAGTGGAAATGCGCAAATACCATATCCAAGGTGAACTTTGGGAGGAGGTTTAGGCTACGCATGACAACGCTTCTGTTCCCGGGAAGAGTTTTTTTTTTTATAGAAATAGTTCTTTTCTATTTCTGCTCCGGAGAACAATTTCTGAGTGAAAGAACCCATTTGGTAATGACACAAAATTTCTACTCTTGGAATAGAAAAAGAATAGAAATGCGTTTGCTAACGCAACAATTTCTTTTTTGTATTTATTCATTTTTTATTCTTGCTGATGGATCGCCACCGCCGCTCGCCGCCTGTTGCCGCCGCCGGCTCGCCAGCCACCACCGCTGCACGACCGCCGGCTGCCGAACGTCACCGACGACCGCGCCGAAAGCCCATCGGCCGCCCCCTCCTGCGGCCGGGCCCGACGGTCGTCGATCAATGGGCTTTCGGCGGCGGTCGTCGGTGACGGTCGGCGGTCGTGCAGCGGTGGTGGCTGGCGGGCCGGCGGCGGCAACGGTGGCGGGCGGCGGTGGCGACCGACGGTGGCAATGGCGGTCGGCAACGGCCGGCGACCGGTGACGACGGCCGGCGGCGGCGGCGACGGCAACCGATGGCGGTGATCGGCGGCGGCGGCGGCAGCGGCGGTGGCGGCGGCGATCGGCGGCGGCGGCAATGGGCGGTGGCTCCAGACGGTTGACGGTGGTCACAAAGAAAGAAAATGAAATAAAAGAAAATTAAAAAAGAAAATCAGCTTATTTTTACAAATTATTCCCGGAATAAGAAGCAACTTTTTTTTCTTCAAAACTGTCCTGAACAAAAATTAGAGAAATTGTTCCTGGGAATAAATATTTTACCAAACAGATTTCTGTTCTTTTTTTGTTCCGGGAACAAAAAAACAGAAATTGAGAGAAACATGAGCGTTACCATGCGCTACCTTAGACTTTGGTGCTCCTTTGCTTTTTTTCCTATCGTTGCTTAAAAAATGTCAAATTTTATTTTATTTTTTAATTTTTAATTTTACCTTTTGTTTTATTATATTTTAAAATTTTATTTTGACTTTAGTGAGGGGGATAGTCCCTTGTGGGCATTTGGTCATTGGTGCATGGCAGCATCGTCCCAGACGCACAACGCACGATATCTAAGTCCCGTGAAAGGTCCGTTCTGCCCCTCCCCACATCTCTCTGAAAACCACCACCACCGGAGCCGGGGTCCCGTACGGTGGGAGCCAGGCCTTGGCGGGTTGCAGCTAGAGCTGGCCCTACGGCTGCGCATGACAAAATTTCTGAAATAGAAATTGATTTCTGGCTAGAAATCAATTTCTTAATTTCTATTCCCCGGACAAGTTTCTGAGCAAAGAAACCCGTTTGATAACGAATCAAAATTTCTATTTCTGAAACAGAAATCCATTTGATAACAGAACAAAATTTCTATTTCTAGGAATAGAAATTGATTAGATAACAACATAGGAAATCCTCAAATACAAAATAATAGTCGAAATAATACTAAAACAACACAGGAGATCTTCAAATACAAAATAATAGTTGAAATAATACTAATACATTACAAAAGTTGAAAATACAATTTCATGAAATTTCCGGCATATTATTATCCCTTGCCATTTTATTAACAATTGTTTTCCTAAGCGTATTTATTTGGTTTCCCTCCTCGGTCAATGTATCGTTTGCAAGCTCATCCTACGTAGGTTCAGACAAGTACTGCGGAAGCATGAATATGGTTGCCATCAATGGTGCTTATACAACCTTGTCATTTTATCAAAAACTAGTATTATACAAGATTATCAACAAAATAAAAGTAATGGTGTAAATGAATATATAAGAATTCTACTGTAAAGTAACTTTTATGGTTGGGAACCAATCAGGAGAAGGTCGGTTTATTTTGATTCTCGAATTGAATCAGTCCAGTTGCTCATCCCTAATTTCTGTATTGTTGCTCAATGAACCTTTAATGGCCCTTGCATAGCAAAGAGAGAGATTCTCTTGAATCTCTTGCCTTCGAATTAAAATTCAAGATTGTGTAACAATCTAATTATTTTGATTTTGCAAGAATTTTGAATTCGTAAAAAAATAAGGTTAAATTTCTAGGCACATTAGCCTTTTCTAGGAGGAAAGAGCCCCATTGTTTTTAAGTAAGCATTTAAGAACTTTGGTCGTTTTTGAAAATTGGGGACCCATTTGATTGCCTTTCATCCTAAAGAGGAAGTTATCAAAAAAAAAAAAATTGAATAAAAAAATGCAAAAAAAAAAAAAAACGAGCAAAATAAGAAAAAGAAAATTAGCAATAATTTGTGAAGTTGTGGTTACGAGTGAATTAAGTTAGCAAGAAAGCGCAAGATTCTTTTATATGGTTTGATTTCAGTTTCTGATTTCTATTTCAAAAACTGATAAGTTAAAAATTTCAGCTTCTAATTTCTTCAATTTCTCTATTTCTGGAGTAGAAATCTGTTTCAAAATAGAGAAATCAAATTGCGTTATCAAACGGATTTCTGTTCCAAAACTGCTTCGGGAGAAATAGAGAAATCGAGAAACAGAAATTTTGTCATGCGCGCCCGTATCGGACTCATCGAATAATTTCTCCCTCTTTTTCCATTCCGCACGGCACGTCCTTCAAGGGCTCAAGTCGCATCGACCCCATGCAGCCTCGTCCTCATCGACCAACCGGCCGAGGGTAATTTGGAAAAGCGAGCACCATGGGCTTTTGTCAATTGCTGCTTAGTACCTTTGTCGCCGTGGAGAAAAAACAGGACAATGTGTCCCGACACCGTCCAACACCAAAATTTTTTGTCTAAATTGTTCTTCTCCATCATTAGCGAATCTCGACGAAATGCAGGAGTTCCGAACAAATTAATTCGTCGAGAATAAATGATATATTAGGAAAAAAAGGGAAATTTTGCCATGTGTCCACAAAATTTAGGAGCCCATAATATAGCGAGCATGTCGTACCGAATGGGTATGGAAAATAATAAAGATACATGGTTGAAATAATCGACTGCTTTTGGGAGCATGACTAGGTTTTCCACCGAACAGCCGTACCTTTCAAAACATGATGTTAGGGAAAGTGGCCGCACCTGCGAAACAATTTCTAAAAGTAAAAACTATACTTAACTTTAGTCTTAAACCATCTTGAACGGCGATTTAAGTTTCATGACTTTTGACAAGCGATCATTTAAGCAGCTCCGACTTATTTTAATAATAAGAGCTCGCCAAAGTTACCTAAACATATGGTTAAAAAAAGTTTTGGTGCTAAAGCAATCATAAAGTGTCAACATTAGATTGATTGTTCGTAGATTTGTTGCTCTAAAAATTTACAAAAGTTAAGAGTTTGAAAATACGAAGCCGTGTATTAAAATAAAAGTCACGAAAATGAATATTATAGCTTTGCTATTGTTTCCTTTTTGTTGGACTCAAGCAAAATGGGAGAGCAAACCCACATGGACGCGCATGCATATGTCTCTGTCTCTCCAAATTATTTCATTTAAAGGGTGTTCTTGTTTCGCGAAAAATGAATGATTTAAAAAATGTTTTTCTAAAAATGATCATTTGTATTATTTTTATTGTTCTGAGAAACATTTATATATAAAATGTTGTCGAAAAAGAAAACATTCTCAACATTTTTTCTACTATTGAACATTTCTTAAAGAAAAGAAAACATTAGATGAACATTTGCTACTCTTTTAGTAACCGAAAACAAATTATTATGTAAATTTCAGTAGATAAAAGAAAATTCTCACGTAGAGTGCAAGGATGAGGTTGGTTGCGCTATAGTGACAATTAAGTGATTTTCCAAGTGCACGAGAGGTAGTTAACTTCCTTGTCTCGCCTTTTTGTCCTTTATCTTTGTTCAATTTTACCTTTAATCTTGTTTAATTTACAATTAGAAATTGAGTTCATGGGGATGTGATGGGAGCATGAAAGCGAGATGATAGAGCGTCTTCTTTTATTTATAGAGACATGCCGTTGGACTTTAATACATCCTTAAATTGTTTTGTCTGAATTCTGAGATATAAAATTTTAGGAATATTCCTACTTAGATGGGAAAAACAAAATTACACTTGAGAACTGAGGGGGCCATTGAAAAAACAAAAACCAGATGTGTTTTTCATAATTTATAAAAATATGCTATCGGAATTTCCATCAAGTTTGATCAAGAGAGTCACTAATAATTCTTTTTTTTAATAAAAATTGTGACACTTCAACAAGTTTTGATGCCAAATAGCATTGCCAAATAGCACCGTCTATATCTTAGTACTCATACTATCTCTATTCGTAAAAAAATTTACTCAAGAAATGGACTATCCAAGTAAATTTCAATTAAAATGTTGACAAGTATATCACATGTCAAATCACTAAGTGACGGTCAGACACTAATTACTAATTACTTTCACATTTACATTTCCTTGCTTCTTGCAATATCTAGAATCTAGTATCAAACCTAATAATATCCTTCAAACGGTGAATATGAAATTTGAATACTACTTTTATTCACTTATCTAAAACAAAATCACCAAGTACGAAATCTCATTATTTCTAAAATTTCGAGGGAATAAAAAAAATTTATGAAGTCGGTAATTAGCACGCAAAAGTATATTTTGATGTGTCGACCTTTTCTTCCTCCTAATTAATGAAGACATAAAAAAAGGGCAGCCAAAAAGGGGAACATCATTATTAGATCATTTCCGAAAATTCAGCGCGTGGGGGTTCCGCGCGAAGACGAGGGCGCGTGGATCCGGAGGTTCAATTCCACGTAATCACCGCCGAGAATCTACGCGAGTGGCGACTTTTAATTATCGAGTCAAGAGGGGGCGTCAGAATCTCAAAAACTGACGGCTCCGTCCCCGTCTCCAGGGAGAAAATATTCAGTGGTTAGCAATCACCACGTCATCGTCCTACGTGGCGCATACGAGCCTAGGTGGCTCCACTGAAATGTCGACACGTGTTCATTGACTTGGACGGCTCGAAAATGGAAAAGTCTAAAATGTGAGCCTTTCTTTTTCTCTCTCTTCTGTCAGCCGACTGAAAAAGGACTGAGGTAATTAATGCTCGAATTTGAGTTGCCGCTAAAAACTCTCTCCTCTTTTCAATTTTCAAGCTTTTTGGCCTTCTCGGAGAAGAGAAACGATGAAGCTTCTCTCCCTTTTCTCTTGCACGCTCCTCCGCCTCAGCCTCCGCCTCCGCCTTCCCCTTCCCCAAAGCCGCCTTTGGTCACTACTGCTGCTTGGGTCTGCCTTTGGCACGTTGCCTCCCTCAAGAGCCCCGCTCACTCGCAGCTGCTGGGTCCTGAACCCCCTTCGCCTCCGCCATTGCCTCCAGAGCCTCATCGCGCCGATCTTTTGGGAACCCTAGCGACGTTTACTATGGCCGCACCATCTCTCTAAGCCTCGTAAACTTCTGGGCCTCCGTCAGATTGCGTCCCTCCGACGAGCTCGTCATCGTGCCTCACCCCATCCATGATCTCATCATCTGGGAACATTTCGGATACCCGCAGCTGACAGTGTCGTCTGGGTGTTCCTTTTCCCCAACCGAGCTACAGAAAAACCTTGGAACATCGTGGTCGGGGAGGATTATTCGAAATCAAGGACTCGTCTTCGCCGAGTTCACTGCACTCAGAGTCCCTATAATATTTGGATAGAAGAAAATGTCGACCATGTACGTATTGGAGCTGCCGACGAAGGGGAAGCTTTGTCTCCATGTTTGTGTGATCTGAGTTTTTGTTTGATTCTTCTGGAATGGCACTGAGAAGTTGTGGACTCCTATTTTACCGTGATTGTGTCATGAATCTAGCTGCTTTTTACTTTTTCGCGATCTGGTTTTGATTCGATTCTCTTCCTCTTGCTTTATTTTTGGACATGTGGTTGGAAGTTGCGCTCTGATGAGTTTATGATTATTGTGAAAGCAACGTTAAGATAAGCGATCAGGCTCCTTCTGCATTCGATTCCAACCTCCAATTTGTGTTTCTGCATCTTCGCTTCGCGGAAATGGCTGCCAAGGCTAAGCCTATTGCTCCCGTTCCTGCAAAAATTAAGATGAGTGGATTGTGAATGGGGTCGAGATTGCTTATTCAATGCTCAAGAATGGATGGTGGAGTAGCTTCCTAAGGATTGAGTTTGTGTTCTATGGAGTTTTAAACATATCTTCAGTTTGAAGTGCACTCGCATTGAAAAGATGGTTAGATCTTTCATTTGGTTTGTGTTAAAGATAGATTTTGTTGTGAGAAGAGGAAATATCCAATTATTTTGTCAGTTTGGCCTTTCAGCAACGAAAATATTGAAGGAGGGTGAAGTCATGTAGAATCGAATTGTTGTGAACTGTTGTATGAACAGTAATTAAGCTTAATTTGCTTTGAATGAAGTCCTTGATCTTAAGATTATGCGTGTACTATTATCATGCTCTTCAATATTGTTTAATTTCTGTATTCAAAGGAATTTGGTTTTCAAATTCATAACCTTGTCTATACATCTTGATGGTCAGATGAGCTAATGTCTTGACTGTGGGCATTAATGGTTGAAGCTAGCTAGATTTGTGAATTTAAGTTGGATGATCTTGTCAATACATTTGTCAATAAGCTGGTTGAACCTGCTGTCTGCTCCCAGTTACATTTCCACTTCGTTATTATTCAAATGAGGTGGTTGCTTAGTTGGTGGATGAGATTGTATTGGCAATGGTTGTAGTAATGTATGCGATTGTGTCCAATAAGTTTCAGTTTCCTCTATTACGTGGTCTACATAAGCTGCCTTGTTCTTTTTTACCCTGATTTCTGCTGTCTACTTGTAGTTCAAGGTGGTGATCCTACTCGCTCCAGCACACGTCCCTTCTCTCGCTATTGAAATTGAATTGCAGGAATTTTAAGCAAAACCAATTGGTTTAGTCTGTTAGCATAGAGGGTTTTGTTGATAGTTATTGTTGCTGGTGATGGCTGATGTGTTATTGTCGTTCTGTTGAATTAGTTCATGTGACACTAAAGCTTGCATTAGTTCTTGCTTTAATTTAGTGTATTATTTCTTTTTTGGGGTAAGGGAAGAACAAAAGATTGACTTTAGCTGGGTTTTGCACAAATAAATGAGACATTGTGCTCCAAGGATGGTTCTCTGAAAAGGAAATTATGAATATAGAAACGTGTCATTTACAAATTCTTCAATGTAGGTTAGGTCCTGTTGTTTGTTCTATGTTCCCACTTTTGCTTTCTCTTTGTACCATAAATGTTGTGAGCTAGTGATAAGGTTACTTATTGTTTACTTTCTTGTGACAACATATGGCAAGTGCAAATCTTCTTCTCACATTGAGATGTAATTAATCATTGTTTTTAGATAACTGGAGTGTGAAGGCAACCCGAAGAAAGACCAGGGAAACTGGTAGGATGGGGTATCTCTACAATGTCCCTTGCAAGTTCGGGAGTGGTTTCAGAGAAGGTGATGAGCTTTGCTCTTGTTTGATTGTCTATGGAGATAATGTTATCTTTTGCACTTGGTGATGGAATTTTTTTGGCTTTTTTGCTGATTTATGGAGCTGATGATGATGTAGGTACTGAAACCATGTGAAGGAAGCACGTAGCACCAGCTTCTGCTTAATTGTTATGATAGTTTTGGGACATAATCATGTAAATTTGAAGAATTTACTTATCTAGACGCAGGGAACTTTTGGCATATACAGTTGCCCTTTAATATACTTTGTTTCAATTTCATCTATTGTGGCATTATTTGCAATTTTGAATGAGCAAAGATTAAGCTTACCATTGTTTTAGAACTGTTTAGTGATGTGGTAGTCGGCCATTAATGCTCTTGCAATGCCTACTTGTCCTTAGTTATAACTTTCATCTCTCTTGATTGGAGCAAGTTGAGTCCTATTATGGCGATCTTGATTGTGAGAGTGTGCCCCTTCTCAACCTGTATCATCTCACGAGATCTTTGGTACGCAGCGAGATGGTTATTTGGAGGCAAAAGTTTATCCTGTCCCCTTTAACATTTAGATTATGCCCAACTTAAATCTTTTGAAAAATTAAGAGATGGACAATGACATGCACCATGCAAGTCACAATCTATTAAAAGGTTGAGACTTTTATGCAAAAGATATAACAAGATCAAATTCGACCTTGAGATTAAAACAGAAGCCATGGACTTAATTTTACCTATACACAATCAACATTTCTAAACTTTTCTCAGTGAAATAGGGTGGCTTCGAAATGATAAATAGATGAAAAGAGACGGACCCTTTCCTTCGAAGAAATGCATCTCTGTTTTCAAGTTAGAGCAAGAACAAGAAAATTGTCAAGACTTGCAATTGCACCTCACCTTTTTGCCAATGAATTACCGTTGCATGCCGATAGAGGGTTGTAGGGGCGCTAAACTAATAATTTCATAGGCATCACCCAGGGTTGAGTTTTGGTATGGTATCTACCGCTAAAAGTTGACTGGGAGATTACTAGAAATTCATCCCAGTTGAAAGGAAATGATGGCGGTCCTTTGAAGCAAACCTGGCAATATCCCTGTCTCCTTACAACAAGACGAAGCCAAATCTTGGCTATTTGTCACCGGGCTTAACAAGGTAAACGAATTTCAAATCGTAGGCATATAACATAGAGAAAGCCTTTTCTTAAATGTATTGCCTTTTCAATATCATGCACACGCTATATTTTCTTCTCAGTACCAAGTACAAAGATAAAGACCAATTCAAAGTTAATTCCACTTTCTCAATGAAGCTGATTGATCTCCCCATAAATGCTTCAGAAGACCTATTCCATGAAGCTAACCGACAAGCTTCTCCCCCTTCAGTAAAAGGTCCATGTTTATGTTCGGACTAAGATTGTTTGTCCACCTTAGTCGGCAACTCTTGCCGCAATGAAGAAGACCTAACTGCAATTAGACAGCAGAAATCTGGGTAAAAAGAACAAGGCAGTTTATGTAAACCGCATAACAGAGGCAACTGAATCTTGGTGGACATAATCACATACATCACCACACCCATCACCATACATTATCCATCAGCTAAAGCAACACCTCATTTGAACAAGAACAAAGTGGAAAATGTATTTTCCATTGAAATGCCTAGCTGCAAGCAGACAACAAGCATAACTAGCTTATTGTGCTTCCTCAGTACTATAAGCAAAGAGCCAATAAAATTTAATTAAGCAGGAGAAATATATTAACAAGATCATCCAACTTAAATACACAAATCTAGCTAGCTTCAAACATTAATGCCCATAGTCAAGACATTAGCTCATTCGACCATCAGGAGGTACAAACAAGGTTATGAGTTTGAAAACCAAATTCCTTCAAATTCAGAACTTAAACAATGTTGAAGAGCATGATAATACTACATGCATAATCTTAAGATCAAGGACTTCACTCAATGCAAATTAAGCTCAATTATTGTTCATACAACAGTTCGATTCTACATGACTTCACCACTCAATTAATATTCCTGTTGCCGAAAGACCAAAGTGACAAAACAAGTTGGAAATTTCCTCTTCTCACAACAAAATTTATCTTTACAAACCAATTGAAAGGTCTAACCATCTTTTCAATGCGAGTGCACTCCAAACTGAAGATACATTAAAAACTTCATAATCTTCAGATAATAAATTAATCAGAACGCAGGAGTTTCATGAACCTGTGAGGGAAAATGCGGAGATACCTCATCCTACCAGTTTCTAGGGTCTTCCTTCGGATTGCCTTCACACTCTAGTTATCTAAAAACAGTGATTAAATACAACTAAATGTGTGAAAAAAAGATTTACTCTTGCCATATGCTCTCACAAGAAAGAAAACAATAAGCAACCTCATCACTAGCTCACAACATCAGTGGTGTTAAGAGAAAGCAAAAGCGGGGACAACATAGAAACCTACATTGAAGAATTTGTACATGACAGATTTCTATATTCATAATTTCATTTCTAGAGAACCATCTTTAGAGCACAATCTCTTATATATTTGTGCAAAACCCAGCTAAAAGCCAATCTTTTGTTCTTCCCCCCACCCTAGAATACACGATTGACTTGTGCAGATCCTACATTGAAGCAAGAGCTAATGCAATCTCTAGTCACATGAACAAATGCAATAGAACATCACTAACACATCAGCCATCACCATCAACAAAACCCTCTATGCTAACAGACCAAACCAATTGCTCAAAATCTTTGTTATTCCATTTCGAGAGAAGGGGAGGGAAGGGGGGGACCTGTGCCGGAGCCACTAGGAAAGGATTGACACCTTGAACAAGGAAGTCCTCGACGATGTGGTGAAAGATGGTGCCGTCGTAGTAACATTCGAGGCAGAGCTTAAAGAAGTTCCTTACGGCCTTGGGCGCTTCTTTTGGCCAGAGCTTGATGTCGAGTGGGCGTGCGTCGCGTTCAGCACTAACATACACAGTCGACGTCTTCTTTTATCCAATTTCTACAGGGACTCCGGGTGCAGCGATCTCGACGAAGACAAATCTCTGATTTCAGAGTTTCCTCCCCGACTGCAATGTTCCAAGGATTTTTGTAGCTTGATTGAGGAAGAAAAACACCCCAACGATGTCTTCAGCCACCAGTACCCGAAATGTTACCAGATGATCTAGAGACGTAAAGTGGACGAGATCGTGGATGGGATGAGGTGTGATAACGAGCTTGTCGGAGGGACGCAATCGGACCAAGGCTCATAAGTTGCCGAGGCTGAGAGATATGGTGTGGCCATAGTAGACGCCGCCAGGGTTCCAAGAGACCGGCACGAGCATGCGTGGGGGAGAGAGAGAGAGAGAGGAGTCTGATGAATCGTGGCAGCCGATGAGGCTCCGGAGGCGACGGAGGAGGCGAAGGGGGCTTGGGACCGAGCAGCTGCGACCAAGCGAGGGTCATGGGGGGAGGCGACGTGCCAGAGGCAGATCTTAGCAGCACCTGCGACCGACGAGGGCCTTGGGAGAGGCGGAGGCGGAGGCGAGCGATCAGGCGTGCGGGAGAATGAGAGAGAAGGTGTCTTGGTCTTTTCTTCTCAACTCAACGAAGGAGAAGGCAAAAAAATATTTGCAAATTGAAAAGAGGAGAGAGATTTTTGAGCGGCAAGAGCATTAATTGTTGCTTTTGCCGAGGCTTTTTTCAGTCGGCTGACAGAAGAGAGAGAAAAAGAAAGGCTCACATTTTAGACTTTTCCATTTTCGAGCCGTCCAAGTCAGTGAACACGTGTCGACATTTCAGTGGAGCCACCTAGGCTCGTGCGCGCCACGTAGGACGATGACGTGGTGATTGCTAACCACTGAATATTTTCTTGTCTCGAGGATTCCCTTCCGCCTGTCCTGCGATCCCGGCCGTCCGTTCCGGCTCACCGCGGGCCACGCGATCTTCGGCGCGTGGGCCCCCGCGGTCCACCAGGTGGCCGGCCTTACGCCACCAGTTTAATGTTTTCCTTTTTTTAATTTTTCGAGGGAAAAAGCCACCGTTCGTTCGGTCCCTCTGAAAGTCGAGATTAGGTCATGCGGCGGAATTACCATTTTGTCCCTTGCGCAGGTCCGAAATTCGATGTTCTCTGTTGGGTTGGTGCGGTCCCTTTCTTTTGAATTGCTTTTGTTATTTTTTATTTTCTTCTTCTCCTTCGCCAAATTTCAAATTAATATTAAGAACCTCATTTTATTATTGGATAAATTTTCTTTCAGGTATTATATTTTTCGAGAAAATTTATAAATTTCTTTTTGTCTTGTTGGGAACCGGTGAAATGGCATTTTTTTATTTGTTGTTGCATAAGCCAAGGATAACAAATTTAATCATATGAAATTTTGAGTGTGCGCTTTGTGCCAAATAAAAAAAAGTAATAAGTTATATTCCTATGACAAAAATAACCCTAATTTTCAAAAGATGAAATAATAAAGACAAAAGGAGCATATTTTGCTCAAGGAACAAAGGTATCCATGAAATTATACCATCGAGACAAATACAACCTCACTCAAACGGTAAAATAAAAGCACGATTTTACTTGAGGGGCTAAAAAATCCGCCACTGCACTTTCCAAACAAAAATGCCTTCGTCGCCTCTAGAAACGGAGGTAACTTGTACAATAGGCACGTTGGCTCCACCAAATCATTGCCTGAGTTTTTTTTTTTTTTATAAATAAAATAATGCAGACAAAAGATAGAGAAAATGAGTTCTCCGAATTGAGTTTGTAAATTGAATGTCCAGAATTTTGCTTCAAATCGAGTTTGCAAATGAGGACCTAGATCATTGATTTCGAGCTAGTTTGTGAATTTCAATCAATATTTCAAACTTACAGTTAGGATTTTCAATCATTGATTTCGAAATTAATGGATTAACTAATCAATTATAGTTAAAGTGGGACGGTTGTTCTAAGATATCATTATCCATCATCAAGTAAGAGTTCGTGCTTCTTTTTTTTTGTCATTTGAAAGAAGATGTTATTTTCGTCTCAAGAATATATATTCGCAGATAATTTATATCTCCCAAGTGGAGAAGGCTCATGCCTTTTTTTTTTTTGGCTGTTTGCATTTGCCCGTGAGCTTCGTGACTTTTAACTTTAAACAAAGGTAAATTTTCACGGACGATAATCACCCTTCGGTGCACTTAGAAAGCATTCGATATGCCCAAAAAAAATTGAGGATCTGTATGCCCCCGCCCAAAAAAAAAAAAAAAATAATGATAGTCACAGGGATCGAAAAGTGCAAACGAAAGTGCAAGGCGCACTGCCCTAAAGATTCATGGAGAGTTAAAAGGCTGAACTCGAGCATGGACGCTGCAGAACACACACCGACCTTGTCAGTGCGGTTGTCTTCCACATCTCTCCGACGTCACCACAGAGAAAACGAAGAGACGAACCGAGCGCGCGCGTTGAACCGCCGTGTCGAATACGGCGACAATCGGCCGTGATCATCGCCGTTTTCTTTGGCTCCGAGTAGCTGCTCCGCTGTATGCACGCGGTCGTGTAAGATTGGCGCGCCTCACAACCACCCCCTTCCTTCCAAATTCTAAGGTACAACTAAAAGTGAGTCATGTACCATTTGGCAAATTTTTTTTGGAGCGTTTTGGAGAGATGCAATTGTATCTCATAGGCCTCCAAAGCCTTTACCTTAAGGCAGCTCCAGAGGTGCTTTGAACTTTGGGTATTTCTGGAATGTAGATGTAAGTTTTTTTCAAGCTTTGCTCTCACTAATCTTTGATAATTCAGGAAATGTCATCATCTATTGTGACATTACTAGCAAGGGTTCCAAGTGCCGATGAGGCCATATTGATGTTGGCTAGTCTCACTTGAGGTCAGTTAGATCACGCCACTTAGGCAATGCTTGAGGTCATGTGACCTCTGTTTGGAAAAATATGGTTTTGAATTTATAAAGCAATCAAGTCGGACTTTTTGAGACACGATATCATTTTTTTAAGGATTCATTTGTCCCACAAAGTTACTGATTTTGAGATGTGATATCACTTTTGGGCACGCAAAGTGCTAAGTACACTTAATAATCGTACCAAAATTCACGCACCCACACGTGAGTATGGTGGGGTCTAGCCCACACCCAATCTTTTCTAGTTCCACACTTATTAACTAGCCCACCTCCTCTTACTTTTCCTATATGGGACAAGGGAACATACACTTAGTTTGTTTTACAAACAAATTTCCAACAATCTCAAGCGAGGCTCACTAGCGGCCAATTTGACTTGTTGATAGTTGAGTTCCACTCGGAAGGTTTGAGAATTAGGAAACAAAAGAAAAAGCTAACAAAGTCCGCTGTAAAGTGTAGTTTGTTCTAAATGGCATTTAAGTGAAAGTTGTTTTCTAATACATTTTTAAATTAACTTTATCAAACACTATTTACATTTTGAAAAAAACCTATTCATATAAAATTCTTTATATTTTTCCAAAGACTATCTCCAAAAATGTTTCCAAACCATCGAGTGCTAATTGCCTTCTAAACTCAGGATATTCATTGCGGGCTTTAGGACCCGTGTTGTAATTATCTCAAGTTGGGGTTAAACTCGAGCTGGTCATGCTGTATATACCTTTTAGAAACGAGTCTCTAGGTAAGTCGACTTTGAATCCTTTGTCGTTGCAATTCCGAAAGGATCGCATTGAAATTGTTAGGGAGTCATTCTAGGACAGCTTGCACAAACCAAAGGCAAAAGTAGACCATGAGACGTTGCGCTCAAGCAAAATTGACTGCGGTAGTTATGGCAATGGGCCACTCCTTGGTCCACTCGAGCCCTACATGCCTCTAAACCCCTTTCATGACATGTGATGCCTATTTCATTGCGAGGGCTTAGATCGCTAATAGAGACAAAATGACGGTACTGGCGTTAAATTTATGTGTGCGGCTTACTTTAATGTCAAATCTTTTTAAATGATCATCTAGCTGTCACAACTTTTAAAATCAGGGATTTGGCTTGCCTGGACATCCGATATAACTTTAGGACATCCTATATAACATTAGTT
Source organism: Eucalyptus decipiens (assembly GCA_014182575.1). Lineage (NCBI taxonomy): Eukaryota > Viridiplantae > Streptophyta > Magnoliopsida > Myrtales > Myrtaceae > Eucalyptus > Eucalyptus decipiens. The sequence continues at coordinate 22,393,192 of CM024616.1, forward strand.
GAACAATATATCCGATGTGACTCATTGAAGAAATTTGCACTCAAACTATATTTAAGATGACGTGATTTGAGCCAAATTTTGCCCCCACATATGGTTGCAATTCCAAGGAAGAGTCACCGTTTAGGGTTGAGTGATGATGTTGTTTTGCATAATTTCTATGGAACTTTGCCTTGCCGAATTAATTATGTTTTTCAAAAGCTGCATAAAGTGCATTTGTTGTTAAAACAATGTCACATGAGATTCTTGTTGATAATAAGTCGTTGAAGCAATTTACCTGATTAAGTTAAAAATTATGACACTCAATATCTATTTATATCACAAATAACGAACATTACAAGAATACTTTTCCAAGGAATTTATTTTCAAGGAAATTTTCGCATGTTTGATTGTACTTTGTAAATAAAATGGAAGTCATCCTCCAAGGTATCTTCTAGGAAAATCACGAAACATACATTTGAGAAAAGTCTCGAATACAAGTTCATATCCCATGTTTGAGCATTGAGGACTTGAGCTTAAGCATTAGGATCCTAGACCTAACCAAAGGAGACTAGAGCCCAAGCGTTGGGGGCTAGCTGCCTGGGATCGGGGTTCTTCGTCGTGGGTCCTAGGCCCCGTTACTAGTGTCTCGAACTCCAAAAACACGGGTATAGCTGTTGGGGACTTGAACATAGGCAAACAAGCTCTTAGGCCCAACCTTGAGGGACCGGGGCACTTTGGGACTTGGGCGAGTCCTTAGGGAACCAAGCCCCCATTGCTGGGGACCCAAAACATGGCCTTGGAGGTCTCGAGCCTAAGCTCCAGGGTCCTTGACTCAAGTCATCTGAGGCCGACTTTAAATCTATAAGGACTAGTATTGAAATTCAATTATCAGATGAAATATTTTCTTAAAATCTTGTAACTCACGTGGTGCTTATTTAATATGCAAAATTTTCCCATCTGTAGTCGGTGTAAGTTCATATGGGGAGCACCCACACGACCACACGAAGAAAACATAAAAAAGAAAGTGGAATCCAGTTGGAATGTAGTTGGAAGGATTCCTTCCGGATTCTCTGGATCTTGGAAACATTAAGAAAATTACCTTTTGGATTAGCAATTACCTGTCGTCTAATGTCGCCCGATGGTTGAATAGTAGAAGTGGGACGTAATGGGTTAGCACATGGACGGTCTCTATTCTTGTTCTTGCTTTCTAACAAGAGAGTCCATTCATCATATGTTATTGACTACTTACCAGAATTAATTAGTTGGTGTTCCCCATCAGTGCTAATTGAGGACAATGGTTTGGTTTTCAAACTGCTTTAAATGTGATTTCAGGTGCCCTAACTTTCACTTAATCAATTTTTGTAAATCAGTAGGACATCATTATTTATTGTCGTGACATGAATCACTTGAAATTTCTCGACATTTTAGAGATAAAAGCAAAGGTTTTGATTGCTAGGAACCATTCGATACCGAATGTTTGACGGTTAGGTTATGCCCTACAGATAACACTTTCGTGATGTCTTGATAGATTTATAAGATTCTCTAAAGAGAATCAATCATGAATTATTGGGAAGCAAGGCACCCTTGAGAAAACAATTCAAGATTCTTACTTGAGTGAGATATTTGTGTATTTTATTCCTTAGGATGGAAAGAGGTGCATATATTATTATATTTCATGGTCTAAATAATTGGCCACTTAGTGCATTGATTAAACTATCTACTTAAAAAAAAAACTATCGATATGTTCCTGATTCATGTTGTCCATGAGTTTTGTTTTTTTGTTTTTTTTAATCCTCTTCCATTTTGGAGATGAACATTATTAGAGGATTGTTTTCAAAACATAAAATGGGTAACTTTTAAATGTCTTCTGAGTACAATTGATAATCTTGAATTTTACTATCGAAGGGATTGACTAAAGAAAGAAACATAAACCCTAATGATTGATGGATAGAGGGTTCCTTTGCCAAATTTTTAATACCAAATTGGCAATTTATCTAGACAAGAAGTTAAATTTGTAAATGTCGCACTATTTTGGGCCCAGCCCGTTCACTTTTAGTGCTTTTGCATTCTTAGCCAACCAGAAGGCCCAAAATGGAACTTGTTGCTCTATTTGACCAAAAAGTTTAGAAAATGAGAATGTTTTGTTATTCTTCATATTTTCATGGGAAGAAGAAATCTTTTGAGCGTTACTAGGCAACTCGTGATCTAAATTAATTTAGGTCGATAGATGAGAAAAATACAACTGTTGCTTTGGTGTTAATTTGAGTTCAGGGATAAAAGTATGATAAAAGTCATAAAAATTAAGTACTGGGTACGCTAGCTACTATTTTGAGTACACCCCTATTTTACCTTGTTAAGGAAGAACTGAGAATCTAGAAATAGGCTTGATCGAACATTTTTCAAAAGTTATTATAGTGACTCATTCTCTTTAATTTATCCCCAATCGCATGTAAAGAGGAAAAAAAGGATACACAAGGGACATTACTAGAAAGTATAAATTTTTTAATTTAGTTTGGATTACCTAAGTTATATCTCTAGCATATCTAAATATTCTCACCAACAAGTTAATGGTAAAGAAAAGCCTTAATTCAGATGACTAAGTTAATCCAAAGTTCCAAGATGTTCAATGCAATGCCATAGAATTGTGCAAACTATCCTAAAATACAGTGCAAAAAACAAAATGAAAAGTGGAAGGCTGCAAAAAAGGGGGAAAAACCCATTTAAGCTATGTACATGTGTATTATGTTAAGTGGAATATTCTGCCGAAATCTGTCACTTCATTTGACTGGAGAATTTGAATACGAAAGCTCTTGGTTGCCAACTTTTCTAAACCACGCATCTCCTTTGTCCACTGTGGGAGGTCTACACCAAATGTGCCAAATTTTTTCCGAGTAAAAGGTACTAATAAAGTTATCCATTAGCCTAAACTTTTCGACATCATTAATGCCCATTCAGTCCCTCATACTGTTGCTCGGATGCATCTGGGAAGATCGTTTTCCCACTACAAAATCGAAAGCATGGATTCCCTTTAATGAGCGATTATTTTGTAGTAATTTTACTAGATTAAACTATATAATCACATTTTAGGATATCTGCTAGACTTGTATTAGATTCCACTATAAAAACATAGGTTTTCATGCAATTTCCTTTACTGTACTTTAATTGATTCCGTTTATCACGCCATCTACAACTAAACCATGCTTTTATGTAGTTGCTTCATTAGTCATTTAGTAATGTCACATAGAACAAAATTATTCGGTTGCTATGTGGGGATTGTGGGACATAAATCTTTAACATGAATAATGATGGGATCACAAATCCAACGGTTGGCTAACAATGAGCTTGCAAGCGCGAACACATCCACATCATCAGATCCAATTCAACCTTTCTTTGAGTAAATTATTACAAAAATATCAAAAGTTGTAATACCTCTAAACCCTAGAGATTCGAAATAACCCTGAAAAGGAAATGAAAACCTAAATACTAGCAATTAACATCAAATGAGCCAAACCAATGCAGAAACTAGGCCGAAAGAAGAAAACAACTCCCGCAGCGTGGGTTTATAAGTTTTGCAACAATATAGCATTCAAACTGAGTTTTTTTTTTTTTGGATCGTTCTAATGGGCGTCACTTGCTAAATAGTGCACGAATTCTTATTTCTGGCCTACCTTTTAAGTTTTGCTCAATTCAAATGTTTTGTAAATTCATCAGCTACGCCGTTTGCATAGTACATCATTCAACAGATCTATAGAGAAGAATAGATGACATGACTTAAATGAGACTAACTTTAGATTAACACGAGTCAACATGTTTCTATTTCTTTTAGATATGAATAAGGTAGATATACTGATAAAAGAATAATAAAAAAAAAAAAAACAAGGTTAGACATAATTTAAGCACGAAACAAGCCCACGTCAATAGCAAGTGAGACCATATAAAATGTGAAAAAGCGAGACCACTTTCTGAAGAAGAAACAGCACTCGATCCTTGCCACTTGACATAACACATGGGCTTTTATGGAATTCATTGGTCTACGTTCTTCTGGGTCTGCTTTATCACGTGGAGAGATTATTCTTAATGGTCAAAGCATTGCTCACAAGTTCAAATAAAGCATTGTCGCCATCATCCTGTCTGTTTTTCTGTCTGTTATCATCGTTTTGATTTGGATACATTCACGTCCTGTCATTTTTCTGGACGAGGTTTACCGAATTTTGTGTTGCATCTCTGCCCATCATTCATGCGTTTATTTCCTATTTAAGATACCAAAAGGAACTTACTGACCTTGCACTTTTGCTGGCCACAACATCATATGACATTGGGGAAGATTTGAGAAGAAAGTAGTACAACGAAAGACTAGAATCTCATATAACATGGACGCATATTATAACTGACGCATATTTTAGGAATTTTTCACTAAATAATTACATAGTTCAATACTGAATTGATAGACAATCCTATACACATCAACTAGAACCATCTCCAGGGGTACTGAAGAATGACATTTTGGGACATGAGACCTAACTAAACCAGAATTGACAGGACTCACACGACACAACTCCAACTTTTTATTTTGTTGTACCTAGGCTTTTGGTTCATCAATCAAGCTTTTAAATACATGGCCGACACCAGGGCTGTGACCCGGTCCAGTGGGTCTGAAATCGCCTAGTATCTCCGTAATGGTTAGCCTCTCCTCATTGTTGCTCGGAGCTTTTACTTCAGCACCTCCCTTCTTTGAGCCAACGAAAGAATGGCCCACTCCAGGGCTGCTCCCAGGGGTTGTGGGGCGGAAATCATCCTTGGACACTGCATCTGACTCACCCAAATCGGCCGCCTGATCACGTGTTGTAGATGAAGGAACTATCTCGTTCCTTGCATCAAAATGATAATCGTTCGTAGGAGACTGACTCGGAGTCAGAAATTGCGATGCTTGTTCGTGCATTTGGTCGTTATTCATTGCGTGGAGTTCGTCCTCCCACGTTGATTTTATCAACCTTCCCTCGGAAGTTAGGATGGCACAGAACGCGATGAAGGTGAAAATGATCACCAATTTCAACATGACCTGGAGATTAGCCATAGCCAGAGAAGTGTGGAAAAGGAAGTTTGATTTTCTACTTTGAAGTGAGCAATGAGAAGAAACAGGTAGGATGGAACTGAATGTGAAGCACTTGAACTCTGCATGGCTATTTATAGGCTAGAGAGAGTGACTTTTTGAGAATCTTAACCTACTGTATTTTAAACTATGTTCGTAGACTTCATTGTGGTTCTCCTTCCTCGTGGTGGTGATTATTGCAAAAAGACCACTTAAAGTGCAGCACTAGTAAATGTTATGTCATGTCATTGCAAGAGCAATATATTTATTTCTTCTAATTTTGGAAGATCTCTCTCTCTCTCTCTCTCTCTCTCTCTGCTTTGTGCGTGCTTATGTTAATGGTGTTCTTTTCAACACTTTCCCACTTGTATCATTGACGAAGACCCGAACGAAAAAAAGCTCTCGCGCCGACTTTGACGATTGTAAAACTCCTCCAACTAAAACTGGCCACTGCTTGCTTTGAACTTTCGATAGTGGAGCAGAAAATTCTTTTGTAGTATTGAATGGGGCATGTGATATGACAACGACTGCTCTTGGTTGACCTCGTTTCATGGTTTAATTTTGGGTGTTTATGTGGTAAGCACAAAGGATTAGCAAATAATAAGTACGGCTCTGCCATGGAATTAGGTTGTGAGAAAGATACATCAGGTCAAGCACACGACGAAATGATCTTCACATTGCTCTTAACTTGCCCTACTATTGAATGCTATATCTAACTTAAGTAAGAGAAGAGTCCTCAATGATAAATCATGGAACTTGACACTTTTGAATGTATAGGACGTCTGGCGATGACGGGATTATCACGTCATATCAACCTTGACAAAACTTAGCAAAGAGTACTTGATTGCACATTTCATCAACGGTTTAGAACTATATTGGTTTGATTAAAAGTTTAGGATTAAGGGTAGTTTTGAACCTATTGTGTAGTTTTCCCTATAACCTTATTATACGCGTGGCCAGTTGTTTAGACCGGTGCTTTGAATTACTTGTCAAAGAAACCCTTCTTATAATAAGTAGGACATATCTGGAAATGAAGGGATTCAGCAAATAGATGAACGCATGATGAGCAAAACTGGGCTCCCCCACCGCAATCCACCGGCACCAAACGTTTAGGGATTCTCTGTACTGTCCACTTAGAGGGGAATAGTATAAAATGTTGACGGCTTGGGTGCAAGCTCATTTCATTTTCTTTTGTGGACAGATTCAAGTGAAATACCAACTGTCTTTGTACTTTGTCGTTTGACCCTTCATTGTCTCGATGGTTGTCCTGATTAAGCTTTTAAAAATTGGTTTAGAACGTGCATGCTTAGCCGCCCAAGGCATAAGAAATTCTTCTGTTTGATTGCTATTAAAATAAGGATCGTCTTAGTGATGGCTTTCGGAACACCGATTTAGGATACTTAATTTGATTTCTTAATAAGCGTGTCCCTAGAATACCCATTAACAAAACTCATAACATAAAGGATTATGCATGACATTCAAAAATTAATTTATTAGATTAGTACACAAAGTGATGTGAAAATAGCACTTAAGTAAATGGCCGAATCAAATTAAATTTAACTCATTTATTAAATTAGAATACAGTTTAGGAGACCATTCTTTGTAATCCCAACTTTATTCTAATTACAAGTAATTTCTTTAGCAGTTGTAATCATTAATTAAAAAAAAAAAAAAATTAACGCTTCAACGGGTGAGTCATACTTGAAGGACATTTAACTAGGAGAAGTAGATGATTTAGTCTGGAGAAGATCGGTTTCTGCTAAGGTGAATGAACTTATGTTGCAGAAGAACATGAATGTCGAACCCCTTGTTTAATCCATGCACCACCGCCACCAAAATCGAATCGCCGTTGGACATCATTCCAACTATCTGAATATTTTGTCGAACTTAATATGTGTTAACAATTATATCCATCATCTTACAGGAAATATTCTCTGCGTTGGCAGAACCGCTTGATGAGGACAATTTGATCCGTTTTCTTTTCTTGTTTGCTTAAGTAAAGGGAATGGGATTGGGAAATGTGTGCAGATGGACTTTTTGCGTTAATTTCATTCGGTTTTACTAAATCCTGTAATCATTACTCGCAAAAGAAAATCGCTAATTAAGGAAAAAAGAAGAAGAAGAATTTGACTTACTTGACCAAATGAATTTAACTAAGTAGTTGTAGGATATAATTTAAATTTTCAAAATAAACGAGAGATTTATGCAATCATATCATTGTTATGTGGTTTTTATATTAAGATTATTTCCCTTATTTAACTAGATATGGTCACTATTCATCTTTAACGGTCATAGATATTACTAGAATATTTGGGCAAAGTTTGAAGTTGAAAACGATGTTGAGTTTGCTTTGTTGTACAGAGATGATAATGCTTAACGAGAGCCTCTAAGATGCCTAGTAACTGTTATGTCCAAATAAGCAATCGAGAGGATGGTAAATTGAATTTTACAGAATATGCAGATTAATCTTTTAGAATTAACCCCAATAAAATGAACTAGCAATACAGACATCGCAAATAAAATAGTTTAGAGAAAGATAAACTGCAAACGATATTTTTGAAGATTTGGTTTAGGCGTGCCCACTTCTCTCTTTTAGCTCTCTAGCTGTTCAAATCGGCTAGATACCACTAGTTATGCCAGGGGCACAAATACCGCTTTGTTAAAAATGTAGAACCTGTTGCCACATGGAACTTGGTTTCCTTCTATAGCAACCCCACTATAGCCTAGTAACTATCACCTTCCAATATCATTCTCACACCTTGTCCATATAGCACAACATGTCTTCTTCCCAAACTATAAACCGCACATCTAATAAGTGTTTTTGAATAGTTAATTGCACACTTATCTCTTATCTATATGAATGCCTTCACTTAAATACAACAACTTTTAAAATTTCTTTGTTTACAGATGAGTTGGTAACTCTCTCTGACTCTTAGAACCGACACTCAGATGGGTATTGCAAACTTACAAAAGATACTGACTCAAAAACATCTCAAGAATACTCAATTTCTCTTGTTGTTGCCTTCTCCGACTGAATGACTTCTGGTCAAGCTTTCTCCAATTCATAGAGCTCCAATTCGAACGTTAAAATTCTTGAAAAACACGTGCATAATCTTCCCTCAAGCTAGCCTGCCAATCAAATTTTCTATTGAAGGCAGATTTTAATCACACCATTTCATCAATATCTTGAGCGAATTTGTACATGATTTTTCGCATAAGTAATATTGGTCAAAAGAACCTTTCAAGTGTCATAACTTGGTACAAAAGGACACTTAAGTGTCATAACTTACGAAAAGTACACTTAAGTGCCACGTTTGAAGAAAAACGAATCACTTAAGTGCCACTCCGGCTAAAGTTCGGCCAAAACGCCAACGTGGCATTTTTCCGGTGAAACGAGTGCAAAACACTGATGTGGCCAAATAATGCAAAAACAGTGTTGTTTTGGGCTGACGTGGTAAAAAAATAATATAAAAAATAATAAAATAATAATTTTAAAATTAAATTTAGTTAAAATATTAAAAAATAATGATTTTAAAATTAAAAAATTAAATAAAGGGGGGTGGTGGTTGAGGGCTCAACCACCGTCGCTGCCTTCCGTTGTCGTCGGGGAAGGGTCGGTGACGGAGGGAGGAGGGTCGGTCGGGGCGAGGTTGCAGCCCTCGCCCGGATCCGGCGAGGGACGGTGGCCCTCCCCCAGCCCGGGCCAAGGGCCGCCGACCCTCGCCGGATCTGGGCGAGGGCTCACGAGCCCTCGCCGCCGGTCGGCCGGGGTTGCGGCTCCTAGCTAGGGCTCGGCGATCCTAGCCGACCCTCCCCCTCCGTCGTCGGCCATTCTCGGCGACGGCGGGGAGGGGGCGGTGGGCGAGGGCCGACCCCCTTTTTTATTTAATTTTTTAACTTTCATATCATTATTTTTTAAATATTTTAACTAAATTTAACTTTAAAATTATTATTATTTTAATATTTTAACTAAATTTAATTTAATTAATTTTTATATTATTTTTTTACCACGTCAGCCCAAAATGACGTCGTGGCTACATCGGCGTGCAAAATGGCGTTGTTTTGGGCTCGCTTCGCCAGAAAAATATCACGTATGCAATTTGGCTGAATTTTGGTCGGATTATCACTCAAGTGATTTATTTTGCTCCAATTTTGGCACTTAAATGTACCTTTCGTAAGTTATGATACTTAAGTATCTCTTTCTGCCAAGTTATGGCACTCCAGGGGTCATTCTACCCGATTTTTAGGTTTTGTTTTTAATTGAATAAGTTGGGCTTTTCATTGACGCGCCTATAGTTCTTTTCTTTGAGCTGATCACTCACAGAATAACTAGTTTACTAGGTGAAGTTGTTAAGGAATCTAAACACGATAGATTTGAGAATTCAACTAGAAATTGATTGCTCGACCGTGCTAATATGTAAGGGTAATTATGACATCGTCAAAATCAATCAGAGACCAGAGATAGGTTGATTTGACAGATGAATGTGATTTGTGTGTGAGTGATTTTACCTAATTGCAAAATTCTCATCGAATGGCATTTTAGATCGATTTTTCTATCATTTTTGTATTCTATGCCCATATTTGAAACCTCGAGATTTTCACGACAATCGAGAGTCGCTAATGAGTTGAAGATGCACGATGTGGCTCGAAAATAATCAACTACGAGTCAATTGCACTAAAAATTCCTAAAAGCTACACGATAGATTAGGTCACATTAAAATCGCGCTCGGTTGAAATTAACCATGAATTTAAATCCGATAGTTTTGTCATGTCACGATTCATTTTAGGAATGTCAATTCATCCTTCGAAATTTTTTTTGCAAACCTGAGTTTTTTGCAAAAAATCAAAGTAAGGCTATTTGGACTGGGAAAATTATAGGGTCGTTTTTGGTCGCATTTTTGACCGTCAAGTTGGTTTAATTGACGATAAAAAATCATGAGATGGACGATGGCACTTTGGCTAGATTTATGGACTCCAACTTGAGCTCAATTGGAGAAGGATTGAAGTGAAATTGGAAGGGAAATGTCCAAATTCGTAGCCAAGGGGGGGAGCAACCTTTTGGACCATTTCAATGGCTTGTTGAGGAAGCTTGGGAGTGGATAATGGCTGAGGATGAAGGCTAAGCAAGGTGGGAGCAGGCAATGAGCGAATTGGTTAGGTGTTGAAGCCTTGTAGGCCATTTGGGGTCCCCCCTTCAGCTGAGCACCCCTTATTCCTCTTCAGCCTTGCTTTCTCCATTGTCAAGTGTTTTGTGAGCTCAAAAATTACAGAGAAAACCAGCCAGCAACTTCCCTTGCTTGTCGACTAGCTAGAGCTCCACCACTGTTGCCAACTGCATGCTCTTGAGTGCTCGAGCCCCACGCGCCAGCCCGCTTGCATCCCGCGCGCCAGCTTGCTCACATCCCACTTGTCTCGTGTCGTCTCGCCGTCCCTTACGAGCCTAGGCTATTGTCAAGCCCTCTATCCAACTGTCGAGCTCGCTATTCCAGCCGCCATCCGCCTCCGTCGAGCCGCTAGGAGCTGCTACAGTCCCGCTTGGCTCATTTCTAGCCAAGCCGAGTCTCCGGTCAGCCCTTTTCCAGCCCAGCTTAGAACCCGAACTCTCAGCCTAGCAGTGAGCTGTTGGGCCCATTTTCGGTCTCTTATGGACTTTGGTTGGTGTCGTCGTAGGCTAAATTGTCACCCACCTTCGCATTGCCGTCGTTGTGAACTCATCGGATCGCTAAACCGTTGAGTTTACTTGCTAAACTCTACTTAGGAAGTTAATGATGCTTAAGAGGTGATTAGTTTAAGCTAATTAGGGATTAGGTGGTTAGTTAGATTAGATTAGTGATTTAATTGCTTATTTAGGCATGTTAGGTAGTTAGATTAGATTAATTAAGGACTAGATATGATGTACTATTTATCTAGATAGGTTTGGAAATTTTGTAGGCCCGTTTAAGTGGTTAGATTAGCATTTCTGGCCTAAGTTAGTATTTCTTGGATTTAATTTGCATTATTTAATTATTTTTGGTATTTATTTAATTATTTAATATTTTTTTGAAAATTATATCGGGATAGCTGGTGATTGGAATTTTGTGCTGATTGCAATGGTGTGCTTAGTTTATGCAATTGAGTGTTAATTTGTGCAAATTGAGTGGTGAATGGAATTTTTGTTATTTATTCCAAAATTGTGAAGTGTGGATTTTTAATTAGAAAATCCCGGGGTCAGGTTTTGACATCGAAAATGGTTTTAAAGACTATATCAAATAATGAGATTTTACAAGGAAGGATACCAATTTTTCTAGTTCGATTTGACCGTGTACCCACACATGATTATTTTCACCGGGTGTTTTTAATACGAAGAAAATGGGCCAATCACATTATCTTAATCGAGACATTTGAGTGCAATGCACGGTATCTTAGGCCGTAATTGAGTGATCGTCTGATGATTAAGTGAACCCGTCCCCGATGTGCATCGGATGGACGTAACCCCTATATGGGATGCCCTTATTAAGGGTTGCCGGATTGCGATAAAGGCCGGACCGAAGCTCCTTCAGGAATGCCATCCCCCGATGTGTGTTGGGTGGATGTTGCCGTGCTCAATGGGGTGAGACGACACTTGGCTACGCCAGAAGACCACTAAATGTTAAGTAGGCCGTGCCCTAGGGGTTGTAATCAATTGGAACGTGTGCTTGATTGAGATAGATATGCCAGATTATGGGATAAAATTGTGTGGCACGGTATGTGACGTGTCATAACGATTTGGCCCTATAATCAGGACCCCTGTGATTGTTTGAGAATGAGTTAGACATTTCAATTGATATGTGCATCTGTGATATTAACTGTATTGACGTGCATGAATGAACTGAGGCAAGGTGAGTTATCTGTGATGTGTGATTAGACTACCTCTAGGTATATTTCCTTCTTAGTCGGGGTTTAGGGGATGAACTTGTTGAGACATTGTCTCATCCCGTCGTGGGCTCAATCTTTTTAGGTCCTTAGATGGCTGTTCTTTCGGAACGTTTTGGATAGCTGCAGGCTATTACTGAGTAGGGTATAGATGTCTTTGTCCCTGGTAGTCATTGGGTCTACAAGTTGGTCGTGACCACCGTTTGGGTCGATGATGGCCTATCTGAGAGGGTACCTCATCGATTTAGAACGTGGTTCACCATTACAGACTCAATGGTTACAGAGTCGGTCCCCTCCAAGGTTTTGAGATCCCCGCTGTGGTTGTCGATGCTGCTTTTGGTTAGGGTGCAACTGACCCTCCTAATGGTGTTGTGGAGGACCCGGCGCCGCCGGAGCCTGTGGAGTCCGAAGGATCAATGAATGTGTCCGACTAGTGCGGCGTAGGACAGTTTCCTTTTTTAGGGCTAATCTTTTTGATAAACAGGCTAGTGTTGTATATAAACCTAGTTGTTTATAAAAGCGTGCTTAGTTGTGAATTTGTTATCCTGCTTTTCTATTCCATGTTGTTTGATGTCAGGGGTTTTTAATTTGCTTCCACATGTGCAATAAAATGAATGGGTTGGTGACGCGTCCTGAGACGTTGCATTTTCCATCAATCACTGAGGAATGGGCACGTGTTTGAGGATCGGGACGTGACATGTTATGAGTTGGGTCTTTAATTTAGAAACTCCAATGGTATTTGAATTTATATATGAAAAGTGCTCGACCATTAAGTTTGACTATTTTCTAGAAATAAGACCTTGCTTTAAGACCTTTCCTTTTGCAGATTTATGAACTTCATGAGATTTTGTTCAAATGTTTGTATAATCAGAACTTAGAATATACATGTTGTAGATATGATCCTCAACACACTTAATGAAGGCATTAAATACTGGCATTAATTTTAGTTCATCAAAATTCTTTAGGCTTCATTTGCTACTTAAGATAAAATTCTGGATAAGATAAAATTAATCCTAACCCGTGTTTGGTTTTGGCTTAGGATACTTCTCATATTTGCGAAGGTGAATGATTGTGTTTTCTTTTTCTTACTAGATTCGGTATTTGTTGATTGATTTGCGTCATCAATGTTGCTATAGCTCGTTGACATATCTTGTCAAAGTTGAACCTATGGCTTTAAATTCTACATGAGCTTCTTTGCAGTTTAGGATTTACATTGTACAATAATAATGAATTTATTGATGGTGGTTATCTTCATTTGTGCATTTGAGGTTCTTTAGTAGTGAAACATAAAGTGTTCTAAACAACTCCATTTGTGCATTTTTGTATCCATTTTTATTGATATACTATTCATGCGAAACGCTAAACAAGATATGATATGAAAATATTTGGCTTTATTACTGTAATTCATTAAACAATAGATGCGATATGGCAAAAACTCTGATTTTCATATTTTATTATATTTTTTTTTTTTGGTAAAAGGTAATAATTTAATTGAGGGGAAGCCAAATGTACACAAGATCATGACACCAAAACTTGCACTCAAGATGAACAATCATAAAGATTGAAAGGATGCCGTGATGTGAAAGGAAGACAGCGCCTTAAAAGGATGCATAGACAACTAGAAAGGCACGGCATGAACAACCGGCAAGATACAAACCCTCAACGAAGGAAGAAATACATCGGCTCCACAGCAATTCCGTTCCTTGAAGCAACGGTCAAATCCAAGGTCGATCACGGGTCACCCAAGAAGATAATGGGATTGATGCCCCAACTCCTTTGCAATCTTCTGTTCCTCAAGTTGTCATTGACATTTTTGAAGGTGCTAGCCCTATTCGTAACCACTTTAAAAAGGTGATTCTTCATAGCTGGGACGGTAAAGGGTTGATCTTTGAAAAGTATGCTATTCCTATTCTTCCAGATAATGTGGCAAAGAGCCCTAAAGGAAAAGCGGGCAATGCATTTAAGGAAGTCCTTACCCTTCAAGAAGGAGGTGGCCCATCGGAGATTCTCTCCCTAAGACCTGTTTCGCGAAGGCAAATTGCATCTTGCCGCCGAAAAGAAAACAACTCCGGCTGTGACAAAACAATAAAAAAATAAATGATCAATAGAGTCAGGCATCCGATTGCAAAAGGCATAGGATCCCCTCTCAATTCTACCATGGGATAATAACATAGCTTGAGTGGGCAGTCTGCGCTTAGCCATAAGCCAAAGGTTAAGTTGATATCTTGGCGTAATATCATTATTCCATATGAAGTCATGCCAAAATACGCTATTTTGCTTTCGCTTGATGGTTTCCCAAGCAATTGTAACCGTGAAGCGGCCCGAAGAGTTCTCCCTCCAGCAGAAACAATCTGCAAACTGAGAAAGGGATGGCAGAGGGTGATCCCACGACTCAAGAACTGTTTTGAGAGCTTGACCCTCATTGGAGAAAAGGTTTGCAACTGAGGCATGCCTAGATAATCCTGTACTGTAGATAAGTGAGTCTGAGAAGTATAAATTCAGCGGTCCCCTAGGGTGCTAGTTATCAAACCAAAACGAGACCGAGTGGCCACCGCCAATCTTCCAAAAGAAGGCATTCCGAAACTCACTCTTGAGACTGAGAAGCTTTTTTCAAGCCCAAGAATAGATGGTAGGCTTCCTAGTGACCCAAAAGTTCCTGTCTTTTAAAAAAGTGGAGTGAACCCACTTACACCACATCACCTCTTTTTCCGAAAACAAGAGCCATATATGTTTCAACATGGTAGCCTTGTTGCAATCTCTAAGTCTCTTGATACCAAGCCCTCCTTCTTTCTTTGGAAGGCAAACATCCTCCCAGGCAACTTTGGCACCCCCTCTACCTAACTCTAGGCCTTTCCAAAGGAATTGTTTGAGGATTTTCTCAATCTAATCCAAAATAGCTGCAGGTACAATAAACACACTTGCCTAATAGGCTTGGATAGCATGAAGAACTAACTTGATGAGCTGCAGATGGCTAGCTAGAGAAAGGAAGCAATGAGTTCAAGATTGAACCCTCGCCATGATACGGTTGACAAGAGTGCAACAGTCCGCCTTAGTGAGCCTCGAGGTAATGATAGGAACCCCCAAGTAGCAGACTGTCAAGAAGCCTTCATGAAAACCCAAGTCAGAGATAATTTGGTTCCTTAATGACAGCGAGCCACCAGCAAGGAATATTTCGCTCTTGTTTGGGTTAGGATACAAACCACTCCAAGAAGAGAAGGTTTAGAGACCTTTTTTAAGGAGTGCTACGGTGGGTGAGTCCGCCTCCGAAAACAAAAAGACGTCATCCGCAAAGAAGAGATGCGAGAGGCTTGTGGACTTGCATCTCCAGAAGAATTTAAACTCCGGTTTCAAGGAGCATCTAAATAAAATCCATGAAAGGACTTCCATTACTAAGGTAAATAAATATGGAGAGAAAGGATCACCTTGCCGGAGGCCATGACCACTCGTAAAGAATCCATGGAGCTCCCCATTCAGCACAATCGAAAATTTGGGAGTGCAAACACACGTCATAATAAGACGAGTTATAAACTCGGGAAATCCAAAAGCCAAGAGAACTCCTTCAAGGAAGTCCCAATCCATCGTGTCATAAGCTTTCCTAAAATCCACCTTGATCACACACTTAGGCAAATATGGACGAAGGTGGAAGCTAGAAAAGAGTTCCTAGGCCATCAAGATATTATCCCTGATCCTCCCGCTCTTCACAAACGCGTTCTGATAAGGGCTAATCATGTCTTTCAAGACTGCTAGTATCCGATTGGCAAGAACCTTGGTAATACACTTATAGATAGTGTTGCAATATGCAATGGGCCTGTAATCGTCAAACGAAGACGCGTTCAGCACTTTCGGCACCAACACCAAAATGGCGTTATTGATCTCTCTTAGGAGTCTCCCTATGGAGAATAAATCCAACACTGCTTCGGTAACAAGATGGCCAACCGTATCCTAGTTTTCTTTGTAGAATTCGTCCGTGAAGCCATTCGGACCTGGTGACTTGCCTTTAGCTAGAGAGAAAAAAGTATCCCGGATCTCTAACTCCGAAACCGGACAAGCTAGGAAACTAGCCCGTTCAGCTGTGAGAGGATGAAGGATGACTTCACGGATCTCCTCAACCGAAGGCCTACCCAAGTCGACTTGTGGCGCCAGGAGGTCTTGGAAGTACTGAAGAAAACGTTGTTGGACCAACAGCGGATCAGGAACAAGGTTCCTCTCAGAATCCTGGACAGACAGAACTCTATTCCTTAGCTGTCTTTTCTTAACATATTGGTGGAAGAACTTAGTGTTGCGGTCTCCCTCTTTGAGCCATCTAACTCTCGACTTCTAATTAAAGAATGACTCCTCCATGGAGCGTAGCCTTGCAAAGACACGCCGTTGCTCCTTTTTCGACTCAGCCAAAATAGGAGAAGCATGTTCTAGTTGCAACACTGCCTGCGTAGACTCTAAGGCCCCCCTCGCATCCAACGTCCTAATTGAGATGTCGGAGAAGGAATCTCTATTCAGGGTCTTAAACTGTTACTTGAGAACCTTAAGCTTGCATACAAGTTTATACATGGGAACTCCTTCCACTGGGGCCCCCCAAACTTGAGAAACAATATCATTGAACTTCGGATGTTTCATCCCAAAGTCAAACAACTTGAACAGCTTCTTCCAAGGAATCGGGCTAAGCACTTTGACTACCATAGGAGTATGATTAGAGACGCTCGGCAGCAAGAAGGAAGTTTCGGAGTATGAGAAATCAAAACTCCATTTACAATTAACCAGAACCCTATCAATCTTCCTGGCCTTCCTGGCAGAGCCCACAGAAGTAGACCAAGTGTACTTGAAGCCTACATACCTTAAGTCTTTGAGTTCCGCTTGTGTCAAGCACTGCCCAAACTCGTTAAAGCACGATATCTAAGCATCAGAGTCGCCAACCCGATCAAAAGGGTCTTTAATAGCATTGAAGTCCCCCATCACAAGCCAAGCGGAATTTTGCAAAACAGAGCTTCTAAGAACTAGCCCCACAAAGATCTCCTGAGCGTGAACGTGTATTCATCATATACAATAGAGACACAACAGGTCACTCTAGAATCAAACCATCTGAGGTTCCCATGAACTACTTGAGTTGAAATCTATGAAGCACGGACACTCTCCGGGACCCTTCGTGTCGTGTCCGACACTCCGACACGTGTCCGACACGCTTCGACACGCTCCGACACGCGGTCAACGCGTGTCGGGAAAACCGACACGCGGGTCAACGCGTGTCGGGAAAACCGACACGCAGTCAACTCTCTCCGACACGCTCCGACACGAGAGTCGGAATTTCCGACACGTGACTCCGACACGCACGGGGTTATTTTTATAAATTTCCAAAACTTTGGGGACTAAATATAAATATATGAAAAAAATAAAAAAATAAAAAAAATAAAAGTTGAAACTTAGACTTCGCACGCGCACGCACGATTTCAGACTCTTCTCTTCAGTCTTCACTTCAATCGCACACGCTGAACGGTGATCGTCTTGTTGGGAAAGAGGGATTTTTTTTTAACTGGGCTACTCAAGAGCTCTTCAAGATTGGAGATTTCTGGGTTTTGGGTACTGTGTTTGGTGCAATTGGCGTGATGTCACCCAGAGGATTCATGTTTTGAGTGCTATCTGGTGGGGAGAGTGGGCTGATGATCTTGCAATCAGACGCCCCAATGTCAGGGTAGAGAGAGAGAGAGGAGTGGGACTTGGTCGCGGCTTAGAGACTCCCAGGTTGCACGGGGCAGCGGCGAAGGGGAGGCTGATCACGGACATGCGAGGGCTTGCTTGAGTTTGAGGCGGATTAGTAAATTTCTTGAATTTTTTTCTCTCGTGGCTTGTGTGAATGGGTGTTGTTGCGTGACGGTGATGCTATCGATCGTATGTGGTAAATCTTGTCATAAGAACTTAAAATCTTCATTCATACGGGCTTATGAATATTAGTTTTTCCTTGCATTGATTTAAACAGGACTTATTATTTTTCATACATCTTTTAAAATTCCCACAAGTCTCTCGAATCTAGGCTATTTGTCAATGTCTTGATGAGCAGTGAGATTTCGAAATAGCTCTCTCTATTTTATAGTATTGTTAGACTTTTATTTTGTCCTTTCTCTATATTGACTCATTGATTTTAAGTTTTCTATCAAAGAGTAACGCCATTCAAAGTTTCCCATGAAAGTCAGTTTCAAAACTTGCAAACGACAGAATTTATAGTCCTCTTGCAACCGACAGAATTTATAGTCCTATTCTGAATTATACGAGACCTACTTATTTATGCATTTATATATAAAAATATTTATTTAATATTTAACGTGTCGGAACGTGTCGAAATTCTCTATTTTTTGAGAAATGACGTGTCGCGTGTTGTGTCGTGTCGTGTCGCGTGTCGCGTGTCGCATGTCGGTGCTACATAGGTTGAAATAGAGAAAGCTTCAAAGCTAACCCGACTCGGATTTCAACCAACCCAGATCCTACCCCTAGGGGAGAACTCATAGTTTGTGATCCACTCCCAATCTCTCATCAAATTCCTAGAAATGGAGTTGAAGAAATTTTGCGGTACCTTCGTTTCCAACAGACCAATCAAACACAACTGGTTTGAGAAAGCCAGGTTTCTCACCTCAGCCTGCCTGGTGGGGTTACGAAGGCCCCTCACATTCCAACACCCTATATACATATGTACAAAGAGAGAGAACTAGGATTACCTCCACTTCAGCGGCTTGCGTTGACTGGTAGGCGGGGCAGGCCGAGACAAAGGAGGTGGCGGATCGGGAACTAGAGCCAACAACTTGTCTTGTATGGACTCCACACCCTTAGGCACATGAGGAGCTTTCGGAGTTGGGCAATGGGATAACAAGTCATCATTTGAGATGCCAATCCGATTCCCCGCATCATCCAATCCTCCCGAGGGCTCATCGGCTCAATCGAGTCTTCTTCAGGGCTGATTGGCCCAACCTCAACAAGGGGAGCAAGAGCCTCCCTATTGGTAAGAGTCCGCAACCCTCTCTGGGCATTGTGAGTTGAAGTAGAAGGCAAATTGTTAACACTAGCAGCTGCTATCTCCTTGAGAGTGCAAGCCTCATCCCCGATTTAATCGGATTTGCTGAAGCATTTTCCCTTGGAGGATGACCTTTCTTCTTCTTTCCTTTAACTTGTTTTCACCCCAAATCAGCCTCTTGAGGATCCTCCGCCAACACAGGGTCAGCAGGTGGGCGAGAAACAACGGGAGGGGCCGACTTAATCTGTTGTTGAAGGGTCACTGGCTTTGGAGCAACAGGGGAAGTAGCACAATTATGGCCAAAAGTGCCACATTTGGAGCATTCCGTCATCTTCCATTCATAATCGATAGCAATAGCTCGAACAACCCCATGCAAGGTCACATTAATCGAAGATACCCTTGGTTGGTTTACTTGAATCTCCACACATACCATTGCAAATGAAATCATTCGCATTTGCTCCGTATGTTGGTCCACATAGAGCGGCTTGCCCACAGTACTTGCAATAGCACTAATTGAAGGCGCCGTCCAAAGATTAAACGGGAGATTCTTCAGTCTTATCCAATCCGGCATCGAAGTTTTGCTTGTTTCTTTTCAACTCTAGCAATGGTTTCCATTGTTGTAGGATAAGTGGAACTCTTGCCATCGTCAAGGGACCATCCTCCAAGATCTTCCTCCGAAAATTCGGGTCAGGGATATGGAAAAAGTAATAACCTTGGTCGTTAGCCATAACCTCCACCAATTTTTGCCCCCAAGTGTGCTTGAGGGATTGCTTCGTGATTTGGTAAGGGAGCCTTCTCCCCTCAAAGTACCCAACAAGGCATTCATGCCATTTGGGGTCCACCGCTTCAAGTACTTCATCTGGGAGAACAATAGTCGGGACATTATCCTCATAAGTAGGAGGGACATATGTCAAGTCATATCCTTTAACGACGAGGTGAGCCAAATTCGCCCAAGAGCGGGCCGAGGGGGCTTCAAGTTTCCTGGAGCTTTTTGAGAGCCTTGAGGCTTCTTGGAAGCAGACCTTGCACGGCTTCTTCCCCTAGAACGAGCACAACCACCACGGCTCGGGGCCAAAGGCCGCTCTCGCACCGCACCCTTTACTGCAGGGGCCTTGCCCGTGAGTAGGGGAGGGTGGGTCGAGTGGTTTTGGGACGAAGGGTTGAGAGTCTTCTCATTTCCAGCACTATCTCGAGCCTCAATATTTATTTCGCCCATCCCGAAAGATGAGGACGCCATTAAGGACCTCAACAGCACACAAATCCAGCCCAAACCCCCTCTACAGAATAACCATTACAAAAGTAATACCAGGAGAGAAGCTAATCAGGATGAAGAGAGGTGTTAAGGAGTCCACCAATCACCAACAATCCAAAACAGCTCCAGCAAGCCAGATGAAGCAGGCCCGATCGTAGCTAAAGTCGCAGCTGGTCGGAGGAAAGAGAGGCAACTCCAAATCCACTAGCCAACCAACAACAACTAAAAATAGGAGGGAACAAGTGCGAAGGGGCCAGCAACCCTTACTAGGAAGGTCAAAGCAACATTAGTGATCGCTCGGCCCAAGCGCAAACAGGGCGATTGCGGCAAGTGTAGGGCGATCGGGCAAGTAGTAGGGCAGCCTCAATCTTCAAATGGAGAGGGAAGGAGAAGAAGACCTTCGGTAGGATTCAAGAGGTTCACTAGAGGAAGCAAACCTCCAAATCTTGAGGGAAACGGAGGTCTCTACCGGTCGGAGCACGTAGAGGAGCCATCGACGTCAACAGGGTGAAAATCGCCTAAATAGAGAGGATGATGAACAATATCCGAGAAAAACATTGGGCCCCGCAGTGTTTTACTGGTTAAGGTGCATTTCCTTTCATATCTTATTCTATTTTATCCTATTTTGATTAGAAATTTAGACCACTAAACACAACTTTAAGAATATTTTCCAACATTAACAAAGCCTAACAAATAACTATATAACTGTATGTAAAATGGCATGTAGGCTCATCTTTTGCTTATTGCCAGATGGCTAGTGTATTGTCTAATTTTTTTTTTTTTTTTTTTTATAGAATATATATCATGCTAAAGGGTGTTTTGAGGGCACTTATTATGCATACTCAATAGAAAGTTTTAGTTTAAAACATTTCAGTTACACATATTACAAAAGTGTTACTATATTGAAAGAAGTAATATTGCCTCATTTGACTACTGGACTAGAGTGCATTATCCTTTTTAAGAAAGTTTAGTTTCAATTAGGTTGAATGATCGATCTTGATCTTGTGAGGTTTAAAGCTTTTAAATAATCTAATTTATTAATAATTGTGTTCATGCTGATTCTAAAAGAATTTTATAAAGTTTGGATCATATGTTGATGCAATAATTTATGCTTGGGCTAATACTTCAAAAAACCTGAAATTGGTACATTTATGCCCCATTTAATGCAAATTAATTTTTGTCACAAAAGTCCCAAATTGGTAGACTCATGCCCATTTACCCTGAACTATTTTTGTGCCAAAAATTTCAAATTAGTACATTCCTACCACATTTACTCCAAACCGATATACTGCCATTGCATTTATCCCAAATTGTGATAAATCTGGGATTTTTTTAGGGTAAATGTGGTATGAGAGTATCAATTTAGGATTTTTTATAATACAAAAATTAGTTTGAAATAAATGTCACACGAGTATAATAATTTGAGGTTTTTAAGAGGAAGAACTTTTAATTATCATATATAGCTCTAGTTGTGTCAAACGCATACCTTATGAGATTCAAAGTTTTCAAAACATCTACTTTATTAATAAGTGGGCGTTTAGTATCTCTATATGCAAAAGATGGTCGCACTTAATTAGAAGTCTATATTCGTTAATACAATTGGAACTATCTGTCATACTCAAACAAGGATGTGAATGATGAATCAATTGTTGGTTTCTCTGTTAGAGAGACGGTCGCAACTTTTAATTCTTTCCTAGGACTAGCTACTTGTCTTTTTCACATGGCCTATCCTTTCGCTTTTAGCTTTCACTTCTGAGACTTACCATTGGTTAACGATTCTAGACACAAATTGCAAATAGGATCTGGTATCAACTGCCAAGAGAGCGTAAAGTTCCCCACCCAACATCCACTTTAAAAAAAAAGTCTATATTACGATTAGTTAATTGTAAGCGACATCTTTTTCTACTTTCATGTATATCTTTTCGTGGTTGCCAAAGACAGTTGATGGAGCCGCCAAAGCTCCTTTGGAAATAATATGGTTAAAATTGTACCAAGGGGCAGAAAATCTTATTCTTCAAAAGGATTAAAAGGATTTCTTTATATAAAAAGATCAGCAGTTGTCTGGGTTAGTGAACTAGAGGAGACCCATTCGAGTCATGCGTGCATGTTGTGGCTATTTGAGTGTCTGGTTTCCTAGGAAACCTTTTCGATGGATCCGCATATTCTTCCTAACGAAGTCGAGCTATCTTAGATTGATATATTGTCACTGAATGGAAAATCTAGCCCAGATTGACAATGCTAGAGATATGCTGTAAACCATTGGCCAAATACTATTTGTAGTCTCGACCCGTCAAAACAAGTGCGTGACAAATGGTTCGACCATTAGAAAAGTATGTAAATGGTGTACATGTATAAGAATGATAAGAGCGCATAGCATAATAAACAACATGAAACAAACTGTTTTGAAAAACATTTAACTAGTTCTATTAGTAGTAATCAACTAGCCATCAAAATCAACCTGGCGATCAAAATGAATCGTGTGAAAAAGGTTAAGCAACATATGCATTCAAGTAAAAGTCCTTAAATTTTTTAAAAGAATTTTGCAGTACATCTTTTAAATCTTGATGTATAAAAGCACTTGATTACGTAACCCAACCACTGATATTTTTGATAAAAGTAAATATAGGAAACAGTAGAAGGGCACTAACGGCTAGAACAATAGGCGACTAAATAATTGCCCGACCAACAACCGTTACCCAACGAACGGCTTATGTGACAGCCGGAATTTGAGCAAATCTCCAACTATCGATTGCCATCGAGTGTCTTCTTCAACCTTTTTGCTTTTCAAGATCATGTATCCTCTGTGGACCCTGGCACTATGCCCACATGTGATCTCTCTCTCTCAATCTCTATAGACGGATTCGGCCCTTTTCCCCCTCCATTAAGGATTTATGTTTGTTGCAACGAATGGATCTCTAGTGAGAGTGGTCAATAAATAATTGAAAAAAAAGCTTTCAAAACAGCATCGAATATCTGACTGCATTTGCCAGGGGCATACGTTTTGACAATTGCATCTTTCTTGCAATTGCATATGAGCTTCTCGAACTTGTCAAGTGCTTAGCCAGCTTGACTAGTCAGCCAACTGAGCTCTTTGGTGGATTGCACGAAGCTTGATCTAGTCCATGCATCTTTTAGCCTAGTCACTAAGGAACCAAGAACAACGATGTCTTTTGTAATTTAATTTTTGCAAATGTAGCACCGAACTCGCTATAAATTGTTCTGAACTCGGGTGCCCGGCCCTTTGCCCGGGCATTTTCCACACAGCTCGGGCCTTCGTGCATGGGAGCATCCATCTCTGTGCTTGAATCCTCCCTTGAGTCGTTGGCTAAAACTTGAGACACGCTCAATAGAAACGATAATGCTTTTAATGAAGTGAAATGTGAGAAAAGCATACAATTTGACATATGTTGGAGAACCGAATTTCTGCACAAAGGTATGACTCTTTGAAGGTTGAAGTAAAAATTAATCCCATAAAAATCCAGTTGATAGAGATAATGAAAGAGTCGATGTACTTTTTTTAGTTAAACCAAAAGAATTAATTGAAGATTTTAGAGATTTTAAGATTCAATTAAATTAGAGATAATTTCGTAAATCATAGCAAAATTTTCTAAACTTTTATGATCAATATTTCAAGGAAAATTATCCAAAAAATTCTAAACCTATTGAAATTTTGTTAATTCATTCATAAATCTTTTAATTTTGTCAAATCTGTCTAAACCTTTTTGGGTGCATTTGGTAACATTTCTGTTCTAGGGAATAATTTCTTTTCAGAGATGCTTTTTTTTTCTATTTCTTGGAACAATTTCTGAGTAAAATGACACATTTGATAACTAAAAAAATTTATATTCCAAGAATAGAAAAAGAGTAGGAACGCGTTTGATATGACTTACAAATTCTTTTATGCCGTAAAATTTCTTTAATTTTTATTATAAGTTTTTAAGATTTTTTCTTGTTTTATTTTCTCTTTTTCCTCTCTTCTTTCCCCTCCCCTAGCTGGTAGCGGCAAGAGCAATGGCGACCGGTGGCGGCGTGATTGGTGACCATTGATGGCGGGTAGTGGGTAGTGAGTCTCACCGGCCGATTAGAAGTGGAAGAAGAAGAAAAGGAAATAAAGAACAAAAAAAAAAAGACTCATTTCAAGATTTTTTTTTTTGGTAACCAACTTATTTCTAGAATTTGTGCCTGAAAAGAAAGAACAAATTTTTTTATTTTTTGTTTCTGTTTCAAATATATTCCTTGGCTACTTTTCTATTCCAAGGAATAGAAAAATTAACTGATATTATCAAATAGATTTTTGTTCTTTTTCTATTTTGGAGAATAAAAGAACAAAAGAATAGAGAAACATGACTGTTACCATACAGACCCTTCACTTCTTGCCAATTGAGTCAATTCGGTCAATTTTGGTTGGATTTCACTGATGTGGCACAGTCAATGCCGTTTGCCCAGCCTTTAGTGACTGGCGAGGGTTGGCCTTGTCAACCTCTGGGGAGGTTTCCCTCGCCAGGATCTAGCAAGGGGTGACCTCATTGGCCTTAGGCGAGGCTCGCCCTCACCAAATTTGGTAAGAGTAGCTAGTCTCCACCGGCCGGTTAGAAGTGGAAGAAAAAGAAAAGAAAAAGAAGAAAAGAACAAAAATACTTATTTCTAGAAATTGTTCTAGAAATAAGAAGTAACTTTTTTCTATTTTTATTTCTGTTCAAAATCTATTTCTCGGCCACTTTTCTATTATGAGGAATAGAAAAATTAACTAATGTTATCAAATAGATTTATGTTCTTTTTCTATTCTGAGGAATAAAAGAACAAAAGAATAAAAGAATAGAGAAATAGGAATATTACTATACATACCCTTTACTTCTTGCCATTTGAGTTCATTTGGTCAATTTTGGTTGGAATTCATTGATGTGGCACAGTTAGTGCTGATTGCCTAGCCTTTGGCAACTGGTGAGAGTTGGCCTTGTTGACCTTCGGGGAGGTTGCCCTTGCTGGGATCTGGTGAGGGGCGATCTCGCTAGCCCTTCACCAAATCTGGTAGGGGTTGCACATGCCGAAGGCCAGCAAGGGCGACCTTGCTAACCGGAGCAAGGCTCGCCCTTGCCTGATTCGGTGAGGGCGAGCTTTGCCCAAGGCCAATGAGGTCGTCCTCACCAGATTCAGGCGAGGGTGGCTTTACTAGCCTCAGGCGAGGTCGCCCCTTGCTAGATGTTGACAATGGCAACCTCACTAGTCGTAGCCTTTGGTTGGCCACCCGGCGGCCAGCTAACTAAAGGAGAAAATGGCAGAAAAAAAGAAAGAAAATAAAAAAAGAAAACATAAAATAATTAAAAAATTAGAAAAAAATATTTAAAAAATAATTTTTTGTTCACGTTATTGCCAATCGTGCTATGTAGGATGGCTGGCATCTAAATCAGTAAATTCTGGCCAAAATTGGCCGGATGAACTCAATTTACAAAAAAGTGAAAATGTTTATGACTGAATTGACAAATTTGAAAAGTTTAAGATTGAATTAGTAAAAGTGCAATAGTTTTAGGATTTTTTGGACAATTTTCCCAAATACTTTAGGTTAACTTTTTGGCCCTTCTCAAGTATAAGATCGAGTTTCCAAACTTTTGCTTTCCTTTTCCAGTCACACCCCGAACCTTGAGTGCACAAACATCCCTCAACGGTCTATTAAATTGCAACATTCTAGGACACGTTGCCGATGTGACATTCTAACTTTCCACTTTTGTTTTCAATTGAATGAGTCGGGCTTTTCATTGATGTGCCTATAGCATTTTTCTCTGAGTTGGCCATTCACGAGGTAACTAATCTATCATGTGAAGCCGTTAAGGAATTTTAACGCTATAGACCAGAAACCGACTACTCGACCGTGCTAATTTGCAAGGGTCAATACGTCATTGCCAAAATCGAACAAAGATCAGATATATGTCGATTCGATTGAGAGATGTGATTAGTGTGTGGGTGATTCTACCTGATTGCAAAATTCTCGTCGAACAACATTGGACTGATTATTCTGTCTTTTCTGTACCCTATGTCCGTATTTGAAATCTCGAGATTTCCATAACAATCGAGGGTCGCCAATGTGTCAAAAATGTACATTGTGGCTTGAAAATAACCGACCACAGGTCAAATGCACTAAAAATTCCCGAAGTTACCCGGTAGATTAGGATGCGCTAAAATCATGCCAGATTGAAATTGACCGCGAATTTAAACCCGATTTCAGAAATTAAAAGTTCTATAATGTCACAATTCATTTTTGGAATGTCAACTCATCGTTCGAAGATTTTTCTACAAACCGAGATTTTTCTGCAAATCGAGATTTTCGGCAAAAAAGCAAAGTATGGTTATTTTGGATTGGGAAATTCGTAGGCCCGCTTTTGATCGCATTTTTGGGATACAAGTTAGTTCAATCGATGAGGAAAAATCATGGATTAAGAGTGGACACATTGACTGATTTGTTTGGACTTCAATTGGATTGAATTGAAGGGGAATTGAGTGGAAATGAAGAGGAATTGAGGGGATTTGAGGGACAAATGCACAAAATTCGTATGCCATGGGGGAGAGGACTTTTGGACCACTTGGGAAGCTTCTAAGGGAAGCTTGGCTGCTACTATTTGGCTGAGGATGACAGCTATTCATGGTGGGGCAAGAATTCAAGTGCCTAGGATATTTTGTGGCCCCCTCCTTAACCGGTAGCCTTCTTCTTCCTCATTTGGCTTCACTTTCTCCATTGTTGAAGTGTTGGGAGCTCAAAAATTTCAGAGAAAACCGAGTACAACCTCCCCCTAGCCGGTCGCATGCCCACCAAGTCACCGGACCCTATTTTCCCTTTGTTTTCTCATTCTTCTAGTTTCTGCTCCAACTAACCTTTCCCCAAAGATCTGAGTTAAAAGTCACCTTCTTGTGCGAATCAGCTCTCGTGCCACCTGCCATCGTCTTTAGCACATCCAAACCATATGGGAGCACCTCGCCGTTCATCGAAACGAGTTGCCGGTCGACCCGTTTGCTGGCCATAAAGAATCGGTCGCCAGATCGCCTGGAGTCCGCCTAGAGTGAACTATTTCGCGTTTTTTTCATTTTTCCTCCCATTTCGACCCTTTCTCCGCTCATACCAACCACTAGCAAGTCCCCCTTTACCTTCGAGTGTCGTCGGTTGCTAGGCACCAACTTGCCGGAGCTCCGATTAGCCCTTCCTCACCGTTGAGCCGCTGGTTCTCTTTCTGCAGTTCAGCCAAGAACAGAAATAGAAAACCAGCAAGCTATGCAGTCTTCGTGGCCTGTTTTCAAGCCCTTCTCGGCCTCGGTTGTTGTTGCCGCTTAGAGGTTTGTCGCCCGCCTTAGTGTCGCTGTCGTCGTGGACTCACTGGAATGCTAAACCGGTGAGTTTACTTTACTCACTAAATCTCGCTTATGAGGTTAATTATGCTTAAATGGTGTTTAAATTAAGATAAGTATAGTTATGTGGTTAGTTTAGCTTAGTTAATTGTTAATTAGATTAAGGGATGTCATTAGTTTAGTGGATAATTAATTAAGGCTAATTAGGTGATTAAATTAGTGTAATCTTGATTAGGACTTAATTAATTAACTATTTCGAATTTATAAATATTATTTTATTAAATTATATTAATATATTATATCTTTAATTTCGGAATATTTTTAATTATTTATTATTTTCCGGAAATTAGACTAGGATAGCCATTGACCGAAATTTCGTGTTGATTTCATTAGTGTGTTTAGAATATGCAATTGATTGTTGGATTGTGCAAATTGAGTGATGATTGTGAAAATTTGATATTTATTCAGAAAATCCCGGGTGTCGGGTTTTGACACCGAAAATGGATTTTAAATATTATATCAAATAGTGAGGTTTGAAAATGAGAGATATCACTTTTAAGATTTGAATTAATCGTGTACCCACACATGATTATTTTCTAGGTGTTTTTAATACGAAGAAAATAAGCTAGGATCACTACTTTAATTGAGGCATTTGAGTGCAATGCATGGTGTCCTGGGCCGAAATTGAATGGTCGTGTGTTGGTTAAGAGAACCCATCCCCGAATTGAGTCGGATGGACGTTACCCTATATAGCTTACCCACTCATTGGGTTTTGGGTTGCAGTAGATTCTGAATCCATGCTCCTTCCGGAAAGCCATTTTTGAGAGACGCAGTCGTGCTTAATGGGGAAGAGACGATGCCTAGTTACGTCAGTAGACCGCCGAGCTTCAAGTAGGCCGTACCCTAGATGGGTGAAATTAACAGTTGGAACGCATGATTGTTTGAGTCGGATGCGCTTGATTATGAGACAAAACTGTGTGACATGGTATAAGATGTGTCATAACGATTTGGTCTTATAATCGGGACCCTGTGGTTTATTAAGTTGCATGAGGCGTTTCAATTGTTGTGTGCATTAATTATATATAATTGTGATATGAACTGTGCTAACGTGTAAGAAGGAACTGAGGCGAGGTAAGTCCTCTGTGTTGTGTGGCTAGGCCACCCTTGGGTGTATTTCCTTCCTAATAGGGGTTTAGGGGGTGAACTTGCTGAGACATTGTCTCACCCTGTCGTGGGCTCAATTTTCAGGTCCATAGGTGGAGGACCGAAGCCTCGAGTCTGTGGAGGTGGAGTTTGAAGGATCGGCGTTTGTGTCTAACTAGTAGGTTGTAGGACAACTTTCTTTGAGAGTCGATCTTTTGTAGACTTTTAACTAGACTTGTTTTGTACCTAAACCCAGTTGTTTATAAAAGTTGGTTTTTGTAAAATATTGCCTTGCTTTTCTATCCTATGCTGTTTGTTGTTAGGGATTTATTGTTTCGTTTCCGCATGTGCTTAAAAATGAATGGGTTGGTGACACGTCTTGAAAATATCGCATTTGTATCAACCGCAGAGGGATGTGCGCGCGCTTGAGGATTGGGGCATGACAGCTGACCCAACCTTATTATCTTTCAATTAAGCGCAAGCGGAATTATTCAATATAAATACCCAGTCAACCAACAAATAATAGGGATAGTAAACACGTATTAGAAAAATTTCCAAAGTACAACTTTTGTTTATATACGGTTAACCTTAGGAAGTTAATAATTTACAAGTCTATCTCGGAAGGCCACTTCCTAAACGACCAACATACAAAAAGGGTTAGAAAGGTTGGGGTTAACGTATTCCTCTAACATGATCCATCCAAAAAGGTGATTCCTACATGGCCATTGGTCTATTATGGTAGACCATCAATCTTTGGGAAAGGACTGAGGAGATCCCTGTCGAATTTGACGAACCAAGCCACGAAACGATGGGGAACTAAATAGTCTAGGCCCTCCTCAACCTAGAAAGTGGTGGTGTGATTCATGATGGTCGTCTTGGTCCGCTCGATGGCATACTTGATCATGCCCCACTTAAAAGACACTGGGACCTCAAAACAATTACGGTGCTTCATCACTACGGCCTAAATAATTAACAACAACAGGATGAGATAAATCTCAATGAGTTAATAGTTTAAGCCTTGACTATGATGTGAATTCATCTTGGAGGCAGCCTAAACACGTAATGATATACAAACTTACCTCACCTTGGCACATCCCTGCATATTAGTTATCACACATGCCAATCTTAATGCAACAAGTATAATTAATAATCAGAACATAATCCATAATATCAAGGCGCATTGCCAAATGCATGTGTTTCAATTACTACGACCCCTTGAGCTACAACTAACACAATAGTTGGCAGTCTTTCGATATAACCGGGCATCATCTCGCCTCATTGGGCATGGTATCGTCTAAAATCCTCGTCTAAACAATATTCTACAATGAATGTCAGTTTGACCTCAACCGTAACTCGGCATTCGTAACTCACTAGGCATCCAATAAATATCAAGTATTGCCCCCAAACTTTTGTTGGCTAACGGGTTCAATTAAATGACTACTCAAGCATGTCAACACTTAAGCCAATTTTATTTGCCATAAATTAGCTCAATGTAAAAGAGTGCGTGCTCAAACAACAAACTTTGACAAATCTTTATATTTAAAATCTTAGTAAAATAATCGCACGTGGTCACGTACTTAAAAAAATCAATCGGCCACGCTTTCATTTTAAAACTCCATTACTCCATTTAGCACATAAAACACGGCGTCCAAACACATCTCAAAGTTTCTCATTTTTTTTTGCCAATAAAACCTTCTTTGAAAATAGTGTTTAAAACTCATGATTCAAACAATCAACATTAAGGCATTACAAGCTCAAACAATCAAAATTATGCAATATTACATCCATCTACTTAAAGACTAATTCGACATTAAGTTACACTAATCGTGATTAATTAGTGCTAAAGTGCAATTAATTAGGCTAACAAGGATTAATTACACTAACATGATTGATTAAGACTAATTGTCATTAATTACTCTAACTATGATTAATTTAGCTAATTGTTGTTAATTAATCTAATTGCGATTAATTAAGCTAACGACACTTAATTAAACTAACCACGATTAATTAAACTAACTACGGTTGCTTTAAACTAGCTACGGTTAATTAACCTACCATGGTTAATGAACCTAATCATGATTAATTAAATTAATCATCCTTAATTAAGACTAATTCTTATTAGCCTTAATCTGATTCATCCTTAACCATAATTAACTAACATTAACTACTATTAACCATAATTTAATCCTCCTCAAAAGCAATTAATTTCCCAATCAAGGATTATGAATTAACTCATGGTTTTTTGGCAGTGATGAGCTCATGGTGACAGCAACGAGAACTCGGGTCTCATGGCTTGATTGGAGATATGAATGGCGGTGGCTTGGCACTTGAAACCCGTGACTTGGCTAAGGAGGGAGGGATGTTTAGTGGTGGCTTATAGTGGTGGTAAGGATGGTGAGCGGCAATGCGAGGAACGGCGACGGTGCGAATGAGCAACAGTGAAGGTGGCGTGGCGGCGGTGGCTCCTCAAAACCCACGGCCAAGCTTAGGCTTGGCTTGGGCGGTGGTGCATTGGCAATGGTGGTGGTTTGATGATGGAAATGGCGAAATAATGATGGCATGGCAGCTTGACGGACAGGTGGTGGACTATAGTCAAAGGGGCGGTGATGTGAGGGGCATAATGGAGTAACCAAAAGGGAAGAAGATGAAAAAGAAATGATGAAGTTGAGGGAAAATGAAAGCAAACAAATATGGGAAGGGTCAGTTAAGGGAGGGAAGATGGTGGGGGGTGGAAGAGGAAAAATAAGATATTTTCTCCAAAATTCAATCATAAAATTTAATAAAAATCCCATAAAACCCTCTCCTCCATTCACTTATTTATTTTGTCATTTAGTCCATAAATGCAAGGGTGTTTTGGTCATTTCACAACTTTTTGGCCAAAATTTCCAAATTTACCCTTGGGCACATTTTGCTTGAATTGGGCTTGAAATGGACTTGGTGGCCCACTTGGCCCTCATGGCTGAATTCATCATGAGTGCGAGGCCTAATGGCCGTTGTTTGGCCTAGTTTGTCCTTCCTGCTTTCAATTCTCGTATGATTATTCCTTTTTCGAAAATTCTCGACTTACCGATAATTCATAGATAAATGAGACAACATCTAATAAGTTAGTTTTGAAATCCTCGAAAGTTTGATTCCCAAAATCAAATTAAATTATATTATTAAAATCGATCAAATACTACTTTAATACAACTTAAACTATCAGGTGACTTTTATGGATTTTCTCACAATTGACTCATGGTTGATAATTCTTTATCCACGTTCGTGTCTCTTCAAATCATGGATGACTCTCAATTGTCATGTAGTCGTGAAAGTTCATTTACGTACTCTTAGTACAAGGCCAATAGATAATCAATTCATCGTCGTTCAACGCGAGTATCGTAATCATGCTGAACTACTCGCAAACTGACTACATACTTCTATCAAATCGATTTATATTTGTTCGCTAATTAACTTGTAATAGCGTAGTATTGACTCTTGTCAATTCTTATGATCGAGCGGTTGATCCCTGATTGAATTATCTGATCTTTCATGTTTAAATTTTTTACGGCCTCGCTCAATAGATTAGTTAACTCATGAGTGATCAATTTATAGTAAATTCATTATCAGTGCATTGCCAAAATAATCATTTCATATATTTCAAAATAGGTCAAATTTCGGGATATCATATTTTCAATTCAATCACTCTTTAACTTTTTTTTGTATTTTACAATTACTCTTAACTTGAATGAGAGAGGTCGTGGCCGCCTCTTACATAATTTGTGAGAGACGGTGAAGGTCGCTCTTTGGAGCAAGTGGTGGCGCCGTCACTTTTTGCTTTGTTTTGTTTTGTTTTGTTTTGTTTTTTTTTTTTTGTCGTGAAAATTTTTGCCACATTAACAGAATTTTTGGAATTATCGAAGCAGTTGACCAAAGAATCCAATTGCATAATTAATTAAGTTAGAAGATTGACTTGCACAAACAAGTTAGTTCCAATCACACACTTTGCAAGGGCATAGGCGATCAGAAGTGGACTGATCCCTCTTCAAAGTCGGATTACTCTATCAAACTATCTGTTAAAAAGTAAAAGATGACAAGGCATGATACTTAGAGTGCGTTTATTTCGCAGAAAATGAAAAATTTGAAAAATATTTTTCTAAAAATATTCGTTTGTATTGCTTATGAGAATGAACAAATGAAAAAGATTTTCATTATCTACAAAGATACTTAAATATAAATTGTAGTCAATAATGAATAATTTTTATTGATGAATTATTTCAAACAATACAAGTAATTATTTTTAAGAAAAATATTTTTCAAATCATCTATTTTTAGCAAAACAAATGAGCTTTAACGGAAACTGATCCAACATCTATAATGGGTACAATATGGCTTATCACATCATGTTGGCGATAGCAGCAAGTTCGATTAAATCAAGTTTCCTAGCTGCCCAAATTTTGCATGGGTGTAATTGGATTTCAAGTTGTAAAAAGGGGTTTGAAATTCCATTAACAAAAGCTATACTTTTTTAGACTCAATTGGTAGGTACCCTCAAATCGAACCCTACTAATCATATCACTTCAAAATGTTTGTTTTTTCTTTAAAAAAATTGATTATATTATTTATATCAGTTATTTTTGAATTATGTCAATCGGATTTTGAGTGTATTTTGTTTTCCGTATACTTAATCAAGACAGTTTTGGAACTCCATAAAAAAGGTCAATTGGGTTTCGAGAAATAAAAATGAATGAGTGAAATGGAAAGAGGAATATATATTCCTACATTAAATGTATGAATTCAAAAGGTATTAGAGTCAAATATGCTTCTACGAAGACGTATAAATGAGAAAAAAAGGGTAAAGATACAATTTGAGAAAAAATTGGATGTCTCGTAGTGGCACTTATGCCACATTTACCCTATGCTAATTTTTGTGTCATTAAAAATTCAAATCAGTATATCCATGTCACATTTACTCAAAACTGATGTACCCATATTACTTTTACCTCAAATTTTGATAAATTTGAGAATGTATGCTCACCAAATATGAGGGAAAGGATGGGTTTGAAATCACAATTCTTTATGGCCTCTATTCCATGTACCAAAAAGCCTCAAAGTTAAATGCTATAGTCAAAATCAATTTAGAAATCAAACTCTTGTTTTCTATAGAGCAACTTTTTTCACAAAAAAAAAAAAAAAAAAAAATCCAAAAATATGAGAAAAAGTGCCATAATAGTATCATGGAAGCAACTTCCACAATCATTGTGCTAAATCTAGGCAGGTACAGTAAATCTCCAAGAAAAAGAAAAAATCGAGGGTCAAATGAACTACAACCATCAAACTGTCCAAGGCAAAACCCCACCACTCCTCCTTGTCCCAAAAATCAAAGGTGTTGTTTTGTTTAGTCCTTCAAAACTAGTGGAATGGACCAAATGACGAGCCTCCAATTTGGTATTCTCTTGTTCCTACCGACCCTCCAATGAAAAAGGAACTCCATTAATCCATAAAGCAAATTTTGCAGTTTCTTTTTCATTTCTGTACTAAAGAATTTGACTAAAGAGCATCGCGTAGTTGGCTCCTACACCGGCGGAAGCCTCCCAACAGCCTGCCACTAACATTCTATAATCCACAAATCGGAGACAAAGACAACTTGATTTTGCTGATTTGTCGGTCTAGTGCGCGTGGAATTTCAGTAAGATTAATTAAAATATAATGGATTCGTTAAGGACTGGTTTGATGGTTTCAACCAGGGGCTTCCTTGGATCTTCGGTGTTGGTTGAAGGTTACCTCACTAAAGAAGGGAGCTTTCATACTTATGAGGGTCTTTGCGACTTGTCCATTTGATATACTGGATGACGAGTTTCATGGATGCCTTCCTTATTTTACGTGCTGATATCCACACGCCTTGCATCCCTGATTCCCCTTGCATCTTTTTCTTCCCCAAGGGAAGGGAATACCTCTTGTTGTTCAACGTCTAAGAGATGCCAAGGTCCATACATGACCTCAGACGAAGCAGTTTTAGGTCTTACTCGTTACCACAATACAAAATTTCCTAGAGAATCTATGAATTGTTGGCTGATTTTCCCACGTGTAGCACCCCTGGGACCAGCTGAAACTAAGAAGGACAAAAACGTGATAATTTTTTTCTTCTTTCCGACCTAAGATACGAACACAAAGACCCGATTGTGTAATATTCCATGAGTCAGTTAAATCTAAACTTTTACTTTGTGTAGGTGGTCTTGATCCAGAATAATTTACTTGGCGCGATTTAAGTTTGCGACCTGTAATTTCGATGATGTCTAATTAGCTGTACAAATTATATCAACCTTAAGAGGTTAATGAGAAAAAAAATCCGATTATATTACAAGAAACATATAAATTCATTCTGTTGCATATGAGGTCTTCCAAGCATTGTGATCGACTTATCATGAAGAGTTTGAGTAACATCCGCTAAATACTAAATTCATGCATTTTGCTAATACTTCGGTGGCAAAATGTTGGGGGTGTCTGTCATGGTATTTTTCAAGAAGAACCGAAGGCGTAAAAGTTGCAATCCTGGAGATGATAGCATTGTTGGCACATGAAAAATACACATTAGATAATGCCAGTTTCTTATAAGTCGGCCATAATTAAAAAATAAGATAACTATACAAAATATTTCTATCATGAGCAACGTACAAGTCAGCAATGATATATGCTGCATTTGTTTCATGGAAAACTCAATATTTGGAAAATATTTTCCTAAAGATTAGTATTTTTATATTGCTTACAAAAATGAATGAATAAAATATATTTTTATCACTCACAAAAATAATTAAATATAAATTGTTACCGATAATGAAAATACATTTCATTACCTTTAATATAATTTGTATTCCGATCGACTCGAAGCTATACTAGTGCATGACGGGCTTATCTAATTTTTCTCCCCAGCAAATTAATGGCAAAGAAAAAGCTTAGTTAATTAAAAGTTGAAAGATGTTGAATGCAAAGCCACAGAATTGTGTAAACTATCCTAAAATATAATGCAAAAACCAAAATGAAAAAGTGAAAGGGGGCAAAAATGGGGAAAAAACCACTTAAGCTTTATACATGAGTATCACGTTACGTGGAAGATTCTGCTGAAATTTGTCGCTCCCTTTGCCTAAAGAATTTAAATACGAAAGCCCTTGGTTGGCAACTCTTCTAAATCACGCATCTCCTTTGTCCATTGTTGGAAGTCTACATAAAGTGTGTAACTTTTTTCCGAGTAAAAGGTACAAATAAAGTCGTCCATTTGCCCCTAAAAAGGAAACTTTCCGACATCATTAATGCCTATTCAGTTCCTGATAATGTTGCTCAGATGCAACTGGTAAGATCGTTTTCCCACTACAAAATCGAAAGCATGGATTCCCTTCAATGAGTGAGTATTTGTCAGACTAATCCTACTAGATAAAGCTATACAATCACATTTAAGGATATCTGCTAGACTCATAGTAGATTCCACTAAAAAAAATATCGATTTTCACGCTGTTTCCTTTGCCGCAGTTTAATTGATTCTATTCACCATGTCATCCACAACCAGATCGGCCTTTTACACAGTTGCTTT
The DNA here is from genome assembly GCA_014182575.1 of Eucalyptus decipiens. Lineage (NCBI taxonomy): Eukaryota > Viridiplantae > Streptophyta > Magnoliopsida > Myrtales > Myrtaceae > Eucalyptus > Eucalyptus decipiens. The sequence continues at coordinate 22,429,433 of CM024616.1, forward strand.
TGTACATAGTTGCTTCATTAGTCGTTTAGGATATCCCATAGAAAAAAATTAGTCGGCCGCCTTCTGAGGATGGCGGGACGCAAACCTTTAACATGAACGATGATGCAATAAAAGCAATAGCACAAATTCAATAATTGGCTAACAATAAGCTTGCAAGTGCAAACACATGCACATTATTATATTCAATTCAACCTCTCTTTGAGTAAATCTTTACAATAATAACAAAGATTGTAATACCCCTAAAGCCCTAAAGATTCGAATTAACCCTAAAAAGAAAATGAAGACTTAAATGCTAACAATTAACATCAAATGAGCCAAACCAATGCGGAAATTAGGCTAAAAGAAAAAGAAAAAGAAAAAAAACTACCGCAGGACGGGGGATTGTATTACAATCTTTAGGGCTTTAGGGCTATTACAATCTTATGGGCGTCATTTGCTAAATAGTGCACAAACTCTTATTTCTGGCCTACCTTTTAAGTTCTGCGCAATTCAAATGTTCTGTAAATTCATCAGCTTCGAGGTTTGCGTAATTTATTATTGAAGAAATTTATGGAGAAGAATATGAGATGACACGACTTGAATGAGACTGACTTCAGACTAACACAAGTCAACATTTTGTATTTATTTTAGATATGAACATGGTAGACATACTGATAAAAAAAAAAAAAAAAACGAGGTTAGACATAATTTAGGCACGAAAATGAGTCCACGTCAATGGGGAGTAAGTTATTGGCCAAGTACGTATGCAGTGAGATGCACAATTAGGTAAATGCATATTCCAAGCTTTATGAAATCAATTCAAAAGGAAATAAATTAGTGAACGAAATCATACCTATAACCGGCGAGAGGTGGCGCCTTTGGGTAAATAGCGATGATCATATAAAATGTGAAACATCGATAAGACCCCTGTCTGAAGAAGAAACAGCATTTGATCATCACCACTTAATATAACACATGGGCCATTTATGGATTTCATCGGTCTAAGTTTGAGGTTGAAACCTATCTTCTGGGTTTGCTTTACTACATTGAGAGATTATAATTAATTGTTAAAGCATTGCTCACAAGTTCAAATTAAGCATTGTCACCATCATCCTGTCTGTTTTCAGTCTGTTATCACCATTCTGATTTGGATACATTCACGTCCAGTCATTTTTCTGGATGAGGTTTACCAAATTTTCGGCAAAAGAACCTTTCAAGTACCATAATTTAGCACAAATGGACACTTAAGTACCATAACTTACGAAAGATACACTTAAGTGTCACATTCGAAGAAAAATGGATCATTTAAGTGCCATTCCGGCCAAAGTCTGGCTAATATGCCGACGTTGCATTTTTCCGGTGAAGCGAGTGCAAAACGATGCCGTTTTGCACGCTGACATGGCCAAATAATGCAAAAATGGCGTCGTTTTGGGCTGAGGTGGTAAAAAATAATATAAAAATTAATTAAATAATAATTTTAAAATTAAATTTAGTTAAAGTATTAAAAAATAATGATTTTAAAATTAAAAAATTTAAAAAAGAAAAAAGAAAGGAAAAGGGAGGGCGGTGGCTGAGGGTGCCGCCTCCCCGCTGTCGCCGGGAAGGGTCGGCGACGAAGGGGGGAGGGTCGGCTGGGGTCGTCGGGCCCTAGCTAGGGGCCGGTAACCCCAATTGATCGGCGGCGGCAGCCCTCGCTCGGATTCAGCGAGGATGGTGGCCCTCACCCGGTCGGGCCAAGGGCCATTGCTTGTCAAGGTGACCCCCAGAAAACAGCGGCCCTTGGCCCAGCCGGGCGAGGGTCGGCGACCCTCGCCGGATGTGGGTGAGGGCCGTGACCCCTCGCCACTCGCCATAGATTTGGGCGAGGGCCGCCGATCCTCGCAAGATCTGGGCGAGGGCTGCAACCCTCGTCTCGATTTGGGGTGAGGGGTCGCAAGCCCTTGCCGCCGGTCGGCCGGGTCACGGCCCGGCTAGGGCTCGGCGACCCCGGCCGACCCTCCCCCTTTGTCACCGGCCCTTCCCGCGACGGCGGGGAGGCGGTGGCGGCGGTGGGGCGAGGGTTTTAATTTTAAAATCATTATTTTTAATATTTTAACTAAATTTAATTTTAAAATTATTATTATTTTAATATTTTAACTAAATTTAATTTTTAATTTAATTTAATTAATTTTTTAATTTTTTTACCACGTTAGCGTGCAAAAACGTTAGCGTGCAAAATGGCGTCTTTTGGGTTCGCTTCGCCGAAAAAATGCCACGTATGCAATTTGGCCGGATTTTGACCGAATTAGCACTCAAGTGATTAATTTTGCTCCAATTTTGGCACTTAAATGTACCTTTCGTAAGTTATGGCACTTAAGTGTCCATTTTTGCTAAGTTATGGCACTCCAAGGGTCCTTCTGCCCCAAATTTTGTGTTGTATCTCTGCCCATCATTCATGCGTCTATTCCCATTTAAGATGCTAAAAGTAACTTACTGACCTCGTATTTTTCCTGGCCACACTGTAAGAATCGTTAGAGTAATTAAATATTAAAGTATGTTTTTATCTAATAGTTTAAGCTTTTAGAATAATAGACAGTGGTTCCACAAAATTTAACATGGTATCAGAGTTATAGGTCATGAGTTTGAATCTTTTCATGCCCAATTTGCCTTCCCAATAAGACTAAGTGTGAGGGGAGAGTGTCATAATATTCAAACAATAAATCACGTTTTCTTCTGACAACTTAAGCTTTCTGAATAGTTGGTTGTGGTTCCACCAAATCTTACATGATATCAAAGTAGAAGGTTTTGAGTTCAAATTTTTCTAGGCTCCTATTTGCCTCTCCAATTATATATTTTCACACTGTAGGCTAGTGTGACATCTTGAAATTTGCAATTCTGTTTTCAATTTGATAAATCGGGCATTTCATCGATGTGCTTATAGTGCTCTTCTTAGAGCTGATCACTCCTGAGATAACTATAATATATGGGGAAGTTATTAAGGAATTTTAACGCAATAGATTTGTGAATTCGACCATGAATTGATTACTCGACCATGCTCATCTGCAGAGATCATTACGGCACATTTAAAAGTCGACTAGAGATTAGAGATAGGTCGATTCGATTAAAATGTGTGATTAAATGTAGGTGATTTCACCAAATTGAAAAATTCCCGTTGATCGGCATTAGACTGATTTTTCTATCGTTTTGGTACCCTGTGTCCGTATTTGAAACCTCAAGATTTTCATGACCACTAAGAATCACCAATGTGTCAAAGAGGTTCACTGTGGCTCGAAGAAAATCGACCACAGGTCATTTGCACTAAAAATTTCTAAAAGCTACCCGGTAGCCTAGGTCACGCTAAAATTGCGCCAAATTGAAATTAACTGTGAATTTGAATTTGATTTCAGAAATTTAAAGTTCTGTCATGTCATAAGTTATTTTAAGATGTTGACTTAATCTTCAAAGATTTTTTTGCAAACTGAGTTTTTGGCGGAAAAAGTTGAGGTAGGGCCATTTTCGACTAAAAAATATAGATGACCGTTTTTGATCGCAGAATTGGGATGCGAGTAGGTTCTAATGGTGAGGAAAAATACCAATTTGGTCGTTGGCTCGATAATGGAATTTTTAGGAGCCGAAATGAATTGATTTGAGGAGGAATCTAATGGGAATTGAAGCAATTTCAAGCCAAATTTGTATGCTCCCATGGACCCAACTTGTGGACCAACTCAAGGCTTCTAGAAGGGGTGTTTAGTCTAGAAATTTGGCTGTGAAAGACAATAGCTTGGTGGGACCAAGTTGAGGGAACAAAGAGATGAGGAAGAGACATGGTGGCCCCCTCCAGCTTAGCTGGTCCCCCTCCTTCTTCTCCCTCCTCTACCGTTGACCAGCACTCTCCATTCCAGCTTGCTTGAAGCCCCAGCAAACCCACAAAACCAGACAAACCAGCCCCCTTCCCTGTCGACGCTACTCACCACTCGTTGGATTGCCACTGCACGCCATTGCTGCCCGTCACGTGTCTGCCAACCCCTGCGATCGTCTAGCCCCTTTCTGTGGTCGTGCTGCCTCGTCCGATGTCCCTCTAGCCACGTTGAGCTCCATCGGAGTTTGTCCACGCTGCCTCCGCCGTTGTGAAGCATCACCACAGCCCGCCTGGACTTGCGACCAGCTGTGCCGCCCTTGTCTTGCCGAACTAGCCACCGTTTCCTCCTCTTTCAGCCACCAAATAGAACGAGACCAAGTGGGTCTCCAAGTTGTTGTTTGGCCCATTTTGGTGGTTTTCCCGACCTACTTGGTGGTCCCGCTTTGGAGTTTCTCGACCCCCTCCGCGTCCCCATCGTTTTGATCCAAGCGGTTCGCTTAACAAGTGAGTTTAACTCACTAATCCTTACTTAGTAAATTAATGACATTTAAGGATTGATTAGTTTAGACTAAGGATGGATTATGTAGATACTTATAATAGATTAGCAATTTAATTAACCGTTATTGCATGTTAGGTGGTTAGAATAGTGTAATTAGAGCCTAGACAAGCTCTAGTATTTATCTAGAGTGGTTCAAAAAAATTTTGAGTTCGTCTCGGCTTTTAATTAGGCTTTTTCGGCCTAAGTGTGAATTATTGGCATTTATTAATTATTTTTCGTCATTACTTAATTAATTAATTAATTTCCGAAAATTAGACTAGAATAGCTAGTGACCAAAATTTTATGTTACTTGCAGTGGTGTGATCTGTTTATTTAATTGACTGTTATTTTGTGTTGATTGAGTGTGATTTGTGATTTTGGGTATTTATCCCAAAATTTAATAATTTCAATAATTAATTAGAAAATCATTAGGCATCGGTTTACAACACCAAAAATGGATTTGTGGACTGTTGAAATTAGTGGGATTTGTAATAGCAAAAATATTGTATTTGGGCTAGGGTTGACCGTGTACCCACACACGATAATTTTTATCGGGTATGATAAAAATGGTGAATTTGATAGATTGTCAGGATGTTATACTATATCAACCTATAGGCTCTGATATGTCAGTTTTGGGTGAGCAGTATGCCGGTATACTATATTCGCCCGAGGGCCATGATATATCAGCTTTGGATGAGCAGTATACCTTACCAGTTTTTGGTGAGTATTATTAGTATACTATATCAGCCCACGGGCCTCGATATGTTAGCTTAGGGCGAGAAGTATACTCTGTGGTCAGCTTATAGTGAGTAATAATTTATCAGCTTTGGGTGAGCTATACTATTTATCTTTAGTTTAGGGTGAGCCGTCCTAGTATTGTGTGGTTTGACCAAGAGGTGGTTATGATGATATGGAATTGACTGAGTTGATTGATCGATGACTCGGTTTGATTTGATTGGATGATATGATTTGTGAGTATTTGAATTAAACTAACTTGCAGGAAAGAGTAGAGGCAAAGGTAAGTCCTCTAACTCGTATTTGTGCTTAAGCAACCATTGGGGCGTATTTTCTTCCTAGTCGGGGCTTAGGGGGTTGAACTTGCTGAGACATCGTCTCACATCGTTGTGGGATAATATTTCAAGTCCATAGATGGCAGCTCCTCCTGAGCATTTTGGACAGCTGAAGAAGGTCATAGAACAGAGGTCTTACATTCCACTGCATGGGAGCCTAAGGGGCTGGTGAGGTTCGTGGTTTGGGTTGATGCGGGCCTACCCAAAAAGGTACCCCACCAATACAGATCATGGTACTGCTAGGCTCAGGATGGTCAGAGAGAGGGTCCCATACCGGAATTTGAGATATCTCTGTATGTGCTGGAGGTTGCTTTTGGGAAATGCACAATAGATCCTTTCGGAAGCTCGGTGGTAGACGCTGTAGACCTAGATCTTGAAGATCCCGGAAGTCCAGTGTATTCAGCTATAGGCTCAAATGTTAGTGAGGATGTGGAGCGGGAGGAAGATTAGTAGCTGTTTGCAAACCCCCCTTTTGTTATGTTAGTGAGGATGTGGAGCGGGAGGAAGATTATTAGTTGTTTGCAAACCTTCCCCCCCTTTTGTTTTGTAGACCTGACATATATATATATATATGTATATATCGACTCAGTTTGTATATGACTAGTCATGATATGTATATATAAGTGTGGTTGGTTTTTCAAAATTGTAGCCCTACTTTCCTATCATATATTGTTGTTGTCTGGGGATTATTTATTTGCTTCCGCATGGGCATTAAAATGAAAAAAGGGTTGGCGATATGTCATGGGACGTCGTTATTTAATCGACCGCAGAGAGATGGGCATGCGCTCGGAGGATCGGGGCATGATAGCTAGACCAAAGTCTAGCCTACGTGTAAGGGGAAGTGTTAAAGTAATTAAATATTAAATTACATTTTCATCTAATAGCTTAAGTTTTTAGAATATTAGCCCCACAAAATTTAATGGGACCATGCCATCTAATAGCTTAAGTTTTTAGAATAGTCGGCAGTGGCTTCACAAAATTTAATGAGACCATTGCCAACTGTTTTAAAAATTTAAACTATTAGATGAAAATGTGTTAAACACTCCCCCTCACAATAAATCTGGTGCATTTAACTAGTACTATATGTGGAAATTTAATTGAGGAGGCAAATGGGGCCTAAAAAGGTTTGAATTTAGGACTTCCGGCTCTGATACCATGTCAAAATTTGGTGGGATTATTGCTAACTATTCTAAAAGCTTAAGTTGTTAGACAAAGGTGTGGAACTTTAACAAACATCATATATAACATTGGGGAAGATTGAGAAGTAGTACAATGGAAGACTCATCTCATATCACATGGACGCACATAATAACTGATGCACATTTTCAGAATAACAAGCATTTGGTTTCTAAAGAAACCTCGTTATTTTTCACTAAATGATTACAAAGTTCAATACTAAATTGACAGATAATCCTATACACACCAATTAGAACCATTTCCAGGGGCACTGAAGAATGACATTTTGGGACATGAGACCTAACTGAACCAGAATCGACAGGACTCACACGACACTACTCCAACTTTTTATTTTGTTGTATCTAGGCTTTTGGTTCATCAATCTTGCTTTCAAATACATGGCCAACACCAGGGCTGTGACCAGGTTCAGTGGGTCGTAAATCGCCTAGTATCTCCGTAATGGCTAGCCTCTCCTCATTGCCACTCGGAGCTTTTGCTTGAGCACCTCCCTTCTTTGAGCCAACGAAAGAATGACCCACTCCAGGGCTGCTCCCAGGGGTTGTTGGGCGGAAATCATCCTTGTACACTGCGTTTGACTCGCCCAAATCGGCCGCCTGATCATGTGCTGTAGGCGAAGGAACTGTCTCATTCCCCGCATGAGAATGATCATCGTTCATAGGAGACTGACTTAGAGTGAGAAATTGCGATGCTTGTTTGTGCATTTGGTCGTTATTCATTGCACGAAGTTTGTCCTCCCATGCTGATTTTATCAACCTTCCCTCGGATATTAGGATTGCGCTGAAAGCGATGAAGGTGAAAATGATCACGAATTTCGACATGACTTGGAGATCAGCCATAGCCAGAGAAAGTGTGGAAAAGGAAGTTTGATTTTCTACTTTGAAGTGAGCAATGAGAAGAAATAGGTAAGACGGAACTGAATGGGAAGCACTTGAACTCTGCATGGCTATTTATAGGCTAGAGAGAGTGACTTTTTGAGAATCTTAGCCCTCTGATCAATTACGTACTAATCCATGTATATAGACTTCATTGTGGTTCTTCTTCCTCGTGGTGGTGATTATTGCAAAAAGATCACTTAAAGTGCAGCACTAGTAAATGTTATGTCAGTCATTGCAAGAGCAATATATTTATTTCTTCTAATTTAGAAGATCTCTCTCTCTCTCTCTCTCTCTCTCTCTCTCTCTCTCAGTCGCTCTCTCTGTGTCTCTGTTGTGTGCGTGCTTATGTTAATGTTGTTCTTTTTACACTTTGCCACTTATATCATTGACGAAGACCCGAAAGAAAAAGCTCTCGCGCCGACTTTGACGATCGCAAAATCTCCTCAAACAAAAACTGGCCACTGCTTGCTTTGAACTGTCGCTAGTGGAGAAGAAAATTCTTTTGTAGTTTTGAATAGGGCATGCAATATGACAACGACTGCTCTTGGTTGACCTCGTTTCATGGTTTAATTTTGGGTGCTCATGTAGTAAGTACAAAGGATTAGCTAATAATAACTACCGCTCTACCGTGGATTTAGGTTGTGAGATACAGCAGGTTCAAGCACACGTTGGAACGATCTTGCACATTGCTCTCAACTTGCTCTACTATCAAATGATGTATCTAACTTTAGTTAGAGAAGATTCGTCAATGATAAATTATGGAACTTGACACTTTTGAATATATAGAAGTTTGGTGATGACAGGATTGTCATGTCATATCAACCCTAATAAAACTTTGTAAAGAAGACTTGATTGCACTTTCCATCAATGGTTTAGAACTAATTGTGCAGTTTTCCCTACTAGCTTATAATATGCGTGGCCAATTGTTATGACCTGTGCTTTAAATTACTTATTAAATTATTATAATAAGTAGGACATATCTGGAGATGAAGGGATTTAGCTTATAGATGAACGCATGATGAACAAAACTGGTCTCCCCCACCACAATCCACAGGCACCAAACTTTTAGGGATTCTCTGTACTCTCCACTTAGAGGGGAATAGTATAAAATGTTGACGGCTCGGGTGCAAGCTCATACCATTTTCTTTGGTGGACAGACTCAAGTGAAATACCAACTGTCCCTGTACTTTGTCGTTTGACCCTTCATTATCTCGATGGTTATCCTAATTAAGCTTTTAAAATTTGGATTAGAATGAGATTCTTCTGTTTGATTGCCATTAATATAAGGATTGTCTTAGCGAGCATTTTCGAAACGCCTGTTCAGGATACTTAATTTGACTTTTTCGTAAGTGTGCGCCCGGAGTGCACATTAACAAAACTCATAACATAAAGGATTATGCATGACATACAAAAATTCATTCATTAGATTAATAGACCAAGTGATGTGAAAATAGCAAAAAGCAAATGGGTGGGTCATATTCAATTTAATTCATTTATTAAATTAGTATATAGTTTTGGAGACTATTCTTAGTAAACCTAACTTTATTCTAAATACAAGTAATTTCTTTAGCTGTTGTAATCATTAATTAAAAAAATAAAATAAAATACTTCAACAGGTGAATCACACTTGAAGGACATTTCAACTGGAAAGGTCGGTTACTGCTAAGGAGAATGAACTTATGTTGCAGAAGCACATGGATGTCGATCCCCTTGTTTAATCCATGCACCACCGTCCCATTAAAATCGAATCGCCGTTGGACATCATTCCAACAGCCTGAAAATTTTTGTCGAACTTAATGTGTATTAACATTTGCTCATATCCACCACCACCTGCGGTGGTCCAGTTGGATAAGTGCTCCCATAATCCTTTGCGAGAGGAGATGAGTTCGAATCCCGTTGGCTGCATGAGATCTTAAGTGTGACGTCGGGGTGGTGAGTCCTCCGCTAGCGTTGCCCCAGGGTTTACCCCCTGTTACCCCGGGCCTATGGGGCTGTCCGTGTTGATACAGTGCGCGGGGTTCCCTAGATCATCAAAAAAAAGAAAAAAACAATTGCTCATATCCATCTTACAGAAAATATTCCCTGTGTTGTCAGAACCAATTGATGCGTAAATGTCAAATGAACATTCGGACAACGTTGATCTATTTCCTTAAAGTGCTTGCTTAAGCAAAGGAAATGCGATTGGGAAATGTGTGCAGACGGACTTTTCGCGTTAAGTATACAAAATCTATACGTTTCATTGGGTTTTACTATCTTGGAAATACGAATCTTGTAATTATGACTAGCAAAATAAAATCATTAATTTAGGAAAAAAGAAGGAAGAAGAATTTGACTTACTGGACGCAATGAATTTAAGTGAGTAATCGTAGGATATAATTTAGTATTTTAAAAATATACGAGAGATTTATGCAATCATATTATTGTTACGTGGGTCATTTTAGATTACCATTCTTTCCATTGTTTAACTAGATATGGTCATTATATATCTTTACCGCTCATAGATATTACTAGAATATTTGGCCAAAGTTTGAAGTTAAAAATGATGTTAAGTTTGCTTTGTCTTGTAGAGATGATAATGTCTAACAAGAGCTTTTAAGATGCCTCGTAACTGTTAGGTCCAAATAAGCAATCAAGAGAAGGGTGAATCGATTTTTCAAGAAAATACAAATTAATCTTATATAACCAACCCCAATAAAATTATCACTTCCATGCACAAAATGAACCAGCAATGCAGACATCAAAATAAAAGAGTTCAGACAAAGATAAATTGAAAATGATATTTATGGAGATTCAGCTTTGGTGTGCCCATTTCTCTCTTTTAGCTCTAACCACCCGAATTGGCTAGATTGCAGTAGTTACGCCAAGGGTACAGACACCACTTTGTTAAAAATGTAGAACTTGTTGCCACATGAAATTTGATTTCCTTTTATGGCAACCCCACTATAGCTTAGTAACTATTGAACCTTCCAATATCGTTGTCACACCTTGTACATATAGCACAACATGTTTTCTCCCAAGTATAAACTGCATATCTAATAATTTTTTTCGAAGCGTCACTTGCACACTTTATCTCTTACCTATACAAATACCTTCACTTTAAGTCCAACAACTTTTTCTTGTGTGTTTGCAAATGAGTTTGTCACTTTTGCAAAATCTTAGAACCAACACTCAAATGGGTATTACAAGCTTACAAAAGATATTGATTTAAAAACATTTCAAGAATACTCAATTTCTCTTGTTGTTGGAGTGAAGAACACCCCAAGTACCAAAACTCGGCATGGCTAGACACATAAGTGCCAAAACTTTCAAAAGGTACGTTAAAGTACCAAATCGGAGAAAAAAAGAATACTTAAGTGCCAATGATGAGAATTTTCAGCCAAACAGCTGACGTGGTATTTTTGGGTGATAATTTTAAATAATGTGGCATTTCTAATTTATCCATGTGATGTTGACATTAAGGGTGTGCAAAAGAATTGGGATCCGCCCGGACTACCCAGAATCGGATTGGAACTGCTTGGAACTGGTGGTTCTTAAGGGAATCGGTCTAGTTCTCGGTTCCAATTTATGGAAACCGGTGGGTATTGTTTCGGTTCCTGGTTCCATGGGCAGATCTACCCATCCGCCCACCTGGACCGGACCGGTTATATTATAACAATATATTAATTTTTAATATTTAAAAAAATTCAAAATTAGTAAATCTAAAATTTAGGGCTCCTATCATCATCTTGTCTTAGTTCACTACTCTCCTACTCCATCTCATCTCTCTTAGTTCAAAATCTCCCCAACCTCCCTCCTCCTCTCTAATTCACCTCCGGATCTACTTATCTCCCTTTGAGTCCTAGTCCGAACTCGGTGAAATAGTGAGTTGATTCTCTTTCCCCACCTCAAACTTAAACTCTCTCTCTACGTCGTCACCATTCTCGTCGCCACCTTCGCATTCACTGTCACTATTATCCTCTTTGTTGTTGGGCTCATCCCTCTTCTACCTCCTCTCTTCCTCCTCCCCCTCCTTAGGCCTACCCCCCATCGTCCTCATTTTTGGGGACAAGGGCGAACTCCAAGTCTAAGAATGACTCATTGTCCTTGTTGTCCTCCTCATTGTCGGTCTCAAGGGAGGAGAGGGAGATGGCGGAGGCGGTGGCGAAGATGGTGGTGGTGGTTGGGACGGAAGCGGCACGAGGGTCATGACTGCTGCTGCCACGGTGCTAGTACTTAAGGAGAATAAAGTTACCATGGTCGAGAAAGCCAGAATAAGTAGATGTGAGGAGGGTGAAAAGGGGAAGGCACAGAGGTTGGACTGGCTCTATGGATCCACCCGGGAACCGAACCGGACTGGTGGTCCAGTTCCAAGGTGGATCCATGCAACTAGCGGGCGGTTCTCAGTTCCAATTTTTCAAAACCGGTTCTTAGCGAGCGGTTCTCAATTCTAGGTCGGGAACCACCCACCCGGACCATGCACACCCCTAGCTGACGTAGTTATATAAGTCTAAAATAATGTCATTTTGGTTCAAATTTGATTTTTAATATAAATATTAATTGAAAAGACTAAATTGAAAAATAAGGAAATTGGCGAGGGCCTCCATGACCCTCGCTAATTTTTTTTTTTTAATTTAGTCTTTTTAATTTAATTTAATTTAATTTATATCCTATTAAAAATCAAATTTGGGGATAAAACAACGTCGCTTTGAGACAAAGATTGTTGAGTAGACATTCTAGTATGCCATGTAGACGGTTTTATTAATAAAATAAAGTCACATCAAATTTTTGCCAAGTTTTGTTGGAGTTGACTCTTAAATGTTCATTTAAAAAAAAAATGACACGTAAGTGTAACTTTTGAATGTTTTAGCACTTATATGTCCACTTGTGCCGAGTTTTGGCACTTGGTGTGTTTTTCTTCCCTCGCTGTTGCCTTTTTTGATTGAATGACTTCTGGTCAAGCTTTTTCCAATTAATAGAGCCCCAAGTCCAACGTTCCGTTTAAGTCAAGTAGGCATTATGTCATCTTATTCTCTATAAAATAATATTGGCAAAATTCTTTAAAAACACATACATAATCTTCCTCTAGCTAGCCTGTCAATCAAATTTTCTTTCGATGGCTGATTTTAATCACACCATCTCACCAATTTCTTGAGCGAATGAGTACATGATTTTTTGCATAAATACTATTGGAGTATCATAACTTTTTTTTAGGAGTTAGGTCTTTGATTTTGAAACTCCAATGGTCTTTGAATTTATATATAAAAAGTGCCCGACCATTAAGTTGGACTGTTTTCGAGAAACAAGATTTTGCTTGAAGACCTTTTCGTTTACAGATTTACAGATTTCATTAAAGTTTGCTCAAATGGTTGTACAATCTGAACTTATATATACATGTTTTAGATATGATCCTCAACACACTTATTAAACGCATTAAATAATGGCATTAAGTTTAGTTCATCAAAATCCTCTAGACTACATATGCTGGTCAAGATAAAATTCAGGATATGATAACATTTATCCTAACTTATGTTTGGTTCTTGCTCAAGATATATCTCAAAATCGTAAAGGTGAATGATTATGTTTTCTCTTTCTTACTAGACTCAGCATTCGTT